>OX387245.1:253428647-254762243 GCA_947561735.1 Cenchrus americanus
AATCGATATATTTGTCGGTTGCATGTCTTCATATTGCAGTTGATCTATGACACTATAAAAAATAGCAAGTCAGGTGGCTCTTGTTTTGATGATTGTCTGCACTTTTTCCCACCTGAACTGTTTTCAGGACCATTCACACTTCTCTATACATCTATTTTGCTGAACCAACTTACAAACACTATTTATTTTATGCAAGGATCTGGATCATGGACTGGTGGAGGAGGAATGTGGGTAGAACTATCTGGGAAAATGCATGTATTGGCAAGATTACTGTCTGCGCCAGAAAACTGATGATTGTATTGTCCTTATATCAAATTATATTTAGGTAAGTCATTTGTAACGCAATACTTTGACCTTGTGTCATAAGGCATGGTTTGTGTACTATAGCCCACAACAAGATCTTTTGTCTTAGATGAACACATTTTTTTTTACACAAGAGGAAATATTAATATGCTATAGTTATTACTAGCTACTAAAACCAAAAGGGCAACTGAGGCTCTTGATATTAGTGTATTAATTACTTCTGAAAAACAATGGGAAAGTGGTAAGCCACTACCAATCCTAAAATCTGCATTGCCTCTACTATCTTGTTTATGATCATACCAGATCCTTACAACAAGGAAAACCAAAGAAATGTGTTTAACAACTTAATCAACGGTCCTAATTGTATGCTCTAGCCAACATATTTGCCTCACAGTCTCACTCTATTCGGGGACCTATGCTGCTACCTTCTATGACCGCAAAACTGATATATCCAGTGTGTTTGTTTGTGCACACACCATCATTTTCGCATTTCCTAAGATCTGCCGACCTTTGTCCTGCATGCTTGTCATCAAATGAAAACATACCGTGCTTTAAAAGTACACTTTGTTTCTGTTCAGGGGCGACGAAGGTCCTTAGGTGTTGCACATGGGCCATTGTGAAGAAAAATAAAGTGATAACTGACTCATATAAACTTGTGTGTTTTAGGGTATATAAAATCAGTCTGGTGTCCTGAATAAATGTTACAACATACCCGTGTATCTCAAACTGTTGTATGTCAGAAAATAGGCGCGCCGGCGCGCCCCAAATTCTAGTTTCATTTAGTGATGGTTCCGTAAGTAACCTTAGTTGTATGAACTCCACACATGGTAGCCATTTTCTGAACTTTAGGCTTGGGTTGGGCTGCTTGTGTGTTGTTAATGTGCTGTCACATTTTTTTAGGCAATCACTAGATAAAGATGGACAACAACTAAAAGTATACTCCATGGACCATCTCCCTGAATGCTGCAAGGCCTGCTGACCCATGAAAATAGTAGGTGCCACTTCATGATTCTAATAGATCAAAGAAGTAAAAACTGATAGAATTACTGGTAAGCCATTTTTCGGTTTTTACCCAACTTGTCCTGAACTCAAATGCATCAGCTAAGATATCTTTTGTTAAGATCCTTGTAAGGCAATAACTCCTTTACTGCTTTCATGGAACCTGATCTGTTGATAATTAAGGTCAAGGCCAAGGCAACAATCCCCAAGCGTAGGGCAAATCGATCAAGAATGTCACAAAGCATTCTTTTGCACACTAACTTCAACCTGCCCACATCATATCTATATGCAGCAAATGTTTTGAACAATTTAAACTGTTTACTTTTTCAGGTGGGAGGTCCTATAGTGGTAGCCTGATGCTCGATCATGTCGTCAGCAAGCAGATTTTGCGTTTGACTGGTTTTTTGGACATTTTGTGTCGTGTGTTGTGTTGTGACAAGTCAAACTTATGGCTGTGTTTAGTGACTAAATAAACCAATGATGTTGGATTCAATGAAATTTAAGTTATAATGTGTTCTCTTATGTGTTTGATGTCTATCGGCTACAATTAAAAGTTATGGGCTGTATTCATGTTGGATTCAATGAAAATTAAGTTATAATGTTGGATTCATGTTGAGATCGAAACCGATGCCGAAATGTGGTTCATATGCTATATTGTTGATATATATGTGGTATTCTGGTTCATATGCTGATGTGTGAATTTGATGTGTAAATTAAAGGCTAGAAAACAGCAAAAGAAAAGGGGAAAAAATCCCGGCTTTGCCAACGGCATGGGCCAAAGCCGTTGGCAAAGCCGGGCAGCGGCTTTGGCCCAGCTGGTGGCAAGCTGGGCTTCCCCCGAAGCGCGTGCCGACTTTGCCAACAGCTTCGGCCCATCTTGTTGGCAAAGCGAGGTTGGCAAGGCGGGCTCCTTTGCCAACCGGTCTTTGCCAACGACCATCGCTTCCCTCGTTGGCGAAGGTAACGGCAGCCGAGCCCACGGCGTCCCCCCTTCGCCAACGGTACACATGGTTGTTGGCGAAGCTTTCCCAACGGGGCTCGCGTTCTGTTGGCGAAGAGCTCTTTCCCATCACTTAAAACACCAACGGTTCTTTCCCAACAGGAACTCGGAAACCCTGTTGGGAAAGCCTTCGCCAACAGGGTTGGAGTCTTCGCCAACAGCTTAGCGCTGTTGGCGAAGCGCGCGTTTCCTGTAGTGAATGGATCATTAGGTGCCAAATGGGGTTCAACATTGTCTTGTTGTATGGTGATAGGCTTGTTGGCATCTTCAGTTGGACATTTACCACGAATCGCTGGCAAAACTTTTTCGATCATGTGATCTCGAAAGATTTCCTCTTTTACCGGATTAATGGGTTTGATCACTATCCTCCCTGCAGGCCCGTTCACATTTGATCTCTTGGTTACTTTATATGTCACCAAAGGGAAGCAACCAATTTTCCCATCAAAGGAGCAATTGCCATAAGAGTCAAATCTTGGTTGGCAACGACAGTCACAATCATGATCTTCAGAGTGTATTTCTTGCCCCTTTAGGAAATGGAATACCACTGTTTGTTGACAAACACACGATCAGACTGTCCTAGGATGAACACGGGATCATGATGTATGCTGCGCATATACAATAGTCTTTGTTTATAAGCAGGGTTTCTTTTCTTTATCCTATGCACTATTTCTTTTTGAACATTTATCTCATCATGCCAAACCCTGCACAAGCATCAATTGAACATTTAGCCCACTGTTTCAGAATGGATCAGCCACAACCCATGAATAAATAAAGAAATATTCTTTGGTCACAGCAATATTCTTGTTGAAACATGGATTAGCCACACCCGCTGTTTGAGTAGTCACAATTTGTTTCTCCACATCCATTCTGTTAGTAAGAGCCTAAGAGGTGAACAATATTGAAGAGAACCATAGTGTCCATCAATTTCAGGCTAGTCCTGAGAATGCGAGTGTGTGTAATCTGCTGAAAGCACTCTCCACAGTCCACATATCTATGCTATCCACTTGGTAGACAAAGTGCAAACGGGGCAACCAACATTTAAGAAAGACAAACAATGCTGTGAAACAAAATCTTCATTTTATTTATTTAGATAACAGTCTGGGCACAAAAACAGTTAATAGCACTCTCTATTTCACTCCTCTATTTCTACTTAAAGAGACATAGCTTCATACAGGCATGTCAGTCTAAAAATTAAAGAATATTGTTCTGAGCAAACAATAAAAATGTCACTTCACTCAAAGAGACATACTGCAGCAATTCACTAATTAATAATTATTTTCCCAGATTAATCACGGAACCAAACAAAACAAAGTAAAAATTGATCTAGTTAAATGGGTCACATTTTTCAGGTCCTATATACTGCAGCAACCTCACAAATTACAGAGTTGGAGGCTCAATACCTGACCACATTGCCAACATGACTGCACTTTCCAGCATGTAAGATGCTTCAAACAAACTGATATACATATACTCAAGGAAGCATTTCAAGTTTAGAGCCATCAAGTTGGAAGGCTGCATTGGGATTTAAGCCTTTCAGTTAAATAATCAAAGTTGGTGAATTGGGGTTACTGTTTACTATCTGAAAAGATAAGATTCAGTTAAGTCTGAACTGTGACAAGGTAGCTGCTGTGGAATGTATTTCTAAAGCAATCTATATTTGGACTTTGAAGTATAATCTTTGGTCAATAATTGGCAGTAGTTGTCGAGTTAGGATAAGTAAGTTTGCACATTTAAACTTCAATTCAAGAACTACAAGAGTTGCTATCTTTCAATCCAAAAAGGCGAGGACGGTTTGGGTGGGCAGCCACCTCATACTTAAGCTTCTCTTCCACGCTTGTCAGCACCCCTTCGTTGACTCTGTCCGGTACAACGATGTAAACAGACACACTCCGAAGGGAGGGGAGGTGAGCCAGGGCCAGGTCATCAACGGTATAAGGCGCACCGCTTCCGCAGAAATCCTCCAGGTGGATGTTGAACTTATAGTCTTGTAGCCTGAGCATGGCGCCTCCTAGGAACACAGATGGGACCATGCTGCATGCCATATCGTAGCCTGCAAAGTCACAGCTTATGGCACTTGGGAAAGCATCAGTTCCAACCTCAGACCTTTCCAGGGCTTGCTCGGCACGACGCCACACATTGAATGTGAGATGGCGAAGGCAAGGCAGTCTGCCGAGGGTCTGCATGTCCTCCCTTCGCTCGTGCCACACAATTACGTCCAGGTAGGAGAGGGCGGGAACCGATGCACCGTTAATCCACGTCGGCAGCGTCTTGATGTATCCATCAATGTGAAGCCGGCGCAGGTTGCCTAGTGGGGGCTCCACTGAGCCGTCCATACCAAACTGAGGGTCCTTAAGGGTTACATCAATAGATAGAGATTCAATTTTCTGTAGTTTGCCTAGGGATTCTGCCATTGCTTCACCACACTCCTGCCGGTATTGCTTGTCTTCAGGTAAATAGACTGAAACTCTGAGTGCCCTTAGTCCGGTTATAAAACCCAGCTCTTCAGCGAAGCATTTTGGCCCTAAAGTTACACCCTCTAGGACTTCAAGGGAGGTTAGCTTCTTCATAAGCCCATTTGGTAGGCTTGTGCTCCCAGGTACAGAAGAGCCACGCAGGCACTTCAGTTGTGTTAGCCCGGTAAAACTCGATGGCAGCTGACGTACAGAGCTTGTTCCGGATAGATCCAGCGTCTGTAGAAACCTTAGCTTCCCTATCTCTTCTGGGAGCCGATCAACACCGGCTATACCACTTGATGATAGCCTTAGATACCGTAGGTGAGATAGGCTCCCGAGAAACCCCAGGCATGCAAGGTCATCAACTTTTTCACCTCCTAGATCCAGTACACGTAAAAGATGATATGAAAGGGAGGGAGGCGTTGGAATAATAACTACTACTGCAGCAGGTTTGAAGATGGTAAGGGACCTCAGTTTAGGCATGTTCATGCTAGGCCAATCAAAAGTATCATCATGCAGAGATAACCTGCGAACCTGCTTGCTATCCAAAGAATGCTTCCCATCATCACCTGATATCGTGGTGATGAAACATTCTTCTTTTGACAGGGAAACAATGAGATCGAGCACCATATCGTGCACACGGCAACCCTTGGCTGTGCCTTCTAAAACATCCATGCCTACAGGCTGGATCAGGCTTCTATTTACAAGCTCGTTAAAGTAATTCTCTCCGCATTCAAGGAAACTTTGGTCTTTATGCTTGCGTTGAACAAAATCTTCAGCCACCTACAGCCATATCAACCAATCCTTTCTAATCTCATAGTCTTCCGGAAATATGCTTAAGTACAACAGGCATGTCTTCAAATGAAAAGGTAGATCATAATAACTTAGAAGTAGTATCTTCCTCATACTATCCAGATCAGGATTGCTTCCAAGTCCCAAACCAATCGAGTCATAAACATCATTCCAGTCTTTTATATTCTTCTCTGATTTATTAGCAAGCAAACTAGATGTTGTAACGATAGCTAATGGGACACCTCCACATTTCTTCAGAATTTTTTTAGACACTTCAGAAAATTGCTCAGGACATTTATCTTCGCCAAATATTCTTCCATAGAATAATTTTTCAGAGTTCTCATTGGTGAGAGGTTGGAGCCTATAGCAACCACCAACTTGCTCAGCAAGACCAATAATGCGGGTAGTTGTGATTATTCTACTCCCCATGCTATTCTTGATATCTAGAGCACACAGTATTATCTTCCATGGTTCTATTTCCCATATGTCATCAACAACAATGATGTACCTATATATGTATATGGCAATGGATAAGGCATGTAAGTTGATTTATTAGCAATTTAATCTATAATATATGTAGCTCTCCCAATATTCAAATGATTTGCTCTATCAGTTAGGGTTATGGAAATGACTTTCAATTTGTTAAGCGATCGCAATTTTCAAAATAAGTAGATTTACTAGTTTGAAGAGCCCGCTGAGACATCTATCGTGTTAATCCTTACAAGGTGAGCCTAGAAGCTCGTATCGCAAATGCAAAACATATGACCCTCTCTACTTGCTGGCACACCCTCCGTTTCATATTACTTGTCGTTCTAACTTTTCTAAATACATTTTTGTTTTATATCTAGACATAAATCTATATCTAGGTGTACAACAAAAGAATTGTATCTAGAAAAACCAAAACGACAAGTAATATGAAACAAAGAGAGTAGATTATAATACTCATGGACAAGAATAATTATTGAATATATTTTGTTTCCTAATTACCCACAATCGTTAGGCTGAAGTACATCTAATACCAATTACCCACCATGTGATTGAAAAAAATTAACCAAAATACACTGATTTTCTACTTCTAAGTTACCTACCCACACTAGGAAAATGATCAAATAAAGATGTATCCAACATTTGCTTCTCAAGTGTGTATTTCTTTTATACATATTTCTCTAGCTAAGTGTGTTGTGGGTGTTTGCCGGACGATTTTTGCCGTGAGGCCTTTGTTGGCGGCAGCGCACGGCAATCCCTTTGCCACGAGTTATGCTCATGGAAAACATGCGGCTTTCCTGTAGTGATTTGCTTCTCAAGTGCATCTTTCTTTTATACATATTTCTATACCTGAGTTAGGTGTCTGCTTTCAATTTTGTGGTGAAAGTTCATAGACTGAACTAATAAAATACAATATGCTACCGATGGAGATACAGATATATATTGAGTTTATAATTGTGAAGGACATAAACATATACTTTTGAACAAGAATAGAAATACAAGAACAGATCATGGTTGATACCATGCTTTCATAATAAAAAGTGATACACCAAATATTTACTAATGGTAGATTAATTCGGATTAAAATATTTATCTTGCAATTTACTAGTGAGTTCTGAAATTAGTTTTACATTAATATCCGAACACTGCTTCCGACATCCCATGAAACACCCGATGTGACATCTAAAAACTTTAGAAGGCCTATATATGTATTGCCTAAAAATATCAGCAGCCGTGCAGTACATGTATGCTAACGGGGTGCAGGAAAATATGTATGTCGGCTAATGGACATCAGGAAAATATGTATGTCGGCATGTATAATGAGCAGGTACACAACTAAGGAGAATATATACATGGAAAACACACATGACCTGATGGAAGCCATGCACGTACCTCTTGTTCTGCAGGAATTTACGGATAAGATCAATGAGCTGTGTTGTTCCATCCAAATTTGAACCAGGAAAATTATTCCCATCCCCACCGTTGTGAAGTTCAAATAGAATGCCCTTGAGAAGTTTATTTATGTCAGGATTACTAGACACTGAAACAAAAGCCTTGCAATCAAACTGTCCTTTAATCTCATCAAACACTGATTTGGCAAGCGTTGTCTTGCCTAGTCCTCCAAAACCAGCAATAGAGATGATGCTTTCCTGCTGCTGGTCAACACCTCCGTCTCTCAACCTCGTGATTACTTCTTTCTTTGCCTCATCAATGCCAACAAGCTCAGTCACATCGGTGTATAGTGCTATTATGCGAGGGTCAACAGTGGTTTTCTTGGTATTACAAAAAAATGCACAAATATCAATCCGACTTGTGTCGATCCCTGACCTTTTATGCCGGTCGGCCACCTCAATGACACGCTTCTTGATGTCCATGATCTCTTTGGCGATCTCACGGCGAGTCATGGCGTTGTTAATCTTTTTCTTCATCTTGCGAAAGAACTTTTCGAAGGTACTTTTGCTGCTGGGAGCATCAGGACCTTCGACGTCCACCATGAAGGTGTCGACCATGTCCTCCATATCGTAGGACAGATCCCTGACTTCCCGGGCCCAGATCTTGTGCTGCTCATCGAGCTGATCTCTGGGCACCTCGCTAACTTTACGGATGAAAACGTCCATGGCCTCGAGCTCCGTACACATGTCCTCGATGCCCTTCCTTGCACCCTTCTGCAGCTTGTACTCATCCTGCAGCAGCTGGGCGAGCTTGGGAAGCAGGGTGCGCAGGGCCATGCTCGCCACGAACTCCATGGCTCACCTTCGAGGTGTCTCACGGGTTCGCTGGGCTGTTTGGGGTTGTGTGGCAGTGATCAGAGCTCCAATTCCATCCGTTTATAGACAGGTGGAGGATCGAGGAGAGTATCGTCCTGCTAATGTACTGGCACGATTCATCAGGAGGCCAGTCTAATGTAGGAGTACTAGTGATGGTCTGCCAGGTCAAGTGGCCATGTCCATCGTCAACCGTGCATTTTGATGGCTTCATTAACTTTTTTCAAACTTTTTTTTTGTTTCAACATTTGTCTAACACTACGGGAAACTCCATATTTGCCTTGCGCCTAAATGTTTGCCGTGCGTATTTTTTCGGGCGCACGGCAAAGAGGTGCTTTGCCGTGCATTTTTTCAAAGACGCACGGCGAAAAAAACGCACGGCCAAAAAAATGTTTGCGTGCATTTTTGCGTTGGCGCACGGCAAACACAAACTTTGCCGTGCATTTTTTCTTGGCGAACTTTGCCGTGCGTTTTTTCCATTGGCGCACGGTAAATTTTTTTTCCCCACCGCCGGCCGTTACCACCTTGTCCTACCGTTAAAGTTAGATTTTTTTTGTTACCTTTGCCGTGCGCCAAGACAAGGCGCAGGGCAAACACATATGTTTGCCGTGCGTTTTCCGAATGCGCACGACAAAGTATCTTTAAAAAAGTTGATTTTCGTCCTTCTTTTTATTTCTCCACTACAACAACATTTTTTGTACTCTATAGTATAATTCTATACGTGTCTCGATAAATTTACTATTAATAACAATTACGTGTCACTTAAAGATTCTTAAAGATTTTTTCCGGTATAAGTCAAATTTGAACTGCAAGTGCATAAAGTAATGAAGTAAAGTATGTGAAAAAATGATATTCATCTAATTTAATTAATTTTAAGACCTTATCCATGAAACTGGATGAAACATTGATCATTTTGTTCACGAATCATGAAATTCCACATGCGTTTCAATGTTTTTAATTATATATCATGAAACTTTGAAATTCCACGATCATTTTAACCACGAATCATGAAAATCATGAGATTCGTCGAGAGCTCATGATATCCCATGTGAAGCTCATGAATGAGTTTTGAACATTTTTTCATGTACGATATTTGTTTCTCGAAATATCTCCGAAGAAGTTTCGTAGAGTTACGAAAGATATGGTTAAATTTTTATGTGACGCGACATTCAAATTGAGTTTTGTCATCAAATCTTGTTTCTATAAGCAATAGATAACATCAATTACTTTGTATCAATTTTATAGCAATTTTTAAATTTATTTGATAATTTTCCCGAATTTTATAAAATTGTGGAAAACTAGTTTGCCGTGCGTTTTTATAAAACGCACGGCAAAAAAGTACCTTTGCCGTGCGTTTTCATAGCGGCGCACGACAAACAAAAATCTTTGCCGTGCGCCCTATCAAAACGCACGGCAAAGAATGCAACCCGGCCCATTATTTCCGCGCGGCCCATTTCCACCGGCCCAACTCGAAGCTTGTTTATATACCCCCTTTCCTAACCCTAGCCCCCCTCTCCCTCACCCTCCTCTCGCGCCGCAACCCGGCGGCGGCGGACGAGGCGGGACCCGCGCCCTCGCCCCCCCTCCGCACCCCGCGCCGGCGACGGCGGAAGGTGGTGCGCCCGTCCTCCCTCCCCCTCCCTCCCTCACACGGAGCGGCGACCGGTCCACTCCAATGGAGGCGGCGACCGGGCCTCTCCAATGGCGGCGGCCGGCTCGTGGACGCCGGATCCGGCCGTCCCCTCCCCGGCGACGCTCGTGGATCCGGCGGTGCTCGTGGACTCACGGTGAGATCCGGGAGCGGGCGCTCCCGGATCCGGCGGCGGGTGGGGGCGAGGTGCTCGTGGTGGCACTCGTGGCTCCCTCGATGGCATCATGGCGGGCCGGCCTCCCATTCCCTCCCTCACGGCGGACGGTGATGACGCCCGTCATCCCTTCCCCTCCCACGACGGCCGGCGCGGTGGTGGCCCCCTCGACGGCCGGTGTGGTGGTGGCTCCCTCGACGGTCGCCGCCTCCTCCGATGGCGCGGCATGTACCGGTGTTCTTGTGTTGGCGGTAGAGGCATGTGGTGTTGCTTGTGTTGTGGGTGGATGCATGTCCTGGTGGTGATCCCGCGGCGGCCTGGTGGTGAGCCCGGCGGCGGTAGCTTGATGGTGGGCTCGACGGTGACGGCGGTGGCTCTCTGCCTTTTTTTTTTTTTTTTTTTCTAAATGTTTGCCGTGCGTGAGAATTGGGCGCACGGCAAACAGGACCTAACCTCCTGCCGTGAACGTGCCTGACCTCGGAAACGTCCGTCACCTTTTCTTTGCTGTGCGCTGTTAGAAACGCACGGCAAAGATTTTTCACCGTGCGTGGTTAAAGAAGGCGCACGACAATGCAACTTTACCGTGCGATATGCTACCGTGTGCCTTTTGCCGTGCGCCGCGACTAAAAACGCACGACAAAGGTTTTGCCGTGCGTTTATTAGCCGTTGACGTGCGCTTCGAGCGCACGGCAAACTCAAGTTTTCCCGTAGTGTAACTAAGTGATATATTGCTTAACTTATAGTAAATATCACAGTACTAGTATATAAGGATTAACTACTATACATATGCTCTCCGCGTCTACCACGCTCGCCTCTTTGTGCATTATTGTTCTTTTTTTTTGCATGTTGTTTGCACTTCGCTTGGATGGCTGCTACCAGTGCGTAGACCTTGATGCTTAGTAATTAGCTATTACATTTGTTAATTGTGCATAGATCTCAATGCTTAGCTATTATATCCATTAATTGTGCATGGATATATATACTTAGCCATTATATCAGTTAATTATGCATAGATCTCGATGTTAGCAATTATAACCGTTAATTATGCATAGATCTCGATGCCTAACCATTGTAGCCGTTAATTATATGCATAGATCATGATGTTTAACCATTACACTTTATTCGTCCAACAAAGACAGTTCGTTTAACTTTCAAAACTTGTCGCACAAAGATTGTTCCTTTAACTTTAAAACACTACAATAAATGTCCTTGTCATATATTCTCGATCAATTAATTAATCGATAATTTACTCCCATAATCAATGCTGAGTGCTAAATAAAAGGAAGACTAATAGGTTCAACAAATATTGTAGGAGTACTAATCTTTGTGGAAGAGAGGAAGTATACATTAATTATATGAACACAAATGGTTGACCAGGGGTAGGCCAGCGGTACCCTCCTTGTGTTCCTATAAAGCCAATCTCAGTGGAAAGTGTCATCGCACAGTTACCAAGACTTGAAAACATGAGAGCCGTGCCAACGGAATGTCATGACGATGACACTCCTCTCTCATCTCATGACACTCTCTCTCATCTCTCTTCATAAAGTTGATGATGTGGTTTGATATTTAACACTAATGACACTTCAATAACACCCCACTGGGACTGGCCTAAAAGCCCATTGGCTACTATGGGTAACAAGATTGCAATTTTTAGAACAAGTGCAGGACCATACCAGAATCACAATCAACTATGCATTGATGTTGAGTATATATGTCTGCCATAAATGTTGAGAAATGTTGAGTATATATGTCTAACAAATAAATGGATCATCTTTTGTGGGGTGGATTACCCATTTACATGTCAATAATCCAGCTTGCCACTAATGAGAAAGGTATCTATTACAATCACAAACTAGGTGATAGACATCCTATATTGAAGAATTTATACTGTACTTCTGATGCTAACAAAGCAAAAATACCATACAAAATGGGCAAGATAATTTTCCCATGACATGCATATCGAGCGCCTTTAGACTATCACCAGCAATCAACCGATCCCCATCTGCAAAATTCCCCATATGAGAGAAGGGGAGAGGAAAAAACACCCTCAAACAATTGATCATTCCATCAACATCATGCAGCCCTCCCCTCATCCCAACGACCACCACTGCTCCGCCTTCTCCTTCATCCTCCCGGCACTACGGGAGAAGCAATCTTTCCCGAGTGCCGGGCACTTGCCCGAGTGCCAAAAATCGGGCACTCGGGAAGCAACTCTTCCCCGAGTGTTGCACTCGGGGAAGAATTGCACTCGGGGAAGGTGGCCTTCCCCGAGTGCTTAAAAGAGCATGACACTCGGGGAAGACAGGCACTTGGGGAAGGCCATCTTCCCCGAGCGCAACACTCGGGGAAGACGAACACACGAAAAAGAAAAGTTGCATTTGACGGCAACATTAGACGGCGCCGTTTTAAAAAAAATTAAAAAAACTCTTCCCCGAGTGCCTTGTCCCCGGCACTCGGGGAAGGACCCCTTCCCCGAGTGCCTAGCCACCGGTACTCGGGGAAATTTTTTTTGTTTTTTTGCCCCAATTTTTTTTGAGGCCTTCAAACATTATTTCAAACTCCGTGCCCAAATTTGGCTTACTTTTGAATTTTTTTGTTATATTTCGTTAGTTTTTTCTTGTTCTTGATTTTTTAGGCACACTTAAAAATTTGAACTACATGTACATCAAATCATATAATTTGGTGATTCAAAAATGATATTCATGATATTTGGTGTATATTGAGACCGTATCCAGTAACTCACATGAAATGTCGAGCATCTTGTTGTCGTGACATGACGAACAACTTACGGGAAAAGTGGTTCTGAATTACAGAAAATCCGAACGAAGTCCGAAAAACACGAAACTTGTCGGGACATCGTGTTATCACATGTAGAGGTTGTGTGCAACAGTTGAGAAGATTTCGAGCAAGTTGCCATGTGTGATGCCGAAACCCACACATCTCCACATGTGATCCATGTGATAACACACTCGGAGATGTGTGAGTTGTAGGCATCAAACGTCGCAACTTGCTCAAAATCTTCTCTAGTCTTGCACACAACCTATACATGTGATAACACAACTCCCCGATAAGTTTCGTGATTTTCGGACTTCGTCCGGATTTTTTGTAATTTAGAAACATTTTTCCCGTATGTTGTTAGTCATGTTACGACAACAATATGCTCGATATTTCATTTGAGTTGGTGGATAAGGCCTCAATATACACCAAATACTATGAATTGCATTTTTTGAATCGCCAAATTATATGATTTCGTGTACTGTAGTTCAAATTTGAAGTGTGCCTAAAAATTCAAGAAAAAGTAAAAACTAACGAAATATAACAAAAAAGTTCAAAAGTAAGCCAAATTTGGGCAAGGAGTTTTAAATAATGTTTGAAGGCCTCACAAAAAATTGGGGCAAAAAACAAAAAAACAAAATATTTCCACGAGTGCCTTGTCCCTGGCACTCGGGGAAGGTGACCTCTTCCCCGAGTGTCTTGTCCCCGGCACTCGGGGAAGGACCCCTTCCCCGAGTGCCTAGCCACTGGCACTCGGGGAAATATTTTGTTTTTTTTGCCCCAATTTTTTTTGAGGACTTCAAACATTATTTAAAACTCCTTGCCCAAATTTGGCTTACTTTTGAATTTTTTTGTTATATTTAGTTAGTTTTTTCTTTTTCATGAATTTTTGGGCACACTTCAAATTTGAACTACAAGTACATGAAATTATATAATTTGGCGATTCAAAAAATTCAATTCATAGTATTTGGTGTATATTGAGGCCTTATCCACCAACTCACATGAAATGTCGAGCATCTTGTTGTCGTGACATGACGAACAACTTACGGGAAAAGTGGTTCTGAATTACGGAAATCCGGACGAAGTCCGAAAAACACGAAACTAGTCGGGACATCATGTTATCACATGTAGAGGGTGTGTGCAACGGTTGAGAAGATTTCGAGCAAGTTGCGATGTGTGATGCCGAAACTCACACATCTCTACATGGGATCAATGTGATAACACGGACGGACATGTCCGAGCTTTAAGCAACCGATATCTCAACTTGCTCGAAATCTTCTCAATTCTTACACACACCCTATACATGTGATAACACGATGCCCCGACAAGTTTTGTGATTTTCGGACATCGTTAAGATTTTTCGTAATTTAGAAACACTTTTCCCGCAAGTTATTCGTCATGTTACGGCAAAAAGATGCTCGACATTTCATTATAAACTCTTGAATAGGGCATCAATATACACCAAATATCATTAATATCATTTTTTTGAATTAGCAAATTATAGTATTTCATGCACTTGTAGTTCAAATTTGAAGTTTGAAAAAAATCAACAAAACGAAAAAACTAATGAAATATATAAAAAAATTCAAAATTAAGTCAAATTTGAGCAAATAGTTTCACATAATGTGGGAAGTTCTCACAAAAAAACGAGACAAAAAAACTAAAAAAATAAATAATTTCTCGAGTGTCGGCACTGACACTCGGGGAAGATACCCTTCCCCGAGTGCTAGCTGAACGACACCGGGGAAGAGACCCGCACGGCTCTCGGGGAAGCACCGCAAGGCCCAATTACCCGCCGCCGGCCCATTTACTCAACCCTAACCATCCTAACCCCCCTCCCCCCTCCCTCACTCGGACGCCGCCGCCCGCCGCCCCCCACCCACGCTCTCCCTCGGATCCGCCCCATGCCCCCGTCCCGACCCCGCCGCCCCCGCCCTTTACCCCGTCGGCGCCGAGCCGCCCCCGCCCCGCCGGCGCGCCGCTCCGCGCCGTCGCCGTCCCTCCCCCGCCCGGCATCGCCCGATCCGCCCCCGCCCGGCCCCCCGCCCGATCCGCGCGCGCGCGCGGCCCGGCACGGCCTCGGCGCCACCCGCCCCCGCCCCGCCGTCCCACCCCCGCCGGCGCCGGTGCCGAGCCGCCCCCGCCCCGCGCCGCCGCCGTCCCTCCCCCGCCCGGCCCCGCCCGTCCGCCGACACGGCCCGCCCCGCGGCGCCGCGCCCGGCCCGGCCCCACGGGCGCGGCCCCCGCCTCCACGGCGGCGCGGGTCCGGGCGCGGGACCCCAATGCCAAGGTACGGTATGTGATCTCCATGCATCCATCTCGATCATAATACAATGAATTCGAAGAAGTGTTGAGTTCTGTTCTGCAAATGCTTGATTCATGGGCATGGCTCGATGCTTTTAAAATCCCATGTCATATTTTTACATTCAGTTCTGGTCCATATAACTATGGTTGTATGTTACATGTCAATGCATAATGTATTGTATATGCATGTAAAGTTTTTAGAAGAGAATGCCCAGTACCATCTGCTCTCATTCCATTATAGGGCCTGTGAGGCATAACTATCGCATATGCCCTAAGTCAACCTCCATCGATCATACCACGTGGAATTTGTGCTACCTCAGTAAACTCAAGAATTTGGATTTCCTTTTTCCCTCCTGTAACATGTCATACATCTGCCTGATTAGTAGTTTTCCTTTTAATTTTTAAGCACTGTACAAGTGTGTTTTGTGTTCTGCGCATTACTGATAGGTTGCTTTAGAGAGTGTTAAGATCTACACCGCCATTAGTGATGGAACAATCAATCTGGTGGACAAGGTGAACTATCTTATGGTTACCACTTGGATAAATTTGTAAATTCTGCCAAACAATTGCTATGTTTCTTTATTTTCTCATGAAATGTATTTGTTCCCTATCGCAGTTCTTTGAGATGCAAAGAAACGATGCTATTAGAGCACTTGAAGAGTACTGTAAAAAATAGTTTCATGAAGAGTACTGTAAAAAATGTCACTATCTAGTGTCAGTGCCTTTTCTTCAAACACTTTTTGCATATTGATTTATGGAGCACCAACAAACTTAGTCTTGAAGGATTTTTGTTTTTCAGCATCATTAGCGCTGCTGGCACTGCTTTATTGCCAAGGTCGGGCCGCGTCGGCGGGCGAGGTCCCCTGACCCTCCCTGGCTGCCAGCGCCATAGCAGCATGGTTCGCTGAGGTACCGTATCGATCCATCTCTTCCCGAAAATTTGATTTTGTTGCTTGTGGATACAGAGATCTATCTAAATACATGGAAATTTGATTTTGTTCTTAAATTGGTTACAGTGCTATGTTATTGCATCGTTATGTTCTCTACTTCTAAACTTCTCAGTGAAGTTGCTCTAAAAAAATCTTCTTAGTAAAGTGATCAGGAAACATTATTTCCATGTCTCTAGAAACATATTTTTGTTCATTATTTTCTACTTAAACTTTCTTTTGAATTGCGATATTGCTAAATTTTGAGAGTGAGATACACTAACTGATTGCTGCTGCAGTTTGCTAACTTCCTTGATGACTCACCAGAGTTTAGGTTTGTATATCTCGTGAGATGCATATCCAATTTTTCTGTGTAGGTTTGTTAAGGATATACTTTACAGTAGTGATTTACACCTATTATCATTGGGCATTTGGCAATCTTGAGACCTTGTCATCTGAGTACATTTCTTTATCTCTGTCAAATGGAACATCAACTGATGTTAGTAGACACAACATGCTCTATTTAGCTGTTTGTTTTGCAATTTTAGTACATGAAACAGTTAATTCTTATTATTTTCCCATGAGCTTACCTTGTCCTGTTGACCATATGATCTGTGCTCTGTCACGCCAGTGCACGTGAGACATTAGAACACTGCTTTTTTAAGCTAGTGAGGGATTCATGCTTTTCCTTCAATTCGGTTCCCAAACTCCATCCTCTTGCTTTACTAGCGGCTACTTCACTCATGCTTCTGAAGTTATGTGGTAAGCTATATGAATATTATGGAATTTATAGCTGCTGTTCATAAAGTAAATTACATGACTTGGCCTTTTTCCCTTTTACCTAAATAGCTTACATTTATGCTGGAATACTAGAGCAAACATTTTTTTGTTGTTGTGAAATGCTATATGGAGCTCATGATCAGCTTAAACAGAATTTGGCTTATTGGTATTATGAATTTCTCTTGATTTGTCTATAAAATTGTACTGAATTTCATGGTATATTTGGTGGATGACATTACTTGAGACCTTTCCTGTTGATAACTAGATGCCCTATATGCAGGCTTAATATTTAACTGTTACTAACAACTTCATCTTTTTTCATAGTACTTCTGGGTTGCAATTTCCATGGTATTTCTACTAGCGGTGCGTACCCTCCTCCCGGTGCGTACCCTCCTCCCGATCTGGACAGCAGCCACTTCCCTTTTCCTTCTTCCTCTTCCTCCAAATTGCTACTGCAGTACTGCTAGGATCTCACTGATTGTGAATGTGAATGTGAATGTCTACATCTTCTAGAAGTCTAGATTGTGAGTGTGCAAATCGTGATTCTGAATATATGCCTTCCTGATATTCTATTGGTGTTGGTCTGATGATACACGCCCATCCTCCTTATTTTGTGCTGGACAGTTAACATTTACTTGTGAACTTAATAGTGTGTACTTTTGGATGGTTTGTAATATATTGTGGATTCCAAACATATTTGTTCGTTTGCGATTCATAAATGTGCTTTGTGATATATTTATTGTTGTTGATTTCTCTGCCTCCGTTCTCAATCCTGTCATGGTGTCAAAAATCAAAACTGTATCCATTGTGTTGTGTAAGTCACGTTCATTTGTGTTATATAAATGTGGTTCTTGATATATTGGTGTTGATTTGTGATGTGTGTGTATGTGTCTATATATATATATATATATATGATTTGCTGTCCACATGAAAAACAAAAAAAAAAAAAAAAGTGGCTTCCCCGAGTGCCTGGGCACTTGGCACTCGGGGAAGGCTATATTAAAAAAAGGGCAGGGGGCTTCCCCGAGTGCCTGGGCACTTGGCACTCGGGGAAGGCTATATTAAAAAAACAGGGCAGGGGGCTTCCCCGAGTGCCTGGGCATGGGCACTCAGGGAATAGGTTTGGAAAAAAAATGAATTTATTCCCCAAGTGTTGCACTCGGGGAAGAGGTTTCAAAATAAAAAAGGAAATTTCTTCCCCGAGTGTTGCACTCGGGGAAGAGTAAAAAAAAAGGGAGACGGCACCAACGGTGTTAAATCGTCCCCGAGGGGGAGGATGGCACTCGGGGAAGGCTTCCCCGAGTGTACGATTTTTGGCACTCGGGGAAGGCCTCTTTCCCGTGAGAGGCATCCCCGGAGGCTCTTCCCCGAGTGTTGCACTCGGGGAAGGCTTCCCCGAGTGTTTTGGGGCCTTCCCCGAGTGCATTTGGCACTCGGGGAAGCAGCTGTCTCGTAGTGTGGTGCCGCTTCCACCCCTAACCGCCGGTACCAGAGTAACTACCTTGCGGGCTGTCGGGCGACCGGCGTCCTCTGAATCCGACGGCGCGCACCTCTGCAAGGGTGTGCGCTGCTACTGCTATTGCTGCTGCCTGTGCACGGCTGCGAGGGTGTGCACGTCACCCGGCGTCCTCCAAATCAGATGGCGGCGCATGGAGCGACGAGTGGAGCAGAGCTCGCAGGTGCAAGCGCAGGCGGGAGAGCCTCGAGCTCCTCCCCCAGCGGAGGTGCAGTGCGGATCCGACTCGGGCCCGTGCGGCTGTCCCGCACCTATCAAAGGATGGCGTGGAGGGGCAGAGGAGGATCTCCCCAACCTCGATTTGGGGAGCATCTCCATCCCAAGCCTCTCTGTCCTATCCGACGTGCTACGTGAAAACCTAAAATAGGTCACACAACATTGGTAACGGACCTATAAAGCTCATTACCATAAATTTTATTAAAGCGCATTACCAATGATACCTTCCGATCACAACCCAACCTCAAAGCGTGTCTCCAATGTCAACCAGTAACGACCTTTAACAATGCACGTTATTCAATCCCATCCTCGGACCCAAAAAATCATTGTAAGGAATCGGATGCCCGTTAGCCTAAGAGGGGGAGGGGGTGAATTAGGCTACTTAAAAACTTAACCTAAGGCTCACTAAACTTTACACAAAAGTAAACTAGAACATACTATCTATATGTGCAACTACGGTTGTTCTAGTGTGAAACTCCCATCCCAAAAGAAGGTTTGCAACCTATAGCCAATCCTAGCATGATACTACTCTAGGAAAGTAGAGGCAAACAAAGATTGCAATAGAGTAAATGCGGAAACGTAAAGGGAATGAGAGGAAGCAAACTCTTGACACGCGATTTATCCCGTGGTATCGGTAGGCACTAAGCCACCCCTAGTCCACGTTGTTGAAGCACTCACACAAGAGTATTGCTTCCCGGTCACCAAGTCTCTCCCAAGAGCACCACTTGACTCGCCGTTAACACCAAAATTTGGTAAGGAGTCCGACCTGTGGGTCCGGTTCGAAAAAGAGTCCGTCCGTGTGGAAGGAAGGATATTTCCGAGAGATTTTCGGCAAAGAGATCGCGGTCGGTGTCCGCTCCGGTTCGGCAAAGGAACGAGAGAGCTGATTTTGCGGGATTGGACGGTGACGTGGCTCAAATCGGGGGAGACGAATGGATGGACGAGCGATCGAGTTTAGTTAGGCAATGAATCCATTCGCGGTGGTATTCAACGGGGTATAAATACGACCCCCGAATGTATGTAACAGACACGATCATTCTTCAATACACACCGGCCTTACGCCAAACCTTAGAGTCCTTGTCGTGTCGTCGAGTTCTGCGAGAGGGCCAATCGATCCGTCGACCTCCGTGAGTACCGGCAACCTTGTATCATGTCTAGTATCATGCGGTGGATTTAGATCGATGCAAGTAGTCTTGTTACCATGCTTCGTGTCATGCGGTAGATTCAAGCTTGGTTCAAGAAGGTTTCTTGTTAGATCATGAGTCATGCGGTAGGCTAAGATGCGGCTTGAAACTAGTTATCGGCTCTATTGGATTTTGGCAAGATCCAATAGATCCATTAAGTTATCCCGTGTTATCTTGAGTTTTACTTTATGTTTTAATTCATGTAACACATCTTTGCCCAATCTAGATGGGTTTGGATCGGCTATATCTCTTTTATGACCCTTGTTCGAGCAAGTTTCGTGTTTTGACGCGTGGATCTTGTGCTCTCTGATAGCCGAAACCGAATCGATCTAGGTTGTTACATGTTGCGGGTTCAAGCTTGCTATGTTTGTATAAATCTTGAAAGAGCCGGGTATCATGCGGTAGATGCAGGTTTTTGGGTTGCTTTGGAGCTAGTCATCCGGTGGATTAGATTCCCAAATCAGTCTGATAGATTTATTCACGTGGTAATGTTTGTTCCTTCTTCATGGACCCTGGATCGGCTGTTCAGCCGAATTCGGTTATGTTTCTTCACGAGTAGATCACGTGCATTATTTATGTTTTAAATGATGTATGCTTTTAGCTTTCCATATTTAGATTGTATCATGCGGTGGATAGATCTATTTGTGGAAAGTGGTGCGTTTTTCATGCAAGTCGTATCATGCGGTGGATAGATTTGTTTGATATCGTACTCGACGGATTTTTAAGTAACTAGACATGCGGTAGACTAGTGCTTTGGATCTATGCATGCTTATTTAATACATGATTATGCTGTGCTTTACTTCATTTAATGTTAATCTTCATGGAGATCGGTCATAACTTTGCACGTACATCTTTGTTTGTACAAAGACCGGTCGTTGTCATGCTTACGTCATCCATTCGGCAATGTTCCTTTTCCCTTTGCGGTTGCCCGAATGGTTGTGATTCTTTGACGAGATAGCTTTACATAGCTATGTGTCATCCTGCTTGGCTTTTTAGCCGTAAATATGGAACATGCGGTACCACCGGCAAGTTCCAAGCTTTGGTATTTAACTGCTTTATCTTTTGTTAATTTTCGGGAAAAATTGAGCGGCACGTCATTTGCCCTCGCGCATGCGAAGCCGGCTTTGTTCGGCTTCTTTGTGTGATTGGCGTTGAGTGCACTTTTTGCGCCAACACACTTTTTGGCACGCCTGGTGGGACCAATAGCCGAACTGATTCAAGATGCCTGAGATTGGCGACCTTATGGATGTCAACTTGGAAGATCTTTCTCCGGAGCAGCGGCAGCAGCTCCAAGACGTCGTAGATCAATTTCGGCGAAGTGCCTGCGTCGTTTAAGAAGAACGAAGCGGCGTCCCATATCGAAAAACGATATGCCTAGAGTGCGCTACCGGGAGAAGTCGATGCTACGTCTCGGCGGGGAAAAGGAGGAATGAGCGCGGGTGTTCCAAGAGTCGGCGAGTTACATGCTCACCAAGCACAACAAGGCCTTCCTCGGATCGCTCCGAGTAGATGATGGTGGCCATCTTTGGCCGGGCATGGAGCAAGTGTTCGGGAAGACGCCCTTCCGGAAGAGCACCATAGAGGCCGGGTGAGTCAAGCTCTCGGCCGCCGCTACGGAGCCGGCCACGGCGGCCTCCTCCTCGGAGCGCCGGAAGCCAAGCGTTCCAACCTCCTCCACGGGGCGGGGGGGCGGCCGGTTCGGCCCCCGTTGCAAGCTTCGGAAGTCAACCAATCCGCCGCCACCACGGAGCAAAGCACGGGTCGGCACCGTGCAACGGCCGAACCCGTGCCGGCCTACGTGCGGAGACCTAGCGTTCGGCTCGTGCGGGGCCCCACTTGACCCCGGTCGGAGAATTGCTCCGTCGACCAGCGGCTCCCGAGAAGAATTTGTACGACGGTGGTTATCATGAAGTGGGAAATTACGGAGCGTTCGACGCCTTCCCACACCCGGGGGTACGCGCCGGCTGCGGGCGCGCAAGAAGATGACACCCTAGCGCGCAAGATGGCCGAATTGATGCGAGAATCGGTTCGGCCTCAAGCCAAAGATGCGGGGCCCCGCTTATAGGCCGCCGTTCCCGCAGTGGTACTATAACGTGCTCTTGCCGCCAAGGGTGAAGCCGCCGACGGAATTC
Source organism: Cenchrus americanus (assembly GCA_947561735.1). NCBI lineage: Eukaryota > Viridiplantae > Streptophyta > Magnoliopsida > Poales > Poaceae > Cenchrus > Cenchrus americanus. Next base: position 253,450,583 of record OX387245.1, read on the forward strand.
ACAAAGTTCTCGGGGCGGGACGAAACAAGCACCGTCGAGCACATCGCCCGTTACCTCATGCGGCTTGGGGAATGCTCGGCCGAGGAGACGTTCGGGGTTCGCTACTTCCCCGCCTCACCGACGGGTCCGGCTTTTCGGTGGTTCTCGTCCCCGCCTTCCGAATCGGTGGCCGGATGGAAGGATTTGGAGCGTAAATTCCACGCTCATTATTTCGCGGCGGCTACGAGAAGAAGCTGATTGATCTCGCCACCTTGAAGCAAAGGCACAGCGAAACACCGCTGGAGTTTCTTAGAAGATTCAGGGAAGTCAAAGGCATGTGCTTCTCGCTGAACTTGCCAGACGATCAGCTGGCCGATATGGCCGTCGCCGGGATGTTACCGGCCGTGCGCGAGAAGCTATTTGGGATGGAGTTTGAGAACCTGGGCGGAGTTTGTCGCAAAAGTTATCTCTCGATGAGCAATCGGGCATATGGCCTCAAGAAGGACCCCAAATTTGGCAAGCAACACGACGTCGCTGACATCTACAACCAATTCTTGGACAAGGCTGATTTGTTCGAGGATTCTGATGACGAATTGGACGTAGCTGCGGCGGAGATCATGTGGGGCAAAGAGCCCTTGACAATGAATCAGCGTTGGGTCAAGCAGACCAAAGGGACTTACGACTTTGACATCACGAAGGCTGATAAGTTGTTTGAGCTCTTGGTAAAAGAAGGCCGAATTAAGGCGCCGAGGGGCATTCTATGCTTCGGCCTGATGGAGTTAAAGCGAAACGTTACTGTGGCTTCCATGACAGGGATTCACACTCCATCAACGATTGCAGGGTCTTCAGGATGAGGATCCAGAAGGCTATCCGGGAGGGACACCTCAAGTTCGATAACAAGATGAAGGCTGGATGGCCACCCCTTTCCTCGAGAACATGCTCGGCTTTTCCGTCAACGCGATAACGGCCGAGGAAAAGGGAAAAGTCAAGGTCCCGACCTCGGCCCAGGGTCCAAGCAAGGTGGAGCGGTGGACCCGGAGCGCCGGGTGACCCACGGAGCAAGTACAAGGCGATGCCCCCGCGTTCTCAAGAGCCACATCGAGATTGGGGAATCATCCAGGCCTAAGCCCAAGGTGACGTCGCGCATTCTCCTCAACAAATGGCAGCGCCAGATAGAGAAGGAGCGCTACCAGAAGCGTCGTCACGAGGAAGAGCAGCGCAGAGCTGAAGAGGAAGCGCGCAGAAGGGACCAAGAACAGTACACGCGCGAGCAGGAGCGCGCACACCGGGGATGCGCCTTCTTCGAGCGCTTTGGAATGAGGGCCTTAAGCCGCCCACATTGAAGAAGCGTCCCGAATGCGGCGACGGGATATGTTGAGTACGGGCGAGGAAGCGCCAATCGCCGATCCGTCCACGAGAGACTTGGAAGGATCCACCCGAGTGGGGATCGGCGTCAAAAAATTGAAGTCATCGATCATCCCGGGGAAGCGCCAAGCTAATCTCGGGTGGGGCGATCGGGGAAGAGGACGAGGATGTCCACGTCTGGCGAGAAGGGGCAGTGGTGCCCGCCGGTCTACGCGGGGAGTCGAAGAGGCGGGTCCGGCGCTTGAGGAACGAGCGAGATGAAACAAGCCGGGGTCCGGACGAGGCGAGAAGTGGCGCCCCAAGGACCGGCCCGGAAGGATCGAAGCGTTCGGCTCCTACATGCATGGTATACTTCCTGCCGAACGAGTTCATGGCTCCCGCTAACCAGGTTATGCGAGGAGGAAGCTTCCTTTGATGACGAGCAGCCCGAGGGGATGATGGCACAACTGGTGCTGGCCAAGCAGGCCATCTTCGACAAGCCGGCCAAGAATCGCCATATGAGGCCGCTGTACTTGAGGGGGGTACGTCAATGGCAAGCCATTGACCAAGTTGTTCGTCGACGGTGGAGCGGCAGTCAACGTGATGCCGTACACCACCTTCGGGAAGCTTGGCATGGGCCCGAGCGATTTGACACCTACAAGCATCATCCCGAACGACTTCGCGGGAACCCCTCGGACACCAAAGGATGCGCTCACGTGGACTTGATGATCGGGTCCAAGACGCCGCTCACCACCTTCTTTGTCATCGAAGGCAAAGGAGCTTACGACTTCTTTGCTTGGGCGGGGCCCGGATTCATGCTAATCTGCTGCGTCCCATCCACCATGCATCAGGCTTATCCGGTGGGTGGATGATGAGATCGAGGTCGTCCGGGCGGACGACTCCGTGAGCGTGGCCAACATGGAACCGGCCTTCTCCGGGAGTACCAAGGCATCGATTGCTTCTCGGGGAAGGATTGGGGAGAAGGTCTGTTGAACTGTCGGCGGTGACCAACGGCCGATTCAAGCGGTCGGCTCTTATAGTAATTTTTAATGGAGAACCCCGTGGATGGCACGATGGCAAATTGGGGCGAGGATTCATGTCGGCCGATAAAGCCGGAAGAAGTTGACATTGGAAGCGGTGATAAGCCAAGGCCGACGTTCATCGGTGCAAATTTGCAACCGGACTTCATGGGGACTTAATTGAGCTTCTCAAAGAATATAAAGATTGCTTCGCACGGGGATTACTCGGAGATGCCCGGATTGGATCGTTCCATCGTCGAGCACCGGTTGCCAATCAAGCCCGGCTTCAAACCATATAAGCAACCGCCCCGGAAAATCTACAAGGATGAAGTATTGGCCGATGTGAAGAAGGAAATCGAAAGATTACTTGACGCAAACTTCGTTCGGCCGTGCGGATATGCGGAGTGGATTTCTAACATCGTCCCTGTGTATAAGAAGAATGGGAAAATGAGGGTTTGCATAGACTCCGGGGACCTAAACGGAGCTACTCCCATGGATGGATACCCGATGCCTATTGCCGATTTGTTGATTGACGTCGCTGCTTGGACACAAGGTGATTAGTTTTATGGATGGCAACGCGGGATACAATCGGATCTTCATGGCAATAGAAGACATATCGAAGACGTCCTTTAGATGTCCTGGTCATATAGGCCTATTTGAATGGATAGTCATGACATTTGGGTTGAAAAATACCGGTGCAACCTATCAACGGGCCATGAATTACATTTTTCATGAGTTGATCGGCAAAACCGTGGAGATCTACATCGATGACGTGGTGATCAAGTCCTTAAGTCATGACACCCATCCGGAAGATGTGAAGAAGACCTTGGAGTGCACCGGAAGCATGGTCCGAAGATGAATCCAAACAAGTGTGCTTTTGGGGTATCGAGTTTGGAGAGTTCTTGGGGTTTTCGGTCCACGAAGGGGGAATCGAAGTTGGCAAAAAGAGCATGAAAGCCATCGATGAAGTCGTCCCTCCAACCAACCTCAAGGAATTGCAATCACTGCTCGGCAAGATCAACTTCGTGAGAAGATTCATCTCAAATTTATCACGAGAGGGTGTTGCCATTCTCTCCATTGCCGAAGCTAAAGAAAGATCGAGGAAATTCACATGGGGCGACGAACAACAAAAGGCTTTTGACGAGATCAAGCGGTACATGAAGGAGCCGCCGGTGCTTTGGTCCCTCCTCGGCTAAACAAGCCTTTCAAGTTGTACGTGGCGGCCGATACCCAAACTATTGGATCGGCCTTTATTCAAGAATTCGAAGGAAAGGAGCGGGTAGTAGCTTATCTTAGCCGAAAACTACTTGATCCCGAAACCGGGTATTCGGCTATAGAGAAAGCGTGTCTTTGCGTGTACTACTCGTGTACAAAGTTTCGGCACTACTTGTTGAATGCCGAATGCACCGTATACTCAAAGTTTGATGTGATAAAACATATGTTATCTATGCCAATTTTGAATGGTCGGATTGGCAAATGGATTTTAGCTTTATCAGAATTCGAGTTGAGGTTCGAATCGGCAAAAGCCATCAAAGGTCAGGTCATTGCCGATTTTATAACTGAACGTCGTGACCCTTCAATTAATCCGCTTGAAATTACCCCTTAGGCTTTATTTTTTGATGGGTCATCGTGTGGCAAAGGTGGGGGAGTAGGGATCCTGCTAATTTCGCCTAGAGGTGAGATGTTTGAATTCGCTATTCCTATACAACCCATTGTCACAAATAACCAGCTGAGTACGAGGCACTACTTCGAGGGCTTCAATATTTGAGAGAAAGTGGGGCCGTCTCGGTTGAGATCTATGGAGATTCGGAACTCGGTAATCAAGCAATTGAACGGCCAATACGAGTGCGGGGAGCGAAGCGCGAGGAGTTACTACGAAGAGTGCGGGGAAATCTTGAAGAGCTTCCCATTGGTAACCCTACAGGCACATTCCTAGAGAGCATAACGAAGAAGCAAACGAGGCTAGCTCGGAGCGCCTCCGGTTACAAGGAGAGTCAAGAAGCGTTTGCCTGCGAAGTGTGCGCACTAAGGGCGGATCTTGCGAGAAGATGATTGGAGGAAAGAAATCGTTGATTACTTGAAAGATCCATCCCGAAAAGTCTGCGGGAAACTCGGGTACAAGGCAATTAAATTCGTTCTTCTGGATGATAATTTATTCTATAAATCATTAGATGGGGTATTGCTACGATGCACGGGTCCCGGAAGAAGCCAAGAACATGATGAGCGAGGTGCACGATGGGATATGTGGAGCGCACCAATCGGCCTATCGGATGAAATGGGTTATTAGACAAGCCGGATGCTTTTGGCCGACGATATTAGAGGATTGCTTTGAGTATTACGGGGGATGTCAAGATTGCCGGAGGTTTGGGAATATTCAAAGAGTCCCCGCATCGGCATTGAATCCCATCATCAAGCCATGGCCATTCGGGGGCCGGGGTATAGACTTGATTGGCCAAATTAATCCGCCGTCTAGCAAGGGGCATAAGTTCGTGCTTTTGGCTACAGATTACTTCACCAAATGGGTCGAGGCAATCCCACTGAAGAAGGTGACGTCAGAAAACATGATCGAATTCGTCAAGGAACACATCATCTATCGATTTGGGATCCCTCAGACGATTACCACCGACCAGGGGGCACAATTCGTGTCATTGGAATTCAGAGATTTTGCCGAAAGCATGGGAATCAAATTGTTTAATTCTTCTCCATATTATGCCCAAGCTAATGGTCAAGCAGAGGCTTCTAATAAGATCATGATCAAGCTGATACAGAAGAAGATCGATCAGAAGCCAAGGAGGTGGCATTCGGTACTCAGTGAAGCGCTGTGGGCTTACCGAATGGCCCCCCATGGAGCTACAAAGACCTCTCCTTACGAGTTGGTTTACGGTCATCATGCAATCCTGCCTTGGGAAATACAATCGAGTCAAGGAGAGTAGTGCTTGCAAAACGAGTTGAGCTCCAAGGATTACGGTGGCCTAATGATGGATGAGTTAGAAGATTTGCATAAGATCCGTCTCGGGGCCCCGGAGAACATCGAGAAAAACAAGCCGCGAGTCGCCAAATACTATAACAAGAAAGTAAAAGTAAAGCAATTCGCGAGAAGGTGATCTAGTTTGGAAAGCGCTATTGCCGATTGGAACTAAATACGGTGAATTCGGCAAATGGTCCCCCAACCGGGAAGGGCCTTTTCGTGTGGTCGGATGCGTTCCTGGTAATGCATACGTATTGAAAACTTTGCTAGGAGAAGAATTTTCCGATGCGATAAATGGGAGATATCGGAAGAAATATTATCCTAGCATTGAGATCGATCGATGATTACACACATACGGCACAAAAATAGCGGCGCTCGAGAATGAGGCCGCCTTTAGAACAAAATCCATGAACAAGAGAAAATGGCCGGTGCTCGGATGCATTGCCCTTAGCTCGATACTACATTACAACTGCTTCTTGCAGGATCACATCTAACAACCCTGATGGTCAGGTCCCCGAAGAGGTGGGAAGCAGAAGGCGTGGAGGAAGAAGCGAAAGTATGATTCAATCTTTTCTTTACTTCTTCGGCTGTTGCTCACTCTTCAGTTGTTCCAGGACCACCGTGACGGCAACTTGGAACGCACGAGGATGACCATGATTGGCGGCCTCTACCAAGCTATCCCAGGCCGCCTTCAGGTTGCTGTACCTGTCAGAGACATCTGGAGCATGAGAATCAAGGTTAGAGGCAAGAAATCTAGAGGCAAGCATGAAGGAGTCAGGAGCATTTACCCCCTACTAGTGCTTCCAGAGCCATGCGACGCTCGCGCTCGGCTTGGCAACGGGCGGACATGTCCCTGAGGCCATGCTCCGAGGTGCGGGACACGGCGGCGCGGTCGATGGTTGGCCCTCGTTCGGGCGTGGCATCCTCGCTGCGGGAGAGGAATCGGAGGAGATGTACTCAGGCACATCTTCGGTCCCGATGACTTCTTCGGGAAGCAAATCAAGGCTGAAAAGGACGAGAGGAAAACATGAAGCGCAAGATCAAGCGGGAGAACAAGGAGCGAGATCAAGAAAGAACTCACTTCCGAATCGTACGCTTCTTTGATGGGCCGCTCTCCGAGGTTGTTTACCCTTGTCCATGGCGTTGGGGTTTTTTCCTCTAGCGGCGGGGGAAGAGATGAAAAATGATGGAGGAGTGTGCGAGTGGATTTGCGAGCACCCCACGGGCTATTTTATTGACCGGGGGAGGCGCATTGGGAGTGATGATTTGGCCGGTACACACTTTGTTGGAATACCAAGCGGCAGGGTTTTCCACCAGGCGCGAAGGGTTTTCTCTTGAACAGTGTTTACGGATTGCCGAATTGGGATCCTCTGTGGATTTTGCGCCAAGGGGCAGTTGTTCTCACGCATTCGGCTAAAGATAGTTCCCGGATGCATTCAAAGAAAAATTCGCAGATGCAAAATGCAAAGGGAAGTCATCGCAGAACATGTGCAGAATTCAAAAGTTCTTCATATATTGCCGATATTTACACATCCCTAGTACAATCTAGTCGAAGAGCCTATTCAACACAGATTGGGGATGGGTAATTTCGGCAATGGCGTCGCCGTGGCCGTCAAGGCGCTCCGAGATCGGCTCGATCTCGTCGATGTCCTCCCGGCGCGCCGCCCACGAAAGCCACGCGGCCCGGTGGAATAGTCAACGTACGTATGCGTCGCCATCACGGCCAGGCCCAAGGTGGTGCCCAAACGAACGCCATGGACGGCCACCTCGTCGACGCGGCGCTCCACCGCGGCCAGGCGCTCCGCCGGTGTGTCTCCGCGGGCATTCACTTTCTCGGCCAACTGCTCTACCAGCGCCTTTAGCTGGTTGAGCTCAGCATCGCGGGCTGCAAAGAGCAAACAGAAAGGATTAGCATCAAAGGCTGGGCTGGATCAAGAATCAATCTCAGAGCCATACCGTCGATGGCCTCCAGCAGCTGTTTGCGCTGGTCCTCCCATTCTAGCTCGGCCACGCCCGCTTTCTTGGAGACGTCCTCCAGCTCGCGACGGGACGCCTCTAGCTCCTCCTTGAAGCGGATGGCGTCTTCTTCCCCGTACGGTACCGGGGAGTGGCCATCGGACTCCGAGGAGTCATCTGGGAGGGGCTGATTGGCCGGCGCACGAGGCGGATTCCACTGAATCAGTCTGAAAAAAGGGGGATGATCGTCAAGGCAAAAGAAGATCGAGAACAGAATCAAAGAGGAGAGATTGACGATCATCACCGCCTGCGCGCATTGGCGCTGCTCCCCTCGGCCTCGTCGGAGGCACGGCGGCGGTTGAGGCGGCGCACCATTGTGGTTGGGGATGTGCACCGAGAGGGCTAAAGATTGGCAAAGATTCGAGAGCTAGAAGGCCCGGTGGAGATCTAGGGGCACCTATGGTAACATTTATAGGCCCGGCGGGGATGAATCGTGGCTTCGAGTCGTGGGCGTGGATCGTGGCGCATATCCCAAGAAAATCGGAAGGTGGAAAGGTTTCCTTGGCCGGCCCGCCGATGGGTCGCTTGGAGTTCTAGGGCCGAGCCGCGTGCAGATCGATTGGTTCGGCTAAAGGAAATCAAAGTGCCGTTCGGGAGTTGGCGTTTCACTACCGAATGGGTCGTTCAGCATTACATCTGAAAGTGCGCAAAAAAAGGAAACAAATCACAAGAAGATATTACAAGAACGACCAATTCAGTTATACATCAATAAGGACATTCAGGCATTCGGGAAGTTTGGCAAGTACACGACGAGCATTGGATATTATCAAATGGGAATTGTCCAGGCAACTCCCTGGCGTCCTTTTGGGCACCGGATAAGTCGGTGAGTTCCGCATCACATAGCTCTATTTTGGTGATAGCCGATTTTACTTCCGCTTGGGTCTTTGCTATCAATCCGGGAAGTTCGGCTATTTTCTCTTTGTCAATCTCTATCTCCGTCGACGGGCTTCTCGGTTCGCTTCAAGAGCAGACCTTCCGGCAACTTTCGGATCATAGGAAGCTTGCGGGTTAGCCAATGCATCTTTATGGCTCTCGATTGGGATTGTGCCCCGTTCATGGCATGTTCGGCATCGGTTTTCCTCTTTTCAATGGCCGGACGGGAGCGCAATTTCCTCCAAGCGCGCCTTACGGGTGCATAAACGGTTTCTAAGTCATAGACGGATGATAGAGAAGCTCTGATGTCTTCAGGAAGTTCTTGACTGATAGATTCAAACATCTCTTCGAAATGATGGAGATCATTGAACTGATCCTGAGCATCTTTTTCTAGCCAGGCTGCAATTTCTTTGAGTTTGGGCAACACTTCATCTGGCAGTGGCTGATATGTTTCTTTCATCACCTCGACAGTTGAATTGCTCTCTAATGGCGGGCTTGATGATGATGGAGCCTGATCCTGAGAAACAACATTGCCGAGTTAAGAATGCTAAACATCGAGGTACCAAAATTAAGTGCGGATGGACACCTCACGACCGGTTTCTTGAGCAAGGGCGATCACATGCGAAGGGGATGCTCCGGGCGAGCCGAAATTTCCAAGCCGGGAGGTGTCGATGCGGCTATCGGCGGCTCGTGAGTTTCCGGCCGATGAGGAGTCGGGTCCGCCTCGTTGGGTTGGTTATCTCTGCTTGACCAACGGTGATGGCACCCTTGGGGAACTTGGTGGCTCCGGTTGATTTGGGAGATTCATCTCCTGGAGAATTTCTTGCTTATGCGAGAAGGTGATGAGGATGAGATCTCCTTTGGGATAGGTAATTCAGCCCGGGTGGACTTGCTTCTTTGGACCACTGGAACATTTACAAGTTGCCTTTCTCGTTGTTTCTTCGCAAATGCCAAAATTGGGAGGGTAAATGCCAGTGTTCATCCTCAAGAAAAAGCAGTAGAGGTCATACCAGTGGATGGGGCATTGGCGAGTGCGGGTTACGAAGGCCTTTGGACTGCGGTCCGAAATGCACAATAATATGATTCATCAAGAACAGAGTGGCCTGGTAATCAAGAAAGTAAAAGGGTTTACCTCAACAAGCACTTTCTTGACAGTCCTTCTCCTTTTAGCACTTGGAGGGGCAATCAGATGCGGACCTTGCCTCCGTCTGCGCAAGGCTAGAAAGGCCGGGATCCGTGGTAGCAAATGCGGCCATTAGGCGATGCGAGTTGTGGATTTGAATCCTAGTGCTGAAATTGGGCCTTCGGCGTTGTAAGCAATTGCCCTAGCTCGAGGGGCGGTGCGTGTTCGTGGACGAGAAAGATGAAGGTCGGGACCATGAATAAAGAGGGAAGGTCTAATCTAAGGGCTCATTATATTACCTGCGAAATTGGCGGAAAGTCGGTACCAACTGCGCACGAGAATACATGAACAGGGCTCACTCGAAGATATGGTCATGAAATTCTTGCCACCGGGAGTTGAAGGTGGGGTGAGCTATGGTTGTGGGCACAAAAGGACATGTGTGGACGGTGGGGACCGCACACATAGTTGAAAACTCTGCGCCCCGCATCGGTTCTTTGATTTCCTCCCTGGGTTTGAGGAATTCATGCGGGAACAATCTTGGGGGCATGCGGCCGCATCCAAGTTGTCCGGTGTTACATTAAGGTTGGTAGTATTCATAAGTGCGACATTCGGCCTTCCTCCATTGAACTCGGCCGGTAGTATGCATGGGCGGATTATGATATTAAAGATTTCCAAGAATCCCCGTCTTGATGGCCGGGCTCAAAGGAAAATTCAACGGGGAAGGTCAAGGTGTCATTGCCTAGATAAGGAAGCCAAAGAGGATTGGGGAAACCTTTGAAGAACAACTCGAAGAGCCGGGCGATGTCCTCTTGGATGGAAACGGTTGAAGCCGCTTCTCCGTAGTTTTGACATCCTCCGGTAGCTTGAGGCTCTCCTTCGGGGTGGTTGGACAAAGGGAAGAACCTGGAGTTCAAATCGACGCCGACAATTTGATGCATGTGGAGCTGCACCACATTTGACAAACCACCAACGGCCATTGACGCATGTTATCCTGCGGTCGGTGTACATTTGGGTAACGGTGCGATGAAGCATATGATATACGCTGCCCAAGAAGAATTTTCCCAGAGGGAGGCGATTGCCACTAGCCAAATGAATCGCCATTGCGATATGGTTCAAAGTGGGTTCGTTGGCCTTGCCACAGAAAACGAATCTGCACAGCCACATGTTCAGAAAGGCTCTGTATTCAACATCGCCAAGGGGATTGTCTTTCATGTGCTTCAAGATATAATTCTTGTAGCCATTCCCTGGCTTTACCCCTGTTTGGCGTGAGGAGTTTTTGAAGTCCCAGGGCTGGGCAGACCCGGTGATGTCAAGGCCAGTGATCATATATACATCGGCCAAGGTTGGAGACATTGGACCATGCCCAAAAAGGAAGGCGTTGACGCCATTTGACCAGAAGTGGCATGCGGCTATCAGAAGATCTTCATTCTTGGGGGTCTCAGCCACGGATAACTCCAAGCATTGAGCGATACGGAGAGCATCCAGGTTGGTCAATCCACTCTTATCTGCAAGAATCCTCCGATACCAAGTCTTCCAGCCTGCAATTGGGGGCAAAGGCCAGTTCTTGAACGCATCTTGCCACTGAGGAGGTGGAGACAAAGCTGCCTTGAAGGGGATTCTCTGAGATTCAGCGGCAATAAGATCTCGAGGGTCAGGATTCCCTACAGGACCAAGGTAATAAGACTGCGAGTTGGCCTCGATAGGAATCAAAAGAGCAGTAGAAGGCTCCTGGAAGAAAGCGGAAAAGGAAAATCTCAGGTAAAATTGAAAACCTAATGCCGAACAAGGTTTGCGGGGGATGAATTTACCGAGCGGCTTGGTTCCGAGTTGCCATTGGAGGTTCGAGCTCGGAACGAGGGGATCTAGGGTTGGATCCGAACGAAGATTCGGCGGATTGCGAAGAACGGTGTTGACAGATTTGATTCAAGGACTCGTTACGTGTTGCGGGTTCCAAGGATGCTAAAACAATAGGGTTAGTCCCAATGATCATGTTGTCATGAATCACCAAAATCAAACTCTCATTGGGACTAACCCTATTGTTTTAGCATGTCTTTGTAGACACTTGTAGGTCCCAAGGATGCAAGAAAACCATATGCCAAATTGAGAAGATAGTCTATTTTTCAAGGGTCAAAACCGAGCAAGAAAAGGAAAAGAGAAGACACCAACGGATGAACCGACGGTCCCTCAAATACTAGCGTCGGTGCAATCGTCGGACGAGTTGATGCTCGGGGTCAAACCCTAGGTACCGTCGGATGAACCGAGCGGTCCGTTATTTAGTAGCGTCGGACGAGTTGCGAGAGGAAGAGCAAGGAAGACGGTAGCACGGATGATCCGACGGTCGGACCGAGGACCTCGTCGGTCTATCCGACGCTTAGTTTGCATTCATACGAGAGATGCGCCAAGACAGAGCCTTCGGCCGGATGATCCGACACCCTGGTCAAGGTGAAGCATCGGTCTATCCGACGGTCGGTTGGAAGCTAACGGTAACGACTTGGACGCGAGGCCTTCAAGGCACGGGATGATCCGACGTGGTGTCGGAGCATAGCGTCGGAGCGGTTGTGTCGAGAGAACCTCAACGGCTATGTGACGTGGGAGGGGCCTTTGGATGAACCGACGCCCTTGAAAAGCATAGCGTCGGATCATCCGACGGTACCTTTTTCGGCGGCTTTTAGCCAACGGCTAGTTTGATGTCTTGGGCTATTTATACCCCCTCCACTCACCCATTTGAGGTGGCTGGATTGTGTGGAAGTGCAGAGGAGTTCAAGACACATTGAAGATCATATCCAATCCATCCAAGTGCTTAATTGCTCATCCTTAGACTATTACATGCTTTGTGTATGTGCTTAGTGCTAGGCTTAGCTTAGAGCTAAGTGAGTGCAAGGTTGTGCCAACCTTGTGAGGTGATTTTTGAGTGAATCCAGTTGCACAAGGTTCGCCGGAAGCCTTGGGGCCTAAGTGGCTCACCGGCAATCGTCATCGACCCTCCGGCTTGGTGTGGAGCGGCGAGGACAACACAATGGTGGACGTGGAGACCCGGTTGTGCGGGGGACGTGGACACCCCCTTCCTTGGTGGAGAAGCTCCTTAGTGGAGGCGGCATCAAGGTGACCAAGGGAGCTTGACAAGTGCCTAAGTGGCTAGCCTTTGTGGCGAGTCAAGTGGTGCTCTTGGGAGAGACTTGGTGACCAGGGAAGCAATACTCTTGTGTGAGTGCTTCAACAACGTGGACTAGGGGTGGCTTAGTGCCTACCGATACCATGGGATAAATCACGTGTCAAGAGTTTGCTTCCTCTCATTCCCTTTACATTTTCGCATTTACTCTATTGCAATCTTTGTTTGCCTCTACTTTCCTAGAGTAGTATCATGCTAGGATTGGCTATAGGTTGCAAACCTTCTTTTGGGATGGGAGTTTCACACTAGAACAACTGTAGTTGCACATATAGATAGTATGTTCTAGTTTACTTTTGTGTAAAGTTTAGTGAGCCTTAGGTTAAGTTTTTAAGTTGCCTAATTCACCCCCTCCCCCTCTTAGGCTAACGGGCATCTGATTCCTTACAAGTGGTATCAGAGCCGGGACTCACTTCCTTCACAAGGAAACACCAATTCGATGGGTAAATTGTGAAAATCGGCTCATTGAAACGGTTAGGCTTCACCGCCTAGTGAGTTGCTCTATAGAGGATTGAAAGGGGTGGATACCTTAGGTTTGGCTCCACATTTCGATGGCACGGGCTATCCTCGGTGGAAGGTCCTCATGGAGGCCTATCTCCAAGCAAGGGACCTTGATGTTTGGAGAGTCACCGATGAGGGCATTAAAAATGGTACTAGAAAGGAATAACAATTTGATGTAATTGCTAAGAGTATCATTTTGTCCTCACTAGATGTAGGCGTTTTCAATAGAGTTTTTACTTGTGAAAATGCTCATGAGCTATGGAAAACCATCAAGGAGCAAAATGAGGGTTCAAAAGAAGTTGCTAATGAACACTACGGTTGTCTCCTTGAGGAATTCAATAGCTTTAAGCAACTTGCTAATGAAAATGCCGAATCTATGTACTCACGCCTAAATGTGCTTGTCAATGAGATCAATGCTTTAGGTGTGAAGGACATCACGGACTTGAACATCAATCGCAAGATCCTTCAAAGTCTCCGGAAGCCCGATTATAACTTGGTGAAGGCAATCATCTACGAGAAGAAGCTCGAAGATTTGAAGCCATCGCATATCTCGAGCAAGATCATGGCACACGAGCTTCAACTAATGCCCAAGTAAAAGAAGGCACCCCAAGAAAAGCCCCAAGAACCATCTTCTCCAACCACAAGCCATGCTCTCTCGAGCCGACAAGAGAAGGTGTTGAGTAGAATGGCTACTCATGGAAGCTCAAGTGAGGATGGTGGTGACAATGAAGATTCCTCAAGTGATGAAGAGGTTGAATCTATGGTGGCCGAGTACGTGAAGAAGATCTTCAAGTATGTGAAGAAAGTCAACATGTACGGCTACAACATCCACTTGAGAGAAGGGCGTCATCATCAACACATCAAGTTCACCAAGATCAAGCACAAACCTAAGAAAAAGGTGGTAAAGGAGAGAAGACCAAGGCAAGAAGCAACTTTCGCCGTCCGTGAATGGACAAGTGGTGAAGAATCAAATTCTTCTAGCTCAAGCGATGAATCAAGAAAGAACTTCACCACCCGCTTCATGCAAGGTCCTTCATCATCACACATGTGCCTTATGGCCCAAGGTATGGAAAGCAATGTAAGTGATGATGAATCCGACACCACCTCTCTTGATGATCTTGTTGAGCTAGTCCATGAGCAAAAGGGAATGCTTGAGAAACAAGCTAATGAAATTAAAGAACTCAACGCTCTCAATGAACTTAGTGACACCCTTGCTACAAATTATGAACATTTGTTGTGCAAATTTAAATTGCTTAGCAAGGAGTGTGATGAGCTAAAATCTAAGCTTGAGAGCAATGAGACTAAAACAAGTAATTCCTTTGAGCTTGATGAAACATCTATCCCTTGTGCAATTCCTATCTCCAAGGTAGATGCTTCAACTTCTTGCATTGATTTAATTGATGAATCTTGCTCACCATCTTGCCATGAGAATGTTATTGTAGAAACATGTGATTATCTCATAGGCAAGGAAAATGATGAGCTCAAGCAAGAAGTGAAATGGCTCCGAGAGAGGTTGGCAAACTTGATGGGCAAAGGCAAGAATGATGAGGAACAAGTGGACATCTCTCAAGACATGAAGAACCAAGTCCAACCTTCTCAAGATAACCGTGATCCCATGGTGAAGAAGCTTGAGAAGGGTGCAACCGTGACTTGCTACAAGTGTCATGGAGAAGGGCACAAGTTCTACAAATGCCCTCAATTTGTCAAGAAGATGGACAAGGGCGCAAAGAAGAAGTTGAAGCCCACCATCAAGAGCTCCCTCATCTACACGAAGCCCAACCGCAAGAACAAGACCAAGAGCAACACCTACGTCATCAAGAAGAAGGCTAATGGCAAGGTGGTTGCACACAAGGTTGGCAAGATGAAGGAAGAGCGGGGATGGAACCAACCCATTTGGGTGCCCAAGGAAGTCATCACCAACATGAAGGGGCCTCAAATGGTTTGGGTTCCAAAGGCCACTTTAAGGCTATATGGGCGGGGACTTGGGAGGCTTGGCACAATCAAGATGAGAAGATTCAAGCCTATAAGCCAAGCTTGCAAATTGGACATGTGTTGCCCAAGTTCCCCGATTGAGGTAATGGAAACTAGTACCTATCTCTTGCATCATTGTAGCTCCATTGCCTTGCTTAGGTTGCATTTGTTGCAATGTTTACATATGGTAGGTTGCTTGTGTCATGTGCTAACCCATGAGCAATCTACATGGTTTGGTTAGTGTGTAGGAAAGCTACACTTGTTCTTTCATGGTGCATGTTTTCTATATATATATATATATATATATATATATATATATATATATATATATATATATATATATATATATATATATATATATATATATATATATATATATATATATATATATATCTCTTTGCATCATGAGCAAGCTATAGGGTAAGCTTCCCTTTTGTTGTCATAAACAATGTGCATACATTTGGTTGGTGATTCAAACACTAAATGCACACATTTAGGGGGGAGCTCATCCTATGTTTTGGTTATGGGACTAACATTGTTTCAAGCTTATCTTATGTAGTCCCTTAGCGACGCGTTCCGGTGCGGTGTTTCATTCTAAGATAATGCTATTTCACTCTCAGCGTGATCTAACATATCTAAAAGAGTCAATATAGCAATATGAGCTTCATGCTACTGAGTCATGTCCTTGCGAGCTTATGTCTCTATATAAGTTCAAAGGCGATGCACTCATACATTCCTAATCCTTGTGGTACCCCAAGTGTCTTCTATGGAAGCTTCTTTCAAGTGGTGTCACCTAGTGATATCATTTCCAAAGTGGATCATCTCAATGTGGTGCCAACAAGGTAGAGAGGATCAACCCCCGGAGGTATGCAATGATCAAAAGACTACAAGTGATATCTACAAGTGGTAATGTAACAAGAAAACATTTGTCTTATCTCTTGTCCTTTAAGCTACCTCTTTGCATGATATGATCTAAGCTTCCTTGTTTTACAAGTTTGTAGTTGTGCACTTGTTTCTCACTAGCCTTGTCTTGCAAGTGGTATTCTTTTTGTGCACACACTTAGGGGGAGCTTAGGTTGTATCATGCTAGTCTCATGAGCTTGTGATCCAACTTAGTACTCTCACATGTGGTATCTTCATTGATATCATAGATATGGATCATAGTTCATGCGGCTTTCTCCCTTGCATTTAACAGTTCTCCTTTGAGCTACAGTTGCTAGATCTTGCTAGTTTCCCTGGACCCGTTTGCTTTGGACTTTTTGGAGATTTTATTCCAAAGGGGGAGAATGTGAGACCAAAGCAAGCTTGTGTCTTAAGCCTACAAGTGGGTTTAAGGATGCTTACAAGTGGTTTCAAGGATATGAGACCAAAGGGGGAGAATGTGAACATAAGATCAAAAAGGGGGAAGTTTGATCTAGGGGGAGTTTGGATGATGGTAAGCATCCAAGCAAGTGTAAGTGGTTCTAATTCTGTCAATTCTAGCAAATTTATGCTTGCTTTGGTTGTGTTGTCATAAATCACCAAAATCAAACTCCGAACAAATGGCATATGAGGCCATGTTCGCTACGATTATTCAATCCCATCCTCGGACCCAAAAAAATCATCCAAACTAGTTAAATCCGTGTCCTCGCGTCCGCTCCCCCCACCTCCTCGCGTCCGCTCCCCTGCACTGACCTGCCTCCTCACATTTCTCTCTTTCTCTAGTCTCTCCCGTCTCTCCTCTCTCTCTCTCTCTCCCTCGTCCGTCTCCTCTCCTACCTCCCCCCAAACCGACCCCGGCGGCCGCGGTGGTGGCCGCCACCGCCTCCCTCCCTCCACCACGTCCTCACCCAACCCTAGGTGGAGGCATGAGGGAGGGAGAGGTCCAAATGTAGAGGCGCAATGAGTAGGGTGAAGGTGACGATAACGCCGACATCCTCGGAGCAGACAGTATCGCGTGCACCTCCCAGAAGGAGGAGCAGCACATCCCCGCGTGGTGCTCCCCCTCCACCAGTGCACGTCGATTGGAGGAGAGTTGTCCCCATCCTTCTCCCCACCAGCGGGTAGCAACAACAAATCTTTGCTACAAGGCAAGTAATTCCCTTCTTCCCCCCTCTCACTAGTTTTTGTTTACCAAACCCTAAATATCATCGATTCACTAACTGTATCATCTCGAATATGTAGATCCTCACTGGATTTTCGATATGTGGTTGTGCAGAGCTTTAGATCTGGTGTTCCTCTCTCACTTTCACATATGATAAGTATGTTGCGCCATTCATTGCATTGGTGGCGCACAGATGATCGTTGGCGGCAGAGAGAGAAGGGTCTGCTTAAGTTTGATGACGGTAGGTACGTTGTACAAAAGTTGAAGGTTTCCATTTTATTTGCTTGTTTGTGGAGTCCTACCATAATTAATGGGAAGTTCAATGCTGCAGTATACAGTTTATATCACTAACCAAGGTGAGCTCCTTAATTTTGCCATGTGTCTTTTCTAAAAGTTTATATTGGTTATTGAATATTGAGTTATAAACTGTCTCCTTTTGTGTTCCAGTAATTGCTGATGATCCAGGTGGTGGTATGTTCACAATGGGTTTATAGCTCTCATGCGACGCCTTTGGTGCGAATTGGCTCGATGCGACGTCGTTCGTGAAAATAGCCGGGATGCGACGGTTTGAAGGGCGATGATAGCCGGGGCACGATTCCGCGGGTTAAGGCGTGAAGGTGGTAACGAACGTGCATTATGTTTGAACGTGGGACCCACCGGCCGTTGATGATATTTGGAAGTCCATGCCACCTCATACCGGGACCCACTAGTTATCCACGTCGGGCGCGCCGACATGACCATTGTCGCCTCCCCCATCCCCTGTTCTTTCGTCGAGGACCTTCTTCTTCCTCCTCTCCGGCAGGGTCCGCGGCGGCGAGCAATGTTCAGAACGGGCCCGTCAAGAACGCGGCAGGCTCCCCGAACGCCCCTCAGAAGGCATGGCAGCCTCAGACAAGGGGGCCTCGCTGCGGCTATGCCCGTACTGTGCGGGCGGTCCTCTCGTAGATCCAATGAAGCGCCTGCAGAACGATTGGCAACGCGGCGGCGATTGCCGCATGCGTCCTCGCGTAAAGGGAAGGATGGGAAGGGAGGGGGCCGGGAAGGGAGCGATTTGGCACGATTTGGATTTTCCAATTTGGAATTTTGAATTTGGGGATGCAGAGTACAGCAGGCAGCCCGCCCGGCGGCCACATCGTGGAGTCGTTGCCGGCGGTGGTGCCTCCCAGGAAGTTGTGGGCCCAGAAGTTGTCCATCATCATCCTGCTGGTGTTCCTCATCATCTTCCCGTGATGTGGGTGGCCTCGGCGCCGGGCATGGTGGAGCGCGTGATGCTCGCCGTCCCCGTTCGCGCGGTGGTCGCGATGCGCACGCCGCCGGTGGGCATGGCCTTCTCCGCCTCGGGTGCCGCTCGCTCTCCTCCATGAGCTAACGAGGAGATCGTCGGCGCCAAGAACTTCGGGCCCCTCTACGGGCGCCGGACCCTCCCTCTACTGCTTCCGCATGATGCCCTATACTGCTTCCGCATGATGCTCGAGCTCCAGTCTGTGTTAGCCCTTGCCATTTTGAGGACAGCTTAGAAGCGAAGTTGCCACCCCCAGATTACAGTAACGCATTCAAGCACGAAAAGAAAATGCTAACGAAGGCACTCCTCCATTTTGGGGTAGTAAGCGCGCAGCAGCGCGAGGCAACTGTATTGAAAAACAACACCAGAAACATGGCAGCGAGCAAAGATAAGAGAAACGAAACTTTACAAGACGCTCCTGAGTTCATTACATTACATCAGTAGTAGTAGTAACTAGTTGAACATCCTGACCACATGACATCAGTTTTCATGAAACAATTTTAACATCCTGAACGACGATATTACATCAGTAGTACTTCTAGAACTGTAGACACTATTACAAGTGGCTGGTAAATTTAGCTTCAGAAGGCAGGCACGCCCAATAGCAACTGCTTCATACATTGTTCCAGCAACTGAAGGCAGACAGGTTACTAAGGTGACCTGGGCTGAAAAAAAAGAAAACACAAGTTCAGGGTAATTTACATTGTGTGAAGCAAGAGTCATGAAGCACTGTATTGTATTTCAGGCACTTACATGATAGATGAGACAGTCACAGTCCGGCTCACAATTGTCGGGGCAGTCGAAGCAGTCGCACTCGTAGTCGGGCTCTCCTTCAGATGGTGAAGCCCTTCCTGCGTCAATGTCTTCAACTGAAACATATAGCAGTTATAAGCAATAGGGAGAACATATGGTGATATATATTAGAACATATGGTGATATATATTAGAACATAGAGCGGCTTACGCCTCCGAATTTCAGCCCAGGCCCTCGCTTCGACCTCGCCGTCCTCATGGGGTTCATCATCTTCGGTCATGAAACAATGAGCAACATATTTGATGTGAAGACAAAGTCATCGCAACAATAATTATTTATTTGCAACCAAGTAGAGATTGATAGAAACCACATTATTTATTTGCCTCAGATTGAAGTAGACAGAAGCTCATGATAGGCATGAAACCATGAGAGACACCCAACCTAACCAGCAAAGTCATCTTTGGTTGACAACAAATGCATTAGGTATGGATGTCTCTCATGGTTCTATGACAATCATGACAAGATGCAGTAATCAATCATCATAGGCAAATAAGAAAGTCACACAGAAACAATGATCAACATATTTGAACGTAGAAATTATTTTTTTCATCAACAATCATGAGAATTTGAATAAATCATCATCGGCAAAAAAAGGAATCCATACTAGTCGACAAAACATAACAATAGAAATTATTTGCCTCGAGATTAAATAGGTACCATATGCCCTTGAAATTGTTGCATATGACCTCGAAGAATGCAAGGTATTTATACAACCTTTGCATTCTTCAAGGTCATATGCAACAATTTCAAAGAATCTTTGGTAAATCATCATTGGCAAATAAAGAATCCATGACAAGATGCAGTAATCAATCATCATAGGCAAATGACAACAGAGCATACATAGCCTCAGAGTACTCTTCTTCTGCTCTTCTTTAACAAAGATTGTGATTGACTCCGTCCTCTCAATTACATAGTTGCTCTGTCGCTTATTACACGAGACCTTCCATAGGGCCTCATTTCATTTCCTTCTCTTTACATAGTTGCTCTGCTCCCGGAAATAAAATGCGGCCCTATGGAAGAACGAGATGGCATGGATCTCTCATGGTTTGATGACAATGGATGATGTATCATCACAGGCATCATAGG
Source organism: Cenchrus americanus (assembly GCA_947561735.1). Lineage (NCBI taxonomy): Eukaryota > Viridiplantae > Streptophyta > Magnoliopsida > Poales > Poaceae > Cenchrus > Cenchrus americanus. The sequence continues at coordinate 253,470,807 of OX387245.1, forward strand.
CATCCACAAATAAGGCATCTACATCATCATGTAATGTAAAAACAGAGCATACATCCACATCATCATAGGCATCTACCAAGCATCATCGGCAAGTAAGGTCGTATTTTTAGGGGCATGTGGGAACATAGCCTCAGATTAAAACATCATAGGCATGCACAAATCTAGCACACAACCAAGCACACAACCAATATCATAGTGTCAAGAGGATCGGCCTCACCGAGGTGGAAATCGGCCCGAGGTGGCGCGACGGCTACTCGATGTGGCGGCGGCGCCGCCGCCATCCACCTAGGGCGGCCACACGTGAAGGCGCCCTCCGCACCGGCGCCATCAACACGGGCACGGGCATTGACGTTTCCAAGGGCGGCGGCGAGGCGATGCCATGGGCAAGCCCCAACCCTAGATCCGGGAGGACGAGGCGGCGCCGCGAGGGACGCGTAGGAGGAGGCGGTGGACGAGGAGCCGGGGCCGTGCGGAGGGAGGAGGCGGCGGATCCGTGGCGCCGGCCGAGACGGAGCCGTAGGCGTGCGGCGGATCCGTGGCGCCGGCCGAGACGGAGCCGTAGGAGTGCGGCGGATCCGTGGCGCCGGCCGAGACGGAGCCGTAGGCGTGCGGCGGATCCGTGCCGCCGGCCGAGACGGAGCCGTGGACGCCAAAGCGCGGCGCATCCATGGCGGCACCGGAGATGGGGGTGGCGCGGGGATGGGAGGATGGGGCGGCCGTGCGGGAATGGGTGGGGATGTGGGGATGGGGCTGCCGTGCGAGTAGATAAGGTAGAGGAGATGGGATGGCCCACTTGTCATTGAAATTGTGCAGGACAAAGTTCCAACAACATTACGTTTGCGTATTCATGTTTTCCTTCTGCAGAAGCGTCTTACAAGAATACGCTTTCATTTTTCCCATTTACAAATTGATTTATAGCGCACAAAATATAGATAATTATGAAGTGAAATTTGGATGGAACACGAATTGGACTATGTTCAAACAGCAGTTAATTTTTGGACATTTTTGGACACATTAAGGTAATGTAAGTGTCCTAAATTATCATCTTAATTACATAAAGAATTACAAGTTGACATGGAAAAATAAATTCAATAATTTGCAAAAAAATTATTGGAAGTGTAGGAGCCTATGTCACATAGCTGGACCAAATATCAGCTCATAACACTAGTTCATGCCATCCCTACAATCAAAACAAGAAACTAGTCATTTTTCTTTCCTTTTATCAATATTTTGGTGAATTTTAATTCAAAATCTATAAGGATTTTTGGGCTCAACTTTTGCATGTCATTGTTTCATGTGATATGGAACCACTCTATAATTTTTATATTTTATTTTGCAGATGTTAAAAATGAAGTGTGTTCAAAATGGAGTACTCTTCTCATGTGAGTTGATCACTAAGAGAAGAGTACTCCATTTTGAACACACTTCATTTTTTACATCTGCAAAATAAAATATAAAAATTATAGAGTGGTTCCATATCACATGAAACAATGACATGCAAAAGTTGAGGCCAAAAATCCTTATAGATTTTGAATTAAAATTCACCAAAATATTGATAAAATGAAAGAAAAATGACTAGTTTCTTGTTTTGATTGTAGGGATGGCATGAACTAGTGTTATGAGCTGATATTTGGTCCAGTATGTGACATAGGCTCCTACACTTCCAATAATTTTTTTGCAAATTATTGAATTTATTTTTCCATGTCAACTTGTAATTCTTTGTGTAATTAAGATGATAATTTAGGACACTTACATTACCTTAATGTGTCCAAAAATGTCCAAAAATTAACTGCTGTTTGAACATAGTCCAATTCGTGTTCCATCCAAATTTCACTGTCTTTGGTGGCCTTACTGGCTCAGAACAATTTTTGTTGGTTTTTTTGACCAAATTTCGAAGGAAAATAAAAAATTCAAAAAATTGAAAAACTATCCCTGTTATAGGTTGTAAGTGCAGTAGATGCTATCCCTTGAGTTTCAGGTAATTTGGAGATGGTCGAAAAATTAGGTGCCTTAGAAATGGGGCACTTTGGCCTACCTTTCAGGCTCTATTTACCTCACCCAAGACATCTCGCTAAATACCACGGGAACAATAGTTGACACAATGACTCACAAGTTTACAAGAGTTTGCATGACAAAAGTTCACATCAGATCATCACACAAATAGTTCTCACATATGACATAAGTTCGAGAAATCTGAAATTAAATTACAAACACTCAGACAACAGTTTTCTTTGCTTTCGATTTTTTTCATCTTCTTGATATTTGGTTCAGCAGGAACAGGACACAATAACTTCATGCTCTTTGTTTTCTTTGCATCACGACACCTGGGCCGCCGCACCTTCATCACTTGCACCATGTCCTGCACCTCCTCAACAGCATGAGCTTGCTCCCCCATGTCCTGCACCTCCTCAACAGCATGAGCTTGCTCCCCCATGTCCTGCACCTCCTCAACAGCATGAGCTTGCTCCCCCATGTCCTGCACCTCCTCAACAGAATGACATTGAACAACAAGCTCATGCACCTTTTCTGTTCCCACATCAGCATTACCACCTGAAACTGCCTCCATGTGCACCACAACATCAGAAATATCTAAGCCATCTTCCAAAGTTAAATCATGCACATATGACTTCCTTGTACACCCATTTAGTCTAGGTTTCTTTGTTGGCCAGCCATTTTCAACTACAAGGGGTTCAAAATTAGCTGCAGCACTTCCACGCTTTTTCCTGAAACAATGCAAAATAAATGCATATAGACACAATGTAAAGAAAGTGTATGAAACTCGCTAAATGATTTAATTTAACAATCTTACTTTGTCCTTTACGGAGTATAAATGCATTTTGTAGAACCAGCTCGGTGGCCAAGTTCCTGACAACACCTGCATCTATTTTTGTTACCTTTTTGAGCCCTCTTTGGTTTACCATCTTTTTTCCCTTTCTTACTACTCCTACCTCTCTCAAACCAGGCCTTGTATCTACTCATTTTAGGCCTGCCAGCCTTTCTTTTGGCAAGGGGGGCACACATTGAAAATTCAAAATCCACTTCAGGCCACTGGGACTGATCTGTCAGTGGTGCTATTGGAGTTGCATATGCAGCCTTGAATCTTGCTACTGAATAATATTCATGCAGATAAGGGTGCATGTTTACCTTAGGCTTGGAAGCCAAGAAGAGTATGGCATGCTCACATGGTTTTCCAGTGTGCTGCCACTCCAGGCATGTGCATTCATGTAGGTCAGTGTTAACCACATGCCTCCTTCCAGTGTTGGTATCTCTCACTTCAGCACCCCACAGTGAAGATTTCTCAACTACCAAATGTGCAAGATTCCTCGCTCCCGTTAACCACTTGCCGAACCACTCGCCGGAAGCTTATCACCTTGCGTAACATCGGCCTATTCTTCTTCTCAATTCCCACAACCTCATGATCATGATCCCGATTTGGTCAACCATGTCATGCACAGGCAAGACTTTCAATTCCCTTACCTTGTTGTTGAAACTTTCTGCTAGATTGTTATTGATATGGTCACACTTGATGGCTGTATTAAATCCTGACCTATACCACAACAGAGAATGGTATGCTTTCAGCCAATCCTCAAAGCCAGGATCTGATACAATAACCTTGTTAAGGTGATAATCATGGGTCCTTTTAGAGTAAGCTCTTGCTGCGGGCCACAGTCGACCAAATTCATCTCCTTGATGTCCCTTGATCACATTCAGCCACATATGGCCAAAGCATTCCCTCTGCTCAGCATGTGGAAATACATTCTTCACCGCATTTTCTAGCCCTTTACAAGCATCTGTGTGTATAGCCAAAGGTGTCACTGGGCCAATGCATCTTTTCAACTGCATCATGAACCATGTCCATGTAGCATTGGACTCTGTTTGAAACATGCCAATAGCAACAGGAAACATCCAGTTATGTCCATCTAGAGCATTGCAGGCTGCCAATTGACCATTCCACTTTCCAGTCAAAAAAGAAGAGTCTATGCTCAGATATGGCCTACACCCTGCTTTGCAGCCATCAATGCAAGGCTTCAAAGCCATAAAAAATTTGGAGAAATATACCTTGCCATCAGGTGCAACCTCTGTGTCTATCTCCACAATCGCCGGGTGACCTCTTCTCCACCTCTCGCCTTGAAACAATACAACATCCCGAAGGTATTTGCCCAATCACCATATAATTCTTTCATTGCCCTCTGTTTTGCCTTCCACACCGTGGTATAATTCAGCTTAATAGGGTACTTCTTTTCAAGGTCCAACTTCGATTCTTAGCAGTAGTGTTTGGTGTCCGGCTAAAATAGGAGTGATCTTCTTTGCAACCCGTGCCCGTGATGTCATTGTTGATACCTTCGTGAACTAGTAATACATGTATGCTCATGTGGGATTTGATTAACCCCGATGGTCCTTCCATCGGGTTGGCGTCTAGCGAAATGTACCACTTGCAAGGCTTGGCACCTCCATCAAATCCTTTGCACCTAGCATAAAATTTCTTCCTATCTGTCCACATAGTCTTGGTGTCAAACTCCTTCCTCACCGCATAAGTCTTGAAACACATCCTAAACTCATGCATGTTTGGAAAGGTCCTTCCTACCTCAATTGCAGGATTGTCACCGTCATATACATCTACCAACTCTTCATCATTGCAATCATCTACCATATCACCTCCTTCCCTCAACAACTCGGATCCACATCTTCACAACCAACATACACATTAGCCTCATCCCTCTCCTTCTCCTTCTCATTGTCATTATCATCTACGCAATTCCAAGAATTTTGGCCATCTCACTGTCATCCGGTGGGGCAATGACCAAATCGGTATGCTCTTCCGGTTCAACCGAATTCCAGTCCACAACAGACCATATTTGCAGCACCATCACATCCATCCTGTGTTTCATCAGCCAACACTGTCAAATCAGTTATAATGGGAGCTATCTGCCTACTTGCAGCCCAATCATCATCTGCAATCTGCATAGCACTCTTTGATGCCACATATCCAACCCTTGAATTTGATTTCAGATCCACCAGCTCAGCTAGAATTGTCACCCGCTTGCTTGTCCAGCCGTCCTGCCGATCAATCTCATCAACAAGAGCTTGGCCATCCTCAATTCTCACATACTCGCCCTTCCATTCATCAAAATGAATCAATGACACTTCTTGCTCTGGACCCCAGGGAATACACTCCCCTATTTTCTCCACTAAATCCCTCACCGCTTTCACTTCTTCATTCACAAGCTCCGCGGGTCGATCTCTCGCACATTGAACTTCCCAAGTAACCACTCGGTCCTGCTCTATTGTCCTCAGGCTACCATCAGCAAGCTTAGCGACCGAGGTGAAGAATTTCACGGGACCATTCAAAGCAACGCCGCGGCTCATCTCCCCGTTTCGACAATGCACATTGAAGGAGATCACAACATGGAAGCACACAAGCTCTAGCCCCAAGCTCTATTCCTAAGCTAAATCAAGCATGACTTGCATAGGATTGGGCATTACCTCGACGACTTTCCCTCGCTCCATGACGCACCGCTCGCCGCCGGGCGCCCTCGCCGCCGCCGACCGCAATGTCCCTGCAAATCGAGCAAAATCGGGCCCGAATACGTTAGATTCGAGCATCAAAATACAAAGGGCGCCGACTACGAAGCGATTTGACTCACCACCGAGGTCGCCGACGACCTCGTGCGCACGATGCAGGAGCGCTCTGAGGACGGCGCGCGTGGCGCAGCCGCCTGAGAGCTTCGATCCCCGCTCATAAACCGCGACGCCAGATGAGATCTATTCTTCAACCTACTCCGCGCGTCGCCGGAGAGGTCGGGGGGGCGCCGTCGCCGCCGAGAAGTCCGGATGGCCGGCCGCCGCCGCCACTCGCCCTCGCGTTCGGACAGCCCGGCCGACCCCTTCGTTCGGTCAACTAACATCAATCGCTAGTTGACGACGGTCGACGTGGGTCCCACGGCGCTAAAACCTAACGCAAACACCGTCAAAGCCGTTCCCCCGTATGTGTCGCATGGCGGCTATTTTGATCGACAATGGCGTCGCATCCCGGCTATTTCAACGAACGACGTCGCATGAGAGCTAATTCGCAACAAAGATGTCGCATGAGAGCTATAAGCCCGTTCACAATTGATCCATAGAATTTAGCAGACAGCCATGTATTGGCAGTTGCTGGCTCCACCAGAATGATGCTAAATGAAAGGCGAAGGTAAACAACATTCTATGGATATTTGGTGCCCCTACTCTTCATGAAGGAGGTTACAAACTTACAATACATTCTTCTGTTTTGATGATGCATGTTTATTGTCTGACTTTTTTTTAAAACGGATTAGTAAAATCTAGCTAAACTTTCTTATTACACTTCCATACCAACCTCTTGTGACAATGAGCCTTACCCCTGCAAATATGAATTAGTTATCTTATAGTTACTAATTTTTTTCCCTTGACAAGCATGTTTTTGCAGGTCACATCAGGTGGAATAATCAACGCAAGAAACTGATTCAGCTTTCTAATCTTTGGCAAATGTTGATATATTAGTAGGCATTGATGCTCACTAAAGAAATAACAATATACTATGAGATACTTTGTGCACGTTTTGAGTTACGTCATATACTCTTAGATATTTTGTACACGCTTTGGATTCTATCAGTTTTGCTGTGTTAAGTGGTAACGGTATGCACATTGCAGTTCATTCAATGTCAATCCTTCTAACGAAAATTTTATGTAATTGAGTAGAAGATTGGCGCGCCAGAGGCGTGCCCCAGGCTCTAGTGTTTGTTAACTGAGCGGTTGAGCATGCAGATATAATTTCAAATATGCTTCTGTCTTTTGTTTCGAGCAACAAATTTGACAAACTATACTTTCATTGTTCTTGCATTCATAGTAGGATATACCTTTTCTAATGTTAGAGTATGGATGTACCTATGGTCCTTCATATTTATTGCATGTTTGATTGATGATTATATGCTGATACTATATTCTTTGCCTGTTGTTGTGCATTTGAAGTTGAAGAGCTAGTTAGGCTTAATGCTAAATGATGCATCTTGTAGTTAAGTGAGAGCACATGTGCCATGTTTGCTCTGCAGTTGTATAATTTTTTAACTTATGCAGTATGGTAACTAATGTTGGGCAAGAACTTATTCTCATTGTTGGTGTGATCATCAGTATCTTATTCTCATTGTTGCAGCACAAGCTCTTCTGAAAAGCGACTGCAAGGCATCTGGAAGATCTTATAAGCATAAGAGGAGCAGCAGGTCAATAAAGGTACTTGTCCTGTTATTCAGACACTTCTTATTAAAACAAGAGTAAGAATACTGAATTGCAATGGGAAGAGGTGATACAATATTCTTTGACTTATCCTTGGTATACTTGTCCTGTGATTTTTCTGAGCATATATGTCATTTTCCAATGATGCTTTATGTGTCCACCTGTGCTCCTTCTGCTTTCTGATTCTCAAATTCGTTTCATTTCTTCATTGCTTTTACATGAATTAGGTACCAGAAAAGTGGGAAACTGGAAATGTAGCTTGCTGCCTGGGACAAGAAGAAAATATAAGTGAGAGCAGAGTGATGGCAGGAGGGAAGAAAAATGTGCAAATGGCAGAGTGCATTGCTTTCCTACTTGGTTTGTTGGATACAATTAATGTTTTATGTAGGACTAATAATGTGTATGAATGCAATTATATATGGATGTAATAGAGGAATAGAAGAAATTTTGATTTTTTTTGTTTTTCAATTCCACATTTGCAACGGGCAAAGATTGTTGTATGTAACCAATATTGTGGCTCAGGTCACTGGTACTAGCAGATTGGTAATGAGCCTCTCTCAATGCCCGTTACCTATACTGTTATAGGTAACGGGCAGAGATTGTTGTCTGTTATCGATATCGTGGCCCAGGTCACTGGTATTAGTAGATTGGTAATGGGCTTCTCTTAATGCCCGTTACATGTGCCAGTTATTGGTAACGAGCACTTGCCTATTACCGATAAGGACTTATTTGTAACACTTGATCAGTAACTGGTGTTTTTCCCGTTACCAATAGCGATCTATGTCTGTTACCAAAGGTAGTTTTTCACGTAGTGTTGTTAGCCTGGATGATGCCCTTTGCGGTGATGACCTCTATCTGTCGCAGGGTGGAAGGCTCCTCTTCCTCTCGGGAGCCGCTGACATCGATCTGCCCATGGCCGCGGGGGCGGATGGCTCGATCTGCCTGTGGCCATGGGGGTGGTGACGACCTCAACATGCTCAGCGTCGGCCTCATTTTCCTCCCTAGAGCCGGCGGCGGCCTCGACGGCGCCCATGGCGGTGACTATATCGATCTTCATGAGCTGGCCATCCATACCGTCCGTTCGCAGATCTGGGCACTGGTGGTGGAGTCGTCGACGGCCACGGGGGCGATGTCTCCTTCTTCCCTAGGACGGCGCGGATAGGATGTTGTTTGCCACGGGGTGATGAGGAGAAGAGAGAATCCCAAGAATGAGGGTGGAGGAGGCGGCGACTGCATTTTGCAGCAGTTGCGGCGGCAGCTGCTGGAGCCGCGACAGTGATCCTTGTTTCCTCACTTTGAAGATGCGGGCGGGTATGGAGCACCCACTGGAGTCACTCTTATTGGATCTAGCAGGATATGCATGCCATTGTATTGGTTAACACTTCAGACAGCTTTATCATCATGAACACCTATCACTTTTCCAGCCTACAAGCAAAAAAGGTCCAATGTATAGTACCCAATAAGGACCCCGGTGCTTGATCGGAATCTTAGGGAACCGGAGGTTACTTTTTTACGGAACCCACACATGGGTTGTTTCTTCAGAGGCAACATCCCTTGAGTGTATTTCTCGGCGACCGCACCGCACTAGACACCCTGCTTCCGGCGCTGCCCGGCGTCTTTGGCGTGCTCTTCTTCGCGCTCCTCACTGAAAGGACCTTGATGTCGCCTAGAGGGGGGATAGGCATGACGACCAAATTAAACTCTTTCTCCCCGAACACTTGAGCTGGTAGTGCTCCACCGGTCAGACCAGTGGTGATGACCGGTCAGACCGGTCAAGCACTAGACTTCACAGGTGACACTGGTCAGACCGGTGCGCCTCACCAGTCAGACCGGTGTAGCACAGAGCACCTGCAAAAACAACTTCAAGCACCTCTTGACTTCTAGCGTGAACCAAACTTGGTGAGTGGGCTTTGTAGATGATCACAAGCAAGGTAATGAACTCTGCATACACAAGTAGCACACCCAAGTATATCGAAACGGAAGCAAATCAAATATGCTAGAAAAACAACTTAGAGAATCAAAACCACACGAAGAGGCAAGGAATTGTTTCCTGAAGTTCACCACCCACAAAGGAATGGCTACGTCTCCGTTGAGGAGCTTGTAAGGGACAATTCCCACAACAAGTCGGGTCTCTTTCAACCACTTTCCTCCTTTCCACTAAGGGGATCTTATCCACGAAGAGGCAAGATCACATCCCTTACAAACTTCCCGCTGCTCACCACAACCTTGGGAGCTAGCCATTGACACCTAGCCGTCTAGGAGGCAAACCTCAAAGAGTAATAAATGCTTCAAAGCTTGTAGACGTGAAACTGAAGTGCTCAAGCTATGGAAATGCTCTTGTTAGCTCACAAGGTCACTCTTGAGCTCACTTTCTCAACCCAACACAAAGAGTATGGCTTGAATCCACAAATCTCACAAAGAGAGGGTTGGGGAGAGCCACTAAGGCTTAGAACTTGTTAGGAATGGCTTAGGACCTCAGCAATAGCACTGGAAACAGCAACCCTCACGTGAAGAAGGCTTGGGGTATTTATACCCCTCAAAGGAGAAAACTAGCCGTTGGTCCTCGGGCGGCACCGGTCAGACCGGTGCCTCACACCGGTCAGACCGGTGTTTGAAAAACTAGCCGTTGGGGCTAGCGGCACCAGTCAGGCCCGAGACACCCCCAAAACCCTTTTTATGAAACTTGAACTTCACCACTGAGATGAAATGACTCGGGTTAGATTAGGAGGGTTTGTTAGCACACTCTAAGGCTAGATCTCACTTATGTCAACTAATGAGCACTTTGACTTGGTAAACTCACAAAGTTGCATCCCACTTGATAGTACGGCATACCTATACTCAAGAATGAATTAAAACACTTCGACAATCTCTTGAGCTTGAATATCTTCAATCTTGCCATACTTGATCAATATTTGCTTGAGGGATTTCAACATAGCCTTTGACTTGAGCACGTCCATACTTGAGCTAGTGACTTAGGATCTTTCCATATAGCATAGGGATGCACACTTGGATCCATGAGCCACATCATATTGTCAATCTTAACATGTTGATGGCTTGTATTGCTTCCCTCGGTTAAGGTTTGGATATGACCCTTGGAGACCCCACGGATGCTAGAACTTCACCTTAGCAAAACAGTAATGGCAGCTTAGCTACGGCCCCAAAGGTTGCTTAGTCCCTCACCCTAGACACCTCAGTTGATCTCTTCATCACTTACCCAATTCATTTTTGAGTTCCACTTTGCTTCATACACAATTAACCTTCATTTGAAGATCCCGCTTCGAATTCTTGATCTTGATTGACAACGAACGTGCAAGCTTCCAAAATAGAACCATAATTTGTACACTGATCGTTGTATCCTCTTTCAATAAACACATGAAGCCTTGCACTTGACCTAGAGAATTACCATCTTGTCTTTTGTGATCCTTGTAATCTTAATCAAGCCACGTCTTCATATGGGAGACCATGAATTGACCTTCTCAAATTATCCCAATATTAATCTTCATTTATTGCTTGATACTTGACACTTATGCATTAGGATCATCCATATATTTGTCTTCTCCAATGTGAGCCGTATAATATTCGTCCATAAATAAATACTTCAATAATTGCTTATGAATATGTAAATATAACCTGCTCATAATCTTAGACAAATACATTAGTCCTTTAATCGCCTTGTCATCCAATTCACTAAAATCCACTTAGGGGCCTAGATGCACTTTCACTCACGCTTCTCCCGCAAGAGAACGACGTCTACTTGTAGCAGCCTCTCGATGGAGTGATCCCGGTAGATGCATGATGGTCGTGGACTCTACCCCGACATGACGAAGAAAGAGGACTCGTCGGAGCTCTCTCTCATCGTCGCTTCCTCAGCACTCATCGTCGCGATTTCTGCGGTAGTGGCGTCGGCGTCACTTCGACGTTCTCTTGGTTTGTCCTCGCGTATGAATCTAGCGCAACATCTGAACCAGTCAATATTGAAGTTTCAGAAACCAACATGACTTGCTCCTCGACGGCACTGCCCTCGCCAAGTGCCTTGAGCTCTGGCTCGACGACCGCCGCCATCACCTTCTTCACCTTCCTGGCATGGCTCACCTTGTGGCGCGAGCCGGGCCCAGTCACAGTGTGTTCGGACCACGCGTCGGTCGTAACCTTCTAGGACGGCGCCAAGACCCGGCTTCTCGGTCACATCAGCCGCCCCGAGTGAGACACCTTCGGCATCGATCATCACCGACGACGGCGACACGGACGCGTCACTAGTGATTTTTTTATTGATAAAAAATAAATTTCCTGAAACAGTTAGGTATTATTTAAGTCCACAACTAGAAACACATGCGCGCCTTTGCCTCGCTCATCATTGAGCTGGCCGGTCTACAAATCGATTGCTAGTGCAAGTCTACAATTCTTGCAACCACTTGTCTCTCGGTCAACTGGTCAAGAGACTACCTGATTTCTTTCTCATACTCGGAGCAAAATTGAGTATGCTCTACAGCTTTAGCCGATAAACTGCCCCGCGAATCCAAGCTGCAGCCTTGTATGTAAGGAAACTCATCACCTTTGGAAGAACCTGTATAAAGAGGTCTAATCATTGAGGACATGTTCATGGAAAAAATATGTTTCGGAAAAAGTATTGATGATAATAGCCCTTGCTGTAAAATAACGAGGCAGGAAGGAGCACTAATTTAGACCAGTGGCATAAAGCCATACAGATACAGGAAAGGAGCAAAATTGGTCAGACCAGACAGATTTGATTCAGTTAGCATGACATATATAATTCAGGAAAAGAATTTTGAAACCTTGGATCTCTGAGTCTTCACCAAGCTCCAAAAGATCGAAAAACAAATCCTCTGGAAGAAATCTATACAGCAAGGCTGCTTGCTCTCACTGCAGAGGCGCAGTGTCATTTTCCAAACATATTGACGTTCATAACTGAAATAAGAACAACTTGCAGCTAGCTACACGATGTCCCATTTCCTATTGGTAAACAAGCCTATGAAATGCAAACTAAATTCCAGGGAACACAGCAACGAAGTGAATTGAAGTATTGAACTTCTCACCGTCGATGGATGAAGATGACTGTGTAGCCTGCCTTGAGAAAATACCTGCATTTTTCCATAGACATTTCTGAACAACAAACAGCGTGGTGACAAGCAAAAGCAAGGGGGTGTGGTATGCGTGCGTGCGTACTCTGTGGCGGTCGCCCCATGCTGGCCGGAGGCTAAATTGTCGATGTAGCGCACGCAGCGCTGCTCCAGTGGCACCGTGGTGCCCGGCGAGCCCTCCCACGCCACCGCTCCCTGCAGCACACGATCGGGGTCGGGCCGCCGCCGCGGGAATCAGCGAACAGGAGGTGGGAGCAAGGGGATAAGATAGGGATCGGCGGGGGCGGGCACTTGCCGGCGGAGTGGCGGGCGACGAAGTCATTGAGGCTGGCGGCAACACGGCGCGGAAGAAGGCATCCACCGCCTCCTCGCTCCGGAGGCAGCGCACGCGCGGAGGCAGGTGCGGGTGACACGGCCGGCGAAAGGCGGCGAGCGACGGGGCCGGAAGAGTGGAGGAGTGCGGGGACGGCGGAGGGCAGCGAGAGCGGTCAAGGCGCACGTGCAACGCGGCGGGCCGCAGCGGAGCGAGCGAGCAGGTTCGCGAGTGTTCGGGATGCAAACGGGCGGCGAAAGATCCGCACCGATCCGATCGAATGGTTGATAGCACTCCCTCATCGGATCCAATGGCTCTTGGGCTAATGGGCGACGTGGCACTATCGGGTACCTCGCTTTTGGTTGGGATTTCGTTATGCAGAGATTTAAACTGGAATTTTTATAACAAATTTATATTTCATATACGTGTTTTTTTTTCTAACCATGAGATATATTTCTCAACGTACGGTAAAGTAGTACACCGATTTTTAGTTGCATTGGTGTTATCCCTCGGTCACTAATCACCCTCTAAGCCTCTCCTTCGATGCATTACATATGTGCATTTTTAAAAAGAAAATTAGTTGATTCCACTGCAAAACAGAAAAAAAAACAAATAAACAACTCAATGCAATACCCGAGCAGCATCACCAGCCTGGCCGCCTGCATCTCTCCTTGAGCTTATGCATGTCGCTCTCACCGAACACCAATGGATGGCCCTTGCAGTACTCGATCTGGCTGCAAGCATCATGTGCGGTTGGTGGAAAGCGCTGCGCTCCGGTGTGCCGGTCCCTGCCCTCGTACCTTTTATATACTCGCTCGGTCTGCGCACATGTAAAACGAGATTCAAACTTTATCTTCTTTTACCAATAAATTACCCATCAATTTTTTTTGTTTTGGTATGTAAATTTGACATGGTTAGATTTGTAATCAAATGTATTTTCCAATAAGTATAACTTCATAACCATAACTAAAATACTGTAAAAGAAATAAGTAGTCAAAGTATCCGTGTCATGTTAGCTCACGCCTTATAAATGAGAACGGAGGGAGTAGTTTGTAATTTCTCTTCTTTATTTATATATACTTTATTTATGCAGCTTTACGTACCGTCCACGCGGAAAGTTATGCGATGGAAAGCTGAGTCAACCCGACAGTCAAGCCAAAAAGTTGTGGGCATGCTGCCTTTACTTGTATATGAGAGTTTGGCCTTGGATGTGTCACTTTTAAGTTGCAAATCATAATTTATGCATCAGCCTTCGAACCGGGAGCTCCCTCGTAATCGCTCCGTCCCGTGTAAAATGTAATCATATTATTTGAAAAAAAAATTGAGTGTAATCTTAAAAAATATATCTAATTACATACCTAATTAAGTAAACGGATCAAATCAATATGTCAAAACTTGCTGCTTGTCACTAACAAAAACTCCCTCCGTCCCGTATAAAAGTGCAATCCTAGTTTTTCAAAAAAAAATCCCACAAAGAATGCAATTCTAGAGAACAGATCTAATCACCTTCCTAATTAGTTGGTCAGATTTGATTTGCATAGCAAAACTTACTGTATTTGACAAATAAATGAGGGTATTAGAGTCTTTTCATTCCTCCACTAATCTGTCCAATAAACTAAAATTGCACTCTTTTATGGGACGGAGGGAGTAGGGGTACTAGAGACTCAAACTACTACAACTCTATCTTAAAAAAACTAAAATTGCATTTTTTTTATGAGACGAGGGAGTACAAAATACTACTAAATCGCTGAGTTACGCTGCCAATGTTAGAATATCAATGGTGTATGCATCCCGCGCAAATAGGGTGGTAACTATTTTTTTCATATTAATATTTTGGTCTTGTTTTATTTGTATTGAAATTATTGAAATGATATTTTGTTTTTTAGTTCTCATTATTTTTTCTAAGTAGTTTAGACCATGCACTACAAGAAACTCGGAGTTTGTCGTGCGCCTCGGGCGCACGACAAAGGCCAAAAAAACGCACGGGAAAGGCTTCGTTGTGTGTTTTTTATCGAGTCGCACGGCAAAGGGCGAACGGTAGTTTTTTGCACGATAAACTCACATTGCTGTGCACCTTCTGCAACCACGCATGGCGAAAAATCATTGTCGTGCGTCACAGGCAGCGCAAGGCAAATAAGAATGACTCACGGGGCCCGCGTTTGTAGCGATCTAGGCCCTTTCGCACCTTTGGTAAGGGTGTGTTTCGGTGATAAATGACAACCATATGCTTGTGACTAACCTTTGTTTTGAAGCGGATTTCTATTTGGGTTATTGTCACGAGTATTGAATCAATTGAGACCCCTCAATTTGAATTTATGGGCTCAATGCGGTCGAAGACTGCAAGGCTAAGGACTTTGTTAGTTCCAAGTGTCTCAAAGGAGATGAAGGACACTTGGATTACTAGTTTGTAGTTTCGACCGTACTATTAAGAGGGGTTCGTACACTAGTAGCTTGACCATGCACTCGAAAGCCATAATTTATGCACACTCATGTTCCTTGGATCCTTTCTAGCTCAGAGAGTTCATGGAAGCAAGGTTGAAGCAAAAGAATCGACAGAAAACTCAAAGGCGCTGAATTGGATGAGTTGAAATCAACTTCATAGCGTCGGATGATCCGACGCCCCGTATTTAACACGCGCCGGATGAGTTCTGCAGCCAACTGGTTCAAAATGGACCGTCGGATGAACCGACGGTACAGGCATCGGTTCATCCGACACCTTAGGGTTTGGCTACAGTTCTGGTCAAGGGTCTGGGCTCAAGCATCGGACAATCCGACGCCTTGACCATCGGTTCATCCGACGGTTGCATTTAAATTCAACAGAGACGCGCCAAGGATTCGCTTCAAAGACCGGATGATCCGACGCCCGGTTAGTGCTCACGACGGTTCATCCGACGGTTTGTTTCAAATCACACGGCACCGCCGGGCGGGGTGCCTTCAGCACCGGGATGATCCGACGAGGCGTCGGTGTATAGCGTCGGTGTATTGTCTGGGTTTCAAGTTTCAACGGCTATATTGGGCGCTGTGAGTGACCGGATGATCCGACGCTTTGCGAGGGGGGCACCATCGGTTCATCCGACGGTACAACTTTTTCGGGGGGACTTTTGCAACGGCTAGCCACCTTTGCTAGGCCTATATATAAGCCCCCCCTGCCTCTCTAGAGCTGCCTTTTGCCACTCTGAAGATCTACTGCAGCCTAGGAGAGAAGGAGAGTGTGTTCTTTCTTATTGGATTTTCTCTTCCTCTTCATTGAGGTGTTCTTTCTTAGTGAGCAAGAGTTTCAAGGTGCATCCATGGCTTAGCTGAGTGCTCAGGTCAAGTGAAGGTTTGCGGGCTTGTTACTCTTGGAGTTTGACGGCTCCTAGACGGTCTAGGTGACTTGGGGGTTCTTGATGAGCTCTTGGAGATTGTGGGAGCCTCAAGACAAGCTTGGTGTACACGGTTCGAGACCCACCGTTCCGGAGATGGAGAACGGGTACTCTTAGTGAGCACTTGTGTCTTAGTGACTCAAGGGGGAGCGATACTCTAAGTGAGTGCTCCGACGTGGACTAGGGGGGAAGCGTCAACTTCTCGATACCACGGGAAAAAAATTCGATCGCCTCTTGTCCATCTTACTTACTTCTAGCACTTACTTTCAGCATTTCAATTCCGCTCTCAAGTTTCTTGTCTTTGTTCTAGCTTGTTTCGCTTGTGTGCTTAATATCTTGCCTAGGTTGTCTTATTGCCTCCTAGTGTGTTATTTGCTAAGGAAACTTGTGTTAGTGTGCTCTAGTAGTAGAGAAGAACCGTTTTAGTATGGGCAACACTAGTTGATAGGTTAAGGTTTTCGTTTTTTCTTTTAGAGCTTGAAAACAAGTCCCATATTCAACCCCCCCTTCTATGTGACTAGATCCTACAAGTGGTATCAGAGCCAGGCTCCCTTTTGCTTGGCTTAACCGCCTAGGGAGATGGGGAAAGGAAGCGGCAATGGCCCCCCAAGGTTGGCGGGGAAGCGCTTCACCTTTTGGGCGCATAGAATGGCTAGCTATCTTCAAGCTCAACATCATGATGCGTGGCGCACTACCTTGTATCCATTGCCTTCGGTTCCTACCGAGAGTGAGGCTAAGTGGAATGCACGTGCTAGGAATCACATCTTTGAGGCGCTAGATGAGGAGTTGTTTGATCGGGTCTTTGCTAAGCCCACCACCCATGAGGTGTGGATGGAACTCAAAGAAATTCATGTGGGTAACAAAAAGATCCGTGAGGAAAAATATGAGTTGCTCAAGGTGGAACTCAATGAGTTCAAAATGAAATATGATGAGGGGGTAGAGCAAATGTACTCTAGGATGGGGGTTCTTATTCAAAGTATCAATGCTCTCGATGTTGCTAACCTTTCCGAGCAGGAAATCATCCGAAAAATCCTTCAAACGCTTCCCAAGCCAAAATACAACATCGTCAAGGCACTTCTCTTTGAGAAGGACTTCACCACCCTCACCATCACCGAGGTTGTGAGCAAGATTCGCTCCCACGAGATGTTCATGATGGAAGACATGGAATCATTTACCTCACACTCAAGCGCCAAGAAAGATCTTGCACTCAAGGCTAGTGAAAAAGGGAAGTCCAAGAAGATCAAGGAAAAAGCTCCTTCTTCCTCAAGTGAAAGTGATGATCCAAGTGACTCAAGTGAAGCGGAGAGCGATGATGCTAAGCTTGCTCTTCTCATGAGGAAGACCACAAGAATGCTCTCCAAGATTGGCAAGAAGGGCTACAACTATGATCCTAAGAAGCAAAAGTTCCTGGTCATCAAGAAGAAGTGGTGAGGGAAGCAATCGGAAGTGCTACAATTGTGGTAGCTATGATCATCTCTCATATGATTGCCCCAAGCCCGACAAGAGAGTGTCAAACTCAAGCAAGAAGAATGATGAAGATGACAAGGATGCCAAGTACTACAAGAAGAACTCATCCAAGAAAAAGTCATCAACCAAGCCCTACCACAAGAAGAAGGGTGAACATCGTTCTCTCTTGGTCAATGAATGGGTGACCGGGGGTGAGACCTCAAGTGAGTCAAGTTCAAGTGAAGAGGACAAGAACAAGAAGATCGCGGCATTGCTATCATGGATGATGAGCCTCCACTTCCACCTCCACCTATGTGCTTCATGGCAAAGCACTCCAAGGTGAGCGATAGTGATAGTAGTGGATCTTCTAGTGATGATGATCTCTCACCTCTTGCTCTTAAAGATCTTCTTGATGAATACACCTCCATGATAAAGAAACAAAAGAGTAAGCTCAAAGCTCTTGATGAGACTCATGATAAACTTAAGCTTTCATATGATGAGTTACTTGTAAAGCACGATGACCTTAGCAAAGAGCATGATGCTTTGGTAGTGTCTAACAAGTCACTTAGAGATGACCACAACAAGTTACTTGATAAGCACAATGAGCTAATTGTCAAGCATGACGATATAACCGTGCTTAACAAGTCCCTTGAGTCAAGTCATATGAAGCTCAAGAAAGAACATGTGCTCTTAGAGATGAAATATCAAAAGCTTGAGCTTGCTAGTGAGGACATTGATTCTAGTAGGCATGCAAATGCTAGAGAAGTCACTAAAGTCAATGCCTCCACCTCATGTGATGATCTAATTGAAAAACCTAAGGTCTTGCTTAATGTTGAAAATATTGCATCTTCCTCCAAGACTAACCATGATAGGGTGAAAGCTCTTGAAGAAGAAGTGAGAAGCTTAAGGTCTTGTGTAAAGACTTTGGCCAAGGGTGAGGAGTTGCACAAGGAGATCCTCTACTACAATGCAAGAGATTATGGGACAAAGGGGCTTGGTGCTTTCCCCAATCCCATCAAGGAAACTCCTAAATCAAAGGAGCTATATGGGTGTTTCATCAATGAAGTTGGATCCTATTGTCAACATTGCAAGGTCACCGGTCATCACACAAGGGAGTGCCCAACACCTACTCGCCCCTTGCCCACCTTGCCTAGCAACTACAAGTCCATGTATAATGACAACCACTTCTTGTTGATGAAAAAGAACAATGGCAAAGTGGCAATCAAGTTCATTGGGGCCAAACCAAAAGTCAAGCCACCTAGAAGCTTATGGATTCCTAAAGCTCTTGTCACTCACATCAAAGGGCCCAAACTAGCTTGGGTTCCTAAATCTCAATGCTAATTTCTTTTGTGTAGGTGAACTACAAGGCCGGAGGGAGTCATTGGATACTTGATAGTGGTTGCACTCAACACGTGACCAGCCAAGTAAAAATGTTCACCTCACTAGTGGATGATGCGGGAGATCATGAACAAGTTTCATTTGGTGATAACTCTAAAGGAAGGATCTCCAGATTGGGTGAAATCTCTCTAACAAACGACTTATCCCTTTCCAATGTTCTCTTTGTGGATTCGTGTAGTTATAACTTGCTTTCCATTGCACAATTTTGTGACCTTGGTCTTTCATGCACATTTGATGATGAAGGGGTCACAATTACTAACAAGAAAACTAATGAAGTTGTTTTCAAGGGATTCCGCTATGGCAATCTTTATCTTGTAGATTTTACATCCCGTGAAGCAAACTTGACTACTTGCCTCGTCTCGACTACATCCAAGGGTTGGCTATGGCATCGTCGCATTGCACACATAGGCATGAGCCAACTCAAGAAAGCTTTCAAGAAAGGCATGGTCCTTGGTGTGAAGGATGTTACATTTGAGAAGGACAAGTTGTGTAGTGCATGTCAAGCCGGCAAGCAAGTTGCAAGTCATCATCCCATGAAGGCTTATGTATCTACCACAAGACCATTGGAGCTCATTCACATGGACCTCTTCGGACCAACTACATACAAGAGTCTTGGTGGTAATCTCTATTGTCTTGTCATTGTTGATGATTTCTCACGCTATACTTGGACTTTCTTTTTGGAGGACAAGGGCAAGACATTTGATATCTTCAAGAAGTTTGCTACTAGAGCCCAAAATGAATTTGGGTCATCCATGGTGAAGATAAGAAGTGACAATGGGTCGGAATTCCGCAACACCAAGGTGGAAGAGTATTGTTATGGTGAAGGCATCAAGCATGAATTCTCCTCAACCTATACACCCCAACAAAATGGTGTGGTTGAGAGGAAGAACAAGACACTCATCACTCTTGCTAGAGCTATGTTGGATGACTATGGAGTTTCGCAAAGGTTTTGGGCGGAAGCTATCAACACGGCATGTCATGCTTCAAATAGAGTGTATCTCCACCGACTCATGATGAAGACACCATATGAGCTACTCATTGGGAGGAAACCCAACATCTCTTACTTCCGGGTGTTTGGTTGTAAGTGTTTCATTTTCAAGAAGAAGAAGCATCTAGGGAAGTTTGAGAGTAGAGTAGATGAGGGCATATTTGTTGGTTATGCATCTAACTCCAAAGCATATAGAGTATTCAATAACTCTACACGAGTGATTGAAGAAACATGTGATGTGGAGTTTGATGAATCTAATGGCTCCCAAGGAGATGTTTTTTGTTGTGATGATGTAGGAAAAGAACCTCTTCGAGAAGCAATGAAGAAGATGGCCATTGGTGACATCAAGCCAAGGGAGGATGATGACCCTCACTCCATTCTTGAAGACTCATCCTCCGATGATGATAATGATAATGATCCACCAAGGCATCCACCTACATCACCCACAAGACAATATAGTCCATCTTCCTCACAAGAACCACCTCCTATCTCACAAGACACTCAAGATCAAGTAGAGGACACGGGCGAAGTTCAATCTCAAGATGAACCCACCTCTACAATATTTGGAAGACGCACAAGAACTTCAACAAATCATCCAATTGATCTTGTGTTGGGTGATCCTCAAGGGGGTACAAGGACTCGCCGCAAGCAATATGCCTCATTTTGCAAACATCATGCTTTTGTCTCTTTTGTAGAACCCACAACTATAGATGAAGCTCTTAGGGATTCGGATTGGATCTTGGCTATGCAAGACGAGCTCAACAACTTCACAAGAAATCAAGTGTGGGAGTTGGTCGAGCGCCCCAAGAACAAGAATGTGATTGGCACCAAGTGGGTCTACCGAACAAGCAAGATGAACATGGCATTGTGGTGAAGAACAAGGCAAGACTTGTCGCCAAAGGGTACTCTCAAGTAGAAGGCTTGGACTATGGAGAGACCTTCGCTCCGTGGCACGCCTTGAAGCTATACGTATCCTCCTTGCATATGCATCTAGCCATAAAATGAAATTATTTCAAATGGATGTAAAGAGTGCTTTCTTGAATGGCTTCATCAATGAAGAAGTCTATGTGGAGCAACCTCCCGGTTTTGAAGATATTACATATCCTAACCATGTCTATAGGTTGCACAAGGCGTTGTATGGACTCAAGCAAGCTCCTAGGGCATGGTATGAGAGGCTCCGGATTTTCTTATTGAAGCCGGATTCAAGATTGGTAGAGTGGACAACACTCTTTTCACAAAGATAATCAACAAAGAACTCTTCTTTTGTCAAATTTATGTTGATGATATTATATTTGGCTCTACTAATCTCAAAGTGTGCAAGGATTTTAGTGAACTCATGACTAGGGAATTCGAGATGTCAATGATCGGAGAGCTCAACTTCTTCCTTGGGTTTCAAATCAAGCAATTGAAGGAAGGGACTTTCATTCATCAAGAGAAGTACACTAACGATATTCTCAAGAAATTCAAGATGGATGATTGTAAGCCGATCAAGACCCCAATGCCTACTAATGGACATCTCGACCTAGATGAGGGAGGTAAATCGGTTGACCAAAAGCTTTACCGCTCTATGATCGGTTCTCTTCTTTATCTTACCGCATCTAGGCCCGATATCATGTTTAGTGTTTGCATGTGTGCTCGGTTTCAAGCCAACCCTAAAGAATCTCACCTAAGTGCTTTAAAAAGGATCCTTAGATATTTAAAATACACACCTAGCATTGGCTTGTGGTACCCCCACGGTGCTAGTTTTGAGCTCTTGGGTTATTCGGATTCGGACTTTGCCGGATGTCGAGTAGACCGTAAGAGTACTTCGGGTGGGTGCCATTTGCTAGGTCGCTCTTTGGTTGCTTGGTCCTCTAAGAAGCAAAACTCCGTGGCCTTATCCACCGCGGAGGCGGAATACATTTCCGCGGGGGCTTGTTGTGCTCAAATCCTCTATATGAAGCAAAGCCTCTTGGATTATGGTGTGGTTCTAGATAGGGTTCCCCTCCTTTGTGACAATGAGAGTGCCGTAAAAATTGCTAACAACCCGGTTCAACACTCTCGCACCAAGCACATTGATATCCGTCATCACTTCTTGCGCGACCATGTTGCTAAAGGGGACATTGTCCTTTGTGGTGTTCGCTCCGAGGAGCAATTGGCGGATATATTCACCAAGCCTCTTGATGAAAACACCTTTTGTAGGCTTCGGAGTGAATTAAATGTGCTTGATGCGTCCAACATCATGTAATGCTTGTCATATAGTTTGCATTTGCATATGTACATGTTAGGGGCTTGTCTAACCTTGATGAGATAGTGATGAGTACGGGTTTTGCTTGAGCCGGTGGTTCTCTTGTTTCGCTCAAGGCATGAAGAAAGGCTCATTATGAATAAGCTCATTAAGGGTTCAAACTTGGCAAGATAGTTTACCTTCTCGCTTTGCATGTCATGTAGATGCACTCATATTTATTTTCATGCATTTGTTCTTGCATAGCATTGCGTGAGAGAAGTCACAAAGGAAACTCACACTATGAGAAAGTTGCTTAGCGCTCAATGCAAATCAACAACGCTTGAGGTGTGATGAGACAAATGATTGTGCTTAATGCCTATTGAGTTAAGTCCTAGCGAGCTTAAGGTGTCAATCTCTAAGTTCAAAGGCAATTAACTCATACATTCCTTTTTTTGGAGCTCCCTCCCTCCTTTGGTTCTTATTTTGCCTATTTTCATCTATGGTTTATCCCTTTCTAGGGAGTTAATTGTGTATTATAAGTATTTTGCAAAGGAGTGCTTGAGGGGTGAGGTTGTCACTCAGGATTGATCCAAAGATGTGCTTGTGTTGGCTCGTGTGTGACATTCGACGGATCAAAAATGAGAAATAGTTCAACAAAATCGAATTGTCACCGTCGGATGAACCGACGCCCTGTAGGTTCCGGCATCGGAACTTCCGGTGAAGGGGTCTGGGTACTCAGTTGCGTACTGTTTGAAATTTTCGCACCGTCGGATGAACCGACGCCTCGTGCCTTTCGACCATCGGTTCATCCGGTGCTGAAGATTGTTGCCCTTCTTCCCAGACCCGCGCGCAACTGCTCCGACGCGTTATAAAAGTAGGCCGTCGGATCATCCGATGCCTTGTTTCACACGGGAGCTCAGTTGCACCGACGGTTCGACCGACGCTTCTATTTTTTGACCGTCGGTTCATCCGACGCTATACTGAAGCGTGGGTCCTACCTGTCATATCCGACGGCGGCCTTCTCTTTCTCCTCAAATCCTAATCTCGTCCGCCGCCGGCCGCGCCCGACGCCGCCGCCCCTCGTCGCCGCCGGCCACCACCCGCGTGCTCAAGCCACCCCGCCGGTCCTCCGCCGTCCCTCGAGCTCGCCGCCGGCCGCCGCGTCTCTCGACCGCACCCATTCGCGCGTGCGCGCCACCGCCGCCATCCGCCTAGGGTTTGGCCGCCCCCGCGAAATCCGGCCGTGCGCCGCCACAGCAGCTCGCCGGCGACCACAGGGGGGTGCGCAAGACCTGGTTCTTCATCCGCAGCAGCTCGTCGCCATCCAATCTCGCTAGTGAGGACCTCTCTGTTTTCCCCCCTCCACAGCTCTGTTCTAGGTCTCCAATGCCTATCTCTAGGACTCGTTTGTACTGTTCATTGCAATAGAGGTTAAATTTGTGCTAATTCATGCTTTAGATGGATTTGTGGTCATGAGTCTTCTTCGGAATAACCTGTTGTGCCCACAATTCATGAAATTCCTCCATATCCTTCTTGTCTAGAGCATCTTGGGATGAATCTCTTTCAAATTCTTTGCACACCTTTGCACATCTTTTGCACCTAAGGACCTACCTAGTATCTTGTGGCAGAAATTATCCTAGAATTCTCATATTTAGGCTCATATCTGCTCATATGCTATGCTTAAGGACCCTTACCTCTAGTTATTTATCTCGTTTATTCGTCTCTAGCCATTCTATAATTATCTACCGTTTTCTCTCACAGATGGCGGGCGATAAGCGGAAGGGTAAGGCAGTTGCTGAGCAGAAGAAGAAGAAGAGCAAGCAGCAGAAGGAGTGGGAGCGTGTGCTAGCAGTGCCCGACACTCAGGGACAGCCTCAGAGGGGCATTCGTATTTCAGAGGGCACACAGAGTCAGGGGGAGCAGCCCCCGGGGTGAGCAAAGAGCAGCGAAGCGAAAGGGCAGCGGCAGACTCGGCAAAGCAGCCAGCAGCGCCTACGTAGGTCAGGCAGAGGGCACCAGACCACAGAGCAGTCAGAGACACCACCCTCACTGGCCAGGTCCGGACCTCGGACTCGCGGTGGTCACACACAGCCACAGCCGACACCGCGGCAGAGGCGAGCTGCAGCAGAGGAGCTCACAGAGAGAGAGCAGCAGGCACTAGACCCCCAGCTCCCCAGAGGTCCTCGAGCAGAGGCTTTCGGAGTTTATCTCCGTGACCTCCGTCACTTGCCGGGGCCGAAGATCCGGCGTTTGAGGAGCGTGCCAGAGGACCAGTGGTTCCCCAGGGCCAGAGAGGAGTGTGACCCCCGGTTCTGGACGATTCTCCAGGAGAGCTTCTACGCCTCCTACACTCGACGGAGGGTCTCGCCTCGGCCCAAAGACCGTATGCTACGGTTCACGCGCTTTGAGGGCGGCCGCACCGGGAGAGGCGATACTACCCTTCTTCGACTACCGGGGCCGAGGACCGGTGGACTTAGTGACTCGGAGGTCACGTTACGTCCCCGACCGGGTCGGGGGTTTTCTACGCCACCGTTTACGTCGACGCCGACCGGTCGCTATCGGGTTTATGTTCATGGGTCGCCAGCTAGCCGCTTACTCGAGAGGGGATAGCGAGCTACTTCGGGTGGACCTACACGACGACTCTATTCACTACCTGGCGTACCCCGACGTCGACCCTCCTCGTCGTGCACACTCCCCAGTTCTACCTTCCGACGAGGAGATCGGGCCTTTCGTTCCGGCCCACCGTTCCTCCCCGGTACACCCAGGACACCGACCGTCTGATTCGTGAGGCGTACGTCGTTCACTACGCTCTCAGGAGGTCTGTGCTTTATAGGATGGGGAACGCAGAGTCTTTGACGGGGGTGCAGCAGTGGCTCCTGATGTACGTGATGGCGAAGCGCCCCTTTGACCTCGTGGATATCATGCTAGCTGAGATAGAGGATGCTATTATGGATGGCATGGGGATGACACGACAGCAGCCCTTCGCTCACTGGATCAGTTGGCTGCTGTCCCGGCTCGAGGCTCAGAGGTACGTTAGGATGCTTGAGGCATCGAAGTTCGTGTTCCCGACCTACCGGCCTCCGATGCCAGGTGACAGGAGGAGAGGCCCGAGAGGCATGAGGAGAGCCGAGGAGACACTTCAGGCTAGGGCAGCAGCAGAGGCAGCCATGGACGAGGCAAGCACGACGAGATGCCACCCTTGCCGCAGCCGAGGCCCCCTCTCCCCCGCACTTCGCCACCGACGACGAGTCCTCCGGTGGACGACGAGGACTTCACACCTGCTCCGGCCGACGAGCCGCTTTTCGAGTCCGTCGGTCCCCACGACGACGAGGGCAGAGGCTCCACCTTGCCGTGCCGGGCCGAGAGGCTGAGTCACCGGTTCCCACGATCTCCACTGCTCAGGTGACCCAGCCAGATCAGATCACTTCGCTGCTCACGGCTATGGCTGCTCAGACTCAGGCGACCCTCCGGGTACGCAGCGGCGGATGCGGGGCTCGGTTCCGGCGGTACCTGGGAGTCGCAGAGGTGATTCTCGAGGGGATCCGACAGCAGCAGGAGGCTCAGAGGCAGCAGATGCTACAGCACCAGATGTTGACTTCGCAGATGTTCACGTTCATGTCTGGTTGCCTTGGTCAGCTCTTCCAGCAGTCAGGACTTCAGCCACCTCAGCCACCTACCACTGCCGAGCTTCAGGCTGACCCGACAGCTCCTCTTCCTCCAGCAGGCGGGTTCGTGAACGTTCCCCTGGCGACTTTCCCTCAGTCACCACTACTTCAGACAGGGGCGTTCGCGGTACCTCGCACGACGACACCACCGGCTGTGGTCACTTCCTCCTTCCTGGCTCAGCTACAGATGACCCCGCCTACGACGTCCCGGCCCGGTGTCTCCGCTTACCACGAGAGCACTCGTCTTCGAGACACCGGCTCGCACCACTCGCCTAGCCCACCGGCGTCTACACCTCTTCCGACGTTCTCTACGCCGAGGGCAGAGGGTTTGGGACAGGAGGACCATTACCTTCGCGCGATCACGGAGCGGCATCTCGGCAAAGCACTTGCCTCCGACACCGTTCCTCCCCGCTCCCGAGGCTACTACGGCTCCCGCGTCTACTCCGACTCCGACTTCGTGCACCGGACGACTACGGCTCCTCCAAAGACCACCTCCTCCCGCTCCGGCTCTACATCTCCGGTTTGGTCTCTTCTCGGCCGAGGAGGACGACGACGACGACGCTTCCGGCTTCTCTGTGCGACCTTCGTGAGTCGTCTCCACTTCACCGCCGGATCCTTCCTATCCGCCTCAGGCTTAGTCTCCTTTTTGGTGCTTGTTGCCAAAGGGGGAGATAGATAGGGGGAGTAGAGATAGGGGGAGTTAGGGGAGAGTGCAGGTTTTGGAGTTTTTGTAGCCTCTCTCTCGCTTTTGTGGCTCTTCGTGATGAGACATGTATTTGGATCTTGTGTATGTCGATGGCTTACATGTCTTCTCATGCTTGTGTGCTTACTTAATGCATGTGTGTTTACCGCTTATTCTTTTTCATGCATTAGAAGTAGAGTTTATATGTTTTTAATTCAAATTTTCGTATATCTCTACTCGTGTTGTCATCTATCACCAAAAAGGGGGAGATTGTAGCGATCTAGGCCCTTTCGCACCTTTGGTAAGGGTGTGTTTCGGTGATAAATGACAACCATATGCTTGTGACTAACCTTTGTTTTGAAGCGGATTTCTATTTGGGTTATTGTCACGAGTATTGAATCAATTGAGACCCCTCAATTTGAATTTATGGGCTCAATCTGGTCGAAGACTGCAAGGATAAGGACTTTGTTAGTTCCAAGTGTCTCAAAGGAGATGAAGGACACTTGGATTACTAGTTTGTAGTTTCGACCGTACTATTAAGAGGGGTTCGTACACTAGTAGCTTGACCATGCACTCGAAAGCCATAATTTATGCACACTCATGTTCCTTGGATCCTTTCTAGCTCGGCAGAGTTCATGGAAGCAAGGTTGAAGCAAAAGAATCGACGAGAAAACTCAAAGGCGCTGAATTGGATGAGTTGAAATCAACTTCATAGCGTCGGATGATCCGACGCCCCGTATTTAACACGCGCCGGATGAGTTCTGCAGCCAACTGGTTCAAAATGGACCGTCGGATGAACCGACGGTACAGGCATCGGTTCATCCGACGCCTTAGGGTTTGGCTACAGTTCTGGTCAAGGGTCTGGGCTCAAGCATCGGACGATCCGACGCCTTGACCATCGGTTCATCCGACGGTTGCATTTAAGTTCAACGAGAGACGCGCCAAGGATTTCGCGTCAAGCACCGGATGATCCGACGCCTGGTTAGTGCTCACAGCGGTTCATCCGACGGTTTGTTTCAAATCACACAGTACCGCCCCGGGCGGGGTGCCTTCAGCACCGGATGATCCGACGAGGCGTCGGTGTATAGCGTCGGTGTATTGTCTGGGTTTCAAGTTTCAACGGCTATATTGGGCGCTGTGAGTGACCGGATGATCCGACGCTTTGCAGGGGGGCACCATCGGTTCATCCGACGGTACAACTTTTTCAGGGGACTTTTGCAACGGCTAGCCACCTTTGCTAGGCCTATATATAAGCCCCCCTGCCTCTCTAGAGCTGCCTTTTGCCACTCTGAAGATCTACTGCAGCCTAGGAGAGAAGGAGAGTGTGTTCTTTCTTATTGGATTTTCTCTTCCTCTTCATTGAGGTGTTCTTTTTTAGTGAGCAAGAGTTTCAAGGTGCATCCATGGCTTAGCTGAGTGCTCAGGTCAAGTGAAGGTTTGCGGGCTTGTTACTCTTGGAGTTTGACGGCTCCTAGACGGTCTAGGTGACTTGGGGGTTCTTGATGAGCTCTTGGAGATTGTGGGAGCCTCAAGACAAGCTTGGTGTACACGGTTCGAGACCCACCGTTCCGGAGATGGAGAACGGGTACTCTTAGTGAGCACTTGTGTCTTAGTGACTCAAGGGGGAGCGATACTCTAAGTGAGTGCTCCAACGTGGACTAGGGGGAAGCGTCAACTTCTCGATACCACGGGAAAAAATTCGATCGCCTCTTGTCCATCTTACTTACTTCTAGCACTTACTTTCAGCATTTCAATTCCGCTCTCAAGTTTCTTGTCTTTGTTCTAGCTTGTTTCGCTTGTGTGCTTAATATCTTGCCTAGGTTGTCTTATTGCCTCCTAGTGTGTTATTTGCTAAGGAAACTTGTGTTAGTGTGCTCTAGTAGTAGAGAAGAACCGTTTTAGTATGGGCAACACTAGTTGATAGGTTAAGGTTTTCGTTTTTTCTTTTAGAGCTTGAAAACAAGTCCCATATTCAACCCCCCCTTCTATGTGACTAGATCCTACAGCGTTGCAAACGTGTCGGCCGGGGTTTGTCTGCAAGCTCTGGCGTCGCCCCCTCATCAGGCAGACAAACGTCCAATAATAAAAAAGCGGCCTAGTGCCATATTACTCATTCCATTATTTTGTATATTTACAAGTGATTTGTGTTTGATGAATACTTGGTGTAGTATAATATGAGTATAATTACTACTACAAAACAAAGATATCGTAACACACTCTTGTAACACATACATTCATGTGTTACAAAGGAGTTCCATAGTAACACAAAGTTATGTGTTACAGACGAACATGGTAACACATAACATTTATTTTGTAAAATTGTGTTGCAAGCAATGATTATAGGAACACAAAATTAGTGTTCCAAATGAATGTTACGAAAATAGTAGTATGTTGTAACACATACAAGATAATGTTACAATTAAAGTGTTACAAGATGCGGCATACACTTCTTATAGATCATATTACACTTGAGGATATATAACAGATAGCAGTGTAATGACATGAATCAATGACATGGAAAAAATGATTTCGGTGGACAATTTCGAATTGCATGCAAGATCATTATTATAACTAACATACATGTTTAAGCTAACATGAATGCATTGTTTGTTGTTGCTTAGTAGTTGACCATTCCCTCACGTTCCTTGGGTTCTAGGGATCGAATCTTGTGTTGATTCTGTTTTTTCAATATTGTTTCTTAAAAAATAACATGGTAAAGTTGGGTTCGAACTATAGGGAGACCATAAAAAATATTTGCGACAACAACAATGATCATGATCATTGTTGGGGAATTCAGGAAAACCCGTCACCCTCGAAACTTTAAGCTTAACAAAGTTCTCGAAGTATGTTTTTCAGGAGCAGGGAATTCGCGAATCTCGGAAGCGTGGAACCTATGAAGTCTCGAATTCGCGAATGCGCTGAGTTGGGGAATCTTGATTCGGCAAAGAGGTGGAGTCACAAGCGTGCGGAAGCCCAGAATCTCAACTGACGATAGCCCGAACTTCGGAGAACTGCCGATTCGGGAATCTGATGAAGACCCCGTTCGGGGATCGGTGCGCGTGGACATCCACGAACCCAGCGGGGGAGTAAGGACCAATTCGGGAATCTGCTGAAGATCTAGTTCGGGAGTTTGATGAGGAAGCATTCACGAACCAGGGGAGAAGCAAAGTCAAAGTTGTCGTCCCAAAAAGTCCGGGTTTAGAGTGCGAACTAGTGGCAAATTTGTAAATATGTTAGGTGGAAAAAGACATTCTTGTATATGTTCACACTAGGAATATTCCCTGAGCCCGAGGGTGTTATCGGCATGTAAAAGTCCCTTCGTCTCCCTATAAAAGGGGGCGCGAGGGCACGTGTAAACGGATTCAGACTTTTTTGGAACTTGTGCTACTTGCAGAGAGAATCACAGTCTCTTTGCGCTCTAACTTTGTAATTGAACGTGTTGAGAACTCTTACTTGTGTTAGGGTAGTTATCCGAATTTTTCGGGTACCCCCCAACATTGGCGCCCACCGTGTTCCAGCCGAAAAGAAAATCACGATGCCACCTCAGAAGAAGTCAAAGAAGACTGTTCCAGCACAGGCAAACCAGGAAGATCGCCATCTCACCCAGGGGAATGAAAACTCGTTTGTTCCTGAGTCCTCGAACGTAACATACCAACAACGAAGAGAGAAGCTTGAGGCCCTCATGAAGGCAAGAGCAGAAAAGACAGCTCACATCCAAGAACAACCTGCTGAACAGCAAGAGCACGAGAATGTCGATGCTGACGATGATTCCATAGACAGAGAGCTAGCCATGGTCCACCAAAAGATACAACAGCTACAGAAAGACAAAGAAAAGTTCGCGGCTCAGTTGCAGGCGAAGAGAAAAATCTCTGAAAAGCTAGAGCAAAGTCGAACAAAGCAAAAGAGCAGATACAAGCAATACAGAGAGAAATTGACGAAATGAAAGAACAAGAGAACAGCTCCCTGTGGCAAGAAACACCACGAGCGAACCCCGCGCCTTCAAGAGAATCCCCCGAAAGAAAACTTTTTCGCGGGAAACGGAGTCTCACACTTCGTGGATTCCGAATCGTCGTCGTCGACGAGTGGCCGCAAACAAGCACCTTGGCCGCCGAAGTTCAAGCCTCGTCTCTCTTCCCAAGTACAACGGCTTCGGAAACTCCGTGCGGTTTCTCATGAGATACGAGTCGGAGCCGTGAACTCGGCGGAGAGGAGATGATGTTGCGCTCGCCAAATCCTTCATCATAGCTTGCGAAGGACCAGATCGAATTGGTACTCACCGCCGCCTCCACACTCGATCTACAGCTGGGTAGATCTCAAAACAAAGTTCATGCAAGCGTTTCAGATGTTCCATGACACAACAGCCGAAGCCTCAGATCTGTACAACTGCAAGCAGAAGGACGAGAGAACCACCGCGGAACTTCGTGAGAAGGTTCATGCAACAGAGGTCTCGCATCCCCGACGCCGATGACAAGACAACGATCAAGGCACCGATCAAAGGTCTCACCCCGGGGCCAACGGCTTCCCACCTCACAAGAAAGAAGCCCGAGACAGCTTGAAGAACTATTTCGGGAATTGGAGGATTACATTACGTCCGATGATGACCACCGCAAGAGAGTAGCCGAACGAAACGAGGCAAGACAGGGCGGCAGAGATATGACCTGGCGGGCACCACCCCAGCATCCACGAAACGTAAACAGTGTTGGAAATTCTAAGCCGCAACAAGACAGCAGGCCAAGTGCCAGGGGAGGATTCAGTCCCAGAGGAAGGGGGAGAGGAAGAGGAACCCCAAGCCTCCCGAACCACAACCCAAGAGATCCCCACTTCTACTGCCAGTATCATGGAAGAGGCCACAGCACCGAAGGGTGCCCAGAGACAAAGAAGAACATGGCAAGAATCCAACAAGAGAAAGCATTGATGAGCATTGCATCCTCGATGCCAACCCAGTTTCGGCCGAACTTCTGGCAACCGCAGTTCACGAGTCCGCAGTCAAGCTCTACCAGTTCAGCAATTTCCACAATCGCAATCAGCATGGCAGCCATCGCAGCAATTCTTCCCTCAGTCGCAAGCGATACAGTCAATCCAGCAACCACAGCCCATTCGGGAAATCTTGCCACCGCCTCCAGAAAGCTCATCAAGGCCTCAGTCAAGTTCGGGACCTCAGAACTCCAAAGCATTGCCATCGTTCGGGACTATCATGCCAATCACAGGCGGATCTGCTATGGAATTCGAAACAAAGAAGCAGCGAAACAACTACTTCAGATCTGTGAATACCATCATCAATGATGGCCCAGCTGCCCGCCCGGAGTGGGCGAAGGTGCCAATTACCTTTACAGAAGAAGATTTCAGGTTGAAATCCGCGATCCACAATGACGCCATGGTGATCGAAGTCAATATTGCTGGGTGGGTCATAGGAAAAATCTTGGTGGACAACGGGAGTTCGGCGGACATCTTGTTCCTGAAAACATTCGATAAAATGAATCTGAGCCAGCACATGTTGGATCCACCAGAGTACCCATTGCAGGGGTTCGGAGGAAAGCCCATCAAGCCGGTGGGAAAAATATCACTCCCAGTTTCTTTCGGAGATCTTGAGAATGCCAGAACGGAGAACCTCACCTTTGATGTAGTTGACATATATCACCCGTACCTTGCGATCTTCGGCAGAGGTTTCATGAACAAGTTTGATGCTGTCATAAGGCAACAGTTCCTATGCATGAAGATGCCTGCGCCCAAAGGGGTTATCACGGTGTTCGGCAATCAGCAGGAGGCCAGGAACATAGAAAAGGGCCACACGCCTGGCCAAACGAATGTGTACCAGCTGAAAGCAGCTGAAAAGAGGAAGGAAACCTATGAAGAGCCTAAGCGGGACAAAGAGAAAAATAACATAGCCGCAAAAGATGAAACAAAGAAAGTGTATTTGGATGACATGCCTGACAGAGCAGTCATAATAGGGGCAAACCTCAGCGCCGAAGAGGATGATGAACTCATAAGTTTCCTGAATAGAAACAAGGATGTTTTCGCATGGTCACCTAAGGATTTGCAAGGTGTTGACAGAGACATAATCGAACATGCCCTCGAAACGGATGACAAGATACCACCCAAGAAGCAAAAACTTCGGAAAATGTCTGACGAAAAGGTCAAGGCAGTGGAAGCAGAAGTTCAGAGGTTGCAGGATGCCCAAGTGATCAGAGAGGTCAAGTACCCAGTCTGGTTAGCCAACACTGTGCCAGTCAAGAAGAAAAATGGCAAATGGAGAATGTGTGTGGATTTCACCGATTTGAACAAGGCATGCAAGAAGGACGATTTCCCCTTGGAAAGGGTAGACAAAATCGTGGATGATGCAGCCAACAGTGAGATGCTTTCGCTCCGGACATGTTCTGCGGGTATCATCGATCGAGTTCGCAAAGAGGACGAAGAGAAGACAAGTTTCATCACTCCTTTCGGAACATTTTGTTTCGTAAGAATGCCAGAGGGGCTGAAGAATGCAGGATGCACGTTTTCAAGAATGATAGCAATAGTGCTGCACCAGCAGATTCGGAGAAACATTTTGGCATATGTGGATGACATAGTTGTCAAAAGTGTTCAGAGAAGAGACCATATCAGTGATTTGGCAGAAACATTCGCGAACATGAGGGCAGCAAACTTGAAGCTAAATCCAGAAAAATGCGTGTTCGGCATTCACAAGGGGAAAGTTCTTGGATGCCTAGTTTCAACGAAAGGCATTGAAGCAAACCACGACAAGATAAAGGCTCGATGGAAATGCAAGAGCCAATCTCGTGAAAGATGTTCGGGAAGTTGACGGGGAGAGTGGCCGCCCTCAACAGATTCATCCCTAGAGCCGCGAGAAAGAAGTTTGCCATTCTTCCAAGTTCTCGAAGTGCCAAGAAATTCCGGTGGTCCGAACCTCGAAGCGGTGCCTTTCGCGAACTGAAGGACTACTTGTCCAACATGACCAAGCTCTGTCCTCCCGAGCCAAAATCGCCACTTCTGCTGTATGTGTCTGCATCAAATTCGGCAGTAAGTGCAGTGCTGGTACAGGAAAAGGAAGAAGAAGGAAAGCTTAGGCAAATTCCCGTATACTTCGCCTCTGAAGCATTGTCTGGTTCCATGGTTTTCTATTCCGAACTGGAGAAGATCGCGTATGCGGTCATCATGGCAGCAAGAAAGCTAAGACACTACTTCGAGGGCCACAGAATAAGAGTTATCACCAACCAACCGTTAAGTGACTTGTTCGCAAATAGGGAGGCATCCACCCGAATCATCAAGTGGGGTGCTGAACTCTCCGAGTATGTGGTGGATTTCGAGAGAAGAAGTGCAATAAAATCGCAAGTTCTGGCAGATTTTATCGTGGACTGGACCTCACCTACTCAGAATCTTGAGGAAAATATGCCCGAACCTTGGATAGTGCAGTGTGATGGAGCATGGTGTTACAAGGGGGTCGGAATTTCGGCTGTTGTAACGTCCCCGACGGGCGTGGTCATAAGATATGCAGCGCGGCTCGTATTCGCGAACAATGAACACTCCACGAACAACACAACGGAGTATGAAGCTCTACTGCTGGCATTGAGAAAAATGAAAGCCTTGGGGCAGCAGACCTTCATAATCAGAACGGATTCGAAAGTGATCCAGGAACATATCGAGAAGGAAAGCGAGGCCAGGAATCCAGTTCTCATGAAATATCTTGAAAAAGTCAGAGAAATGGAAAGACACTTCAAAGGGTATTCAGTCCAAAGACATCCCAAGGGATGATAACAATGAGGCGGATAACCGGCGAAGGCAAAGAGCGGTAAATCAAGAGCTACCACCGGACGTGTTCTTTGAAATCGTCAGAGAACCCTCCATCAAAGATTCAAGAACTCAAATCGTGAATATGGTGGAAATTCTAGACTGGAGAGCAGAAATAATGGCCTATCTGAGGGGGCATTACGAACCACAAGATGAATTGGAGGAGAAAAGATTGAAGCAAAGGGCTCGGGGCTATACAGTGGTAAATGGAGAATTATACAAATCAAGAGTCACTGAGCCTTGGCTGCGCTGCATCACCTCCGAAAAAGGTCGCGAACTTCTGAAAGAAATTCACAATGGATTTTGTGGGGCACACATAGGCACCAGGGCTTTGGCCGGCAAGGCGATAAAGCAGGGATTCTATTGGCCCACCATAAACATCGACGCCAAGATGTTGGTTCGGCAATGTGAAGCATGCCGGAAGACGGAAATCAGCGACTGCCTTCAATGCCAGTTCACTTAATTCCTCCAACCTGGCCTCTGCAAAGATGGGGAATGGATCTAGTAGGCCCGTTGCCAGCAGCTCAGGGTAATTGCCGATTTGCGGCTGTAGCAGTCGACTATTTCACGAAGTGGGTAGAGGCAAAACCACTCGCGAATATCACAGCGGCAACAGTTCAGAAATTCTTTTGGCAGAACATAGTCTGCAGGTTCGGAGTTCCTAGAGAACTGACGGTTGACAATGGCAAACAGTTTGACTGCTACACCTTCAAAGAATACTGCAGAACCTTAGGCACACAAGCGAAATTTTCATCAGTATATCATCCACAGTCCAATGGTGCAGTCGAAAGAGCCAATGGTTTGATTTTTTCGGGAATCAAGAAATGTTTATTTGATCAGAAAAAGGGAAAGTGGGTGGATGAACTTCCGAAGGTGATCTGGTCTCACAACACCACAGTTTCAAGGGCAACAGGTTTCACGCCTTTTCGCCTACTTTTCGGGACTGAGGCTATGACACCGGAGGAGATCAAGAATGAAAGCATGAGAGTCTTGAAAGGAAAAAAGATAGAGGAAATTGATAAGAAGGTAGAGAAAGACATGATAGAGCTGACAATCCTTGAAGCAGCAGAAAACATTGAGAAGTACCAGAGAGAGACAAGGGCATGGAGAGACAAAAAGGTGGTCCGAAAGGACATCAAAACTGGTGATCTTGTCTTGAAAAGAAAGAAAAATTGGGAGAACCCAGGAAAACTTCATGAGTCATGGGAAGGGCCTTACATAGCCAGGGAAACAGATATGCCAGGGGCTTTTCGCCTGATGGAGCAGACTGGCGAAGAGTTGCCGTATTCGTGGAATGCCGATAGCCTAAAGAGGTATTATCCATGAAAACCCTAGGTGTAGATAGATGTAGTGGGTAGCAGTTTTTCAATTTTCGTAAGTTTACACTTTAGGAAGATAAAAGCCCGAATCACTTGTCTATAAGTGACTTCGGAGAAAAAACTAGTTTTATTTCTTAATCGTCGTACTAGAATAAGAAGGACCGTACACCTTTCCTTGCAAAGGGGGCTCTAAATCAAGAGGCAAGGTTTTTAACGAGGCGGATCCCATGTAAATACTCTTTCTGATATATATATGAAAAGAGTCTTCCCCCAAATTGCGTGTTTCGTATTTCGTGTCTCGAGAATTCCATCGTAAAAAAAAAGAAAAAGCTCGTGAGAAAGGCTCCGTGATAGCCGAAATTCCATCGTGAAAAAAGAAAAAGTTCGTGAGAAAGGCTCCGTGATAGCCGAAATTCCATCGTGAAAAAAGAAAAAGTTCGTGAGAAAGGCTCCGTGATAGCCAAAAGTCCATCGTAAAAAAAAGAAAAAAGAAAAAGTTCGTGAGAAAGGCTCCGTGATAGCCGAAATTCCATCGTGAAAAAAGAAAAAGTTCGTGAGAAAGGCTCCGTGATAGCCGAAAGTCCATCGTAAAAAAAAAAGAAAAAGTTCGTGAAAAAGGCTCCGTGATAGCCGAAATTCCATCGTGAAAAAAGAAAAAGTTCGTGAGAAAGGCTCCGTGATAGCCGAAAGTCCATCGTAAAAAAAAGAAAAAAGAAAAAGTTCGTGAGAAAGGCTCCGTGATAGCCGAAATTCCATCGTGAAAAAAGAAAAAGTTCGTGAGAAAGGCTCCGTGATAGCCGAAAGTCCATCGTAAAAAAAAGAAAAAGTTCGTGAAAAAGGCTCCGTGATACCCGAAATTCCATAGTGAAAAAAAAGAAAAAGTTCGTGAGAAAGGCTCCGTGATAGCCGAAATTCCATCGTGAAAAAAGGAAAAAATTCGCGAGAAAGGGCTTCCTGATAGCCGAAATCCCATCGCTAAAAAATAAAAAAGTTTGTGAGAAAGGCTTTGCGATAGCCAGAATTTCGTCAATGAAAAAGAGGCCCGAGACAACAACAAGTTGTGGCCTAGAAAAATCCCATCCATCGAGGGATTCCCACCGAAAAGGCCCGAGACAACAACAAGTTGTGGCCTAGAAAAATCCCATCCATGAAGGGATTCCCACCAGAAAGTTCGCATGATGATTTCGAGAAAACGAATGTCTAAGGGTTCGCCTGTGTATTCTCACTCAGTTCAGATTGTTGAAAATTTTTTTAGGTATCATCATTGTAAGAAAAGGGCAAGGGGCTCCATCGGACGTTCGCAGAAAAATCTTGGTTGAAGCAACTGAGGGTTGCAATTTCAACCGAGGCAAGTCTGCCGATCGGGGCAAGTCCACAAAATTCGAAAAACAAATTTTGTCGACTTGCACAACGACGGTCGAAATTTTCAAAAATTGACGAAGACTTCTCCTAAAGATGCGCTAAGAAGTTTGTGAATAGTAAGATTCGTGAACCTGCAATTTAGTTTTCATGCGAAACGGCAAGGTGGGGGAGGGTGACGTTTTTTCAAAGAAAAAACACATTCATTGCCTTATTCGCATAAAAACTTCCGAACAGTTCTTCGATAATTACAACACTTGGCGTAAAATTCAAAACGAAAGCTCAACAACATGTCCCGGTTTACAAACATTGTCTTCAGTCGTATCGCTGGCATAGGCGAAGTCAGATGCATCAGCTAAGGGGCTCCATCTTAGGAACCTTCGCGGACGGAGGAGTAGACGGCGCGGAACGAACCTTCTTACGAAGTAAGAAAAACGAGGAGAGATCAAAACAACCTATAAAAAACTTAAGCGAGGCCTCAAGCCAAAAATCGGAAAAATCTTGTTCGGGATGCACTCGCTTGAACAGGCGCCACGCTTCACCACTAACGAACATATTATCCCGATGAATTCGCAGTGGTAGCACGTCCCGCGCAGCCCGGCTTGCGGGACTGCGCAGGTTAAAATTTACAAAACATCTGTTCAGAAAAGTTTGATGAATCTACATGAATGTACAGCCAGTCTCGAGTTCACCCAAAAAAGTCCAGACATATCACTCAGTTCGTAATATCCACCTTCGGCGAATCCTCCTCTCGTTCGGGGACTTGTTCGCCGTCGTTGCCACCATCGCTGCTACTGCTGCTACTGCTGCTGCCGCCTGAGCCGTCTTCGCCGGACTCGCTCGAACTCTCGCCAGAAGTCGATCCTTCGGGAGACGCGTGTCACACCCTGAAATTTCCAATTTCAGGATGTGAATAGAAAGAATAATTAAATAACGATTTTCTCATAATTTTAAAATTTTTCCAACATTTATTTTTCTTTACAGGGAATATAGTATAGGAAAAATTCTTTGTTTGATTTTCTAAATTAAATAAAAGTTGAGAGTGTTGCATTCATGCCGATGCATCTAGTGGTTCTTGAGTGCAAAAAGGTTTCGAAAATGCGTTTAGGAGCTGTCCAAACTCTCCCGAGAATTTTCCGGATTTTTCTGGAATTTATTCTCATTTTCCTTAAGCTATTTCTATTTATTAGAAGGCTCTAAAATCCTTTTCATGAGCACCAAATGCTTTATCTGGATTGTTCATGTCTTAATCCATCTCTAGGAATTTTCCTGGATTTTTTGTGATTTTCTGAGTATTTTTCGTGCTTTAAAATAATTTACAGAATTTTTCTGGATTATTTTTCGCACTGGAATTAGATTCTGAAAAAAAATCCTATCCTACCGGATTGGGCCGGGCCAGAGGCCCGACCCAACCCGCCCGCGCCCGCGCCGGCCCGGCCGGGCCCGCCGCGGCCCATCGGCCGGGGGGAGGCCGGCCGGCCGCGCCGCCGCCGCCCGGGGGCGTGCGCGGCTCCCCGCCCCCCCATAAAGGGCGCCGCCCCCCGCGAGCCGCCCTAGCCGCGTCCCGGCGCCCTCGCCGCGCCGCCCTAAGCCGCCATCCGTGCCGCGCCCGCACCGCCGGACTTGGCCACCGGAACCGCCGCCGCCGCCGGCGGTGCGGCCGGGGGCCGATTCGCCGGTTGGAAGCACCCCGGGCGAACCGACCCTACCGGAGAGCTCCGGCGCGCCTAGCTCGCCCGTTTCGCCGCTTCCCACGGCCGGGAACCCACCGAGCGCCGCCGCCCATGGGTGCCCGAGCCGGCCGCCATGGAGGTCCGCCGCCGGCCACCCTGCTGTCTCCTTCCCGCCAAGGTGAGCACGTCTTCGAGTTCCCCGTGGACTCCTCTTCCTTTTCCCCAATCTAGTCGAGGCCCTTGCCGTCCCAGTAGCCGGCGCCGCCACCCCCAAGGGCGCCGCCCCTCCCCGCCTCTCGTTCAGCCCCGAGGAGGAAGAAAGGGTGCCGTTTTGTGAATAGCCCCCTGCAAAATCCTGTAATAGCTAGATCTAAGGGTGTGTCTTGCAGATCTTGTACGTGACCCCCTAGATTTATCCGATCTTCACAACCAGATCCATCCAGAGCCCTTTTACAGATCTAACCCCGCTCTCTAACCTTTTCCCGGGCACTAGTTGGTGTGTCTTGCAAATCTTCCTTGCTACTCCCTGAAATCTACGGTTAATCGCGACTAGGTCCCTGTAATCTTGTTTTGCTCACCAAATCTACGTTTTAGCTCCGATTTAATCCGTTCAAGTTGCGTTAGGTCCATAATAATGTAAACCACGCGTTAGTGATGAGTTTTCACCATGTTTTGTTTCTGAAAATAAAATTTATATTAATTTTGATTAATGACTCGCTATGCATTCTTTTATAAATAAAAGCTATATAGATCTATATGTCGTTTTCACAAGCAAATTTAATTTGATTAATGTTTCTATCGCATGTTTTTGTACATAAAAGTTAATTAGATCTTTATCTCGGTTTTCCATAAGTCAAATATTAATTTGCTTAATGATTAATTAACTTTTATAATTAAAAGTTGATTAGGCTTTTACTCCGGCTTTATAAATAAATGTTAATCTTGATTAATACCAATTTAATACTGTTTTTGATAGTAATATGATCTACTCGAATTACAAAGTTTCGTTTAGATTGTTCATCTAGTTTAGTTTTTCTAAATTAAATGTTTAATCGGTTTAATTCATATATGAATCTTTATAAATAAAATTTGACTAGTTCTTTACACCGGTTTTTGCAAATAAAGTTTAATTCACTTTAATTCCAACAGAGGGTATTTTCTTTATGAAATATCCTTACATATATTTTGTTAATTAAAATAAATCCAGCTCATAGCCTTGTTCTCTTGTTTACGCAGACAATTCGTTAGACGTTCGGTATCAGCTTTATCTCTTTTGATCAAGTTATCCGAAGCTCTAAATCTTTCT
This sequence comes from Cenchrus americanus, assembly GCA_947561735.1. Lineage (NCBI taxonomy): Eukaryota > Viridiplantae > Streptophyta > Magnoliopsida > Poales > Poaceae > Cenchrus > Cenchrus americanus. The sequence continues at coordinate 253,510,656 of OX387245.1, forward strand.
AGTGTTAGCCTGAGCTAAACCGTGTGCATCTGATCAAGCCTTAGAGTTTCTGTTATCTTAGTAGCTTTATCTGTGTGAGTAGTTGCACTGCTCATTTGCCTATCAAGTAATCTTATCACCCTTGTTTCATGTTTATCTTAGAATCTTGTATATCAGCATCTAGCTAGTTGATGTCTATCCCATCTCTGTTAGGTTGTCTTTTTTATAAATCAGCTATGTTCTTATACCCAATCCTTCGTAGCTGTACCTTTCTTTAGAGCTAATCTTGTTATCAGTTCCTTTACTAATTAGTTTAGCTTACCTTTTGCTCAGTTCTTGCCCTTCGATCTAGTTCTCTATGTAAGCTAGTTTTCCTAAACCCATCTTAAGGTTCTCTTATGCGTTGATAGTCCGTTTGTGCTGTTCTGGTTCGTTTCACCATAACTTATGCGTTAGCACGTGTATCACCTGCTACTTGCTTTAATATTAAAGATGCATGTTAATCTTGACTAATTCCTATTCCAATGCTTTTATGAATAAAAAAGTGAATAGGTTCTAATCCGGTTTTCTTTAATCATGATGTAATTGGTTAATCCCTATTTATAACTAGTTTTTTCTAAATAAAAGATGTTAGAGTTAAACACCGGTTTTCATAATAAAGTTAATATGCCTAATGACTTCATAAATGCCTTTTCAATATGAATATGTTTAGTTGAACACGTGACATAAAGTTACTCGTCTAGATATCTTATACTTATCTTTTTAAAGTAATTGTTAATTTGACATAACTTCTACTCGAATGTTGTAAATAAAATATGATCAGGCTTATCGTGATTTCTTTAATTAAATGTAACTTGTTTAATGGTAACATAGAGTATTTCTCTGAAATATTCTTTCACATGATTTCTTAATTAAAATATGCCAAGCGTAGTTTCTTGTGGTTTGATAATAATCTTTCGATAGATTTGAGCTTAGTTCCGTTCTCAGTGGTTCCCTCGTTTCTTGCGTGACCATTAGAATCGAACTCTATCAATGTGATCTTTCCGGTCCTTGCTCAACCTTCCCCGACCATCTCCTCAAAGTTAACCAAGCCTTTCCCTTCCTAGCACCCTTTGTGTTCTTTAGTGATACATCTAATCGAGCTTATCCTTTAGTGCGTTCTTTTAAAGTTTTCTTATGATTGGTGCTTTGTTCTTAGTATGCTTGTTTGTTTACTTTGTGTATGTTTGTGCCCGATGATTGATGCGCTTAGAGTGAACACCGTTCGAGAAGTTTGGAAGAGCTTGAAGTTGAAGATTCTGAGTAACGACATTACTTTGGTTAAAGGCAAGTGTGTCCTTGATTTTGTCCTAAGAATTATACTTAATCACTCATTGCATTGCTTGCATTAATTTTGATGGGTTCCTATTAAGGTTTATCCTAGTCTTTGATTGTCAATCCTTGTGAACCTGGGTTTATCTTTATGTTGGGTAGTTATGCTTAGTTGCTATACCTGGGTTATGGTGGTTTTAATGAACAATAATGATGAATCACGTTATACCTTTATGATATATCTTTGGATGCTTAATACAAGATCATATGATTAATCGGAACATGGAGCGACCACCCAGGAAAACAGTACTACCACAAGACATATGGCTCTGTCTTGGCTTATTAATTAGTGAACTAGGTGTTAGGTATGCTTTACCTGATAAGGGTTGGGGGCTGGCGGGTAGTGGCGTATGGACCTGCTCGGGCGTAGGTGTGGGCTTAGCTAAGACACGGTACTCGTCCGGGAGCTTTATACGTTGCACCGACCGGGTAACCCGGCGGGCGACCTACACACGGGGATCTTTGTAACGGCCTCGTAGCGTCCCTATGCAATCACACCTCGGTAGTGTGGTATGATGCTTGGCCGGCATCGCATGGTTGGGTTTAAAGTTCTTCGGGACTTTTACGCGACTTGTGGGTAAAGATGTACAACCTCTGCAGAGTGTAAAACTAATCGATTAGCCGTGCCCACGGTCACGGGCGGCCTGGACCCTCACATGATAATTGAACTTGAAGATGGACTTAATTCGTGTTCTCTGGTTATGCTTGCCATATGCTTATGGCGTTTCTCTTACCCTTATGCTTAATTGTGGGTTGGTATAAACTTATATTTTATTAGTAATCAGGTGCTAATAAAACTTGATCAACTAAAATTGCTTAAATGCTTATAGCCCAGTCCACTATAAAGCCTTTGCATTCATTCTTTTTCCCACACTTGCTGAGTACGACAAGTGCTCACCCTTGCTATAACCATTGTTGCTCAGAAAGAGGATGCTACTTTGAAGTCTTGTGAAGATGTTCTTGGTGCTAGGCGTACGCAACCCCCGGTCGATTGCCTCGTGATGTTTGGAGCCTTCGTTTCCAGGATTAAGCGTAAATCTCTGATAATCTTTCTTTTTCTTACGTGATACTGTTTCTGTATTCACTTATATGTCACTATATGCATGAAACTTGATCCTGGCATGCATATAGGTTTGCACTTGGTTTTCTTCGGAAAGTCGGGTGTGACAACGCGGCGGCACCTTCTTGGTTCTCCTCTTCCCTCAGCTGCGAAAGGAAGAAAAGAGTGAGGAAGGTTTAAGAAACTGGAACACCTGCGACGAACATAAGTCACGAAATCGAGCAAAAGAAACTACCTCAGCAAGCTTTGCCTGCGCAATAGTCTTAACGATATCCGCCTCGCCAGCCAGCCAGAACTCCTTCGCGAACTTCTCCTTGATAGCCACAACGTCGGGGTTTGCTCGAAGTATCGCGTCGCTGGTAACGCTGGGGAATTGAGAGAGGTTCGCGCGAAACTTCGCCAAGTCCACACAGTCGTAATCGTGAAGGATCTTCAGGATACTCTCCACAGAGAAAGCAACGGCGAAGTTGCTGGCACCAGAGATCACTTCGGTAAGAGCCTTGAATTCATCCTTCAGCCAATCCATGAAATCGGGAATATTAATGTCATCCGGGAGAGGGGCTGGACGAACACCGTACTCATTCAAGGATTTCTGGTACTCAGCATAGAGCAATTTCAGCCTTCCCAGAATTTCCGAAGTGTTTGTCTTCAAGGCTTCACCTTGTTCTGCCAGCGCCTTCTCAAGATCCACGATCTTCCGATCCTTTGTGCTCAGTGACTTGGCGAGGCTGGCGTTATTGATGCGAAGATCCTCGGCGATTTTCGTAGATCGCTCTTGTTTTTGCCGAAGCTTTTCGATCACGCTCAGATCATCTTCGTGAGATTTTTGAACTTTCTCAAGTTCTTTCTTGGATTCCTCGAGCGTGGCCTCTGCGACTTTCTTCTCATCGTGACTCCTTTTCAAAGCCTCCGCCAGCTCGGCCACCTTTCTCTCCAGTTCCAGGTTCGTGGATTGCGCTAGAGAAAAGTTACGCTCCAGCTCGTTGGACTTCTGAGCAAGTTGTTCGTTAATCTTCTCCTGTTTAGAGAGCCGCTCTATGGCAACTTTCCCAAGCATAGAATGCTTGAGGGTATAATCTTCGTGGAAGCGTGCAAGCTTGGAGGGAGAGTAAGAATGCAACAGATCCTTGAATTCTGAAAAATCCAGGAATAAATCTCAGACAAAGATTCAACAATCGTGAATGACATGAAGAGGCAGTGAGGATGAACGAACCTTGCTTGCTAAAATGCTGCATGGTGACTTGTTTAGTCGAACCCGAAGTGGTCTTCCCCTGAGGCGAAGGAGTAGTTTCGGAGATAGAGAGAGGCCTTTTCTCGGAGCCTTGAGCGGCTTCTTCGGGTCGTTCCGACGCCTCCTCTCCTGTTTCATCAACAACTGTGGACGATTTCCATAGAGTTAAAAACTTGGACGTCTTGCCCCCGACGCCACTTGTCTCGAAACCAACACGCAATAGCTTGCCGCAATGAGACGTACCAAAGCTTTTGTTAAAAGCAGCTAAGGAAGGAGAGGGCGCCTGGTCTTCGGGGACGACCTCCCGAACTTCGACCAAAGGAACATTTTCGGCAGGATGGCCCCCCCTTTGAATAGTGCGCTCAAGGTCCCGGGCGAATTCGGAGGAGACTTGATCAGCGGCAGGGACCTCAGCAACAGGGGTTTCGGCAGCAGCAGGGGACTCAGTGCGAACAACAACTTCAGCAGCAACAACTGACTTCTCAGCAACAGCAGGGGATGTCTCTTTTCAGACTTCGGGGGCAGCATCTGAAAAGGAATCAACATCCACGAATTCATTTTCGGAACCAGTGGGACAACTATCTCGAAAGTTAAATAGTGGCCAGAGGAAAACACCTTTAAGGCTATGTGTCTCCGCGAGGGTGTCGTTGTCGAAGGAGGACGGGACCCGCCGAACTCCGGTGGAAGAAACTTTCTTCGCAGCCTTCTTCAATTTCTTGCGGCTCATCTGGGCAAGCCCCGCAGCAGCCTGGAGTTCAGCTTCCGAGGTCCGAGGTTCGGAGGTCTTTCGTTTCCGCTTCGACGACTCAAGCGATCTGGTCCTTGAAGGCTTCACTCCCGAAGAGGTTCCCTCGGTGGCAGGCGACGAGCTTCGCTTCGACGACCTGATTCGGGGAGCGTTGATGGGGGCGGCTGAGCAGCTGGCCACGGTGACGGCGGGAAGTTTCAACTTGGGACCAGGGCCTCGAGAGCTGAAAAACTTATCACCGCAGATTTCCGAAAAGAAGCGGTTGATTTTCTTCCTATGTTTCACCAGGTTCTTGTACGCCTTGTACTCGTTCATCGTGTATTCGCCCACCATCACGTTCACTCTTTTCTCCACTTCGTCCATGAAGTCCTCGGCGCTTTGGCCTTCGCGGAGTTTGATCCCGAATTTCGGGAAGGGCACCTTTCGGTCCGCCAGTTGACAGTGTGGTGTACGAGCTCAGTAGGGGACCAACCATTCGAGATAGGCCAGACCCGGGCGGCGACGAATTCTTCGATGATGTCACGGCCGCCAAGTATGGTGCTGGCCAGGTAGAATGCATTCTCACAGTTCCTGATCCCCACGGCTCATTGGTTGTATCTCCCTACATTCACTGCGGCGAGAGGTGCGATCGGGCCCGACATCTTCGGCTCATCAACCTTCAAGTAAAACCAGTAAGATCTCCAATCGTCCGTAAGGTTGGTCTTGCAGCAAGGAGCGATCTAGATTCGAGTGATTCCTTGTCGAGTATTCTGGCGTCGCGTATTGAAGGTGCAGCACGCGTGCTGACTGTGGTAGAACTGCCCATCGTCGCCCTTGACAACTTCGGGGATGATCACCAGCTCGTAGAACCGGGTGAAACCGTCGACGATTGGACTGCAGCCGAAGGTCTTCAAGATCCAGATAAACTTCGACACTTCGAGGAAGGATGTCGGAGTAAGTTGGTGGATCTTCACCGAAAATGCATCAAGAATCGCTGGCAGCACGGGGTCACAAGGGAACCTCAATCCGCAGATGAAGAAATCCCGAAACACCACAATCTCTCCCTCCTTGGGAGTGGGAATCAGCTCATCAAGCGGGGCGCGCCCAGCACCAGGGGAGAAGAATCCGGCCTTCTCGTACTCGCGAACCATATTGCTTGTGACCTTCGATTCTCCGAAGGTGAGCGAAGGCGGCAGTGGGCCGGAGGTCCTTAACATGATGAGATCGTCGACACCGGCGTCTACATCCCCGACTTCTTCGTCGCCGTCAGACCCAACATCCCCATCTTCGCGACTTCGGGAGCCGCTGGGCGAACCAGAATCTTCGGCTGGCGTAGCGCGATCCGCGCTTTCGGCAGCTGGGTCAAGTGGGAGACCGGCAGCGATGAGCTCTTCGGTAGTCATGGGCCTAGCTGTACTTTTAACGCGAGCCACCTAACCAAAAATTACGAACATTCAGACAGGTAAGAATAATGTTCGAGAATAAAACTCGCGAAATCGCGACATCACTACACCAAAGTTTAACGAACTAACGAATTGACAAAGCAAAGATAAAGGAATACCTTAGAGGAGCGTGAACAAGACCTGGAGTTCGTAAGTTTTCTAGCAGAAAACCAGATTCCGCGAAGAAAGAGAGATGCGCGAATCGTGAAAAGCTCGAGAGCAGTAAAAAATTTTTAACAGCAGCAGCTCGCTATTTATAGGGCCGGGGAGGGGTAGTTCCGCGAAGTACGCCTCGACTTAACCGCCTTTGGCTCCCCGGGCGACGCGTGTCCCCTCCGACGTTCCGAGGGTGACGTTTTTTTACTAAATTTCCGAAAGGTTCGTGGAATCGGATCGTCGGAGTCAACCCGCTTCCCCGAGGGGCTAGTGTTGGGGAATTCAGGAAAACCCGTCACCCTCGAAACATTAAGCTTAACAAAGTTCTCGAAGTATGTTTTTCAGGAGCAGGGAATTCGCGAATCTCGGAAGCGTGGAACCTATGAAGTCTCGAATTCGCGAATGCGCTGAGTTGGGGAATCTTGATTCGGCAAAGAGGTGGAGTCACATGCGTGCGGAAGCCCGGAATCTCAACTGACGATAGCCCGAACTTCGGAGAACTGCCGATTCGGGAATCTGATGAAGACCCTGTTCGGGGATCAGGCGCGTGGACATCCACGAACCAGCGGGGGAGTAAGGACCAATTCGGGAATCTGCTGAAGATCTAGTTCGGGAGTTTGATGAGGAAGCATTCACGAACCAGGGGAGAAGCAAAGTCAAAGTTGTCGTCCCAAAAAGTCCGGGTTTAGAGTGCGAACTAGTGGCAGATTTGTAAATATGTTAGGTGGAAAAAGACATTCTTGTATATGTTCACACTAGGAATATTCCCTGAGCCCGAGGGTGTTATCGGCATGTAAAAGTCCCTTCGTCTCCCTATAAAAGGGGGCGCGAGGGCACGTGTAAACGGATTCAGACTTTTTTGGAACTTGTGCTACTTGCAGAGAGAATCACAGTCTCTTTGCGCTCTAACTTTGTACTTTAACGTGTTGAGAACTCTTACTCGTGTTAGGGTAGTTATCCGAATTTTCGGGTACCCCCAACAATCATTTCTCTATTTATTTTAATAATTATACTGTTTTAAGTTCTCAAAATTCCCAAATTACCTCTTCCATGTGAAATCTATTAAAACCATCTCTTTGTTTTTGTGAGTTCATAAGTTTTTATTTGGAGTTAATAAGTTCATAGTTCATAAGTACTATGTGGGGGGTATAACTATTTCTTTTAATGATCTCAGAAAGTTATGAAACGTTGTAGTTGACAGGTTATTGATTTGAATATGTTTAAAGTCTCAACAAGGTTTTACACTTGGTGTAGTATAATATGAGTATAATGAAAACTGGATATGGATATGGGTGTATATTGAACGTTTAGTGTAGCGGTAGAGGAGGCTTCGCGCGAGTAAGAGGTCACGAGTTCGAACCCTGTCGGCCACGTATCACTCATGGAAACATCAATGTCTAAAAAGTGAACAATAATTTTGCCTACCATAAAAAAATTAACAAAGTACATATATGTGACAGCCGGACGCAAACTACTTCGGCGAGCTACACCGTTTACTGACAATGAATAATGAAGCTTACGTAAGCAAATGCAGTAGTGGTCATAAATAAACATTTAATTTGACGGTTTGACGGATACTCCCTCAGTCCTGAAATATAAGGCATTCAAGGGTTCAAAATTTGTCCCTAAATATAAGGCAATAGGAGTTTTTTGGTAAGTACTCAATCAACTCAATTAAAGACTTGCCAAATATTGCACTTGTTAACTAGAAAACTTACCTTTAATTATCATTAGCTAAGGGTATATGTGACATTTTTCTACTTTTTTTAATTTGTCTTAAAAATCCTAGAATGCCTTATATTTCAGGACGGAGGGAGTATATATTTTCCGCCGCCATCCGAGTCGACGGCGACGCAGTGCACGCCGCGCGTAGATCAGGTAGAGTCCCTCGATCCGTGGCGACGGAGTAGATTGCATTGCCTGCTCGGGATGAAAGTACACGTCCTCCTGTGTGTGGCCGGCCTGCATACTCCAACCAAGAACGTCACGTCGCGGCCTTCCTTATTAGCTTGACCAGCAGCGCTAACGGGAATGTTTCACGACTGCCTGGTTAATTTATTATTATATATGTAATAGTTTAGTCAGTGCAGTATACTAGGCAGTGTATGGAGTAATTAATTGATGGATCTGATCGGAGAAGCTACTTGTATGCCTAGCTAGCAGAGTACCAGTAGCACACAAGGCAAGAGGTGTGGGAAGTACGACGACGTACCTGAGACACACGTACTCTGAGCAGAGCCAGAGCCATCACCTCTTCGCTAACTCTTCAAGGCGAGGATATGCTTGGGGTGGGCAGCCGCCTCGCGCTCAAGCTTCTCTCTCACGCTCCGCAGCACCTCTTCGCTAACTCTGTCCGCTTCAAGGATGCAAACAGTAACAATCCGAAGCGATGGAAGGTGAACCAGGGCCAGATCGTCAACGGTATAAGGTGCACCGCTGCCGCAGAAATCCTTTAGCAGGTTGACGGTGAACTCATATTCCTCTAGCCTGGGCATGGCGCCTCCTTTGAACATAGACGGGACCACGCCTTGTGCCCCTTGGAATTCTACATCGTCCTCTCTGTGTTTGTCAACAATTGGGAATTCAAAGTTACACCGTATGGCACTTGGGAAAGCACCAGGTCCAACCTCAGACCTCTCCAGCGCCTGCTGATCGATCGGCACGCCGCACCACTCTGAATGTGCAGTCACGAAGGCATGGCAGCGTGCCGAGGACCTGGATGTCCTCTCTGCGCTCGTGCCACACAATTACAAACAGATAGGAGAGGGTGGGCCGCCGTGATACAGCATTAATCCAGGTCGGCAGCGTCTTGGAAGACCTGCAATCGAGTACGGCCGGCGCAGGTGGCCTACTGGTTGCACCACTAAGCCGTCGATGATCGAAAAACTCACTGTGTTCAGGCTTACTCGTAATAACTAGAGATTCAATTTTGTGTAGATTGCCTAGGGATTCTGCCATTGCTCCACCACACCCCTGCCAGGATTGCATGTCTTCAGGTAACTGTTGTATTGTAAGATTAAGTGCCCTCAGTCGGGTTAGATTGACCAGCTCTTTAACAAAGCATTCGGCCGTTACAGTTACGAACTCTAGCACTTCAAGGGAGGTTAGGTTCTCCAACAACCCATCTGCAGGCAGTTTTCTTTTCCCGTTATACCGACAGCCACGTAGACACATCAATTGTGTTAGCCTTGTAAGACTCGATGGCAGTGCACCTGCCATTGTTTCAGATATATCCAGCGTCTCCAGAAATCGTAGCTTCCCTATCTCTACTGGGAGCTGATCAGTACCACCAGCACAAATAGAACTTGATAGCCTTAGATACCGTAGCTGAGATAAGTTCCCGAGAAACCCTAGGCTTGCAAGGTCCTTAAGGTTTCTACCTCCTACATCCAGAACACGCAGAAGATGGCATGAAAATAAGGGAGTTGGATCAATTACTCCAGCAGCACGTCCGATCGAAGATGATAAGGGACCTCAACTTCGGCATGTTCATGGTACAATCAATGGTACCATTGTGCAGAGATAACCTGCGAACCTGCTTGCTTTCCAAAGAATGCTTCCCATCACCTAATACACTGGCAATGAAACATTCTTCTTTCGACAAGGAAATAATGAGATCAAGTACCAAATCATGCACACGACAAGACCTAGGTGTGCCGTCGTCCACATATATTGTGACAGGCAGTATCAGGCTTCTATTTACAAGCTCATTGAAGTAATTCTCTCCACATTCAAGGAGACTTTGGTCTTCATGTCTCCGTTGAACAAAACCTTCTGCTACCCACTGCCATATCAACTGATCCTTTACAATCTCATAGTCTTCCGGAAATATGCTTATTAGGTACAACAAACATGTCTTCAAATGAGAAGGTAGATCATAATAGCTCAGCATCAGTATCTTCCTCATTATATCCATGTCATGATTGCTTTCAAGTCCCAAACTAATTGAGTCACACACAGCATACCACTCTTTTGTATTTCCTAATTTATTAGCAAGCAAACTAGATGTGGTAACGATAGCTAACGGGATACCTAGACATTTCTTCAGAATCTTCTGAGATATTTCAGAAAATTGTTCAGGGCATTTATCTTTTCCAAATATTCTTCCACAGAATAATTTTTCAGAGTTCTCAGGGGTAAGATGTTTGAGCCTATAGCAACCCCCAACTTTCTCAGCAACACCAAAAATGCGGGTGGTGGTGATTATTCTACTACCCATGTTATTTTCAATATTCAGAGCACGTCGTATTATGTTCCAGTGTGTTGTATCCCATATATCATCAATAACAATGAGATACCTATGTGTATGGCAATGGATAAACCATGTCAGTACAGTTTTTTTAGAAATAATTTAAGTGCAGAGAATACATGTAGCTCTTTCAATATCCCAGTGATGTGCAATAATGGACAAGAACACATATACATAGGTACATACTTTAAATCTACCATGTTATTGCGGGAATTCAAACATAGTACCCTAATTTCCTACTTCTAAGTTACCTTTATCAGCCACACTAGGCAGGTGACCTAGCTAAAGCACATCCAACATTTTGCTTCTACAGCATATAGTTCTTCTTTTACATATACATGTAAATTTAGGTCTACCTTACAATTATGTGGTGTAGCTCAGAGACTAAACTAGAAAAACATTATGCCATGGAAAAACACATAGAACAATTTGAATTGAAGATGTATACTTGCAGAACATGGTCAATACAGAGAATATGTAGTCATTTAAAACAAATGTATATAGATCATAAATCATAGTCACAGAAGTATTGAGTAAAATATTACTGGCCATGCAGGTACATATATAGAGGTTAATGGACTAGATGATATATACGTTGAGTTTAAAATATATACAGGGGTGTATAACGAATATGTGCCGCATATGTGATGGGAGGCACGTACCTTTTGTTCTGGAGGAATTTACTGATAAAATCAATGAGGTCCTCTATTTGTACATCCAAATTTGCACTAGGAATGTTTCCATCCACTTCCATGCAAAGTTTCAACAGAATGCCCTTGAGAAGTTTATTTATGTCTGGATTGCGAGACACCGAGACAAACGCCTTGCAATCAAATTGTTCTTGAATTTCATGAAACACTGCTTTGGCAAGTGTTGTCTTGCCTAGTCCTCCAAAACCAACAATAGAGATGATGCTTTCACACCGCTGGTCATCGTCTCCCTTTGTCAACCTCGCGATTATTTCATTCTTTGGCTCATCAATGCCGACAAGCTTGGACAACTCAGTGTATGATGCTGTTAAGCGAGGGTCAACAAGGGTTTTCGTGGCAGGAGTTCTAGCATCGAAAATGTACCTGTCAGGGGATAAAAATTCCAAAACAACAATGCATATATGTGTAAGAGAGGAAATTAATTTAAACTATAGTACTAACTAAAATGCAAAAATTAAATATCAATGTTAGGTGTCGATCCTGACCTTTTATGTCGGTCGGCCACCTCAATGACACGCTCCTTGATGTCCAAGATCTCTTTGGTGATCTCACGCCGAGTCATGGCCTCCTTGACCTTCTCCCTCATCTTACTGAGGAACTTTTTGAAGCTTCTTTTGCTGGGAGGAGGAGCATCAGGACCCTCAACGTCCACCATGAAGGTGTCGACCATGTCCTCCATTTCGTAGGACAGCTCCCTGACTTCCCGGGCCCAGATCTTGTGCTGCTCGTCGAGCTGATCTCTTGGCACCTCGCTAACTTTGCGGAGGAAGGCGTCCATGGCCTCGAGCTCCTTACACATATCCTCGATGCCCTTCCTGGCGCTCTTCTGCAGCTTGTACTCAGCCCGCAGCAGCTTGGCGAGCTTGGGAAGCAGGGTGCGCAGGGCCATGCTCGCCACAAACTCCATGGCTCAGGATCAAGGTGATTGTGCGGCAGGTGGGTGTGGTGCGTGGTACGGTGGATCATTCATTTTATATAGACCGACGGAGGATCGAGCACAGTATATATCCTCCCCGAGATGACCATCACGCCTCCATATATAATACTAATATAGATTGTCCCTGGCAGCAATTTCTTTACGACTTGAGTCACCATGCATGGGCGGTCAGAGTTCTTCCTTTAATTACGGTTATTAATTCTCCATGAGCTTGCATTGCTGGATCTGATCAATCGGATTAACGCGGCACTATTATAGTGACACTACACACCGTACAGAGGTCATCGCGTCCATGTATTGTTCGTATAATTTCCCCCCAAATAGTAGTATGTAAGGATCAACTTACATATACCAAGTAATCACGCACACATCAATTTTCAGTCGGCCTCCTTCAATGCATTGCGTATGTCCGTTTTTTTAATTCTATAGTTGATTCCACTGCACAACAGAAAATAAAAAAAAAAAATCTCAACAACGATGCATCACCGTACCCGAGCAGCATCGCCCCACCCGTCTGCATTTCCATGCTTGGCTCTCAGCGATGGATGGCCCTTGCACTCGATCTGGCTGCAAGCATCACGTGTGCGGTCGGTGGAAAACGCTACGCTCCGGCGTGCCGGCCTCTGCACTCGTACATTTATATAGTTTGTAATTTCATTTGTACATATACTTTACGCAGCTTCATGTGCAAGGGAGCTTGCCTCTAGGTGGAAAGCTGAGTCAACCGGACAGTCAAGCCAAAACATGGGGCCTAGTACTTGTACAAGGGAGATTATTCGCTTTGGATATGCCACTCATCAAGATCACGAATTATAGGTCATTACATCATAATTTACTCAACCACTAGGAATGTGCCCCTGCGTTGCTACGGGCTATTCAATTTAGGGTTATTCAATTTATTTGTCTCAGAATAAGCTCAAAAATCAAAATTATTTTATGTTTATTTAAAAAGTCAATTGAGTATTAGTGTCAAGACAGAACCGGATGAGTACAATACCTAATACGAAAGTGTGGAACCCACGCAATTATCCACGCATCATACCTAATCACTTGCTATGTTAATGAATAGAATCATTCTCCCTGTTACTGAAATCTAAGCACATAATCATATTACCTGCTTCTTAGAACTCTAAGCAACCCAGAACTTCTTGATAGCATTTTCTACAACAATTCTTTTCTTGCTTGATGTCCTGGAGATAGCTCTTGTGGTTCATGCATTTTCCACATTCAACAACTCTGAGATTGTGCGATACATTAGTGACCCATCAAATTCAAACACCTTACCAATATTTGATTTACTATGTGTCGTTGTCGTTGTCTTCAAACTCCAGGGTCATTTCATCTTCAGCACCCTCCAGATAGTACTGCCTATATACAAAATAGAGAGTGCGAGACACCCTGGCTCAATTTAATTAATTAATTAATAGTATAACCCCACATCAAGAAAATGTAAGACCATTATGTCTAGGATCAGCAGACAAATAGTCAAGAAATGTATCAATAGACTTTTTAGTGGCTCTTTCCAACAGCTCACTCGTGCGAAGGAGACAATTTTCAGAGGCTCTTATCTGCTAATGAGATAAGAATGAGTAGCCCAGATCAGAATACAATTTGTACATCAAGCTCTCTAATATTCTAGTTGCACAAACGCTGAATCGTATTCGTATAGAAATGAGAAGTACGACCCAATCTTCTCAGATTTACCACCAATTGATTGATCCTCATCGATGAACCTACGATGTAAAAGTGAGTAAATTATAGGGTGATTGCAAGACACCAATAATATAATTCCTGGTGTGCAAAAAACACAGTTAGAATTTAATGTTTAGAATTAAATATTTATTTCAATATGGTAGATGCTAGGCCAGTTCACCACATCAAATTGTGAACTATGGCATATTAGTAACCACATTTTGAGTCCAATAGTGTGATGTGATGACTTATCAAACACAAATAAAGCATAGGCGGATTTTGTGCCACACGTTGCAAGTATAAATCCTGGGTAATAAGCTTGCACTGACAGGTCCAAAAAATCTATATGATGATGAGTGCAACAGAAGACTTTTTAAAATTATTCATCTTAGCTTGCCCATGCTTGAATAATAGTTATTACGAAAGTGCATTTAGCTTGCCAGCGCAAAGGCGATATTTGATTATGAGAAAATCATAAGCCAAAACGATGCAAATTAAAAATGCAATAGGAACATAGGTGTGAACTGTGAAGACCATTCCTCACTGACAATAGAAGCCCATATGACAAGAGGAAGGATCATTCACTCCTGCTGATTCATGTTCTTTTTCGTGAAGGAAAGCAGCCTCGACCAGAAAATTAGAGCAAGTCAAGCAAAATTTATTCCCTAATCAATAAGTAAGACCTCCTGCTAATAACCTCCCCCAGACCCCGCACAATGCGGGAGCCTACGGCACTGGGTACGTCCAATCAATAAGTAAAGGACCAAAGGAACCAAATAAACCATCATCTAAAAGAAAAGAAACCAAATAAATATAAATTCACAAGATAGATCGACACCGAATTGTTGGCCCACATTATAAACATTGCATTATAAACATTATTTCTGGGCTCTAGACAATATTGTAAGGAGATTCAGAGTTAACAATAAAACACAAGAGGAATGACTTGATGATCAGTTCATGATCATGTGTCTCTATATTTGGATGTGAAGGGCTGAAGGCTCTACTTCAAATGTTCGTGTCAAACTCAAATGGAGAATCTAAAGAGATCTTTACCTTATGTCCTGCGCTACTTGTGAATGAACGCGGCTGCTCAGCCTTTTCCTGAATCATTTCTGCAGCTTGCTTACTTCCTGACGTCAATCCCAAGTAAACTGTTTACTCACTGACATCAATGCAACTACACAGACCTTAACTCCACCCTCCTGTGCAATGACCTACGAAAGTGAGAAAACCATGAACTCTTAAATTGAATGGAAGTACGAACTTGTCCTTGACTTTTTTTGGAGCAACAGGCTGGCCAAGCTCTGACACCTCCGTGATACGATACATCACATCGCCGACGATTAGTTGTGCCTGACTTCTCTCGGACTTTTTCAACATCGATCCAGAAGCCTACAATAATTAATAGTAATTTTCCATGAATCGACATAAATTTATGAGAATATACAAGAAATGGGGTTATCGAATTGATACTAATGAACTTCATGCATGATATGTATACCTCGTTGGAACCTTCTGCATTAGCATCCTCAAGGTCGTCATTATTTTCTGAGTCGGTGGCTATGTCTTCCTCGTTATTTGCAAAGTCATCGGCGGCGACGCCTCCTTGACCAATCATATTTAGAATAATTTCCTCGTCCGTGTAGGATGAAAAGGCATTTGCACCGCCAGCAATAATCTCCTCCATAATCCTTTCATCGTTGTCATTGTTATCCATCTAGAATTAACATAAATTTTCTATTAATCAACACGAATTTATGAGAATATACAATAATTTCTATGTATTTCTAGTATCCATGTATAGTAAACACTAATTTTCTATGAATCGACACGAATTTATGAGAATATACAAAAATTTCTATGTATTTCTAGTATCCATGTGGAATAAACACTAATTTTATATGAATTGACACGAATTTATGAGAATATACAATAATTTCTATGTATTTCTAGTATCCATGTAGAATAAGTACTAATTTTTGATTAATCGACACGAATTTATGAGAATATACAATAATTTCTATGTATTTTTAGTAACCATGTAGAATAAACACTAACTTTCTATGAATCGACACGAATTTATGAGAATATACAATAATTTCTATGTATTTCTAGTATCCATGTAGATAAAAAATAATTTTCTATGAATCGACACGAATTTATGATAATATACAATAATTTCTATGTATTTCTAGTATCCATGTAGAATAAACACTAATTTTCTATGTATTTCTAGTATCCACGTAGAATAAACACTAACTTTCTATGAATCGACACGAATTTTTGAGAATATACAATAATTTCTATGTATTTCTACGATAAGGGGAATATACAATAGTGTCGCCTACCGCAGTCGGCGAGGAGAAGGGGAGCGGGATCCTAGGGTGCGTCGAGGGAGGCAGTGGGGAGCCGGGGCGAGACGGCGCGGGATCTTGGGTGCGTCGGGGGAGGCAGTGGGGAGCCGGGGCGAGATGGCGGTCGGCGATGCTGGGGAGAAACAAATTTAATTAGAATTATTATAGACATATTTAGTACAATTTTATACATAAATTAATTCTTTAACAGAAATTAAAAAATGCTAATGTGAGGATGAGGTGACGGTGCTCAGGACGGCCGGGCGGCAAAGCGCGAGGCGCGCGGCGGCGGCGGCGGCGGCGGAGCCCCGAGGCCGGGGGAGGACGGCGCGGAGGAGGAGGATGGGGGAGGAAGCCGACGCGTAGAGTATGGGGATCGGGGGGGAGCCCGGAGGGCCGGGACGGGTCGGGGGAGGAAGCCACCCGCGTTCGGGGGGCCGACGGCGGCGGACCGGCGGCGTGGCGGGGGGGGGGGGGGGGGGGGGGGGGGGGGGCGAGGGGGCGACGACAGATTTCGGGAGGCCGACGGCGGCGGAGAATCCCATGGGGCAGAGGACGGGGGGCGCCGCGGAAGGCAGCGGTCGGGGAGGATGATGGCGGCGGCGGCGGAGGAGGACACGACGACGACGATGGTGGCGGATCGGGGACGAAAAAGTGGCTAAGTGCTGGAGGGGGAGGGTTGCTGCTTTTATATATAGACACAACTTTAGACTCTGGTCGTGTAACGAACCGTGACAAAAGGGGTGCCTTTTGTCATGGTTGGTGATACCACCCGGGACTAAAGTGTGATTTCGCTCGGGAGTCTCAAAAGGGAAAATTTCCCTCTTCAGTCCCGGGTCGTGTAACGAACCGTGACAAAAGGGTGGCCTTTTGTTTCGGTTCGTAAAACCACCTGGGACTAAATGTCTACTTTGAGCGGGACTTTAATTCTTTTCCTATTTGCAAAATTTTTAAAAAATGGTAAGTTTAATATTTGAACCATGCAAAATTATATTTAGTTAAGTGTTAACAGCCTTAACTTTCCAATATTAATAATAATTTAATAGTTGCAATAATTAATTTTTTCGTACTCGACAATATTTGTCTCCTAGAATATAAGAAAAATGTCAAACTTGGTGGTTACTTCTCATAGGGCATCTGAAAGGCTTTAACAAGTTTCAGTTCAAATAACTAAAGGAATACAATCACAGAACATTACACAAATGATTTGAGCATTAATCATTACAGTTTAGTATTGAAGTATCTTTTCTTGTCGAAAATTCCTTGGTCATGGTCGTGACATAAGTACGGTGTCTCTTCATTTCCAAGAGGTTTGCTTGGGTCAACTTCGACAGCAAATGGAGGCATGTCATCAAACTGATCATAATTATCTGATTGGCTATTCTGTCCTCGACTCCCATGATTACTCTTTTACCTGGAAGAACAATAGGCCGCTTTGGCTCTTGTGGTCCTTTGGGATTTCGCTTTGGCTCTTGTGGTCCTTTGGGATTTTTATTCTTCGGTTTTCTAGTCATATCCTTGACATAGAAAACTTGATGCACATTTTTGGCAAGGACAAATGGTTCATCTTTGAAACCAATCTTGGTCAGGTCGACTATTGTCATTCCATATTGATTTTTTCTTATGCCACCTCCAGTTAGTTTTACTCATTGGCAAAGAAACAGAGGGATGTTAAGTGGCCCGTACTCAAGCTCCCATATCTCTTCTATGACACCATAATATGAGTTCTTGTTATTGTTGCTGTCCATGGCGTCTATACAGACACCACTATTTTGGTGTGTGGTTTTCCGATCTTGGTCTCTTGGGTAAAAAGTATAACCATTTATATCGCAAGCTTGGAATTTGACAATTGTGCTAGAAGGTCCCCTGGCTAACAAAGCGAGTTGTGGGTGAATTGTGGAATCACCGATAACTTGTTCACTCAACCATGAGGGGAAATTTTCCACGTGATGGCGTGTAACCCATGCTTCGGTTTTGGTTAGATTTTGTGAAGAAATAATCTGCTTGTGTTCCTCAATGTACAGTCACCAAGGTTGATTGTTGCAGAACAGCTAGGTGTGCTTTATTGAACAAATTAGTGTCATTACTGAAACTCCAATGGTGCCCTTTCCTAGTAGCCTCCCCTCGTGTCGTGATACTGGAACCCCAATCGAGTCAATTGGGTCGACAAAGTCCACACAAAACTCAATGACCTCCTCAGTTACATATCCTTTGGCGATGCTTCCTTCAGGACGTGCGCGGTTAAGAACATATTTCTTGAGGACAGACATGAACCTCTCAAAAGGCCACATGTTGTGCAAGTATACTGGTCCAAGAATAGTAATCTCTTTCACAAGGTGCACCAGGAGGTGTGTCATAATATCGAAGAATGAAGGTGGAAATGCCAACTCAAAGCTGACAAGACATTACACAACATCATTTTGTAGCTTCACTAGGTTCCTTGGATGGATTGCCTTCTATGAAATTGCATTGAGAAATGCACAAAGCTTTACGAGCGCTAGTCGTACTTTCTCTGGTAGAACACCCCTCAACGCAACTGGACGTAATTGTGTCATCAACATGTGGCAGTCGTGGGCCTTTAGATTTGTGAACTTCTTATCTTTCATACTTATTATCCCTTTTATATTCGATGAGTAGCCAGATGGAACCTTCATACTGTTTAGGCAATCAAACATGATGTCCTTCTCTTCCTTGCTCAGGGTGTAACTAGCAGGACCTAAGTAATCTTGTTCTTCCTCCTCAACCTCTTCAGGATCTGCTTCTTCCTCATCAACCTCTATCGGAGGTGCTTCATTCCTATGGATATTTTTCAGGTCCCGTCGTGCTTCCAATGTATCCTTAGAGTTCTTGTAACAACCCAAGAAGCCTAGGACATTCAGACAAAGATTCTTCGTCAAGTGCATCACGTCAATAGCATTCCGGACCTCAAGAATTTCCCAATAAGGTAACTC
Organism: Cenchrus americanus; assembly: GCA_947561735.1. NCBI lineage: Eukaryota > Viridiplantae > Streptophyta > Magnoliopsida > Poales > Poaceae > Cenchrus > Cenchrus americanus. The sequence goes on from OX387245.1 coordinate 253,529,518, forward strand.
CCAAAATATAGATTTCTTCTTCCACATTGGTGCACGCCCATTAGCATCATGTGGAATAGGTTCACTAGCATCACCCTTTCTAAAGACAACCCTTAGATCCTATACCATCTTAAATATTTCCTCACCTTTAAAATGGGGGGGGGGGCTTTGTACGATGATCAGCATTTCCTTTCCAATGAAACCTTCCCTCCTTAAGGATGCTTCTCAGGAAGAAAGCGAAGGTGACCCATATACACAACCTTCTTACAATTTTTCAAATGAATACCATATGTTTTATGTAAGCAGTGGGTGCGGGCCCGATGTCTCTTGTTTGAGTGCCCAAATAGTTTACTTAAAGCAGGCCAATCGTTGATGGTAATGAATAACAATGCTCGTAGGTAGAAGTTCTCTTGCTTATTCTCATCCCACACATGTACACCTTCTTTCTTCCATGGCTGTAATAGTTCATCAACCAATGGTCTTAGATACACATTAATGTTGTTGCCAGGTTGTTTTGGACCTTGGATTAGAACCGACATCATAATGAACTTTCGCTTCATGCACATCCAACCAGGAAGGTTGAACATGCATAGTGTCACAAGCCAAGTGCTATGACCACTGCTAAACTCACCAAATGGATTGAAACCATTTGTGCTTAAACAAAATTTTATGTTTCCTGCTTCCCTAGCAAAATCTTTGTATTTTCTATAAATCTATCTCCATTGAGACCCATCTGCCGGATGTCTCAACATGTGGTCTTGATTATGATCGCTTTTGTGCCATGTCATCAACTTAGCATTTTCTTTGTTCCCAAACAAATGCTTCAAACGTGGTATTATAGGAAAATACCACATAACCTTCGCCCGTACTTTCGTCATCTTGGGAGGTGTCCCCTCGGGAGCACCAGGATCATCATCTTTCCGGATCTTATAATGTAGCGCTTTGCACACAGGACAAGCTTCCAAATTTTCGTGTTCCGTGCCTCGATATAGGATGCAATCATTAGGACAGGCATGGATCTTCTGATCCTCGAACCCCAAAGGGCACACAATCTGTTTCACTTCATATGTTGTCGACGGTAATTCATTGTTCTCGGGAAGCTAGTCCTTCACAATTTTTATCAGACACACCATATTTTGCCTTCCATTGCAACATTTCAAGTGTAGTACCAAGCTTTTTGTGACCCTGTTTGCAATCTGGGTACAATAGTTTTCTATGATCTTCTATCATACGACACAACTTTGCCTTTTCATTATCATTTTCACAGTCCCTTTGTGCATCTTTTAGAACTTGACCAAGATCATCAACATGGCCGTCTTCCGGTATCTCTTCTTCGTCAGCATCTTCCATTAAAGTATCCGCAAAATATTGCCTCGCGGTCCAGTCGGGAATGTTATTATCATCCTACTTATCTTCGTTCTCTTCCATCACAACCCCTCTTTCTTTGTGCCTGGTCCAAAGCACATAGCTCGCCATGAATCCGTTTTTAATCAAGTGGAGGTGAAGTCCCCCATTCAGAGTAGTCTTTGTCGTTTATGCACAAAGAGCATGGACAACACATGAATCCCTTTGGGTTCTTGTTGGCTTTGGCCACTTCGAGAAAAGCTTGCATGCCAGCAATGTACTCCGGGGATCGTCTGTCGGCATTCATCCATTGCCGATTCATCTGCATCATATTAAGTCCAATTTTTATATTAAAAAGTAAATAAAGATAAAGATGAAGAAGGGTGAATACGATGATGTATTCCGTTATGAACTAGATGATGAGAACTGGAGGCCTACCTACATTCTTCCTTAACATGTTGATCATCTCAACACAATAAGTGAATTCATAAATGTGTTTGAAGCAGAGGTTCAAAAGCTAGAAGCTGACTAGTTTTTAGCTTGGGGACTTGTGATACAATGATATACAGAGGTCACTTGATGGCCATTTTGATCTCCATTATCAGTGACCATACTTTTTATAAACGAACTTCTGTAAAATTATCTAGATGCAAAATTAAGAATAGTTCTATGTTCTATTATATTAAAAAGTAAACAAAGAGAAAGATGAAGAAGGGTGAATTCGATGATGTATTCCGTTATGAACTAGATGATGAGAACTGGAGGCCTGCCTACATTCTTTATAAACTAACTTCTATAAAATTAGCTAAATGTAAAATCATAATTAGTTATGTTTCATTATATCCAAAAGTAAAATTCAATTTTCTCTACATCAATCTAAAAGATAACAAGACAATGTTAGTGTTTAGCCAACCACATTTTTCTCAATCTAAAGTATATAAATAATAACCTCATCTCTCATTACCTCCTCCCACCTAGGATTTAATATTTCTATTATCTCCATCTCTAAAATATATCAAAACAATTAATCACAACAAATGATAGGAGGAAGAAGAATCAAACCTCAGAAACTCTTTAGAGGAGAGAAATCTTCACAAATACATGAAGAAAAAATTCAGCAGCACCTCTCTAAGGTAGAGGCACCATGGAGGAGGATCTTGAGCTCTTGGTAAAGAATGGCTCGGGCAAGAGAAAGGGGAAGAATAAGCTGGATTTATTGGGCGCCGACTATTAGTCCCGGTTGGAGTTACCAACTGAGACTAAAGGGAACACTTTAGTCCCGGTTGCTAACTCCACCCGGGACTAAAGAATTAGCACCGGGTGGAATTACCAACCGAGACTAAAGGGTACGCCTTTAGTCTCAGTTGGTAATTCCACCCGGTGCTAAAAGTGCGCGTCAATTATTGCGGGAAAATGCCGTTGGGAGGCAGCCCTTTTGTCACGGTTGGTTATACCAACCGGGACTGTAGGGGGGGTGTCTCCAGCGAGCATTTCGGGCCACGTTGACGAAAGACCTTTAGTTCTGGCTCCAAAGTTGAACCGGGACTAAAGGCCTGAACAACTTAAAACCCGTGATCTTTTCTTGTATTGAATCAGAACAACTTAAAACCAGACATTTTAATTGACCATGTTGGGCAACGGTTTTAGCTCCACATATCTGGGGTGAAACACTCTAATCACCAAGAATCCAACAACAGCACACTGTGCACGAGGGATGTATTATTGTTGCATCTTCATCGCGGTGACTGTTTGCCCTTAGCAAGATCTACATGAATAACTTTGAACTATTAATTTTAATTTGATTGAGCTGGGATGTACTCTTTTTCCTTATCTAGGGTTTCTCATGAGGTGTGAGTTTTACAAGGCATTGCACCGGCTAGAACTTTTGAGAAAATGTGTGTTCTTTTGTGATGTCAATGCCTCATTGTGAGTTTGTGACTTAAGAGATGTAAAATTGTGAATCCGTGAGTGTTGTGACTTAGAAGATGTGAATGTGTTGTGACTTAACACTTAAGAGTTACTGTGTTGTTTTAATTCTCATTTGATTCTATTTGTAATGTGAATGTGTTCATATTTAACTGTGATTTTGAATGGGGACTTGTTTGAGATATTACTTGTTGATCGGGCCGGCGTGGCACAAGCCCATCAGTGGCACGTCGTGCTCCGGACCAGGCCAGCACGACACGAGGGGTATTAGTGCCGTGCCTGGGCCGCGACCTCGGCCCGGTGGTCTGCACGGCCCGGCACGGAAGTCCACTGTGCTTGCGTAGTGCCGGGCCGCATCGGGCCGGGCCACATCGGGCTGGGGCCGGGCTAGGGCCGGGCGGCCCATTTGGCCATCTATACTTTGCAACATAGTCGGGAAGCTAAATGTTTCAGCGGCCCAAAGGTTTCCCCTGGCATACTAATTGATCTTGATATCTGACAATTATATTTGATACTAAAACTGCCTGATCAAACACTAGCTAGGACGGTGAGCATGATCACAATTCACACATGACCAAATCTTTGCTATATTTTTTTTTGACAGGAAAAATCTTTTCCTGTATTGAATCAGAACAACTTAAAACAAGACATTTTAATTGACCATCTTGGGCAACGATTTTAGCTACACATATCTGGGGACTGGGGCGAAACACTCTAATCACCAAGAATCCAACAACAGCACACTATGCACGAGGGATGGATTATTGTTGCATCTTCATCGCGGTGACTGTTTGCCCTTAGCAAGATCTGCAAAGATACGATGCAGTAAATTAATTCTCTTACTTAAAAAAACATGAATTATTATAGAATTTGGTTTGTCATATGATTGAATATCCATGGATCATATACTACTATAAAACATATGGAATAAGTGGTGCGGTTCAGTAGGCCTTTAGGGTTATAAAGATATATGTGAGTAACTTGGTGCATGCACATGCACTACGAGAAAACCTATGTTTGTCGTGCGTCAACATATTTGTCGTGCGTTTTATTTCGGGCGCACGACAAAGTGTTTATTTGCCGTGTGTTTTTTATAGGGCGGACGGCAAAGAAAAAAACACACGCCAAATAGCTTATTTTGCCGTGCGTTTTTTATAGTGCGGACGGCAAAGAAAAAACGCACGGCAAACAAGCTCTTAGCCATGCGCCGGAAATAAAATGCACGGCAAAGTATTTTTCCTCTTCCACCCTCCGAACAAATGAAGCATCATTTTTAATAAAACTTTGCCTTGTGCCGGAAATAAAATGCACGACAAAGATCTTGTTTGTTGTGCGTTTTCTCCACAACGCACCACAAAGTATTTTTTCCTCTTCCACACTCTGAACAAAATTAAGCATCATTTTTTTGAAAAAAACTTTGCCATGCGTCGTGGAGAAAACGCACGGCAACCAATGAGGTTGCCGGGCACTTTCTTTCAGGTGCACGACAATTTTTTTTACCTTGAAGTATTTTTCCATTGGTCCCAAATCCAATTGCTCCTAAAAAAAATTCTCCTCACCTTTAAATCTTTTTCAACTCTATGCATAAAACATGTGATACATCGTGTTAAAATTTGGTAGAGTCATGTAGTCATTTGCTATATTTAACTAATTATAATTGTATTTTAAACAATTTTTTTGAAAGAATCAAATTTGAACCACAAGTGATACAAACAATAGAATAAATTGAGTGGAAAATGATATTCATGTTATCTCAATTTAAGACCTTTTCCAGAGATCAAAAGAAAATTTGAACATCTTGACTAGAAAACATGACTAGAACATCTTGACTGGAACATCTTGATCTAGAAATTCTAAAAAATACAATAAAGTTTAAAAATTATGAGATTTGTCAATATCTCATGATATCATATGTGAAAGTTATAGAAAAATCTTGAATGAGTTTTGAACATTTTTCATGTACGACGCTTAGAAATCGAAACATCTCCAATGAAATTTCATAGAGTTACGAAAGATATGGTTAGATTTGTAAGCGATGTGACATTCAAATTGAGTTTTGACTTCAAAACTTTTTTGTATAAGCAAGATACAACATATCTTAATTTGTGGTAATTTTCTAGATTTTTCAAATTTCATCTCCCTCTTCCAGTACAGGTGGTTGCGGTCGACGGTGATGTGGGCGGCGGCGGATGTTGTGGCCGACCAGCGGTGGATTGTGGCGGAGTTTTTTTTATTGTTTGTATATTTCCTTTGCCGTGCGCAAAAACCACACGGCAAAGAAATGGACTTTTTTAAAGTTCATGTATTTAGTTTGCCGTGCCTAAACACCGCACAGCAAAGTGCCTTCGCCGTGCGTGCGACGAAAAGCGCACGGCAGAGGGCCTTTGCCGTGCAAAAAATCTGACGTGCGGCCTTTGCCAAGCGTTTCTTGGCCTTTGTCGTGCCCCGAAACGCACAGCAAAGGCCGATTTTCCCGTAGTAATGCATGGAACCAACCACAAGCTTCTAATTAATTACCGAAACCTATTGGCGTTCGTCAACAGCATGAGCTCCATCTCTCATACCGTCGTGCGTTGTTTATGCTAGATACTAAAGTGAAGTGTTACTTGTGGTCCTATGTTTGAATAAACTTGTCTAGCATAACAACAATGGATATCATGGACGTGTAAGATGACGAAGTTAAAAGAATGTGAAAAGCTAAAATAAAGGTACAACGGGTATCACTACGGGAAACTCAGGCTTTGCCGAGCGTATACGGCTTTGCCGAGGGCCTTTTGTCGGGCACTCGGCAGAGTTGATCTGTGCCGAGAGCCGCCGTCGGCACAGGTTGACTCACGTCACAACCACCTTTGCCGACGGCCGGACCGTCGGCACCTCACGACCCTCGGCAAGACGGTTTCTTTGCCGAGGGCTAGCTCTCGGGACATAAGCGCCCGTCGGAGAAGAACGGACGGCCGTTACATTTGACTGTTGCACACTGTGCCGACGGCCAGATCAAGGGGGCCGTCGGCAAAGAGTGCCCTCGTCAAAGGCCCGCCCCCTGTTGACTGCGTTCAGAACCCAGTTGACCGGCCTTTGCCGAGGGCCTAGCCTGGCCGTCGGCACACAGGAGCCTGTGCCGACGGCCTGCCCTCGGCATAACGTTCTTTGCCGAGGGTCCCACCAGGCCCTCGGCAAAGAAATATTTTTCTTTTTGTTTTTGCTTTGAGTTTTTTTATTTGGTAAAGGTACATGACCTAGAGATTGATTTGCAATTTTGGTATGATTTTTGACAAATTTTTACTATATTTTATGTATTTTGGTCTTTGTTTTGAATTTCTATGCATATTTCGAATTTGAATTGCAAGTCATCAAAACAGTGCATGTATGTGACGGGAAAAATGATATTCTTGCTTTTTAGTGTGAGTTTAGTCCTAATCTAGGCCCATGTGCCAAAATTCGAACATCTTAGGGCGGATCGCATGTCCACTCACTTTCCCGCGAATCGTTTTCAAATTATATAAAATAGAAATATAGTCGAAAAATCACGAAATGTGACGAGTGGTCGTTATATCACATGTGTAGTCAGTGGTAAAAACCTGGAATGATTTCGTGCATGTTTCCGTTCACTTGAGCACAACCCAGGTACATCTACTAGACATTGTCCAGGTTTGTGCTAAGGACATCTCCAGGTTTGTGCTAAGGTGAACGGAAACATGCACGAAATCATTCCAGGTTTTTACCACTGACTACACATGTGATATAACGACCACTCGTCACATTTCGTGATTTTTCGACTATATTTCCATTTTATATAATTTGAAAACGATTCGCGGGAAAGTGAGTGGACATGCGATCCGCCCTAAGATGTTCGAATTTTGGCACGTGGGCCTAGATTAGGACTAAACTCACACTAAAAAGCAAGAATATCATTTTTCCCGTCACATACATGCACTGTTTTGATGACTTGCAGTTCAAATTCGAAATATGCATAGAAATTCAAAACAAAGACCAAAATACATAAAATATAGTAAAAATTTGTCAAAAATCATACCAAAATTGCAAATCAATCTCTAGGTCATGTACCTTTACCAAATAAAAAAACTCAAAGCAAAAACAAAAAGAAAAATATTTCTTTGCCGAGGGCCTGGTGGGACCCTCGGCAAAGAACGTTATGCCGAGGGCAGGCCGTCGGCACAGCCCTGTGTGCCGACGGCCAGGCTAGGCCCTCGGCAAAGGTTGGTCAACTGGGTTCTGAACGCAGTCAACAGGGGGCGGGCCTTTGACGAGGGCACTCTTTGCCGACGGCCCCCTTGATCTGGCCGTCGGCAAAGGCGTGCCGTTACCCCCCGGTTCCCCGCAACACTTAGCCATTTGCAAATCCATCTCGCCCCGGCCCCGCGCCCTCCCGCCGCCGCCACCGCCACCTCCACCTCCCGCCGCCGCCACCGCCACCTCCACCCCCGCCGCCGGCTCGCCCGCCGCCGGGCGCGCCCGCCGCCGGCTCGCCCGCCGCCGACGCGCCCGCCGCCGGCTCGCCCGCCGCCGGCCGCCGGCCTGTCACCGCCACCGCCACCGCCGGGTGCTCCTCGCCTCCGCCACCGCCACCTCCCGCCGCCGGCTCCTCCTCGGCTCCGCCACCGCCACCGCCCCGCCGCCCCTCCCCCCCCGCCCTCCCTCCGCCGCCCGCCGCCACCCGCCGCCCCCCCCCGCCCGCCCTCCCCCCCCCCGCCCGCCACCGCCCGCCGCCCCCCCCGCCCGCCCTCCCTCCCCCGCCCGCCGCCGCCCGCCGCCCCTCCCCTTGCCCGCCCACCGCCCCCCCCCCCCCCCCCCCCCCCCCGCACTCCCTCCCCCGCCCGCCGCCGCCCCTCCCCCGCCCCGCCCTCCCTCCCCGCCCGCCCCCGCCCCCGCCCGCCGCCCCCCCCGCCCGCCCTCCGTCGTCGTCGTCCGCCCGAGCAAGGTGAGCCGAAACGAGAATGTGAGTAGTGGTAGAATGACTAGTGGTTGAATTAGCACCGCCTTGTTGAGTTCGATTAGAATGCATATATCACTAGTGATAGAATAACTATCGGTAGAATTGGCAATCGCCTTGTTTAGTTCGATTAGAATGCATATCTCTGTTGTCGGCCTTCGTGTCGAATGTTTAATTGCAGGTTTTGACACCTCACCGTGCGGGGGAGGTGCTTTGCCGAAATTTTGACCTAAGTTGTATATACATGCTTTTTTTTCGAGCAGATGGGCTAGTGGAAGGCAAGCCGGAGTACCTCGACGACCTTGATCTTCTTCGTTGGCATTGCGGATCGCTCGCACCGCGGCGCCTTGTCACCGTCAGGCCCTAGGTATGAATAACCCGTCTTCTGGTCGTATGGTCGTAGATCGCGCAACCTAGTTAGGTGTCTCCCGTCCGAAAGAGATACGGGCCGGAGGTATGCATTTACGTGCATACCTGCGACCGTATCTGTTTCGGATTGTCCACGGTTTCTGGACAGCCCACGGATCCGTAGATGAGTTAGTTTCCATGTCCTGGTCCGATCTGAGGCAGAGTTTTGGCATCACCTCCTGTTGTTCTCTGGATACACAATCTCCATACTCGGACGTGTATCTGGAGAACAGCCGGGGGAGGTCTTTGCCGAAATTCGGCCTCGATCGGATCGGGGCATGGAAACTAACTCATCTACGGATCCGCGGGTGGGATTAGGACCTATCCTCACCTATTAGACCAGTAGGATCACGATGTACATGGATTTTATGGTTCGCATTCCTGTATGACAAAGGATGGAGGACCGTCAGTGGATGTACACCGGCCGGAGAAGTAAGCGTGATTTTGACGATGAATGGAAGGATAAGACCAATGGTTTCTTGGAATTTGCATGGGCCAATTCTCGTGGTCATTTGCTAGTTTGGTGTCCCTGCACAAAATGTGACAACAAGAGGAGAGTTAGCAAGGAGGATATGGGCCGACATCTTCTGTACAATGGATTTACCAAAGACTATACCGTGTGGATCTACCATGGTGAAGCACATCGTATGAGAGAGGAGGTGGTGAGACCACGCCTCGAGGGGTGTGATGATGATGCGGGGGTTGTAGACATGTTAGAAGATGCTCACCAAGCACTTTTCAATGACAACCGTGATAAGGAGGCGATGGAGGAGGAGGCAAAGTTGTTCTACAAGATGATGGACTCGGCAAAGATACCTCTTCACAACCACACCACCGTTTCGCAATTGGACGCCATTGGGCGGTTATTAGGGGTGAAATCCGAGTTAAACATCAGTCGAGCAGGCTTCAATAGGTTGTTGGTCGTTGTTGGCTCCTTGCTTCCAAAGGGCCATTCACTACCAACGTCCATGTACGAGTCAACAACACTCTTCAAAGCACTTAAGATGCCGTATGAGCAGATAGATGCCTGTGTGAATGGGTGTGTCCTTTTTAGGAAGGAACACGCAGATGCCACGCACTGTCCAAAGTGCAAATCCTCGAGGTTCGAAGAGGTACCCGGTGGGGATGGTCGGATGAAGCGGAGCGATATCCCCCAAAAGATCGTACGGTATCTTCCGTTTGTGCCGAGGATCCGGCGACTTTACCAAGGCGAGGAAAGCGCCAAACGGATGACATGGCATAAGCATGGCATACGGTATAGTCCAAACAAGATGGTACATCCATCAGATGGTGAAGCATGGCAGTACTTTGATGGACAACATCCTGAGAAAGAAGCAGAGGCTCGTAATGTACGTGTTGCGCTGGCAACCAATGGGTTCAATCCTTATGGAATGAGTACCGCCCCTTACACATGTTGGCCCGTGTTCGTTGTACCCTTGAATCTCCCCCCCGGTGTCGCCTTCCAACGGGACACGATATTCATGTCCTTAATAATTCCTGGACACCGGGGAGTAATATGGGTGTGTATATGGATCCTTTGTGGGATGAATTGATTAGTGCTTGGGAGGAAGGTGTATGGACATATGACCGAGCTGAAAGGTCATCCTTCAAGATGTATGTTTGGTACCAATACTCTATTCATGACTTCTGGCGTATGGGTTGTTCTCGGCTGGTGTGTTCATGGAAAGTTCCCGTGCCCAATATGCAAGGAACGTTTGAGGTTCATCTGGTTGCGAAGGGTGCTAAGTATTCATCGTTCGACCAACATCGTCGGTTCCTACCTCTTGACCATCCATTCGGACAAGATAAGAAGAACTTCGAAAAGGTGTTGTAGTGACACAACCTCGACCGCGTATGCCGACCGGTGCCGAGGTTCGTGCTCGGTAGAGGCTCTTGTGGCCAATGAAGGAGATGGTCGTTATGTGGGGTATGGTGAGCAGCATATGTGGAGCCATAAATCGGGCTTACAACGGCTCCCCTATCATGATGACCTTCTTGTGCCACATCACATTGACGTTATGCACACTGAGAAGAATATCGCGAGAGGCACTTTTTTGCACACCGATGGACACCGAAAAGTCTAAGGATAATCCTAAGGCCAGAGTGGACATTGCAACACTATGTGATAGACCTAAGCTAGAGATGAGGCCTCCAGAAGGCCGCAAGAAATGGAGAAGACCCAAGGCCGATTATGTATTGTCCATTGAACAAAGGAGGGAAGTTCTTAAATGGATGAATGGGCTTAGGTTTCCAGATGGGTATGCACATAATGTGAAGAGGGGAGTAAATTTAACTACTATGCGAGTAAATGGCATGAAGAGTCATGACTACCATATATGGATCGAGCGGCTTCTTCCCACGATGGTTCGAGGCTTCGTCCCGAGAGAATATATGGCAAGTCTTTGGCGAGTTGAGCTATTTCTTCCGGCAGCTATGTGCGAAGGAGATATCTCGGACCGTATGTAGAGAGTTGGAGAAAGCGGCCCCTGTGTTACTATGTAAGTTGGAGAAAATCTTTCCATCCGGATTCTTCTTGCCAATGCGGCATATGATTGTGCACCTTCCATACGAGGTACGCATGGGTGGGCACGTGCGGTACCATTGGTGCTACCCAATTGAGAGAACTGCGAAGCTCGTACGCAAAAAATGTACAAATAAAGCGGGAATCGAGGCTTCGGTTGCGGAGGCATACATTGTGGAGGAGGTGTCAAACTTCACGGAAAAGTACTATAAAGAGAACCTTCCTAGCGTGCATGATCACCCCCCTCGTTACAATGTCGCGGATAATCAATCCAAACTCGGTCTTTTCCAAGGCCAATTCGGAAGCGCGAGTGCATGTACCACCAAGCAACTCACCAATGAAGAGTGGCGTAGCATCATGCTATATGTGCTTGCTCAACTCGCCGGAGGTTGAACCGTACAAACAAGAATTCCTCCGTGAGTTCTGGACTGCATCGAGGTTGCCAGAGCCACACGAAGTTGATAATCTTATTTCGCAAGGTGCGGGCCAACAACGGCCCGATTTCATTTCATGGTTCAGGAGAAAGGCCCAAACCGATGTGTCCATCTCTAGTGAGTTGTGTGCTGTTGCATGTGGCTGTGACCTAAGGGTTAGGTCATTTACCGGTTATGATGTCAACGGATTTCGTTTCCACACGACGAGCTACGAAGAGAGTCGACCCAATAGAAGTACCACAAACAGCGGCGTGGTTACGATCGACACTGATGGGAAAGAATATCATGGAAGAGTCCTGGAAATATACGAACTGTCATTTTATGGCGCCCCACATCTTAAACCTGTGATATTCAAATGTCATTGGTTCGATCCTGAACGTACTCGAAGGACCCCGGCCATCGGGCTTGTCGAAGTTCGACCGGATTCCGTGTATCCAAGATCTGATGTATACATTGTGGCCCAACAAGCCGTGCAAGTTTATTACCTTCCATACGCCTGCCAGAGCAAAGATTACCTTATGGGTTGGGAGGTTGTACGGAAAGTCGCGCCACATGGTAAACTACCGTCCCCAACGATGAAGACTATAACTTGATAAACCCAAACACATATGAAGGAGAATTCTATCAAGAAGAGGGGCTGATTGGGAGCTTTGTGATAGACCTAACTACACCTATAGTAACGGAAGTAGACAATGAATTGGTCGAACACAATGAGGATGAAGATGAGGTGTATGACCCAAAGGACTTACAAATGCTTGAGCGATTGGACATGGAACATGAAGGAAACTTAGAGCCGTCAGATTATCTTCATTATCTGGATAATTTTGACAGTGATGACGAGCGTACAGACATACCAGCTAATCCCCACGATGATCCAGATTACTTTTAATACATGTAATACTATGTTCTTTCGTATTCGTGTTTTCATTATTGTTATGCATGTCTAATTATTATTATGCATGTCATACTAATTATGTTTTGTTTATATGTTGATCACGGGTGAGCGAAAAAGATGGCGGGCGGCGGCGTCGCGGAGGACGACGACCGGTACCACGGGTGGAGGTAGACGAGGGCCGACGTCGGGTGCCCTTGTCCACCTTTTACGGCGCCTCACGGGGGGCGGGGAAGAGGCGGAGGGGTCGCGAGAGGAGGACCGGGAGGGCCGGGGGGGCCACCGTCGAGCCGACGGAGGCCGACGACGAGGTGGAGGAGCCGACTGACGGTGCACCGGAGACCGAGGACGGCGCCTCGGGTGCGGGTTCCTCGGGGGAGGCCGCTACGGCGGCCAAGGTCTACTTGCGAGGCCCCGCACGACTCCCTCAGCCCCCGCTCCCTCAGAACCGCCCAGTCATTCGCCCCCAAGGCCGAATGTAAGTAAATTTAGATGCCTAACTTCATTTTGATGCCTAACTTCATTTTGATTATCGAGTCACTAATATTTTGTTCGACATGTGCAGGAACTGGCTCGTTGTGTCGGGTGGCGACGCCCGCAAGCCTAACGGCATTGTCGGGCTTCTCCGTAGGCGGCACTACCCCGGCATTGTCACGTACCACGGGCGGACCGAGCCGGCCTACACGTGGGGCCACTACTACCGGGGTGAAGACCGAGAGTTCACCCACACGGCGAGCGCGTGCCGAGGACGTTCGGGTAACTCTAGCAAATCACAAAGTTTCTCATTACATCACATTCGTTCCACTCAATCTTAACAAAATGATTTTGACATCGTATTTGTATGCGGACCTTCTTCGGATGTGAGGATGGAGAAGAGGAGAGAGCGGACATGTGCACGAGGAACTCTTGCAAGAAGCGTGTCACGGACATGCATCACGAGGTAAAGCACCGGGCCGTCGTAACCTACTACGCGTTGGTGCTTGGTCAAAAGATAAGCAAGGAAGAAGCCGAAGGACAATGTTGACCCGTGAGCAGTTTATTGAGGTACTTCAAGTGAAGCTATGTTTTGATATTACTTATGTTATGTTTCATCTTCTCATGTATCAATTACCTCGTGATGTGCAGGTTTGTCCCTGGTGGAGCCGCGCCAAGGCCGACGCGTGGGCAATGGAGGTGGACAAGTGGTTCACGGAGGAGTACCGAGCGGGCGCACGACGCCGCACGAGAGCGACGTTTGATGATGGAGGGCCCATCACACCACCAAGGCCCGGCGGAGCCTTCCGGAGTACAAGGAGCTATGGGTACGCCTTTCTTTCTAAGTCGGCAAAGGCTCAAACTTGTTTCATCACACTAATCTTCGTCCCGCTTTTCTTGCAGCAAAAGGCACATCCCGGAAGGGAATGCTCGGACTTCGATGCCTTGTGCATGGCACACAAGGCCAAGGCGACGTCCGATGTGTCCTACGAGCGTGAGCGACGGGCGGAGGCATACGACAACCCGTCTTTCGGCCGCCGCATTGCCGAGTACACGAGAGGCATGTAAGCACAAGTACGGGGAAGACTACAACCCGAGCGAGCATGACATTGATACGGACATAGTCATGGCCTTGGGTGGAGGAAAGAAGCACGGGAGGTTGTGGATTGGCGATGGCATCATCGACGGTTCCAGCTTGAGACTTTCCGACGTCCGGGCACGGAGGACGGAGTCCGACCCCCCGGATACGGGCACGGCCGAGCGTGGGGATGGGCCGGTTGAACGTCCTTGAGGTATGCACTATCCACTAAACATGGTATATTAATGTTGAAACACATTCTTAGATTTGCATTACCGAAACATTTAAGTTAAATGTTCTAGGTCGAGCTAGCGAGAGGAGCGGAGTCTACGTCGGCGGCTAGCGAGCGCTAGCACGGGGAGCGGTCTCGGCGGCGGGCAATGGCGAGTAAGTTCGAGGAACTTACTATGTTCCTGGCGACGTCGGGTGGTATGGCTCTACCACCGGGGCTCCTAGCTCCTATCACTCCGATCGGTCCACGAGTGTCTCCTACGCCGCAAGTTCTCGGTAGTCCCGTGAGTATGATACCAAAGACTTTCTGGTTTTGTGGCTAATGATATCTAATACTTGCAATCTTGTCTCCTTTGTGCAGCCTTTCTCGGCGGGTTCTAATCGGCGGGCTCCAAGTGGCGATCAAGTCCACCACTCGCCCGTCACTCAGATGCCAGCTTTCACACCCTTCCCGCCGCCCGAGCGATCACCGTAGGCCTGTGGATCTACCATGGACTTGTTTCGATGGACTTGTGGATGTTATGTGGATTTGTGGACTTGTGTGGATGTGTGAACTTGTGGATGTGTGAACTATTGTGATGTGTGGACTTGTGGATGTGTGATATATGTGATATGTGCTGCTGCATGTGTGTTTGCAGGTGATATATGTGTGTTTGCAGGGTATATGTATTTGGTTGCAATTTGGAAGCAAAAAAAAAAATAAACAAAGGATGACCGCTTTGCCGAGCGCGGCCGTCGGCAAAGGCCCCTTTGCCGAGGGTTTTGTGCCAGTACGCTCGGCACACACGGGAAAAGCTGACCCCTCCTCTGGTGTTCCCAGCCGTGCCGAGCGTACTTGCACAGGGCACTCGGCACAGCTGGGAGCACCCCGATCCGGGTCTCCCAGCCTTGCCGAGCGTTGGCCGTCGGCAAAGATTACATCTTTGCCGACGGCCTGGGGTGAGCCGTCGGCGCAGTTTGTTTTTTTTAAAAAACAAACCTAAACCTCTGTGCCGACGGCCTAGCGTCCGGCCGTCGGCAAAGAGGATTCGAAAATCCGTCAGTTCGTAACGGTTACTTTTTTCCTCCGACGGCCCGCCGTGGGCTCTCGGCAGAGCCTTTGCCGAGGGTCTTGACCTAAGGCGCTCGGCAAGGATCCTTGGCCGAGAAAATTTTTCCGGGAGTACGGTGCCGAGTGCGGCCGTCGGCAAAGCCTTTGCCGACGGTTTCTAGGTCTTTGCCGACGGTTTCGGGCACTCGGCAAAGGACCTGTTTCCAGTAGTGTATGTACCTGGAGTGTAGAAGCTCGTGTAAGGTAAGATGTCATAGTCCCAGCTTTCGGCGACCTGCTTCATTATCTGCCTTGACTTGAGGTTGAGTGTGAAGACTCCCCGATCTATGTAATTGTTTAAGCTGAATAAAACGGTATCTGTTCCCTCCATGAACCGTATCACGTCATCTGGGTGATTTCGGTATCGCGAGAAACGGCGTGTGGGGATCAATCTCTCGAGCTCCACAACATTGTTTCGCACCCATCCTCCAACCACCCCATTATTATTGGGGTCAGATTGCCGCGACCATGTATATATGCAATTGCCGTAACATATTTCGACGACCCCTAGTCCTCCATCAATATCCACGGGAGCAGCTGCAGCATGCCGAAGAGACACCAGCGGTGTGTCGATCGAGGACAGCACATGCTCGCCGCCCAAGTCGAACTTGAGCATCTTTAACTCTATCCACACGAGGGTGAAGTAGAGTGCGTCTCCGATGAGGAGGCTGCCGGGCGCCTCCACGCTCATAACGTTGTAATGATTTTTGTTAGCACAGGAGGTTTGAGTGCTCCATGCTCCCGTCTCCGACGAGTACACGCTCGCCCACGTGTACCTGACATGCTCCGCGCCAGGGTCATGGGTCCCCACGAAGACCACGAGGAAGGGGCCATCACCACCGCCATGGCGGCAGTCAAGGTGGTCGCAGCCACGGCGGGCGCATAGCACAGCCCCAGTGAAAGAGCGCAACTTCTGTCGCGGGAAAGCGGGAAGGCTCAGGTGCTGCCGGTGGCCGGTGATGGGGTCCCAGACGATCAAGCCTCGTTGGGAATTAGTGTTGCCGTCGTCGATCAGCACACGGCCGTGGCGGCAGTCAAGGGCCGTGTAGGAGAGGCTGACGTCCAGCGGCGGCGGTGAGAAGGTAGTGGCCGGGACGAACTGGGGGCCCGCCTCGCAGTCGTCGTTGCGGATGTAGCCCAGCAGGAGGGGAGGCGTTCGGTGGAACCGGCAGTAGCGGCGGCGGAACCCGCCGTCGGAGAGGATGCAGCTCCAGGCCTTGCAGACGAGGGCGGCGCGGATGAGGTGCGCCGGCTCGTCCGGTGGGACGCGAAGGAGGACCTCCTCGACGAGATCCTCGGGCAGCGCCATGATGTCGCGCGCTAGCTATACCTGTTTCTGTGCGTGCTCGATCGGTTTGGATAGCTCCGATGCGGAATATATGGGGACAGTTTCGGTCGGGGGGAGGAAGGACTGAAGGAGTCCGTTCCGATCCGGAGACTTGGGTTCCATATGTGTGGAACAGCCCAGCCCAAACAGCACTGACATTGGAATGAAATAAGCATCAGACTGAAATAAACTTCGCTAGCCCCTGATTTCCCCAAGTATACATCTGACTTCTGTTGACGGTGAAAATCCGTCAACTTAGCCATGAGTTTACCTTCGGTGTTGGCATGACTTTTTGTATATTATCTATTGGTACTAACCCCCGGGGTATAACAAGTTCACTTGTGCATGTCGGTTTTGGAATTAACTGTTTTCGCAGGGTTTTAACGTTGAAAGCAAGACTTCCGGGATAAGTTCATTAAGCACCTCATGACAAAACCGTGAAGCCCGATACAAGTCAAGCAATGAAGTGAACATGACTCCAAGAGCCCGAGGACCAAGCCCGAGAAGATGATAAACTCTAAGGACCGAACCAGAAAAGTGTTGAATCTTGCAAGACAAGGAGTTGAGTCCAATTCGGAGAGAAACCGTCGTCAAGGGCCCACATGCAGAAGGGGAGAGGATCTAGAAGACGAGAGAAGCAACACCGGGCGAAGCAGGCCACGAGCTGGGCCGAATTGGACCCAGGCCGGTCGGCCCAGGCCGGCCGGCCCAGTCCTTTTCGGGGCCCAATCGGCCTCCCCTTTGACCTAATTGCTTCTTAGGCTATTAATAGCCCCCTGACCGAGAGCCACGCATCAACCAAGTCGTAATCCGCCGCCGAGGAGCAGAGAAGCTTGAGGGATACCATCTCGGAGATGAGGGTCGTGCTAGTTGTCTAGGGTTTTCCTAGCCGACGTGGGAACCTTGCATGGAAGACCACGTCGGAGCTCCGGAGCAAGGATCAAGATCGAGGGAGGGCCCCGGTGGTGATCTTGTTCATGTAATCATTCATGGTGAAGTTTGTAAGTGAATCCGATTTCTAGCGATTAAGTGCCTTCTCGATGATTTTGTTTTCTTCTTGGTTTTGCTTCTTCTACGATCTAGTCTATAGCTAGATTACATAGGGTGCTCTTGTAGCCGCGGTGGCTAGAGGTGCATACCAAACCGGCCAAGTGATTTCAACTTGTTCTATCGAACTCGCCCTAGACTACCCGCATGAGTAGGGATACGTTGTGACAGAACGGGGGTTCCGAAAGGCGGGCGTTTTCGGAGTCGGATGGAATGCCACGATTTAAAGATGCTTTTAATGAGATTCGCTTTTCTATCTTCATCTATCTTGTTTGGAGCTACAACATAAGCATGATGTAGATTCTCTAGATTGGTTATCTCTTGCTTTCTCTTGCTACCTATTTAGTAGATTAGATTAGATGTGTTTTCTTTGAGTTAGTAGATTAGATGCAATTTGGTTCTTCATAAGATAGCTTACCTTGCTTTACTAGATTGAATCCTTGCGTTGCACATTGTTCCACAGATTCGATACCTTGGGTTCACCACTTGAGGGAAGAAGGGTCCCTTGACTACGACAGGAGACTGGTCCGCTTGCAAGTCTAAACGAACTTTGATACAACTATTAACCGTCAACAAGCCCCTTTTTCTGGCGCCGCTGCCGGGGAACAAGCAATCAAAATGCAATCTAGTATCACTTATTTTTCAGTTTTTCTTTTGATTTTCTTTTGCATCTCTTATGTTTGATCATCCCCAAAAAGAAAAAAAAGAGAGTCAATCTAATCTAGTTTTGATTAACCTTAATTTTTCTTTTGTTATATTTTTGTTTTATTGCTAACCCTATGTTGACGGTTAATAATTGTATCAAAGTTCGTTCGTGACTCGCAAGCGTACAAGTCTCCCGTCGTAGTCAAGGGACCCTTCTTCCCTCGAGTGGTGAACCCAAGGTATCGAATCCGTGGAACAAATGTGGGACGCAAGACTTAATCTATTAAAGCCAAATAACTGCAATCTTCAATAAAGAACCTAATGCATCTAAGTAAAAGACACAAAACAGATCTAATCTACTAAAAACCGGAGAAAACAAAGTAAGATTGGGTAGATAAACCGATCTAGAGAGATCGGGGTAAGCCTTTTGTTGAAGTTCCAAGCAAGAGAAGAAGTAGCAAATCGAATCTTAATAAAAGCTTCTTTAAATCGTGGTTTCCCGTCCAAATCCGAAAACATCCGCCTTTCGAGACCCCCGTTCTGTCACAACGTATCCCTATTCATGCGGGGAGCTTAGGGCGAGTCAAAAGACAAGTCGAGATTCTTTCGGAGGATCCGGCGTGTACCTCTAGCCACCGCGGCTACAAGAACACCCTATGTAATCTATCTCGAGAATAGAATTGAAATAAGCAAAGCCGATCGAAAAACGAAATCTTCGAGGAAACACTTGATCGCTGAGAAAAGATTCAACTTGATAATTCAACTATAACAATGATACATACACAAGATCACCACCGGGATCCTTCCTTGATCTTGCTTCTAGCTCCGGGAACTCCGACGTGGTCTTCCGTGCAAGGTTCCCACGTCGGCTAGGGAAACCCTAGTCAACTAGCTCGACCCTCTCCTCTCCTAGATGGTGTCCCTCTCTTCTCTGCTTCTCGGCGGCCGAAGACGAAATCTTCTCTTCTTGGCTCTCGGTCAGGGGACTATAAATAGCCCGATTGGCGGCTAGGGCAAAGGGCGTCGGATTTGGGCCCTAAATGGGCACGGGCCGACCGGATCCGGGCCGGCCGGCCCGGGCCCATTTAGGCCCGGCCCGCGGGCTCCTTTGCCCGAGGTCGGTTCCCTTGCTTCCCGGATGCTTCCCCCTTCGCATACGGGTCCATTTCGTCGGTTTCTCTCCGAATTGGACTCAACTCCTTGTCTTGGAAGATTCGAGCACTTTTTCGGTCGGGTCCCCGGAGTATGTCGTCTTCTCGGATCAAGTCCCCGGCTTCTTGGAGTTAATTTTACTTCATTGCATGACTTGTTCGGGGCTTCAAAGTCTTGTCATGAGGTGCTTGATGAACTTACCCCGAAAGTCTTGCATTCAACACTAAATCCCCGCATAAACATTAAACTCCAAAAACGACATGCACACGTGAACTTGTTATACCACGGGGGTTAGTACCAATGGATAAGGTATAAAACTAATGCCAACACCGAAGGTAAACTCATGGCTAGGTTGACGGATTTTCACCGTCAACATCTCCCCCATGCTTAAACCTTGCTCGTCCCCGAGTAAGCCTTCGATGGATATCATCATTGCTAAACAATGTTTAAACTTTGCACTTGATTACACATGAGTAAACATAATGCTCTCAAAATTTAATTCATTAAAGTTCCACAATGTACTAGCCTTCATCTCTACGGAGGGTAGATTCTTATTAAGCTTATCCCACAAGTATTAACATGCTCACAAAGCTTTAAACAGATCTCAGAATTTTTGAAATGAAGAACGAGATAAAGAAAAGCTAAACCAAATTCACAAATTTAAATCATCTCGTGTATTGCTCATAAACTCTCATCTCACTTGTCTCTCAAGCCTATATATTCTACTCCTTTCCTTCTCATATATATGTGGTAGGCTTTATATGGAGCTTTGGGAAAGTTTAGTCCTAACAAGAATTTATAAATGAGGTGTTGTCAAAACAAGACAAGCTTCTCATGGTCTTACCGAGACTCGTCAAAAAGGTCATTGGAAAATAATGTTAAATCAAGGAGGGGAAAGAGAAAAATACACACACTTTAGATGAGTGGACATGTGCAAATGGCAAAGAGTGATCCCGAGGCACAAAGAAAGTCCTCGTTATCGGATTGCACATGGTTGGAAAAATGAGAATGGATCTTTTTATCTTGAAGCCTTGAATGCACTCTTAGAGAACCGGGGAGTTCACTTTACGCACAAATATATTTTTTTCTCTTTCTCATTCTTTTCTTTCATTCATTCATTCATTTTTTTCTTGCCTCGTCATATATTCAGTCCATGACTTTCACAATGAAGTTTTGATTTTTTTTTTACATTGAAAGTCATGAATATCACTGGATTTTTTTTCTTTCATCATTATATATATATATTTTTTAAAATACTCCCTTTTGAACTCTAAAACTGCACCGTACCTACCTCCTCCCCCATGCTTAGACGTTGCTCGTCCTCGAGCAAAGAAGCGAAAAATAAGGTAGGTACCGGAGATAATTTTCCTTGGAGAGATACTTGAAATCTTCAATGTTGGCACCGTCTTGCGATCTTCCTTGAATTGATGATCCATCCTCAATGATAGGTTGTGGTCAAGGAGGTAGTCACAAAAAGATGATATTTGGTTTAAGGGTGGATATCCGGCGAAGTTTGTGAGATCACCGATGCGGGGATACACAATGCACGGATAAAAGGCTAGCAAAAAGATAGATACGCAAAAATGGAATGACCAGCTTCTTAGTCTCGGGCCAGAGAAATCATGGCCTGCAATAACTCACTCAAAAATAAATCTTGTACACTAAGGTTTATGCACTCAAATATATATAAGGCTTTGGATAGGTTGAGCAACACACAAGTGATATTTGTGACAAGGTTAGCAATATTTTTGAGCATAAAAGACATCTTCAATCCATTCATAACTTGAGAGCACATAAAACACTATGGGTCTTTATTTTAATCATAACCTCCGCTGAAAATTAAGCTAGCATTTAAATAAATTCAGATCTGTATTTTTAAGAGAGCACTAGCTTAAACATGCATAAATCAACTACAAAGATGAACAAAGCTGCAATTTTAATCATATATCAACATGGCACGAATTTTGTAACTTTTCCAATGATATAATCAAGGTGGTGACTTTATTAATGGTGATATCAAGTTGAAATACACACTGAAAATAAACATACATGCTTGCTGAAAATTAAATAAAAACAGAAAAATACTACGCAAACACACATAAGCAAAAGCTGAAAATTACAGAGAAATAGAAAAGAAAAGAAAACTAAAGTTCCTAAATCTTCTAGTCCTCCGCCGGTGGTTGATGTTGGTAGTCTTGATAATAATACCCTTGCTCATAATATGAATGAACACTTCCTCCGTCGAATTGATTTGGCTCCACAAGGTGAAGGCGTCCAAGTTCAAAGGCAATATTTGCGTTGCCTTCACCGAGTTGAGCTGCGTTGGATTGGATGGCTGCGATATTTTGAGCATTTCTTGCAGCATACCCTCCAATAATAGCCATGCTTTGTTGTGGTTGGGGATGATGAGCGTAGGACTCCGCGAAGTTGGCGTTGGGCACAACATAATTTTGTGGGGGTACCGGTGCACCACCCCCCCATGCTTGTTGTTGAGACCCTCCGTAATAACTTGGCGGAGGAGGAACCCCACCGGATGGTTGCACATTGGGTTGTGCTCCACCCTCTTGTGCGGAGGATGTTCCCTCTTCTACGATCCTTCCTCTTTTGTTCTTCCTTGCAGGGACAAGTAGTCCCTCTTCCAACCAATCTTTCCTTCCTTCGGTGAAAAGCCTAAGCCTCTCATCCGGAAGAGGGAGGTTCACAATGGCCAATCGGTAACCTCTTCTCTCATCTCCACTAATGTACTTGCCTTGCCGCAAGTACTCAAAACCGAGAGAGGTACCACGCAAAAGGTGAGCGGGGTTTCTTGCGATCCCCGGTCGCAAGGAAAAGGCCAACATGGAGAGGTAACACCCCGAACCAATATCACTAGCCCCCGATGTTGCTTCACAACACCAACGGTTCATCATGAGGTAAGAGGGGTCAATTGGCTGCCTGGCAATCAAGGCCGAGTATAGCCAATTTAACTCCGTGTCGGTCACCTTTGTTTCCCTCATCCTCCCCAATACCCTCTTGCACATCCAAGAGTGAAATATCCGGATAATGGGGTTGCGGATGCTTTTGCGTTGTTGATGGGCATCTCCGGAGATCATGCCCCAAAATTCCGCCAACATGCCGGGAGGCACGTCGACTTTCTCCGGAGCGCCCTTGTGGAATCCAAGCAGCTCCCTTACGTGCTCGTAGGGAACCACTTGTTGGATTCCCTCCAAACGGAATGACAAGCTTTGCACCCCATCATCATCAACGATGGGTGCAATAGTCATTAAAATTTCCAAGGTGTAACCCAAGTGGGTGTCCACCGAGATTCCGTTGGAGAACTGAACCCACCCGAGGTGCCCCAACATGTAGTTTATGTCGGTGCGAAAACCCAAGGTGTGGAGTGCTTGGTCGTCGAGCTCGACGTTTGGCACAAGCCTCTTCTCAAGATTGGCGAGCCTATCCTCCTCCTCCGCCGACATGATGATGAAGCCGTACGAAGATTGTGTCGGGGTGTAAGGAGGTGGTGCGGTTGAGCGAGTCGATCGTCGTGGTGGCGCGGGCTCCTCCTCCGTGTGCCCACGAGGTTCGGTGAACCTCATGGAAGTGCTTCTCGCAGCCCTCATCCCACCAAGGAGGAGAGCGTCGTTCCTCCTCGGTGGTGCCGTGTCCGTCTCCATGCTCGGGGAGACTCGGAAACCGAGTGCCTCCTCGAAGACGTGGTTGATGACGGCTTGGACGACGACGAACTCTTCTTCTTAGAGAAGAGACTTGTGGTCTTCTTCCACATGTTTGCTGCACTCTCTCTTCAACTAAAAATACGGGTTGCAACCGGTAAACTAGGCACTTAAACTCTTTGCTTCGGATGTGGACTTGGAGTGGATTAAGGAGGTGGATTTTTTTTTCTAGAGCTCTCAAGCTTGGGTGGTTGGCTAAGTCTACGGAGGTTCTGAGCACACAAACTTGAACACACAAACAAGGGAAGGAGAGGGAAGCTTGCACGCGAGAAGACGGGCGCCGGGGGACGCCATTTATAGGGCAGGCCGGCCGGCCTAGGCCGGCCGGCCCGGGGGTGCTCCGGCTCCTCCTCGGCGCGTCTTTCTCCCAGCACGATCATTTCGCCTCTGCAACTTTCCTGCCCGCGTGCTCCATGAGTTGCACCGCCCAAACGCTCTCGTCCACTCCTTTTCTTGAATCATTGGTCCTCCCACTTGATGCTCCATGCTTTGGGTCATGTCCATGCTCCCTAGCTCCACTTGCTTCACATGCCACCATGAAAATCCTGCAAAGTTGATGCTTGCTGCCCACCATGCTTGTCCTTTGCATGTGGAATTGGTGAAAGTTGATAAAAGGGAATCCAATGGTGCATGCATGATTAATTCAAACTTGATTGCCTCCATTTAGGTGTGTTTAAGGTTAAGCACTCCTCTAATTCGAATTTTAAAATATTTTTCAGAGCCATGCAAGAGCTTGAGCATAATTTTAGAGAAGTTTTTAAACCATTAAAAACAAATGTAAGTCGAAAATATTTTTCGACTACGTCGATTTTGGTCTTACCGGTAAAGTCTGCTTTCATCGGTTGAGAGCGAACGTTTTCCCGGCTTGATCATGGGGGCATAGGTTTAGGTTCTAATTTTGGCTAAATGAGAAAGATTTTGAATAAAACAAAATCAGAATGGGCTTAGAAAAATTCTAATCCTAGAGAAACCAAGGATAAAGATTTTTAAGACCAACCAAAAGCTTTGATTTCTAGGTTCACGCGAGTCCTACCACGTGCTGAATTTTTATAACACTTGAATATAAATCGTGGCTCTACTCGTGTGGTTTTAGCATGAAAAATAAGTCAACCTCAGCACCATAATGAGGGTGTAAGGTTGAGCTAAGGTTCTGAAATTATTTGGTTGAGGGGTTTCTCGAAAAGAAAAGAATCAAACAAACACATAGGAGGGTTCATGCAAAGGGTTTATGATAAAGCAATCATTCAATCAAGAATTATGTCTCTAATATTGTTCAACCACTTCTAAGTCTAATGTCTTTGCGTAATAAAACTCAAAAACTAAATTATTAAAAATACTAGAAAAACCTGGAATCGGGTTGTCCTCCCGTAGCTTATTCTTGACTTGACTTGACGAAACGGGTTGCCTCCCCGCCTAGCGCTTCGTTTATAGTCTATAGTTAGACTTCTTCACTTGATTACTCCGGATCAACGCTCTTTGCGGGCGTTGCAATCTTGGGTACCCACTTCCGCACCATCTTGGGCGCGGGCTTGTCTTTTGGCTAGGGGCGGCTTAGTCATTTTTTTGGTCTTCACGGAGCGGCTTCTCTTCCCTTGTCTTGACGGATGTAGCACCTTCTTTAATTTTCGTTACGTTCACTTTTTTCGGCTCCTTCTTCTTTTTCAGCCCCTCTGTTTGTTTTGGTTCTATCTTCATTCCAATCATGTTGCATGCCTCAATCCTTGGACGGAACTTGAAGGAACTCCTTTCTCCGTTAATATCGAACATGATCTCCCCCTTGCCAACATCAATAGTTGCTCCCACGGTCTTGAGGAACGGCCTCCCTAGGATGAGCGGTGGCTTCTCCCTCTCTCCCATCTCGAGCACAACGAAGTCGACGGGGATGAAGTGGTGTCCAATCTTCACGGGTACATCTTCAGCAATGCCCAAGGGATAGCGAATGGAGTTGTCACCCAACTCCAAACATATTCCCGTAGGCTCCATCGGTAGGCGTAACTTCTCGAACACATCCCTCGGCATGACGCTCACACTAGCTCCAAGGTCGCACAACGCCTTCTCGAAGTTGAAAGAACCAACTGAACATGGAATTGTAGGGCACCCGGGGTCTTTTTGCTTCTCTAGCCCATAAGCAATAGCTGCACTACACTCCTCGGACATTTTGACATGATCTACCCCGAGTGTTGCTATCTCATATTTATTTGCAAGTATGTCTTTAAAGTAACGAGAATATGTAGGTACTTGTAGGGCATCTAGTAACGGCATGTTGATGCTAAGTCTACGCACAACTTCCACAAACTTCTCAAAGTGGTTGTCAAGTTTACCTCGGAAGTAGCGTGGCTTGAGTTGCGGTATCCTCGTGTCATCCTCCGGCATCTCGAATTCGGGTTCCTCGGTGACGATCCCCGTAACCTTCTCTTTAGCGGCTCCTTCCACCTCGGTGGACGGTTTAAGCTTCCTTGCTCCCGCGGAACGTTCGGATCTTCGGTCTCCTTCCCCGAACGCGTTTGAATGGCCTTCGCCGATTCGGGACATTTGGGTTGTCCCGAAGCTTCCCTTCATCATTAGTGAGGCGCCCCGCAAGTTGTCCAACTTGCGTCTCGAGCATCTTCATCATGTTGAGGACTTGATGATTGGAACTTCCGACCTCCGTCACTTTGCTATCGATGTTCTCCAACACCTTGTCTATGGTCTTGAACTTGGTGACGGTGTCCTTGTTGATCTTAGCTTGCTCATCCATGAACTCCTTCAATTGTATCCGAAGTGGAACCGCGTTAGGAATAGATGAGCTTGCATTAAATTGAGGCCTACCTTGCCCGTAGCGGAAGTTCGGCAATTCTCCCTTCCTCATGTAGTCGAGCACTTTGGCTTCCTCCGGACAATCTTTGCGGACATGGCCATACTCTCCACATTCTTCGCATGTGGACCTTGCTTCGGCGGCCTTCAAGTCTTGAGCCTCTTTCTTTTCTATCTCCATCTTCTCCAACCTCCTCATGAGCGAGTCGATCTTGCCTTCGAGTATGTCTTCCTTCTCCACTTGCAAGATTCCTTTGACGTTCCCCATAGGTTGAGCGGGGTGTAGGCGCCGGATGACGCCCACGTGTCATTATCCGCGACCTTCTTGAATAGCGTGAAAGCTTCCGTCGGTGTAAGCTCGATGATAGATCCTCCCGCCGATGCATCGATGATCGTCCTTGACGCCATGGTGAGTCCTTGATAGAACTTTTGCACGAGGTCTTCTTTCGGGAACTTGTGATGTGGAACCGCCGGGTGTACTCGTTGAAGCGCTCAAATGCCTCCGAGATAGTTTCGTAGGATATTGAACAAAGGTGGCAATCTTATTACGCAAGCTTTGAGTTTTACCCGGTGAGTAGTATTCCTTCATGAAAGCCTTCATCAACGTGTTCCAATTTTGCACCGTCTCCGCCGGTTGAGAGTGGAACCATTGCAACGCCTTCCCGAGTAGTGAAAACGGAAAAAGCCTTGCCCTCATTTGATCTTGAGTCACCCCTCCATGTTGAAAGTCTGACATAGTTGAATGAATGCTTGGAGGTGAAGGTTCGGATCCTCTTTGCCGGTGAAGGGTGAGTGTTGCACCATGCGGATTGTTGAGGTCTTGATCTCGAACGGTCTTCCGATCTCGTCGAGGTTCAAGATTGGTAGGTCGATGATGTCTGGGGTGCATAGCTCCCCAATCTTGCGTTCTTCCGGTGGTTGGTCACCCATCGGTGGACGTCGGTTCTCCCGCGGACTTTGAGGTGGTGAATTCTCCGGAGATTCCGCGATCCTTTGTCTTCCGACTCCGAATCTACAAAATCCGGCTTTTTAGCTTGATGTGCTTCGCGTCTCCTTAGCACTCGTAAAGTTTTTTCCGGATCATCCACAAAATTATTGGGTTTGTTGGAGAGGTAGCCGTCCATCTCCGTTAGGGTTATCAATAAACAAAGTATGCGAGAAAAAAACTAGAAAACAAAACAAATCTATAAAGACTAGAGTTAGACAAACTAGATTAGATGTATTTTGAGGATGATCGAAGCTTAGTAGATGCAAAAATAAAATAAAATCAGTACTGAAAATTACAAAAAAAAGCAATAAAAAATCAAATCTTGATCACTTGTTCCCCGGCAACGGCGCCAAAAAAGGGGCTTGTTGACGGTTAATAATTGTATCAAAGTTCGTTCGTGACTCGCAAGCGTACAAGTCTCCCGTCGTAGTCAAGGGACCCTTCTTCCCTCGAGTGGTGAACCCAAGGTATCGAATCCGTGGAACAAATGTGTGACGCAAGACTTAATCTATTAAAGCCAAATAACTGCAATCTTCAATAAAGAACCTAATGCATCTAAGTAAAAGACACAAAACAGATCTAATCTACTAAAAACCGGAGAAAACAAAGTAAGATTGGGTAGATAAACCGATCTAGAGAGATCGGGGTAAGCCTTTTGTTGAAGTTCCAAGCAAGAGAAGAAGTAGCAAATCGAATCTTAATAAAAGCTTCTTTAAATCGTGGTTTCCCGTCCAAATCCGAAAACATCCGCCTTTCGAGACCCCCGTTCTGTCACAATGTATCCCTATTCATGCGGGGAGCTTAGGGCGAGTCAAAAGACAAGTCGAGATTCTTTCGGAGGATCCGGCGTGTACCTCTAGCCACCGCGGCTACAAGAACACCCTATGTAATCTATCTCGAGAATAGAATTGAAATAAGCAAAGCCGATCGAAAAACGAAATCTTCGAGGAAACACTTGATCGCTGAGAAAAGATTCAACTTGATAATTCAACTATAACAATGATACATACACAAGATCACCACCGGGATCCTTCCTTGATCTTGCTTCTAGCTCCGGGAACTCCGACGTGGTCTTCCGTGCAAGGTTCCCACGTCGGCTAGGGAAACCCTAGTCAACTAGCTCGACCCTCTCCTCTCCTAGATGGTGTCCCTCTCTTCTCTGCTTCTCGGCGGCCGAAGACGAAATCTTCTCTTCTTGGCTCTCGGTCGGGGGGACTATAAATAGCCCGATTGGCGGCTAGGGCAAAGGGCGTCGGATTTGGGCCCTAAATGGGCACGGGCCGACCGGACCGGGCCGGCCGGCCCGGGCCCATTTAGGGCCCGGCCCGCGGGCTCCTTTGCCCGAGGTCGGTTCCCTTGCTTCCCGGATGCTTCCCCCTTCGCATACGGGTCCATGTCGTCGGTTTCTCTCCGAATTGGACTCAACTCCTTGTCTTGGAAGATTCGAGCACTTTTCGGTCGGGGTCCCCGGAGTATGTCGTCTTCTCGGATCAAGTCCCCGCTTCTTGGAGTTAATTTTACTTCATTGCATGACTTGTTCGGGGCTTCAAAGTCTTGTCATGAGGTGCTTGATGAACTTACCCCGAAAGTCTTGCATTCAACACTAAATCCCTGCATAAACATTAAACTCCAAAAACGACATGCACACGTGAACTTGTTATACCACGGGGGTTAGTACCAATGGATAAGGTATAAAACTAATGCCAACACCGAAGGTAAACTCATGGCTAGGTTGACGGATTTTCACCGTCAACACCCTAACCAGAGATGGTTGGCTACCTCTCCAAGAAACCCAAACTTTTTTGTGGATGATCCAGGAAAACTTTACGGACAAAGGTGACGTGCAACACAAGCTAAATGGTTGGAAACCCTAGATTCAAAAGCCAAAGTCGAAGGACCGTCAAAATCTCCAAGGGAATCACCACCTCCAAGTCAAGACGCCGGAAGGCCTTCAAATCAAGAGGAGGATGGAGAAGATGGAGATGGAGAAAGAAGCTCAACACCTAAAGGCCGCCGAAGCAAGATCCACATGCAAGGAGTGTGTGGAGTACGACCATGTCCGAGGTAACCCCGATTTAATGCAAGTTCGTCCATCCAAGATTTGGTTCCTCTTTGTACACAATTCAAGGACTTCATGAACGAGCAAGCCAAGATCAACAAGGACGTCGTCACTAAGCTCGAGGCTATGGAAAAAATATTGAAGAATTTAGATGGCAAGGTGACGGAGGTCGGAAGCTCTATACGTGAAGTGTTCATCGTGATGAAGATGCTAGACACAAGTGGGACAACTTGTCGGGAGCCCGATGGGTAACAAAGAAAAATATCCTAGACAACTCCAAGGTCCCAAGACGGCGAAGGCTACTCAAACTCATTCGGGGGAGATGGAGGATCACACTAGGAGACCATGAAGATCATGACTGAAGGACCGGAGTTTGAGATACCGAGCCACTACATGAAGGAAGTTGTTGCATCCGTCAAGACCGAAGGACAAAGCCAGCCTGTGAAGACCAAAAAAATTGACTAAGCCAAAGAAGAAGCCCGTGCCCAAGATGGTGCATAAGTGGGTACCCAAGATTGCAACACCCGCAAAGAGTGTTGATCCGAAGTAATCAAGTGAAGAAGTCTAGCCATGGACAATTAACGAAGCGCTAGGCGGGAGGCAACCCGTTTCGTCGAGTCAAGAATAAGCTACCTCGAGGACAACCCGATTCCAGGTTTTTCAAGTCTTTTTAAATATAATTCAGTTTTGAATTTTAATACGCAAAACCTTAGACTTAGAATGGTTGAACAATATTAGAGACATAATTCTTGGTTGAATATTTTGCTTGATCATAAACCCTTTACATGAACCATCCTATGTTGTTTGCTTCTTTTTCGAGAAACCAAAAGCAAAAAACCCTTTACATGATCATAATTCTTAGTTGACTTGTTTTTCATGATAAAAACACACGATTAGAGCCACGACTTGTATCTAGATGTTATTTAATTTTCAGCATGTGGTAGGACTCGCGTGAACCTAGAAACTTTATTTTTGGTTGGTTTAAAAATTCATATCCTTGGTTTCTCTAAAGATTAGAATTTTTCTAAGCCTCATTTAATTTTATTTCATTCAAAGTCTCTCTCATCTAATCAAAATTAGAACCTAAACCTATGCTCCCATGATCAAGCCGGGAAAAGTTCGCTCTCAACCAATGAAGGCAAACTATACCGGTGAGACCGATATCAACGTAGTCGGAAAATATTTTCGACTTACATTTGTTTTTAATGGTTTAAAAACTTCTCTAAATTTATGCTTGAGCTCTTGCATGGCTCTGAAAAATATTTTTAAATTTCGAAATTAGAGGAGTGCTTAGCCTTAAACACACTTAAAGGGAGGCAATCTAGTTTGAATTAATCATGCATGCACCATTGGATACTCTTTCATCAACTTTCACCAAGTCCACATGCAAAGGACAAGCATGGTGGGCAGCAAGCATAAACTTTGCAGGAATTTCATGGTGGCATGTGAAGTAAGTGGAGCAAGGGAGCATGGACATGACTCAAAGCATGAAGCATCAAGTGGAAGGACCAACAATGCAAGAAAAGGAGTGGACGAGAGCGTTTGGGCGATGCAACTCGTGGAGCAAGCGGGCAGGAAAGTTGTAGAGGCGAAATGATCGTGCTGGAAGAAAGCCGAGGCGGGGAGGAGCACAGGCCACCCAGGCCGGTCGGCCCAGGCCGGCCGGCCTCCCCTACTAAGGAGCCCCCCCCGGCTCCCGTTTTCTACAGGCAAGGTTCCCTCTCCTTCCTCAGTTTGTGTGTTCAAGTTTGTGTGCCCAGAACCTCCGTAGAAATAGCCAACCTTCCCAAGCTTGATAGCTCAAAAAAAATCCACACCCTTAATCCACTCAAAGTCCGGACTCCAAAATAATATTTGTGTACCTTGTTGCCAGGTGAAAACCCCGGATATATATTTGTGAGGGAGAGTGCTGCAATCATGGAAGAAAACTACAAGCCTTTTTCACCAAACAAAGAAGGGATCATCATCGTCTTATCCATCATCGACAACCTCTTCGAGGAGGCACTCGGTTTTCGAGTCTCCTCGGAGTATGGAGGAGGACACGACATCGCCGAGGAGGAACAAAACTCTTCTCCTCGGTGGCATGAGGGCTACATGAAACTTGTTCATGAGGTTCACCAAACCTCGAGGACATATGGAGGAGCCGCCCGTCCGACCTCGCCACTCGACACGATCATCCGCTCCACCTCCATACGCTCCGCGGTATTCCGAGGGGTATGTCATCATGACGGAGGAGGAGGAGAAGAAGCTCGCTCGCCTTGAGTAGAGGCTTGTAGCGAATGTCGACTTCGACGACCAAGCTCTCCACATAATGGGTTTCATACGGGACACCGGTGCAATTCTCCAACGGAGTGTCGGCAAACACCCACAAGGAATTCGCCTAGGAATTTTTCATGATCATGGCGCATACCCTTGATGAAGGAGTGCTGAGTCTCTCATTCCGTTTTGAGGGAGCCCACAAGTGGAGAAGAAGGAAGACACCGTCGGAAGGGTAACCTTGATCAATGATGCTATTTCTAGCACCTTGATGGGGGTAATCTCCTTTCATCTATAGGTTGCAATCGATCTTGAGATGTGATCATACTTTGTTGGATTATCTATCTACCATCTTACACCGTGACCATCATAGGTCTAGTCATGAATACCTTCGCGTAGTGAGAGTACGAGAGGAGGGAAAGGGCGAAACCGTGGTCACAACCCCCGATAGATTAGATTGGTTTTCATGTTCAAAACGATTGCATGTTCTAGTATCGTAGACCCATGGGCGAGTGTCCCCTATTTTCAAAAGGGATCTCCGGAAAAAGTGGATGTGCATGAGGCACATGGGAAAGTTTTTGGAGTATGATCGCGGGAGGAGACCATCAACAAAGAAATACTATCCGGAACCCCATCATCCAAGTGTGTCACTTTTGTGCAAGTGGATTTTTGGGAGAATAAGAGAGACAAAGATAACCAACACGGAGTTGAATTGGCTTTACTCGGCTTTGATTGCCAAGTGGCCAATAGACCCCACTCACCTATGATCAACCGGTGGTGTTGTTAAGCAACATCGAGTTCGGGAGATATTGGTTCGGGGTGTTGCCTCTCCATATTGGCTATCTCTTTAAAACCAGGTATTACAAGTAACCCGAATCATCTCCTACCCGGGACTTCCCTAGGAATATATGAAGAAAGGAAAATATATAAGTGAAGATGAGAGAGGAGGCTTCAAAGTGGCCTAGGTGAATTTGCCCCTTTCGGAAGTAAGGTTAAGACTTTTTCTTGAGGGGAAGAAGATTGGTTAGAGGAAGGACTTCTTGTGCCGGCGAAGAAAAAAAATAAAGGAGAAGGATTATAGGAGAAGGATCTTCTATGACCCAAGAAGAAGGTGCACAACAAAATTATGTGCCACCATTTCAAGAAATTCCGGCGCCGCCAAATTACTACGGTGATGTACCAATGCAAGCATGGGAGAGTGGTGCAGCCATACCCCCACCAATTTTGCGGTGCCCAACGTAGCCTTTGTGGAGCCATATGCACACCTTCCTCACCCACAACAAAATGTGCCACCATTGGAGTACGCTGCAAGGAACGTGCAAATTATTGCAGCCATCCTAACCAATGCAAACCAAATGGGTGAAGGAAATGCAAACGTCGCTTATGTGCTTGGACACCTTCACCTAGAACCGTCGGACAGTTCATAGGAGGAGTGGTGCATTCCTATTACAAGTCAGGGTACAACAACCAAGACTATCAATATCAACCACCGGCGGAAGATTAGAGAGAGGAGGAGCTTTAGTTATCTTTCCTTTACCCCCCTTTCTTTAATTTTCAGCTTGGGTGTGCCTATGTATGTGTAGTATTTTCAGCTTTACTTTAATTTTTAGTTTTTAGTTTAATTTTCAGCGTGTGTCTTAGTTTTTATTTACATCATGAATAATGTCACCACCAAGTTTTTACCATTAGTAAAGTTACAAAGTTTGTGCCATGATGATATACGATTATAATTGCCGCTTTGTTTATCTTTGTAATTGATTTATGCATGTTTAACCTAATGCTCTCTTAAAATACAAATCTGAAATTATCTAAATGTTAGCTTAATCTTTAGCAGAGGTTATGATAAAAATAAAGACCCATAGTGTTTTATGTGCTCTCAAGTTTTAGATGGATTAAAGATGATTTATTTTTGTTCTTAAATGTAAAGCTAACCTTGTCATAAATACCACTTGCATGTTGCTCTACCTATCCAGAGCCACATAAATATTTGAGTGCAAAAACTTAGTATACAAGATTTATTTTTGGGTGAGTTATTTCAGGCCTTGATTTCTCTGGCCCGAGACTAAGAAGCTGGTCATTCCGTTTTTGCCTATCTATCTTTTTGCTAGCCTTTTATCCGTGCATTGTGTATCCCCACATCGGAGATCTCACAAACCTCGCCGGATATCCACCCTTAAAACCACATATCATCTTTTGTGTTTACCTCCTTGACCACAACCTATCGTTGAGTATGGATTATCAATTCAAGGAAGATCGCAAGACGGTGCCAACATTGAAGAATTCAAGTATCTCTCCAAGGGAAAATATTTCCGGTACCTACCTTATTTATCGCCTCATTGCTCGAGGACGAGCAACGTCTAAGCATGGGGGAGGAGGTAGGTACGATGCAATTTTTAGAGTTCAAAGGGGAGCAATTAAAAAAATTCAAAGGGGTGCAAATAAAAAATCAAAACTCCGTTGTGAAAGTCACGTTACCGAATGTATGAAAAAAATGAATTGAGAAAAAGAATGAAAGAAAGAAAGAAAGAAAGAAGAGAAAAAGAGAAAAATATGAGTATGTGCAAAAATAAAGTGAACTCCCCGGTTCTCTAAAAGTGCATTAGGAAATTCAAGGCTTCAAGATTAAAAGATCCATACTCATTTTCCAACCATGTGCAATCCGATAACGGGGACTTCCTTTGTGCCTCGGGATCACTCTTTGCCATTTGCACATGTCCACTCATCTCAAGTGTGTGTATTTTTTTTCTCTTTCCCCTCCTTGATATAACATCATTTTCCAATGACCTTTTTGACGAATCTCGGTAAGACCATCAGAAGCTTGTCTTGTTTTGGCAACATCTCATTTGTAATATCTTCGTAGGACTAAACTTTCCCAAAAATCTCCATATAAAGCCTACCACATATGTATGTGTTATGAGAGGGAAAGGAGTAGAATAAATAGGCTTGAGAGACAAGATGAGATGAGAGTTCATGAGCAAGATGCAAGGTGGTTTAAATTTGTGAACTTGGTTTAGCTCTTTTTTATCTTGTTCTTTATTTCAAAACTTCTGAGATCTATTTGAATTTTGGGAGCATGTTAATACTTGTGGGATAAGCTTAATTAAATATCTAGCCTCCGTAGGGATGAAGGCTAGTACATTATGGAACTTTAACGAATTAAAATTTTGAGAGCATTATGTTTTCTCGTGTATCATCAAGTGCAAGGTTTAAACATTGTTTGGCAACGATGATATCCATCGAAGGCTTACACGAGGACGAGCAAGGTTTAAGCATGGGGGAGATGTTGATGGTGAAAATCCGTCAACCTAGCCATGAGTTTACCTTCGGTGTTGGCATGACTTTTTGTATATTATCCATTGGTACTAACCCCCGTGGTATAACAAGTTCACTTGTGCATGTCGGTTTTGGAGTTAAGTGTTTTCGCAGGGTTTTAACGTTGAAAGCAAGACTTCCGGGATAAGTTCATTAAGCACCTCATGACAAGACCTTGAAGCCCGATACAAGTCAAGCAATGAAGTGAACATGACTCCAAGAGCTCGAGGACCAAGCCCGAGAAGATGATAAACTCCAAGGACCGAACCAGAAAAGTGTTGAATCTTGCAAGACAAGGAGTTTAGTCCAATTCGGAGAGAAACCGACGTCAAGGGCCCACATGCAAAAGGGGAGAGAATCTAGAAGACGAGAGAAGCAACACCGGGCGAAGCAGGCCACGAGCTGGGCCGAACTGGGCCCAGGCCGGTCGGCCCAGGCCGGCCGGCCCAGCCCTTTTCGGGGCCCAATCGGCATCCCCTTTGACCTAATTGCTTCTCAGGCTATTAATAGCCCCCTGACCGAGAGCCATGCATCAACCAAGTCATAATCCACCGCCGAGGAGCAGAGAAGCTTGAGGGACACCATCTCGGAGATGAGGGTCGTGCTAGTTGTCTAGGGTTTCCCTAGCTGACGTGGAAACCTTGCATGGAAGACCACGTCGGAGCTCCAAAGCAAGGATCAAGATCGAGGGAGGGCCCCGGTGGTGATCTTGTTCATGTAATCATTCATGGTGAAGTTTGTAAGTGAATCCGATTTCTAGCGATTAAGTGCCTTCTCGATGATTTTGTTTTCTTCTTGGTTTTGCTTCTTCTACGATCTAGTCTATAGCTAGATTACATAGGGTGCTCTTGTAGCCGCGGTGGCTAGAGGTGCATACCGGACCGGCCAAGTGATTTCAACTTGTTCTATCGAACTCGCCCTAGACTACCCGCATGAGTAGGGATACGTTGTGACAGAACGGGGGTTCCGAAAGGCGGGCGTTTTCGGAGTCGGATGGAAGGACACGATTTAAAGATGCTTTTAATGAGAGTCGCTTTTCTATCTTCATCTATCTTGTTTGGAGCTACAACATAAGCATGATCTAGATTCTCTAGATTGGTTATCTCTTGCTTTCTCTTGCTACCTCTTTAGTAGATTAGATTAGATGTGTTTTCTTTATGAGTTAGTAGATTAGATGCAATTTGATTCTTCATAAGATAGCTTACCTTGCTTTACTAGATTGAATCCTTGCGTTGCACATTGTTCTACGGATTCGATACCTTGGGTTCACCACTCGAGGGAAGAAGGGTCCCTTGACTACGACGGGAGACTTGTCCGCTTGCAAGTCTAAACGAACTTTGATACAACTATTAACCGTCAACAACTTCCCTTCCTCATACCTCCCTACACGCGGTGGAGAACAAAGAGAGAGACAATAGCAAAATAATGCATGCCACTCTGCCCGGCAGCTAGCTAGCTGTGCTGCGTGATGTGTATATGTTCTATTTTCACAAGGGAAAATGATGGTCACATCTTAGGCTGTTGGTAGGGACCAAAATAAATAGTATATGAGATCCAATTATCCAAACTTCATCAGATTTGTAATGTGTTGTATTGTATCCAAGTAGTGAAGAGTCCAAAACTTGCATTATTTTTCACTTCAAGAAAACAATAAGGAACATAATTAAATTAAATTGCTCATGTTCCAATGCAATGTGCTTTATAAAAGTAACTTTTTGTTTTATCTAGAAAAATATATTTACCCTAAGGCTATCCTCAATGGGCCTTTCATATTATGTTTCAATAATGCCACATAATTAAGGAACTTGATATTTTAATTCACAACTCAAATAGCTCCACACAATGCAGAATTTCATTAGTTGTTTCCAAGGCTACATACAAGACACAAGGTATCTTGGACATATTGTATACTGGGCTTTATGGTGATGACACGCATCTCTTTAAAAAAAATTATGATGTGTTACTTTCTCTATCTATATATATATAGCAAAATAATGGATGGCTCATCTCGTTGACACGGCCCAGGTGAGATTGGACGAAGTACACTTTCGCATATCATCCTGTCACCCAACTTAGGGCTAGTTCGTTTCCACGGGATTCAATCCGGACGGAAATGACAGATACTATAGAAAAAATCAATATAGATAATATAGAGACTCGAATTTATTCCGGTTTGAGAACTAATTTACTCATCATGATAAGCACAACAAGGAACCAAAGAGCCGGATTGATTCCGCACCTCTTGACTAGTGGATTAATTCCGAGTCTCTTGATGTCCATATCATGACTAAATTTGTTTCCAACCCGGAATAAATCTGGATCTCTTATTGTAGCTATCATGATTTTCTTGTTATATTTATCATTTCCATCCGGATTGAATCCCGTGGAAACGAACTAGCCCTTACCCTAAACCCTTCTTCCATGTCATCGCATCCTCCCTAGCCCTCTAAATCTTGGCCATCTTACCGGATTGAAAAGGGTACATGGATAAATCAATCCTTAAGAAGTAACTCCTCCACTATAACCGAGTAGTGTTTGTTGATTCTGTCATTTTGGTAGGATTTGAATAGGTAAGGGTTTAGCTATGGTTTTTGTTGAAAATGGGTAAAACTATAATACTAATATGTTATAGTTACTTGTGCTATATCATGCATTTGATCGATGGTAATGCTAACCTATGTTGTAGAATGTGTTGCATGCAAGGTTTTGGACAGGGACGGAGGCAGCTAGGGGGCCGGAGGGGGCTCCAGCCCCCCTACTGCCTGCGTAATAAAGAAACTCTTAATCAGCCTTCTTTGAAATTTTCTGCTATAAATGAGTGTTTAGGGGTACAAGAAGGTGTTCACACCATTGCTTGCACAACAATGGAGCCCTCTTTCACTCTCCTCTAAAATTTTGTGCTATAAATGAAGTTTTTCTAGTCTCTAGAAGTAGAAGGTGTTCAGCCCCCCTACATCTGAATCCTAGATCCGTCACTGGTTTTAGATGTAGATTAGCATACTCTATATGTATGAGGTTAGGAAATAGATCGAGGGTGCATAGTAGTTTTTTTGCATTTTTAGTGGTAATGTATCCTGTTTCATATTCAACATTTATTGCTAAATGTTTTTTTTCTCAAACACGCTGGAGATAAGATGGGTTAAAGAAACCCCGCAACCAGGTTGGTTTTTGATGGGAAAAACCTGAAGAAACAACCCTAACTCATAAACATTACATTACTCTAAACAAGAAGAAACTCGACCTACTGACCTAAACAGACAGAGAGCCTATCCTGTTGGCAGTTGGGCGAGGATATGAGCCAACCCTCCCAACTCCCACATAAGACACTCCCGTTTGACAGAAAACAAAAAGCCAATTAAACTAGGTTGCTCACCATTGAAAACACAACACTTTCAATGGTTCCAAAGAGACCAAGCAACCAAGATTATGATGGAATTAATGCCTTGCCGAACCTGCCCCTCCACTCTTTTACTCGACTGTTCCCACCAATCATCAAAAGAAAGCTACCCGGGTTGTGGCGATAATGCCTATAGCCCCAATTTTTGCAGAATGAAGCACCAAGCCTTGCAAGAACACACACATGATAGCAATAAGTGGTTAATCGTTTCCTCCTCCTGATCACAAAGAGGGCATTTTTCAAGGTGAGGCAATCCATTCATGACCAGCCGATCGGCCATCCAGCACCTGTCATGAGCAACCTGTCATGAGCAACCAGTCACATGAAAAGTTTGCACTTGTTTGGGGCTGTTGACAACACACAAGATTTGGTAACCAAAGTTTAAAGAAAAGAAAAGAAAAGAAACGAATAAAAAAGAAACCTCAACAAGCGATCGAAAGCCAAAGAAAGGCAAAGAACAAGATCACTTAAAGAAGACAAGTCTCGGACCCCTTAGGCAAGGGCAACGACTCGACACATCCGAGACAAAACCATGCTCGAGCAAAGAGTGCAAACCACCAAACCAAACCTCGAACACCACAAAGAGCTCCCCCTCCACATATGCAAGCTCCCCCCTGAGCCAAAGCACACTCCCCCTGAACCCATGCAGCAATGCAACACAGGAGTGCAACAAAGAGCAAAAATCTGCTAACTTTGCCCAGGGCGGTTAGACCGCCTTCATCAAGCGGTGTCGTATGGACCTCCCAGGGCCGGCCCACTACCTCGGTGGGTACCAGGACCGACTACTCGGTGGGCTCCTGGGACTACTCGGCTTGTGCCACACGGCACCTGATGGCGTGGGGCGCAAGGACTATGTAACACCCGAAAATTCCATCACAATAAAATATTGTTAGCAACATGGTTTAGTTTTATTTTCTAAGGATTTAATAAATTTGAATAAATAAATTTGCCTTTAATTAAATTAAACAACATTTAATAAGTAGAATCAAACAAGTGTTTGTGCATCATGTTGAAATGCATGAGTTTTGTTTGTGGTGTGATTTTAAAAGTCTTAAAAAAACACTTGTGAAAAGTCTTAAAAAGTTTTGTGAAGAAGTCCTTAAAAATAATTGTGAAAATTGGTGTGAAAGTTTGAATTAAAAAAAATGATGAAAGTTTGAATTTAATGTTTGAAAAGTTGTTTAAAAGGTTTTCTAAAAGTCTTAAAATAGTTGAATAAATTTGTGTTAAAATTTGAGTTTGAAAACATGTAAAAGATTTGAATTTAAAAGGTTTGAAAATGGATTTGAAATGAAAAGGAAAAAAAAGAAAAAAAACAAAACAAATCTATCAGCCCAGCCCACCCCGCGGCCCACCTCCCCTCCCCTTCCCGCCGCGGCCCATCACAGATTCCGGCCCACGTGGCCCGCCAGCACCCACCCCTCTCTCCCTCCTCTCTCCCTCTCACCGACGGACGGGGCCCACCCGTCAGCCCCGTCTTCTACCTCCGCCCGCGCCCCTTCCTCGCACCGGCCGTCCGCCGCCGCCCGACCGCTCACACGCGACCGTGGCCATAGGATCTAAGCCGACGGCCCGGATTAAATCAGGGCGCACCCCCTTGGATCGGTCCACGGTGGACCGGTGGACCGGGTCCACCGCGCCGGTCCACGGACCTTGCGTCACGCTGACGTCACCGCTTGCGTCAGCCCAGCCAATAGCGACTCGCCACGTGGCACTCCCCAGTCACTCCGCCGGCTGCCTTGGCAGTTTTGCAAAAAGGACCCCGAGATTCCATAATTTACATAAATATCCTTCCACCTCCAAAAACCCTTGCAGTTAGGTCCAGTTTTTCTCGGTTAAGCCCTCGAGCTTCTTAGGTTTTCCATCTGAGGTCCAAGCTTTGTCCTTTTGCATCTAAACCCTCCTAGTTTCACACATATTATGTTTAGGTCCCTGAAATCATGTAGAAAACCCCCTAAAACTTTCAGATATTCACAATTTAGTCCCCGAATCTTGTTTCGGCCCATAACTTTTTCATCCTAGCTCCGTTTCACGCGTTCTTGGTGTCCACGCGATCGTCTCTCCGAGCCCGTCATTTCTAAAAGCTTGTTTTAGTCTTTTGGTAATGTTTGATTTATTGTTTTATTTATTGTATGTTTTCTTGCATGATCGTAGCCAACACGCCGTTCGAGGAAGTTCAAGTGCAGAGCTTTGCAGATAAGGAAAGTAGCTTATCGTTGGAGAAAGGCAAGTGACCCTAACCACCCTTCTACCTATGCTTTAATCAAGAACACTATAAATTAATTGGAACATGGAGAACCACCCAGGAAAACAGTGCAACCACAGTCCATATGGCTCTGGCTTAGCCAATTAATTAGGTGTGCGATTGTATTGACGACCCTATCCGAAAGGAACACAGGGGGCTCCGGGTTGCAGGGGTATAGCCCGGTTCTTTTGGGGTAGCAGCCTTTGCTAAGGTGCTGACCACTAGGGAGGGTTATGGTCCGCCCGAGTCAGAATCGTCGTGGGTTGTTGATGCTTTTGCATATCTTTGTAAAGGCTTTGTAGCGTCCCTATGCAATCACACCTCGGAAGTGTGATATTGTGCCTGATCAGTACATGCGTGGTTGGGTTCAAAGATCTTTGGAACTTTTACGCGAACTGTGGGTAAAGTGTGCAACCTCTGCAAAGTGTAAAACTGATCGATCAGCCATGCTCACGGTCAAGAGCGGCCTGGACCCTCACATGATTAATTGAACTTAAAGA
This sequence comes from Cenchrus americanus, assembly GCA_947561735.1. Lineage (NCBI taxonomy): Eukaryota > Viridiplantae > Streptophyta > Magnoliopsida > Poales > Poaceae > Cenchrus > Cenchrus americanus. The sequence goes on from OX387245.1 coordinate 253,570,280, forward strand.
TGGATTAATATTGCTTTCCGGTTATTCCTGTGGCCTTGCTGAGTACCAACCATAAGTGCACTCATCCTTGCTTACGCTGTTCAGAGAAGAATCCCGGTGTGGAGTACTTCACCGACTACGAGGAGTTCTGAGGATGCGATCAACCAGTCAGAAGCCTGTGGAAGATGAAGATGGAGTCGCGTCTTCATAGTTATCGTTGTTCGTGTAAAGACCTTTGTGTCTACTATCGTGAGTGTAATAAAAGTTAATAAATCTTTTCCGTACGTTTTGAGCGATGTCTTGTGATATTACACTCATGGGTCTATCATATGTGTGAAATTGTGATCCTGGCACACATATGAGATGCATTCGGTTTTCTACGGAAAATCGGGTGTGACAGAGTGGTATCAGAGCATTGCTGACTGTAGGACGCAGCCTCAGATAGAAATGGTCGATATTAAGGACTCTCTTTCTAGGAAACCCTTCTAACATTCAAAATATCTTATTTACGCTTAAAAAAATATTTTATTCTTTATTCTTTATCAAAATCAAATCTTTTGTTTTCTTCTACACTGAATCTGATTCTTGATCTTCCACCTTGAACTACCACACGTGTTTTATAGGATAGTTTCTTAGGTTGCCTACCCTTCTATCAGTTTCGTTTCGATAGAACCGTTCTTGTGAGGACGTGCGATGTTAATGCTTGTTGATTGTAAACATGCATGATTTGGATCTTTGACTTGATTGGAATGTTTTTGTGGAGTGGTGGCCACAAATACATCAATAAAATAATTAAAGTTAAAATTTGAATCTTAGCCCCTTTTCTCTGATTCACCTTTATCAATTCAACTTCCTATCGGAAAACTTCTCTCTCTAACAATCAAATGGTAAACACCAGGTCAGGAGTTGGACAGGATATTCCGTTCGTGCTCACATCGTCAATCAGCTGAATCAAGTTCCCTCCTCCACCACAAGAATTAGCGATGGATCCCACGATGCAGCAGTTCTTTACGGAACAGATGCAATTAATTCAGAATCTCACCGCCACTGTCCAGAATCTACAGGCACAGCAGAACCAGCCGCCACCACAAGGACCCGCACCACCTCCACCACTAGTGAACAAGCATAGAGAATTCATGAGCCACAACCCGCCCACTTACTCTCATTCTGTAGATCCCCTCGATGCCGATGATTGGCTCAAGACCATCAACAAGATGCTGAATATCACCCAATGTAATGATCGTGAGAAGGTTTTGTATGCCTCAGGACGTCTGGAAGGTGTAGCCTCTGATTGGTGGGATGCTTACACCGTCGCGCATGCTGCTGCCGACACCATTACCTGGCACGAGTTCCAGGAGAGTTTTCGTACACATCACATCCCAGCTGGTGTGAAGAAGCTGAAGAAGAGAGAATTTCTAGCTCTAAAGCAAGGCAACATGACAGTTAGTGAGTATCTGGATCAGTTTACTCATTTGTCCCGCTATGCACCAGATGAAGTCAACACAGATGCAAAGAGACAAGAACGTTTTCTCGATGGATTGATAGGTCCACTTAACTATCAGTTGCAGAGCCACACATTTCTTAACTTTCAGATGTTACTCAATAAGGCTATAGGCTTGGAGAATAAACGCAAGGAACTTCGTGAACAGAAGCGCAAGTTTCAACCTCAAGGTCAATCTAGCAGTAACACCCGCCCTCGTTACAACTCATCGCAAGACTCTCAGTTTTGTTCTAGCACACCAGGCAGAGGCCATGGACAGAGTCAACAGTACCGTTCGTTTGATGAACCCGAAGAATCCAACCCAATGACACCACAGGCTCCAAATCCTCATCAGAACCGCTCAGGTGCACCAGTAAGGAACACTACTCCAGTTCACCCCAGTGGATGCTTCAACTGCGGAGAATTGGGACACTATGCTAGTATTTGCCCTCAGCGCAATATGCAGACACCTCAGAGAGATAACAGAGGTCAACAGAATAATATGCATGGTAGGGTGAACCATGTGACAGCTGAAGAAGCTCAAGGAGACAAAGATGTTGTGCTTGGTACGTTCCTTATCAACTCTGTACCTGCAACAGTTTTATTTGATTCCGGGGCATCGCATTCATTTATTACTGAACGATTCGTGACAAAGCATGATGTACCCAAGAGTTCCATGAAGACACATTTGTTAATTAGTTCTCCAAACGGTGAAATGAAATCCACCTATGTATGCCCACAGGTCAATCTTAAGATCGGAGAGATAGATTTTCAGGCTGACTTAGTGATCCTAACATCAAGTGGGATAGATGTGATCCTTGGTATGGATTGGTTAAGCAAGCATGATGGAATCATTTTGTGTGCCAAGAAGTCGGTGCTCTTAACTACCCCGCAAGGAGATAGGATCGAGTTTGCCGCTACAAGCCCGAAGAAGAAAGAGAAGTGAACAAGCTCTGTGGTAGTAAACCATCATCTTTCAAGAACATCTTGTATCTCCTCTTGTTTCCCGATCCCTCCGAATCTCGGGACGAGATTCTTTTTAAGGGGGTAGGATTTGTAACACCCGAAAATCCCATCACAATAAAATATTGTTAGCAACATGGTTTAGTTTTATTTTCTAAGGATTTAATAAATTTGAATAAATAAATTTGCCTTTAATTAAATTAAACAACATTTAATAAGTAGAATCAAACAAGTGTTTGTGCATCATGTTGAAATGCATGAGTTTTGTTTGTGGTGTGATTTTAAAAGTCTTAAAAAACACTTGTGAAAAGTCTTAAAAATTTTTGTGAAAAAGTCCTTAAAAATAATTGTGAAAATTGGTGTGAAAGTTTGAATTAAAAAAAATGATGAAAGTTTGAATTTAATGTTTGAAAAGTTGTTTAAAAGGTTTTCTAAAAGTCTTAAAATAGTTGAATAAATTTGTGTTAAAATTTGAGTTTGAAAACATGTAAAAGATTTGAATTTAAAAGGTTTGAAAATGGATTTGAAATGAAAAGGAAAAAAAGAAAAAAAACTAAACAAATCTATCAGCCCAGCCCACCCCGCGGCCCACCTCCCCTCCCCTTCCCGCCGCGGCCCATCACAGATTCCGGCCCACGTGGCCCGCCAGCACCCACCCCTCTCTCCCTCCTCTCTCCCTCTCACCGACGGACGGGGCCCACCCGTCGCCCCGTCTTCTACCTCCGCCCGCGCCCCTTCCTCGCACCGGCCGTCCGCCGCCGCCCGACCGCTCACACGCGACCGTGGCCATAGGATCTAAGCCGACGGCCCGGATTAAATCAGGGCGCACCCCCTTGGATCGGTCCACGGTGGACCGGTGGACCGGGTCCACCGCGCCGGTCCACGGACCTTGCGTCACGCTGACGTCACCGCTTGCGTCAGCCCAGCCAATAGCGACTCGCCACGTGGCACTCCCCAGTCACTCCGCCGGCTGCCTTGGCAGTTTTGCAAAAAGGACCCCGAGATTCCATAATTTACATAAATATCCTTCCACCTCCAAAAACCCTTGCAGTTAGGTCCAGTTTTTCTCGGTTAAGCCCTCGAGCTTCTTAGGTTTTCCATCTGAGGTCCAAGCTTTGTCCTTTTGCATCTAAACCCTCCTAGTTTCACACATATTATGTTTAGGTCCCTGAAATCATGTAGAAAACCCCCTAAAACTTTCAGATATTCACATTTTAGTCCCTGAATCTTGTTTCAGCCATAACTTTTTCATCCTAGCTCCGTTTCACGCGTTCTTGGTGTCCACGCGATCGTCTCTCCGAGCCCGTCATTTGTAAAAGCTTGTTTTAGTCTTTTGGTAATGTTTGATTTATTGTTTTATTTATTGTATGTTTTCTTGCATGAACGTAGCCAACACGCCGTTCGAGGAAGTTCAAGTGCAGAGCTTTGCAGATAAGGAAAGTAGCTTATCGTTGGAGAAAGGCAAGTGACCCTAACCACCCTTCTACCTATGCTTTAATCAAGAACACTATAAATTAATTGGAACATGGAGAACCACCCAGAAAACAAAGTGCAACCACACGGTCCATATGGCTCGGCTTAGCCAATTAATTAGGTGTGCGATTGTATTGACGACCCTATCCGAAAGGAACACAGGGGGCTGCGGGTTGCGGGGGTATAGCCCGGTTCTTTTGGGGTAGCGACCTTTGCTAAGGTGCCGACCACTAGGGAGGGTTATGGTCCGCCCGAGTCAGAATCGTCGTGGGTTGTTGATGCTTTTGCATATCTTTGTAAAGGCTTTGTAGCGTCCCTATGCAATCACACCTCGGAAGTGTGGTATTGTGCACGATCAAGCACATGCGTGGTTGGGTTCAAAGATCTTTGGAACTTTTACGCGAACCGTGGGTAAAGTGTGCAACCTCTCGCAGAGTGTAAAAGCGATCGATCGGCCCGTGCTCACGGTCAAGAGCGGCCCGGACCCTCACATGATTAATTGAACTTAAAGATGGATTAATATTGCTTTCCGGTTATTCCTGTGGCCTTGCTGAGTACCAACCATAAGTGTACTCATCCTTGCTTACGCTGTTCAGAGAAGAATCCCGGAGTGGAGTACTTCACCGACTACGAGGAGTTCTGAGGATGCGATCAACCAGTCAGAAGCCTGTGGAAGATGAAGATGGAGTCGCGTCTTCATAGTTATCGTTGTTCGTGTAAAGACCTTTGTGTCTACTATCGTGAGTGTAATAAAAGTTAATAAATCTTTTCCGTACGTTTTGAGCAATGTCTTGTGATATTACACTCATGGGTCTATCATATGTGTGAAATTGTGATCCTGGCACACATATGAGAAGCATTCGGTTTTCTACGGAAAATCGGGTGTGACACTACGGTGGAGAAGTACTCGGATAAGAAGCTATACATGTCCTGTACTATGTAGAGAACTCCTAGACGTACCCGACTAGTACTCTCTCCTCAAACCGACTTGTAACCCTGCCTCTCGGGCTATATAAGGCGAGGCAGGGACCCTTCCCTTCGATATACGCATCATCCTGTAAACACAACCAATCAATCCAGAGCTACACAGCATACAGGACGTAGGGTATTATGCACCTCGCGACCCGAACCTGTCTAAACTGTGTGCCACGTGTCTCTTCCTCCGAGTTATCGATCTCGGCGAGGCCACATTCATCTACCTCGGGTACTCCCCTTGGTAGGTTGACGGTCTAAAACACCAACAGCTTGCGCGCCAGGTAGGGGATCTCGCCGAAGATCTCATGGTGAACTCGACGGCTTCAATCTCCATCAAGCCAACCGCCGCTTTCAACCGCGGCGACACCTTCGTCTTCGAGCCGTGGGTGTGCACTGCTAACGACGCTGGATCCTTCCAACGCCGCCTCACCATGACTCCCAACCCGAGCACTGGGCTCGTGACGCTTCCCGAAGTAATCATGGGCGAACTCGTCGGAAAATTTGGCGAAAGTTCGCTCTACAACCAACGCGCTGACTTCGAGTTGGGATCCGCTTCCAACTCGAACTCGACGTCTCCATGGGCCATCGCATGCGAGCCGGCTACTGAGCCATCGTGTGCGGACCTCCCACTCCATGAGCACTTCCCATACGGCCTCTGCAACGCTAGAAAGGCCCATGCGGAGGCTCTCACTGCGTGCTGGGCCGGCAAGGAGATCGTCTCCGACTACACCTCGGACTCCAACCCCGTCTCCGGCTACTACTCGGACTCCTCTTACGAGTTCGACTTCGGATCAGACCCCGACGAGCCCGAGTCCGAGAACTCCACAACCGAGCAACCTCTGTCAGGACCAGGTACCGGCCTGGTTATAACATCTACACCCGCTGGGAGATTCGTCTACTGGCCAGACCGCAAGCCTACAGACCTGACAAACGGGAACTCGCGCTGCATCGCCTACCTCGACTCGCTTCCCTTCCAGGTGGGAACACCACTAGCTCCAGCAGAGGAGCAAACTCCAACAGAGGTGGCGGAGGCGATCGCAGAGGCCGAGGCCACGCAGACAGCCACGTCACTGGTGTCTCACGCGGTGGCTACGATGCCCGCCGCAGAATCGAAGAAATTCGACGCAACAAGTCCTCCACGGCAGGCAAAAATGACGGCTTCCCCACCTTTTCTGCTCGACTTCGCAATCTGCTTCTCCTAGAGAAGTTCAAGCCTCTGGAGATCACCAAGTATGATGCGAAGCAAGATCCAGTGCAGTGGCTCAGATGCTATGCCCTCTCCATCGAAAATGCTGGCGGCAACAACGACACGAAGTGCCTCTACTTCCCCTTCTGTCTGGACAAAGCTCCACTTACATGGCTCGAGTCACTCGATAAGTACTCGATCGACAAGTGGGATCAGCTCAAGGAGCAGTTCACCAGCAGCTCCGCGTGCGCCATGGGACGCTCGGGTACTCGCATGGACCTCGCTATGGTGAAGCAGGAACGGGGCGAGACCTTACGCAAGTACATGCGGCGCTTCTTCGACAAGCGCGCCACTGTAGTCGATGTCACCGACAAGGAGGTCATCGACCTTTTCCAAGATGGTCTCTACCATTGTCGCACCTTCGAAGACTTCGGTCGCCGCCGCCCGAGCTCCATCACCAAGCTCAAAGACATGATCACTTCATGGGCCGACGAAGAAGACAAGGCGAATGCTAAGTATGACGCTATTCGCGGCAAGAGCAAGCAAAACCCGGACGACGACAACAACAATAACAGGGATCAAGGCGGTCGCAACAACAACTACTCGGGTCCTAATCACAAGCGCAAGCCAGACAACACAGATGCGGCTATCCAGCGCCCTATAAAAGACAACTCGAAGAAGACCTCCGGCGGCTTCAAGGACTTGCTGAAAGAGAAGTGCCCATGGCATCTGGAGGGTAACCACACTACCGAGCAGTGCTACCAACTCCGGCGAGCACTCAAGGACTCTCCAGAGCCATGACCTCCTCACAACAAGAAAGGCAAGAAAAAAGCCGACGAAGGCAATGGCGACTTCCAAGAACCCGACAAGACGGTGAACGTCCTCTTTGCCGGACTACCCACCAAGCGGTCTCAGAAGGCCACCAGGCAGGAAGTATTGAACATTGAACTAGAGGTGCCAACCCCTCTCAGGTGGTCGGAGGTACCCATCACCTTCTCCCGCGTAGATCAATGGACAAGCTTCTCTGAACCAGGGCGGTTTCCACTTGTCCTGAAGCTAGTAGTCGCGGGCTCCAGACTCAACAAGGTACTCATTGACGGTGGGAGTGGGCTCAATGTCCTCTTCACCAAGACCTTGAAGAAGATTAAGCTCGACATCACTCACATGCTCACCAAGAGCACGTCACCTTTCTACAGCATCGTCCCCGGGAACGCGGCTATTCCACTAGGCTCAGTGGTCCTGCCAGTTACCTTCGGGGAAACCAGAGAAAACTACCGCACGAGTACATTAAGTTCGAGGTCGCGGACTTCGAGACTTCCTACCATGCCATCCTCGGCAGACCAGCTATCGCCAAGTTCATAGCGGTACCCCACTACACGTACTTGGTACTCAAGATGCCAAATCCGGCCGGTGTACTCTCGCTACAAGGGGACTTGAAGATATCTTTCGACTGTGACACAGAAGTTGTGGAACTCGCAGCCACCATCAAGTACCCAATGCCATGATGGAGATCTATGCTGCATCAAAGAAGCATGCCCCAAATCAACTCGACATCCCAGAGAAGTCAGACAAAGCCAACAAGCCTCAGCCATCCGAGGAAGTGCAAGTCAAGGCAATTGATCTTGGCACAGTTGACAGCAGCAAGACTACCATGATCGGGGCGGGCCTTGACCCGAAATAGGAAGACGTCCTCGTCAGCTTCCTCCGGGCTAACCGAGACATCTTGGCATGGAAACCTGCGGACATGCCAGGGGTGCCCAGGAATATGATTGAGCACTCACCCAACGTTGACCCTAAAGCTACCCCGAAACGACAACACCTCCGCCGTTTCGCCGACGACCGACGGGATGCCATCAAGAAGGAACTCGCCAAACTACTCGCGGCTGGCTTCACCAGAGAAGTCTTCCATCCTGAGTGGCTCGCCAACCCCGTCCTCGTCCGCAAGAAGAACACCAACGAGTGGAGGATGTGCGTCGATTACACCGACCTCAACAAACATTGCCCCAAAGACCCCTTCGGGTTGCCACGGATAGATCAAGTCATCGACTCCACGGCGCGATGTGACCTGCTCTGCTTCCTCGACTGCTACTCCGGGTACAACCAGATCGCTATCAAGGAAGAAGACCAAGAGAAGACCACAATCATCACCCCGTTCGGCGCCTACTGCTACATGACCATGTCGTTCGGGTTGAAGAACGTGGCACCACCTATAAGCGAGCTATCCAGGCATGTTTCAAGAGACAGCTCATACAAGAACGTCGAAGCCTACGTGGATGACGTGGTCATCAAGACCAGAATCTCCGATACGCGCATCACCGATCTTGAAGAGAGTTTCGCATCCCTGCGAGAGAATCGCTGGAAGCTCAACCCGAACAAGTGTGTTTTGGTGTACCTTCGGGAAAACTAATCGGCTTCATCATCAGCCATCGTGGCATCGAAGTCAACCCCGAGAAGATTTTAGCCATCACCAAGATGAAAGTGTTGGGGGGTTACCCGAAAAATTTGGATGATTACCCTAACAGGAGAGAGAGTTCTTATCACGTTCAAGTACAAAGCGAGAGCGCAAAGAGACTGTAATTCCCTCTGCAAATAGCACAAGTTCCAAAATATCTGAATCCGTTTACACGTGCCCTCGCGCCCCCTTTTATAGGGAGATGAAGGGACTTTTACGTACCGAAAACACCCTCAGGCTCAGAGAATATTCTTAGTGTGAACGCATAGAAGAATGTCTTTTTCGTCTAACATATTTACAAATCTGCCACTAGTTCACACTCTAAACCCGGACTTTTTGGAACAACAACTTTGACTTTGCTTCTCCCGGTTCGTGAATGTCTTCACGTGAAACTCCCGAACTGGGTCTTCAACAGATTCCCGAATTGGCCTTCGCATCTCCGCTGGTTCGCGCATGTTCCCGCGCGTGACCCCCGAACTTAGCCCTTGACAGATTCCCGAACCGGCCGTCCTCCGAAGTTCGGGCCATCGACAGCTCGAGACTCCGGGCTTCCGCATGTTCGTGACCCCATTTCTTCACCGAATCAAGATTCCCGAACTTCGCACATTCGCGAATTCGAGGCTTCACAGGCTCCAGGCTTCCGAAAATCGTGAATTCCCTACCCCTGAAAAACATGTTTCGAGAACTTTGTTAAACTCAATGTTTTGAGGGTGACGGGTTTTCCTGAATTCCCCAACACTAGGCTCTCGGGGAAGCGGGTTGACTCTGACGATCCGATTCCACGAATCCTTCGGAAATTTAGTAAAAAACGTCACCCTCGGAACGTCGGAGGGGACACGCGTCGCCCGGGAACCCTAAGACGGTTAGATCGAGGCATGTTTCGCGGAACTACCCCTCCCCGCCCCTATAAATAGCAGGCTGTCGCTGTTAAAAAATTTTACGGCCTTTCTGCTTTCTTGCGGTTCGTGAATCTTTCGCGTTCGCGGAACCTGGTCTTCTGTTGAAAAGCTCGCGAACTTCTGGTGCTCTTCGCATCTTTCTAAGGTATTATTTTATTTCTCCCTTCTTAATTCTTACTTGTCATACTTTGGTGCAGTAGTATCTCAGTTTTATGCGCTTCATTCTCGAATGTTGTTCTTAACAGTTCGTATGTTTGTCTCTGTTGGTTAGGTGGCTAGAGTTAAAAGCACAGCTAGACCCATGACTACCGAAGAGCTTATTGCAGCTGGTCTTCCGCTTGACCCTGTTGACGAAGGTGCCGATCGTGCTGCACCAACCGAAGATTCTGGTTCTCCCAGCGGCTCCAGGAGTCGCGAAGACGGGGAGGTCCAATCTGATGACGGTGAAGATATCGAAGACGTGGATGTCGGCGTCAATGATCTAGTTAAGGCGAAGACTTCCGGCTCGCTGTCTCCTTCACTCGTCTTCGGAGAGTCCAAAGTGACCACCAATATGATTCGGGAGTATGAGAAAGCCGGGTTCTTTCCTCCGGGCGCTGGGCGAGCCCCGCTTGACGAACAAATCCCTACCCCCAGGGAGGGAGAATTTGTGGTCTTTCGCGACTTCTTCATCTGCGGACTTAGGTTCCCCTGCGACCCAATCCTGCCCGCTATTCTGGATGCATTCTCGGTGAAGATTCACCAGCTTTCGCCGACGTCATTTCTTGAGTTGTCAAAGTTCATTTGGATCATGAAAACCTTCGGCTGCAATCCCAGCGTTGCTGCCTTTGCCAGATTTTATGAACTGGTTATTGTCCCCGAAGTCGTTAAAGGCAGCGATGGTCAGTTCTTTCACACTCAGCACGCGTGTTGTACCTTCAACACCCGTTGCCAGAACACCCGAAAGGGGATCACCCGAATCCAGATTGCTCCCTGCTGCAAGTCAAACCTCACCGAGGACTGGAACGCTCATTGGTTCTATTTGAAGATCAACATGTCCGAAGTTCCCAGCTACACCGGCCCGGCTCATCCCTTGTCTTGCCCGATTGAGCCCCTGACTGCGGTGAACACGGCCGAATTCATTCAACGGGCCCTGGGGATCAGGAACTGCGAAAGTGCCTTTCATGTTGCCAGTACCATACTTGGTGGCCGCGATATCATCGAAGAGTTCGTGGCCGCTCGGATCTGGCCTATTTCAAGTGGTTGGGCGCCCACTGAGATCGTGTACCTTAAGGTGAACTGGGCTGCGCAAGAGGTGCCTTTCCCGAAGTTCGGGATTAAACTTCGCGAAGATCAGAGTGCCGATGCCTTCATGGTTGATATAGAGAAAAGGGTGAACACAATGATCGGAGAATACACCATGAACGAGTACAAGGCGTACAAGGCTCTCGTGAAGCACAAAAGACGGATCAATCGCGTGTTCTCTGAAGCTTGCGGTGACAAGTCTTTCAATTCTCGAGGCCCGGGTCCCAAGCTGAAGGTTCCCACAGTTGCAGTGGCTAGTTGTTCGGCTGCCCCCATTAACGCCCCCCGAATAAGATCTTCGAAGCGAGGCTCAGCATCTATCAGCGAAGGCCCTTCTTCTGGGGTCAAGCCGTCAAGGACGAGATCTCTAGAATCATCGAAGCATAAACGCAAGACTTCCAAGTGAACTTTGGATGCAGAGCTTCAAGCGGCTTCGGGTCTTGCCAAGATGAGTCGGAAAAAACTGAAGAAAGCCGTGAAGAAGGTTTCTTCCATCGGGGTTCGGCGAGTCCCCTCCGCCTTTGACGACGACGCCTTCGAGGAAGCGGACAGCCGGAAAGGTGTTTGCTTTTGGCCTCTGTTTAACTTTCGCAAGAATTGTCCGTCGGATTCTGAGAATGAATTCGTGGATGTTGATTCCTTTTCAGATGCTGCTCCCGAAGTTCGCAAGGAGACTGTCCCTTCTGCTGTTGATGAGTCCACTGTCGCTGCTGATGTTACTGCCCCCGCTGAGGTCCCTGCCGCCGAAGCCCCTGCTGCTGAAGCCCCTGCTGCTGGTGCTCCTGCCGCCGACCAAGCCTCCTCCGAATTTACCAAGGAACTTGAGCTCACCATTCAACGGGATGAGGACCCTACCGAACATGCTTCCTTGGTCGAATTTCGGGAGGTTGTTCCCGAAGATCAGGCTCCCTCTCCTTCTTTGGCCGCTTTGAACAAAAGCTTTGGTACGTCTCATCGCGGCAAGCTACTACGTGTTGGTTCGAGACAACCGGCGTTGGGAGCAAGGCGTCCAAGTTTTTAACTCTGTGGAAATCATCCACAATTGTTGATGAAACAGGAGGGGAGGCCTCGGAACAACTCGAAGGAGCTGCTCAGGACTCCGAGAAAGGGCCTCACCCTACCTCCGAAACCACCCCTTCATCTCGGGGGAAAATTTCTTCCGGTTCGGCGAAGCAAGTCACTATGCAGCACTTCAGCAAGCAAGGTTTATTCCTTTTCATTGCTTTTTGTGCTTTTTCCGATTCCCGAATCTCGACCTGAGACTTTGATCTTGGACTTTTCAGAATTCAAGGATCTTCTACACTCTTACTCTCCATCGAAGCTGGCGCGCTTTCAAGAAGACTACGCACTCAAGCATTCCATGCTCGGGAAAGTTGCCGTGGAGCGGCTTGCTGAACAAGAGAAGGCGAACAAACAACTTTCCCAGAAATCCAAGGAACTTGAGCGCAGCTTCGCCCTCGCACAGTCCGCGAATATTGAGCTCGAGAGGAAGGTGACTGAGTTGGCGGATGCCTTGAAGATCAGCCAAGACGAGAAGAAGGTCGCGGGGGCAGCGCTTAAGCAATCTAAGAAGGAGCTGGAAAAGGTTCAGAAGGCCCACAAAGATGATCTCAGCTTGATCGAAAATCTTCGGGAGAAACATGAAAGGGCTTCGAAAATTTCCGAAGATCTTCGCACCAACAATGCCAGTCTCGCCAAGTCTCTGAGCGCGAAAGATCGTAAAATCGTGGATCTTGAAAAGGCGCTGGCGGAGCAGAGTGAAGCCTCGAAGAGGAGTACTTCTGATATTCTAGAAAAATTGAAAATACTCTATGAGGAATACAAGAAGTTCTTGAACGAATTCGGGGTCCGTCTAGCTCCTCTTCCGGATAACATCGAGATTCCCGAATTCATGGATTGGATGGAGACCGAGTTCAAGGCCCTTACTGAGGTGATCTCCGGCGCCAGTGACTTCGCGGCCGCCTTCTTCGTGGAGAGCATTTTGAAGATCCTTCATGACTTCGACTGCGCTGACTTGGAGAAGTTTCGCGAGATAGTCTCCCAATTCCCCAGCGCCAAAAGCACTGTGATACTTCGAGCTAATGCCGATGTTCAGGCTATCAAGAACAAGTTCGCTAGGGAATTTTGGTTAACTAGTGGGAAGGAGACCGTCATGGTCATTGCGCGCGCGAAACTCGCTGAGGTAGTTTCTTGTTCGATTTCGTAACTTGTGTCTGCCACCGATGTTTCAGTCTCTCGAATTCCCTTCACATTTGCTTTTCTTTCTTTTTCAGCTGAACGAGGAGGAGAATCTTGAGAACGTCGTTGCGTCCCCCGAAGGGTCATCTTCTGGCGAAGATTCGAGCAAGTCGGGTGAAGAGGGTTCGGGCGGCAGCAGCAGCAGCAACAGTAGCAGTGATGCGGGCAGCGACGACTGGCAATCTTCTGAGCACGAGGACAGTTCTCCGAAGGTGGATGTCATGAATTAGATGTTATGTCCGAACTTTGCACATAGTAAAGGCTGCCTGTACATTTGTGTAGACTTACTTAGTTTCTCTGAACAAATGTTTTGTATACTTTAACCTGCACAGGTCCTGCAAGCTGGGCCTGCGCAGGACGTATTGCCACTATGAATTCATCGAGATAGGATGTTCGTTAGTGGCGAAGCGTGGCGCCTGTTCAAGCGGGCACATCCCTAGCAAGACTTCTCCGATTTTTGGCTTGAGGCCTCTCTTAAATTTTCTATTGGCTGTTTTGATCTCTCTTCATTTTTCTTGTTTCGTAAGAAAAGATATTTTTCATCCTCTACTTCGCGCTCCGCAAAGATTCCGAAGATGGAGCCCCTTAGCCCCTTAGTAGGCGCGTCTGACATCGCTTATGCTAGCGATATGGCTGAAAACAACGTTTGTAAACCAGGACATGTTGTAGAGCTTTCATTTTAAATTTCGCACTGACTGTTGTAATTATTGAGGAACTATTCGGAAGTTTTTATGCGAATAAGGCAATGAATACGTTTTTTTCTTGAAAAAACATCACCCTCCCCCACCTTGCCGTTTTGCATGAAAACTTGAAGGCATGTTGAGGAAACTTGCAGTTCGCGTATTTCGATCGAGTACACCTTTAGGAGGAATATTAGTTAACTTCTGAAAATTTGAACCGTCGTCGCGCAAGTCGACAAAATTTGTTTTCGAATTTTGTGGACTTGATCCATTTGGCAAACTTTCCCCGATTGATATTGCAACCTTCAGTTGCTTCAACCAAGACTTTCTACGTTTTTTCGCACGAGCCCCTTGCCCTTTTCTTATGACGACGTTATCACGAAAAACTTTTCGGCATTTTACGGTAGAGAAAAATCTGGAGGTAACTCCCCTCGCATTCACTTTGTCGAAATCATCCTGCTGGCTTTTCTTTTCAGTGGAAATCCCCTCGTGGATGGGACTTTCTGGGCCACAGCTCACTGCTGTTTCGGGCCTTTTTGGGTGGGAATCCCTCAATGGATGGGATTTTCTAGGCCACAACTTGTTGTTGTCTCAGGCCTCTTTCTGTGGGAATCCCTTGATGGATGGGATTTTCTGGGCCACAACTTGTTGTTGTCTCAGGCCTCTTTTGGTGGGAATCCCTTGATGGATGGGATTTTCTGGGCCACAACTTGTTGTTGTCTCAGGCCTCTTATTCCTCGATGGAATTCTGTCTATCTCGAAGCCTTTCTCACGAACTTTTTTCTTTTTTCACGATGGAATTCTGGCTATCACGAAGCCTTTCTCATGAACTTTTTTATTTTTTCACTATGGAATTCTGGCTATCACGAAGCCTTTCTCACGAACTTTTTTCTTTTTTCACGATGGAATTCTGGCTATCACGAAGCCTTTCTCACGAACTTTTTTATTTTTTCACGATGGAATTCTCAAGTTACGCGATTTGGGGGAAGACTCTTTTCATATATATATCACAAAGAGTATTTACATAGGATCCGCCTTGTTAAAAACCTTGCCTCTTGATTTAGAGCCCCCTTTGCAAGGAAAAGAGTACGGTCCTTCTTATTCTAATGCGACTAGAAAAAGTAAAACTAATTTTTTGTCCCGAAATCACTTATAGACACGTGATTCGGATTTTTTTGTTCTCTAAAGTACAAACTTACGAAAATCGGAAAACTACTAAATGTTACATCTATCTACAACTAGGGTTTTCATGGATAATACCTTTTTAAACTGTCAGCATTCCACGAATACGGCAACTCTTCGCCAGTCTGCTCCATCAGGCGAAAAGCCCCTGGCATATCTGTTTCCCTGGCGATGTAAGGCCCTTCCCATGACTCATGAAGTTTTCCTGGGTTCTCCCCTTTTCAAGACAAGATCACCAGTTTTTATGTCCTTTAGGACCACCTTTTTGTCTCTCCATGCCCTTGTCTCTCTCTGGTATTTCTCAATGTTTTCCGCTGCTTCAAGGATTGTCAGCTCGATCATGTCCTTTTCCACCCTCTTATCAATTTCCTCTATCTCTTTTCCTTTCAGGACCCTCATGCTTTCATTCTTGATTTCCTCCGTTGTCATAGCCTCAGTCCCGAAAAGCAGGCGAAAAGGCGTGAAACCTGTTGCCCTTGATACTGTGGTGTTGTTTGACCAGATCACCTTCGGAAGTTCATCCACCCACTTTCCCTTTTTATGATCGAACAAACATCTCTTGATTCCCGAAAAAATCAGGCCATTGGCTCTTTCAACTGCACCATTGGACTGTGGGTGATATACTGATGAAAATTTTGCATGTTGTCGGTGCGGAATGTGGTCCCGACACTAACCAGTAGATAGCGCCTAGGTCTATCCCTCAATGGTCGATGCCAAGCAACAAATGACACAAGGTTTTATCCTGGTTCCGACTGAGGGGGCCGTACGTCCAGCAGGGGCGTGCTCGTGGCACTATATTGCTCAGCACCGGGGGTGCTTGTAGTGGGGCAAGTACAAGCAAGGCGGGAGAGGAAGCGTGGCTTCCAAGTCCCTAGTGAGTGTGGCTGAAGACGTTGTGGGAGAATAAGAGAGTGAGTGCACGGTGTGTTGTGTTCGACTGTGCTTGTCCTCCTCCCCTCCCCCCCCCCCCCCGCGGCTGGGGGCTCACCTCCCCTTTTATAGGCCAAGGGGGCGGCGAGTTACATGCACGCCGCGCTACCTAGCTACGTGAGGGAGCACGTCGTGCTACGGTGTAGAGTGGGCGGCCGTCCGGACGATCTTCGCTGCGATCCAGCCATGATGGCCTACCCCGTACCCGAACAGTAGCGGTTCGAGGGTAGGAGGGCGACAGATGGCGGTGGCGTCCTCTGATAGGCTTCGAGGGAGGTGCTGATGATGGCTGGTACGGGGCACAGGAGCAGGCAGAACGGCGTTCCTTCCCAATGCGCTCCGCGGTAGCGGAGTGGTTCTGCCGAGTGCCCGGGCATGCGCCCGCGGTGCCGGGCGTGCGCCCGCACGCGTGGGTACGGCGGCCGCGCCGTCGCGGTGACCGGGATGGCCATCCACCGCCTAGCGCCCCCCACCTAACCCGTAGAGTCACGGGAAAGTGAAATCGAGGGTGCGCCGGGCCCCCCTTCGAGGGTCGGGCGCGTTAGCCGCATCGGTAGGGGCGCGCGGTGTCACGGGACCGACACCGGCCGTACCGCACGGTCCATCCCCACGTAGCGGGGATGGGCTCCTCCCCGGGGAGTTGGTGCGGTGGCACCGGGCGTGAGCCCGGGCGCATGATGGCGCCGTCCCGCGGCGTCGGGCGTTAAATGCCCAAGTACGGGGCCGGCGCACGCGTGCGGGGCGCCCGTGAGCGTGGCGGGCCCCGGCCCGAGGGCGGAGCGGACCCTCGAGCGGGACGAGACCCGCTCGAGGGGGGGTGGAGTGAGCCCTCGAGCGGGGCGGGACCATTCGAGGGGGGTGTCGCCCCTCGAACGAGGCGGAACCCGTCCGAGGGGGGAGCGCGCCCTCGAGCGAGGGCGGGGCCGGCTCGAGGGGACTTCTAAGCGGGCTGTCTCGGTGGGCCGTCGGGATCCCGGCGTGGGCCGCGTCCTGCATGGTTAGTTGCCTGCATGGTTTGGCTTAGCGTGTTTTGATACCGGGATTTAAGTGAGGATTTCCCCGTTGTTTAAGGGGACCCCTAGGGCTGTCCCCGACAGTAGCTCCCGAGCATCTGCGGATTTGCCATTGAGGCTCCCGCAGATGCTGGAACCTACTGATAGGACGTTCTTCCCCCCTTGTTTGCGAACGCTTTCCGTGGGGCCGCGTCAGCGGACCCGCGGGTCTAGCCCCCGAAGCCCCGCAGGAGTGTGGGTTCTCCTGCGGGGGTTAGCCGCGAGAACTTTGGTCAGAAAGGCGTGGCACTTATGCCAACCGGCATCGGCGGTATTTCAGCCGGCTTCGGGGGTGCACGCTCCCCTGTCACTGTCTCCGGCGGGTGCAATTTCAAGGAGGTGTAGCCGTGCGTCAAGCCCCCGAGCCTTGGCCCGTTCGAGGCGATCGGGTCGAGCCTGACGACTTGTTTCTTAACGCGCCCTCGCCGTCCCTCCGCGGGACCGGAGGGTGAGGGTTTCGCAACTCCCATCGAGCGGGTCGCGAATTGCGGATTCCTCTTCGAGCTGCTAGCGGGTGGTTCAAGTGGACGTCCATGCCCCGTTCGATAAGGGTAGGCTGCGCGGTCCGGAGACACGTCCATGGAAGCGCTTGCGTGGGTTTGCTAGGTGGGGCTCGGTCCCATTCGCTAGGGACCGAGGGCGCGGAAGCTCTCCCTCGGTGGGATCCCCCCGGCTAGCTGCCCTCGCTGGCTCTCGAACACGACATGTGGGGCACCCTCGAGCCGACGGGCTCGAGGAACGGCTCGTATGCGCGTGCCCTCGTCGTCCCTAACTCTGTGATCTGAGGCGCCTGTTCGAACCCGTCGAGGGTCAGGCTTCGAACCTCTGATCAGTAGGGCCGTGCGGGGCCGTGCCTGGACAGCCCCGTCTTTTCGCGTTTGCGGCCGTCGAGGGGTCTGGGCGAGCCAGCCTTCGAGGCGCTTGTTGGCAGCACGGCGCGGCATGAGTGCTTTCGGTGCCGCTCTATTTCAAGCGTGACCTGGGCGATCCTCTCACGCGCGTGCCTTCTTTTAGAGGGTTGACATTGTCTCGAGCCGGGGGCTCGGGCCGCTCGAGGGTTTCGCGTGGCATGGGTGCCCGCGGGCGCCTGCTCTACATCGAGCAGGTCCCGGGTGACCTTCTCACGCTGATATCCCATCGAGGGTTGACGTCATTTTGAGCGGAGGGTCATGCCGCTCGAGGGTTTCACGTGGCATGGGTGCCCGCGGTTGTCTGCTCTACATCGAGCAGGTCCCGGGCGACCTTCTCACGCTGATATCCCATCGAGAGTCGCCTCTGTTTCGAGCCGAGGGTCATGCCGCTCGAGGGTTTCACGTGGCATGGGTGCCCGCGGTTGACTGCTCTACATCGAGCAGATCCCGGGCGACCTTCTCACGCTGATATCCCATCGAGGGTCGCCTCTGTTTCGAGCCGGGGGTCCGCCCCGCTCGAGGGTTCTCCTTGCTTGGCAAGGGACCCGCGCATTTAAGTGCCTTGCGGTCGTGGCTGCGGTTTTGCAGCGTGGGCGCGCCTTTTTAGGCGCTGCAGCCGCGCGCGCGCGTAGTGGGCGGCGCGGCAGGCGGACGTGACGGTTTTGCCTCGGTCGCTGCCGGTCTTTGCTGTAATGATGACCCGCCTGCAGTGTTATAGCCGCTGCGGTCGTGGTGGGGCCCACCCGTCGACGCGATGGAAAGATTCCTGCAGTTAATGCTGGCGGGGCGTCCGCTCCGGAGAGCTCGCCCGTCGGCCTATAAAACTGCGGGGAGGAGGGGACGGCGGTTTTTTACCTTGGCATCTTACCACTTTCAGTCCCCCGCCCCTTCGCCTTCGTCTCGCTCTCGCCACCGCGCGGTCTCGCCGTTAGAGCTCTTTCCCCGTTTCCTTGTCCTCCGCCTTCGCATTCCTTCGTCCCCCCTCATGGCGCCACCTCAGCTTCCCGTTAGGATCCTGGAGCCG
This sequence comes from Cenchrus americanus, assembly GCA_947561735.1. NCBI lineage: Eukaryota > Viridiplantae > Streptophyta > Magnoliopsida > Poales > Poaceae > Cenchrus > Cenchrus americanus. The sequence continues at coordinate 253,588,988 of OX387245.1, forward strand.
TACGCCTGGGAGAGGTCGACGGTGACCCGGCTCGCCCTTGGCGAGCTGGTCGCCGCCGGTCAGCTGGCGGCTAACGAAGAAGGGCGCCCGGCGGAGTGGATCGTGCCACCGGCGACGCACCACGAGCCCAACCCGCCGGAGGGCTACGTGGTGAGCTTCGTCCGCTACCACGAGCGTGGCTTTAATGCGCCGGCGAGCACCTTCATGCGGGCGATGTGCTACTACTACGGGGTGGAGCTGCACAACTTCGCCCCCAACGCGATCTCGCAGGCGGCCACGTTCGTGGGCGTCTGCGAAGGGTACCTGGGGATCCCGGTCAACTGGGATCTCTGGGTTCACCTCTTCCGCGGGAGCTCATCACGCAGCCCACGTCGGAGCCGAGGACTCGCCGCGCGGTGCGCGCTGGCGGAATGTCGCTTGCCCTGCGGGGGCAGCTCAAGGATTTCTACATCCCCTGCACCATGATGACGAACAACGCCAGCTGGGAGCGGGGATGGTTCTACCTGCGCAATGCCGAGCCCGGCCTTCCTCCCTACACCGGCCGGGTGTTCAAGAAGAGGCCGGACTCCTGGGGCTACGGGGTGTCTACGGCCCAGCATCGGGCGCGGCAAGAGTCCGTCCTCGCCGCCCTGCAGCGGCTGGCGAAGCACGGGCTGAACGCAATGGGGGTCCTCACCTTCCTCCACCACCGGCGGGTCGTGCCTCGATGCGAGAGGCCACTCCGCATCTTCGAGATGACGAGAGGCGGCCAACCCCGTCGACCCGGCGAGGTCGCGGATGCTCCCGACGCCCCTTGAGCGGCCGTATGCGCTCACCCGGCGCGGAACGCCGTCGACACCCGGACGCCGGCGCCTGCGGGTCGGACCCCATGGGACCTTGAGATGCTCCCCCACGGCGGCCCCTGGTGAGTTGGGTTCCTGATTTTGTTTCAGTCCTTGGTCTTGCTTTTGTTTCCTGATGCGCCATTGTCGCTCTTGTGCGCAGCTGGTGGAGTTCAACGCCGCCAAGTCCGTTCCACCCACCCCCGATTCCCGTGCGCTCGGCCGGGCGGCGCAGCGGGAGCAGCAGGAGCGAGCGGCGCGCAAGAGGGAGCACGCGAGGCGGCGCCAAGCGCGCCGCGACCAACGGTCCGCGGAGTACCGGCGGCGCGAGGAGGCGGGGGCTCTCCTCCCCGGATGTCGAGGGAGCCCTCGTCTTCGGACGAGGACGAGGAGGAAGAGGCCGAGGGGGAGGGCCCCTCCGACGGTGGCGACTCGCGCCCCCGTCGCCGGAACCCGCGCCGGCGTCGGGGCGGCTCCGCCCGGGGCGGTCGCACCGACGCCCGCCGCCGAGGCAATCGTCATCGGGGGCGGCACGCGCCGCGGAGGTGCCGGCGCGTGCCGCGGAGGCACGCGCGCGACGCGCGCCGCGCGCGCGTCGAGCGTGCCCGCGCGCGCGGGAGGAGCGCGCCCGCGCGTGCGGCATCATCGTCGAGGGGCGCGACGGCGGGCGCGCCCGCGTGCGGGCGAGCGTGCCCCCGCGCGCGGTGGCGCCTTCCGGAGGTGTGGCATCGGGCGCGCCCGCGCACGGGGCGGGCGTGCCCGTGCGCGCGGCGGCGCCGTCGGGGAGGCGCCGCGGCGGGGCGCGGCCGCCGCGCCGGCCTCGTCCGCAGAGGCCTCGAGGAAAAGGAAGCGGGACTTTTCCTCCGCGAGGTAAGGAGCCTGTCCTCCTTCGTTTGGTTTTGGTTTGCTGGTGATTAGGTGCTCTAACCCTCCGTTCGTGCCTGCGCAGGGCGGTGCCAACTGTTCCTCCTCTTGCACCGGCCAAGGTGCTGAGGACGGACGCATCGATTCCCACCCGGCGGCGCTCGTCGAGGGGGTCGCGCCCGGGGACAAGCGCGACGGCGGGCACGAGCTCGCAAGGCCCGGTTGGGGCCTCGAGGCCCCGGCCGGCGGATCGGCCCGCCGCGGCGCGGCCGGAGGTCGCCGGGGCGGCCGGCGCCGGTCGCCACGGAGATACGCGGGCGCGGCGGCGGCCACGGTGGAGGCGCGGCCCGCGGTGGCGGCCACCTTGCGGAGGAGGTGGAGCGGGCGCAACCCCTGCGGGAGCGCCCGTGGATGCGGCGGTACGGGGCGGAGGCGGCGGCCACGGCGCCGCGACGGGCGCCCGTGGCCGCGGAGGCGCAGGTGGAGGTGCCGGCGGAGGCGGCGCAAGCGGCTGCGCCCGCCGGCGATCTTCAGGCGGAGGTGGTGGAGCTCTCGGATGACTCCCCGCCGCCTGGGTGGAATCAGTGGGCCAGCTGGCCCACGAACTCCCCCGAGCCCCAGGAGGGGGCCCTCGTGAGGCGGCACGAGGGTCACATGGTGGTGGGGGGCCGAGGACATGGTGCCGAGGCCTCGTCCTCCCACGCCGGCCGCCCCGCCCAAGTGGAGGGGGCTGTCGGTGATCCCCCGGCGTTTGCTGACGCCGGGGGGAGCGAGAGAGCTGCAGGGCGAGCTTCGGAGCCACGGCGCCACGCTCAACCGCGCGCTGAACGAGGCGCTGCAAGTCCACGGCGGCCCGGCCTGGCTCGTCTTCCAGGTGAGCCATGGTTGCTCGTCCCTCTTCTTCGTTTGTGTACATCGCGCTCAAGTTTTGTTGCTCATGGGATTTGGCGTGTGGATGCCAGGAGCTCGAGCGCCGCGCCCACGACAAGGTTAAGGATGATGCGCTCGCGCTCAGCATCAGCAACGCCAACCAGGAGCTGGCCCTCCGCGAGCAAGGCGAAACCGTCCAGCGTCTCGAGTTGGCGCTCGAGTCCGCGCGCCGCGACCTCGATTTGGAGAGGAAGCAAGTCGAGGGTGAGTCACTTTTTGACTCTGTTTGTTGGTTTTTTGCTTTAGAGGGTTCGTTTCTCCCTTTCTGATTTCTTTTCGTCTTGTTGCTTCCATGCTTGCGCACCGCCCTGGGGCACGCTGCTGGACGGGCCGAGGCCCTGCAGGCTTCCTACAACTCCTCTGAGCAGGAGCTGCGGGAGCTGCGTGACGCGGCCCTCGAGACCTGCCGCGTCGTCGAGGAAGGCGAGGCCCGGGCCGGCGGCTCGGCCCGGCCGCCCGCCGCGCGCCCTCGGCGGCCATGTCACGGAGCGGATGCGCCGGGCGTTGCACCTAGGCGTCCAGAAGGTCTTCGGAGTGGTGCGATCCCACTACGAGGTCAACTTCGAGGCGCTGGCGGAGGGCTATATCGTTCCTGAGGGCGTCGAGGACGAGGTGGCCATGGAAAGCGTAGACGCGCTTGCTGCCGACGCCGCCGGATCGCTCGCCGAGGCCTTCGAGGAGTTCCTCTTCCCCGACGTCGCGGACGCTGCCGCTCCTCCTGCCTGAAAGCAGTCTGGGCGCTAGGCCCGTTTTTTTTTGTGTATCAGTACTCTGGCCTCGTGGCCTTTTGTAAATAAACAAGTCGTTTCATGGACATGGGCATTGGATGTAAATGAAATCGTTTGTTTATCACGCTTTTTGTTTCTCCTTCTTCCTGAGTAGATTCTAGTTAGGGGAGTTCGATTTTCACAGGGAGCCCGCTGGGTTGGAGGCGAGAGAGAAGGGCCATAGCCACGCGGCGTAGGCTATCTCTGGCTCGCACGCTCCTTCCGCTGTGCCGCCTGCGCCCTGTTCGAATCATGGCTCGAGGTTGAAGTAGGAAACAAACTTAGCGCGTGTGAGTCGTTTTTTTATTTTTGCGCAAAAAATGGGACCATTTTTTTTGGGGGGGGATGCCCCCCGCAGTAGCCCCCGAGGGTAACTTGGGTTTCAGGGGAAAGCCGAGTTGCCCTTTTATTAGACTTGGAGTATTTACATAGTTGACACCAACTGGGGTGTTGGCCATGCGATTTTACAACAGAAAGTACTTGGAAATCCTAGCTAAGGGTAGAAGCGACGTAGCTGTTGGATGTTCCAAGCGTTGGTGAGTTCTTCACCGTCCTCGTTGGCCAGCTTGTACGTGCCCGGCTTGAGCACCTTCACCACGACGTAGGGTCCCTCCCATGGGGGCGATAGCTTGTGGCGTCCTCGGTTGTCTTGGCGTAGCCTTAGGACCAAATCCCCCTCGCTGAAATCCCTCCGACGTATCTTGCATGCTTGGTAACGTCGTAGGGACTGTTGATACCTTGCGGAGTGCATCAACGCCACGAGGCGTACTTCGTCTAGCTGGTCCAGCGAGTCCTCGCGGGCTCGTTGGTTAGCATCTTCGTCGTAGCCTCGAATCCTGGGCGACCCATATTCCAGGTCCGTGGGGAGGACGGCCTCCGCGCCATGGACTAGGAAAAAAGGGGTGAACCCGGTGGCTCTGCTTGGGGTGGTCCTCAGGCTCCACACGACTGCTGGTAGTTCTTGGAGCCATTTTCGGCCGGATTTGTTGAGCTGGTCGAAAATTCTGGGCTTGAGGCCCTGTAGAATCATGCCGTTGGCACGTTCCACTTGGCCGTTGGTCTGTGGGTGTGCCATAGCCGCCCAATCCACGCGGATGTGGAACTTGTCATAGAACTCCAAGAACTTCCGGCCCGTGAACTGGGACCCATTGTCTGTGATGATGGAGTTTGGCACTCCAAAGCGGTGGACGATGTCGGTGAAGAACGTGACCGCCTGCTCAGCCCTCAAATTCGTGATGGGGCGCACCTCCACCCACTTGGAGAACTTGTCAATTGCGACCAGTAGGTGGGTGAAGCCCCCGGGCGCCTTCCGCAGGGGCCCAACGATATCCAACCCCCACACGGCGAACGGCCATGTCACGGGGATCGTTTGCAGGGCGTGAGCGGGCAAGTTGGACTTGCGGGCGTAGAACTGGCACCCTTCGCAGGTGCGTACGATTTCACTGGCGTCCGCGACCGCGGTAGGCCAATAGAAGCCCTGGCGGAACGCGTTGCCAACGAGGGTGCGCGGCGCGGCGTGGTGGCCACAGATCCCCGCGTGGATGTCCCGTAGGAGCTCGCGCTCCTCGGGAATAGGTATACACCGCTGGAGGATGCCTGACGCGGCGCGCTTGTACAGCTCGCCGTCGGCGAGGGTGAAGGATTTGGCCATCCTGGCGATGCGCCTGGCTGCGGCCCGGTCTGCGGGGAGTTCCCCTCGAGCGATCCAGGCGATGTATTTTTCCCGCCAATCCACCTGGACAGGGGCCGGCTCTATGTCCATCGCATCGACCTCGTGGGAGCCGTACCCCTCGAGAAGGGAGAGCACGTACGCCTCGTTCGAGGGGTCCTCATCCATGGGTTCCGCACCCGCTGGATTCGAGGGAGCCCCCGAGGGTCCGCCGTCGCTCGAGGGGTAGGGCTCGAAGGCGACCGAGGGTTGCGCGATGTCGCGCGCGAAAACGTTCGGGGGAACGGTGATCCGCCCGGACGCGATCTTCGCCAGCTCGTCTGCTTTCTCATTGTACCGGCGGGGTACATGATTAAGCTCGATGCCGTAGAACTTGTCTTCGAGGGCCCGCACGGCTCTACAGTAGGCCTCCATCTTGTCGTCGTGGCAGCTCGCGTTCTTCATGACTTGATCGATCACAAGCTGTGAGTCCCCTCGCACGTCGAGGCGCTTGACGCCCAACTCAATGGCGATTTTGAGGCCGCAGAGGAGGGCCTCGTATTCCGCCATATTGTTGGATGCGGGAAAGTGGAGGCGCACTACGTAGCGCATGTGCTCCCCGAGGGGTGACACGAAGAGCAGGCCCGCGCCCGCTCCTGTCTTCATCACCGAGCCGTCGAAGAACAGAGTCCAGCACTCTGCTTGGATTTGTGGGGGCGGCAGCTGCGGGTCCGTCCACTCGGCCGACGAAATCGGCTAAGATTTGCGATTTGATGGCCTTACGCGGGGCGTAGGCGAGCGTCTCGCCCATCAACTCCACGGACCACTTGAAAATCCTGCCTGCCGCGTCGGGGTTGCGAATGATCTCTCCTAGCGGGAAGGAAGAGACCACCGTGACCGGGTGGGCCTCGAAGTAGTGGCGGAGCTTGCGCCGCGCGAGGACTACCGCGTACAACGCCTTACGGACCACGGGGGGTAGCGCGTCTTCGTGTCCAACGAGAACTTCGCGCGATGTAGTAGACCGGCCCTGCACGGGCAAGGCATGCCCTTCCTCCGTGCGCTCCACGACGATCACGGCGCTGACCACCTGGGTGGTTGCGGCCACGTAGAGTTGGAGGGGTTCGCCGTCTCGCGGCGGCGTGAGGATTGGGGCGTGCGTCAGTGACGCCTTCAGCTTGTCGAGCGCTTCCTGGGCCTCGGCGGTCCAAGAGAAGCGCTCGTGCTTCTTGAGCAGCCGGTAGAGGGGCAGGCCCTTCTCACCGAGCCTCGAGATGAAGCGGCTTAAGGCGGCGAGGCACCCCAACACCTTCTGTACCCCTTTGAGGTCCCGAATCGGACCCATTCGTTCGAGGGCCGCGACCTTTTCAGGGTTGGCCTCGATTCCCCGCTGGGAGACGATGTACCCTAGGAGCATGCCCCGCGGCACTCCAAAGACACATTTTTCGGGGTTTAGTTTGACCCCGTTGGCCCGTAGGCGGCTGAACGCGACGCCAAGGTCGTTAACCAGGTCGTCCGCCTTCCTGGTCTTGACGACGATGTCGTCCATGTATGCTTCGACCGTCCGCCCGATGTGGTCCCCAAAAACGTGCTGCATGCAGCGCTGATATGTTGCGCCCGCGTTTCTGAGGCCAAAAGGCATCGTGACGTAACAGAACGTCCCGAACGGCGTGATGAACGAAGTCGCGAGCTGGTCGGACTCCTTCATTTTTATTTGGTGATATCCCGAATAGGCATCAAGGAAACGAGTAGTTCACACCCGTTGTTGAATCAACGATTTGATCTATACGTGGCAAAGGAAAAGGAACTTTTGGACATGCTTTATTGAGACTGGTGTAGTCTATACACATCCTCCACTTCCCATTTTTCTTTTTTACAAGCACAGGATTAGCTAGCCACGTAGGGTGGAACACTTCCTTGATGAATCCGGCCTCAAGGAGCTTCCGCAGCTCCGCTCCGATCGCCCGTCGCCGCTCCTCGTCGAAGCGGCGCAGCCGCTGCTGCACTGCGCGGGCATTTGGCAGGATATCAAGGGAGTGCTCGGCGACCTCCCTTGGGATGCCTGGCATGTCCGAGGGGCTCCACGCGAAGACGTTGGCGTTGGCGCGGAGGAAGTCGATGAGCACTGCTTCCTATTTAGGGTCGAGGGTCGAGCTGACCCTTAACGCCTTGCCCTCGGGGGCCGACGCGTCGAGGGGGATCCCTTTGGTTTGCTCGGCGGCCTCGAAGGTGCCGACGTGCTTGGCGGCGGAGCTGAGGTCGTCGTTGACCATCTTCTCCAGTGTGTTCACCAGCGCTTCATCCAGCGCTAGTGCCTCTGCATGTTCCACGCACTCGACGTCGCAGTCGAATGCGTGCTCGATCGACGACCCGACGGTGATGACGCCGTTTGGACCCGGCATCTTCATCTTCAGGTACGTGTAGTTGGGGACCGCCATGAATTTGGCATAGCATGGTCGCCCAAGTATGGCATGGTAGGCCCCTTTGAACCCCACCACTTCGAAGGTGAGGGTCTCCTTGCGGAAATTCTTGGGGGTCCCAAACCAGACCGGCAGATCGATCTGCCCGAGGGGTTGAACCTGCTTGCCGGGCGCGATGCCGTGAAACGGCTTCGTGCTGGGCCGCAGCTGGTCCAGCCCGATCCCCATTAGGTGCAATGTATGCGCGAAGAGGATATTGAGGCTACTGCCTCCGTCCATAAGGACCTTCGAAAACCGGGCGTTCCCAATGATGGGATCGACCACCAGTGGGTACTGGCCCGGGTTCGGGATGCGGTTTGGGTGGTCGTCCCGGCTAAAGGTGATGGCATCCTTCGACCAGTTAAGGAAGGCCGGAGGCGCCCTCTCGAGGCGAGGACTTCGTGCCGCTCCTTCTTGCGGCCGCCGGTCGACATGTCGACGGTAGGTCCCCCAAAGATGAGGAACACATTTTCGACAGCGGGGAAACCACCCGCGTCGCCATCGCCCCCATCTTTCTTGGCCTCTGCCTCCTTCGCGGCGGCACGGCCATAGAACTTCTTGAGCATGTCGCCTTTGCTCAAGAGTATGGTTCACGGGAGTCTTGTGGTAGGGGCATGGCTTCTTCATCATGTCATCAAACACCCCCGGGCCTCGAGGAGCCGGTCGAGGGCCGCGTCGGGCCGGGTCAACGGCGAGGGCCTCGGCGTTGCCGCCGTTGCACCCTGCTCGCGCGCCTCGCGGCGCGGCTTCTTCCCCTTCTTGCCCCGCTTGTCGTTGCGGCGCGGCTCCTTGGACCCGCTGCCCTCCGCGGGCGTGTCCTCGGAGCGCTTGCCCTTCTTGCCGTCGAAGATCGCCCCCACGGCCTCCTCTCCCGAGGCGAAGCTGGTGGCGATGTCGAACAGCTCGTTCGAGTCCGTAGGCGGGCTGCGTCCCAGCTCGCGCACAAGGTCCCGGCACGTGGTGCCCTCGAGGAACGCGTGCACAATCTCGGACTGTGCCACGCTGGGGAGCTCCGTGCAGCGCTTGGAGAAGCGCCGTATGAAGTCCCGCAGCGATTCGCCCGGCTTCTGCGTGCAGGAGCGCAGATCCCAGGAGTTCCCGGGGCGCACGTATGTGCCCTGGAAGTTGCCCACGAACGTGTGGACTAGATCGTCCTAGTTATGGATCTGGCTGGCGGGCAAGTGCTCGAGCCATGTCCGGGCCGCGTCGCCCAGATGTAGGGGCAAGTTGCGGATGATCACTTCGTCGTTGGTGGCCCCGCCCAGCTGACAGGCTAGGCGGTAGTCGTTGAGCCAGACGCGGGGGTCCGTCTCCCCGTTGTACTTGACGATTGTCGAGGGCTGACGGAAGCGTTGGGGGAACGCCGCCGTGCGGATCTCCCGGCTGAACACACGGGTGCCCGGGGGCTCCGGCGTCGGGGAGCGATCCTCACCGCTGTCGTAGCGTCCACCCCTTCGGGGGTGATAGCCTCTGGCCGCTCGTGTGTCCGCCTTGCTGGTGCGCCTGGCGTTGATGACGTTGCGGGCATCTCCATCCAGCGCCCTGCGTGTGTCAAGGAGCCGCTCCTTGGCCGGCGTGCGTCCCTGGTCAGCAGGTTGACCCACGTGCACCGAGGGTTCGCCTCCTGGTGCAGGATCATCACCCCGCGCGTCCCCCTATTGGCGGATGCGTGAGGCCGAGCTCTCGGCCTGCTGGACGGCCGCTTGCTCAAGGAGAGTCTGCACCTCGCGGTGCATGTCTCGAGCCTCGGGGGTCGAGGGTGCCGGCACGGCGTGTAGCAACGTCGCGGCGGCGATGAGCTTTTGGCTCGCCCGTGGCGGAGTGTCCGAGTTGTCGACGTTGGGGCGGGGTTGAGGCGGTCACGGACCTGTCGGCCTAGCTCCCGTGCGCGTTCGCCGCGCGCGGAGGCCTCCCCCGCCATCGAGGCGCGGAGCGGCCGCCGCGTCCGGTATTCCTCCGCCGGCTTGGCCTCGAGCTCACGGGCTTGGGCCGGTGTGCGTCGACGTCGGCCCCGGCGGGAGCGCTCGGCCCGCGGCCGGGCGCGTGGCGATCCCCGGGCGGGCGTGACTTCCCCGTCTCGGCACCCGCCGCACCGGCGGCGTTGGCCGGGTCGTTGGTGATGACGGCGCAACACTCCCGCGCGGGGTCGTAGCTCCCAGTGCTGGAGTCGTCGGAGCAGCCAAACCAGTAGTCCGTGGCGTCGAGGAAGCGCCTGAACGCGACTGGGTCCGGCACACCGGAGAAGTCCCACTCCGCGTACCCATGGCGGTTGGCGGGTGGCATCGTGTCGACGGAGCCCAGGGACGACTCATCTGCTGCGGAGGTACCGGGATCCCTGGCGACGAAGACGTGGCGGCCAGGTGGAACCCTGCGCATCGTCGTGTTGACGTTGGCGTTGTAGGCCGTAGTGGCGCCACGCAGCCCGATGGGAATGCGTGGTCCGGAGACCGCACGCGGTCCCGCTGGGGCGGTGGTGGTCGTCGTAACGGTGGGCGTGCCGTGCTGGGCGGCGGCGCGCTCGGCTGCCGCCGCTCGGACCGCGCCCGGCGCGAGCGTAGCCCGGAGCGACGACGGCATCGCGGCGTCGATGGACCCGCGGCATCCGTGCCTGCGGGCGCCTGCGCCGGTGTCGTGCGTGCGGCGGAGACCAGAGCGGACCTGGCCTCGCGCTGCGCGCGAAGCTCCTCACGATTGGTGAGGCGCATGAGATAGCCGTTCCCCGTGGCCTGGAAGTTCAAGTCCCCGAAGCGGATCTCGAACCCGGCCGGGAGAGGGTCCGAGCTACCCATGTTGTAGCGGGTACCGCGGTACTCAGTGCGAATCACCATGGAGGGAGTTGGCGAAATGACCTTAAGCGCTCGTGTGCCCCACGGTGGGCGCCAACTGTCGGTGCGGAATGTGGTCCCGACACTAACCAGTAGATAGCGCCTAGGTCTATCCCTCAATGGTCGATGCAAAGCAACAAATGACACAAGGTTTTATCCTGGTTCCGGCCGAGGGGGCCGTACGTCCGCGAGGGGGCGTGCTCGTGGCACTATATTGCTCAGCACCGGGGGTGCTTGTAGTGGGGCAAGTACAAGCAAGGCGGGAGAGGAAGCGTGGCTTCCAAGTCCCTGGTGAGTGTGGCTGAAGATGTTGTGGGAGAATAAGAGAGTGAGTGCACGGTGTGTTGTGTCCGACTGTGCTTGTTCGTCCCCCCGCGGCTGGGGGCTCACCTCCCCTTTTATAGGCCAAGGGGGCGGCGAGTTACATGCACGCCGCGCTACCTAGCTACGTGAGGGAGCACGTCGTGCTACGGTGTAGAGTGGGCGGCCGTCTGGACGATCTTCGCTGCGATCTGGCCGTGATGGCCTACCCCGTACCCGAACAGTGGCGGTTTGAGGGTAGGAGGGCGGCAGATGGTGGTGGAGTCCTCTGATAGGCTTCGAGGGAGGTGCTGATGATGGCGGGTACGGGGCACGGGGAGCGGGCGAACGGCGTTCCTTCCCAATGCGCTCCGCGGTAGCGGAGTGGTTCTTCGCAGGTCCGGGCATGCGCCCTGCGGTGCCGGGCGTGCGCCTGCACGCGTGGGTACGGCGGCCGCGCGCGTTACGGTGACCGGGATGGCCACCCACCGGCCTAGCGCCCCCCACCTAACCTGTAGAGTCACGGGAAAGTGAAATCGAGGGTGCGCCCGGCCCCCCTTCGAGGGTCGGGCGCGTTAGCCGTACTGTAGTGGGCGCGCGGTGTCACGGGACTGACACCGGCCGTACCGCACAGTCCATCCCCACAGTAGCGGGGATGGGCTCCTCCCTGGGGAGTTGGTGCGGTGGCACCGGGGCGTGAGCCCCGGGCGCATGATGGCGCCGTCCTGCGGCGTCAGGGCGTTAAATGCCCAAGTACGGGGCCAGCGCACGCGTGCGGAGCGCCCGTGAGCGTGGCGGGCCCCGGCCGAGGGCGGAGCGGACCCTCGAGCGGGACGAGACCCGCTCGAGGGGGGTGGAGTGAGCCCTCGAGCGGGGCGGGACCACTCGAGGGGGGTGTCGCCCCTCGAACGAGGCGGAACCCGTCCGAGGGGGAGCGCGCCCTCGAGCGAAGCGGGGCCGGCTCGAGGGGACTTCTAAGCGGGCTGTCTCGGTGGGCCGTCGGGATCCCGGCGTGGGCCGCGTCCTGCATGGTTAGTTGCCTGCATGGTTTGGCTTAGCGTGTTTTGATACCGGGATTTAAGTGAGGATTTCCCCGTTGTTTAAGGGGACCCCTAGGGCTGTCCCCGACCCATGTGTGCCTAAGGTTCTGCAGTATTCTTTGAAGGTGTAGCAGTCAAACTGTTTGCCATTGTCAACCGTTAATTCTCTAGGAACCCCGAACCTGCAGACTATGTTCTGCCAAAAGAATTTCTGAACTGTTGCTGCTGTGATATTCGCGAGCGGTTTTGCCTCCACCCACTTTGTGAAATAATCGACTGCAACAGCTGCGAATCGGCAGTTGCCTTGAGCTGTTGGCAACGGGCCCACTAGATCCATTCCCCACCTTTGCAGAGGCCAAGTCGGTGGTATTAGGTGAACTGGCATTGAAGGCAGATTCTGTTGATTTCCCATTTTCTGGCATGCTTCACATTGCCAAACTAACATCTTGGCATCAATGTTTATGGTGGGCCAATAGAATCCCTGCTTTATCGCCTTTCCGGCCAAAGCCCTGGTGCCTATGTGCGCCCCACAGAATCCGCTGTGAATTTCCTTTAGAAGTTCTCAACCTTTTTCGGAGGTGATGCAGCACAGCCAAGGCTCAGTGACTCCTGATTTGTATAATTCTCCATTCACTACTGTTTAGCCCCGAGCTCTTTGCTTCAATCTTTTTTCCTCCAACTCATCTTGTGGTTCGTAATGTCCTCTCAGATAGGCCATGATTTCTGCTCTCCAGTCGGGAGTTTCCACTACATTCACGATTTTGGTTCTCGAATCCTTGATGGACGGTTCTCTGATGATTTCGAAGAACACATCTGGGGGTAGCTCTTGATTTCTAGCTGCCGCTTTCGCCAGTTTGTCTGCCTCATTGTTGTCATCCCTTGGGATATGCTGGACTGAGTATCCTTTGAAGTGTTTTTCCATTTTTCTGACTTTTTCGAGATATATCATGAGAACAGGATTCCTTGCCTCGCTTTCTTTCTTGATATGCTCTTGGATCACTTTCGAGTCCGTTCTGATTATGAAGGTCTGCTGCCCCAAGGCTCTCATTTTCCTTAGTGCCAACAGAAGAGCTTCGTATTCTGTTGTGTTGTTCGTGGAATGCACATTGTTCGCGAATACGAGCTGAGCTGCGTATCTTATCACCACTCCCGTCGGGGATGTTACAATAGCTGAAATTCCAACCCCCTTGTGACACCAAGCCCCGTCACACTGTACTATCCAAGGTTCGGGTGCATCTTCCTCGAGGTTCTGAGTAGGTGAAGTCCAGTCCACGACAAAATCTGCCAGAACTTGCGATTTTATTGCACTTCTTCTCTCGAAGTCTACTACATACTCGAAAGCTCGGCGCCCCACTTGATGATTCGGGTGGATGCCTCTCTATTTGCGAACGGATCACTCGGTGGCTGGTTGGTGATGACTCTTATTCGTGACCCTCGAAGTAATGCCTTAGTTTCCTTGTCGCCATGATGACAAGATATGCGATTTTTCCAGCTCGGAATAAAAGATCTTGGAACCGACAACGGTGCCGAGGCGAAGTATACGGGAATTTGTCTGAGCTTTCCTTCTTCCTCTTTTTCTTGCACTAGCACCGCACTGACTGCCGAATTTGAAGCAGACACATATAGCAGAAGTGGCGACTTGAGTTCGGGAGGACAGAGTTTGGTCATGGTGGACAAGTAATCTTTCAGTTCGCGAAAGGCCTGCTTCTGAGGTTCAGACCACTGGGAATTCTTAGCACTTCTGAGGACTTGGAAGAATGGTAAGCTTCTTTCTGCGGCTCTGGGAATGAATCTGTTGAGGGCAGCTACTCTTCCTGTCAGCTTCTGGACATCTTTCACTGAAACTGGATCTTGCATTTCTACCAGGGCCTTAATTTTGTCAGGATTTGCCTCTATGCCTTTCGTCGAAACTAGGCATCCATGAACTTTCCCCTTGTGAATGCCGAATACACATTTCTCCGGATCCAGCTTCAGATTTGCTGCCCTCATGTTTGCAAATGTTTCTGCTAGGTCACTGATGTGGTCTTTTCTCTGAACGCTTTTGACAACTATGTCGTCGACATATGCCAAGATGTTTCTCCGAATCTGCTGGTGTAGTACTATTGCTATCATTCTCGAAAATGTACATCCCGCGTTCTTTAGCCCCTCTGGCATTCTTACGAAGCAAAATGTTCTGAAGGGAGTGATGAAACTTGTTTTCTCCTCGTCTTCCTTACGAACCCTGATCTGATGATACCCAAAGAACATGTCCAGAAGCGAGAGCATCTCTCTATTGGCTGCATCATCCACGATTTTGTCTACCCTCTCCAATGGAAAATCGTCTTTCTTGCATGCCTTGTTCAAATCGGTGAAGTCCACGCACATTCTCCACTTTCCATTTTTTTTCTTGACTGGCACAGTGTTGGTAGCCAGACTGGGTACTTGACTTCTCTGATTACTTGGGCATCCTGCAACCTCTGAACTTCTTCTTCGACTGCTTTGACTTTTTCCTCAGACATTTTCCGAAGTTTTTGCTTCTTGGGTGGTATTTTTTCATCTGTTTCCAGGGCATGTTCGATGATATCCCTGTCAACACCTTGCAGGTCCTTAGCTGACCATGCGAAAACATCCTTGTTTCTGTGCAGAAATCGTATAAGGTCCCTGTCCTCTTCAGCTCTGAGGTTGGCCCCTATTATGACTGCTCTATCGGGCATGTCATCCAGATACCCTTTCTTTGTTTCATCCTCCGCGGTCATCTCATTTTTTTCCTTGTCCCGCTTAGGTTCTTCGTAGGTTTCCTTCCTCTCATCAGCTGCTTTCAGCTGGTACACATTCGTTTGACCGGGCGTGTGGCCTTTTTCTATATTTCTGGCCTCTTGCTGATTACCGAACACCGTGATGACCCCTTTGGGAGCAGGGCATCTTCATGCATAAGAAGCTCGTTGTCTTATGACAGCATCAAACTTGTTCATGAAACCTCTGCCGAAAATCGCGAGGTATGGGTGGTATATGTCAACTACATCGAAAGTGAGGCTCTCCGTTCTGGCATTCTCAAAATCTCCGAAAGAAACCGGGAGTGATATTTTTCCCACCGGCTTGATGGGTTTTCCTCCGAACCCCTGCAACGGGTACTCTGGTGGGTCCAACATGTGCTGGCTCAGATTCATCTTCTCGAAAGTTTTCAAGAACAGGATATCCGCCGAACTCCCGTTGTCAACTAGGACTTCTCCTATAACCTATCCAGCTATGTTCACTTCAATGACCATGGCGTCATTGTGGATCGCGGATTTCAGCCTGAAATCTTCTTCTGTGAAGGTGATTGGCACCTTTGCCCACTCCGCGGTGGTGCGGTGGCCGTCATTGATGATAGTATTCACAGACCTGAAGTAATTGCTTCTTTGCTTCTTGGTCTCGAATTCCATGGCTGACCCGCCCGTGATTGGCATGATAGTTTCGAACGATGGCAGGGCTTTGGAGTTTTGGGGTTCCGAACTTGAATGAGGCCTTGACGAACTTTCTGGTGGTGGCGGCAGGATTTCCCGAATGGGTTGCGGTTACTGGATTGCCTGGATCCCTTGTGACTGAGGAAAAAACTGTTGCGACGGCTGCCACGTTGACTGTGGTTGCTAGAATTGCTGAACTGGGACAGAGCTTGACTGCGGGTTCGCGAATTGAGGTTGCCAGAAATTCGGGCGAAACTTACTTTGCATTGAGGATGCGATACTCATTAGTGCTTTCTCTTGCTGAATCCTTGCCATGTTCTTCTTTGTTTCTGGGCACCCTTCGGTGCTGTGGCCCCTTCCATGATACTGGCAATAGAAATGAGGATCTTTCGGGTTGTGGTTCGTGAGTGCTGGGGGGTCCCTCGCCTCTCCCCCTTCCTCTCGGGATTAAACCCTCCCCCGGTGCTTGGCTTTCGCCGCCCGTTCGGGTTGCGAATTTCTGACATTATTGACATTTCGCGGATACTGGGGTGGTGCTTTCCACGTCATCTCCCTGTTGCCTTGTCTTGCCTCGTTCCGTTCGGCCACTCTTCTGCGATGGTCATCATCTGACAAAATGTACTCCTCCAATTCGTGAAAGAGTTCCTCAACTGTCTTGGGTTTCTTTCTTGTGAGATGTGAAGCTATAGGCCCTGGGGTGAGACCCCTGATCAGTGCGTTGATCGTTGTTTTGTCATCAGCTTCGGGGATTTGAGACCTTTGTTGCATGAATCTTCTCACGAAGTTCCGCAGTGGTTCTCTCGTCCTTCTCGCGCGTTATACAAATCTGAGGCTTCGGCTGTTGTGTCGTGGAACATCTGAAATGCTTGCATGAACTTTGTCTTGAGATCTACCCAGGTGTAGACTGAATGTGGAGGCAGCAGTGAGTACCAATTCAGTACTGGTCGTTCGCAAGATATGATGAAGGATTTGGCCAGTGCAACATCATCCCCTCCTGCCGAATTCACAGCTGATTCGTATCTCATGAGAAACTGTCTGGAGTTTCCGAAGCCGTTATATTTGGGGAGAGAGACAGGCTTAAACTTCGGCGGCCAAGGTGCTGTTTGCAGCCCAATTGACAGCGGCGATTCGGAATCCACGAAGTGTGAGACTCCATTTCCCGCGAAGAAGTTTTCTTTCGGGGGTTCTCTTGCCGGTCCAGCGTTCTGTTGCGGTGACTCCTGCCACAGGGAACTGTTTTCTTGCTCTTTCACTTCATCAATTTCTCTCTGTATTGCCTCAATTTGTTCTTTTGCTTTGTTGAGCTGCTCTAGCTTTTCTGAGATTTTTCTCTTTGCTTGCAACTGAGCGGCGAACTTCTCTTTGTCTTTCTGCAGCTGTTGTATCTTTTGCTGAACCATTTGTAGCTCCCTGTCCATGGTGTCATCATCATCCACATTCTCTAACTCTTGTGGTTCAGCAGGTTGTTCTTGGGTGTGAGCTGTCTTTTCTGCTCTTGCCTTCATGAGAGCTTCGAGCTTTTCTCTCCGTTCTTGGTCTGTTGTGTTAGAAGATTCAGGAATGAAAGAGGTTTCGTTCCCTTGGGTAGGATGGTGATCGTCTCGGTTTGCCTGTGCTGGAACGTTCTTCTTGGATTTCTTCTGAGGTGGCATCGTGAGTTTCTTGTCGGTTGGAACACGGTGGGCGCCAATGTTGGGGGGTTACCCGAAAAATTCGGATGATTACCCTAACACGAGAGAGAGTTCTTATCACATTCAAGTACAAAGCGAGAGCGCAAAGAGACTGTAATTCCCTCTGCAAATAGCACAAGTTCCAAAAAATCTGAATCCGTTTACACGTGCCCTCGCGCCCCCTTTTATAGGGAGATGAAGGGACTTTTACATACTGAAAACACCCTCAGGCTCAGAGAATATTCTTAGTGTGAACGCATACAAGAATGTCTTTTTCGTCTAACATATTTACAAATCTGCCACTAGTTCACACTCTAAACTCAGGACTTTTTGGAACAACAACTTTGACTTTGCTTCTCCCCCGGTTCGTGAATGTCTTCACGTGAAACTCCCGAACTGGGTCTTCAACAGATTCCCGAATTGGCCTTCGCTTCTCCGCTGGTTCGCGCATGTTCCCGCGCGTGACCCCCGAACTTAGCCCTTGATAGATTCCCGAACCGGCCGTCCTCCGAAGTTCGGGCCATCGACAGCTCGAGACTCCGGGCTTCCGCATGTTCGTGACCCCATTTCTTCACCGAATCAAGATTCCCGAACTTCGCACATTCGCGAATTCGAGGCTTCACAGGTTCCAGGCTTCCGAAAATCGTGAATTCCCTGCCCCTGAAAAACATGTTTCGAGAACTTTGTTAAACTCAATGTTTCGAGGGTGACGGGTTTTCCTGAATTCCCCAACAGAAAACTCCAACCTGCATCAAAGATGTGCAGAAGCTTACCGGCTGCATGGCGGGTTTGAACAGATTCATCTCGAAGCTTGGAGAACGGGGGCTACCCTTCTTCAAACTACTCAAGCATCAAGAGAAGTTTGTGTGGACTCCAGAGGCAGATCAAGCTCTCACTCAGCTCAAGGATTTCCTATCCAAACCACCAGTCCTCACGGCTCCTCGCAAAAGGGAGCAGCTACTGCTCTACCTCGCTGCGACTACTCACGTGGTCAGTACTACCATCGTTGTCGAGCGGCAGGAAGAAGACCACACCTACCCAGTCCAGCGACCAGTCTACTTCGTCAGCGAGGTCTTGTCGGAATCTAAAGCATGCTACCAACCAGTATAGAAGCTACTGTATGCAGTGCTCATCACCTCGCAGAAGCTACGACACTACTTCCAGGAGTACTCGATCTCTGTCGTCACTGACTACCCGCTCGGTGACATCCTGCGGAACCAAGATGCTTCTGGAAGAATCTCTAAGTGGGTAGTCGAATTCGGCGCCCCCAGCATCGACTTCAAGCCATGAACGGCCAACAAGTCGCAAGCACTAGTCGACTTTATGGCAGAATGGTGGGAGAATCAGCTACCAACTCCAACCGAGCGACCAGAGCATTGGGTGATGTACTTCGACGGCTCGCTCAAGCTCAAAGGCACGGGTGCAGGGGTACTCCTGATTTCTCCAACGGGTGAACAACTCAAGTACGTCCTGCAGATCTTCTGGAAGGTCTCAAACAACGAAGCTGAGTACGAAGCCCTGCTACATGGGCTCCGCCTCGCAGCTTCTTTGGGCATCAAGCGACTACTAGTCTACAGCGACTCTGCAGTGGTCATCAACCATGTCAACAAGTCTTGGGACCGCAACAAGGAGAACATGGACGCCTACTGCCTAGAAGTCCGCAAGCTCGAGAACAAATTCTATGGTCTCGAGGTCCAACACGTCGTCCGCGACAACAACGTTGCAGCGGACGTCCTATCGAAGCTTGGTTCTACTCGAGCTCAAGTACCAGCCGGCGTCTTCGTCCACGAGCTTCATGCACCATCCATCCCGGAGCCGGCGCCCACGACCACTGACACAGCACCTCTTCCAGCTGGCTAGGAGGTCATGATGATAGACGTGGACTGGCGACAACCCTTCATCGACTACATTTGTGAGCAGAAGGTTTCCATGGACAAAAACTTGGCCGAGCAGCTCATCCACCGGGCCAAGTCTTACGTCCTAGTCGGGGACAAGCTCTACAGGCGGGGCACCACTTCCAGAGTACTCATGAAGTGCGTTCCCTGAGAAGAAGGCAAGGACATCTTGGAGGAGAGCCATAAAGGCGTCTGCGGCAACCACGCGTCTTCACGTACGCTGGTCAGCAAGGCTTTCCGCCGAGCTTTCTACTGGCCCACAGCCCTGGGCGATGCTGAGGAACTCGTCAGAAGGTGCCAAGGGTGCTAATACTTCGCCAAGCAACAACACGTCCTGACCTACAAGCTAGACACCATACCACCAACCTGGCCTTTCGCTTGCTGGGGGCTCGACATGATTGGGCCTCTTCCGACTGCGCCAGGAGGATTCAATAGAGTTCTGGTGGCCATCGACAAGTTCACCAAGTGGATGAAAGTCAAGCCAGTCACTTGCCCCAACGCCGACAGGGTACTCGACTTCTTGGATGAACTCGTGCACCGCTACGGACTACCCTATCGCATCATCACAGACCTGGGCTCCAACTTCAACAATCACCAGTTTTGGGAGTACTGCGAGAACAGCGGGATCGACGTCGGGTACGTCTCAGTCGCCCATCCACGGGCCAATGGACAAGTTGAGCACGCCAATGGGATGGTACTCGACGCTCTCAAAAAGCGACTGCACGATGTTGCCAACACAAAAGGAGGCAAGTTGATCAAGGAACTACCCAATGCACTCTGGGGGCTGCGTACTCAACCCACCAAGCAGATGGGACAGTCACCCTATTTTCTGGTCTACGGCTCCGAAGCTATTCTACCTGCCGATGTCATGTGGGATTCGCCGGCAGTAGAGCAATATGACGAGGGCATATCTGAAGATAGCAGGCGAGTTGACATCGACAGACTCAAAGAAGCTCGCTATGCCACCCTCGTCCAATCAGCAAGGTACCTCGAGGGTATCCGACTAGTCTTTACATCTACGCATAGTCTTTCGACTACTCTGGGGGCTCAAGTCTACCCGACTACCCCCGGGCCTTTCGCTGTAAGTGGCCTCCGGGTCCAGGCACTAGTCTCCGGACTACTCTACCCCAAGATCCAGCGCTAACAGCTACTAACGGATCTCGGGCTGCTCAGGGCGTCAAGGACTCTAGCAGCGGTCTATCAAGAGACCATGTACTTCTAGATCTAGTCTATACGGCTACTAACGGATCTACAGCTGTAAGCGGCCACACGCCCTAGCACTACTCTAGCTGTAGGTGGCCTCCGGGTCCTGGTGACTACACTTGTAAACGGCCCTGGCCATACAGGTGTACCCTTTTAGTAATAAAGTTTGATCAACTCATTTACTGTGTCCCCTCCATGGGTCTACTTTCGAGTACTACTACTCGTTCACATCTCCACAGATGGGCACTCTACATACACACATCGCGACAACGAGTACTCGTTCCATGGAAGTCTTTTCATTAAAACTTAAACAAGTTCATTACAACTTTGTTTCTATTACAGCTACTGCCAATAGCTTACCCTATAGGACAATTACTGAAGGTTCAACTTCTCCGCAACTTGTTCGGTGATTGGCGCCATCTGCTCCAGAAGCTCATTGTACTGATCATCTGTGCAATTGGAGGCTAGTCCACCCGCGACTACATCTACCGGAGCCTTGGGGAAGTACGACTTCATGTACGCCAAGACTTGGTTCGAGATGGACTTCGCCAGATGCTTGACACAAGTAGCCAGGCGTCCGGGGGCTTCCTTTAGATGGTCAACCAACGGAGCTATCTTGGGTCCGCCCAGATGAGGCACCAACAGTCTCACAATGGGCAATGCAGCTTCATTGAGCTACATTGAGCTTCTGCAGAGATTTATAGCAGTTGACAAGGTCACGATCTGAGGCGATCCGAAGCTCCACATGCATATTACACTCATGGACCAGCTGCTTATAATCGTACTCAAGTACCTCGCGGGAATCATTCTCTCGGTAGAAGAGGTTCTTCATATCGGTCTCTAATGCCTTCAGCTACTCCAATCGGGCCTCAAGATCTGCAAACAACTCAATGGGAGATGTCAGACTACTACAGGGTACTCTCAATAAGTACTCGAAAGGCTGACACTAGCTTACCCTTGTTCTTTTGGCGCAACGACTTGTTCTTGCGAACCAATTCATCACTCTTCGCCTGCATATCTTGTACCTCATTGTGGTACTGGGCGAAGGCACCATCGAGCTTGGACTGCAGCATGGCGGAGTGCTTCCTGGCCTTGTTGAGTTCTTTCTCCAACGTTTCCGCCCGGAGCACTGTATCACCATACCCCTGGAGCATATCGGATTTCTGTCGGGATCTCTCCACGACATCCTGCACAAGGCAACGATTATTACTTGGGTACTCAATTCTGTCAGAATTCAACTACTCAAGGATACTGTCATGTACCTTCATCCATTGCTCATCCCGGTGCATCGACTCCAAGATGCAGGCTACTGTCGCCGAGTCGATAAGGTCATCCGCCAGAAGTTCTAGCCCATCTCGACTAGTCGCTGCGGCCTCGGACATCGGCGCTGAACGGATCGGCTCCGCGTCTTGGATTTTCGGCGAGCGGACAACTACATCCATGCTCGTCTCTGGCAGTGCATCGTCACGCACCTCTTCTGTCACCCCAGGGGCTGCTATCTCCACAGGCTCGGATGCTGCTTCTGCGGTCCTCTTGGCTTCAGGCACGACGCCTTCAACCGGCAAGGTTTCGGGGATCGCGGTTCCCTCAACTTGTGCTCCAGTCAACACAAGACACATTGTATCAGTACCTGGGGGCTATGACTACTACTTGAGGTAGGCTGCATCATCGCAGTCTACTTACCCTCTACTACACTGGCTCCCGGCAGCATAGCCTCCGCGCCCGGCGCCACGGTCTCGGCCTGAGGGAGGGGAGCGGACTCCTCGATAGCGAGCCTTGGATTTTCTCCAGCTGCTGCTGTGCTGGGTTCATCTCCTTCCCAAGACAGATCGGTCGATTTCCTGTATAGTACACACAGAGTGGTCAGCCAAGCATGACTACCCAAATCCATGAACTCCTCAGGGATGGACTTCACTTACAAGCTAGACCGGACAATAGTCACGGTCGGGGCGCCAAGTATGCTGGCAATGTCGACGAGCCCGGTTTCCGCGGGCACCTCTTCTTCAACCTGAGCTGCTACTGGTTCTTCGTCCCCAGTAGTCGCGCTCAGCTCTAGCCTGCTCTCCACGGCCGACGCCTGCAGCACGACAACTCTAGTCGTCCGATGTGTCATTTGCCACACAAGTTCTTCTACGGTGGGGGCTGGACTGCGGCTCCTCTCAGTCGACTTGCCCACCGTGTCCCAGTCATCTCCTTCCCCTAGATCGACGGGGTTGGATGACGGAATTTCCTGCAAGACCTCAGAATTTAATTGTCAGCTTACAAGTGCTTCAAAACAACAACTCGACTACTCTACTCGAGGAACCCACCTCTTGGGACGTTGTTTCTGTCACCCTCAACTTCTTGGCGACACTTTGCGTGCCACATTGCGCGGCCTCCTCGGTGGCACAGGGAGACTAGCTTCCAGGCTAGTCGGTGGATCCTCGATGAGGGGCACATTGGGCAGCCTAGGTCGGATGAACCTGGACCACAGCTGAAACCGCTCTTGCAGCATCTCCCCGTCCTCCTCGTCAGACGTGTCTTCAATGGTGACGGTGTCATCACCTTCGCTAACTTCACGGTGTTCTATGGCCTTGCCCTTACCCTCCTCTGGAATATCTACATGTCGAGGAGGGGGAGTGGGGTCGGAGATAAACTTCGCAATGTCATCCTGCAACAAAGCAACTCAAGTGAGCATGACTACTCCAATGCAATCAGTACTCGAGTTCAGCGATCATCGGCTACTAACCTTGTTTGGCGGACGAGAAGCGGAGTACTCGGGGACTAGGCAGTCGCTCGACAATGTCTTCATCGTCAACTTCATTGCCGGGCATCCTCGACGTGTCGTCGTCGCCCGTATACTGGTACCCGAGGGTGTCGCGTGCCATCAAGGCTGCACCCTCCTCTTCATGAAGTTGAAGGCCACGTGTTCGGCCCTCAGCCTGGCTTCTCTCAAAGCCTTGATTTTCTATAGCAGTTCAGGTAGTTGAATACCCTCCTGCATCATCGGCTCCGTGTTCCATCATGCCCAATGCTTCGGCTGCTTCGCACTAGGCTTTGACAGCTCTGGGTGGTGGTTGGTGGTATAAAACCATTTTGTCTTCCAGTCTTGATTTGAGTAGATGAGTTTGTAAGACTAGTACTGTTCGGCGGCGTCTTCATGCATCTGAATGCCGGCTCCTCCGACTACTCGTGGGTCGTTGGCGCTCGGCTGTGGCTTCACACGGAAGAATTTCCAGAACAATATCCAGTGGGGTTTGATCCCCACGAAGGCTTCGCAAAAGTGAACGAAGACGGAGACGTGAAAAATTCCATTAGGGTTCAAGTTCAAGTACTCAATACCGTAGTACTTGAGGAGACCCTTGAAGAAGTTGCTCGCCGGGAGTGCTAGTCCGCGCTCCACGAACCGGGCGAATATCGGGATCTCATCGAGGTTCTTCTCCATCGGGTACGGGTCGCCCGCGGCGGCGCACCACATGTCCATCTCCTTTTCCCGGAGGAACCCGCTGTTCACTAGCGCCAGCAAATCTTCGGCCTTCGCCTTGGACTTCTTCAACTCCTTGTTCGGATTCGAGCGCGGAGGAGATGTCGACGGCGTTGACCCCTGGGCAGATCCTTCCGTCTCATCGCGGGATCTTTTCTTCCTGGCGCCGGCACTAGTATTCATGCTCTTGGTCGGGGAAGACTTCATCCTCCAAGTGCACCGGGTCTTCACTCGCATCCTCTCGAGGGCTTCACTGGTGACAAGCAGTGGCGATGCGCGCGGATCTGCAGACTGCGGCACGGCGACAGTAGCACGGGTGGCTGGACTCTTGGCTAGATCTATTTCAAATAGCTGCGAATGTGGGGAATGGAAAACCCTAAGGGTTTCGACCTCTATTTATAACCCAACCGGTGGCGCTGCAACGGCCAGATGGATAAGTATCGGCAGCTGACTCAGCGGCGACTGCCTAACCCTTCATCTTCCAGTAGTCGACGCACTCCATCTCGAGGGCTCGGCTACGTCTACCAAACTTCCTTGGTGACGACAAGATTCAAGAGAAACTCAAGACACATTCTACAATCAAGATGACCCTTCAATTCGAGAGGAAGTACTCGACTCAAGGCTCGGGGGCTCCGGGCCACGTGTACTTCGGTTTTTTCTCCGGATTTTGAGGGATAATCTTGGCAGAACTTCAGATTGACCCTCAGATTGAATCTACGATTCGACCTAAGGCTCGGGGGCTACATTCCATATGGAATGCGTTTCTTCGAATTGCATTTTCCATATGGTTTCTTCTTCAAGACAACACGAGTATTATTGAAGACCTTCAAGAGAAGAACTCGAGGACGCTTGGGAACTACTCGAGAAGACTTCAAGACTACTCAAGGATCAGCTGGAGTACCTTCCAGCCTCGGGATGCTTCAAGTACCCTTGAGGACTTTTGGCTTGTAGTACTCGGGGATGCCTGAGGACTGCTCGTCAAGGCCATCAAGACTACTCGAAACTATCCTACTCGACTACAAAGTACTCGGGGGCTTGTCGTATGGACCTCCCTGGGCCCACTACCTCGGTGGGTACCAAGACTGACTACTAAGTGGGCCCCTGGACTACTCGGCTTGTGCCACACGACACCTGATGGCGTGGGGCGCAAGGACTACGGTGCAGAAGCTATACTATGTACAAAACTCCTAGACGTACCCGATGTTGACGGTTAATAGTTGTATCAAAGTTCGTTTATGACTTGCAAGCGGACAAGTCTCCCGTCGTAGTCAAGGGACCCTTCTTCCCTCGAGTGGTGAACCCAAGGTATCGAATCCGTGGAACAAATGTGTGACGCAAAAGTTGATCTAGTAAAGCCAAGTAACTTCGATCTTCGATAAAACCCTAATGCATCTAAGTAAAAGACATGAAACTAATCTAATCTACTAAAGACCGGAGCAAACAAAGTAAGATTGGGTAGATAAACTGATCTAGAGAGATCGAGGTAAGCCTTTTGTTGAAGTTCCAAGCAAGAGAAGAAGTAGCAAATCGAATCTTATAAGAAGCTTCTTTAAATCGTGGTTTCCCGTCCAAATCCGAAAACATCCGCCTTTCGGAACCCCCGTTCTATCACAACGTATCCCTACTCATGCGGGGAGCTTAGGGCGAGTCAAAAGACAAGTCGAGATTCTTTCGGAAGATCCAGCGTGTACCTCTAGCCACCGCGGCTACAAGAACACCCTATGTAATCTATCTCGAGAATAGAATTGGAATAAGCAAAGCCGATCGAAAAACGAAATCTTCGAGGAAACACTTGATCGCTAGGAAAATATTCAACTTGATAATTCAACTATAACAATGATACATACACAAGATCACCACCGGGATCCTTCCTTGATCTTGCTTCTACCTCCGGGAACTCCGACGTGGTCTTCCGTGCAAGGTTCCCACGTCGGCTAGGGAAACCCTAGTCAACTAGCTTGACCCTCTCCTCTCCGAGATGGTGTCCCTCTCTTCTCTGCTCCTCGGCGGCCGATGACGAATTGTATGATGTGTGGCTCTCGGCCAGGGGGCTATAAATAGCCTGATTGGCGGCTAGGGCAAAGGGGAGCCTCACTGGGACCTGGATAGAGCTGGGCCGACCGGCCTGGGCCGGCCGTCCTGGGCCCATCCAGGCCCAGCCCGAGGCGTCCTTTGCTCTACGTCGGTTCCCTTGCTTCCTGGATGTTTCCCCCTTCTGCATGTAGGTCCATGTCGTCAGTTTCTCTCCGAATTGGACACAACTCCTTGTCTTGCAAGATTCAGCACTTTTCTGGTCAGGTCCTCGGAGTTTGTCGTCCTCTCGGATCAAGTCCTGGCTTCTTGGAGTTAAGTTTGCTTCATTGCATGACTTGTACGGGGCTTCAAGGTCTTGTCATAAGGTGCTTAATGAACTCATCCCGAAAGTCTTGCATTCAACGCTAAAATCCTGCATAAACACTAAACTCCAAAACCGACATGCACACGTGAACTTGTTATACCACGGGGGTTAGTACCAATGGATAAGGTATAAAACTTATGCCAACACCGAAGGTAAAGTCATGGCTAGGTTGACGGATTTTCACCGTCAACACCCGACTAGTACTCTCTCCTCAAACCGACTTGTAACCCTGCCTCCCAGGCTATATAAGGCGAGGCAAGGACCCTTCCCTCGGATATACGCATCATCTTGTAAACACACCCAATCAATCCAGAGCTACGCAGCATACAGGACGTAGGGTATTACGCACCTCGCGGCTCGAACCTGTCTAAACTGTGTGCCACGTGTCTCTTCCTTCGAGTTACCGATCTCGGCGAGGCCACATCCATCTACCTCGAGTACTCCCCTTGGTAGTTTGCCGGTCTAAAACACCGACAGGTTAGACCGCCTACCACACATCTGACCGCCTGGGGGGCGGTTAGACCGCCCCATGTGACCGGCCCTGCACCAAAATGCTCAAAATTTGCCCGAACCAATTGAAACACCTTCCAAATGCTCCCAGGTGCACAAATCATGCACAAACTTCTCCCCCTTGTTGACAATGCATGAATCAAGGGAAAATGCGAAAAGTTTCAACATATAGCTTCTCAAATATACAAAATTCATCACAAGATGCTACACATGTCCAAATGAGCAAGTTAGATACTTTACAGGTTCGTAATGACCTCAACTACATGATCACCAAGTTTCACAACCATTGGACAAGCCTAAAAAGGATTTGAGCAATTTTGCGAAAATTTACCCTCTCATGAGCAAAAACCTAAACATGAGCAAAACATGTCAAAATGGCAAAGCCACACAAACTTCATGCTAGGACAACCATTCTAATCATAAGACCATCACAAACACCCACAAGCACCTCATGTTGTGTCAAAACCACCGAGCCATGTGCCTACTTCTATATATGAGACTTCTCATTGGTAGGCATCATGCAACGGTTTAGCACCCAAAGCAAATTCAAATTAAGCACATATGACATGGGAGCACATTTTCCAAGCATTTTACATTTCATTTTCATATTCATATTTGGTACATGAAATGTCTTTGCGACAAAAAGGAACTTATGCCCCTCCACAAGATAAAGCATGAGGGCTAAACATTCATGATGACAAATGAGCCTTTGGCCCCATATGATCAATAAACTAGCTATCCAACCACAAATTAAGCATAACCAAGCCAGTGAAACATGTCAAGATCATATAACAGCATTTACACATGAGAGAGCATATATGTGACATTTTCAAAAACATAGCCAACAACCATGGATTATAAAACAATATCATCAAGAGCTAAGCCAAACTAAACATAGCATACAAAACTAGCTCACACAATCATATATAGCACATCATGGTGAACAATGTAAATAGGAGAAGCTTTTCCTATCAAATGCATATGATACAAAATGCATGCAACCTAAGATACAAAGATGCCTATACATCATGTTACATATGCCATGCCAAATGCAAGAAATGCATAAAAGAAAGCTATACATATGCTACAAAGGAGCTCCCACACACCCAACCCAAGAAATCAAACACACACCAAGCTCCCCCCGCAAACGAGTGAAAGTTGCTTGATCTAGGGTTTTGGTGAAAATATCGGCTA
Source organism: Cenchrus americanus (assembly GCA_947561735.1). NCBI lineage: Eukaryota > Viridiplantae > Streptophyta > Magnoliopsida > Poales > Poaceae > Cenchrus > Cenchrus americanus. The sequence goes on from OX387245.1 coordinate 253,616,394, forward strand.
GTTGGTCATGTGTGGGTACATGGATCAAGGTTATCTTCCCTTTCTATACATTGTCTCTCAGAAAATGATACCTCACTTCTATGTGCTTGGTTTTGGAATATAGCACTGGGTTCTTTGCAACGCTTATGGCACTGGCGCTATCACATTGAACTGGAACATGGGTATACTCCTCACCAAAGTCACTCATGGTGTATGTGATCCAAAGGAGCTGAGAGCAACAACTAGCTGCGACAACGTACTCTGCTTTAGTAGTGGATTGAGCAACACTCGACTGTTTGAGGGAAGACCAAGACACCAAAGAAGATCACAAAAACTGGCAAGTCCCAGAAGTGGACTTCCTATCCAACCGATACTCGGGAAAATCTGCATCCGAAAAATGATGAAGAGCCACAGAAGAGGACACGGAGTATCAAAGGCTGAAGTCGGGAGTATGACGCAAGTACCTGAAGATACGCTTCACCGCTTGCCGATGCGAAGTCCTCGGAGACGCTTGAAAACGAGCGCACAAACATACCGAGAACTGGATGTCCAGCCTCGTTGCTGTCAAGTAGAGGAGTGACCCGATCATGCTTCAGTACTCCTCCTGGTCCACGTGTTCACCTTCCTCATCTGCATCAACAGCTGTAGTCGTACTCATTGGCATCGCCATAGCCTTGGAGTCCTCCATCTTGAACTTCCGCACAATGTCCTTGGTGTAATTAGCTTGGTGCACAAACATTCCTTCCTTTGATTGCTTGATTTGTAGCCCGAGGAAGAACTGCAACTCACCCATCATGCTCATCTCAAATTCACTACTCATATCCTCTGCAAACCTTGCAACAAGAGAGTTAGACGAGCCACCAAAGACAATATCATCCACGTACACCTGCACAATTAGGATATTTTTGCCCTGCCTGAGTAGAAACAAGGTCTGATCGACCTTTCCCATCTCAAACCCTCGCTCAAACAGGAACCCCCTCAACCTACCATACCAATCTCTAGGGGCTTGCTTCAACCCATACAGCGCCTTCCTCAACTTGTACACCCAGTGAGGGTACTTCTCACTCTCAAACCCCGTTGGTTTCCCCACATACACTTCTTCCTCCAACACACCATTCAAAAAACCACTCTTCACATCCATTTGATGCAACTTTAACCCTTTAGCCACGAAAAAGGCTAGAAGGATCCTAATTGCCTCCAAACGGGCTACGGGAGCAAAGGTCTCCTCGTAGTCAATCCCCTCCTTCTGAGTGAACCTCTGAGCAACAAGCCTTGACTTGTTTCTCACCACTCCACCTTTCTCTCCCTCTTTGTTCTTCCGCACCCACTTTGTCCCAATCGGCTTACACCCTGGGGAGGGTCAACCAATTCCCAAACCTGATTCCTCTCAAAGTTCTCCAACTCCTCATGCATCGAATTAACCAAATTATGATTAGATAGTGCATGTCTAATGTCTTTGGGCTCAAAAGTAGCAACAAATGCAGCATGAGCGAAATGATAATTGTTTCGAACCCTCGACCATGTAGTGTGTTCATTCATGTTGCCGATGATCCTCGAAGCTGAGTGGTCCACTTGTACTCGCCGGGGAGGTTCTCGCCTTGATGCTACCTCCCCCTCAACAGCAGCTTCTCCTTGATTTTGGTTCGTCGTCGTAGGTGTGGGAGAGGGGCCGTCCACCACCGTAGTAGAAGTAGTAGGTACAAGCTCAGCCGCGGGCACCAAACAGCCATATTCATTGTCTCCATGTTCATGCTCCTCCTCCTGAAAGATCTCCTCACCAAGTTCATCATCACCTGCACACTCAAAAACAAGCTGACTACATGGCTGTGTCTCGTTGAAGGTTACCTCGCAAGTCTCCACGATTTAGTTAGTTTCAAGATTGAGCACGCGATATGCTCTAGAGTGAGATGCATAACCAAAGAAAATACCATCGAGCGACCTAGCCTCAAACTTATCTAACTTCTTCTCTTTCTGCAGAATAAAACACTTGCAACCAAAGACATGGAAGTGACGACCTTGAGTGTGCGACTTTTTGAGACATAGCACGCGGTATTCTTATGCACTCTGAGGTAGATCCTGTTTGAGACATAGCACGCGGTATTCACCGCCTCAGCCCAAAACCTTCTCGGAGTTCTATGCTCATCAAGCATCGCCCGAGCCATCTCACACAAGGTCCTATTTTTCCTTTCCACAACACCATTCTGGCGAGGCGTATACGGGCTCGAAAACTGGTGTTCAAGACCCAAGTCATGAAAAAAGGTTTCAAAACGAGAGTTTCTGAATTCTGAGCCATTGTCACTGTGGATTGCTCGTATGGCATCTCCGTGCCTCCGTTCATCAACCTCAGACAAGATCTCGAACAAAACCAGATGTCTTCCCCTTATCCTCGAGAAAGAACACCCACACATACCGAGAGTAGTCGTCCACCACAACATGGACAAACCACTTCCCACCCGCAGATCGCACACGAGCTGTGCCAACAAGGTCCATATAGAGCAGCTCGCATGGACGCTCAGTCATCACATCGGTGAGAGGCGGGTGAGACGAGGCTACCATCTTGGCATGCCTACACGGAGCACAAACCAACTCTTTCTCAAACCTCAACCGTGGCAATCCTGAGACCAAATTGATTTTACTCAAGCGAGACAAAGGGTCAAAGATCAAGTGACCCAACTTCCTGTGCCACTTCCACAACTCACTCGAAGAACCAGTCAAGAAAGAATGCTCAACAACAGAAGACTGAGAAAAATCATCTTGAAACACCTGACCCTCGGGAATGACCATACAGACAAGGTCCCGTCGAGAGTCCAAAATCCGAGAACCACCAGGACGAAACACACCTCAAAACCCTCATCCAATAGCTGGGACACAGAAAGCAAATTGTACCCAAGCGATTGAACAAGAGCAACACGCCTGAGAGTGATCTTGTCACTCACCTTAATCTCACCTTCTGAAAGCACACGCCCACGCCCATTGTCCCCAAAGGTGATGTACCTCTTTGTCACCACCACCGGGACGAGACTTGAGAACCACCCCGTGTCTCCGGTCATATGCCTCGAGCAACCGGAGTCAATCAACCAAATGTTCTTCAAGTCTCCCACCTGAAATTCAAAAACAAGCACGTGAGCGAACAAACGACTCAGTACTGGGGTTAGTACCAAAAGAGTAAAACCAGTGCCAAGCCATTTGCTCAAAAGTGGGGTTAGCACAATCCAAAACATATTTCCTACCAAAGCTACCACCACGAAAACCACTACTAGGGAACCATCCCTCTCTAACTGGAGGAAGACCAAAACCACGAAAGGAAGACCGTGGACCGTCCCTCCTCTCCATCTCAAAGCTATGACTCCTCCCATCCCTGTATTTTGCATGAGGGGGAGAACGCCTAGCAAACTGACCACCTGCAGACTCTCCAGACCAACCACCAGCACCACTACCTCCAGAACTAAAACCACTCGACTCACCACCTCGAAAAACACTCCGCCCAAAATTCTGGGGGCGGTTGGACCGCCTAGCCAGGCCGGTTTAACCGGCCCCCTCTGGGTAGGGACGGTCTGACCGCCTATCCAAGCCGGTCTGACTGCCCTCTCCAGAAAAGCTCCCCGGCTGCGGTAACTCGCATCTCCCCATGCCGGAACACTTCTCATCACAGCTTTACCCCTGGGCAGTGGCATACGAGGCTTAGGTACACCATGGGAAGGGTTGTACCTATCCTTGTTCGCCCACTCCTTTGCCATCCTTTCCTCGCGCTTCCTCTTGAAGCAAAACTCATCCTTGTGACCCTCTTTACCACAATAGCCACAATGGAACCTCACAAGCTTAGGCTTAGGCTTAGGTTGGGGCTGTTCACTTGGTTTCTCTCCACTTTACTTCTCAACCGGTTTCTCCTCATTAGCCTTCTCACTTTCTTTCCTAAAGAGCACTTTCCCCGAAGTGCTCACAAAGTTGATAGGCTTTTGGAAATCATTGGTTTGTGGAGGAAACACGGTTGGAGCTGGGGTTGTGTCTAGTCGGTTCCTAAGATGGTTAGATTTAGGAGGGAAATTATTTTTGTGGTGGGTTTTTGGTGGCTTTGGAATATTCTCTCCACTTCCCTCACCAACCTTGTTTGCCCCAAGTCCCTCACCATCCTGCCTCTTGAATGTCTCGATCATTATCCTCAACTGAGGCTCATGACCAGACAACCAACCCATCAACTTTCTCAGCTCATCATTCTCATCCTGCAAACGATCAACATAATGTGCGAGTTCCAGATTCTTCAAAGCATGCAATTCACAGGCAAAGCAAGATGTAGGAATTGTTTTTTCAATTTAGCCTAAAGAGAAACAGTATAAGCATGCATCTCATCAATTTTCTCATGCAAAACAGCGCAAGAAGTGCAAGCACCTAGCAAAGCAGGTCTAGCCTTAAGCTCAGCCACTTCAACCCTAAGCACATCTAGTTCCTCACACTTGGAGGCATGCTTTTCCATAAATAAAGCAAGACCAGCAAGGAAAATAGGACAATCAGCACATTCAACTTCATCAGAAACAACAGGTGAAGGTTTCAAGGAATCAATTTCAAGCTTAGCATCCAAGTTTTGTGTTTCTAACTTAGCCACTCTAGCCCTAGAATCATCAAGCGAAGCCCTAAGCTCTTTCCTCATTTTCTTAGCCTCTCTAAGCATGTCATCACAATTATCAAGCAACAAGCCAAGCTGTTCATTCTCCTTACGCAAGAAGGGAGTTCATCACGCACCTCGTCGTCGGAGTCAGAGTCCGAGTCGCTCTGTGTGCTCTTCTTGCTGCTGGATCTCAGCGCCATGGTGCAGAAGCCGTCTCTAGCGGAGCAGCTCAGCCCGCTCAGGTTCTTGGACGACTTCCTGCCCTTGCGACGATCACCTTCATCTTCACTGCTACTTGAGCTCGAAGTGGAGTATGCGGATCTAGAGTCGACGTCGCTCGCTCCCACCATCGCTCGGGCCTTGCCTCGGCTCTCCTTCTTCCTTGATCGTCGCTCGTCCTTGTGCTTGTTCTTGTGCTTGCTCTTGTGGTCACGCCTCGACTTGTACTTGCCATCCGTCCTTTACTTGTGCTTGTAGCTATTCTTGTTCTCGACCTTCTCCAGGAAGTCGGCAACGAAGTGTCCCGGCTTGCCGCACTGGAAGCATGTCCTCGTGTTCCTCTGAAGGACCGATACGGCGAACCAGAGAGGGGGGGAGTGAATGGGAGCCGATAAAAATTCTTCTCGATGGAGATGAGAACTCCAACAAGACGAACGCGGCTTCCAACACACGTCTCCGACTCACTACCCAAGTTGGCCAAGCCCACGTAGCCACTGGAGTGCCACCGGACCTAGGAACCAACACACACAGCCCTTCCGACTCGAGAACGCGGCGGAACAACAAACCCCGAGTCTACGAGACCAACACGGCCGACGGGGTGAGCACCACCGGCCGACCGGTCCCCGCCGGTGAAACCGAGCAACTTTCACTAAGTGGCTCTACACCGGTCGGACCGGTGAGGCACACGGCCGGCCCGGTGGCGAGCACCGAAAGCCCCCAAGGCACCAAACAAAGCCAACCGACCACCAAACGGACCCAAACTTGAAACAAAGAAGCACCACGGGACAACAACGATCTCACCAAGACGTTCACCCGAGCAAAATCCCACAAGGGCTTGCACCGGTCGGACCGGCCAAGAGCACCGGCCGACCGGTGTGGCTCGGGCGACTCGGGATGAACAAAGACCCGCGGTCAACTCCCCCAAATCCAAATCTCGATCTCCCGAATCACTCCACGGACTTGAACAAGACTTTGGGGATATCAGGAACACCTCATGAGGAGTCCATAGCCAAGTTTAATCCCGCCAAATCTTGTCCAAAAAGGAGGAATCGAAGAAATTTCGCCGAAAGCACTTCCAACCCAAGAACTCAAGAAACCCCAAAATCGAGCACCTTTTCTCACGGATTTGGGAGGGGAATCACAACCCAAAGAACCACGAAGGGTTCCCACAAATTTCCCCCATCAAATCCCCTAGAGAAAAGCCCCGAAAACACCCCAAAGAAATCACCGAGAGAGGGCTCCGAAAATCACCACCAAGAACAACCGGGGAAAACACATCCAAACCTTGAGGAACAACGCCGAATCATCTATACATGAAACAAAGGTTCGTACAAGGTCTAGCAAGCCGCCCGATCATCCATCCCTCTCTACAAGATCTCTCCGTGAAGCTCTCTTGCTAGTCCTAGAGAAAACCTAAGGAAAATAGGTGGAAAAATAGGAAAACAAATGAGCTAGGGTTCCAAGAGTTGGCTGCCATCCTCTCACCTCTTGGGTTATATAGGCGGCAACCGAATGTCTAAAATGCCCTTCTCTAACAACTAGGGATACAAGCCCCTCAAGGGCGGATTTGGAATTCTTGATGTCTTCACCATCGGACGGATGCCCGGCGACCGCACCCTGCGTAGCCTCGACGCAAGCCATGCGATCCCGTCGCGTGTCCTCCGCTTCGAAGATTCGGACCGCGTCGCCGCACACGGTCGGACCGGTGCTCCTCCCGGTCGGACCGGCCACCACCGGTCGGACCGGTCGGACCCACCCCGGTCGGACCGGTGCAGTGCCGTCTTTGCGGCTCCGTCTTCGGTTCTCCGGTCTTGGCTTTGTGGATCAACCAAGGAACCCGGTGGTTTTACGGTGAACCACCGAAACCCCGCGAACTCGGTGTAGCCTCCGCCAATCTCCACTCATGACTTGGCTCCCACGTAGTCCCGGCTCGACCTTGGTTTTGAGGCTCAACCAAGAAACCGTCCACGACTTCATCTTGCTTGTTCATGCCACCATGCGGCCCGCACTTGACCCCTCCGGCCACCGGTCCCTCGAACGAAGCCTACTTGTCTTCTCCACACCCGGAGGCCTCACCGGCGACGACCTTTCGCGCTTGTTCTTCACCCGCACCAACACGAGTCAAGCCGCAACCCGCACCCGCAATACTTAGCCAAGAATCGGTCCACACAACGTTGTCAATCACTCATCACACAAGGAAGCGACCATCCACCGGTCCTCGAACCACACATGGTCCTCAATCTCCCCCTTGATGAGTGCATTGACAACACCCACATGAAAGTAACAAGAGAGAAAAGAAAAAGAAAAGAAACGAACAAAAAGAAACTCCAACAAGCGATCGAAAGCCAAACAAAGGCAAAGAGCAAGATCACTTGAAGGAAACAAGTCTCGGACCCCTCGAGCAAGGGCAACGGCTCGACACATCCGAGACAAAGCAAAGCTCAAGCAAAGAGCACAAACCACCGAAACAAAGCTCGAAAACTCACAAAGAGCTCCCCCCGCACACATGCAAGCTCCCCCCCGAACCAATGCAACTCCCCCGGACGAATGCATGCAAGAAACCACATGAAACAGACAGGCCGCAAGACTTTCGGCTCACACCGGTCGGACCGGTCATCACCACCGGCCGACCGGTGCCTAACATATGTACGGGACCAGCACTCACACCGGTCGGACCGGTGCTCCTCACCGGTCGGACCGGTGTACAACGAGAGCCCGAAAATGGCTCGAAACCACTCGAAAACCTTCCAAACGCGTCCAACAAGCCATTTCAAGCTCAAACTTCTCCCCCTTGTTGGCAATGCATGAATCAAGCCAAAAATGCAAAAAATGCAACCTAGAGCTTCTCAAATAGACAAAATTCAACAAAGAATGCTACACATGTCCAAATGAGCAAGTTAGGTACTCGACGGCTTCGTATCGATCTCAACTACATGATCACCAAGTTTCACAACCATTGGACGAAGCTAAGATGAATTTTGGCAATTTTGCGAAAAACTTGCCTCTCATGAGCAAAATCCTAAACATGATCAAAACATATCAAAATGGCAAAGCCACACAAACTTCATGCTAGGACAGCTATTCTAACCATAAGACCATCACAGACACCCACAAGCACCTCATGTCATGTCAAAGCCACCGAGCCATGTGCCTACTTCTATGTATGAGACTTCTCATTGGTAGGCATCATGCAACGGTTTAGCACCCAAAGCAAATTAAATTCAGCACATATGAGATGGGAGCATATTTCCAAGCATTTTTCATTTCATTTTCAGATTTGTAAATGGTACATGAAATGTCTTTGCGACAAAAAGGAACTTATGCTCCTCCACAAGATAAATCTAGAGGGCTAAACATTCATGATGGCAAATGAGCCTTTGGCTCCATATGATCAATAAACTAGCTATCCAACCACAAATTAAGCATAGCAAGGTCACAAAAACATGTCAAGAGCATGTAAAGGCATTTACACATGAGAGAGCATACATGTGACATTTTTCAAAAGCATAGCTATCAACCATGGATTATTCATCAAGATCATCAAGAGCTAAGCCAAACTAACCATAGCATACCAAACAAGCTCACAAAGACATATATCTCATTCCATGGTGAACAATGTATATGAGAGAAGCTTTCCTAACCAATGCATATGATACAAAATGCATGCAATCTAAGATACAAGGATGCCTATACATCATGTTACATATGCCATGCCAAATGCAAGAAATGCACAAAGGAAAGCTATACATATGCTACAAACCGGCTCCTCGAGGGGAGGCAAAACGGGCTCGACACCACCGGCAAAGGAGCTCCCACACACCCAACTCAAGAAATCAAACACACACCAAGTTCCCCCCGCAAACGAGTGAAAGTTGCTTGGTCTAGGGGTTTGGTGAAAATATCGGCTAGTTGGTGATGTGTGGGTACATGGATCAACGCTATCTTTCCTTTCTCGACATTGTCTCTCGGGAAAATGATACCTCACTTCTATGTGCTTGGTTTTGGAATGGAGCACCGGGTTCTTTGCAACGCTTATGGCACTGGGTGCTATCACATTGAAGTGGGACATGGGTATACTCCTCACCAAAGTCACTCATGGTGTAGGTGATCCAAAGGAGCCGAGAGCAACAACTAGCGACGGCAACATACTCGGCGTCGGTCGTGGATTGAGCAACACTCGACCGCTTACGAGAAGACCAAGACACCAACGAAGAACCCAAAAGCGGCAAGTCCCGAAGTGGACTTCCTATCCAACCGACACCCGGCAAAATCCGCGTACGAAAAACCATGAAGCGCCAAAGAAGAGGACGCGGAGTACCGGAGGCCGAAGTCGGGAGTGTGACGCAAGTACTCGAAAATTCTCTTTCCGCTTGCCGATGCGAAGTCCTCGGAGACGCTTGAAAACGAGCGCACGGACACACCGAGAAGCTCGTATGTCCGGCCTCGTCGCCGTCAAGTAGAGGAGTGACCCGATCATGCTCCGGTACTCCTTCCGGTCCACGTGTTCACCTTCCTCGTCCGCATCAAGAGCCGTAGTCGTACTCATCGGCGTCGTCATAGCCTTGGAGTCCTCCATCTTGAACTTCCTCACAATGTCCTTGGTGTACTTAGCCTCGGTGCACAAATGTTCCTTCCTTTGATTGCTTGATTTGTAGCCCGAGGAAGAAGCGCAACTCACCCATCATGCTCATCTCAAACTCCTTGCTCATATCATCTCGCAAACCTCGCAACAAGAGAGTTAGACGAGCCACCAAAGACAATATCATCCACGTACACCCGCACAATCGGGATATCTCCCCTCCCGCTCTCTCGCAAAAACAAGGTCCGATCGACCTTCCCAATCTCAAAACCTCTCTCAAACAAGAACCCCCTCAACCCGCCATACCAAGCTCTAGGCGCTGCTTCAACCCATAGAGCGCCTTCCTCAACTTGTACACCGGTGGGGGTACTTCTCACTCTCAAACCCCGAGGTCGCCTCACATACACTTCTTCCTCCAAGACACCATTCGGAAAAGCACTCTTCACATCCATTTGGTGCAACTTGAACCCTTTAGCCACGAGAAAAGGCTAAAAGGATCCTAATCGCCTCCAAACGGGCTACGGGAGCAAAGGTCTCCTCGTAGTCGATCCCCTCCTTCGGCCCGAACCCCCCGAGCAACAAGTCTCGACTTGTTCCTCACAACCTCACCCTTCTCTCCCTCTTTGTTTTTCCACACCCACTTTGTACCAATCGGCTTACACCCCGGGGGAGGGTCAACCAACTCCCACACCGATTTCTCTCAAAGTTCTCCAACTCCTCATGCATCGAGTTAACCCAATTGTGATCGGATAGTGCGTGTCCAATGTCTTTGGGCTCGAAAGAAGCAACAAATGCAGCATGAGCAAAATGGGAATTGTTTCGAACCCTCGACCGTGTAGTGCGTTCATTCATGTCGCCGATGATCCTCGAAGCCGGGTGATCCACCCGAACTCGCCGGGGGAGGTTCTCGCCTCGAAGCTACCTCCCCCTCAACATCGCCTTCTCCTCGTTCTTGATTTGTCGTCGTAGGTGTAGCGAGAGGGTCCATCCATCATCGTAGTCGAAGTAGTGGGTACATGTTCGGCGGGGGCACCACACCGCCATCTTCGTCATCACCATGTTCATGCTCCTCCTCCGAAAGATCTCCTCGCCAAGCTCATCATCACCCGCACACTCAAAGACAAGCCGACTACGTGGCTCTCGTCTCGTCGAAGGTTACCTCGCAAGTCTCCACGATTTGGTTAGTTTCAAGATTGAGCACACGATATGCTCTAGAATGAGATGCATAACCAAAGAAAATGCCATCGACAGACCTAGCCTCAAACTTATCCAACTTCCTGCCTTTCTTCAGAATGAAACACTTGCAACCAAAGACATGGAAGTGACTCACCTTGGGTGTGCGACCATGCATCAACTCATAGCATGTCTTCTTCTTGTGCACTGCGAGGTATATTCGTTCGACACATAGCATGCGGTATTCACCGCCTCGGCCCAATACCTCCTCGGAGTCCTATGCTCATCAAGCATCGTCCGAGCCATCTCGCACAAGGTCCCGTTCTTCCTTTCCACAACACCATTCGGGGGAGGCGTATACGGACTCGAAAAGCGGTGCTCAAGACCCAAGTCATGACAAAAGGTTTCAAAACGAGAGTTCCCGAATTCCGAGCCATTATCCCTGCGGATAGCTCGTATGGCATCTCCGTGCCTCTCGTTCCTCAACCTCAAGACTAGATCTCGAACAAAACCAAACGTCTCCCCCTTATCCTCCAGAAAGAACACCCACGCATACCGAGAATAGTCATCCACCACAACAAGAACATACCACTTCCCACCCGCAGATCGCACACGAGCTGGGCCAACAAGGTCCATATGGAGCAGCTCGCATGGACGCTCAGTCATCACATCGGTGAGAGGCGGGTGAGAAGAGGACACCATCTTGGCATGTCTACACGGAGCACAAACCAACTCTTTCTCAAGCCTCAAACGTGGCAATCCTCGGACCAAATTGAGTTTACTCAAGCGAGACAAAAGGTCAAAGCTCAAGTGACCCAACTTCCTATGCCACTTCCACAACTCACTCGAAAAACCAGCCAAGAAACAACGCTCAACACCCGAAGACTGAGAAAAATCAGCACGAAACACCTGACCCTCGGGAACGACCATACAAACAAGGTCCCCTCGAGAGTCCACAATCCGAGAACCACCAGGCCGAAACAACACCTCAAAACCCTCATCCAACAACTGAGACACAGAAAGCAAATTGTACCCCGGCGATTGAACAAGAGCAACACGCCTCGAGTGATCTTGTCACTCACTTTTATCTCACCTTCGAAAGCACACGCCCACGCCCATTGTCCCCAAAAGTGATGTACCTCTTCGTCACCACGGGACGAGACTTGAGAACCACCCCCTGTCTCCGGTTATATGCCTCGAGCAACCGGAGTCAATCAACCAAATGTTCTTCAAGTCTCCCACCGAAACTCAAAAATAGGCACGTGAGCGAACAAACGACTCAAAGATCGGGGTTAGTACCAAAAGAGGAAAACCAGTGCCGAGCCATTTGCTCGAAAGTGGGGTTAGCACCAACCAAAGCATCTCTCCTACCAAAACTACCTCCACGGACACCACCACGGTAACCACCCTGAGGGAACCACCCCTCTCTGCCTGGAGGAGGACCAAAACCACGCAAGAACGCCCGTGGAACGTCCTTCCTCTCCAACTCAACTCCACGACTCCTCCAATCCCCGTATTGAGCACGAGGAGGAGAACGTCTAGCAAACTGACCACCTGCACCCTTTCCAGCCCAACCACCGAACCACGACCACCGAAACAACCCTCGCACCCGCACGAGCTCGAAACCCGAACATCCGTCTGTCCGAGCCCGCACCGTCCGACCAGGTGCCCCACACCGCCCGACCGGTGGGTCTGGACACAGACAGCACCACCCTGCGGCCTTCTTCTCTCCCCAAGCCCGAACCGTCCTCACAATCCCCTTGCCCCGGGCATCCGCATACGAGGCTCAAGTACACCATCGGAAGGGTGGTACTTGTCCTTGTTAGCCCACTCCTTCCTCATTCTCTCCTCTCGCTTCCTCTTGAAGCAAAACTCCTCCTTATGGCCATCTCTCCCACAATAGCCACAATGGAACCTCACAAGCTTAGGCTTTGGCTTGGGATGTGGTGCTCACTTGGTTTCTCTCCACTCAAACCCTCCACCGGTTTCTCACCACTAGCCTTCTCACTCTCCTTCCCAAAGAACACTTTCCCCGAAGTGCTCACAAACTTGATAGGCTTTTGTAGGTCATTTGTGGGTGTAGGAAACACGGGTGGAGCTGGGGTAGTGTCTAGTCGGTTCCTTAGATGGTTAGGTTTTGGTGGGAAATCATTCTTGTGGTGGGTTTTTGGTGGCTCCGGGATATTCTCTCCACTTCCCTCACCAACCTTGTTTGCCCCAAGCCCCTCACCATCTTGCCTCTTAAAGGCCTCGATCATCATCCTCAACTGAGGCTCGTGACCGAACAACCAACCCATCAACTTCCTCAAATCATCATTCTCATCCTGCAAACGATCAACATAATGTGCAAGCTCCAAATTTTTCAACGCATGCATTTCACAGGTAGAGCAAGATGTAGGCATGGGTTCCTTCAATTTAGCCTCGAGTGAACTAGTGTAAGCATGCATCTCATCAATCTTAGCATGCAAAACAGGGCAAGAAGTGCAAGCACCTAGCAAAGCGAGGTCTAGACTTAAGCTCGGCCACTTCAACCCTAAGCACATCTAGTTCCTCCCACTTGGAGGCATGCTTCTCCTTGAACAAAGCAAGATCGGCAAGGAAAATAGAGCAATCAACACAATCATTCTCATCGGACACAACGGGGCTAGCCTTAAGCGAATCAATCTCAAGCTTGCTATCAAGCACTCGTGTCTCTAGCTCGGCCACTCTAGTCCTAGCATCCTCGAGTGAAGCCCTAAGCTCTTTCCTCATTTTCTTGGCCTCTCTAAGCATGTCATCACGGTTATCAAGCAAAGAGCCAAGCCTCTCATTCTCCTGGCGCAAGAAGGGAAGCTCATCACGCACCTCGTCGTCGGACTCAGAGTCCGAGTCGCTCCGTGTGCTCTTCTTCTTGCCCGGAGCTCAACGCCATGGTGCGGAAGCGCGTCTCTCGCGAAGCAGCTCAGCCCGCTCAGGTTCTTGGACGACCTCTTGTTCTTGCGGCGATCTCCCTCGTCGTCGGCCGCTGCTCGAGCTCGAGGTGGAGTACGCGGGCCCCGGAGTCGACGTCGCTCGCTCCAACCATCGCTCGGGCCTTGCCTCGGCTCTCCTTCTTCCTCGATCGTCGCTCGTCCTTGTACTTGTTCTTGTGCTTGTTCTTGTGGTCGCGCCTCGAACGGTACTTGTCGTCGTTCTTCCTCGGCTTGTGCTTGTAGCTGTCCTTGTTCTCGGCCTTCTCCGGGCAGTCGGCGACGAAGTGTCCCGGCTTGCCACACTGGAAGCAAGTCCTCGTGTTCCTCCTCATGTTCACGCGGTTCTCGTGCAGCCTCTCGAACCGCCTCGTCAACAACGCCAGCTCGTCCTCTCCAAGGTCATCAAACTCCTCATCTGGCATAGACATCAAAGAGGAAAAGGAGAACATCCTAGTGGATGGGTTAGAGTTAGCCTTTCCTTTGGAACCACCAACGAGGGCAAGACTATGGGAATCAGTCGGGCCCTCGATCTTGGCTGTCATGCCCCTATCCACCTCAGCCGACTTGAGCTTCGAGAACAGCTCGTTCCCCGTCAGAGTGTCATACTTCTCTGACTCCACAATGGCCTCAAACTTTCCGCCCCATATCGTACGATCCAAAGAGTGTAAGAGCTTGACCGCTCTATCATGATCATCGTACGGGAGCACGTCCACATTGGCCCTCATGTTGTTCACCACCACCGTGAACCTCTGAAACAAGGCATCAATGGACTCACCGGGGAGATGAGTGAAGTTCTCGTACTCTCTCCGGTAAGTCGCATACATCCGTGCCTGAACCTGGGCGTTCCCAACATGAGCCTCCTTCAACACCGCCCAAATCCTACAAGCCAAGTGCTCGGTGTGCACCCGATCGAACTCAGGCTGACACAAAGCACGAAACAAGTAGTCGACCGCCTTATTGTTGGCGTCGAAGCCGTCCCTCGATCCTGGAGCGAGGAAATCAACCGGCTGGACATAGCTTGTGTCCACCGTGACATCCCAAAGGATGCGACCCTTTCGCGGAGGAACGCACGCATCCGCTTGCTCCACATCTGGTAGTTCTTGCCATCGAAGTGTGGAGGACCCGAACCCCGTTCCTGGTACGCCATCCTTGGATCTTAGAGCGGTTAGAGTCAATAAAGACCCGAACCCGGCTGCGATACCACTTGAAGGACCGATACGGCGAACCAGAGAGGGGGGGGGAGTGAATGGGAGCCGATAAAAATTCTTCTCGATGGAGATGAGAACTCCAACAAGACGAACGCGGCTTCCAACACACGTCTCCGACTCACTACCCAAGTTGGCCAAGCCCACGTAGCCACTGGAGTGCCACTGGACCTAGGAACCAACACACACAGCCTTCCGACTCGAGAACGCAGCGGAACAACAAACCCCGAGTCTACAGACCAACACCGGTCAGACCGGTGAGCACCACCGGTCAGACCGGTCCCTGCTGGTGAAACTGAGCAACTTTCACTAAGTGGCTCTACACCGGTCGGACCGGTGAGGCACACCGGTCGGACCGGTGGCGGCACACGAAAGCCCCCAAGGCACCAAACGGGCCAACCGACCACCAAACGGACCCAAACTTGAAACAGCAGCACCACGGGACAACAACGATCTCACCAAGACGTTCACCCGAGCAAAATCCCACAAGGGCTTGCACCGGTCGGGACCGGTCAAGAGCACCGGTCGACCGGTGTGGCACAGGCGACTCGGGATGAACGGCACCCGCGGGTCAACTCCCCCCAAATCCAAATCTCGATCTCCCGAATCACTCCACGGACTTGAACAAGACTTTGGGGATATCAGGAACACCTCATGAGGAGTCCATAGCCAAGTTTAATCCCGCCAAATCTTGTCCAAAAAGGAGGAATCGAAGAAATTTCGCCGAAAGCACTTCCAACCCAAGAACTCAAGAAACCCCAAAATCGAGCACCTTTTCTCACGGATTTGGGAGGGGAATCACAACCCAAAGAACCACGAAGGGTTCCCACAAATTTCCCCCATCAAATCCCCTAGAGAAAAGCCCCGAAAACACCCCAAAGAAATCACCGAGAGAGGGCTCCGAAAATCACCACCAAGAACAACGGGGAAAACACATCCAAACCTTGAGGAACAACGCCGAATCATCTATACATGAAACAAAGGTTCGTACAAGGTCTAGCAAGCCGCCCGATCATCCATCCCTCTCTACAAGATCTCTCCGTGAAGCTCTCTTGCTAGTCCTAGAGAAAACCTAAGGAAAATAGGTGGAAAAATAGGAAAACAAATGAGCTAGGGTTCCAAGAGTTGGCTGCCATCCTCTCACCTCTTGGGTTATATAGGCGGCAACCGAATGTCTAAAATGCCCTTCTCTAACAACTAGGGATACAAGCCCCTCAAGGGCGGATTTGGAATTCTTGATGTCTTCACCATCGGACGGATGCCGGCGACCGCACCTGCGTAGCCTCGACGCAAGCCATGCGATCCCGACGCGTGTCCTCCGCTTCGAAGATTCCGGACTGCGTCGTCGCACACCGGTCAGACCGGTGCTCCTCACCGGTCAGACCGGTCACCACCGGTCGGGACCGGTCGGACCCACCGGTCGGACCGGTGCAGTCTTCTTGCGGCTCCGTCTTCGGTTCTCGGTCTTGGCTTTGTGGATCAACCAAGGAACCCGGTGGTTTTACGGTGAACCACCGGAAACCCCGCGAACTCGGTGTAGCCTCCGCCAATCTCCACTCATGACTTGGCTCCCACGTAGTCCCGGCTCGACCTTGGTTTTGAGGCTCAACCAAGAAACCGTCCATGACTTCATCTTCTTGTTCATGCCACCATGCGGCCCGCACTTGACCCCGCCGGCCACCGGGTCCTTCGAACGAAGCCTACTTGTCTTCTCCACACCTGGAGGCCTCACAGGCGACGACCTTTCGCGCTTGTTCTTCACCTGCACCAACACGAGTCAAGCCGCAACCTGCACCTGCAATACTTAGCCAAGAATCAGTCCACACAACGTTGTCAATCACTCATCACACAAGGAAGCGACCATCCACCGGTCCTCGAACCACACATGGTCCTCATCCTCCTCATGTTCACCTGGTTTTCGTGCAGCCTCTAGAACCGCCTCGTTAGGAGCGCCAGCTCGTCCTCTCCAAGCATGTCGAACTCCTCATCTGGCATAAACATCAAAGAGGACAAAGAGAACATCCCAGTGGATGGGTTAGCGTTAGTATTTCCTTTCGAGCCACTGATGAGGGCGAGACTATGAGGCAGTCGGGCCCTCGCTCTTGGTTGTCATGCCCCTATCCACCTCAGCCGACTTGAGCTTCGAGAACAGCTCGTTCACCGTCAGAGTGTCATACTTCTCCGACTCAACAATGGCCTCGAACTTTCCGCCCCAAACCGTACGATCCAAAGAGTGTAAGAGGTTAACAGCTCTATCATGATCATCGTATGGGAGCACGTCCACATTGGCCCTCATGTTGTTTACAACCACCGTGAACCTCTAAAACAAGGCATCGATGGACTCACAAGGGAGATGAGTGAAGTTCTCGTACTCTCTCTGGTAAGTCGCATACATCCGAGCCTGAACCTGGGCATTCCCAACACGAGCTTCTCTCAACACCAACCAGATTCTACAAACCAAGCTCTTCGTGTGCACTTGATCGAATTCAGACTGACACAGAGCACAAAACAAGTAGTCGACCGCCTTGTTGTTGGCGTCGAACATGTCCCTCGATCCTGGAGAAAGGAAGTTCATTGGCTGGACATAGCTGTTGTCCACCGTGACATCACAAATAATCTGACCCTTTCCGCGGAGGAACGCCGCCATCCGCTTACTCCACATCTGGTAGTTCTTCCCATCAAAGTGTGGAGGACCCGAACCCCATTCCTGGTATGCCATCTTTGGATCTTAGACTGGCTAGAGTCAATAAAGACCCGAACTGTCTCGATACCAATTGAAGGACCGATTAGGCGACCAGAGAGGGGGGGAGTGAATGGGAGCCGATAAAAATTCTTCTCAAAGGAGATTGAAAATCCAACAACATGAACTCGCTCAGTAGGACCCCCAAAATCACACGCTCCGCACTTCTACCTTCCGTTTGCCAAAACCACGTAGCCACTGGAGTGCTACTGGTCCTAGGAACAAACACTACCAACTACCTCAACTCCTACGCACCCACGACAGCGGAAACAACTCAGGAACCAGCTGCTCAGAGGGGGGCGGTTAGACCGGGTACGGGGGGCAGTTAGACCGCCTCCACCAGGCAACCAAGAATCCTCCAAAACACCTCTTCCAAGCACCAAAACGCACCATGGTTCCTGTTGACGGTTAATAGTTCTATCAAAGTTCGATTGGACTTGCAAGCAGACAAGTCTCCCGTCGTAGTCAAGGGACCCTTCTTCCCTCGGGTGGTGAACCCAAGGTATCGAATCCGTGGAACAAATGTGTGACGCAAAAGTTGATCTAGTAAAGCCAAGTAACTTCGATAAAAGAGAAACCCTAATGCATCTAGGTAAAAGACACGAAACTAATCTAATCTACTAAAGACCGGAGAAAACAAAGTAAGATTGGGTAGATAAACCGATCTCGAGAGATCGGGGCAAGCCTTTTGTTGAAGTTCCAAGCAAGAGAATAAGTGGCAAATCGAATATTATAAGAAGCCTCTTTAAACCGTGGTTTCCCGTCCAAATCCGAAAACATCCGCCTTTCGGAACCCCCGTTCTGTCACAACGGGCCCTACTCATGTGGGGAGTCTAGGGAGAGTCAAAAGACAAGTCGAGATTCTTTCGGAAGATCCGGCGTGTACCTCTATCCACCGCGGCTACAAGAACACCCTATGTAATCTATCTCGAGAATAGAATTGGAATAAGCAAAGCCGATCGAAAAACGAAATCTTCGAGGAAACACTTGATTGCTAGGAAAAGATTCAACTTGCTAATTCAACTATGATAATGATACATACACAAGATCACCACCGGGATCCTTCCTTGATCTTGCTTCTAGCTCCGGGAACTCCGACGTGGTCTTCCGTGCAAGGTTCCCACGTCGGCTAGGGAAACCCTAGTCAACTAGCTCGACCCTCTCCTCTCCGGGATGGTGTCCCTCTCTTCTCTGCTCCTCGGCGGCTGATGACGAATTAGATTATGCGTGGCTCTCGACCCCGGGGCTATAAATAGCCCGAATGGCGGCTAGGGCAAAGGAGGGGGCGAACGGGAACTGGACAGGGCTGGGCCGGCCGGCCTGGGCCCATCCAGGCCCATCCCACGACCTCCTTTGCTCTACGTCGGTTCCGTGTCTTCTAGATGTTTCCCCCTTCTGCATATAGGTCCATGTCATCCATCCCTCTCAACAAGATCTCTCCATGAAGCTCTCAAGCTAGTCCTATGGAAAACCTAAGGAAAATAGGAAGGAGAATGGGAAAACAAATGAGCTAGGGTTCCAAGAGTTGGCTGCCATCCTCTCACCTCTTGGGTTATATGGAGGCAACCAAATGTCTAAAATGCCCTTTCCTAATAACTAGGGATACAAGCCCCTCAAGGGCAGAGTTGGAAGTCTTCATGTCTTCACCATCGGACGGATGCCCGGGGACCGCACCCTGTGTAGCCTCGACGCAAGCCATGCGATCCCGACGCATGTCCTCCGCTTCGAAGTCTCCGGACTGCGTCGTCGCACACCGGTCAGACTGGTGCTCCCCACCGGTCAGACCAGTACCCACCGTTCAGACCGGTCTGGCGCTGCTGCAACTCCGTCTTCGGTTCTTCGGTCTTGGCTTTGTGGATCAACCAAGGAACCCAGTGGTTTTCTGGTGAACCACCGGAAACCCCGCGAACTTGGTGTAGCCTCCGCCAATCTCCACTCATGAATTGGCTCCCACGTAGTCCCGGCTCGACCTCAGTTTTGAGGCTGAACCAAGAAACCGTCCATGACTTCATCTTGCTGTTCATGCCACCATGCGGCCCGCACTTGACCCCGCTGGCCACCGGGTCCCTCGAACGAAGCCTACTTGTCTTCTCCACACCTGGAGGCCTCACCGGCGACGACCTTTCGCGCTTGTTCTTCACCTGCACCAACACCAGTCAAGCCGCAACCTGCAACTGCAATACTTAGCCAAGCATCAGTCCACACAACGTTGTCAATCACTCATCACACAAGGAAGCGACCATCCACCGGTCCTCGAACCACACATGGTCCTCAGTCTCCCCCTTGATGAGTGCATTGACAACACCCACACGAAAGTAACAAGAGAGAAAAGAAAAAAAAGAAACGAACAAAAAGAAACTCCAACAAGCGATCGAAAGCTAAACAAAGGCAAAGAGCAAGATCACTTGAAGAAGACAAGTCTCGGACCCCTTAGGCAAGGGCAACGGCTCGACACATCCGAGACAAAGCAAAGCTCAAGCAAATAGCGCAAACCACCAAAGCAAAACTCGAACAACCACAAAGAGCTCCCCCTGCACACATGCAAGCTCCCCTTGAACCAATGCACCTCCCCCTGGACGAATGCATGCGAACCAGCTGAAAACAGGGCAGTTGCAGCAACTTCAGCTCACACCGGTCAGACCGGTCATCACCACCGGTCAGACCGGTGCCCAACATGTGCACAGGACCAGCACTCACACCGGTCAGACCGGTGCTCCTCACCGGTCAGACCGGTGCACAACAAAGCCCAGAAATGGCTCGAATCCACCTGAAAACCTTCTAAATGCGTCCAGTAAGCCATTTCAAGCTCAAACTTCTCCCCCTTGTTGGCAATGCATGAATCAAGCCAAAAATGCAAAATATTCAACCTAGAGCTTCTCAAATAGACAAAATTCAACAAAGAATGCTACACATGTCCAAATGAGCAAGTTAGATACTCTCTGACTTCGTATCGATCTCAACTACATGATCACCAAGTTTCACAACAATTGGACGAAGCTAAGATGGATTTGGGCAATTTTGCGAAAAACTTGCCTCTGATGAGCAAAGTCCTAAACATGATCAAAGCATATCAAAATGGCAAAGCCACACAAACGTCATGCTAGCACAGCCATTCTAATCATAAGACCATCACAAACACCCACAAGCACCTCATGTCATGTCAAAGCCACCGAGCCATGTGCCTACTTCTATGTATGAGACTTCTCATTGGTAGGCATCATGCAACGGTTTAGCACCCAAAGCAAATTAAATTCAGCACATATGACATGAGAGCACATTTTCCAAGCATTTTTCATTTCATTTTCAGATTTGTAAATGGTACATGAAATGTCTTTGCGACAAAAAGGAACTTATGCCCCTCCACAAGATAAATCAAGAGGGCTAAACATTCATGATGGCAAATGAGCCTTTGGCCCCATATGATCAATAAACTAGCTATCCAACCACAAATTAAGCATAGCAATGCCACTAAAACATGTCAAGGTCATATAAAGGCATTTACACATGAGAGAGCATACATGTGACATTTTCAAAAACATAGCTATCAACCATGGATTATTCATCAAGATCATCACGAGCTAAGCCAAACTAACCATAGCATACCAAACAAGCTCACAAAGGCATATATCTAATTCCATGGTGAACAGTGTATATGAGAGAAGCTTTTCCTAACCAATGCATATGATACAAAATGCATGCAATCTAAGATACAAGGATGCCTATACATCATGTTACATATGCCATGCCAAATGCAAGAAATGCACAAAGGAAACTATACATATGCTAAAAAGGAGCTCCACACACCCAACTCAAGAAATCAAACACACACCAAGTTCCCCCCGCAAACGGGTGAAAGTTGCTTGATCTAGGGGTTTGGTGAAAATATCGGCTAGTTGGTCATGTGTGGGTACATGGATCAAAGCTATCTTTCCTTTCTCTACGTTGTCTCTCAGAAAATGATACCTCACTTCTATGTACTTGGTTTTGGAATGGAGCACTGGGTTCTTTGCAATGCTTATGGCACTGGTGCTATCACATTGAAGTGGGACATGGGTATACTCCTCACCAAAGTCACTCATGGTGTATGAAATCCAAAGGAGCTGAGAGCAACAACTATCAGCGGCAACATACTCGGCCTCGGTAGTGGATTGAGCAACACTTGAATGTTTGCGGGAAGACCAAGACACCAAAGAAGAACCCAAAAACTGGCAAGTCCCAGAAGTGGACTTCCTATCCAATCGACACCCGGCAAAATCCGCGTCGGAAAAACCATGAAGCGCCAAAGAAGAGGACGCGGAGTACCAAAGGCCGAAGTCGGGAGTGTGACGCAAGTACCTGAAAATTCTCTTCACCGCTTGCCGATGCGAAGTCCTCGGAGACGCTTGAAAACGAGCGCACAGACACACCGAGAACTGTATGTCCGGCCTCGTCGCCGTCAAGTAGAGGAGTGACCCGATCATGCTCCGGTACTCGTTCTGGTCCACATTGTGACGCCCTAGGTTTTTAATTACCGTCATTAACGTTAATGACAGAATTAGCCGGTCAAATAGTCAACCCTAGGTCAACCTGGGCCCTCACCATGAAAACTCCCTAACACACCCCGAGAGACCCCTAATGAATAGTATTAACACTTGTGGGGCCAACCCATGGTCAAAGGGTGGGTCAAACCGCCTTGCCATCCAGTGTCCACAGGTGTCTACCGGAACTTTTACCGCGTTCTCCAAAATTCACCTAAACACTAAAAATTCTACCTTTGGGAAAGTTGTAGGTCTTGTTGAGGGACACAACTTTCATGTAGAGTGGCATTGCAGATTTGGAGGGAAAAATTGTGAAAAAGCCCTTGCAAGCCAGGGTTTACTGTTGGCAAGCACAGGCTGACATTCAAAGTTGGCACTCCCACAGATTCAAATCTAGAGAGAAAAACCCCATACAGCCTTTGTGTAAGTTGTAGCTGGTACTTAGATCTACAACTTTGGTATTCATTGCTTGGTCAAGTTGTATTCAAAATTTTGCAGAAACAGTAGCTCAAATATAGCACCGGAGCAGACGCCGGGGCCGGAGCGCGCCGAGCGCGACGTCGTGCGCGACCCGTGCGCCACCGCCACCGCCCGCCGCCGGCCACGCCCCGGCGTCCGTGCCCGCGCCGCCCAAGGACTTGACGCCCGCGCCGTGCCCCCGTCCCGATGCCCCGCGCCCCTAGATCGCACCGTCCCGAGGTGCCCCGAGGCCCGCGCCGCCGTACGCACGCGCACCACGGACCGGCGGCGGTCCGCCGGCGGCGTCGCCGCCGTACGCGCGCGCCTCGAGCCGCCGTAGCACGGCCGACATCTCCGCCGTCATCCCCCTGCGTCACCCGCAGGCCGCCCGGCGGGGGTATTTAAGCCCTTTGCTCCTCCCCGTGCGCCACCCCGAGCGCCCCCCGCCGCCATTGCCGCCGCCGCCGGTGCCAGAGCTCACCGCTCGTGCTCGCCGCCGTCCAAGCCCTTAGATAGCCTCCTTAGCACCCGGAGCAAGCTCACGTGCGCGCTTGTTGGCTTCAATTTGGCCTCCAAGCCGCTACACCCCGAGCCGCCGTGTGCGCCGCCGCCGGCCACCGCCGTGCGCGCGTCGCGCAGCTCCGCCCGACCCCGCCACCACCACCCAGCGAACCGTGGTGAGCCCAATTACATCCCTGTGCCGCTTGTTGTCGTGGCCGGGCCCCACATCGCCGCCGGCGAGCCCTCCCGCCGCCGCCGAGGGCATAGTTGTGAATCCAAGGGCCTAGTTGCAAGGAAACTTAACTTAGTTTTATTGCAGATCAGTCCAAGGTCTTAGGAAATTCCTAGAAATTCACAAAAAATTCAGAAAATTCTCAAACCAATTTTGTAGGCTTCAGGATGTTAAACCCCACCTCCTTGTTGAACACTTGTGGCTAGATTCAGGATAGTTTTGGCAGGAAAATTACAAATGTGTTATACTTGTATCTGTCATAACTTGATTTATATAGCTTCTCTGTAGCCAAGTTTTGGATATGTTGTGTGTTAGGACATGACTAGCTCCTATGCCAAATTTTGACAAAGTTATAATGTAAATCTTTGTATAAAAATGTTTTTCCATTTCTGACAGAACTGCATAAATGATTTTTCATGTTAAATATATTCATGTTCTTTAGCCCAACTTGTGCACACTGTCTTGTGCTGTCAAAGGGCATATCTTGTGAATTAATCATGAATTTTGGATTAACAAAAATAATTATTTTTGAATTATGCATGTTTTCCTTTGTAAATTAATAAACCAAGTTCAGTAGAGGTTCCATGTGAACATGCTGGCTTTTTAGGCTTGTTTAGGATCAGAGAGCATGCACAAGAAAGTTTGGAACATTTTGGTGCTTAATTATTTTTATATGCATTTAAATTGAATCACTAGCTAGCCTTTGTTATTTTCCACAATATTTAATTTCCTAGCATCCAACACTTACATGTGGGTCCAATGGACCAGGATAGGTGCTAGTAGGCTTAAGAAACACTCATTTAATTTTTGGTAATTTAATTGTTTCATAAAAGGCTTAAATGCCCTTTTAATATTAAAGGTAAATTAAATAAAAGAAAATCCTTAATTAAATCTTTTTCCTTTTTGAAAGCATTATTTAATATAAATAAAATAAATTTAATTATCAGCTCCGATAAGGAGTTAATTCACAAATAAAATATTAATTACACCATGTTGGTAAAAATAAAATGAAATAAAGCTTTCACATGAAATAACAAGCTTAATAAAAACCTTTATTCAAATGTGGAATAAAAGAGTAACCCATGTACAACCAATGACTTCCTCGAATAGAAACCTTAGATAGATGCTTGTTAAGGTGAATATGACCAACTAGAGTTGGATAAGACAACAAACCATCACATCACCTAAAGTGCATTGCATTCCGTGTAGATCTTCCGGACGGAGACTACTCCCTTGTCCCGGAAACCGAGGAAGGCGGAGCAGAAAGTTCTCTGCAGTACGTGGACGGACTCGACACCGAGGGTGCCCAAGCTAACCTAGTCGACGAAGGCAAGCTCCGGTGCATCTAACCCAGTTTTTAAAGTTCTTTATTCAATTATCTATGAATGATTGTGCATTTACGTACAGGAGTTGAATGAAACCCTAGATGCATGATCCATACTTTGGTCCCTACTAGTATGATAGGTCGATAGCTGCTAAGCTATAGGACCGTTATAAGTCGGGTGATGACCTCACTCGCGAGAATAGGTTCCTAGATAGGAATCATACTATATCCTTAAATGGATTGCTCACGTGGTAAGAGCATGGGATCTGGGCTCCGGTCCAGTGGTTATGTGGGTTAAGTGTTTGAACGTACTAAGCACATGCGGGTATGGGACCGGTAAGCCTAGTACCATAATGAGGCGGCGAGGGATCCTACTATTACTACTCTTGGGATTCGCTCTCACGGCTAGCTACCGGTGGTGTATGGTGACTCCGGGTATCTCGCGGGGTATGCCGAATAGCCTGCACCAAAGACTGTAAGATTCGATCCCAACCCGAGGATTTATGGGGACGGCCTGGGGAGTTGTCCTCGCGGGGGCAGCCGACCGTGTGTTTGGGTCTACCTTGCAAGGTTTTAATCAATCGATTGTCGGCCTCTCACCGTTATCCGAGACTACTTACTCCACTAGTCATGTGATCCCTAATGATGGAAGTTGATGAATATGATGTTTGATTAATTGTATTGTACAACTTTGCTTGTACTAGTTGGCTAATGTAGTGAAGATTAAACCACTAGAACTTGTGCTAAAATTTTGAAAGTAAGGACCTACTCTTTGTTACTTTTTAGCAAAAGCAACCCAGTAGCCAAAAAGCCTTTCATGGTCTAGATTTGGTGAAGTAGATATCACCGACGGGTAAGACTTGCTGAGTATTAGTATACTCAGCCTTGCTATAATGTGTTGATCCAGGTAATGCCTTCAGTGATGTGTGGCCCGGTGAGATCCCGCCCGGCTGGGAGCTGGAGTGGGTGGAGGACGACTACTGAAGCATCATGGATGGCCTCCCGTGGTGACTTTGCTGCCGCTAGTTAAATTCCGCTGCTTTTCAAAACTCTGAACTATTCTGTCATGATCAAACTATGGTTTGTAATAATTAAACCCTTCGGGGTAAGAATTTGGATATTAATGTTGTTGTATCTCTGGACTCGCCTTCGAGTGAGTTTTAATGCATATATTCGATCCTTGTGCTCTCAAGTGATTTACCGGGCGTTAACCCGGCGACTTACGACAGGATGGTACTTTATTATTGCTTAATGACCAAAGTGGATCGGTCTTAGGCGATAGTACGGTATTTTCCTGGGCGGGTTGTCACAGTTGGCATCAGAGCTTATATGCACCAGAGATTAAGTAATAAACCTTAATCACTGATTTTTGAATAAAATATGCCAAGATTTTCTGATTTTCCAAAATACGTTGGTCCTCTAAGGATAAACTAGAACCGAGAGGCCCTAGAGGGAATTTTGGGTTCTTTCAGGTGGCTTAATTAACTTATGGTTTATTTTGCTAACTCCCAGCACATTACTTTATGTCAGACTTACATTCTCGCACAACCATACTAGTTCATCACGTTTTGCCACACGTGGTGGTACCACATGAAAGTCCTGTGAGGGACTAGTGGGACCTATTCCAATGGGTGCCACGTCGCGTTTGAGTCTCGTCACGTTTTGCCATACGTGATGGTACCACGGGAAAGTCCGTGAGGGATGAGTGAGGCCTATTCCAATGGGCACTCACGTCGCGTCAGAGTCTTAAATAGGACGCTGTCCATGCAGCGGCTTAACGCATGGATACCGTTTCTATAGTGAACGGTAATGTATGTGGACGCTTTCGTGACGTGCTGGCACGAAAGGTTCGTTTTCTGCAGGTACATAACAGCGCTTCGTTAGTTGTTAAGCAGTACCGTATAGCTCTCGACTAGATATTATAGGGAGAGACGAGTAAAAAGCCTTGCCACCGGCACTAACTTCGATTTTTGGCTTGATTGCCAAGTGAGGTCGAATAGGACGTCTTGCATGCATGTTAAAAATCGAAATAACTAAAATGGACCCAAAAATCGGAATTCCATGTGTTCTCTAAGGAAGTTTATGCTAGTGTGTGCTTTTTATAAACTAGAATACCTCCCATAGCTAGCCGTCATGCTGCCGAAATTTTGTGAAAAACTTGTTTACCATGTGCTAGGTTAATTAAACCAAATTGTTAAAAACAATTGTTCCTCAACTAGTTACCTTGTAATAGCAAGTCTCAATCCTAGTTCGTTGGGTTGGTTCACTTTTTCCATAGGCACATCCAAGTTAAGGACCCTTCATTTTGTTTCTTTGATCGGTGCTCAACCTTAAAAAGCTCAATTAAAAGTATTAAAGGTTAAATTGGAAACTCGGGAAAAAATTTTGGAGGCTTCTGGATTTTTGGTTATGAATGTTATTCACAGCTGCCAGAACTTCACCATTTGTCATGTCGTTCTCTTTTGAGATCTGACATGGGTTACCTTTGTGTACAGATGGATTTCCCCGTGTTTCACCAGTTCGACGCCGACAGTACGATCCGTACCAACGGGTTGCACTGGGAGGGTTTTCCGTGCTTGGCATGGGAAGCACTCAGTGCCGCAGGCTACCTTACCCCGCCGACGTACGAGGTGAAGGAGTTTGAGCGCTTTGGTGTTCCCCGCTGCAGGGTGATCGTTACTGTGCTGCCGCACCCAGACAACGCCGACTGGTTTGACCTGAGTTTTATTTACTGGGGATTTATCACGCACGAGTCCGTGGAGTCAGCCGCCCTCGAGTGCGACGGACTTTTGTGACCACAACCCCTCTCGTGGTAGCTCTTTCCCCGTTTGGACTGTTTCCGGCTGTGAGTCCTCACGACCCAGCTTGGTTGGACCGTATGGACCATCTGCGGGAGCTACTGACCCTAGCAGAGCCGTTGGATGTTACTCAGACACTTGCCCGTTGTCTGAACGTGGTCTTCACACTCCAGGGGTTGCGTTTTAACATCGCAGCAATTATTGCACAGCGCTTGGAGGCATCTAGGCGCGATTGGGAGCAGCTTTCAGCAGCACACCAGCAGCTGAACTTCACGCTTACCCGGGTGCGGCGGGGAGAACGACGAGCTGCGTGCCGGGAGAGGTTCCAGTTGGAGCTTGAGAGAGGTGACCGCCTCCAGAGGATCGTGGACCTAGAGGCGGAGAACCATGCACTAGAGGAGGATGCCGACGCACACGAGATAGAGAGGCTGACCCTGCTGCAGAACATTGCTGAGATGCAGGAGCACGTGCAGGAGGCCGACGTACAGGTGGCCGCCTTACAGGCTATAGTGGCCTTACAGCCACTGCCCCCAGTACAGGCACACCCGGAGGAGCAGCAGGCTGTGTCCGGTCTGGATCAGACGAGCCAGGCAGGACCACCGCTACCGACTCCCCCAGCTTCGCCTTCGTATAGTGGTGCTTCAGTGGGCAACTAGGTTGCCGACAGCAGGGAGCAGCAGGATATCGATCTTATCGAGTTGTCTTTGGGATGTTGGAGTAGTTGGCTTGACAGCACGTCTTCGTGCCAAGCAACTATTGTATCGTGTATTTGTCACGATGTTTCAAAATCGAGTTGTAATGACGTTGAACCTTGTTCTGTCATGTTGTAATAAGAATGCTTAAGCTTGTATGCTCGAAGTGAGTTTCGTTGTCTTTCCAAGGGAAATTCGTGTGGAGCGAGGCATGTGAGAAAGCTTTTCACACCCTCAGACAACATCTAACTTTAGCCTCAGTGCTAGCTCAACCCGATAATTCCAAGCCATTCGAAGTCTTCTGTGACGCATCGGGCACTGGTCTTGGCTGTGTCCTTATGCAAGAAGGCCGAGTCATTGCCTATGCTTCGTGAGCCCTTTGACCCCATGAGCTCAACTATCCTACTCATGATCTTGAGTTAGCTGCCGTTGTTCATGCCCTCAAGATATGGAGACATTATCTAATGGGCAATAATTGCAATATCTTCACTGATCACAAGAGCCACAAATATATCTTCACCCAGTCAGAATTGAATATGAGGCAGAGAAGATGGCTTGAGTTGATCAAGGATTATGATTTAGAAGTGCACTATCATCCTGGCAAAGCAAATGTTGTTGCGGATGCTCTTAGCCGCAAGGAGCATTGCAACCACCTAGAGTTGGTGCCAGTCAGTGAACCCCTGTGTGAAGAAATGAGAAAACTCAGCCTAGAAGTGGTATCGCAGGGAATTCTTTATGCCTTGACGGCAGAGTCAAGCCTTTATGACAGGATTGTCACTGCCCAGCGCAATGATGCGGATATCCAAAACATCAGGCAGAAACTAGTGGAAGGAGACCCAAAGTACACTTGTTTCCAGAAGGATCACTAAGATGTGGTCTGGTTTGGAAAACGCCTAGTGATCCCCGTTGACCCAGAAATCAAGAAGATCATTCTAGATGAAGCTCACAAATCCAAGTTCTCTATTCATCCCGGTAGTACCAAGATGTACCAAGATCTAAAGCAGAACTTTTGGTGGTCTAACATGAAGGTGGATGTAGCCAAGTATGTAGCCGAGTGCGATACTTGCCACCGGATGAAAGCAAGTCATTTGAAATCGGCAGGAGTACTCCAACCCCTGTCGATACCTATGTGGAAATGGGACGATATTAGTATGGATTTTATTGTGGGTTTACCCATGACTCCTAGAAAGAAGGACTCTATTTGGGTAATCGTGGATAGACTTACCAAGACCGCTCACTTCATTGCCGTGCATACCACTTACTCCGTACAACAATATTGTCACACCCGGTTTTAAAGGCAAAACCGAATGCATTGATCACGTGTGCGCCAGGATCAAGTTACACACACGCTTAGACATTATGAATACCAAAATCAGTGCCACACGAATAAAGAGTTATTACAAGCCATAGTCTTAAACGAAACTTAAATAAACGAGTTCTCGCAGCGGACAAAATGCCTCCACAGGCAGCTGACTGAAGACTACGCACACCTAGAACTCCTGGACATCTTCTGGATTATCTTCAAAGTTCTCCCAGTCTGAGCAGCAAATCCGGGTATTGTAGATGCAAGAGAATAAACAAGCGTGAGCACATTTCGTACTCAGCAAGGGAAAACAACATAACATGCGAGGCCATATGGTGGATGGCTAAGGTTCAAGCACTTTAGCATTTTAGTTGGTCAAATTTTATTAGCAACCTGGTTACTAAAAGTGTAAGTTCATACCAACCCAATTAATAAGATATAAGCATCAAAAATAAAGAGATAAACCACAATTTAAACATTAAAGTTCCATAATTTAATCATGTGAGTGTCCAGGCCGCTCTTGACCGTGAGCACGGCTAATCGATTAGTTTAACACTGCAGAGGTTGTACATCTTTACCCACAAGCAGCGTAAAAGCTCCGAAGAACTTTGGACCCAACCATGCGGTGTTTGCAAGACACCATACCACACTTCCGAGGTGTGATCGCATAGGGACGCTACATGGCCTTTACAAAGGTTCCCTAGCAAGTTATGACCCACAAGGTCCGGATCAGTTAGCAAGGTATAAAGTTCCCTAGCAGGTCAATACCCCACCATAAAAAGAATAACTCACCCAACCCCCTGCTAGAGCGAGTCCATACCCCGCAGTACCGCCTGTCCCTTGTCCTTATCAGGTAAGACCATCCCAAGCTAAAGTTCCTAATTATTCAGCCAAGACCATTGCCCATTAGTTCTTGTGGTTGTACTGTTTTCCTGGGTGGTTCTCCATGTTCCGATTACACATTAAAGGTGGTCTTGTAAAGTAAAAGATCATAAACGGAACATGAAATAACAAAAAGGTAACCAAGTAGATTAATACCAATACCCAGTTGAGCATGCTAAGCAATAACTACCACAAGATTAATTTAATTCCCGGCATCAAGGTAAAGGTAGTCAAAAGCTAGGCATGATCCTTAATAGGTTCCCATCAATTTAATGCAAGCGAAAAGTAAAAACAGTGAATTTAAATGTATGTTATGTAGGACAAGCGGGCATGCATCAAGGAATACTTGCCTTCAACAAAGCCTTGCTGCTCAAACTCTTGCACGACCGGATCTTCAAATCCCTCGAACGAATCGCTCTCTACGATCCACAATCATCACATACAAGCATACAATAGAAATAAATAAGAAACAGTCACCAAACAGATCAAACAGATCTAAACAGTAGCATAAAACTAATCTACGCTTCGAGACGAACGCGTGGACATAAAGAACGCTAAAATCGGAGCTAAAACGACCAAGTTATGGGCTCGGGAAGTTTCGGGGACTAATGCGAAGATTTGAAAAGGTTTCGGGCTAAAATAAAGAAAAAGGACTAAACCGTAAGAAATCTTATACGGTGGAAGGGTATTTTTGTAAATAAAGAAAATCCAGGGGTTTTTCTGCAAAATTGCCAGGGCTGGCGGCGGGTTTGACCTGGCTGACCGGGTTGACCCGATCTAGATCCGTTGGATCTAGATCTGACGGCTGAGGACGCGTGCGGGCGAAGCGGTGCGGTGGCCTAGATCCGGCGCGTTAGATCTAGATCTAACGGCCACGGTGAAGCGCGAGCGGCGGGGCGGCGGCGCGCGAGGCCGGCGGCGGCGGCGGCGGCGGGCTCGCCGGCGGGGGACCGGTCTTGGGGTTTCCGGCCACGATTCGAACCGCGGAAGGCATCTACGCGACGCGCGCGAGATCGCGGAGCGATCTAGGGCGGCGGCTCGGGCGCTAGCGCGGCGGAGCGGCGGGTCGACGCGGCGGCGCGGCGTGCGAGGCTCCGGCGACGGCGCTAGGGCGAGGAGGGGCTCGGGGCCGGCAACGTGCGGCACGGGGGTGCTCCTCACCTCCTGGCGCGGCTCCGGGTGACTTCTTGGCGGCGGAGCGGCGACGGCGAGCTCACACGGCGGCGCGGCTAGGGTTCGGCGGCTTGCGGTTAGGACAAGGGGCGCAAGGCGGCGGCTCGGGTGGGGGCGTCCGGGGGGGCGGCGGCGCGCTATAAATACCCCGGTGCGGCCCCTTGGCGTGCGGGCCACGCGTCCGAGGCGTGCGCGGCCGGACTCAAGGCGGCGGCGCGGTCGGACTCGGAGGCGAGTCCGGCCCGAGGACGATGCGGCGGCGGGGATGACGGGCGGGGGCCCGCCCGTCGGCGGCGGCGCGCGCGCGAAGGCGGGGGAAGCGGGCCGGCGCGGCTTGGCCGGGCCGGCGCGCGCCGTTGGGCCGGAAGGTCGGCGCGTGCGGGCCGGGCAGGCTGCGGCCTGGTAGCTAGGCGGGCTGGCTGCTGGGTTGGGCTAGGAGGCTGGGCTGAAAGGGAAAAACGGGGAGGGGTTAAGGAGATAAGGTTTTGGGATTTTTGGAAAAGGGTTTTCAAACATTTAGAATTCAAATTTGAATTTGAATTCCAGCAACCAAAATAATGCTCCAGCATGTATGCCACAAACAAATCCTATAGTTCATTAAAGTTATTTTAGAAAAGTGTTAAATGCCTAAAATTAAATAAAACAACCTTATATTCCTTAAGCAATTAAATGGTTGCTACCAAATTTTAATAAAGCCAAGTTTTTTATAGAATTAGGGTGTTACAAATATGCAGAGTTGTACGTGGACCACATAGTTCATCTACATGGAATCCCAAAGACTATAATCTCTGATAGAGGGACTCAGTTTGTGGCCCGTTTTTGGGAGCAGTTGCATGAGTGTTTGGGAACTCAGCTACTCCGTAGTTCCAGTTATCACCCACAGACCGATGGTCAGACGGAGAGGATAAACCAGGTCCTAGAGGACATGTTGAGAGCAAGCATCTTACACTTTGACAAGAGTTGGGACAAGTGCTTGTCCTTGGCAGAGTTCTCCTACAACAACAGCTATCAGGCCAGCTTGAAAATGGCACCGTTCGATGCTTTATACGGACGCAGATGCCGCACCCCACTGAATTGGTCAGAGGCCGGAGAAAGAACACTCTTTGGACCAGAGTTAGTTAAAGAGGCCGAAGAGAAGGTACAAGTGATAAGAGAAAATTTGAAGATGGCCCAGATGAGACAAAAGAGTTACCATGATAAGGGAACCGCACCTCGACACTTTGAAGTGGGAGATCATGTGTATTTGAAAGTATCCCCCACCAAGGGTGTGCAAAGGTTCGGAGTCAAAGGAAAGTTAGCCCCGCGCTACATTGGACCCTACTAAGTGATAGAAGTATGTGGACCCGTGGCCTACCGTATCCAATTGCCAGAACGGTTTTCCGCGGTTCACAATGTGTTCCATGTAACTCAGTTGAAGAAGGGAATGCCTGTTCCAGAGAATGAGATCATCACAGAAGCTAATGCTTGGATCGAGCCGGATTTCTCGCTCGTTGAGCATCTTTTGAAGGTACTAGATCAAAAAGGGTGAAAGACCCGGAGGCAAACCGTGCGAATGTATAAGATCCAATGGAGCCATCACACGGAAGAAGAAGCCACATGGGAGACGGAGGATTATCTTAACACCAAGTATCCGGGCTTCCTCCAATCCCGAAACAGTGAGTCTTTTTCCCCATCTCTTCGTTGTCAAATCGAATCTCGGGACGAGATTCCTTTTAAGGGGGGTAGGCTGTGACGCCCCAGGTTTTTAATTACCGTCATTAACGTTAATGACAGAATTAGCCGGTCAAATAGTCAACCCTAGGTCAACCTGGGCCCTCACCATGAAAACTCCCTAACACACCCCAAGAGACCCCTAATGAATAGTATTAACACTTGTGGGGCCAACCCATGGTCAAAGGGTGGGTCAAACCCCCTTGCCATCCAGTGTCCACAGGTGTCTACCGGAACTTTTGCCTCGTTCTCCAAAATTCACCTAAACACTAAAAATTCTACCTTTTGGAAAGTTGTAGGTCTTGTTGAGGGACACAACTTTCATGTAGAGTGGCATTGCAGATTTGGAGGGGAAAATTGTGAAAAAGCCCTTGCAAGCCAGGGTTTACTGTTGGCAAGCACAGGCTGACATTCAAAGTTGGCACTCCCACAGATTCAAATCTAGAGAGAAAAACCCCATACAGCCTTTGTGAAAGTTGTAGCGGTACTTAGATCTACAACTTTGGTATTCATTGCTTGGTCAAGTTGTATTCAAAATTTTGCGAAACGAGTGGCTCAAACATAGCACCGGCGACCGCCGGGGCCGGAGCGCGCCGAGCGCGACGTCGTGCGCGACCCGTGCGCCGCCGCCACCGCCCGCCGCCGGCCGCGCCCGGTGTCCGTGCCCGCGCCGTGCCCCGTCCCGATGCCCCGCGCCCCTAGATCGCACCGTCCCGAGGTGCCCCGAGGCCCCGCGCCGCCGTGCGCGCGCGCACCACGGACCGGCGGTCCGTCGGCGGCGTCGCCGCCGTACGCGCGCGCCTCGAGCCGCCGTAGCACGGCCGACATCTCCGCCGTCATCCCTGCGTCACCCGCGGGCTGCCCGGCGGGGGTATTTAAGCCCTTTGCTCCTCCCCCGCGCGCCACCCCGAGCGCCCCGCCGCCATTGCCGCCGCCGCCGGTGCCAGAGCTCACCGCTCGTGCTCGCCACCGTCCAAGCCCTTAGATAGCCTCCTTAGCACCCAGGCAAGCTCACGTGCGCGCTTGTTGGCTTCAATTTGGCCTCCACGCCGCTACACCCCGAGCCGCCGTGTGCACCGCCGCCGGCCGCCGCCGTGCGCCGTCGCAGGAGCTCCGCCCGACCCCGCCACCACCACCCAGCGAACCGTGGTGAGCCAAATTATATCCCTGTGCCGCTTGTTGTCGTGGCCGGGCCCCACATCGCCGCCGGCGAGCCCTCCCGCTGCCGCCGAGGGCATAGTTGTGAATCCAAGGGCCTAGTTGCAAGGAAACTTAACTCAGTTTTAATGCAGATTAGTCCAAGGTCTTAGGAAATTCCTAGAAATTCACAGAAAATTCAGAAAATTCTCAAACCAATTTTGTAGGCTTCAGGATGTTAAACCCCACCTCCTTGTTGAACACTTGTGGCTAGATTCAGGATAGTTTTGGCAGGAAAATTACAAATGTGTTATACTTGTATTTGTCATAACTTGATTTATATAGCTTCTCTGTAGCCAAGTTTTGGATATGTTGTGTGTTAGGATATGAATAGATCCTATGCCAAAAATTGCACAAAGTTATAATGTAAATCTTTGTATAAAAATGTTTTTCCATTTCTGACAGAACTGCATAAATGATTTTTCATGTTAAATATATTCATGTTCTTGAGCCCAACTTGTGCGCATTGTCTTACGCTGTCAAAAGGCACATCTTGTGAACTAATCATGAATTTTGGATTAACAGAAATAATTATTCTTGAATTATGCATGTTTTCCTTTGTAAATTAATAAACCAAGTTCAGTAGAGGTTCCATGTGAACATGCTGGCTTTTTAGGCTTGTTTAGGATCAGAGAGCATGCACAAGAAAGTTTGGATCATTTTGGTGCTTAATTATTTTTATATGCATTTAAATTGAATCACTAGCTAGCCTTTGTTATTTTCCACAATATTTAATTTCCTAGCATCCAACACTTACATGTGGGTCCAATGGACCAGGATAGGTGCTAGTAGGCTTAAGAAACACTCATTTAATTTTTGGTAATTTAATTGTTTAATAAAAGGCTTAAATGCCTTTTTAATATTAAAGGTAAATTAAATAAAAGAAAATCCTTAATTAAATCTTTTTCCTTTTTGAAAGCATTATTTAATATAAATAAAATAAATTTAATTATCAGCTCCGATAAGGAGTTAATTCACAAATAAAATATTAATTACACCATGTTGGTAAAAATAAAATGAAATAAAGCTTTCACATGAAATAACAAGCTTAATAAAAACCTTTATTCAAATGTGGAATAAAAGAGTAACCCATGTACAACCAATGACTTCCTCGAATAGAAACCTTAGATAGATGCTTGTTAAGGTGAATATGACCAACTAGAGTTGGATAAGACAACAAACCATCACATCACCTAAAGTGCATTGCATTCCGTGTAGATCTTCCGGACGGAGACTACTCCCTTGTCCCGGAAACCGAGGAAGGCGGAGCAGAAAGTTCTCTGCAGTACGTGGACGGACTCGACACCGAGGGTGCCCAAGCTAACCTAGTCGACGAAGGCAAGCTCCGGTGCATCTAACCCAGTTTTTAAAGTTCTTTATTCAATTATCTATGAATGATTGTGCATTTACGTACGGGAGTTGAATGAAATCCTAGATGCATGATCCATAGGTACCTTTGGTCCCTACTAGTATGATAGGTCGATAGCTGCTAAGCTATAGGACCGTTACAAGTCGGGTGATGACCTCACTCGCGAGAATAGGTTCCTAGATAGGAATCATACTATATCCTTAAATGGATTGCTCACGTGGTAAGAGCATGGGATCTGGGCTCCGGTCCAGTGGTTATGTGGGTTAAGTGTTTGAACGTACTAAGCACATGCCGGGTATGGGACCGGTAAGCCTAGTACCATAATGAGGCGGCGAGGGATCCTACTATTACTACTCTTGGGATTCGCTCTCACGGCTAGCTACCGGTGGTGTATGGTGACTCCGGGTATCTCGCGGGGTATGCCGAATAGCCTGCACCAAAGACTGTAAGATTCGATCCCAACCCGAGGATTTATGGGGACGGCCTGGGGAGTTGTCCTCGCGGGGACAGCCGACCGTGTTTTTGGGTCTACCTTGCAAGGTTTTAATCAATCGATTGTCGGCCTCTCACCGTTATCCGAGACTACTTACTCTACTAGTCATGTGATCCCTAATGATGGAAGTTGATGAATATGATGTTTGATTAATTGTATTGTACAACTTTGCTTGTACTAGTTGGCTAATGTAGTGAAGATTAAACCACTAGAACTTGTGCTAAAATCTTGAAAGTAAGGACCTACTCTTTGTTACTTTTTAGCAAAAGCAACCCAGTAGCCAAAAAGCCTTTCATGGTCTAGATTTGGTGAAGTAGATATCACCGACGGGTAAGACTTGCTGAGTATTAGTATACTCGGCCTTGCTATAATGTGTTGATCCGGGTAATGCCTTCGGTGATGTGTGGCCGGTGAGATCCCGCCGGCCGGGAGCCGGAGTGGGTGGAGGACGACTACCGAAGCATCATGGATGGCCTCCCGTGGTGACTTTCTTGCCGCTAGTTAAATTCCTTTGCTTTTCAAAACTGCGAACTATTTCGTCATGATCAAACTATGGTTTGTAATAATTAAACCCTTCGGGGTAAGAATTTGGATATTAATGTTGTTGTATCTCTGGACTCGCCTTCGAGTGAGTTTTAATGCATATATTCGATCCTTGTGCTCTCAAGTGATTTACCGGGCGTTAACCCGGCGACTTACGACAGGATGGTACTTTATTATTGCTTAATGACCAAAGTGGATCGGTCTTAGGCGATAGTACGGTATTTTCCTGGGCGGGTTGTCACACACATGTTCACCTTCCTCGTCCGCATCAAGAGCTGTAGTCGTACTCATCGGCGTCGTCATAGCCTTGGAGTCCTCCATCTTGAACTTTCGCACAATGTCCTTGGTGTACTTAGCCTGGTGCACAAATGTTCCTTCCTTTGATTGCTTGATTTGTAGCCTGAGGAAGAACTGCAACTCGCCCATCATGCTCATCTCAAATTCCCTGCTCATATCACTTGCAAACCTTGCAACAAGAGAGTTAGACAAGCCACCAAAGACAATATCATCCACGTACACCTGCACAATCAGGATATCTCTGCCCTGCCTCAGCAAAAACAAGGTCTGATCGACCTTCCCCATCTCAAACAAGAACCCCCTCAACCTGCCATACCAAGCTCTAGGCGCCTGCTTCAACCCATACAGCGCCTTCCTCAACTTGTACACCCGGTGAGGGTACTTCTCACTCTCAAACCCCGGAGGCTGCCTCACATACACTTCTTCCTCCAACACACCATTCAAAAAAGCACTCTTCACATCCATCTGGTGCAACTTGAACCCTTTAGCCACAAAAACGGCTAGAAGGATCCTAATCGCCTCCAAACGGGCTACGGGAGCAAAGGTCTCCTCGTAGTCGATCCCCTCCTTCTGACTGAACCCTTGAGCAACAAGTCTCGACTTGTTCCTCACAACCACACCTTTCTCTCCCTCTTTGTTTTTCCACACCCACTTTGTACCAATCGGCTTACACCCTAGGGAAGGGTCAACCAACTCCCAAACCTGATTCCTCTCAAAGTTCTCCAACTCCTCATGCATCGAATTAACCCAATTGTGATCAGATAGTGCGTGTCCAATAGCTTTGGGCTCAAAGGTAGCAACAAATGCAGCATGAGAGAAATGAGAGTTGTTCCGAACCCTCGACCGTGTAGTGCGTTCATTCATGTCGCCGATGATCCTCGAAGCTGGGTAATCCACTTGTACTCGCCGGGGAGGTTCTCACCTCGATGCTACCTCCCCCTCAACAACAGCTTCTCCTTGTTCTTGATTTGTCGTCGTAGGTGTAGTAGAGGGTCCGTCCATCATCGTAGTCGAAGTAGTGGGTACATGTTCAGCCGGGGCACCGCACCGCCATCTTCATCGTCTCCATGTTCATGCTCCTCCTCCTGAAAGATCTCCTCGTTGAGCTCATCATCACCTGCACACTCAAAGACAAGCTGACTATGTGGCTCTGTCTCGTCGAAGGTTACCTCGCAAGTCTCCACGATTTGGTTAGTTTCAAGATTGAGCACACGATATGCTCTAGAATGAGATGCATAACCAAAGAAAATACCATCGACAGACCTAGCCTCAAACTTATCCAACTTCCCGCCTTTCTTCGAATGAAACACTTGCAACCAAAGACATGGAAGTGACTCACCTTGGGTGTGCGACCATGCATCAACTCATAGCATGTCTTTTTCTTGTGCACTGCGAGGTAGATCTGTTTGACACATAGCACGCGGTATTCACCGCCTCAGCCCAATACCTCCTCGGAGTCCTATGCTCATCAAGCATCGTCCGAGCCATCTCGCACAAGGTCTTGTTCTTCCTTTCCACAACACCATTCTGGGGAGGCGTATACGGACTCGAAAACTGGTGCTCAAGACCCAAGTCATGGCAAAAGGTTTCAAAACGAGAGTTTCTGAATTCCGAGCCATTGTCACTACGGATAGCTCGTATGACATCTCCGTGCCTCTCGTTCCTCAACCTCAAGACTAGATCTCGAACTAAACCAAACGTCTCCCCCTTATCCTCGAGAAAGAACACCCACACATACCGAGAATAGTCGTCCACCACAACAAGGACATACCACTTCCCACCCGCAGATCGCACACGAGCTGGGTCAACAAGATCCTTATGGAGCAGCTCGCATGGAGACTCAGTCATCACATCGGTGAGAGGCGGGTGAGAAGAGGCTACCATCTTGGCCTGCCTACACGGCGCACAAACCAACTCTTTCTCAAGCCTCAACCGTGGCAATCCTCAGACCAAATTGAGTTTACTCAAGCGAGACAAAAGGTCAAAGCTCAATTGACCCAACTTCCTATGCCACTTCCACAACTCACTCGAAGAACCAGCCAAGAAACAACGCTCCACATCCGAAGACAGAGAAAAATCAGCACGAAACACCTGTCCCTCGGGAACGACCATACAGACAAGGTCCCCTCGAGAGTCCAAAATCCGAGAACCACCTGGCCGAAACAACACCTCAAAACCCTCATCCAACAACTGGGACACAGAAAGCAAATTGTACCCCAGCGATTGAACAAGAGCAACACGCCTCAGAGTGATCTTGTCACTCACTTTGATCTCACCTTCTGAAAGCACATGCCCACGCCCTTTGTCCCCAAAAGTGATGTACCTCTTCGTCACCACCGGGACGAGACTTGAGAACCACCCCCTGTCTCCGGTCATATGCCTCGAGCAACCGGAGTCAATCAACCAAATGTTCTTCAAGTCTCCCACCTGAAATTCAAAAACGAGCACGTGAGCGAACAAATGACTCAGCACTGGGGTTAGTACCGAAAGAGTAAAACCAGTGCCGAGCCATTTGCTCGAAAGTGGGGTTAGCACCAACCAAAGCATCTCTCCTACCAAAGCTACCTCCACGAACACCACCACGGTAACCACCCTGAGGGAACCACCCCCTGTCTCCTGGAGGAGGACCAAAACCACGAAAGAGAACCCGTGGACCGTCCTTCTCAAAGCTACGACTCCTCCCATCTCCGTAGTGAACTCGAGGGGGAGAATGCCTAGCAACCTGACCACCTGCAAACTCTCCAGCCCAACCACCAGAACCACGACCTCCAGAAACAACCCTCGCACTTGTACGGGCACAAAACCCAAACCGCTGCCTGTCCAGGCCCGCACCGGTCTAACCGGTGCCCCACACCGTTCTGACCGGTGTGACCTGGGCAGCAGCACCTCCAACAGCCTTTCGCTCTCCCCAAGCCCGAACTGTCTTCACACTCGCCTTGGCCCTGGGCATCTGCACACGAGGCTCAAGTACACCATCGGAAAGGTGGTACTTGTCCTTGTTAGCCCACTCCTTTGCCATTCTCTCCTCTCGCTTCCTCTTGAAGCAAAACTCATCCTTATGGCCATCTCTCCCACAATAGCCACAATGGAACCTCACAAGCTTTGGCTTAGGCTTGGGATGTGGCTGCTCACTAGGTTTCTCTCCACTCAACTCCTCCACCGGTTTCCCCTCACTAGCCTTCTCACTTTCTTTCCCAAAGAACACTTTCCCTGAGGTGCTCACAAACTTGATAGGCTTTTGTAGATCATTTGTGGGTGTAGGAAACATGGGTGGAGCTGGGGTTGTGTCTAGTTGGTTCCTAAGATGGTTAGGTTTTGGGGGGAAATCATTTTTGTGGTGGGTTTTTGGTGGCTCTGGGATATTCTCTCCACTTCCCTCACCAACCTTGTTTGCCCCAAGTCCCTCACCATCCTGCCTCTTAAATGCCTCGATCATCATCCTCAACTGAGGCTCATGACCAGACAACCAACCCATTAACTTCCTCAGCTCATCATTCTCATCCTGCAAACGATCAATGTTGACGGTGAAAATCCGTCAACCTAGCCATGAGTTTACCTTCGGTGTTGGCATGACTTTTGTATCTTATCCATTGGTACTAACCCCCGTGGTATAACAAGTTCACTTGTGCATGTCGGTTTTGGAGTTTAGTGTTTACGCAGGGTTTTAACGTTGAAAGCAAGACTTCCGGGATAAGTTCATTAAGCACCTCATGACAAGACCTTGAAGCCCGGTACAAGTCAAGCAATGAAGTGAACATGACTCCAAGAGCCCAAGGACCAAGCCCGAGAAGATGATAAACTCCAAGGACTGAACCAGAAAAGTGCTGAATCTTGCAAGACAAGGAGTTGAGTCCAATTCGGAGAGAAACCCGACGTCAAGGGCCCACATGCAAAAGGGGAGAACATCTAGAAGACGCGAGAAGCAACACCGGGCGAAAGAGGTAGCAAACTGGGCCGAAACGGGCCCAGGCCGGTCGGCCCAGGCCGACCGGCCCAGCCCTTTTCGGGGCCCAATCGACCTCCCCTTTGACCTAATTGCTTGTCAGGCTATTTATAGCCCCCTGACCGAGAGCCACGGAGGAACCAAGTCGTAATCCGCCGCCGAGGAGCCGAGAAGCTTGAGGGACACCATCTCGGAGATGAGGGTCGTGCTAGTTGTCTAGGGTTTCCCTAGCCGACGTGGGAACCTTGCATGGTAGACCACGTCGGAGCTCCGGAGCGAGGATCAAGATCGAGGTAGGGCCCCGATGGTGATCTTGTTCATGTAATCATTCATGGTGAAGTTTGTAAGTGAATTCGATTTCTAGCGATCAAGTGCCTTCTCGATGATTTTGTTTTCTTCTTGGTTTTGCTTCTACTACGATCTAGTTTGCAGCTAGATTACTTAGGGTGCTCTTGTAGCCGCGGTGGCTAGAGGTGCATACCAGACCGGCCAAGTGATTTCAACTTGTTCTATCGAACTCTCCCTAGACTACCCACATGAGTAGGGATACGTTGTGACAGAACGGGGGTCCCGAAAGGCGGGCGTTTTCAGAGTCGGATGGGAAGGCCACGATTTAAAGATGCTTTTAATGAGATTCGCTTTTCTATCTTCATCTATCTTGTTTGGAGCTACAACATAAGCATGATCTAGATTCTCTAGATTGGTTATCTCTTGCTTTCTCTTACTACCTCTTTAGTAGATTAGATTAGATTCGTTTTCCTTACGATATCTTAGATTAGATGCAATTTGATTCTTCAATAGATAGCTTTACCTTGCTTTACTAGATTGAATCCTTGCGTTGCACATTGTTCCACGGATTCTATACCTTGGGTTCACCACTCGAGGGAAGAAGGGTCCCTTGACTACAACGGGAGACTTGTCCGCTTGCAAGTCATAAACGAACTTTGATACAACTACTAACCGTCAACAAGCCCCTTTTTCTGGCGCCGTTGCCGGGGAACAAGCAATCAAGATCCGATCTAGTATCGCTTATCTTTCAGTTTTTCTTTTCATTTTCTTTTGCATCTCTTCTGTTTGATCATCCCAAAAAGAAAAAAAAAGAGTCAATCTAATCTAGTTTTGATTAACCCTAATTTTTCTTTTGTTAGATTTTTGTTTTATCACTAACCCTAACCGGAGATGGTTGGCTACCTCTCCAAGAAGCCCAAACTTTTTTTGTGGATGATCCAGGAAAACATTACAGGCAAAGGTGACGTGCAACACAAGATAAAGGGTTGGAAACCCTAGATCCAAAATCCAAAGTCGAAGGACCGTCAAAAATCTCCAAGGGAATCACCACCTCCAAGTCCAAAGGAAGATCAACCTCAACAACCGGAGCGCGAGATCAAGCACCCCGGACATCGTTGATCTACCTATCATAAACCTTCAAGACGTTGAAGGCCGTTCAAAGATCAAGAGGAGGATGGAGAAGATGGAGATAGAGAAACAAGCTCAACACCTAAAGGCCGCCGAAGCAAGATCTACATGCAAGGAGTGTGTGGAGCACGACCATGTCCAAGGACGCCGTCACTAAGTTCGAGGCTATAGAGAAAATATTGAAGAATTTAGATGGCAAGGTGACGGATGTCGGAAGCTCTATACGTGAAGTGTTCATCATGATGAAGATGCTAGACGCAAGGGACAACTTGCCGTGTGCCCGACGGGTAACAAAGAAGAATATTCGAGACAACTCCAAGGTCCCAAGACGGCGAAGGCTACTCAAACTCATTTGGGAGAGATGGAGGATCACACTAGGAGACCACGAAAATCACGACCGAAGGACCGAAGTTTGAGATACCGAGCCACTACATGAAGGAAGTTGTTGCATCTGTCAAGACCAAAGGATAAAGCCAGCCTGTGAAGACCAAAAAAAATGACTAAGCCAAAGTGGGTACCCAAGATTGCAACGCCCGTAAAGAGCGTTGATCCGGAGTAATCAAGTGAAGAAGTCTAGCCATGGACTATAAACGAAGCTCTAGGCGGGAGGCAACCCGTTTCGTCGAGTCAAAGAATAAGCTACCGGGAGGACAACCCGATTCCAGGTTTTTCAAGTCTTTTTAAATATAATTCAGTTTTGAATTTTACTATGCAAAACATTAGACTTAGAATGGTTGAACAATATTAGAGACATAATTCTTGGTTGAATATTTTGCTTGATCACAAACCCTTTACATAAACCATCTTATGTGATTGTTTGCTTATTTTTCGAGAAACCACAACCAAAAAGATTTCAGAACCTAGCTCAACCATTCATCCTCTTTATGATGTTGTGGTTGACTTGCTTTTCATGCTAAAAACACTGGAGTAGAGCCACGACTTGTACCTAGGTGTTAATTAAATTTCAGCACGTGGTAGGACTCGCGTGAACCTAGAAACTTGACTTTTGGTTGATTTAAAAATCCATATCCTTGGTTTCTCTAAAGATTAGAATTTTTCTAAGCCTCACTTAATTTTATTTCATTCAAAATCTCTCTCATCTAATCTAAATTAGGACCTAAACCTATGCCCCCATGATCAAGCCGGGAAAAGTTCGCTCTCAACCAATGAAGGCAAACTATACCGGTGAGACCGATATCAACGTAGTCGGAAAATATTTTCGACTTACATTTGTTTTTAATGGTTTAAAAACTTCTATAAATTTATGCTTGAGTTCTTGCATGGCTCTGAAAAATATTTTTAAATCTCGAAATTAGAGGGGTGCTTAACCTTAAACACACTTAAAGGGAGGCAATCTAGTTTGAATTAATCATGCATGCACCAAGTCCACATGCAAAGGGCAAGCATGGTGGGCAGCAAGCATAAACTTTGCAGGAATTTCATGGTGGCATGTGAAGCAAGTGGAGCAAGGGAGCATGGACATGACTCAAAGCATGAAGCGTCAAGTGGAAGGACCAATAATGCAAGAAAAGGAGTGGACGAGAGCGTTTAGGCGGTGCAACTCGTGGAGCACGCGGACAGGAAAGTTGTAGAGGCGAAATGATCGTGCTGGAAGAAAGCCGGGGCGGGGAGGAGCACCAGGCCACCCAGGCCGGTCGGCCCAGGCCGGCCGGCCTCCCCTACTAAGGAGCCCCTCTGGCTCCCGTTTTCTGCAGGCAAGCTTCCCTCTCCTTCCTCAGTTTGTGTGTTCAAGTTTGTGTGCCCAGAACCTCCGTAGACATAGCCAACCTTCCCAAGCTTGATAGCTCAAAAAAATCCACACCCTTAATCCACTCAAAGTCCAGACTCCAAAATAATATTTGTGTACCTTGTTACCGGGTGAAAACCCCGGATATATATTTGTGAGGGAGAGTGCTGCAATCATGGAAGAAAACTACAAGCCTTTTCACCGAAGAAGAAGGGATCATCGTCGTCTAAGCCATCAACCTCTTCGAGGAGGCACTCGGTTTCTGAGTTTCCTCGGAGTATGGAGGAGGACACGGCACCGCCGAGGAGGAACCACACTCTTCTCCTCGGTGGCATGAGGGCCACACGAAACTCGTCTATGAGGTTCACCAAACCTCAAGGACATATGGAGGAGCCGCCCGTCCAACCTCACCACTTGACACGATCATCCGCTCCACTTCCATGCGCTCCGTGGTATTCCAATGAGTTTATCATCACAACGGAGGAGGAGGAGAAGAAGCTCGCTCGCCTTAAGTAGAGGCTTGTAGCGAACGTCGACTTCGACGACCAAGCTCTCCACATATTGGGTTTTCATACGGGACACCGGTGCAATTCTCTAACGGAGTGTCGGCAAACACCCACAAGAAACTCGCCTAGGAAATTTTCATGACCATGGCGCATACCCTTGATGAAGGAGTGCCTTGTCTCTCATTCCGTTTGGAGGGAGCCCACAAGTGGAGAAGGAAGACACCGTCGGAAGGGTAACCTTGATCAACGATGCTATTTCTTGCACCTTGATGGGGTAATCTCCTTTCATCCATGGGTTGCAATCGATCTTGAGATGTAATCGAACTTTGTTGGATTATCTATCTA
Source organism: Cenchrus americanus (assembly GCA_947561735.1). Classification (NCBI taxonomy): domain Eukaryota; kingdom Viridiplantae; phylum Streptophyta; class Magnoliopsida; order Poales; family Poaceae; genus Cenchrus; species Cenchrus americanus. The sequence goes on from OX387245.1 coordinate 253,661,290, forward strand.
TCATCTTACATCGTGACCATCATAGGTCTAGTCACGAATACCTTCGCGTAGTGAGAGTACGAGAGGAGGGAAAGGGCGAAACCGTGGTCACAACCCCCGATAGATTAGATTGGTTTTCATGTTCAAAACGATTGCATGTTCTTGTATCGTACACCCATGGGCGAGTGTCTCCTATTTTGAAAAGGGAGCTCCGGAACAAGTGGATGTGCATAGAGGCACATGGGAAGGTTTTTGGAGTATAATCACGGGAGGAGACCATCAACGAAGAAATACTATCCGGAACCCCATCATCCAAGTGTGTCACTTTTGTGCAAGTAGATTTTTGGGGAGAATGAGAGAGACAAAGATAACCAACACGGAGTTGAATTGGCTTTACTCGGCTTTTTGCCAAGAAGCCAATCAACCCCACTCACCTATGATCAACCGGTAGTGTTGTGAGCAACATCGGATTCGGGAGATCGGGTTGTTACCTCTCCATGTTGACTATCTCTTTAAAACCAGATATTACAAGGAACCCGAATCATCTCCTACCCGAGACTTCCCTAGGAGTATAGGAAGTAAGGAAAATATATAAGTGAAGATGAGAGAGGAGGCTTCAAAGAGGCCTAGGTGAATTTGCCCCTTTCGGAAGTAAGGTTAAGACTTTTTCTTGAGGGGAAGAAGATTGGTTAGAGGAAGGACTTCTTGTGGCGGAGAAGAAAAAAATAAAAGAGAAGGATCGTAGGAGAAGGTTTTTCCACTGCCCAAGAAGGAGGTGCACAACAAAATTATTTCCCACCATTGGGAGGAACCCCGACGCCGCCGAGTTACTACGGTGATGTACCAATGCAAGCATGGGGGAGTGGTGCAGCCATGCCCCCACCATTTTGCGGTGCCCAACGTATCCTTTGCGGAGCCATATGCACACCTTTCTCAACCACAACAAAATGTGGCCACCATTGGAGGATACGCTGCAAGAAACATTATTGCAGCCATCCAACCCAATGCAAACCAAATGGGTGAAGGAAATGCAAACATTGTTTATGTGCTTGGACACCTTCACCTAGCACCGTCAGACAATTCATATGAGGAGAGGCGCAATCTTATTATAAGTAAGGGAACAACAACCAAGACTATCAATATCAACCACCGGCGGAAGATTAGAGAGAGGAGGAGCTTTAGCTATCTTTCCTTTACCCCCTTTTCTTTAATTTTCAGCTTGTTTGCGCCTATGTACGCGTAGTGTTTTCAGTTTTATTTTAATTTTCAGCATGTGTGTTAGTTTATTTTCAGCATATGTGTTAGTGTTTGTTTTCATCATGAATAATGTCACCACCAAGTTTTTACCATTGGTAAAGTTACAAAGTTTGTGCCATGATGATATATGATTATAATTGCCACTTTGTTTATCTTTGTAATTGATTTATGCATGTTTAACCTAGTGCTCTCTTAAAAATACAAATCTGAAATTATCTAAATGCTAGCTTAATCTTTAGCTGAGGTTATGATAAAAATAAAGACCCATAGTGTTTTATGTGCTCTCAAGTTTTAGATGGATTAAAGAAGATTTATTTTTGTTTTTAAATGTGATGCTAACCTTGTCATAAATACCTCTTGCTTGTTGCTCTACCTATCCAGAGCCTTATAAATATTTGAGTGCAAAAACTTAGTATACAAGGTTTATTTTGGGTGAGTTATTTCAGGCCATGATTTCTCTGGACCGAGACTAAGAAGCTGGTCATTCCGTTTTTGCGTATCTATCTTTTTGCTAGCCTTTTATCTGTGCATTGTGTATCCCCGCATAGGAGATCTCACAAACCTCGCCGGATATCCACCCTTAAAACCAAATATCATCTTTTGTGTTAACCTCCTTGACCACAACCTATCGTTGAGAATGGATCATCAATTCAAGGAAGATCGCAAGACGGTGCCAATATTGAAGAATTCAAGTATCTCTCCAAGGAAAAATATTTCCGCTACCTTATTTACCGCCTCTTTGCTCGAGGATGAGCAACGTGTAAGCATGGGGGAGGAGGTAGGTACGATGCAATTTTTAGATTTCAAAGGGGAGTATTTTAAAAAATAAATAAATAAATGAAAATGATGAATGAAAGAAAATTCAAAGGCGATGTACGGACCTCCAAGGTGAAAGTCACGTTACCGAATATATGACAGAAAAAAAATGAATGAATGAGAAAAAGAAAGAAAGAAAGGAAGGAAAAAAAGGAGATATATGAGAAGAAGAAAGAGAAAAAAATATGAGTATGCGTAAAGTGAACTCCCCGGTTCTCTAAAGTGCATTAGGAAATTCAAGGCTCCAAGATTAAAAGATCCATTCTCATTTTCCAACCATGTGCAATCCGATAACGAGGACTTCCTTTGTGCCTCGGGATCACTCTTTGCCATTTGCACATGTCCACTCATCTAAAGTGTGCGTATTTTTCTCTTTCCCCTCCTTGATTTAACATCATTTTCCAATGACCTTTTTGACGAGTCTCGGTAAGACCATGAGAAGCTTGTCTTGTTTTGACAACACCTCATTTATAAAATCTTGGTAGGACTAAACTTTCCCAAAGCTCCATATAAAGCCTACCACATATGTGATGAGAGGGAAAGGAGTAGAATATATAGGCCTGAGAGACTAGTGAGATCAGAGTTCATGAGCAACATGCAAGGTGATTTAAATTTGTGAACTTGGTTTAGCTCTTTTCTTCATCTTGTTCTTTATTTCAAAATTTCCGAGATCCATTTGAATTTTGGGAGCATGTGTCGGTGTTTAAACCACTCGACCTCCATGGGAGGTACCCGCAGCAAGGTAGAAGGTGGGGATCGCCATGATCTGGAACCCGATGGTACACGCGAGGACACAAGACACAAGATTTATACAGGTTCGGGTAGCCGGAGTAGCTACCCTACGTCCTGTTTGGAGTAGTGTTGCGCCCTGCGCTTGGTGTTGATCCCCGGAGCGATTGTGGATGTGCGGCTAGGTACCCGGCCCTCCTTTATATAGTCCAGGGGGCGGGTTCCTAGTCGGTTACAAGGCAGGAGTCCTAGTAGGATTACACAGAGCGAGTTATAGTAGGAGTACAGGGGAATTCTAGTAGGAGTCCGTCTTCTACTCTTCTTCCTTCCTTGCATGAGTACCCGGGGTGTATGCCCGACAAGCCCCCGAGCACGTTGGAGTCGAGAGCAGTAGTTCGAGTAGTCTTGAAGCCTCTTCGAGTAGTTCTTGAGCGTCCTCGAGTACTGCTTGGAGAAGTCTTCAATAGTACTTTAACTGTCGCGAGGCTGGAAGGTGGTCCAGCTCATTAGTCTTGAAGTCGAGATTATATGGAAGTGCGGTTGCAAAATCGCACTCCATATGGAGTAGCCCCCGAGCCTTAGGTTGAGTTGTAGACTCTGGCTGAGGGTCAATCTTGGTTCTGCTTCCGTCTTGAAAAAATCAACTGATGGGTGTAGCCTAGTAGCCCCCGAGCCTTGGAACGATTGAAGAATCAATCCAAGGGTCTTCAGTGTTCGCGGAAGTCATCATCTGAGTACTCTTGTAGCGTTTAGCCCCCGAGCTCGTCACCAAGAGAGCCGTAGGAGCCACGTCGAGTAGTTGTTGGTGCTGAGCCCCCGAGCTAGAGAGCTAGCGGAGACTACTCGAGTTGTCATCGAGTAGTAATTTGGTGCGTAGCCCCCAAGTTGGGAACTAGCCGCGCCGGTGGAGGTACGCAGAGCGTACTGGAAAGTTGTCGCCGGAGCTTGACCTGAAAGTAGATATGCGTACATTATGTAGCATTTTTGTAGAATTTGAATCTACAAATGACAAATACAAATATGAATATAGATGTAAATGTCATGTGTCATGCTCTTGTTGTGGTCGTTAGGGGTCGAGTAGTTAGCCTGATGCGGTTTAGCGCCCAGTCTCTGTGGTCGCTGTTTAGCCGTAGCCGCTGGGGGCGTGAAGGCATGACAGGAGAGCTGGTTTAAGCGCCCGGTCTCTGAGGAGCCTATTTAGCCATAGCCACTGGGGGCGTGGAGGCATGACAGGAGAGCCGAGGCTTTGCGCGGATCAAGGCGTGTGCTACTGTAGCGAGACCATTAAGAGGTAGACGAAAGTAGTCGGCGAGGCGACAAGAGAGAGCGCGATTGCTCGTTGTTCCGCATGGCGGAGAGCAGGATTGCGCAGTGCCTCCTCAGGGTGTAGCCGTTGTGCGCCTCCAGCACTCTGTACACGAAACGTCGTGGCAAGAGCCTCCTAATTTGGTGTACCAAGCCTGTGACAGTCAGTCAACGGTCCCCAAGGAATAGTTGGCATGGTGTAGCTCTGCTGGCAGGTAGCCGTTGAGAGGCGTACACGGAGTAGTCGTCAGCGTTGGTTCCTGTATGCGGAAAACAAGCTGAAGAAGAAATAATTATTGAAATAAGTGACTTAGCTTGATTCGCGGACGAGAGTCGACGAAGCCGAGGCGGTCGGTGATGGAGCCGCGACGGTTGTTGCTGAAGTCGACTAGTCGGAGGTGGATCCGACTAGTTGTTGATGTTGCGGGAGCCGTCCTCGACTAGTTTTCTGGTTGAGACTACTCGAGGTAAGTAGTCGAGGTAGTCGTACGCCCAGAAGATGATGTCGCAGTGGCGTACGGCGTAGTCGATGTAGAGCTGCTGTGGCCGGGAGACGAGTACTCGCGGCGCACGGTGAGGCTGACGTAGAGCCCATGCGTCCAGGTGACGAGTAGTCGCGGCGCACGGCAAGGTTGACGTAGAGCCTGTGCGGCCGGGTGACGAGTAGTCGCAATGCATGTCGACGTTGATGTAGAGCCGGTACAATGTAGTCGAAGCAGAGCTGATGCGTACGGCGGCAACGTAGCATTACTCGCATACATCTCCGGTGTGGGCCAAGCGAAGGTCTTGAAACTAGCTGGTAGCCATCTTGGTAGGAGCCCGATGTTCTGCCTGGTCTTGAACTCGTGCACGTGTAGTATGATTGGAGGCCACAGCCCACATGCACGCGCATTGACGCACCGATGCGAAGAGCGCAGTAACTTGGACTCCAAGGCGGAAAGAAATTTGATTCTCCCTCGGTCACCGTGACGGCAGTAGCTACAACTTTTAATTTGAATACGACTCGGAGTTGGCAATTGAAGCCTTGTCGATCTGAACCAACTCGTCGAGTTGATGTCGAAGTGCAGTGACCACGATGTGCCAGCCACCAGTAGATTGATCTTGAGGTCCATCGAATTCACCGGTGATCGTGACGATGCCCCACGGTGGGCGCCAGCTGTCGGTGTTTAAACCACTCGACCTCCATGAGAGGTACCCGCAGCAAGGTAGAAGGTGGGGATCGCCATGATCTGGAACCCGAAGGTACGCGCGAGGACACAAGACACAAGATTTATACAGGTTCGGGTAGCCGGAGTAGCTACCCTACGTCATGTTTGGAGTAGTGTTGCGCCCTGCGCTTGGTGTTGATCCCCGGAGGGATTGTGGGTGTGCGGCTAGGTACCCGACCCTCCTTTATATAGTCCAGGGGGCGGGTTCCTAGTCGGTTACAAGGCAGGAGTCCTAGTAGGATTACACAGAGCGAGTCCTAGTAGGAGTACAGGGGAATTCTAGTAGGAGTCCGTCTTCTACTCTTCTTCCTTCCTTGCATGAGTACCCGGGGTGTATGCCCGACAGCATGTTAATACTTGTGGGATAAGCTTAATTAAATATCTACCCTCCGTAGGGATGAAGGCTAGTACATTGTGGAACTTTAATGAATTAAAATTTTGAGAGCATTATGTTTTCTCGTGTATGATCAAGTGCAAGGTTTAAACATTGTTTGGCAACGATGATATCCATCGAAGGATTACTCGAGGACGAGCAAGGTTTAAGCATGGGGGAGATGTTGACGGTGAAAATCCGTCAACCTAGCCATGAGTTTACCTTCGGTGTTGGCATGACTTTTGTATCTTATCCATTGGTACAAACCCCCGTGGTATAACAAGTTCACTTGTGCATGTCGGTTTTGGAGTTTAGTGTTTACGTAGGGTTTTAACGTTGAAAGCAAGACTTCCGGGATAAGTTCATTAAGCACCTCATGACAAGACCTTGAAGCCCGGTACAAGTCAAGCAATGAAGTGAACATGACTCCAAGAGCCCAAGGACCAAGCCCGAGAAGATGATAAACTCCAAGGACCGAACCAGAAAAGTGCTGAATCTTGCAAGACAAGGAGTTGAGTCAAATTTGGAGAGAAACCGACGTCAAGGGCCCACATGCAAAAGGGGAGAACATCTAGAAGATGCGAGAAGCAAAACCGGGTGAAGGAGGCAGCAAACTAGGCCAAAACGGGCCCAGGCCGGTCGGCCCAGGCCGGCCGGCCCAGCCCTTTTCGGGGCCCAATCGGCCTCCCCTTTGACCTAATTGCTTCTCAGGCTATTTATAGCCCCCTGACCGATAGCCACGGAGGAACCAAGTCGTAATCCGCCGCCGAGGAGCCGAGAAGCTTGAGGGACACCATCTCGGAGATGAGGGTCGTGCTAGTTGTCTAGGGTTTCCCTAGCCGACGTGGGAACCTTGCATGGAAGACCACGTCGGAGCTCCGGAGCGAGGATCAAGATCGAGGTAGGGCCCCGGTGGTGATCTTGTTCATGTAATCATTCATGGTGAAGTTTGTAAGTGAATTCGATTTCTAGCGATCAAGTGCCTTCTCGATGATTTTGTTTTCTTCTTGGTTTTGCTTCTTTTACGATCTAGTTTGCAGCTAGATTACTTAGGGTGCTCTTGTAGCCGCGGTGGCTAGAGGTGCATACCGGACCGGCCAAGTGACTTCAACTTGTTCTATCGAACTCGCCCTAGACTACCCGCATGAGTAGGGATACGTTGTGACAGAACGGGGGTTCCGAAAGGCGGGCATTTTCAGAGTCGGATGGGAAGGCCACGATTTAAAGGTGCTTTTAATGAGATTCGCTTTTCTATCTTCATATATCTTGTTTGGAGCTACAACATAAGCATGATCTGGATTCTCTAGATTGGTTATCTCTTGCTTTCTCTTGCTACCTCTTTAGTAGATTAGATTAGATTCGTTTTCCTTACGATATCTTAGATTAGATGCAATTTGATTCTTCAATAGATAGCTTACCTTGCTTTACTAGATTGAATCCTTGCGTTGCACATTGTTCCACGGATTCTATACCTTGGGTTCACCACTCGAGGGAAGAAGGGTCCCTTGACTACGATTGGAGACTTGTCCGCTTGCAAGTCATAAACGAACTTTGATACAACTATTAACCATCAACAATCAACATAATGTGCAAGTTCCAGATTTTTCAAAGCATGCATTTCACAGGTAGAGCATGATGTAGGCATGGGTTCTTTCAATTTAGCCTCAAGAGAACTAGTGTAAGAATGCATCTCATCAATCTTAGCATGCAAAACAGGGCAAGAAGTGCAAGCACCTAGCAAAGCAGGTCTAGACTTAAGCTCAGCCACTTCAACCCTAAGCACATCTAGTTCCTCACACTTGGAGGCATGCTTCTTCTTAAACAAAGCAAGATCAGCAAGAAATATGGAGCAATCAGCACAATCAAGCTCATCCGAAAGAACAGGGCTAGCCTTAAGGGAATCAATCTCAAGCTTGCTATCAAGCACCTTTGTCTCTAGCTCAGCCCCTCTAGTCCTAGCATCCTCGAGTGAAGCCCTAAGCTCTTTTCTCATTTTCTTGGCCTCTCTAAGCATGTCATCACGGTTATCAAGCAAAGAGCCAAGCCTCTCATTCTCCTGGCACAAGAAGGGAAGTTCATCACGCACCTCGTCGTCGGACTCAGAGTCCGAGTCGCTCTGTGTGCTCTTCTTGCCGCCGGGAGCTCAGCGCCATGGTGCAGAAGCCATCTCTCGCGAAGCAGCTCAGCCCGCTCAGGTTCTTGGACGACTTCTTGTTCTTGCGACGATCACCTTCATCTTCACTGCTGCTCGAGCTCGAGGTGGAGTACGCGGAATTGGAGTCGACGTCGCTCGCTCCAACCATCGCTCGGGCCTTGCCTCGGCTGTCCTTCTTCCTCGATCGTCACTCGTCCTTGTACTTGTTCTTGTGCTTGCTCTTGTGGTCGTGCCTCGAACGGTACTTGCGGTCCATCCTCTGCTTGTGCTTGTAGCCTTCCTTGTTCTCGGCCTTCTCCGGGCAGTCGGCGACGAAGTGTCCCGGCCTGCCGCACTGGAAGCATGTTCTCGTGTTCCTCCTCATGTTCACGCGATTCTCGTGCAGCCTCTCAAACCGCCTCGTCAGGAGCGCCAGCTCATCCTCTCTAAGCTCGTCGAACTCCTCATCTGGCATAGACATCAAAGAGGAGAAAGAGAACATCCGGGTGGATGGGTTAGAGTTAGCCTTTCCTTCGGAACCACCAACGAGGGCGAGACTATGGGAGTCAGTCGGACCCTCGAGCTTGGCAGTCATGCCACTATCCACCTCAGCCGACTTGAGCTTTGAGAACAGCTCGTTCACCGTCAGAGTGTCATACTTCTCTGACTCCACAATGGCCTCGAACTTTCCGCCCCAAATTGTACGATCCAAAGAGTGTAAGAGCTTGACCGCTCTATCATGATCATTGTACGGGAGCACGTCCACATTGGCCCTCATGTTGTTCACAACCACCGTGAACCTCTGAAACAAGGCATCGATGGACTCACCGGGGAGATGAGTGAAGTTCTCGTACTCTCTCTGGTAAGTCGCATACATCCGTGCCTGAACCTGGGCATTCCCAACATGAGCCTCCTTCAGCACCGTCCAAATCCTACATGCCAAGTGCTCGGTGTGCACCCGATTGAACTCAGGCTGACACAAAGCACGAAACAAGTAGTCGACCACCTTATTGTTGGCGTCGAATCTGTCCCTCGATCCTGGAGCAAGGAAGTCCATCGGCTGGACATAGCCTGTGTCCACCGTGACATCCCAAATGATCTGACCCTTTCCACGGAGGAACGCACCCATCCGCTTGCTCCACATCTGGTAGTTCTTGCCATCGAAATGTGGAGGACCCGAACCCCGTTCCTGGTACGCCATCCTTGGATCTTAGACTGGTTAGAGTCAATAAAGACCCGAACCGGCTCTGATACCACTTGAAGGACCGATACAGCGAACCAGACAGGGGGGGAGTGAATGGGAGCCGATAAAAATTCTTCTCGATGGAGATCGAAACTCCAACAAGATGAACGCGGCTACCAACACACGTTTTCGACTCACTACCCAAGTTGGTCAAGCCCACGTAGCCACAAGAGTGCCACTGGACCTAGGAACCAACACACACAGCCTTCCGACTCGAGAACGCATCGGAACACCAAACCTCGAGTCTACAGACCCACACCGGTCAGACCGGTGAGCACCACCGGTCAGACCGGTCCCTGCTGGTGAAACTGAGCAACTTTCACTAAGTGGCTCTACACCGGTCAGACCGGTGAGACACACAGGTCAGACCGATCCCAGCCTGAAAGACTCCAAAGCACCAAACAGGCCAACCGACCACCAAACTGACCCAAATTCGAAACAGCAGCAACACAAGACAACAGCGAACACACCCAGACGTTCACCCGAGAAAAACCCACCGAGGGTTGCACCAGTCAGACCGGTCAAGAGCACCGGTCAGACCGGTGTAGCCTGGGCAGCTCGGGATGAAAAGCACCCGCGGGTCAACTCCCCCAAATCCAAACCTCGATCTCCCGAATCGCTCCACGGACTTGAACAAGACTTTGGGGATATTAGGAACGCCTCATGTGGAGTCCATAGCCAAGTTTAATCCCACCAAAACTCGTCCAAAAAGGAGGAATCAAGGAAATCCCGCCAAGAGAACTTCCAACCCAAGAACTCAGGAAACCCCAAAATCGAGCACCTTTACTCATGGACTTTGAAGGGGAATCACAGCCCAAAGAACCACGAAGGGTTCCCACAAATTCCCCCATCAAATCCCCAAGAGAAAGGTCCCGAAAACAACCCAAAGAAATCACCAAGAGAGGGCTCCGAAAATCACCACCAAGAACAACCGGGGAAAACACATCCAAACCTTGAGGAACCACACCGAATCATCTATACATGAAACAATGGTTCATACAAGTTCTAGCAAGCCGCCTGATCATCCATCCCTCTCAACAAGATCTCTCCATGAAGCTCTCAAGCTAGTCCTATGGAAAACCTAAGGAAAATAAGAAGGAAAATGGGAAAACAAATGAGCTAGGGTTCCAAGAGTTGGCTGCCATCCTCTCACCTCTTGGGTTATATGGAGGCAACCAAAAGTCTAAAATGCCCTTTCCTAATAACTAGGGATACAAGCCCCTCAAGGGCAGATTTGGAAGTCTTCATGTCTTCACCAACGGACGGATGCCCGGCGACCGCACCCTGCATAGCCTCGACGCAAGCCATGCGATCCTGACGCGTGTCCTTCGCTTCGAAGTCTCCGGACTGCGTCGTCGCACACCGGTCAGACCGGTCTGGCGCTGATGCAGCTCCGTCTTCGGTTCTTCGGTCTTGGCTTTGTGGATCAACCAAGGAACCCAGTGGTTTTCTGGTGAACCACCGGAAACCCCGCGAACTCGGTGTAGCCTCCGCCAATCTCCACTCATGACTTGGCTCCCACGTAGTCCCGGCTCGACCTTGGTTTTGAGGCTCAACCAAGAAACCGTCCATGACTTCATCTTGCTGTTCATGCCACCATGCGGCCCGCACTTGACCCCGCTGGCCACCGGGTCCTTCGAACGAAGCCTACTTGTCTTCTCCACACCTGGAGGCCTCACAGGCGACGACCTTTCGCGCTTGTTCTTCACCTGCACCAACACCAGTCAAGCCGCAACCTTCACTTGCAATACTTAGCCAAGAATCAGTCCACACAACGTTGTCAATCACTCATCACACAAGGAAGCGACCATCCACCGGTCCTCGAACCACACATGGTCCTCAGTATGGATCTTTTAATCTTGAAGCCTTGAATTTCCTAATGCACTTTAGAGAACCGGGGAGTTCACTTTATTTTTATTTTTGCACATACTCATATTTTTTTCTCTTTTTCTCATATATCTCTTTCTTTCTTTCATTCTTTTTCTCATCATTTTTTGTCATACATTCGGTAACGTGACTTTCACATCGGAGTTTTGATTTTTTATTTGCTCACCTTTGAACTTTTTTTTATTTGCTCCCCTTTGAACTCTAAAAATTGCATCGTACCTACCTCCTCCCCCATGCTTAGACGTTGCTCGTCCTCGAGCAAAGAGGCGATAAATAAGGTAGGTACCAGAAATATTTTTCCTTGGAGAGAAACTTGAATTCTTCAATGTTGGCACCGTCTTGCGATCTTCCTTGAATTGATGATCCATTCTCAACGATAGGTTGTGGTCAAGGAGGTAATCACAAAAGATGATATTTGGTTTTAAGGGTGGATATCCGACGAAGTTTGTGAGATCTTCGATGCGGGGATACACAATGCACGGATAAAAGGCTAGCAAAAAGATAGATACGCAAAAACGGAATGACCAGCTTCTTAGTCTCGGGCCAGAGAAATCATGGCCTGCAATAACTCACTCAAAAATAAATCTTGTACACTAAGGTTTATTCACTCAAATTTATATTAGGCTCTAGATAGGTTGAGCAACACACAAGTGATTTTTATGACAAGGTTAGAGATATTTTTGAGCATAGAAACCATCTTCAATCTATTCATAACTTGAGAGCACATAAAACACTATGGGTCTTTATTTTAATCATAACCTCCGCTAAAGATTAAGCTAGCATTTAAATAAATTCAGATTCGTATCATAAGAGAGCACTAGCTTTAACATGAATAAATCAATTACAAAGATAAACAAAGCGCAATTATAATCATATATCATTATGGCACAAATTTTTGTAACTTTTCCAATGATATAAACAAGGTGGTATCTTTATTAATGATGGAATCAAGCTGAAATACAAACTGAAAATAAACAAACACACTTGCTGAAATTTAAATAAAAACAGAAAATATTACGCAAACACACACAAACAAAAGCTGAAAATTACAGAGAAAGGGAAAAGAAAAGAAAACTAAAGTTCCTTCTTCTTCCTATTCCTCCACGTGTGTTGGTGTTGATAATCTTGATAGTAGTACCCTTGCTCGTAGTAAGGTTGGACATCCCCTCCAACGAATTGATCCGGCTCCACTAGGTGAAGGCGTCCAAGCTCATAGGCAATATTTGCATTGCCCTCACCATGTTGAGCCGCGTTGGCTTGGATGGCTGCGACGTTTTGTGCATTTCTCGCAACATACCCTCCAATTATGGGCACGCTTTGTTGCGGTTGGGGATATTTTGCGTAGGGCTCCGCGAAGTTTACGTTGGGAACCACATAAATTAGTGGGGGTACCGGTGCACCACCCCCCATGCTTGCTCTTGTGGCCCTCCGTAATAACTTGGCGGAGGAGGGATTCCGCCGAAAGGTGGCACAACATTGGATTGTGCACTACCCACTTGAGCGGAGGTGGATCCCTCCTCTACGATTCTTCCTCTTTTATTTTTCCTTGCCGGGACAAGGACTCCCTCTTCCAACCAATCTTCCCTCCCTTGAATGAAAAGCCTAAGCCTTGCATCCGGAAGGGGTAGGTTCACCGTGGCCAAACGAAAACCTCCTCTCTCATCTCCACTAATATATTTGCCTTGTCGCAAATACTCAATGCCGAGAGAGGTACCACGCATAAGATGTTCGGGGTTTCTTGTGATCCCCGGCCGTACGGAGATGGCCAACATAGAGAGGTAGCACCCCGAACCAATATCTCCCGCCCCCGATGTTGCCTCGCAACACCAACGGTTGATCATAAGGTATGAGGGGTCTATTGGCTGCCTGGCAATTAAAGCCGAGTAGAGCCAATTCAATTCTGTGTCGGTCACCTTCGTCTCCCTCATCCTCCCCAATACCCTCTTGCACATCCAAGAGTGGAATACTCGGATAATGGGGTTGCGGATGCAATTGTGTTGTTGGTGGGCTTCTCCGGAGATCAAATTCCAAAATCCATCTAACATGCCGGGTGCTACGTCAACTTTCTCCGGAGCTCCCTTATGGAACCCAAGTAGCTCCCTAACATGCTCGTAGGGAACCACTTGTTGGACTCCCTCCAAACGGAATGATAAACTTTGCACCCCATCATCAAGGATAGGTGCAATAGTCATCAAGATTTCCAAGGCAAACTCCTTATGGGTGTCCGCCGATACTCCGTTGGAGAATTGCACCCATCCAAGGTGCCCCAACATGTAATATATGTCAGTGCCGAAACCCAAGTAGTTGAGTGCTTGGTCGTTGAAGTCGACGTTGGGCACAAGCCTCTTCTCAAGACGAGAGAGCCTCTTCTCCTCCTCTGAGGACCATGTGTGGTTCGAGGACCGGTGGATGGTCGCTTCCTTGTGTGATGAGTGATTGACAACGTTGTGTGGACTGATTCTTGGCTAAGTATTGCGAGGTGCGGGGCCGCGGCTTGACTCGTGTTGGTGCGGGTGAAGAACAAGCGCGAAAGGTCGTTGCGGTGAGGCCTCCCGGGTGTGGAGAAGACAAGTAGGCGTCGTTCGAGGGACCCGGTGGCCGGCGGGGTCAAGTGCGGGCCGCATGGTGGCATGAACAAGCAAGATGAAGTCGTGGACGGTTTCTTGGTAGAGCCTCAAAACCAAGGTCGAGCCGGGACTACGTGGGAGCCGAGTCATGAGTGGAGATTGGCGGAGGCTACACCGAGTTCGCGGGGGTTTGCGGTGGTTCACCGTAAAACACCCGGGTTACTCGGTTGAGCCACAAAACCGAGGCCGAAGACTCGACGAGGAGGTGCGGCCACCCGAGCCGGTTCAACCGCCCAGAGGGGCGGTCGGACCGCCCGGGGGCCGGTCGATCCACCGGGGCCGGTCTAACCGCCCGCAGGGGGCGGTCGACCGCCCTGGCCGCCGGCGCCGAGAAGCTTCGAAGCGGAGGACACGCGTCGGGATCGCAAGGCGTGCGTCGAGGCTACGCAGGGTGCGGTCACCGGGCATCCGTCCGATGGTGAAGACATCAAGAATTCCAAATCCGCCCTTGAGGGGCATGTATCCCTAGTTAGTAGAGAGGGGCATTTTAGACATTCGGTTGCCGCCTATATAACCCAAGTGGTGAGAGGTTGGCAGCCAACTCTTGGAACCCTAGCTCATTTCGTTTTTCCATTTTCGTTCTCTATTTTCCCTAGGTTTTTTAGAAGGCTAGTTTGAGAGCTTCATGTGAGATCTAGAGAGAGGGATGGATGTTTGGGTGGCAAACTAGACCTTGTACGAACCATTCATGGCATGTATAGAAGGTTCGGCGTGGTTCTTGATGGTTGTTTTCCCGTCTCTTTGATGTTGATTTTCGGAGCTCTTTTTGGCGGTGTTTTGAGAACGATTTCTTGGGGTTTTTGGTGGGTGTCACGTATGAGGTTCTTGTGCCTCTTTGGCTGGTGACTTTGGCCCCAAATCCCCTTTGAATCGGACTCGATTTGGTGGTTTTTCGAGTTGGGCGAGTTCTTGACCTAGAGAAGCGATTTCTTCGATTCCTCTTGATTGTGAGCGTTTCGGGTCGATTCCTTTGAGGTAGAGGTTGCCCGGGAGGTAACCCGGCTATCCCCGAAGTTTGGCTGCAATCCGTGGAGTGATTCGGGAGATTGAGCGCAAGGAAGTTGAGGTTTGACCCGCGGGTTCCTGTTCGGAAGGGGCGGTCTAACCGCCTGCAGGGGGCGGTCTAACCGCCGGGGTGTTTCCGGGTCAAAGTTTTGTTACGCCGGATTTTCCTCCGTGAGTTCGTTCGCCTTGATCGGAGGAGTGTCCGGGTGAAATTTGGAGCCGTTCTCGCGCGTTGCTAGGTGTTCTTGATTGGAGTTCGTTGCTGGGTACGGGAGGTTAGACCGCCCCGGGTAGCCGGTCTAACCGCCCCTAGGCCTTTGGGTGAAGGTTTGGTTTTCGCCAAGATTTTACGGTAGCTAGCATGGCCTTGACCGAGAGATCTCTGTTGGTGAAACCGTGGTGTGTTTTGGTGCTCGGAAGAGGCGTTTCGGAGGATTTCTTGGTTGCCGGTGGAGGCGGTCTAACCGCCCCCTATACCCGGTCTAACCGCCCCCTCCGGTTAGCCGGCTTTCGAGTTGTTTCCGTTGTCGTCGTTGCGTGTGTGTTGTGGTTGCTTTGGTAGAGTTTGTTCCTAGGACCCGTAGCACTCCGGTGGCTACGTGGTTTTGGCAAACGGGAGGTAGAAGTGCGGAGCGTGTGATTTCGGGGGTTCGACCGAGCTAGTTCGTCTTGTCGGAGTTTCAATCTCCCTCGAGAAGAATTTTTATCGGCTCCCATTCACTCCCCCCCCCCCTCTCTGGTCGCCTTATCGGTCCTTCAAGTGGTATCAGAGCCGGTTCGGGTCTTTGTTGACTCTAACCAGTCTAAGATCCAAGGATGGCGTACCAGGAACGGGGTTCGGGTCCTCCACACTTCGATGGCAAGAACTACCAGATGTGGAGCAAGCGGATGGGTGCGTTCCTCCGCGGAAAGGGTCGGACCACGTGGGATGTCACGGTGGACACGGGATATGTCCGGCCGATGGATTTCCTTGCTCCGGGGGTCGAGGGGACGGATTCGACGCCAACAATAAGGCGGTCGACTACTTGTTTCGTGCTTTGTGTCGACCGAGTTCGATCGGGTGCACACCGAGCACTTGGCTTGTAGGATTTGGGCGGTATTGAAGGAGGCTCATGTTGGGAACGCCCGGTGTTCGAGGGCACGGTTGTATGCGACCTACGGAGAGAGTACGAGAACTTCACTCATCTCTCCGGTGAGTCCATCGATGCCTTGTTCCGAGGTTCACTGGTGGTTGTGAACAACATGAGGGCCAATGTGGACGTGCTCCCGTACGATGATCATGATAGAGCGGTCAAGCTCTTACACTCTTTGGATCGTACGATATGGGGCGGGAAGTTCGAGGCCATAGTCGAGTCGGAGAGGTACGATACTCGACGGTGAACGAGCCGTTCTCGAAGCTCAAGTCGGCCGAGGTGGATAGGGGCATGATCGCCAAGCTCGAGGGACCGACCGACTCCCATAGTCTTGCCCTCGTTGGTGGTTCCAAAGGAAAGATTAACTCTAACCCATCCACCGGGATGTTCTCGTTTTCCTCTTTGATGTCTATGCCGGATGAGGAGTTTGATGACCTTGGAGAGGACGAGCCGGCATCGTTGACGAGGCGGTTCGAGAGGCCGCACGAGAACCGCGTGAACATGAGGAGGAACACGAAGGCACGCTTCCCGGTGCGGCAAGCCGGGACACTTCGTCGCCGACCGCCCGGAGAAGGCCGAGAACAAGGACGGCTACAAGCACAAGCCGAGGAAGAACGACGACAAGTACCGTTCGAGGCGCGACCACAAGAGCAAGCACAAGAACAAGTACAAGGACGAGCGACGATCGAGGAAGAAGGAGGGCCGAGGCAAGGCCCGAGCGATGGTGGGAGCGAGCGACGTCGACTCCAGTTCCGCGTACTCCACCTCGAGCTCGAGCAGGCGGCGATGACGAGGGAGATCGCCGCAAGAACAAGAGGTCGTCCAAGAACCCGAGCGGGGCCGAGCCGCTTCGCAAGAGAGGGCTTCGTACCATGGCGCCGAGCTCCCGGCGGCAAGAAGAGTACACGGAGCGACTCGGACTGCGAGTCCGACGACGAGGTGCGTGATGAACTTCCCTTCTTGCGCCGAGAGAATGAGAGGCTTAGCTCTTTGCTTGATAACCGTGATGACATGCTTAGAGAGGCCAAGAAAATGAGGAAAGAGCTTAGGGCTTCACTCGAGGATGCTAGGACTAGAGTGGGCTGAGCTAGAAACACGGGTGCTTGATAGCAAGCTTGAGATTGATTCGCTTAAGGCTAGCCCTGTTGTTGCCGATGAAAATGATTGTCTTGATTGCTCCATATTCCTTGCCGATCTTGCTTTGTTTAAGGAGAAGCATGCCTCCAAGTGTGAGGAACTAGATGTGCTTAGGGTTGAAGTGGGCGAGCTTAAGTCTAGACTGCTTTGCTAGGTGCTTGCACTTCTTGCCCTGTTTTGCATGCTAAGATTGATGAGTTGCATGCTTACACTAGTTCGCTCGAGGCTAAATTGAAGGAACCCATGCCTACATCTTGCTCTACCCGTGAAATGCATGCATTGAAAAATTTGGAGCTTGCACATTATGTTGATCGTTTGCGGGATGAGAATGATGATTTGAGGAAGTTGATGGGTTGGTTGTCCGGTCACGAGCCTCGGTTGAGGATGATGATCGAGGCCTTTAAGAGGCAAGATGGTGAGGGGGCTTGGAGCAAACAAGGTTGGTGAGGGAAGTGGAGAGAATATCCCAGAGCCACCAAAAACCCACCACAAGAATGAGTTCCCTCCAAAACCCAACCATCTTAGGAACCGACTAGACACAACCCCAGCTCCACCTATATTTCCTACACCCACAAATGATTTCCAAAAGCCTATCAAGTTTGTGAGCACTTCGGGGAAAGTGTTCTTTGGGAAAGTGAGAGAGAAGGCAAGTGAGGAGAAATCGGTGGAGGAGTTGAGTGGAGAGAAACCAAGCGAGCAGCCCCAATCCAAGCCAAAACCTAAGCTTGTGAGGTTCCGTTGTGGCCATTGTGGGAAGGAGGGTCACAAGGATGAGTTTTGCTTCAAGAGGAAGCGGGAAGAGAGGATGGCAAAGGAGTGGGCGAACAAGGATAGGTACAACCCCTCCCATGGTGTACCTAAGCCTCGTATGCCACTGCCCAGGGGTAAGGCCGTGGTGAGAAGTGTTCGGCATGGGGAGACGCGAGTTCCCGCGGCCGAGGAGCCGTTGCGGGAGGGGGCGGTCGGGACCGGCCGGCTAGGCGGTCGGGCCGGCCCGGCCCGGAGGGGGCGGTTAGGCCCGGCCCGGCTAGGCGGTTTAACCGCCCCCCCCCCCCCTGCACTCGGGCGGAGTGGTTTTCGAGGTGGTGAGTCGAGAGGTTTCGGTGTCCGGAGGTGGAGTTGCCGGTGGTTGGTCCGGAAAGACAGCAGGTGGTCAGTTTGCTAGGCATTCTCCCCCTCGAGGTCACTACGGGGATGGGAGGAGTCGTAGCTTTGAGAAGGAGAGGAGGGACGTTCCACGGGTTGTCTTCCGTGGTTTTGGTCCTCCTCCAGGCAGTGAGGGGTGGTTGCCTCGGAGTGGTTACTGTGGTGGTGTTCGTAGAGGTAGTTTTGGTAGGAGAGATGCTTTGGTTGGTGCTAACCCCACTTTCGAGCAAATGGCTCGGCACTTCGGTTTTCCTCCTTTGGTACTAACCCCGATCTTTGAGTCGTTTGTTCGCTCACGTGCTTGTTTTTGAATTTCGGGGTGGGAGACTTGAAGAACATTTGGTTGATTGACTCCGGTTGTTCGAGGCATATGACCGGAGACAGGGGGTGGTTCTCAAGTCTCGTCCCGGTGGTGACGAAGAGGTACATCACTTTTGGGGACAATGGGCGTGGGTGTGTGCTTTCAGAAGGTGAGATAAAAGTGAGTGACAAGATCACTCTGAGGCGTGTTGCTCTTGTTCAATCACTGGGATACAATTTGCTTTCTGTGTCTCAGTTGTTGGATGAGGGTTTTGAGGTGTTGTTTCGGCCTGGTGGTTCTCGGATTGTGGACTCTCGAGGGGACCTTGTTTGTATGGTCGTTCCCGAGGGTCAGGTGTTTCGTGCTGATTTTTCTCAGTCTTCGGGTGTTGAGCGTTGTTTCTTGGCTGGTTCTTCGAGTGAGTTGTGGAAGTGGCATAGGAAGTTGGGTCACTTGAGCTTTGACCTTCTGTCTCGCTTGAGTAAACTCAATTTGGTCCGAGGATTGCCATGTTTGAGGCTTGAGAAAGAGATGGTTTGTGCTCCGTGTAGGCATGCCAAGATGGTGGCCTCTTCTCACCCGCCTCTCACCGATGTGATGACTGAGCGTCCATGCGAGCCGCTCCATATGGACCTTGTTGGCCCGGCTCGTGTGCGATCTCGCGGGTGGGAAGTGGTATGTCCTTGTTGTGGTGGACGACTTTTCTCGGTATGCATGGGTGTTCTTTCTTGAGGAGAAGGGGGAGACGTTTGGTTTTGTTCGAGATCTAGTCTTGAGGTTGAGGAACGAGAGGCACGGAGATGCCATACGAGCTATCCGCAGTGATAATGGCTCGGAATTCAGGAACTCTCGTTTTGAAACCTTTTGTCATGACTTGGGTCTTGAGCACCGTTTTCGAGTCCGTATACGCCTCCCCGGAATGGTGTTGTGGAAAGGAAGAACGGGACCTTGTGCGAGATGGCTCGGACGATGCTTGATGAGCATAGGACTCGAGGAGGTATTGGGCCGAGGCGGTGAATACCGCGTGCTATGTTTCGAACGGGAATATACCTCGAGTGCACAAGAAGAAGACATGCTATGAGTTGATGCATGGTCGCACACCCAAAGTGAGTCACTTCCATGTCTTTGGTTGCAAGTGTTTCATTCTCAAGAAAGGCGAGGAAGTTGGATAAGTTTGAGGCTAGGTCTACGTCGATGGCATTTTCTTTGGTTATGCATCTCATTCTAGAGCATATCGTGTGCTCAATCTTGAAACTAACCAAATCGTGGAGACTTGCGAGGTAACCTTCGACGAGACAGAGCCACGTAGTCAGCTTGTCTTTGAGTGTGCAGGTGATGATGAGCTTGGCGAGGAGATCTTTCAGGAGGAGGAGCATGAACATGGTGATGATGAAGATGACGGTGCGGTGCCCCCGGCTGGACATATACCCACTACTTCGACTACGATGATGGATGGACCCTCTGCTACACCTACGACGACAAATCAAGAACGAGGAGAAGCTGATGTTGAGGGGGAGGTAGCTTCGAGGCGAGAACCTCCCCGGCGAGTTCAAGTGGATCACCCAGCTTCGAGGATCATCGGCGACATGAATGAACGCACTACACGGTCGAGGGTTCGAAACAATTCCCATTTTGCTCATGCTGCGTTTGTTGCTTCTTTTGAGCCCAAAGACATTGGACACGCACTATCGATCACAATTGGGTTAACTCGATGCATGAGGAGTTGGAGAACTTTGAGAGGAATCAGGTGTGGGAGTTGGTTGACCCTCCCCCAGGGTGTAAGCCGATTGGTACAAAGTGGGTGTGGAAAAACAAAGAGGGAGAGAAGGGTGAGGTTGTGAGGAACAAGTCGAGACTTGTTGCTCAGGGGTTCAGTCAGAAGGAGGGGATCGACTACGAGGAGACATTTGCTCCTGTAGCCCGTTTGGAGGCGATTAGGATCCTTCTAGCCTTTTCTGTGGCTAAAGGGTTCAAGTTGCACCAAATGGATGTGAAGAGTGCTTTTCTGAATGGTGTGCTGGAGGAAGAAGTGTATGTGAGGCGACCTCGGGGTTTGAGAGTGAGAAGTACCCCCACCGGGTGTACAAGTTGAGGAAGGCGGCTGTATGGGTTGAAGCGGGCGCCTAGAGCTTGGTATGGCGAGGTTGAGGGGGTTCTTGTTTGAGAGAGGTTTTGAAATGGGGAAGGTCGATCGGACCTTGTTTTTGCCGAGGCGGGGGCGGAGATATCCCGATTGTGCGGGTGTACGTGGATGATATTGTCTTTGGTGGCTCGTCTAACTCTCTTGTTGCGAGGTTTGCGAGATGATATGAGCGGGGAGTTCGAGATGAGTATGATGGGTGAGTTGCGGTTCTTCCTCGGGCTACAAATCAAGCAATCAAAGGAAGGAACATTTGTGCACCGAGGCTAAGTACACCAAGGACATTGTGAGAAAGTTCAAGATGGAGGACTCCAAGGCTATGACGACGCCGATGAGTACGACTACGGCTCTTGATGCGGACGAGGAAGGTGAACATGTGGACCGGAAGGAGTACCGAAGCATGATCGGGTCACTCCTCTACTTGACGGCGACGAGGGCCGGACATACGGTTCTCGGTGTGTCTGTGCGCTCGTTTTCAAGCGTCTCCGAGGACTTCGCATCGGCAAGCGGTGAAGCGAATTTTCAGGTACTTGCGTCACACTCCCGACTTCGGCCTTTGGTACTCCGCGTCCTCTTCTTTGGCGCTTCATGGCTTTTCAGACGCGGATTTTGCCGGGTGTCGGTTGGATAGGAAGTCCACTTCTGGGACTTGCCAGTTTTTGGGGTCCTCGTTGGTGTCTTGGTCTTCTCGTAAGCAGTCGAGTGTTGCTCAATCCACGACCGAAGCCGAGTATGTTGCCGCTGCTAGTTGTTGCTCTCAGCTCCTTTGGATCACCTACACCATGAGTGACTTTGGTGAGGAGTATACCCATGTCCCACTTCATTGTGATAGCACCAGTGCCATAAGCGTTGCAAAGAACCCAGTGCTCCATTCCAAAACCAAACACATAGAAGTGAGGTATCATTTCCTGAGAGACAACGTAGAGAAAGGGAAGATAGCGTTGATCCATGTACCCACACATGACCAACTAGCCGATATTTTCACCAAACCCCTAGATCAAGCAACTTTCACTCGTTTGCGGGGGGAACTTGGTGTGTGTTTAATCTCTTGAGTTGGGTGTGTGGGGGGATCTCTTTTGCCGGTGGTGTCGAGCCCGTTTTGCCTCCCCTTGAGGAGCCGGTTTGTAGCATGTGTATAGCTTTCCTTTGTGCATTTCTTGCATTTGGCATGGCATATGTAACATGATGTATAGGCATCCTTGTATCTTAGATTGCATGCATTTTGTATCATATGCATTGGATAGGAAAAGCTTCTCCTATATACATCGTTTACCATGGGTTGCTATATATGTTCTTGTGAGCTTGTTTGGTATGCTATGGTTAGTTTGGCTTAGCTCTTGATGATCTTGTTGAATGATCCATGGTTGATGGCTAATTTTTGAAAAATGTCATATACATGCTCTCTCATGCGTAAATGCCTATATATGATCTTGACATTATTTAGTGGCTTTGCTATGCTTACTTTGTGGTTGGATAGCTAGTTTATTGATCATATGGGGCCAAAGGCTCATTTGCCATCATGAATGTTTAGCCCTCTTGCTTAATCTTGTGGAGGGGCATAAGTTCCTTTTTGTCGCAAAGACATTTCATGTACCATTTACAAAATCTGAAAATGAAATGAAAAATGCTTGGAAAATATGTTCCCATGTCATATGTGCTGAAATTGATTTGCTTTGGGTGCTAAACCGTTGCATGATGCCTACCAATGAGAAGTCTCATACATAGAAGTAGGCACATGGCTCGGTGGCTTTGACATGACATGAGGTGCTTTTGGGTGTTTATGATGGTCTTATGATTAGAATGGCTGTCCTAGCATGAAGTTTGAGTGGCTCTGCCATTTTGATATGTTTTGATCATGTTTAGGTATTTGCTTGTGAGAGAGTAACTTTCCGCAAAATTACTCAAATCCTTTTTAGCATTGTCCAATGGTTGTGAAACTTGGTGATCACGTAGTTAAGGTCCTTACGAACCTGTCGAGTATCTAACTTGCTCATTTGGACTTGTGTAGCTCCTTGTGATGAATTTTGTATATTCGAGAAGCTATATGTTGCAAGTTTTCGCATTTTGCCTTGATTCATGCATTGTCAACAAGGGGGAGAAGTTTGTGCATGTTTTGGGCACTGGGAGTGTTTGGAAGGTGTTCCAATTGTTTCGGGCGCTTTTTGAGCGAGTTTGGTGCGGGGCCGGTTTCTTTGGGCGGTCTAACCGCCCCCGAGCGGTCCGGTCGGGCGGTGGCGGTCTAACCGCCCCGGGCGGCGGTCTAACCGCCTGGGCGGTGTGAGCGAGGTTTTTGCTCTTTGGTGCATTTCCGAGTTGCATTGATGCATGTGTTCGGGGGGGAGTGTCTTTGGGGCTCGGGGGGGAGCTTGCATTTGTGCAGGGGGAGCTCTCTGTGGTGTTCGAGTTTTGCTTTGGTGGTTTGCGCTCTTTGCTTGAGCTGCGTTTTGTCTCGGATGTGTCGAGCCGTTGCCCTTGCCTAAGGGGTCCGAGACTTGTCTTCTTCAAGTGATCTTGCTCTTTGCCTTTCTTTGGCTTTCGATCGCTTGTTGGGGTTTCTTTTTATTTTGTTTCTTTTCTTTTCCTTTTTCTCTTATGTTACTTCATGTGAGGGTGTTGTCAATGCACTCATCAAGGGGGAGATTGAGGACCATGTGTGGTTCGAGGACCGGTGGATGGTCGCTTCCTTGTGTGATGAGTGATTGACAACGTTGTGTGGACTGATTCTTGGCTAAGTATTGTAGGTGCAGGCTGCGGCTTGACTCGTGTTGGTGCAGGTGAAGAACAAGCGCGAAAGGTCGTTGCCGGTGAGGCCTCCAGGTGTGGAGAAGACAAGTAGGCGTCGTTCGAGGGACCCAGTGGCCAGCGGGGTCAAGTGCGGGCCGCATGGTGGCATGAACGAGCAAGATGAAGTCGTGGACGGTTTCTTGGTAGAGCCTCAAAACCAAGGTCGAGCCGGGACTACGTGGGAGCCGAGTCATGAGTGGAGATTGGCGGAGGCTACACCGAGTTCGCGGGGTTTGCGGTGGTTCACCGGAAAACCACCGGGTTACTCGGTTGAGCCACAAAACCGAGGCCGAAGACTCGACGAGGAGGTGCGGCCACCCGGGCCGGTTCAACCGCCCGGGAGGGCGGTCGGACCGCCCGGGGCCGGTCGGATCCACCGGGCCGGTCTAACCGCCCGCAGGGGGCGGTCCGACCGCCCGGCCGCCGGCGCCGAGAAGCTTCGAAGCGGAGGACACGCGTCGGGATCGCAAGGCGTGCGTCGAGGCTACGCGAGGTGCGGTCGCCGGGCATCCGTCCGATGGTGAAGACATCAAGAATTCCAAATCCGCCCTTGAGGGGCATGTATCCCTAGTTAGTAGAGAGGGGCATTTTAGACATTCGGTTGCCGCCTATATAACCCAAGTGGTGAGAGGTTGGCGGCCAACTCTTGGAACCCTAGCTCATTTCGTTTTTCCATTTTTGTTCTCTATTTTCCCTAGGTTTTTTAGAAGGCTAGTTTGAGAGCTTCATGTGAGATCTAGAGAGAGGGATGGATGTTTGGGTGGCAAACTAGACCTTGTACGAACCATTCATGGCATGTATAGAAGGTTCGGCGTGGTTCTTGATGGTTGTTTTCCCGTCTCTTTGATGTTGATTTTCGGAGCTCTTTTTGGCGGTGTTTTGAGAACGATTTCTTGGGGTTTTTGGTGGGTGTCACGTATGAGGTTCTTGTGCCTCTTTGGCTGGTGACTTTGGCCCCAAA
Source organism: Cenchrus americanus (assembly GCA_947561735.1). NCBI lineage: Eukaryota > Viridiplantae > Streptophyta > Magnoliopsida > Poales > Poaceae > Cenchrus > Cenchrus americanus. Next base: position 253,685,455 of record OX387245.1, read on the forward strand.
TCCCCTTTGAATCGGACTCGATTTGGTGGTTTTTCGAGTTGGGCGAGTTCTTGACCTAGAGAAGCGATTTCTTCGATTCCTCTTGATTGTGAGCGTTTCGGGTCGATTCCTTTGAGGTAGAGGTTGCCCGGGAGGTAACCTTGACTATCCCCGAAGTTTGGCCGCAATCCGTGGAGTGATTCGGGAGATTGAGCGCAAGGAAGTTGAGGTTTGACCCGCGGGTTCCTGTTCGGGAAGGGGCGGTCTAACCGCCTGCGGGGGGCGGTCTAACCGCCGGGGTGTTTCCGGGTCAAAGTTTTGTTACGCCGGATTTTCCTCCGTGAGTTCGTTCGCCTTGATCGGAGGAGTGTCCGGGTGAAATTTGGAGCCGTTCTCGCGCGATTTGCTAGGTGTTCTTGATTGGAGTTCGTTCTTTGGGTACGGGAGGTTAGACCGCCCCGGGTAGCCGGTCTAACCGCCCCTAGGCCTTTGGGTGAAGGTTTGGTTTTCGCCAAGATTTTCCGGTAGCTAGCATGGCCTTGACCGAGAGATCTCTCGTTGGTGAAACCGTGGTGTGTTTTGGTGCTCGGAAGAGGCGTTTCGGAGGATTTCGTGGTTGCCGTGTGGAGGCGGTCTAACCGCCCCCTATACCGGTCTAACCGCCCCTCTGCGGTTAGCCGGCTTTCGAGTTGTTTCCGCCGTCGTCTTTGCGTGTGTGTTGTGGTTGCTTTGGTAGAGTTTGTTCCTAGGACCAGTAGCACTCCAGTGGCTACGTGGTTTTGGCAAACGGGAGGTAGAAGTGCGGAGCGTGTGATTTCGGGGGTTCGACCGAGCTAGTTCGTCTTGTCGGAGTTTCAATCTCCCTCGAGAAGAATTTTTATCGGCTCCCATTCACTCCCCCCCCTCTCTGGTCGCCTTATCGGTCCTTCATCCTCCTCCGACAATATAATGAAGCCATATGAGGAATATATCGGAGTGTATGGAGGTGGCACGGTCGAACGGGTTGATCGTCGAGGTGGAACAGGCGGCTCCTCCGTGTGCCCTTGAGGTTCGGTAAACCTCATGGACGTGCTCCTTCTTGCCCTCATGCCACCGAGGAGGAGAGCGTCGTTCCTCCTTGGTGGTGCCGTATCCGTCTCCATGCTCCGAGGAGACTCGGAAACCGAGTGCCTCCTTGAAGACGTCGTCGACGTCGGCTTGGATGATGATGAACCCTTCTTCTTGGAGAATAGACTTGTGGTTTTCTTCCACATGGTTGCTGCACTCTTCTCTCCACTAAAATTCCGGGTTGCATCAGGTAACTAGGCACTTAAGAACTTTACTTCGGGATGTGGACTTTGAGTGGATTAAGGTGGTGGATTTTTTTTGAGCTATCAAGCTTCGGAAGGTTGGTTATGTCTACAGAGGTTCTGGGCACACAAACTTGAACACACAAACTGAAGAAGGAGAGGGAAGCTTGCCTACAGAAAACGGGAGCCGGGGGGCTCCTTAAGTAGGGGAGGCCGACCGGCCTAGGTCGCCTGGTGCTCCTCCCCGCCTCTGCTTTCTTCCAGCACGATCATTTCCCATCCATGACCTCCTTGCCCGCGTGCTCCATGAGTTGCACCGCCCAAACGCTCTTGTCCACTCCTTTTCTTGCATTATTGGTCCTTCCACTCGATGCTTCATGCTTTGAGTCATGTCCATGCTCCCTAGATCCACTTGCTTCACATGCCACCATGAAATTCCTACAAAGTTTATGCTTGCTGCCCACCATGCTTGTCCTTTGCATGTGGTCTTGATGAAAGTTGATGAAAGAGGTATCCAATGGTGCATGCGTGATTAATTCAAACTAGATTGCCTCCCTTTAGGTATGTTTAAGGTTAAGCACTCCTCTAATTTCGAAAATTAAAAATATTTTCAGAGCTATGGAAGAGCTCAAGCATAAATTTAGAGAAGTTTTTAAACCATTAAAAGAAATGTAAGTCGAAAATATTTTCCGACTACGTTGATATCGGTCTCAACGGTATAGTTTGCCTTCATTGGTTGAGAGCAAACTTTTCCCGGCTTGATCATGGGGGCATAGGTTTAGGTTTTAATTTTGGCTAAATGAGATGGATTTTGAATAAAACAAAATTAGATGAGGCTTAGAAAAATTCTAATCCTAGAGAAACCAAGGATATGGATTTTTAAACCAACCAAAAGTTTTAATTTCTAGGTTCACGCGAGTCCTACCACGTGCTGAAATTTAAATAACACCTAGGTATAAGTCGTGGATCTACTCGTGTGTTTTTAGCATGAAAAATAAGTCAACCACAGCACCATAATAATGGTGAAAGGTTGAGTTAGGTTCTGAAATTATTTGGTTGTGGTTTCTCGAAAAAGAACAAACAAACACATAGGAGGGTTCATGCAAAGGGTTTATGATAAAGCAAAATATTCAACCAAGATTTGTGTCTCTAATATTGTTCAACCACTTCTAAGTCTAATGCCTTTGCGTAAAAAACTCAAAACTAAATTATTAAAAAGACTCAAAAAACCTGGAATCGGGTTATCCTCCCGGTAGCTTATTCTTGACTCGACGAAACGGGTTGCCTCCCACCTAGCGCTTCGTTTATAGTCCATGGCTAGACTTCTTCACTTGATTACTTCGGATCAACGCTCTTTGCGGGCGTTGCAATCTTGGGTACCCACTTCCGCACCATCTTGGGCACGGGCTTGTCTTCCGGCTTAGTCATTTTTTTGGTCTTCACAGGCGGCTTTTCTTCCTTTGTCTTGACAGACGCAACACATTTTTTGATTTTCTTTGCGTTCATTTTTTCGGCTCCTTCTTCTTGTTCAGCCCCTCCTTCTTTGGTTCTTCCTTCACTCCAATCATGTTGCATGCCTCGATTCGTGGTCGGAACTTGAAGGAACTCCTTTCTCCGTTGATATCGAACATGATCTCTCCCTTGCCAGCATCAATAGTAGCTCCCACGGTCTTGAGGAAAGGCCTCCCAAGGATGAGCGGCGGCTTCTCCCTCTCTCCCATCTCGAGCACCACGAAGTCGACGGGGATGAAGTGGTGTCCGACCTTCACGGGTACATCTTCGGCAATGCCCAAGAGATAGCGAATGGAGTTATCTCCCAACTCCAAACATATACCCGTAGGCTCCATTGGTAGGCGTAGCTTCTCGAACACATCCCTTGGCATGACGCTCACACTAGCTCCAAGGTCGCACAACGCCTTCTCGAAGTTTAAAGAACCAATGGAACAAGGTATTGTAGGGCACCCGGGGTCCTTTTGCTTCTCTAGCCCATTAGCAATAGCGGCACTACACTCCTCGGACATATTAACATGATCTACCCCGAGTGTTGCTATCTCATATTTATTTGCAAGTATGTCTTTAAAGTAACGAGAATATGTAGGTACTTGTAGGGCATCTAGTAATGGCATGTTGATGCTAAGTCTACGCACAACCTCCACAAACTTCTCAAAGTGGTTGTCAAGTTTACCTCGGAAGTAGCGTGGCTTGAGTTGTGGTATCCTCGTGTCTTCCTCCGGCATCTCAAATTCGGGCTCTTCGGTGACGATCCCCGTAACCTTCTCTTTAGCAACTCCTTCCACCTCGGTGGATGGTTTAAGCTTCCTTGCTCCCGCGGAACGTTCCGGATCTTCGGTCTCCTTTCCCGAACGTGTTTGAATGGCCTTCGCCGATTCGGGACTTTTAGGTTGTCCCGGAAGCTTCCCTTCATCATTAGTGAGGCGCCCCGCAAGTTGTCCCACTTGCGTCTCGAGCATCTTCATCATGTTGAGCACTTGATGATTGGAACTTCCGACCTCCGTCACTTTGCTATCGATGTTCTCCAACACCTTGTCTATGGTCTTGAACTTGGTGATGATGTCCTTGTTGATCTTAGCTTGCTCGTCCATGAATTCCTTCAATTGTATACGAAGCGGAACCGAATTCGGAATAGATGAACTTGCATTAAATTGAGGTCTACCTTGCCTGTAGCGGAAGTTCGGCAATTCTCCCTTCCTCATGTAGTCGAGCGTTTTGGCTTCCTCCGGAAATCTTTGTGGACATGGCCATACTCTCCACATTCTTCGCATGTGGATCTTGCTTTAGCGGCTTCAAGTCTTGAGCCTCTTTCTTTTCTATCTCCATCTTCTCCAACCTCCTCATGAGCGAGTCTATCTTGCCTTCAAGTATGTTCTCCTTCTCCACTTGCAAGACTCCTTTGACGTTCACCGTAGGTTGAACCGGATGTAGGCGCCCAGATGACACCCATGTGTCATTATCCGCGACCTTCTTGAATAGAGTGAAAGCTTCCGTCGGCGTAAGTTCGATGATGGATCCTCCCGCCGATGCATCGATGATCGTTTTTGACGCCATGGTGAGTCCTTGATAGAACTTTTGCACGAGGTCTTCCTTTGGGAACTTCTGATGTGGAACCACCCGAGTGTACTCGTTGAAGCGCTCGAATGCCTCCGAGATAGTCTCCGTAGGATATTGAACAAAGGCGGCAATCTTATTACGCAAGCTTTGAGTTTTACCCGGCGAGTAGTATTCCTTCATGAAAGCCTTCATCAACGTGTTCCAATTTTGCACCGTCTCCGCCGGTTGAGAGTGAAACCATTGCAAAGCCTTCCCGAGTAGTGAGAACGGAAAAATCCTTGCCCTCATTTGATCTTGAGTCACCCAATCCATGTTGAAAGTCTGACATAGTTGAGTGAATGCTTGGAGGTGAAGGTTCGGATCCTCTTTACCGGTGAAGGGTGAATGTTGCACCATGCGGATTGTTGAGGTCTTGATCTCGAACGGTCTTCCGATCTCCTCAAGGTTCAAGATTGGTAGGTCGATGATATCCGGGGTGCATAGATCCCCAATCTTGCGCGCTTGCGGTTGGTCACCCATCGGTGGAAGTCGATTCTCCCGAGGACTTTGAGGTGGTGAATTCTTCGGAGATTCCTGCGATCCTTTGTCTTCCGACTCCGAATCTACAAAATCCAGCTTTTTAGCTTGATGTGCTTCGCGTCTCCTTAGCCTGTAAAGTTTTCTGGATCATCCACAAAATTATCGGGTTTGTTGGAGAGGTAGCCGTCCATCTCCTGTTAGGGTTAGCAATAAACAAAGTATGCAAAAACTAGAAAGTAAAAACAAATCTATAAAAACTAGGGTTAGACAAACTAGATTAGATGTATTTTGAGGATGATCAATGTTTAGTAGATGCAAAAAGAAAAACAAAAAGAAAACTGAAAATTACAAAAAGGCAATAAAAAACCAAATCTTGATCACTTGTTCCCCGGCAACGGCGCCAGAAAAAGGGGCTTGTTGACGGTTAATAGTTGTATCAAAGTTCGTTTATGACTTGCAAGCGGACAAGTCTCCCGTCGTAGTCAAGGGACCCTTCTTCCCTCGAGTGGTGAACCCAAGGTATCGAATCCGTGGAACAAATGTGTGACGCAAAAGTTGATCTAGTAAAGCCAAGTAACTTCGATAAAAGAGAAACCCTAATGCATCTAGGTAAAAGACACAAAACTAATCTAATCTACTAAAGCCCGGAGAAAACAAAGTAAGATTGGGTAGATAAACCGATCTCGACAGATCGGGGCAAGCCTTTTGTTGAAGTTCCAATAAAGAGAAGTAGTAGCAAATCGAATCTTATAAGAAGCCTCTTTAAACCGTGGTTTCCCGTCCAAATCCGAAAACATCCGCCTTTCGGAACCCCTGTTCTGTCACAACGTATCCCTACTCATGCGGGGAGTCTAGGGCGAGTCAAAAGACAAATCGAGATTCTTTCAGAAGATCCGGCGTGTACCTCTAGCCACCGCGGCTACAAGAACACTCTATGTAATCTATCTCGAGAATAGAATTGGAATAAGCAAAGTCGATCGAGAAACGAAATCTTCGAGGAAACACTTGATCGCTAGGAAAAGATTCAACTTGATAATTCAACTATGATAATGATACATACACAAGATCACCCCCGAGATCCTTCCTTGATCTTGCTTCTAGCTCCGGGAACTCCGACGTGGTCTTCCGTGCAAGGTTCCCACGTCGGCTAGGGAAACCCTAGTCAACTAGCTCGACCCTCTCCTCTCCGGGATGGTGTCCCTCTCTTCTCTGCTCCTCGGCGGCCGATGACGAATTAGATTATGCGTGGCTCTCGACCCAGGGGCTATAAATAGCCCGAATGGCGGCTAGGGCAAAGGAGGGGCGAACGGGAACTGGACAGGGCTGGGCCGGCCGGCCTGGGCCCATCCAGGCCCATCCCATGGCCTCCTTTGCTCTACGTCGATTCCGTGTCTTCTAGATGTTTCCCCCTTCTGCATATAGGTCCATGTCATCAGTTTCTCTCTGAATTGGGCATAACTCCTTGTCTTGCGAGATTCAGCACTTTTCTGGTTTGGTCCTCGGAGTTTGTCATCTTCTCGGATCAAGTCCCTGACTTCTTGGAGTTAAGTTTGCTTCATTGCAAGACTTGTACGGGGCTTCAAGGTCTTGTCATAAGGTGCTTGATGAACTTATCCCGAAAGTCTTGCTTTCAACGCTAAAACCCTGCATAAACACTAAACTCCAAAACCGACATGCACACGTGAACTTGTTATACCACGGGGGTTAGTACCAATGGATAAGTTGTAAAACTTATGCCAACACCGAAGGTAAACTCATGGCTAGGTTGACGGATTTTCACCATCAACAGTTTCACCAACAGAGATCTCTGGTCAAGGCCATGCTAGCTACCAGGAAATCTTGGCGAAAACCAAAAATTCACCCAGGGGCCTAGGGGCGGTCTAACCTCCTGTACGCAGCAAAGAACTCCAAGCAGGAACTCCTAGCAAACATCACGAAAACGACCCAAGATTTCACCTGAACGCTCCTCTGATCAAGGCGAACAAACTCACAGAGGAAAATCCGGCAAAATGAAAACTTCGACCTGGAAGGCCCAAGGCGGTTAGACCACCCCCTAAGCGGTTAGACCGCCCCTTCCAGAAAACCTACCCGCGGGTCAAACCTCAACTTCCCATCGCCCGATCTCCCGAATCACTCCACGGATTGCAGCAAAACTTCGGGAATTGCTGGGTTACCTCCTGGGAAACCTCTACCTCAAAGGAATCGACCCGAATCGCTCACATTCAAGAGGAATCGAAGAAATCGTCTCTCTAGGTCAAGAACTCGGCCAACTCGAAAAACCACCAAATCGAGTCCGATTCAAGTGAGATTTGGGGGCAAAGTCACCAGCCAAAGAGGAACAAGGTCCTCATACGTGACACCCAACAAAATCCCCAAGAAATCATGCTCAAAACTCCGCCAAGAAAGGCACAACAAAGAGTTCCGGAAATCACCACAAAGAAGGATGGGAAAAGCACTTCACCACCTTGAGGAACCACACCGAACCATCTATACATACCATGAAGGTTTGTACAAGGTCTATCTTGCCACCCATACATCTATCCCTCTCTCTAGATCTCACATGAAGCTCACATGCTAGTCCTAGAAAACTAGAGGAAAAAGAGAACGAAATGGAAAAACAAATGAGCTAGAGTCCAAAGAGTTGGCTGCCATCCACCCCCTCAAAGAGTATATATGGAGGCACCCAAAAGACTAAACTACCCTTACTTAATAACTAGGGATACAAGCCCCTCAAGGGCGAATTTGGAAGTTTTCAAATTTTCTTCATCAGACGGATGCCCGACGACCGCAACCTGCTTAGCCAGTACACTTTTGCATATCATCCTGTCACCCAACTTTCCCTAAACCCTTCTTCCATGTCATCGCATCCTCCCTAGCCCTCTAGATCTTGGCCATCCTACCCGATTTTGAAAAGGATACATGGATAAATCAATCCTTAGGAAGTAACTCCTCCATTATAACCGAGTAGTGTTTGTTGATTCTATCATTTTGGTAGGATTTGAATAGGTAAGGGTTTAGCTATGGTTTGTGTTGAAAATGGGTAAAACTATAATACTAATATGCTATAGTTACTTCTGCTATATCATGCATTTGATCGATGGTAATGTAGAATGTGTTGCACGCAAAGTTTTAGATGTAGATTAGCATACTCTATATGTATGAGGTTAGGAAATAGATTGAGGGTGCATAGTAGTTTTTTTGCATTTTTAGTGGTAATGTATGATGTTTCATATTCAAGGTTTATTGCTAAATATTTTTTCTCAAACATGCTGGAGATAAGATGGGTTAAAGAAAACCCACAACCAGGTTGTTTTTTGATGGGAAAAACCTAGAGAAACAACCCCAACTCATAAATATTACATTACTCTAAACAAGAAAAAACTCGACCTCCTCCTGACCTAAACAGACAGAGAGCCTATCCTGTTGGCAGTTGGGCGAGGATATGAGCCAACCCTCAGCCCCGGCCAACTCCCATATAGGACACCCTGTTTGACAGAAAACAGAAAGCCAATTAAATTAGGTTGCTCGCCATTAAAAACACAACACTTTCAATGGTTCCATAGAGATAAAGCAACCAAGATTATGATGGAATTAATGCCATGCCGAACCTGACCCTCCACTCTTTTACTCGACTGTTCTCACCAGTCATCAACAGAAAGCTCCCCGGGTTGTGGCGATAATGCCTACAACCCCAATTTTTGCAGAATGAAGCACCAAGCCTAGCAAGAAAACACACATGATAGCAATAAGTGGTTAATCATTTCCTCCTCCTGATCACACAAAGGGCATTTTTCAAGGTGAGGCAATCCATTCATGACCAGCCGATCGGCCATCTAGCACCTGTCATGAGCAACCAGCCACAAGAAAATTTTACACTTGTTTGGGGCTGATGACGTTGTATTTTAGTACACCAAACATGTTCAGTACACTTTGGTTTGGACATGATTATGAAACTAACCCGCCACTAGGCACACTAATGATATAACAAGTTCATCTTCGTATTTGCATTTGGAAGCGTTATGTTTTTGCGGGAAAACATGGACATAAAGGTCGGAGTCACAACCAGTTCAAAGGAGCAATTAAGGAGACACATTCGTGTTTGAGAGCATGATGAAATCACTCCCAAAGTTGGTAAGGACCACAGTGTTACAAAGAAGCATCCCCGAGGATTGAAGAGTAAAAGACCGAACTTCATGCGAGAAGACCCTCCATCTTGGACGCGAGGATGGCATCGTCAAAATAATGCAACTGGAGGGGGGAAAGTGCAAAATGTCAAGATGACCCACGTGTGCGAAGGGGCGACCGAACCGGGCCCTCGGTTGCCCCCCCCCCATTTCTTGAGCGTGAAGATGATCCAACCCTAAGTATGTGGAGGCGCCGCCATTCGGAGGGGGAGAGCCATGCACCCGAGAGGCTGTCCACGAGCTAAAGTGGGAAAAGAGGAGGGAGATCATTCGCGAGAAGGATCGCTCTACTCGAAGGAAGCAACCACAAGTGGAGGAGGACGTCGAGGCCCTGCCAAGACACCCCCGGAAGAGAAGTAAGACACCGTCAGAAGTGTCACCATAATGAACAGTGCTATGCTTAGCACCTTGATGGGGTAATCTTCTCATTTGTCCATGGGTTGTAATCGATCTTGAGATGTAATCGCTACCTTGTATGGTTTTCTATCTATCATCTAGTGTTGAAGATGCTTTATAGTTTAAGGTTAGCTATCATGCCGTGTAGGGAGTATAGATCTCAATGCTCCCTTGGAACCATTCAATATGTCGTGTCCATAATAGGTCTAGTTACGAATACCTCCGTATAGTAACAGTACGGGGGGAGGGAAAGGGCAAACCATGGTCACAAGCCTCGGTAGATTAGATTAGTTTTTATATCTTTAAGCGGTTGCATGTTCAAGTATCATAGAACCTTGGGCAAGTGTCTTTTATATATCTTGTGAGTTTAATCATCCTCTCTAGTGTAGCATAGTAGTTCTCTAGATTAACAATAGATTAGGGTTTGGATAAGTTAGTTCGTAGTGCTAGATCAAACACTTGTAATCCCCTTGCTCCGCGAATTGATAAGAACCTAGGGAATCCCCGTGGTAAAAAAGGCGTAGGTCCATACGCTTGCGGATAGTAGGTGGATATGTGTTTTATCGGTCAACACCTGTGTTGCCAGTGTCACAACATTGTACTCGTTTATATGTCGTAGGAGGCAATCTTGTAATCAGACAATTATTATCCAGTTCAAAATTAAGAACTCGTAAGAGGGAAGCTTTCCTCTGCGATTTCTCGATCTCTCGATCCCCCTTGTCTCTCTCACATCGCCGATGATCGTCGGCGGCCAACAGTACGACAAGTTTTAGGAGACCGACGTCCGCGCTGATGGCGATGTGGACTTTGTCCACACCCAGGAGGTGCTCCTAGAGCTTCCTATTCCTAGAGTGAGGCCGCTTAGTGCCGCGGCGAGCTCCGTGTTCATCCGCACCGGGGGAGGCATGCGAGCGCATAGGTGGGCGGCGGACGGGTCGGGGAGCTCCGATTACCGCGGCCAAGCGTAATAGGGATATTGGAGATCATCCCATTCACCCACTTCCGGACCCCTTCTCCGAGAGGTAGTACTCAATTTTGCGTTTTACAGAGTTGATGTCCATTGCAATTTGTGCTTGGATTGAGATTTTCTAGTTTGACGACCTACGTCGGGGTTACATAGTTATTGTAGTACACTCGGAATCGCAATTGTCATGTTTATGTTGCTTGCTTGCTGAAATATTTGTACGGATGAGAGCTCGACGAAGAATGACTACAATGAAGACAAAGAAGAAAATGCTTCCCGATCTTCGAGTTCCGACTAATTTCAAATTCACAATGCTTTTTTACAATTACTAATGTTTCTAAAATTTTGTTAAATGCTATTTCATTTAGTTGTTCTATAAAAATATTAATATTTCTAATTAATTTTAGACACATAAACATCGACTGATCTGATAAATTATGAACACAATGTTAGAATGCATGACTAAGGATACATATAAAACAACATATCTCCAAGTCTATTGCTTCAAATTGAAAATTATAGCCATAGATTTGTGCTACTGTCTTTTAATAACTAATCAGTTTTTTATTTTATTTTGCAAAGAACATTAAGTAACATTAGCCACATAGCAAAAAATAAGAGTACTTGTGTTGAAAGACTTTTGTGACTAAACCATATAACGGTGTTTAGCAGTGCTATCCTTAGTGGCAATATCGGAAGCATTTGCAATAACATAGAGCCAGCTCTCTAAAATGGCTATAGACACCTATTTAGAACTATGACTTTGAGACCGGAGTATGTTACTATTCATATGTAGCACTGAAAATATCTTTGTTACATAAATATTTTTATCTAGTGATATTTTTCAAAGAAACATGATGTAAGAGTTATGTATCTATATTTGATATTTTTTGTTAAGTTTTTTTTTTGATGGAAAAGACTTGTTGAATTAATGTCAATTGAAATGATAGTTAAGCAATAAAGTTCTACTTTGGTTTTACGAATGCAAAATCTTGAAGTATGTGAATGTACAAATAAGTGCACTTTCTCTCTCACACATCGCCGACGATCGTCGGCGGCCAAGGGTACGACAGGTTTTAGGAGACCGACGTCCGTGCTGATGGCGTTGTGGACTATGTCCACACCCAGGAGGTGCTCCCGGAGCTTCCTATTCCTAGAGTGATGATGCTTGGTGCTACGGCGAGCTCCGTCTTCATCCACACCAGGGGAGGCATGCTGAGCATGTAGGTGTGCAGCGGACGGGTCGAGGAGCTCCAGTAACCGCAGCCAAGCGTAACAGGGATATTGGAGATCGTCCCATTCACTCGCTTCTAGACCCCCTCTCCGAGAGGTAGTACTCAATTTTGCATTTTAAAGAGTTGATGTCCATTGTAATTTGTGCTTGGATTGAGATTTTCTAGTTTGAAGGCCTGTTGTCAGGGTTACATAGTTACAGTAGTACATTGGGATCACAATTGCCATGTTTATGTTGCTTGCTTGCTGAAATATTTCGACAGATGAGAGGTCTGACAACAACAGCTACAATGAAGACGAAGAAGAAAATGCTTCCTGATCTTCAGGTTCTGGCTAATTTCAAATTTACAATGCTTTTTCATAATTACTAATATTTCTAAAATTTTATTAAATGCTATTTCATTTAGTTGTTCTATAAAAATATTAAAATTTCTAATTAAATTTAGACACATAAACATCGACCGATCTGATAAATTATGAACACAAAGTTAGAATACATGACTAAGGATATATATAAAACAACATATCCCCAGGTCTATTGCTTCAAAATGAAAATTATAGTCATAGATATGTGCTACTGTCTTTTAATAACTAATGAGTTTTTTATTTTATTTTGCAAAGAACATTAAGTAACATTAGCCATATAGCAAAAAACAAGAGTACTTGTGTTGAAAGACTTCTATCACTAAACTATATAGTGTTGTTTAGCAGTGCTAAAGCGTCCTTAGTGGCAATTTTGGAAACATTGGCAATCACATAGAGCCAGCTCTCTAAAATGGCTATAGACACCTATTTAGAACTATGACTTTGAGACCGGAGTATGTTACTATACATATGTAGCAATGAAAATATCTCTGTTACATAAATATCTAGTGATATTTTTAACGAAACATGTTGTAAGAGTTATGTATCTATATTTGATATTTTATTGTTAAGTTTTTTTGTTGATGTAAAAGACGTGTTGAGTTATTGTCAATTGACATGGTAGCTAAGCAATAAAATTCTACTTTGGTTTTACGAATGCAAAATCTTTAAGTATGTGAATGTACAAATAAGTGCACTTTCTCTTATTTGTTTATGTGCTATCCTACTTCATAACATTTCTCGCTTGTTATATAGAAACATACAATATAATTGGGCGTTCTGTGTCCTTGTCATTCTTTCCATCGATTCCCTACGGTCAAGGAACCACCCAACATAGCACATTGGCCAAATTTGGTCACGTGAAGGTTATCATCATATCTATAGCAACTATATAGGTGAGACCCATTACGCATCATGGATAGATTTCTCTCAACATAAAAGAATTCCATGTCACCATATCCACTGTACACCATGTCACCATTCACTATACATCATCATATATTTATGTCTTCAACCGATTTTCATTGGTCAATATCATGTCTTTGTGAGTAGCATGTCACAAAATTTCCATAGTAGAAAAACTGTAGGATCAATAATTTAGAATTTTGTCTCAACAAAATTATCATGCTTCCATGTATACTGTTGTTTACAAAAAGAATGTTGCCATGCAATCATGTAGTGTTTCTACTTTCACATTACACCTTAAAATTTTGTTTGCAAAATTCCCGCAACAACGTGTGGGGTATTGCCTAGCTTATCTTGTTTTTGAGATCAAATATATATACACGATATAGAGCCTAGTTCGTTTCTTGTAAACCTATATTTTTATGCATCCTAATAACAAAAGTTCTTTTATCTAAAATATTGAATGTACAAGTATCCATGCACCTGTAGTGTTTTTGGCACTAGCTGCTAGGCCCGGAAGGCACACTAACATTGGCTTTTTCTTGAGGCGTACAATTGAAAACCGGAAAAGAAATAGTTAACATTACATTTCGAGCATGTAAACTAGACTTCATTTCAAGCAATAAAGCGGCACCCCGCATGGTGTGCGTGCATCTTGTCCAATTCTCGTTCTGCTTGTCTACCGAAACATATTGACATTGTGCAACACTGTGTCCACCGGTCTACAGTCATCCTCAGCTTGGTTCCAATACGATTGATATACGTGGTGTATATACACGACAGAGTAGTACCAATGCGATATGTTGACGATTAATAGTTCTATCAAAGTTCGTTTGGACTTGCAAGTGGACAAGTCCTCCGTCGTAGTCAAAGAACCCTTCTTCCCTCAAGTGTGAACCCAAAGTATCAAATCTGTGGAACAATGTGTAATGCAAGATCCAATCTAATAAGTGGAAAACGCATTGATCTTGAAAAGGGGTTTTGCATCTAATCTATGGAACAACCATAAAACACATCTAATCTACTAAACACCGGAGGTAGCAAGAGAAAGAGAGATAAAACCAATCTAGAGATTGGATTGGGTCTTTTGTTGAAGTTCCAAAGAAAAGAAGAATAAAGCAAATGAATCTCATAACTAGCCTCTTTAAATTGTGGCTTCCGTTCCAACTCTGAAGACGCCCGTCTTTTGGAGCCATGGTTCTGTCACAATGCACTGCTATTCGTGCGGGTTAGCCTAGGGTGAGTCCAAAGACAAGATGAAAACGCTCGGTAGGTCGGGTATGCACCTCAAGCCACCATGGCTACAAGAACATCCTATGCAATCTATCTAGAATAGATTGGAGAAGAAGAAAACCAATGCGAAGACAAAGTCGTAGTGAAAGCACTTGATCACGGATTCAAACTTGCAAATTCAACATGAGAGTATAATACATGGGCAAGATCACTATCGGGATCCTACCTCGATCTTGATCCTAGCTCCGGGAACTCCAACCTGGTCTTCCATGCAAAGTTCCCATATTGTCTAGGGGAACCCTAGTCAACCATCTCGACCCTCTCCTCTCCTGAACGGTGTCCCTCCCTTCTTTGCTCCTCGGCGGCGGATGATGAACGAATTTCTCTGTGGCTCTCGACGAGGGAGCTATAATAGTCCGAATAGCGGCTAGGTCAAAGGGGGCGTCGAACCGGGCCCAGAATGGGCTAGGTCGGTCAGCCCAGGCCGGCCGGCCCAGACCCGTTTCGGCCCGGTTCGGCCCCGGTTTGCTCCCCGGTTGCTTCTCGTGTGATTCCTTTTTTGTGTGCACTTGCATGTGGGCATTTGACATCATTTCCTTCGGGGTTAAGGCTTGAATCCTAGCTATCCAAGCTTCGCCATTTTCTGGTTGAGTCCCTGAAGATTTGCATGTTGACGCTTTGGTCCACGGGTCATTTGGAGTCATGTTCATCGTGTGTCTTGACTCTTGTATGTTCATTTGGAAGCGTTATGCTTTTGTAGGAAAACATGGACATAAAGGACGGAGTCACAACAAGTTCAAAGGAGAAACTGAGGAGTCCCATTCATGTTTGAGAGCATGATGAAATTACTCCCAAAGGTGGTAAGGACCGAAGTGTTTCAAAGTCACATCCCTGAGGATTGAAGCGTAAAAGATCGAACTTCATGCGAGAAGACCCTCCATCTTGGATGCAAGGATGACCTCGTCAAAATGATGCAATTGGAGGGAGAAAAGTGCAAAATGTCAAGATGACCCACGTGTGCGAAGGGGCGACCGAACCGGGCCCAGATGGACCTGGGCCGATTAGCCCAGGTCGGTCAGCCTGGCCCATCCCTGGGTCGGTTGCCCCCCATTTCCTGAGCGTGAAGATGATTAAACCCTAAGTATGTGGAGGTGCCGCCATTCGGAGTGGGAGATCCATTCTCTCGAGAGGACGTCCACAAGCTAAAGAGGGAGAAGATGAGGGACATCATTCGCTAGAAGGATCACTCTACTTGAAGGAAGCAACCACAAGTGGAGGAGGACATCGAGGCCCTGCCAAGACACCCGTAGAGGAGAAAGAAGACACCGTTGAAAGCGTCACCATAATCAATAGTGCTATGCTTAGCACCTTGATGGGGTAATATTCTCATTTGTCCATGGGTTGTAATCGATCTTGAGATGTAATCGCTACCTTGTACGGTTTTCTATCTATCTTTTAGTGTTGAAGATGCTTTATAGTTTAAGGATAGCTATCATGCCATGTAGGGAGTATAGATCTCAATGCTCCCTTGGAACCATTCAATACGCTGTGTCCATCGTAGGTCTAGTCACGAATACCTAAGTGTAGTAACAGTACGGGGGAGGGAAAGGGCGAAACCATGGTCACAAGCCCCTGTAGATTAGATCGGTTTTCATATCTTTAAGTGGTTGCATGTTCAAGTATCATAGAACCTTGGGCAAGTGTCTTTTATATATCTTGTGAGTTTAATCATCCTCTCTAGTGTAGCTTAGTATTTCTCTAAATTAACCATAGATTAGGGTTTGGATAATTTAGTTCGTAGTTCTAGATCAAACGCTTGTAATCCCCTTGCTCCGTGGAATGATAAGGACTTAGCGAATCCCCTTGGTGAAATGGGCGTAGGTCCGTACGCTTGCGGATAGTAGATGGATATGTGTTTTATCGGTCAACACATGTGTTGCCAGTGTCACAACACCGTACTCGTTTATATGTCGTAGGAGGCTATCTTGTAATCAGACAATAATTATCTAGTTGACAATTAAGAACTCATGAGAGGGAAGCTTTCCTCTGCGATTTCTCGATCTCTCGATCCCCCTTGTCTCTCTCACATCGCCGATGATCGTCGGCGGCCAACAGTACGACAAGTTTTAGGAGACCGACGTCCGCGCTGATGGCGATGTGGACTTTGTCCACACCCAGGAGGTGCTCCTAGAGCTTCCTATTCCTAGAGTGAGGCTGCTTAGTGCTGCGGCGAGCTCCGTGTTCATCCGCACCAGGGGAGGCATGCTGAGCGCATAGGTGGGCAGCGGACGGGTCGGGGAGCTCCAGTTACCGCAGCCAAGCGTAATAGGGATATTGGAGATCATCCCATTCACCCACTTCTGGACCCCTTCTCCGAGAGGTAGTACTCAATTTTGCGTTTTACAGAGTTGATGTCCATTGCAATTTGTGCTTGGATTGAGATTTTCTAGTTTGACGACCTACTGTCAGGGTTACATAGTTATTGTAGTACACTGGAATCGCAATTGTCATGTTTATGTTGCTTGCTTGCTGAAATATTTGTACAGATGAGAGCTCTGACAGCAACAGCTACAATGAAGACAAAGAAGAAAATGCTTCCTGATCTTCAGGTTCCGACTAATTTCAAATTCACAATGCTTTTTCACAATTACTAATGTTTCTAAAATTTTGTTAAATGCTATTTCATTTAGTTGTTCTATAAAAATATTAATATTTCTAATTAATTTTAGACACATAAACATCGACTGATCTGATAAATTATGAACACAATGTTAGAATGCATGACTAAGGATACATATAAAACAACATATCTCCAAGTCTATTGCTTCAAATTGAAAATTATAGCCATAGATTTGTGCTACTGTCTTTTAATAACTAATCAGTTTTTTATTTTATTTTGCAAAGAACATTAAGTAACATTAGCCACATAGCAAAAAATAAGAGTACTTGTGTTGAAAGACTTTTGTGACTAAACCATATAACGGTGTTTAGCAGTGCTATCCTTAGTGGCAATATCGGAAGCATTTGCAATAACATAGAGCCAGCTCTCTAAAATGGCTATAGACACCTATTTAGAACTATGACTTTGAGACCGGAGTATGTTACTATTCATATGTAGCACTGAAAATATCTTTGTTACATAAATATTTTATCTAGTGATATTTTTCAAAGAAACATGATGTAAGAGTTATGTATCTATATTTGATATTTTTTGTTAAGCTTTTTTTTGATGGAAAAGACTTGTTGAATTAATGTCAATTGAAATGATAGTTAAGCAATAAAGTTCTACTTTGGTTTTACGAATGCAAAATCTTGAAGTATGTGAATGTACAAATAAGTGCACTTTCTCTTATTTGTTTATGTGCTATCATACTTCATATCGTTTCTCGCTTGTTATGTAGAAATATACAATATAATTGGGTGTTCTGTGTGCTTGTCATTCTTTCCATCGATTCCCTATGGTCAAGGAACCACCCAACTAGCACATTGGCCAAATTAGGTCACGTGAAGGGTATCATCATATCTATAGCAACTATATAGGTGAGACCCATTACTCATCATGGAAAGATTTCTCTCAACATACAAGAATTCCATGTCACCATATCCACTATACGCCATGTCACCATCCACTATACGTCATCATATATTTATGTCTTCAACCAATTTTCATTGGTCAATATCATGTCCTTGTGAGTAGCATGTCACAAAATTTCCGTGGTAGAAAAACTGTGGGATCAATAATTTAGAATTCTGTCTCAACAAAATTATCATGCTTCCATGTATACTGTTGTTTACAAAAAGAATGTTGCCATGCAATCACTGTAGTGTTTCTACTTTCACATTACTCCTTAAAATTTTGTTTCCGAAATTCCCGCAACAACGCGTGGGGTATCGCCTAGCTTATCTTGTTTTTGAGATCAAATACATATACATGATGTAGAGCCTAGTTAGTTGCGTGTAAACCTATATTTTTATGCATCCTAATAACAAAAGTTCTTTTATCTAAAATATTGAATGTACAAGTATCCATGCACCTATAGTGTTTTTGGCACTAGCTGCTAGGCCTGGAGGGCACTCTAACATTGGCTTTTTCTTGAGGCGTACAATTGAAAACTGGGAAAGAAATAGTTAACATTACATTTTGAGCATGTAAACTAGACTTCATTTTAAGCAATAAAGCGGCACCCGCATGGTGTGAGTGCATCTTGTCCAATTCTCCTTCTGCTTGTCTATTGAAACATATTAACATTGTGCAGCACTGTGTCCACCGGTCTACAATCATCCTCAGCTCAGTTCCAATACGATTGAAATACGTGGAGTATATACACGACAGAGTAGTACCAATGCGATATGTTGACGGTTAATAGTTCTATCAAAGTTCGTTTGGACTTGCAAGCGGACAAGTCCTCCATCGTAGTCAAGGGACCCTTCTTCCCTCAAGTGTGAAGCTAAGGTATCGAATATGTGGAACAATGTGTAACGCAAGATCCAATCTAATAAGCGGAAAACACTTTGATCTTGAAAAGGGTTTTGCATCAAATCTATGGAAGAACCATAAAACGCATCTAATCTACTACACACCGGAGGTAGCAAGAGAGAGAGATAAAACCAATCTAGACATTGGATTGGGTCTTTTGTTGAAGTTCCAAAGCAAAGAAGAACTAGCCTCTTTAAATTGTGGCTTCCGTTCCAACTCCGAAGACGCCTACCTTTTGGAGCCACCGTTTTGTCACAACGCACTCCTATTCAAGCGGGTTAGCCTAGGGCGAGTCCAATGGACAAGATGAAAACACTCCGTAGGTCGGGTATGCACCTCTAGCCACCATGGCTACAAGAACATCCTATGCAATCTATCCGGAATAGATTGAAGAAGAAGAAAACCCAAGCGAAGACAAAGTCGTAGTGAAAGCACTTGATCGCTAGAAATCGGATTCAAACTTGCAAATTCAACATGAGAGTATAATACATGGACAAGATCACCACCGGGATCCTACCTCGACCTTGATCCTAGCTCCGGGAACTCCATGCAAGGTTCCCACGTCGGCTAGGGGAACCTTAGTCAACCATCTCGACCCTCTCCTCTCCGGAACGGTGTCCCTACCTCCTCTGCTCCTTAGCTGCCGATGACGAAAGAATTTCTCTGTGGCTCTTGGCGAGGGGGCTATAATAGTCCGAATGGCGTCTAGGTCAAAGGGGGAGTCGAACCAGGCCCGGAATGGGATGGGCCGGTCAGCCTAGGCCGGCCGGCTCAGGCCCGTTTCGGCCCCGGTTTCTTCCCCGGTTGCTTCTCGCGTGATTCCTTATTTGTGTGCACTTGCATGTGGGCCTTTGAGATTGTTTCCTTCGCGGTTAAGGCTTGAATCCTTGCAATCCAAGCTTCGCCATTTTCTGGTTGAGTCCCTGAAGATTTGCATGTTGACGCTTCAGTCCTCGGGTCATTTGGAGTCATGTTCATCACGTGTCTTGACTCTTGTCGGGCTTTATGATTTTTTTCCAAAGTGCTTGATGAACTTAACCCGAAAGTTTCCTCTTTAGCGTAGATTTCCTGTGTAAATAATAAACTCCAAAATCTACATGCAAGAGTGAACTTGTTATATACGGGGGTTAGTTCCAGTGGTTAGAATAATAAATCAATGTCAACATTAAAGGTAAACTAATGGCTAGGTTGACAGAAATTCACCGTCAACACGATAGTACTAGGTAATACAAGTTTGGTGAGCCCAACACCCATCTGATGAGATTTAACGACGATAGTACTAGGTAGATAGTACTCACAGGATGGTACAAGGTACATTCTACCCAATACTATCCAAGTACCGAAACAAAGCCATGTTTTCTTTAGCGCAGACTAGCAAGGCCTGATCATGGTTCCTCCGCATTTGTCCTACCGGATGAGCTGAGCAGCACCTCTTCCACTACACGACACCCACTTTTGCAACCTCTAGCACCACACTGCCTTCGGCATACCTTTATCTGTCAGTACACACGTATATTGCCACACCCTTCTCCTAGACAGGGTGCTCGTCGAAGACCTGCGCATGGAGTGCACTGGCCTCCCCATTCTTCTCAATTATACTACTACATTTGAGAGGAAATCTAGTGTTGTTCTGTGGCATGGAAGAGCATCCTGAGGTATGGGTGGTATGATCTGCGTGGCCACAGATTATCACACAAGGAGTATTTATGGACACTCAACATTGAAGTCTTGAAGGCAAACGACTGAGCTAGAGTAGGGATTCTCTTCACCAGGCATATAGCTAGAGTAGTCGGACAGTGTAAGGAATCGGATGCTCGTTAGCCTAAGAGGGGGAGGGGTTGAATTAGGCAACTTTAAACTTTAACCTATGGCTTCACTAAATTTACACAAAGATAAACTAAAACATACTATCTAGATGTGCAACTAGGGTTGTTCTAGTGTGAAACTCCCATCCCAAAAGAAGGTTTGCAACCTATAGCCAATCCTAGCATGACACTACTCTAGGAAAGTAGAGGCAAACAAAGATTGCAATAGAGTAAATGCGGAAATGTAAAGGAGATGAGAGGAAGCAAACTCTTGACACGCGATTTATCCCATGGTATCGGTAGGCACTAAGCCACCCCTAGTCCACGTTGAAGCACTCACACAAGAGTATTGCTTCCCGGTCACCAAGTCTC
This sequence comes from Cenchrus americanus, assembly GCA_947561735.1. Taxonomy (NCBI): domain Eukaryota; kingdom Viridiplantae; phylum Streptophyta; class Magnoliopsida; order Poales; family Poaceae; genus Cenchrus; species Cenchrus americanus. The sequence continues at coordinate 253,706,244 of OX387245.1, forward strand.
TCCCAAGAGCACCACTTGACTCGCCACAAAGCCTAGCCATTTAGGCACTTGCCAAGCTCCCTTGGTCACCTTGATGCCGCCTCCACTAAGGAGCTTCTCCACCAAGGAAGGGGGTCTCCACGTCCCCCGCACAAAGTGTCCTCGCCGCTTCACACCAAGCCGGAGGGTCGTTGACGATTGCCGGTGAGCCACTTAGGCCCCAAGGCTTCCGGCGAACCTTGTAAAACTTGATTCACTCAAGAATCACCTCACAAGGTTGGCACAACCTTGCACTCACTCATCTCTAAGCTTAGCCTAGCACTAAGCACATACACAAAGCATATGCAAGTCTAAGGATGAGCAATTAAGCACTTGGATGGATTGGATATGATATTCAATGTGTCATGAACTCCTCTGCACTTCCACACAATCCAGCAACCTCAAATGGGTGACTGGAGGGGGTATAAATAGCCCAAGGCATCAAACTAGCCGTTGGCTAAAAGCTGCTGAACGTAGTACCGTCGGATGATCCGACGCTATACTTTTCCAAGGCGTCGGTTCATCCAGTGCCCCTCCCACGTCACGTAGCCGTTGAGGTTCTCTGACACAACTGCTCCGACGCTATGCACCGACGGTGCGTCGGATCATCCGGTGCTAAAGACTCCGCACTCAAGTCGCCTCTGTTAGCTTCCACTCGACCGTCGGATAGACCGACGCTACCCCTTGACCAAAGCGTCGGATCATCCGGTGCTGAAGGCTTCGTCTTGGCGCGTCTCTGTATGTATTCAAACTGAGCGTCGGATAGACCGACGGTGTCCCCACTCAGACCGTCGGATCATCCGGTGCTACTGTCTTCGCTGCTCTTCCTCTGCAACTCGTCCGACGCAACTAAATAATGGACCGTCGGTTCATCCGACGATACCTAGGGTTTCGCCATGTGTATCAACTCGTCCGACGATTGCACCAACGCTTGTTAACTTGATACCGTCAGTTCATCCGGTGGTGTCTTTTCTTTTCCTTTTCTTGCTCGGTTTTGACCCTTGTTTTTCTCACTTTCGCATGTGGGTTTCTTGCATTCTTGGGACCTATAAGTGTTACAAAGACATGCTAAACCAATATGGCTAGTCCCAATGATCATGTTGTCATTAATCATCAAAATCAAACTCGAACTAATGGCATATGAGGCCATGTTCGCTACACACAGTTGCATTTAGCCACCCACCAAATAATGCCTATCGACCCCATATTTGGTGATTGGGGCTACAGAGAGGGTGCACATCAGCACATGCATACTCTTTTCATTACCACTTTACCACAGATACCTGAATCGTCTGACTAGACCTCAAGTTAAGGCTGGTGAGGAAGATAGCCGGAAAAGAGTACTACACTCCTGGTGCCCTTTCTTATACGCACGGTATTTCCATTGTTGTGAGTTGTGACATGCAGAAATTATTTTTTTTAGCATGGAGTGTTTTCAAAGCCTACAACAACACGTGCGCCCTCTTGGGCTCTTGGGCTGATGCACATTTTGCTGCTAGCTTCATAAAGAAGTTGGGCCGTATGTTGGCCTGCGCGATGGACAAGCTCAAAAAACAGAGCAAGGAAAACCCGTAGACTGACTTCTCCCCCTGTCTGACATTTTGACCCCCTGCTGTGTCACGCGCGAGAGAGGCGGCGGCTGCAGCGCGATGGACGCGCCCATCATCGGTGAGTTGTCCTCCGATTCTCACGGGGACTTGCCCGAATTCCGTCGCCGTGATGAGCCCGTCGAGTTCGGCGGGGCTGCCTCTGTCGCGGATTCGGGTCGTTTTCCCGCTGTTTCGAGGCGGAATCGATCTTAGGGTTTTGTGTAGGTAGGTACTACGAGTGGGGTGATTTCGGATTTCGATGTGCGTTTTACTCTTTGTCTTCCCCACCCCCAAGAGTTTGCTGGTGGTCATGAGTGGTTGCCCCATCAGGCTTCAAGTGGAAATTGGAACGAAGGCTCGGTTCCGACTAGAAGTGGAGTATAATTCGTTTTTGTCATTTCAAGTTTCAACCTCAGCGTTTAGTGGGGTCTATTCTGCATATGTTGATCTCATTGATTGGAATGTAGAACTTCAGGTGATGTTTGATACTATGCGCATAGCCCATAGCGTAGCGGCAGTACAACCCGCATGTCACGAGTTTGATTCCTTTTCCTCGTCAAAAGGAAAGGAAAGAAACAACCCCCCCCCTCCCCCCACCCCCGAACCGAAAAAGCCGGGTTTTAACTACAAAAATCGGCTCTCCGACAAAAGCCGGTTTTCGGGGTTTTTCTGACCGATGGTTAAGGTATCCTTACCTTTTTGGAGCAATATCCTCGGGAGGTCATTGCCCGGCTGGCCTAGTTTTTATTTCAAAGGGAAATTGGATTTGTGTCGCCGAGATATCACGATTTTATAAATATACCTTGTCTATCTTGGTTTATTTTAATAGTAGCACCGAAATTCCGGCCTATTTAAAGATGTGCCAACCTGTTACCTTTCCTCTTGCTGTATTATTTCGAGCGCCATTCGCCCGAGACCTTCATCCTCCGCTCTGGCTGTCTTTGCCGAGAACCCGCCGCTGCGACATGTCAGGGTCACCGCAACGCGACTCCAAAGGTCTGTCTTGACACCATGCTGCCGTGCCCCCTCCCATCTGTTTCTTCCTATCGCTGCTCCTTTCCCTCTCCCGGCACTAGGAGTACAGATCTATTTGGATTGGTTCCTTCGTTTCTTTGTTACGGAGCAAACAAAAACAGATCTATGTTGTTTTCCACTCGAACCCGTCCCCAGCTGCTGCTACGATGTGCTTGTTTGGCAGAGTGCTGGCATGCTCTATGTGCATTTTGCTACAGCTTGTCACCCTATTTCTGGTAGGCAGGATTTCATTTCATCACAGATCTGCAGCATGAAGGCGAGATTTGGGCAAGGTGGAGTTTGGTTTACCGCACTTAATAACCGAGGGGGGCAATTTAGGAAGAGGTCCTCTGAAATTGTGGTGTGGTGAGCATAGGCATGATTCATGCTGTGGTGCGGTGTGTGGCGGCATCTGGTGGAGCTGAGCTGGGGCGTGACAGGGTGATCTGCTTCTATGTGGCTTTGAGTAGAGGTGGGCCGATGAGATGCTGATGCTTCAAGTGCAGGTGTTAGGGTGTGGTGGTGTGCGCTAGGGATGTAGAGGTGCTGTATGTAGAAAGATGGCAAAGCAATGCAATGGAAAAGATAATAGTTCGATGGAATTTTTTCCTCTGAGTGTGATGATATTTCTAAACGGGTTCGATCTTTTGATACAAAGATCCATATTTCTCTTATTTTATCATAGAGGAAGTTAATCATATTTATGTGAAATACTTTACAATATATTGTGTTTTTTGTTTCTATGTTGACAAGAAATGTGTTGAAATATCTCTGAGGTACTGAATTGATCTATTCTCTGTACTCTTGTAGATCCATATCTGGGGGAAATTCCAGAGATAATTGAGGAGTACTTGGAGCATGGTACCATGAAATGTATTGCGTTTAACCGTACAGGGACCCTTCTTGCTGGTAATTATTTGAGCTTGTTAGTCTTCAAGTAAATTCAAGTGACTTGTGTAATTATCTGCCTAGCTCGTATAGAACATGCTGGTTTCTACAATAATTCTTCTTGACTTGTTGCTTGTTGAAAGTTTTCTTTGGTTATTGCAATTCTTTTTGTCTGGCCATAGGCAGTTTCTTTTCGGTTTTACAGGCAGGGACAGTTTAATTGCCTGGCCCCTACTGCAGCTATTGACTTCCCTAATGCATGAAAAGATCACTATCATTTTATTTTCCCTGTGTGGAACATTTGGGGGCCACAATAAATAATTCAGGACAAACTATTTCTTTTAACCTTTTTATTACTCATGCTTTCCTCAAAGTGTGATCACACTAAGTTGTATCATGTGCACCAAAACAGAAGGTGTACTGGATATTGGGTTCTGTTGATGGGTGCCACAGTGTTGGAGTGAAGAATCTGTGTTAGCATGTATTAATAGGTTTTGGCTATTACAATACCCGATACAGAGTGCTGGTGTGAAAAGAGAGTGATGTGTGCATCCATCAAAGCTAGAAGCTTTGTTTACTTATTATAATAATATCAATTCTGTATTAGGTCGGTGCAGCATTCTAGCAGAAATTGTGATTTGTATGTCAACATTGTTTTTGAAATACACCGTTAAATCGTTGGATGGTCTAGAATATCTTTCAGCTTGAAATATTTTTGAACTGGTCAATAACAATTTCGAGTACATATTTTCAGCTGGATGTTCAAATGGCCGCTGTGTTATCTGGGACTTCGAAACAAAGGGGCTTGCAAGAGAATTTCATGACAAAGATTGCAGTGCACCTATAACAAGTGTGTCATGGTCCAAGTATGGCCACCGTTTGCTCGCCTCTGCTACTGACAAGTCATTGACACTTTGGGATGTGCCATCTGGGGAAAAGATTGCCCGAATAACTCTTCAGAAGACACCGTTGCGTGCCAGTCTTCAACCTGGTTCTCCAACCCCATCTATTTGTTTGGCATGTCCTCTGTCTTCTGCGCCTCTACTTGTTGATTTGGATACCGGAAGTACCACATTTCTCCCTGTTTCTGTATCTGAGAAGTCTAACCCCTCTGCACCTAATCCCGTAATAAATTTGCGGATGGTGCGTCACCTTTTACACCTACAGCTGCAACATTTGATAAGCATGGGGATCTGATATATGTGGGCAACTCCAAGGGAGAACTTTTGATCGTAGATTCAAAAAGCATACAGGTACATGCAGTTATTCCAATCCCTGGTGGAGCGGTTGTTAAGGATATTGTTTTCAGCCGGGATGGCCAACATCTGCTGACAAATTCTAATGATCGGATCATTAGAGTCTACAAGAATATTCTCCCTGTTAAAGGTTCTGGAGATGAGATTAGAAGCATAAGCAGCAATAGTAATGGATATGATAAGTTAAAAGTAAATGGTGCAAGCTGCCTTATTCTTTCCTGTGAACTTTCTGATTCCATCACAAAGACACAGTGGAAGACACCATGTTTCAGTGGTAATGGTCAATGGATAGTTGGCGCTTCTGCAAACAAAGGTGAGCACAGGTTGCAAATATGGGACAGAGCAGGGCCCCTTGTAAAGATCCTTGATGGTCCAAAGGAAGCTGTCATTGATGTTGCCTGGCATCCTGCTGAACCTACAATTGCTACAGTATCTGTAACAGGCCTTGTATACATTTGGGCCAAGGAGCATGTAGAGAACTGGAGTGCATTTGCTCCTGATTTTGAAGAATTAGAAGAAAATGAAGAGTATGTTGAACGAGAAGACGAGTTTGACCTGAACCCACGTGAAGAAGAGGTGAATAACATTTCTCTACTCAGCAGTCCGAGCACATGAGTGTATTCTCTGTGTTTTTTTATTTGTCTGGCTAGCCCGTTGTTTTCTATTCTTTATCAATGCACTGTCTTATGCCCGTTCGTTCAAACAAAAACATTTCTCTACTCGTCTTTTTAACGGATTCATATCCATGATGTGCCACTTGACAATTTTCTCTGTAAATCCTCTATGTAGGCTGAGGAAGTAGCAATAGATGAGGATGCTGATGTTGATATTGAGACATTTGAGAAGAATGCAATGTTCAGTGATGTGGAGGATTCAGTGGATGAGATTGTCTACTTACCAGCAGTTCCTTCTCCAGATCCAGATGTTCCTGATGAGCAGCCAGAGAAAGGCCTTGGAAGTTCATCAAAGTTGGAGGATAGCAACCATTCTGGTTCCCCATCCTCAATGGATGCTGTACAGGATGGTCAAGCTATTCCTCTGGCGTCAAGCCCAATGGAAGGTATTCATTTTTACAATTTCTTGTGTCGGTTGCTTTGATTTTGTGCAATGTAGTCCTTGTGCTTATGGTTTGTTTCCATTTAATTTCTAAGGGTGTATTCACATAAATGAACCTGCAGACTACCATACCAGGAAAACTATGTCCTGCATCTACCATGGTGAAAAATTGATGGAATTTGGTCCTCAGTTTAGGTCATAGAAAATTACAAAACTCAATATAAATGGTGTGATGCTATGATGATGCAGAAATGCACCTAGAGGTTACTGCATGTTAAAAGTGGAGTACTTGAGTGAGTTGCATTCCTAGCCCCAGAGTACATGGGGTCGGGGATGGAATCTTCAAAACCTGAGCATTTTGTTTTACCTCAAATGGAATGTTGTGAACCTTGATTTTCATTACCGGCAATGTTCTTGTTTTTTTTTCGCTGGCAGTGAACAATTCTGCTGCTGAAGACCCAGGAGAAGGGCCAGTCTCAAAGCGGATGCGGCGTCTGTCCACGAAGGGGCTCAAGTCGTTGCAAGTTGAGAAGGACAAAATGCCAGCAACAAAGAACGAGTCCTCCACTGGTAAGTCCGCGAAATCCAGCACCAAGCAGATGGAATCTGCCAACAGAAACAGCTCCGTCTATGATGATGAAGCAACTGATGATGAAGAGGCTAACATTGAAACCTAGTGCTTCCGACCGAGGTGGATCAGGATAGGCGTGGTGGGGAATCGAAAATGCTATTATACTCCCCCGAAATGGATACTGTTGTGTTGTATCTTGTATGCTGAGGCACAAAGTAAGCGTTTCTAGTATCACTGTATGTATCAGTGTTGTTCACTGTATGTATCAGTGTTGTTGACTGTATGTTGATGTTGGGTAAGTACTGTTGTATGCTGAGTCGATATAAACGTGTCTGGTACTAGTGCTGTTGAATCTTGAATGCAAGTCGATGTATGCTGCACCCATATATGATACATGTTGGATCAGTCGTGCACAGTTTATTTTATTTTGTTTGAGATGTTAAGATCAACTAGGTGATACCCCGCGTGTTGCTGCAAAAGTTTGTTAAACAAAATTTTAAGGTGAATTCGTTTGTAAACTCATTATATATGAAAGCATGTTATTTTGTTGAGAGTGAATAATCATTCTAAATTCGTCAGCAGGAATTTTATGGTGTGATATACATGCTATAATCCACAGAAAATCGATTTAAGACATAAATATGTGATTTGGTGGATGATGACATGGGGATGGTGACATGGCACATAGTGGATGATGACGTGGGATGCTTGCATGTTGAGAGAAATCCAACCATGACTTGTAGTGGGTCTCACCTATATAAGTTTTATAGATGCCTGGATACCGAAAAGTGTAGGCATATACGGCTGATTGGTTTTGTGGATATACTTTCCCTGGCCGCGCACGGCGCCACTGGCTCCCTGCGTGCACGCTCGCCGGTGGGCATATGCCTCTCGACCGCTGCGTGGCGCGCACTGGCTCCCGGCGTGGGCGTTCACCGTCCACGGCCGCGGTGGTGGTGGTGCCAGGGCTAGCGAGCGCGTGTGTCGCATCGCTCGCCGCCGAGTTGGCCTCGCGAGGTGCGCCGCAGTGTAAATGTACAAGTGGACACCACGCGCGCGCGTGGGCACGGCGAGCGGCACTGCCTTCGCGGAGCGCCACGCAACGACCAGGAACGCGTGGCGTCGTGTCATGCGTAGCTGGTGTGAAGACCCAGGGCACGCCGCGGCGCTGCTGATGAGCTAGGCCTGAGGGGCAGCATGCCAGCATATACGGGGGCACGCGCCGGCCATGCACCACACACGGCAGCGCTTGCTGGCTGTTAGTGGTGCTGCCGCCGGGCGCCGGCATCGTCCCTCAGCTTCCCCCTCCTTTGAGTAGGGTTTAAGGAGTGTGAGGCAATGGCCCTTGTTATGCAAACAATTTCTATGCAGTCACGATATTTTGGAAGGCCTAGTCTTTCAAAATAAATAAATTGGATGGCCTGGTGCCTGGAGTTGGTTACTGCGGTGTACAACTGGTCAATTAGATATGTTTTGTATGTGTTTGCATTGTTAACATATATTTATGAGAGGAGGAAGGTCTTGCTTCATAGTTCATACATGTCTTGCTTCATAGTTCATACTTGTTCGAGTTCAGCTGCAAACAGACTTGTTCCCGTGAGCAGAGCAGACAACAGTTTTGTGCATTATTCGACAATACAAGGTTGCAGATTAGAATAATTTACGCCAACTTTAATTTCAATAAGGAGGTACAGATGTTGAATTAGATGGCTCATGTGTTCTTCAATTGGGGTAAAAGTGTGTTTTCAAGACAAATCACGTGACTGATAGCGACACTCGCCACATCCAGATAGGAAGTTTGAGAGCTAGCTTCCACTTGTCATAATTTACGATGTGGTCTAATGGTGCGGCTGTTGATCCCAACAAAGCCTAGTTTAACCAACGACCAGAAGAGATACATTAGTTGCTCATGACACCTACTTCGACCATTCCAAATCATACAAATGGAGATATTCAAGTATTTCACGGAGTTAGCATACAAATTGAATGTCAAAATGATCCACCGAGCATCCGGGGAGATATGCAAGTATTTCACGGAGTTAGCATACAAATTGAATGTGAAAATGATCCACCGAGCATCCGGGGAGATATTATTCAAGTATTTCACGGAGTTAGCCCGTTCCCTATGCTAAGTTTAAAGTTCATTGTGTTGGTGTGACCGTGTGAACATGACTTGCTTCCATTGCTGCTCATGAGCTCGTCAAAAAATAATGAGAAAAAAATTGTTATCAAATGTTTTTTTTTGCAGTAAGATCAAATGTTATATGAACATGCAGAACAATAATAAATAATATTTTGATGCACCAGATTAATTAATAAGCAGCAGAGATCTTAATGCACTCAAAAACTGTTTGTAAGTGATATATTTATCTCTGTTCTTATGCTACCTTTAAGTTCGTGGTCACCACCAAATCCGAGACGGTAAAAGACTCAAGAAAACCCGGATAAAATCAACTTCCTTGACCAAAAAAATAGATAGAAACAAATTTTAATTGTAGGTTTTGAGTAATCAACCCCACTGACCCACATCCTTTTGCTTCCACCTTCCATCGAATCATTTGGGATAAATACCATTTTCCTATTATAGAATGAACCACTGCCTCCTAGCATATGTGCTGACAAATTAGCCACTTTCCGTTTATTATTATGGTATATAAAAAATATCTTAACTAGCTTGCATTGAGTATTTAAGTAGAAAAATACTATTAGTTAAAACTTAGTTGGTTTCTTCACAAACAAGTAGAGATCCATGAATAAAAAATGTGGTGGTAGAAATAAAAACTCAATTTCTTGAGATTTTAAAAATACAATTAGTCTTTCACCGTAGCAATGCACGGACATATTTCTAGTGTGTATAAAAAATAAGGCCCTCCACAACGTGAGGCTTAAGTGATGCTCGAAATGGAGAGAGAAGATCCGGGCACCGCTCCCACCATTGCAACCTGCGATGCCCATGCTAGAAAAAATGGGAGCAAAGCAAAGTAGTTGTGCCGGTGCCATCTCCCTAAAAAACTCTTTCTCTCTGCTGCTAGCTCCAATCGCAGGTCACCATACATATGACTAAATAGAGACGCCTCGCCATGTAGTCACCTCCTTTTCTTATTGCTAAATTAATTGTCAACTTCAATTCAGTTCCCTGTATGCTAGTAGGCTCATGAAGAGGCATGCAAGCCAGTCAATAGTCAAGCTTCGATCTTTCCTGCTAGGCCTGAAGAACATGTTGTCATGTGACCTGATGAAATTTAAAACCATAAATTGTTGATGCTACGTTCCAATCAGTTTGGCCAAAGTGAGCTCTGATGCAGTAGTAGTACTCTATTGTCCTTACTTTATTGTGAAAGTGGAAATTCAACTCACAAAAGGTTGGCATGCATGTTTGATAAATAGCAAAAAGAAGGAAAAAAATGTATTGTGGTCCTTCAAGTGAAGAGTGTGAGGTTTGCACGCATGCCCACTGATCGAGTATGAGCTACTTCACACTAAAAAATAAATGAGGAGAAAGGAATGTGAATAAAAATAAAACCTTATTTTTCAATTGATACATTCCAAGATATTAAAACACTTGGTTTAAGTGTGGTAAGCAACGATCAATTGAACTACTATGTAAAAGGTATGAATGCAGGCCAGAAATACAAAAATAACTAACCTACGAGATTTGGGAGGGAGTGATGTCCGAATAAACTTTTGGAGAACACTATTACAGTCAAGCCTACAACCTTGGAGTGTAGAAGGTCATGTAAGGAAAGATGGGGAAATATGCCTCTCTTTCACCTACTTTCCTCACTCGCCTTGTCTTTAGGTCAAGTGTGAAGGCTCCGTTATTTGTGCCAATGAAAATTTTGTTTGTGCCCTCGGCGAAGCCAATCACTTTCTGTATGTAGTTTAATGGGTCACATTTGGCAAGCAGTGTCGTCTCAAGCCTTATAACTTTTTGTTTAACCTGCCCACCACCAGCAATAATGTCATTATTGTTTGTACCAGCTTTTTGCGACAACACGTAGATGCTTTTGTTCGCAAGGGTCGCCACTCCTAGCTCTCCATCCTCAGTCTCCATCAGAATGGCGGCGTTAACGTTGGGGACTCTCGGCATGCTGGTCATGGATAGCCCGTGCCTGCTCAAGTCATACTTGAGGATGCTGCCACATTCAAGGGAGAAGTATAGCGCCCCTCCGATAAGAACATTGGGTTTTCTCAGTACTCGGGAGCCAGTGCAAATGGAGGTCGAAGAGCTCCACACGCCGGTCACCGATGAGTACACGCTTGCCCATGTGCGCAGACCATCACCGGTATCGTTCGTCGTCCCCACGAAGACCACTAGGAACGGACCTCCGTGGCAGTCGAGGTGGTCGCAGACATCGGCTGCGCACAGCACAGCCCCCGTGTAGCCAGAGCCACAACGGTAAGGGGGCATGCTCAGGTGCCGCTGGCCACGGGTGATGGAGTCCCAGACGACGAGTGGCGTCGTCGTGCCTCCGGCGGGTGTGCATGTGCGGATCAGCACCCGGCCGTGGTGGCTGTCGAGGGCCGACCAGCTGCAGTCAATGGCCGGTGCAGAGACGGGGCAGGCGGTGGTAGTCGTCGGGATGAATCTGGCGGTCGGGATCTCACCCTTGAAGTTGTAGAGGCTGTCGATGTAGCCGAGCAGCGGCGGCGGTCCATGGAACCCGCGGTAGCGGCGGAGGAAGCCGCGGTCAGAGACGATGCGGCGCCAGGCCTTGCAGACGAGAGCGGCGTGGACGAGGTGAGCGGGCTCGTCCGGCGGCATGCGGAGAAGGATCTCCTCGACGAGTTCCGGCAGCAGTGTGGACGCCATGCTGCTGTGCACGATCGATGCGATCCGGCCGGGGAGCGAGGGGATCAAGACGGTGGACTCTCTGTGCACGGGATTGTGTATACTAGATAGAAGAAAGTGCCTGTTCGACTTGGACTCAGACCAACGATGTTATTGTTGGATTACCGTGAGTTCGTTCCACGCCTGCTTCGTCCCCGACACGCACAGCACATGTACAGGAGGCTAACTTCCTTGACCGTGACCAACAGAAAACAATGGGGCTCACTGTTAGGACCCAGACCCTGTTGGGCTAGTACTAGGCTGGTTTGATAGTGGGCTGTGTTCTCGTGGCCTGCGAGCCATCCTTTACATATAGGAGTGATAGGCAGCGATGAGAGGCATCGAATATTCATGTAACGATGACATTGTTCGTCTTCTATCTCGAGCCGTTGGCGATCTGCCGTTTCTCTGTTCCTCTCGATTCCCCTTCTTGCTTCCTGATATTTGCTCTAATTCTCACTTCTGATCCCCGCTACCCTCTTGGTTGCTAACATTTGGTATCAGAGACACCGATTCTCGGGGTTTCTCTCCTGGATTTATCTCTTCCCTTCCCAAAATTTCTCCAGTCGATCTGTTCCTCCACCTGTTGCTGCCATGGACGACGCCTCCGTGCTCCTCCAGCTCGACGAGATGAGGAAGTTCAGCGACCAAATCTGCGACCGCATCGACCCTGTGGGCAACCGCCTCAAGCGGATCGAGGAGTTCGGCGCGAAGAGGGAGAAGCGGCTCACCTCCCCTTCGGCACCAGCACCTTCCCCTTCGCCGACCTCTGCGGCGTCTCAGGCAGCAGCCGCCTTCGCTGCGGCGCTCGGCGAGGCCGTCTTCGCCAGCTCCGGCAGCGAGCACACCGCGGCGTTCGGCTCCGTCGCCGTCCGGACACCTCTACATCATCCGCCCGCAAGGTGTTCGACACTGGGTCTCACCCATGGCGAGAGCACTCTTGTGCCTATGAGCACCGAGCCGCCTCCACCATCGACCTCGCCCGCGGCGCGCTCGGCGTCGGCTCCCCTGCGTGTGAATAGGCTTCGGCGACCGCAACAACGTCATCCACGCCCGCCATGGCGTTGTGTACCTCGACGTGCTCCTCCCCGCCCGCCATGGCGTCAACGACCCCGTCGTGCCCCTCCACGTCTGCCTCAGCTTCACCGACTGAGGCGTGTTCCACCGCACCTGCCTCGTCCTCGACGTCCACAACGAGCTCCACTGCGTACGCCACATCCTGGACGTGCTACTCCTCTGTGTGAGCCTCAACTTCGTCGACTGCGGCGAGCTCCAATGCGCCCACCATGGCCTCGACATCCGCGACGCCCTCCATTTAGCCTGATCCGGCTTCGCCGTCCGCATCATCGTCCTCCGCGTGCTCCACCACACACGCCTTGGCCTCGACGTTCACCCAGTGGCACCGCCGCCAGGACGCCCCTGCATCTTCCTACAAGTTGTTCGATCGATTGCCTCTGTACTGGAGCTGAGGAAATCATCCCCAAGCAGGTCAAGCCCCTGCCGCCAACCATGATGGCGCTTGAAAGCAAGCCTTCATCCACATGCATTGATGCTCAGTTGCTGTTTGAGGGAATGCAGCAAAGGTACATCTCCGTCAACTCATTCAGATCCTCCAGTGGAGTTGTTCTACTGAATTGTGCCACTGAAGTTCTGGTCGACTATGAAGCGTTGTTTGGGATGAGCAATCAGTGTCTAGTTTTGATAAAATTACTATTTGCTACTGAGATTGACATTGTTCCTTGGCCACCACCAGTACAGTGTAAATTGCAGGATGATGATGTCCACCTTAGGCTGACTCCTTGGTCATCCTACAGTATCAATGCCTTGTTACTTCAGTGGGAGGTGCTGTCAAAAGGGTGGAGTTTAGTCAGTGAGTACATGGTGAAGCCTTCCTTTGAAGGTATCGGTGGAGGTGGTTCTTATTGTCTTGATGGATATACGTCTCTGCATTATTTGGTGTTGGGCAAAGGTGTGACTCTTTGGGTGCCAGAGAAGAAAAGAAATGAGACGAACCTTGCCTTTGGAGAGAATGTGCTTCAGCTATATCAGTGGGAAGCTCGTCCACCATGTTCTACAGTTTTCTTGTCCAACTCAGTTGTTGTGCAGTTCAAATTGCAAGTCAATGGAGTTCACCTCAGGCCAACACTTTGGGCATCTTTTTCTCGTGATGTAATGTTAGTGGCCAGATCAGTTGCTACTCTAATTGCTGGTAATTTTGGGTGGTATTCGCAGTTTGGCTTGATTTCTGGAACACTTCCTTGCCAGTTCCTATACTGATTCATGTGCAGGCTCAATGTTGTCTTCAAGTGCCAGTTAAGTGGAGGTTCTTCTGGATGTCTCAGCTGTTAGTACTTGCTCTGAAAGGTGTATCAATTTGGGATATAGGACAATTGCTTCCTTTCTGTGTCATGTTGTCCAGATGTTTCTTTCAAAGCTGCAAATTGACTGTCAATCCCATTGTCAACAAGCTGAAAATGGACAAATGCCTTGATTCTGAAAGTGGAATGTGGCTTATTCCTGAGATACTTGCAGTAGTAGGAGTTATTCAGATACAAGATGTGACTTTGTGGATTGTCTTTGTGCAGTTGCCAATTTTCGGAGGCTGCCATGCTGTGATGATCTGTTCTGCAACTGGGTCCGCTCAGCATCCGATTTTGTGGGATCTAGGTGGTGATCCATTTTTCCTTGATGGATGCAAATTTCTCTTGAACTGCTTTCTTTGGCACTTCTTTGTGACTGTCTTTCAAGTCATGCAGTTCTATCATGGCTTGCTCAAGTTCGAGAACAACCTCAACAATTGCTACTCATCTCCTGATGTACGACACAGTTATATTACCATTGCAACTTCTGCTAGCTTGTTGTTGACGTGAAAAGTGCACCTAGCGCCAAACACACAGCAAGCCGAACAAGCTGGCTTCACACGCGCAAAGAGTAACAAGACGTGCCAGTCAATTTTTCCTGAAAATTAACAAAAGATAAAGCAGTTAGATACCAAAGCTTGGAACTTGCCGGGTGGTACCAGACAGTTCCATATTTACGGCTAAGAAGCCACACGAGATGACACATAGCTATGTAAAAGCTATTTGCCAAAGAATTGAAAACATTCGGGAACTTATAAAAGGAAAAAGTAACATTGCCGAATGGGTGACGTAAGCATGACAGCGATCGGTCTTCGTTTGAACAAAGATGCACATGTACGAGGCCATGACCGATACCCATGATAAATAAATGAATAAAGTAAAGCACGAACATAAGCATGTAATAAACAAGCATGCATAGATCCAAAGTACTAGTCTACCGCATGTCTAGGTACTTAGAAATCCGTCGGGTACGATGCCAAAACAAATCTATCCACCGCATGATACAACTTGCATGAAATCGTACCACTTTCCACAAGTAGATCTATCCACCGCATGATACAATCTAAATATGGAAAGCTAAAAGCACACATCATTTAAAGCATGAATTACGCACGTGTTCTACTCGTGAAGAAGCATAACCGAATACAGCAAGACAGCCGATTCGGGGTCCATGAAGAAGGAACGAACATTACCAAGCGAATAAATCTATCAGGTTGATTCGAAATCTAATCCACCGGATGACTAGCTCTAAAGCAACCCAAAAACCTGCATCTACCGCATGATACTCAGTTCTTTCAAGATTTATACCAGCAATGGCAAGCTTGAACCCGCAACATGTAACAACCTAGATCGATTCGGTTTCGTCTATTCGAAAAGCACAAAATCCACGTGTTAAAACATGAAATCTACTCGTACAAGGATCATAAAAGAGGTAAAGCCGATCCAAACCCATCTAGATTGGGCAAAAGGTGTTACATGAATCTAAACATAAAGTAAAAACTCGAAGTAACACAGGGTAACTTAATGAATCTATTGGATCTTGCCAAAATCCAATAGAGCCGATAACTAGCTTCGAGCTAGATCTTAGCCTACCGCATGGCTCATGATCTAACAGGAAACCTTCTTGAACCAAGCTTGAATCTACCGCATGACACGAAGCATGGTAACAAGACTACTTGCATCAGATCTATATCCACCGCATGATACTAGACATGATACAAGGTTGCCGGTACTCACGGAGGTCGACGGATCGATGAACCCTCTCGAAGAACTCGACGACACGACAAAGGGACTCTAGGGTTTGGCGTAAGGCCGGTGTGTATTGAAGAATGATTGTGTTCCTTTTACATACATTCAGGGTCCATATTTATACCCTGCCAAGTACAATCTCGAATGGATTCGTTGCCTAACTTATCTCTAAGCTTGATCGCCTATCATCCATTCGTCCTCCCTGCTTGAGCCACGTCATCGTTCAAATCCCGCAAAATCAGCTCTACTGTTCCTTTGCCGAATGGGACCAGATAGCCGACCGCAGACTTCTTTGCCGAATACATCTGAGAAATCCTTCCCTTCCACGAGACGGACTCCTGACCGAGCTGGACCCACTAGTCAGACTCCTTACCAAATTTTGGTGTTAACACTTGTTTGATGAGATGTTACCTACTCTGGACACTAGAGTGTTTGTGCAAAAGATATCAGATGGAATGGGTGCCCAGAATCTAGTGATGCCAAATCCATATCTTCTCTCTGGAAGTAAATCCTTGGGTGCTTTGGTAGCTCTGAACAGGACATATATTACACACGTGAAGGCCAATGAAGAGTTCTTCATGATCATCAACTTCTCAAGGTTATCTTTCTGCCTAATCCAGTTTTATCATCAAGTTGTGGATGATCCGTGAGATTATCGTTGCGCCTTGGAAGCTACTTGAGTTCGCCGTCTCCAAATTGGTCATCTTCAACTTAGAAGCTGTTTCGCCTTCAACAAGGTGGTGATCAACATGTTCAAGCAGCTTGGGGGCAAGCTGTTCTTTAAGAAGGGGGGATGTTAGGACCCAGACTCTGTTGGGCTAGTACTAGGCTGGTTTGCTAGTGGGCTGTGTTCTCGTGGGCCTGCGAGCCATCCTTTACATATAGGAGAGATAGGTAGCGATGAGAGGCATCGAATATTCATGTAACGACACTGTTCGTCTTCTATCTCAAGCCGTCGGCGCTCTGCCGTGTCTCTTTTCCTCTCGATTCCCCTTCTTGCTTCCCGATCTTTGCTCTAATCCTCACTTCTGATCCCCGCTACCCTCTTGGTTGCTAACACTCACGCACAGAACTCAGGAGGCTTCCAAAGATAACTTAGCATAGCCATTACGGGCCAGCAAAAAGTTTCAGCCCCCTCAACGCAAGAAAATAAGCACAACTACTATACTCACCAACGGAAAGCTGTTACCCAATGATTTGAAACCTGTTTACAAATTTCAAGCCAAGAGACAAATCAGTTCACGAATATAGACCGTAATTAGTCATCGCATAATCTATCTGGAGAGGGCTCTCGTTTTAATCCTACCACGAGAGCCCTCCCCATTATAGTTCATACTCGATCCAATGCTCCTGCACGTCTGCCTTCTATTTTCCACGTGAGATCCACGAGAGAATGGAATTTGCTCTGCAATCTACCAAGCGGGACTAAAGTCCCTCTCCCTACCAGTGCAGTTAGTAAAACTAACCGAGACTAAAGGCTCCACGTGGGTAATTCGTGGTAGGGAGAGGGGCTTTAGTCCTGGTTGGTAAAATGAGTTGGTCTCTCATGTCCAAACGGGATTAATGATGAGAGACAAAAGGCCCCCTTTAGTCCGGGTGAATGAACTGAGACTAAAGGGGCTCTTTAGTCCAAGTTGGTATTAAGGCCATTCGAAAAAACAAAAAAAAGAGTCCCACGAAGTTGGGTCTGGCACCAGCGGCTCCAACTCTAGCATCGCCGACTTCAACTCGCATAATATAATCATCACACAAGTTTGATTCGATTCACAAAACATCTACAATTTCATCTCACAAATTCACAAAATCGTTTTGTACATCACAACATATCCATTCATCAACACACAAATCATTCACCTGTTACAAATCACACAAGAAAGGAAAAAACTCACTGCATCCAACCTCCCTGGCCTCCGCGTCCTCTTCCAGCCGGCCCACCGCGCGCCGCCGCACTTGCTCGCCGGAGGGCCACCACCGCCGCGCACTTGCCCGCCGGAGGGCCCCGCACTTGCCGGCGTGCCGAAGCTCGACCGCCGCTGGGGGTTGTGTTCCCACCGGAGCCATGTTCTCCGTCGGGATGCCACTGTGCCGCAAGTCGGCTACACGGGCCCGTTCGCTGCCAGAGGGCCGAGTAACCCGTGCGGGCTGCTGCTGCCGCACGCCGACGTCGGTGCTCGTCTGCCGCCAGAGGGCCAGATTGTTAAGGGGTTCATTTGCGCGAAATGATACGTGAGGGACGAATGTCACACTTTTGCAAAACTTGAGGGATGAAAAATACATTTTTTTCTTTTTTGAAAAATGTTCAATATTTTTAATGTATTAAAAACAGTTATAAAAAAATAATGTTTGACGAGTGCCCTCTCGACACACACGAATTTTCTAAACAAAATTAATAAAACCGATTTGTTGACGGTGAATATCCGTCAACCTAGCCATGAGTTTACCTTCGGTGTTGGCATGACTTTTGTATCTTATCCATTGGTACTAACCCCTGTGGTATAACAAGTTCACTTGTGCATGTCGGTTTTGGAGTTAAGTGTTTACGCAGGGTTTTAACATTGAAAGCAAGACTTCCGGGATAAGTTCATTAAGCACCTCATGACAAGACCTTGAAGCCCGGTACAAGTCAAGCAATGAAGTGAACATGACTCCAAGAGCCCAAGGACCAAGCCTGAGAAGATGGAAAACTCCGAGGACCTAGCCAGAAAAGTGCTGAATCTTGCAAGACAAGGAGCTTTGTCCAATTCGGAGAGAAACCGACGTCAAGGGCCCACATGTAAAAGGGGAGAGGATCTAGAAGACTCGGGAAGCAATAACAGACGAAGGAGGACACGAACTGGGTCGGGAAGGGCCCAGGCCGGTTGGCCCAGGCCGGTCGGCCTGGCCTGTTCCGGGGCCCAGTCGGCCTCCCCTTTGACCAAATTGCATCTCGGGTTATTTATAGCCCCCTGACCGAGAGCCACGCATCAACTAAATCGTAATCCACCGCCGAGGAGCAGAGAAGCTTGAGGGATACCATCTCGGAGATGAGGGTCGTGCTAGTTGTCTAGGGTCTCCCTAGCCGACGTGGGAACCTTGCATGGAAGACCACGTCGGAGCTCCGGAGCGATGATCAAGATCGAGGTAGGGCCCGGGTGGTGATCTTGTTCATGTAATCATTCATGGTGAAGTCTTTAAGTGAATCCGATTTCTAGCGATCAAGTGCCTTCTCGATGATTTTGTTTTCTTCTTGGTTTTGCTTCTTCTACGATCTATACTTAAGATAGATTACATAGGGTGCTCTTGTAGCCGCGGTGGCTAGAGGTGCATGCTAGACCGGCCAAGTGATTTCAACTTGTTCTTATCGAACTCGCCCTAGACTACCCGCATGAGTAGGGATACGTTGTGACAGAACGGGGGTTCCGAAAGGCGGGCGTTTTCGGAGTCGGATGGAAGGCCACGATTTAAAGATGCTTTTAATGAGATTCGCTTTTCTATCTTCATCTATCTTCTTTGGAGCTACAACATAAGCATGATCTAGATTCTCTAGATCGGTTATCTCTTGCTTTCTCTTGCTACCTCTTTAGTAGATTAGATTAGATTCGTTTTCTTTATGATATCTTAGATTAGATGCAACTTGGTTCTTCAATAGATAGCTTTACTTGCTTTACTAGATTGAATCCTTGCGTTGCACATTGCTCCACGGATTCGATACCTTGGGTTCACCACTCGAGGGAAGAAGGGTCCCTTGACTACGATGGGAGACTTGTCCGCTTGCAAGTCTAAACGAACTTTGATGCAACTATTAACCGTCAACACGATTACACTCAATTATCACAGATATTGAATTAACATAAAAGTAACATAGAAGTAATTAACAAGATGATTACATGGTCTAAACTGTTATTATATGGTACTAACTCATTATTAAACTAAAGTGAAATGATAAATGCACTAGTTCAGTTAGTTAAGGGGATGATTTGCACCAAATGATACATGATGGATTAATGTCACACTTTTGCAAAACTTGAGGGATGAAAATGCACATTTTTCCTTTATGAAAAATGTTCAATATTTTTAATGTATTAACAACAATTATAAAAAAAATAATCTTGACGATGCCATCTTGACACACACGACGAACTGATTCGGCCCACCACAACTGCCATCGCCCCATGTAATAACCCAACCCACCACCCTTCCTACTCGAACCCTAATCCACCTCCATCTCCTATTTCTGCCACCTCCTCCTAGTCTCTCCTTGTCACACCCGATTTTACAAGGAAAACCGAATACATCTCATATGTGCGCCAGGATCATATTACACACATACGATAGACAAAAGAGTGTAATACCATAACAGTAATCAAACGTACAAGAGTTTAACTGATACAATAGTCATTTATTACACTCAGACGGTGGACACGAAGGTCCGAAAACAAACGATAACTGAACGAGTAACTTCTTCATCATCTTCCACAGGCACATGAGTGGGGAATCGCATGCCTCAGAACTCCTCAAAGCCGCTCCAGTACTCGTCACCGTTGTTCTCATCTGAACAACGGTAAGCAAGGGTGAGCACTCTTATTGTTGGAGCTCAGCAAGTGGGGGAACATGCAAGGCTATCAAGGATAGGCTAAGGTTTACAGCGGTTAGCATTTTATAAGTTGGTTAAATTTTAATTAACAACACCTAGTTACTAGATGTAAGTTTAGACCAACCCACTTAAGCATTTATAAAACATCTCAAAAAGCCACAAGAACCACGATTTACATCCATCTCTAAGTTTGATTATCATGTGAGGGTCGAAGCCGCTCTTAACCGTGAGCACGACTGATCGGTCAGTTTTAACTCTGCAGAGGTTGTACACTTTACCCATAGCTCGTGTTCCCCATGTTTCCCAGTTTAGCTAGACCCTTAAACACTTCCGAGGTGAGTGGCTAGGGGTCCACTACAAAGTCTTTACAAAGGTATGCAAAAGTACCAACAACCCACGACAGTTGCAGCTCAGGGCGGACAATAACCCTCCCTAATGGTCAGCACCTTAGCAAAGGATTCTACCCCAAAAGAACCAAGCTATACCCCTGCAACCCCGAGCCCCCTGTGTTCCTTTCGAATATGATCACCAGTACAATCACACACCTAATTAGTTGGCTAAGCCAGAGCCATGTGGAATGTGGTTGCGCTGTTTTCTTGGGTGGTTCTCCATGTTCCAATTAAATCATATGGTCTTGTCTTAAAACTTAACCAGCATTTCATAACACAAAAGACTGCAACAAAAACCACTTATAACCAGCCCAAGTATAGCAACTAAGCATCCATCTACCCAAAACATTTGTTAAAAGGGGTTGATCAAGGTGATAGGTGGAACTCTAGTCATGTCCTTAAAAAGGTGATTTTTCCCATCAATTTAATGCATAACAACAAGCAAAGGTAAATATTGTTTAAACATGCAATTATATTGGTTCAAGAAGAAAATGCAGAGGGGGAAATCCACTTGCCTTCCTCTACAAACTTAGTATCCTCTTCTTTGAAGATAGGCTCTTCTTGATCTTCTCCAAAGGGGTGCTAAGACGAAACAGGCACGATATCTACGCACAAGCATATACAAACAATAAATAAATAAAATAGTACACTAAACAGTTCTATATGGTTAAACACGTTGTTTAAAAGATTCTACTCGCTGAAACAATTATTTCGGTATATAAAATGCTAAAAACGGAGTTAAAATATGAAAGTTATGAATAAAACAAAATACATGGACCTTTCTACAAGAAAACTAGGCCTACATGATTTATATGAAAGAAACCAGGGACTAGAAACATAATTTCATATATAAATAGAGGGGTTTAAGTGCAAGAAGGAATGAAAAGGACCTCTGACGAAGGAATCTAAAGGAATCAGGGGCTAAAACATAAAAACAGGGATTCATGTATAAGGATTCTATTAGGTGGAAGGACCGGCATGCGAAAACATAGAAACTTAGGGGCTCTTAGTAGAAA
The DNA here is from genome assembly GCA_947561735.1 of Cenchrus americanus. Taxonomy (NCBI): domain Eukaryota; kingdom Viridiplantae; phylum Streptophyta; class Magnoliopsida; order Poales; family Poaceae; genus Cenchrus; species Cenchrus americanus. Next base: position 253,727,554 of record OX387245.1, read on the forward strand.
TTGTCCCCAGCTGACCGGTACGCTCGGGCTGGACACCCGTAGATCTCAGATCCGGCGCCTGAGAGAGCGGTGGACTACGTCGTGGTCCTGGTCCACAGATCCACGATGGACCGGGACCAAGGGGTATCACCCCGACATGATCTGGACCGCCCGCGTGTGATCAAATGGCCCAGGTGCCCTGCAAGTGAGAGAGCGGCAGAGAACGTGCCGAGGCGGCGGCGCACGGCAAAGGGCTCGCCGACGCGACCCTAGATCGCGTTGTGAGGCCCTAAAACGTGCATACATGGGTTCAAAACGTAGCTGGGGTGCTTGCGAACATATCAAGGCCAAAACGACGACAGCTCCAGTGACTGTGACGACCTACACCGAAAGGGGGCGACGCGGGCCTCGCCGTCGTGCGGGCGCCAGAGCTACGGTATGTGCACGAGACAAGAGATGACGGGGAGGTATTGCTCACCACACGGAGAGAGAAAGAATGAACTTGCTGGAGAGGAAGGGGTGGTGGTGGCAGAGAACGATATCGGTCGGCGCTCCGGGGAAGAACAGGAGCGCGGCTCCGCAAGGCGACAGAGGACAGGGACCTGGAGCAAGAGGAGCTTGATGAGCAATGGCCGCATCACAAGAGAGGGAAAAGAGAGCGAGAGAGAGAGGGGGGAGAGAGAGAGTGATAGTGAGAGTCCTTCACCGGTGGCGGCTTTACCAGCGGCGGCAGAACAGAGGCGGTGGCACTGGTGAAATTGGAGCTCGGGCGTGGGGAAAAATGTGTGCGAGTGCAAAAGAGAGGTGACGAGGGTGTTTCCCGACTTAAGTACCAGCAGAGAGGGGAAAAGGGGAAGCGGAAGGGGGGGTGGCGGCCGGCGGCCTTGCCATTCATGGCCGGTGGGCTTTGCGGGAGATGGGAGAAGAGAAACGGAAGGAGAATTGGGGAAGGGAGTGGGCGCGATGATTGAATGCCTTTTATTGGGAGTTAAGGATGGAAGGGAGCGGAGGAGGCGGGCAGGCGCGGCGGGGATCCCGGCGGCGCACCGGTTCAAACAAAGGAAAGGAAGGGGCGCAAGATAGAAGGAGGAGCTAACAGGTGGGGTCGGCGTGTCAGCGACTGCGAGAAAAAGAAAAGGGAAGAAGGGTAGGTGGGCCGCTGCGGAGGAGTTTGGGCCGGAAGGGAAAGCAGGCCGGGGGGGAGCTGGGTCGGCGTGAAAAGAGAGGGGTGAGGTGAGAGCTTTTCTTGTTTTTTCTTTTAAACCATTTCAAATTTAAATTTTTCAAGCTGTTTTCAAACTTTTCCAAAAGCTTTTAAAAACTTTTAAAACTTCAAACCATCACACAAAACACTATGCAACCAAAATATGATGCACAAGCACTAGTTGTCTCTAAATTAATTAAGTTAAATTAAATTTCTTTTTAGATCTCTATTTGATTAGTAAATTAATTAAATCCTTAAGACTAAAACATTATGTTGCTTAAGTAAATTTTTAGTGATGGAATTTTTAGGGTGTCACACACCTCTCTCTCTCTCCAACGCCGCCCCATCTCTCTCCGATGCCGCCCTTTGTCTCCCCTCCCTCTCGCCTCCCTGCTCTACCTCCAATAACCATTGACCGTCCCCGCCCTTCTCCTCGCGACTCCTCTCCTCCCCCTCCACTCGCCCCTCACCGGAATACACAGACTAGTGAGGAGGGGCGACGGCAGGGGCGGGCCCCATATGTATTCATGGGTATTCAGTTGAATACCCAAAATTTTTGACAAAAAAGTTCATATACTTTGTATATTACATGTATGTGTCAAAAAATAGAGAAGTCACTGCATATTGGGCTTCCACTACTCCATCCCGGCCTCGAATTGCCACTTGCTAGGGTCCGGCCCAAATTTCCCAGGGCCCAAACTGCCACAACCCCTTTGGCCCATTCGACCCCCCACCCCAGCAGTCTGCAGACAGCACAACACAGTCAGGGCGTCGGCCAACCCTAGCGGCGTTGCGCATCCGGCGGCCGGCCGGTGGCCGGCGACCGGCCGAGCGGCGAGCGCGCGGGTGGCGGACCGGCCCGCACGAGACCGGGACTCCGGGAGTCCGGGAGGACGGCGCCGCGTCTCTCTGCGGGCGGCGGCGGCGGGAAACCGGGAGGTCGGCCGGTAGAAGGCGGCGTCGGCGTCTCGGCATCGGCGAGCACTCGGGCGGAGTCGCGGAGCACCGGCAGTCCGGCGGCGGCCAAGCGCCCGGCGGCGCGGGCGGGGCCACAGGGGCGCTCGGCGCTGGGCGGCCTGCCTCGAGTCCTCCCTGTCTGGCTGTTCCTTTTCGAGTTCCAGTTTCATTCTTCCTCTTCGATTGGAGAATTAAAAAAGGTGAACATAGATTACTTGAGATTGCAATTTTGATTGACGATTGCTTGCTAATTTGTGATAATTTTAAGGTGATGCAGTAATTTAGTGATTGTAAATTGTAATTTATAGGATCAAACTTCAAATCATGAAGAGGAAGAAGGCGGGAAGTAGTGCTACTACTGATTTGAAGTCTTTTCTTCAGAGAAGGGCTGCCAAGAAGAAAGAATTTCAGCCTGAAATTGCTATTCCATCTACCAATGAAAGCCCAATGCAATTGGTTGTTTTCCAAGGACAGACTGATACAGGAACAAGCAGTGTTCCACCTCAACCAATGAGAGATGAGCAGCCAGTGAGAAATGAGCAACCAAACTGTGAGCAGCGGCAGTCAGGTGAACCCCCAATAACTAAAGATGATGAATCCATGACGCCTGCTCAGTCTGATTCTAGTGACAGTGATGAAGATAATATTGATGATTATGAGATTGAGCATGATCCTGGATTGAGGATTCCTATCTCAAGTTATCCTGTCAATGCCCGAGATTCAGTTAGAAGGGCACTTATTGCAATGGGTCCATGTCGACCAAAAATGAAAAGGGAGGATTTCCCGCAACATAAGTGTGGAGGTATGCGCCGCTTCAACCTCAAGTGGTTTGATGAATTTAAGTGGATTGATTATAGTGTGCATAGAGATGCTGCTTATTGTTTTATTTGCTATCTGTTCAAAGATAGTGGAGATGCTGGTGGGGATGCTTTTGTTGATGGAGGGTTCCGAAATTGGCACATGAAAGTTATAATCTGTAAGCATGTTGGTGCTATTGATAGTTATCATAATGAAGCTGAAGAGAAATATAATCGGTTCATTATGCCTAAGACATCAATCCGTGAGTCCATTGCATCAAACTCTGAACAGATCAAGGCAAGGTATCGAGCTCGATTGACATGGTCACTTAAGTGCATAAGATTTCTTTTGCGTCAAGGTTTGGCTTTTCGTGGTCATGATGAGAAAAAAGATTCACTTAATAGGGGGGATTTTCGTGAACTTTTGGCATGGTTAGCAGGAAACTTTGAAGAAGTTAACCAGGTGGTACTAGAAAATGCACCACAAAATTGTCAGATGATAGATCACAAGATACAGAAACAACTCTGTTGCTTGTGCTCATGAAACAACCAAGTTTATCATAGAGGAACTTGGTGATGAGTGTTTTGTAATTCTTGCTGATGAGTCAAGTGATGCATACCTACAGGAACAGTTGGCTGTTTGGTTGCGCTATGTCAATAAAAAAGGAGAGCCAGTTGAGCGGTTTCTTGGCCTTGTTCATGTTGAAGATACTACAGCACTGACGCTTAAAGAGGCAATTTAGTCCTTGCTTATGAAATATCAATTGCCCTTATCCAAGGTACGCGGTCAAGGATACGATGGAGCTAGTAATATGAAGGGTAATGCCAATGGGTTGAAAAAACTAATTATGGATGAGTCCCCTTCGCATATTATGTTCATCGTTTCTCCCATCAACTTCAACTAACCCTTGTAGCTGTTGCTAGGGAGGATACTGATTGTGATTGGTTCTTTGGACAACTTTCATATCTGTTGAGTGTTCTAGGGATGTCTTGTAAAAAGATCTGGATGCTTCGTGTGGCACAAGCTGAATACATGATTGAAGCATTGAGATTAGGTGAAATTGAAACTGGGCAAGGTTTGAATCAAGAGATGGGTTTAGCGAGGCCAGGTGATACTCGATGGGGATCTCACTACAGAACGGTAATGCATGTTGTGCACTTGTATTCTTCAATTAGAAAAGTTCTTGTTAGGATTGGGAATGAAAGTAAAGGGGCTGAGGCTAATGGAGCTCAAACTATGCTCAAAGTATTCGAGTCATTTGAGTTTGTTTTCCTCCTACACTTGCTGAATGAAATATTTGGCTACACAAATGACTTGTGCATTGCTTTGCAAAAGAGAGAGCAAGACATTGTAAAATGCAATGGATCTTCTTGAGTTCACAAAGGTAGAATTAAATGTTTTGAGGCAAGATTCTGGATGGCAGGACTTCCTTAATAGGGTCACTTCTTTTTGTGAGAAGCACAAAGTTAGAGTTGCTGACATGAATGCAAAGTATATTCCTCAACAAAGATCAAGACAGTTCTATAAAGGTGCCATCAATTACCATCGATATCATGCTGACATGTTCTTGGGTGTTATTGATAGGCAAGTTCAAGAGCTTAACAATAGATTTGATGAGTTAAACACAGAGCTACTTAGATGCATGGCATCATTCAGTCCAGCCAAATCATTTGCTGCTTTTGATGCTGAGAACTTGATTAAGCTTGCTAAGTTCTATCCTCATGACTTTGATGTTGAAGAAATGAATCAGCTTCCTTTTCAACTGAACCGATATATTAATGAGATGAGGAATGATGACAACTTCAAAAATTTGAGAAGTCTGACAGAGTTATCTATGATGTTAGTTGAAAAAGATAAACTTTCTCGATATGATATTGTTTACAAACTTCTCAAATTAGTGCTACTTCTGCCTGTTGCTACTGCCGGTGTTGAGAGGATCTTTTCTATAATGAACTTTGTCAAAAGCAAGCTAAGAAGCAAGATGGGGCAGAATTATTTGAATGGTTGCTTGGTCACATTCATTGAAAGGGAATTCTTCTTGCAAACTAAGGATCAGGACATCATCACTTATTTTCAAGCCATTAAGGATCGACAAGTTAACCTGTAGCCTGTAGGCTGCATTTTGTAAGCTTTCTTATCATTCTGTTATTTTATTTTCAATTTATTTCACATGTTGCAACTTGGATATGTTTATCGTTCAGTACAATCATTTTGTTCTTTATCCTCAATTTATTTCTCTATCAAACAGTTACGATAGTCGATATATATTTAATTGTGTGCTACTATATGAACTTTAGGCTGCCAATTTTTTTTTGCACTTTGAAAATTTTTGAATACCCAAACCCTAAATCCTGGGCCCGCCCCTGGGCGACGGGGCGAGGAACGGTGTCACGGTCAGCACTAGCTCAGATGCGGCGGCAACAGCGCCGGGAAGCTCCTTGTTAGATACGGCGTCAGGTGAAGCTCCTCATCTCGTAAAACCTAGAGGCGGTTGAAGCTCCCTGGCGGCGAGTGGTCCAAGTTACGCTCCTCCTGTCCTTAGATCCAGCTGCAGGTTCTTGGTAACGGTCCTCTCTCTCTATCTCATATCTGGCGATGTAGCAGTGACCACAACGGGCGCGACCTCCTCCCTCTCGGTGGCCCAGGCAAGGAGATCCGGCGGTGGCCGGTGCGAGCAGCGGGTGGGTAAACGTGCGGCAGCAGCAGCGGGAGACCTTTTCCCCACACACTGCGCCCTGGTGGTGGTTGTGGCGTTCGTGGCGGCGGACGGGTGGTGATGGAATGCGGCGTTCGGTGCAGGGAAGGGCGTGGCGGCGGAGAACCGCGGTGGACGGATGGTGGTGGGATATTTAACTATTTGCCACTTTTAGCTATGGTCAATTAATCTCTCTCACATTCACTCCTCTCCTGTGGGTGGCAAATCTGTTGCCACTCACCCCCATGGAGTGGCAACCGGTTAAATATTCGGATGGTGGGAGCTGCAGTGCATTCATGAGAGAAACCTTCTTTTTTTTTGCAGGTTGCATTCATTAGACACTTCTCGCTGTGTACATGACAAACAAGACTAGCCTCGCTCGCCTCATCAACAATTAAAAAATCGAAGTAGCACTTCCAAAAGAGCCATGAAGGCAAGGCCAGTTACGACACTTAGCTTGTTTCATGTCTTCCAATGCTTGCACATAATGGAGGAAACAAAGACATTGCTCTGAGTAGCCATATGCATGTTACCTAAGTGGTAAAAGATGTAGCTTTTGCCCATGGTAGTAAGCAACTTCATCTCATCTTACCAGGGAAATTTTTTCTGAGACCGCGCATATATATATAAGGTGTGCTGAGTGCTGGCATGTATATATTATTTTTACCAGCCAACATAACATCCCTCAAATTTTCCACAAATTTGTACACGTGAATTTTTTGATGCAATCACATTCTCTCAATAATGCAAACGTGAAAAGCAAACATATGCAAGTGCAATTGCCATTGCATGAAACAAAGAAGGTGTCGTCATCGTCCAGACGGAGGTGCTATGTCGCGTGCCCGACTGGAGCATAGGTCCGACATGACCACTAACATTCCCAAACAACTTTTTAAAATAGGGGGGGGGGCAAGAAGAAGTTAACAGTACAAACTAAATTCAATATGAAATAAGAAGTATGAAAAGATTGTAAAAAAATCTGATGACACGTTATAGCTTAAAGACTACACCATGATTACATATTTACTTAAGAAGTAGGCTCCAACAAACTCTAGGCAGACATATCTACAACCATGAAGTGAGTATTCACATAAATCAACACAGAAGTAAATTTAACCTGGCATAAATCTGGGGTCCACAATAATCGTGAAATTTTGGTAGAAGAAATATACTAATCATTCAAAATATCAAGGTACAAGCTTGTACTTCCAAGGACCTTAAAAAGGTTTCTTGCATAAACTACTGTACTGAAGACAAGGCAGAGTAATTGATCCAATTAACCGACCCAATTCTCCATCTGAGAAAATAAACTAATCATCAGCTCCTCAAGAATTCAATTATGAAAGTAGGATTCATGTTAATTGATCAATCATTGCATCTCCGTGGCAGTGACAGTCCGTCCTTTAACAAGATCTGGAAAGGTAGAAACCAAAGCTATGGCTCAGTTTATCATACTTAATATATGTACTCAAAAAATACAGGAATGAGGTCGGTACTGCATCAAATTGGCTTCAAATTAAGTTGAGAACAATATATCACTAAGTTCTTATATCTCAATGATTTACAAGGATTGTTCAAAACAACCTGAACCAAACTGAAATGTGGTTATGAGATTAATTAACTACAAGCTTTCAGTTTCCTATGTTTATTTACCAGCTGAGAATCAGGGGCGAAACCAACCACACCTCCCGCTTCGCTGATGTCAGCCTTATATTTTACTGATGTCATTAGCTTTCTCAACAACAATTAGTATTGAAATTTCTAAAATCTACTGATGTCAGTTGACATCTACAACTACATGCTAGTTCTGCCACTGCAGCAGAATAGTAAACCGGTATATTATCCCGAGGAAAAAGATCTTGGTGAATATGAAATTACAATATTCTAATTTCAACGAAATCTCTGTTTCCTTACTCTTATGTTTACGCTGCTAACTGAGTTTTACTTACTCTACTATGTTTAATTAAATTTACACATAATGTAATATGGAAATAAGCATACATATATACATATAAGGTGAACATGTTAAGGAAAGGATCAAGGTTAATATTACCTGGAGTATAGAAGCTCCTGTACGGTAAGATAACATAGTATGCTGCACTTTCGCCCACCTTCTTCACATTCCTTGACTTGAGATCGAGTGTGAAGACTCCCGCAAATCCGCTGATCAAAATAGTATGCGTGCCTTCCAAAAAGCTCACCACTTCATATGTTGTTGTTTGTGGGTCAGGTATTGGGAGCAGTTTCTCGAGCTCCAGAATCATGTGTTGTGCCCATCTACCTTTGCCATTATTAGCACTGGGTTGCCACAAACACTTGTAGATACAGTTGTCGAATTGAACAACAAATCCCAGTTCTCCATCCTCTACCTCCATGGCAATGGACATACCCACTCCGGGCGGCTCAATCTCGGTAAGCGCGTGCCTGCTCACGTCATACTTGAGGATGCCGCAACACTCAAGGGTGAAGTAGAGGGCGTCTCCAATCAAAAGACTGGGCTTGGCCAGAACGCACTCTAGAACACCAACAATGGTGACCTGCTCACTCCACACACCAGTCTCCGAAGAGTAGACGCTCGCCCATGTGTCCAGATCCTGACCTGAATCATACGTGCCCACAAAGACCACGAGGAACGGGCCACCATGGCAGTCAAGGTGGCCGCAGCCATCCTTGGCGCATAGCACAGCCGCGGCGTAGTGGTTGTGCGGGTATGGGGGCACTTTCAGTTGCTTATGCTCGCCGGTGATTGGGTCCCAAACGATGAGGTACCCGGTCGTATGGATCAGCATGCGGCCATGGCGGCAATCGAGTGCCCACCGATAGCCGGGGACAAAGCGCCGGTAGGGATAAAGGCGGGGAAGGCACGGTGGTGAGGACGAACTGGGGGATCGGCCCTTCTCCATTGTGGTAGAGGTTGTGGAGGTAGCCGAGCAGCGGTGGCGCTTGGTGGAACGCGCGGTAGCGGCGGCGGAAGTCGCGGTCGGAGAGGATGCGGTGCCAGAGCTTGCACACCAGGGCGGCGCGGAAGAGGTGCGCGGGCTCGTCCGGTGGGATGCGGAAGAGGATCTCCTCAACGAGCTCCTCCGTCAGCGCCGCAAGCGGCGAGCGAGGACGGTGGCACAATAAACAGTTCGATTTTTGCAAAGTTCAGGAACTAATTTTGATTCAGAAGGGTTTATCTAAACCTACACCAAGGGATAGATTCGCGTTCTATAGAATTCAATTCCCAGTAGAGTTTGTGCTCTCGTAAAAGACGATGAGTAGAGTAAGGATCTCGTGGTGGACGACGTACATAGTCCATCATCAGCTGGAGGAGCCATGTAGTGCTCGAGTCGGTTCGAGTTAAAATTATGGTCCGGAACCAGAAAGAATGGCGCGGCGTTGCCACGCCAAGCCCAGATATTGTAAGAAGGCTAGGGATGATATTTTTGCATGATTTTACGTTGTTGATATATTTCTTGAAACATTTTGGTATTTTTTGGTTAAAGTGCAGGGGCCATGGAGTGATTGTGATAAACCAAGGGGACTTTTTTTTTTTGCAAATTTTGGACTATGGGTAAATTTGCAGAAAGTTTAGGGTCTCCTCTATAAATGTTTTTGGACCGTGTGTTAATTTCTATAAAGCTCATGTTTGTGGGAGATGTATAAATCGTGGGTTGATTATCATAAAATTACCTGAGAGGTGGCTCTATCGAGGGAGATGTCGTCAAATTGCCCGAGAGTTTGCTTAAATAAACGGTAGTTATGTAAAGCTTGAGGGGGCTTCATTAATTGTCAGAGCATTGGTTAGACTACATTTTATTTTTGATAAAGTTTGAGGGTGATTTTGTAAAATTGGCAACCCTCTTAGCATCTCTGCAAAGCTCGATGTGGTTTCCATAAAACTACCTGCGCGTGGGCGGGCCTACATATTATCTTCGATCATGTGCGAGAGGGTTTTCTACTAAACTGTCGCGCGAGCTGGATGGATCTGAACCATCAACACACGATCCGACGGCCATGAATTTCTTGATGACGTGGCGCAATGGGGGGCAAAAACCCCCCGTAGAGCAACTCCAACAACCATTTTATTTTCGTTAGCTAAATCTGAAGATTTGACTCTTCGTGAAAATATAGAACTTCATATTTCTATGAGGTAATTCAAAAGACTAGTTATTTTCCATCTTCCAAATCCCACCAACCACTCACTGACAAACGGGACCCACCTGTCATCCTCTTACACCCCCCTCTCACAACACACATCTTATCCTTTCCCTTCCCATCATATGGGTCAATGACTCGTCCTCCTCCCGTCTGTCTTCTCCGAACCTTGCCCCTCACCATCCCTGGTGACGTCGGTCCCTCCCTCAACAGCATCGGTCCCTCCCTCAACGGATTCCCTGCTACGGCACCAGAACCTCCCTCTCAGTCAGCGATGCAAGGAGCTCTGGCCTTTGCCCTCGGCTTCGTGGCGGGCTCCGACCAACAACTTCACTGTGTGAGCACGCCACCCCCTGCAACCAGGCTCCGGCGGAGCAGCCACCAGTGGCCCGAGGACAGACAAGCATCATGTCCTCTCCCTATTCCTCTCTCCTACCCGCGTGGGTGTCGGCCCTCCTCCTCCTGCTCCTCTCTCCCCGGCACGGAGGCGTCTGTCCTCCTGCTCCTCTCCCGGAAGACCGTCGGTCGCGGCAGCCCTCCTCCCCTCTCCTGGTTCCAGCCGCGCCCTTCCTCTGCTCCCTACCGGCGGCGAGCGTCACGGGCGTGCAGAGCAGAAATTGGCACGAGGACAGGGCGGGAAGGAGTCATGCCACAGAATCCGGTGATTTGGCGAGGCGTCCGGGCTAGCCATAGGTCAGCCACCGAGGGGAAATAGCAAGGCAGGATTGCGATTTGTAGTTTGCCGAGTCTGTTGGATTAGAGAAAGCGTGAAATTTTTGTTTTACTTTTTAGGAATGAAAAAACATTTAAAGGAGCCTTTTGGAGTTGCTCTTAGGACTACTATTAAATATTCGTGTCTTCCGGCACGGAGAATTGATCACCTGGACTCCTTGGGCATGCAAGGGCCTGCCAGGCGGGTTCAATTACCTTGGTCAGCACACCGCAATGTTGATGAAAAAACTGGAAGTCCAGTTACATGTTGGACTTCCAGGCGGCACGGAGAAGTAAAAGATGTAGCTCTTGCCAATGGGGGTAAGCAACTTTATCTCATCTTACCAGGGCAAAATTTTCTGAGTTGGCGCATATAAGGCGTTGAGTGCTGGCATATATTATATTTACCAGCCAACATAATATACCTCAAAATTTCCACCAATTTGTACACGTGACTTTTATGATGCAATCGCCTTCATTCGCTTGATTATGCAAACATGAAAAGCAAACATGTGCAATCACCTTCGCGTGCTGACATAGGTGAAGGCGTTGTCATCGTCCATCGGACGGAGGTGCTATATATGTCGCGTGCTGACATAGGTGCCACATGTAGAACGACTAACATTCCCAAACATTTCAAAAAAAAAAACGGGGGGCAAGAAGACATTGACAGTACAAACTAAATTCAATATGAGATAAACAGTATGAAAAGATTGTAAAAAATCTGATGACACGTCATTGAAGCATATATAGCTTAAAGACTACGCCATGATTACATATTTACTTAAGAAGTAGGCTCCAACAAACTCTAGGCAGACATATCTTACACAATATACTAATCGTTCAAAATATCTAGGTACAAGCATGTACTTCCAAGGACCTTAAAAAGGTTTCTTACATAAACTACCCTATACTGAAGACAAGGCAGAATAATTGATCTCAGTGCCCAATTAATTAACCATGACTAATTTTCCATCTGATAAAATAATAAACTATTCTATCATCAGCTCCTCAAGAATTCAATGGTAGTAGGATTCATATTAATTGATCAATAATTGCATCTCCGTGGCAGTGACAGTCCGTCCTTTAACAAGATCTGGAAAAGTAGAACCAAAGATATGGCTCAGTTTATCATATTAAATAAATGTACTCAGAAAAGGTACTGGAATGAAGTCGGTACTGCATCAAATTGGCTTCAAAGGTGAGAACTATTATCACTAATAAGTAATAAGTTTTTATATCTCACTGATTTACAAGGATTGTTCATAACAACCTGAACCAAACTGAAACAAAGGTTATTTTGAGGTTATGAGATTAATTAACTGCAAGCTTTCAGTTTGGAAATTTTTATTTACCAGATGAGAATAGTGAACAGGTATGTGATCCCAAAGAAAAAATATCTCGGTCAATATGAAAATGAAATATTCTAATTTCAGTGAAATCTCTGTTCCTTACATACGCTGCTAACTGAAATGTTACTGATTGTACTACGTTTAAATAAATTTACATACAACGTAATATGGAAATAAGCATACATATGCACATAATAAGGTGGACATGTTAAAGAAAGGAATCAAGGTTAATACCTGGAGTATAGAAGCTCTTGTACGGTAAGATAACAAAGTAATAAGCTGCACTTTCACCAACTACCTTCTTCACCTTCCTTGACTTGAGATCGAGTGTGAAGACTCCCGCGGATCCACTAATGAAAATAGTGTACGTGCCTTCCACCAACACTACGGGAGAAGCCCCCTTCCCCGAGTGTCAAAAGCACTCGGGGAAGCCCCCAAAACACTCGGGGAAGGCTTCCCCGAGTGCAACACTCGGGGAAGGCAAACCGGGGAAGAGGCTCACGGGGAAGAGGCCTTCCCCGAGTGCCAAAACTCGTGCACTCGGGGAAGCCTTTCCCGAGTGTCATGCTCCCTCTCGGGGATGATTTAACACCGTCGGCGCCGTCTACCGTTTTTTTTTTGAAACCTCTTCCCCGAGTGCAACACTCGGGGAAGAAATTCGTTTTTTTTTTGGAAAACCTCTTCCCCGAGTGCTCATGACCAGGCACTCGGGGAAGCCCCCTTTGTTTTTTTTAAAAAATAGCCTTCCCCGAGTGCCAAATGCCCAGGCACTCGGGGAAGCCCCCATCGTTTTTTCTTTTTATATTTTCTTCCCCGAGTGCCACTTGCCAGGCACTCGCGGAAGCCCCCTTCTTTTTTTCTTTTTTCTTTTTTTTTCTTTTGCTTTGCCATGTGACAAACAAAGCATATATTTATACAAATCAGAAATCGACTTCAATATCTCACAAACCACATTTATAAATGACAAACGACACATCCAAAAGTGTGACCAAATATCTCCGGAATCCACAATATATTACATACAAACCACATATCCAAAAGTACACATTATTACAAGTTCACAAGTGCAATACATAAAAACGAAGGCCGACACATCAACAACTCCGGCACGAAGGCCGACACATCAACAAATCCAGCACGACGGCCATCACTAGGTTTGTTTATATCTAATCTTTGTGTGTTTACTCCGATTATTGGTCACCCTTAACTTCACATGAGATACTCAATTGTTGACCAGGATAACAACAACCTCTTATCTTGAGAAATCCAATTCTTCCTTATCACACTGCCACAACAAATCTTTGTCATTGCAGATAAATTTGTTTTTATATCTCTGTAGAAATAGTGATCAAGGCTGCCTCCATAACCTTTTGCAATTGGAAATCAAAAGCAAGAAATATCTAAGTGAAACAAAACGACGATATAAAAAGATAAGGTATGCAGTTGGTAACCAACTGTTTGGGCGGCTTTTCTAATCCAATAATATCTATCTATATGCACGTCTATGTAAATCAAAGTACTTATCTTCACACCGAGTTTCATTCATATGTTACTTCTTGACATTTGATAAAAGGGCAATAAAAATTTGTACAAGTGCTCACTTGGTGATGAGCTGCTGGTTATGCATCTTTTTACCGTATAAGATAAATTTATAAATTTATATCACCATTGCAGATAAAGTAATTGATTAATCAGATGGGATTTCTCATCAACAAGGATCACAGGCTAAGCTCTAGGCATTGTTAAAGGTTTCACTTAGTCAACATATAGGGCAGGTCTGGATACAAGAAGTAGATATTGCTTTTTCCTTTTATAGCACAAGATACTTTCAGATTGTTCATGATTTAAAATTATTGGAACTATCATAAAGTCTTTCAATGTATACTTTGACCATCAATTTATCTTAAAATGCATCAACAATTGAAATAAGATCAATGTCATACTGAAAGATCTTTTTTCTAATAAATATTTAAAGATCTTTGAAATGACTTCCATACGGCATATAATGACTATTTGTTACTCAAAACTGATGCAGTTTGACCTTTTTTATAGAATTATATGCCTACTAGTTCCAAATGGGTGGAATATATTACAATAGGTAAAGATATGTTGGTTCCATCAAACCAAAAGTTGTAATATGTGGGTTAAAAAAATGTCTGAGAGGATACAAAATTTTAAATGGATTTGAGTTCCTGAAGGCATTTGGATGTTGAATTATCTAGCATGCTTAATCTGTATTGGTACACAATACACTAAACTTGGAAAAGGTTAGCTCTTCGGATATTTGGCCACCAAGATTAACATTGATACTGCATTGATCACATTCGCAAGATTTATGCAAAGCAAACAGCCAAAAATCGACATCAATTTTTCACAAAAACAAAGGAGTAGCGATAACATGTTGCATTGAAGTAGGGAAATACCTCTTGTGGTTCTTTATTGTTGCTGGCACTTGAACCAAAAACAAGCTTTCCTGTTGAAACGACAAGCAAACGTCTTTTAATAGAAAAATTATAAAGCACAATGCACAGGTAGTGTTTCATGCACTTTAACAACTTGACAGATCTAATATAGAAGTCAACAGGCTCGCACCACCAAGCAAGGTGACCTCTTTGCTCTTCACCTCTTCCCAGATTATTCTTAGTATAGGATTGCATTATCTAGTGAACTCATGTGACTATTCTTTGGCACCCTGTCAGTGCCACACTGAACACAAGGATCAGAACTGAACTAAAAAACCCTGCTCCTAAAGTACATCAGCCTTCATCATGAAAATCATGCTTCTGATTAAGATAACTCCTCATATGTTAAAGAAATCAAGCCTAAATCTGGAAAATAGTCACTGATTAACTGAGCATATTCCTTCACATCTATTAATTAAGGTTAAAGGCAGGCTCAAAGATGGAAAATAGTCACTGATTAACTGAGCATATTCCTTCACCTTTGCTTCCTTGATGCAAACACCACTGGGAAGATGCAGAATGAGCTGGGAAGGGGAGCGGACCTTGCGCGACGACCAGCGGGGAGTACTGCAGGTGGAGGGCACAAAGGATGAGGAGGGAGCGGGGCGCGCGCGCGCGGCGGGGCGGGGTCGGGCCGCGCCGGCGGGCCCAAGGCGCGCGGGGGGGGGGGGGGGGGGGGCGCCGCGCCGGCGGGGCCGGGCGGGGGGCGGCGGGGACGCGCGCGCACCGGCGGCGGCGGGGCCGGGACGGGGCGGATCCGGCCGGGGGGGTGGGGGCGAGTGGGCGGGGGCGAGACGCGCGCGGAGCGGGGGTGGGGGCCGGGGAGGGGCGGGTCGGCGCCGTCGCCGGCGCCGGCGGGGGAGCGCGGCGGGGGGGCGGGACGGAGGGG
Source organism: Cenchrus americanus (assembly GCA_947561735.1). Taxonomy (NCBI): domain Eukaryota; kingdom Viridiplantae; phylum Streptophyta; class Magnoliopsida; order Poales; family Poaceae; genus Cenchrus; species Cenchrus americanus. The sequence continues at coordinate 253,742,741 of OX387245.1, forward strand.
CGGGGGCGGGGGCTTGGGCGCTAGTGCCGGCGGGGGCAGGACGGGGCACGGGTGTTTTTCTTTTTTGGCGCGCGGGTGTGAGGGTGGGGCGCTGGTGGATTGGGCGCGCAGTTTTATTTCGGTGTGAAGTTCTTCCCCGAGCGTCAATCCGCACCACTCGGGGAAGACTTCTCATATTTTTTTCACAAAACCTTCCCCGAGAGCCCCTTTACAACACTCGGGGAAGAGCACCTTCCCCGAGAGCCAACGTTCCGGCACTCGGGGAACTATTTTTTATTTTTTTTGTTTTTTTCACCAATTTTTTTTGGTGAGGCCTTCCCATAATATTTAAAACTCTTTGCCCAAATTTGACTTACATTTGAATTTTTTTTTGTTATATTTCGTTTGTTTTTTCTTTTTCTTGAATTTTAGGCACACTTAAAATTTGAACTACATGTACATGAAATCATATAATTTGGCGATTCAAAAAATGATATTCGTGATATTTGGTGTATATTGAGGCCGTATCCCGTAACTCACATGAAATGTCGAGCATCTTGTTGTCGTGAGATGACGAACAACTTACGGGGAAAGTGATTCTAAATTACAGAAAATCCGGACGAAGTCCGAAAATCACGAAACTTGTCGGGGCATCATGTTATCACATGTATAGGCTGTGTGCAAGAATAGAGAATATTTCGAGGAAGTTGGGACGTTTCAGGCATCACACATCGCAACTTGTTCGAAATCTTCTCAACTGTTGCACACAACCTCTACATGTGATAACACGGTGTCCCGACAAGTTACGTGTTTTTCGGACTTCGTCCGGATTTTCTGTAATTCAGAAACACTTTTCCCGTATGTTGTTAGTCATGCCACGACAACAAGATGCTCGATATTTCATGTGAGTTGCTGGATAAGGCCTCAATATACACCAAATATCACGAATATCATTTTTTGAATCACCAAATTATATGATTTTATGTACCTGTAGTTCAAATTTGAAGTGTGCCTAAAAATTCAAGAAAAAGGAAAAACTAACGAAATATAACAAAAAAATTCAAAAGTAAGTCAAATTTGGGCAAGGAGTTTTAAATAATGTTTGAAGGCCTCACAAAAAAATTGGGGCAAAAAAACAAAAAAAACAAAAATATTTCCCCGAGTGCGAGTAACAAGGCACTCGGGGAAGAGGCTCTTCCCCGAGTGCCGGCGTGGTAGGTGTGCGGGTAATATAGGCTGAGTACAGATGAGTTTACAGGAGCTGTGATAACCATCACATGCGAGTCAACAGAGCTACAACCAAGGGATAGAGGCCTACATCTAAGGAGCACCGTGCATGCCAAGCTGAAGACCGATTCCTCTGGAGAACAGGGCCGTTGAGGCCGTTGTGGACTGACCGAGTATATCTTCCAATACAAGGTACCTAGGGCACAAGGTTTGGATCAGCACGAGACCGTGGCGGCAATCGAGCGCCCAACACCATTGGCTGCTGAAAAGTCCCGGCGGGGATAAAGGGGAAGCTACCGTGGTAGGGACCAATGGAGGGATCTCGCCCTCATTGTTGTAGCCGATGTTGTGGAGGTAGCCGAGCAACGGCGGACAACGGTGGAACGCGCGGTAGCGGCAGAGGAAGCCGCGGTCGGAGAGGATGCGGCGCCAGAGCTTGCACACGAGGGCGGCGCGGATGAGGTGCGCGGGCTCGTCCGGCGGGACGCGGAGGAGGATCTCCTCGACGAGCTCCTCCATCAGCGCAGGCGGCGAGCGACGAGGACGGCGACACGGCGGCTCCATCGGGTCACGCGCGCGGTTTGGTTTGGGAAGCGATCGAGAGCGAGATTGATTCGAGGGTGGATGCAGACTCAAAAATAGAAGGACGTTATGGAAAGGTGGGGCCTCCGCGCGAGGTGTGGCCCCAAAAAATCAGCCGGACAGAGGTAGTAGGAAAGCTTTTTGTTTGCGGAGACACGCATGTGGGCCCAGAAGTGGGTACGCCTGGTGGGTAGGGTGGACGTAGGTGAGAAAAATCATTCGTTTTTGGCAGAAACGCTCCCGAAATTGCGATTCTTATGGTCATTCCACATTTTTGGTCATCATACAACCTTACGGGTGGGTCCGGCGTGAGGGGTAAGGCGGACCCGAATTGGGTGAGTAAGGTTTTCAATTGTCTTCACTCCTTATAGTATAGATAGATAGATACGTTAATGGTCATATATTCATATGCGCACTTTCATTTTCTCGTTTCGACTTAATGTCTGTAAATAAAATTGCTTTGCTTAGTACTAATCTTTGTTTGGTTTGTGCCATCAAGAGAATGAGGCTTAGCTTGTACGCGTAGGGACAGGACAGGTTCCTAACTACTGGCTACAAGTCACATAGCGCTGCACGCGGGATTGGCCGGGCGGCCGGCCGTCAAGGCGTGCAGTGACTTCTGCTTCACGCCTTCACGCATCTGCCCATATACTCACTATCGCTATGACGCTTTGCGACCAGGTCAGGCTACTTAATTGTATACTCCCTCCTTCCTTCTTATAGTATGTATATAGATCGAGAAAGAGAGAGTAGTCTTGCAAATAAACCACCACTACTTACATCATGGTGTTCAACTACTTATATCATGGTGTTCAACTTGGCTAGCTTATTAAAGATCTACGCATCTACAGTTGCTTCGTTGAAGACCGTACTCCCTCCATCCTCAAATATAATATAATAAGTTATACTCTTCATTCCAAATTATATGTCGTTTTGACTTTTCTAAACGCATAAATATTATTATTCATCTACACACATAAGGTAAGAGCATAACAAATTAATCCTAATAAAGTCAAAACAATCTATAATATAGACCAATGGAGTATTCAAGTATTCAAATTTTATACTCAAATGTGTAAGGTGTTCTACGCACATTATACTGCCATATTTTTTAATTGCGTTTCTCCTCGGAGTTGATAGGACTAGTTAAATATGCTCGCAGCAGCGCCACTAAAACAATCAGACAAAACAAGTCCCCACATAACAAATTAACAACTCATGATGCATGATGCGTGTGTCCTTTGCTGATCCTCGTAATTTGTCACGAAAAATCTTGTATTTCGAGGAAGTACGCTGCATATTTGTTGTTAGGAATCAACGGGGGAAGAAGCCCACCTGAGCTATTTTATTCCATCCAGCACGTGACTACAAGCATGACACTCGTTAGGAAGAAAACAGGGGGGGGGCGGGGTCGACAACCAGAGACCAATTTACATCAACGAATAAGGCTGAACATGAAAAACCTAATAATAGTGTGTCTCTCTTATGTACCACATCGATTCGACCGTCATTGTAAGTATGTGTCGTATAGGATCATGTCTGCAGATTAATTCTGGAAAGTACATACATGTTTAATATAGAATAAATGCTATAATATGCTCTAAAAATTGTCATTTGCATAGTATATTTTGATGAATTTACCTAATACCTGATTTAGAGGAATTTAGCTAGTCTCTTTTTTTTAATTTGATTCCACAGAGAGCATAATGTTTGGTTTGATTTCGGTTGTCGCTATATGAAATAGATATCACACTATGCTCTACTGTGTGGAAAGACGTGATGTATTCCCAAAACTAAGCGTTTTGGTGCTCCAAATAAAGTATTTGGTGCTTATGAAAAGGAATTTAGAGCCTTCTATTAAATAGAATTAGCTCAAGAGAAAAGAGAATAAATTCCAGGAGAAGCTGGAAAATTCTAAAAGGGATTTGGTCAGCATCTAAACGCATTTTTAAAACCTTTTGCACTCATGAACACCAAGGAGCTGAGCTGCTAGCCTGGTATCTTGTAGAGGGCTCACTAATATTCTCTGAGTTGAATTTTCACTTAAGGTGGATCAGGTACGGTGTGTACATGTCAGGTGAGACTATTTTTTAATTAAGGAATAAAAATTCCAGCCACTATATCCACGAGTGGATATATACAACCAAAGGTAATACGACAACAGAGTACATGGACTCTAAACCTCACACCGAGGTAAACCAAGAAATAGGAAGAAAAACGCACAAGCAAAAAGAAAAGGAAGACTAAGCTTCAATCTTCATCTCTGCTCATGCACCAATCAAACCTCCATCTGCTTCCCAAACCATTCCTCCATAATTGAAGCCGATCACTTGATTTCAAAGACGACGCCTGCAAGATGTAAACGACGTCGAAGCCGCCGTCGCCTCCCCACCAGCCAGCCGAAGAATGGTTTTCACCTGGAAAATCAAAGACCAAGCACAACACCTCCATGGAGGTTCATGACATCTGAAGACACCGTCGTAGCTGACCCTGACACTAGCGCCGAGATAGACTTTCGTCTGAAGCTCCGTCGAATGCCGGCTCGACGACGAAGAGCAATATGAACCACAACTCTGGTCGCAGCCACGGGTATCGTGAGGGGCGAGCACTTAGGCTACCCTTGAACCCACCCCAACAAAAGACACGAGAGTCGTGACACCCTGCTCAGCTCACCGGCGCCCCGACACAGACCGGTGAGGCCCACCCCATCCCACGGGGATGACGATGAAGAAAGCAACCCGCAACAGCTACCAACTGCCACCGCCACCGTGCAGCCCGCCGACGGACCTTCGCTGTACTTAGGCCCCGGGAAAAATCTGCACACGGGAACGCATGCCGGTTGAAGCCAACGTCTCCCACACACCACCTCCGAACTCCCTTTCGGGAACAATCACCAGATATCAAATCCTCCCCCAGCACTTAGTCTGGTTAAGGTAGGCCCCGAGAACCGCTACCCGACAGCGAGCCATCGCCTCCCACGTCGCCACCCACCATGAGCACGCCACGACTCCGCAGATCTGAGAAAATCGACCGACGTCTACTCCATTCATGGAAGAACTCGGAGAGGCCCGAGATGACCCTGGCGCCGCCGGACAGACCCGCCAACACCAGAGGACCCCAGGTTCCGCTGCCCGCCGTCCATCCCATCGAAATGAAGAGCTTCCTCCATGCAGGCCCCAGATCCGGCAAAGGCCCCGCCAGATCCGGAGACCACACCGCCCACGGTCGCTGGGGACGGTCCGCGCCGGCGAGCCCCGCCGCCATGCCCAAGCGGTCGCACCCGCCCCAGCCCACCAACGAGGACGGGGAAGAAGGTTACGCCACCGCCTTCCCCGCGGGTAGGCCGAGATACCGCGCGACCCGCTGCGGCGGCGGCGTGGCGAGGGGAGGGAGGTAGTGGTGGCGGCGGACTACGGTTTGGCGTGGGCGCCGTGTCGCCCGAGCGGGAGCGACGGGCCGCCCATTCGGTTTTCCTTTCTCCGCGAGCGTGGGCGCCGCGCCACCTGAGCGATAGCGACGGACAATCAATCATGTCAGGTGAGACTTTAATGACAACTACTTGTTCTTTCCCTTTCTCATTCCCCAGAATGATCTGTGAGCTTGACGAAATTCAGGTTGTACAGTGGTCAAGGTAATTGTCAAAAGAGGGAGATTGATGTTATGATTGTTCCCTTTAATTTGCTTTATGTCAGATCTAGTTGCCATACAATTTTCTTAGTAGAACGTTTATATTAGGAAGATCCATCCAATTATCGTCTTAGTTTGGTTTTGACCATCGAACCATAAAACCATAAATCTTTTGCCACCCAACTCTCAAAAACATTTTAGCTTCTGAGAGTTGGGTTGCTAAAGATTTCTAGTTCTGTAGTTTGATAATCAAAATCAAACTAAGATGATAGTTGGATGGCTAAAAATGGACTTCTTCCTTTTGTATTATCATTCTTGGATCACGAGCACAACATGGTGGGTGAGACAAAGGGTTCTGTATTTGGATATGAGAAACATTTGTCAGAGAATGTGAGTGATCATGGTTCCCTACCAACCATCTTGAGATGCCCAGAATCTGCTGGTTCTCTACGAACCCTATTGAGGTAGCCTAGAATCTACTCTAAATTGTGTGCAATTGTATGCTTTGTTGTGCATAAACAAATCCAAATAATATGTATCAAGGCCGTGAACTTGCTGTGTATCATAGCTTTGCCTTGGTGAATCTTCTTTTCCCACAAAAGATGACTAGAGAAACATGAATCCTGAGCACCAGCTCCCAGCGTTTATAACACAGTTCCAGCGTCTACAATGAGGAACGGCTGACATCATCATCAAATGTAAATTCCATCAAAACATGTAGTACAATGTACATGACAAGCAAAGCTTTAATCCAAGATTGCTATTATTACATAAAACAAGCATAGTACATAAAACTAGAGTACTTATGACTTAAACACCACCATAACCGAGTGCACTCCCATTATCAAAGTGATGGCAGGACCAGCAAATTAAACACCAGGCTATTTGGCAAAACTCATCTCCCCGCAGCTACCGCTGCCCGACGAGTAACGTATGAAAATGCATATAGCCCAAGGACAACGCCAGCAGCACCAGAACCCATGAAACACCGCCACTTGAGCTTCTCCATTCTTCTTGCATGCTCGATGGCCTCTCTATCAAGGAGAGAATGAAGAAATATGCCTGAGTGTTAATGTAACTTCGACAGAATAGAACCAAATAAGGACATCTCACACAGTGCACTTACCTTACGGCCTTATATGAAGCTTTAATTTCAGCAACTTCATCTATCTCCTTTTCTGCACCATTCTTTTCTGCCAACCACTGTCGAAGCCGCTTGTTCATCTTCCAAGAAGCATCCCCATTACTATATCCAGCCTACAATCAAAGAAATTGCATTTGAGAAGGCAATAATGCAACATGCATTTGAGTCAAACCACCACATGGCTGGGTAGCCCACGGTTGGTTGGTACACAATGTTTTGGTCTGCTGTGTTCAGCAGGACTAGGAAAATCATCTCTGCGGTCAATTTTGAACCACGAATCGAGCTATATACCTGCTCTTCGGTCAATTTTAAATCGTGAATCAATCGAGCTCTACCCGCCCTCTGCTGTGAATTTTTAGTATTTAGCAGCAACTAGGAGCAAAATGAACAGTGCGGATTTCGGAATCACTCATCCGGGGAAAAGTAAACCCGCGGGTCGGCAATTCGATCTGGTATAACGAACCCCGAAGATCGATGTTTCGAAGACAACGAATTAGACGACCGGCCGGCCGGCCGATCGCTCGAACCAGAAACGGTAGGCGGGGGAGCGCACCTGAGAGGAGCGGGAGGCGACGCATGGGCCCCCGACGCCCTGCGAAGAGAGGGGACGCCGACCCTCCGGGCCACGTAGCGCAGCGCCATGGCACCCACCGGCTGGAGATCTGATCCGGAGGAAGACACCGCAATCCGCAAGGTAGGGGAAGATAGCGAGGCCTAGGGTTTCGTTGCTTCGGGCCTCCTTTTCCACAATTTTACGAAAATAAATAGTCAGATTCAACATTGGTAGAAATAGCTTTGAACTGCCGTTTCAAACTGTAGTTGGGTTCCTACCGCCGTTTGAAGTGGCGCTAGGGACCTACCGAGCACTTGGTGGTAAGTACCTGCCGCCACAACAAAGGGCTGTAGATTTGCAACCGTGGCGGCTGGCTGCCTGGCAGCTGCCACCACTTGAAACGGTGGCTGGGTGCGGCCTACCGCCGCTTCAACCGGCGGTTGGTGTTTTTGTTTTTTTCTTTTTTTCAGTTGGTTATCCCTAATACTATACATACGAAAATACATAATTTAATTAGAAACAACAAAAGTAGTTTACACAAGTGTCCAGAAAACAAATCTAAATACGACCGCGCTTCGTTAGTCGTGGCACGCCCTGGTGCTCCTTCCTCTTCGCTGCTGCCGCCGCCCTCTGTGCAGCCCTCGTGTGGTGGGTGGGGTACGTGAGGGGGTCTCATGGCTGGCGATCGCGTCATCTGGCCGCCGGCTCGGGGGGCGGTGTCGCTAAGGGAGCACCTGAGCCCGACGGGACGCCCCCCCCGGCCGTCGCCCGTGGAGTAGCAGATCCACACGCGACGGGCCCCCCTCCGGTCGCGGCCTCTAGAGTAGCCGATCCACACGGGACGAGCCCCCTCCGGTCGACTGCGCCTCCGCCTCCACCGACACTACCACCGCCAACACCTCGCCTGCACGCTGTGTCGTGTCGTATAAGTCCGCCATCATCGCGTGCTACTTCTGCGTCAGCTGGGTCCCGACGAGCAGGGCGCCTGTCAGCTGTGTACCACCGATCTCATCGGTAGTGTCGCGGAACAAGTCGTCCAACTGAAACTCCAGTGGTGGTGTCTCACCAGTGTTGTAGTCCTCCGAAGTAGGTGGCTCAAACACCGGCTGCTGAACCTGTGAAGCTGTCCACGACGAAGACCCCAAACCCGTAGGTATCAGTGGTCTCTCTATAATAGGTATCAGTGGTCTCTCTATAAAAATATAAGTCAGGTATGGACCAAAAAAATATGTTGGGAAAACTAGGAAGAAAAAACATGTACCTGTGGTGTAGAAAGCACTCGACCGCAGCAGGTACGGAGCGGACGCATTGGGCGAAAACGGTGGACGTGTTGAGGATAAGGGCGCGAATGGTGCACGTGTTGAGGACGAGGGTGCCTGGTACGAAGCTGAGGTGGAGGCACAGCTGCTGGAGGACGAGGGGTGGCGTGGAAGGAGGTACCCCTCGTCGTCGCGAAAGTTCACCGTGTGCATCAACCATCGGCTCATGTCCACCATCTTCTACATCTCTGTCCGTATCCCGTCCAACGTCATGTGGTCTATCGTCGTGCCCATGTGCTAGGCCAGCAGGTACATCTCCCGAGCTATGTAGTACTGTCAAGATAGGATGGATTATTAGTACAACAAAACATTAGCGAATGTGACTTAATTTGATTTAATGCAAAAGAACTCACTAAGATGTTGTGGGTTGGATCCTGTCTGTAGGGGTACGTCGACGCTGGCACAAGGTCGAGGTGAGCATTCGGTGGGACATTCGTCACGTGCGTCCGGGTCCTCGCCATGTACCACTGCAGGCACGCTCTCCGGGCGTTGTCGTCGTGGAAGTGCGGCACGACAACGATGTGCTCCGGGGCGGCGGCGTTCGCCCACGTCCATGTACTGCCGCAGCTTCACCAAAAAAGGGGGCCGAAGTCTTCGACCCCTTCCTCATCCACATACAACAAGAAACAACTAATTGGTCAGCAAACTAATTTTCGTCACTCGTCAACATAAACTAATGAAGTTTGCAATGAACTTACTGGTGAACGGACGGGTCGACGGTGTGTGCGACGGGCAAGGGCGAAGCCTGGTAGACGTCGAACTGCCTCATCACGCGCTCAACGTGGTACTCCTCGATGTACATGTCGTGGACGAGCGATGTCTTCATCATTCAGAAGTCACAGCCCTGAAAGCACAGGGACGAGAGACCAAGCCATCGGTGAATGGCTGCCAGATAACCTCGCGGTCCGTGAGGTTGTCGATCTGGCCAACGAAGTCGAGGTACGACCTCCTGGTCTGCTCTGTCCAAGAGAGCTACAAACAAGAGAATAAGTTAGCTCGATGAATTGCATTGGTGGCACCACATCGACCCCATGGCCGGCCTGTCTACTAGGTCGTGCCCCTCCTCTAGCACCGGATACGGCAATCGGTCGACCGATGGCCTACTGACGGGAAGCCGCTCGTAGCTCCACAGGTGCAGCAGAAGCGGGCATCCGAGGAGGATCGACTGGGTGTCCATCTTGGTGCACCCAGCGCACAGGCCCTGTACATCGTGGCCAAAACTGTAGCGCCCCAGTTGATCTGGGGCATCTCCTCCACAGTCGCGTCAGCGATCCTCCGCGTGTGGGGATCAGGAACCTCGACACCGCGTCCCCCGGGACCCACAGAACATCACATAACCGAACAGGCACAACATGTACACCTCCAAGTGTGTGTTGCTCGTCGGCGTCATCTCTCATGTACGAGGCCTAGCCTGCAAAAATCCAAAATTCAGTCAGGGGCTGAAAAACGATACAATGAAAAAACAATAGATAGAGGTATAGACGTTGTACTTGTGCAACCAAGCACTCGTGGGGTCGTGGGAGTTGGTGAAGTGAGGCACCTCTGGCGCATCGGGATGACGCACCACTCCGGCGAACCTTGCGAGGATACGCATCGGGGGGTCAACAACCCCCATGGGCTCCCCTGAGCACGGTAGCCCGAAGAGGAGGGCCATGTCCTCCAAAGTCACCGCCATCTCCCCTAGGAGAAATGGAAGTTGTGTGTCTCGAGGTGCCACCGGTCCAGGAGCGCGCAAACCAGTTGATAGTCGAACCTAAAGCGCAATCTGTGCTCCGCCGGGCGCAAAGCGGCCCGCATGAGATTCCCCTCAACCAAACGTGCTAGGGGGGAAGAAGCCATGTTACGCGTAGCCTGCACTCAAAAACGAAAATAAATATTAATTACAACATTAAATGAGGAAATACAAAGAAACCAAGGTATCATATTACATACTTCGGACACCAACCGGGGTGAAGTGCCATGTAGTGCCCCGAGCCTCTAAAACACATGGTGCCTAGCTCTACCCTGCAGATCACAGAGTGGTAGGACCGGTGTGCCCTATCGGTGGCCTCGTCAAAGAGCTCGGGCAGCACGTACGACAGCAGCTCCCGAGGAGGACAAATACCACAAACAGACGGCTGCGGAAGCGGCGACACCTGCTGCTGAGTCGCTGCAAAAAAATTTGAAATATAAAGTCACACATAATTTCTAAAGTATTTCTAGGAATTTCGAAAGCATTTCTACAATTTCTAGGAATTTCCAAAGTATTTCTACAATTTCTAAAGAGTAAAGTGCACCAGCGGTCCCTAAACTATCAGTGGTGTGTCATCCCGGTCCCTAAACTCTCAAATTGACCATTCAGGTCCTCAAACTTGTTGGGTTATGTCATCCCGGTCCTGAAACTTGCAGATCACATGTTTAGATCATTAAACTTGTTCCATTGTGTCATCTTGGTCCCAAACTTAGCTTTGAATCTCATCTGTATAACAAACAATTCATAATTTTTTCATAACTCGAATGAAGACAAACTTTATATCAAAATTTTAACCCTTGAAGTGATCTACAACTTTGTAGTTGAATTTTTTAATTAAAACTGTTTAAGATTTCAAAATTTAATTTCAGATTTCAAAATATTTAAAGCATACAACAATATTTTGGGGCCCTCAACGATTTAAATTCAAAAATATCTCACCTACAAAGTTGTTTACCACATTGAGGGTTACAATTTTGATATAAATTTTGTCTATATTTGAATTCGTATGAAAAATATGAATTACTTTTTGATATACAGTTTATAGATTGCTATGTTTTAGTTTAGATGAGACTCAAAATCAAGTTTGAGGATCAAGGTGATATAACTGAACAAGTTCGAGGATCTAAATGGGTAACTTGCAAGTTTAGAGATCGAGATGACACAACTCAACAAATTTAAGGACCTAAACGGTCAATTTGAAAGTTTAGGGACCAGGATGACACACCTATGATAGTTTAGGGACCGGCTGTGCAGTTTACTCATTTCTAAAGTATTTCTACGACGAATTTATAAAGAATTGCTACAATTTCTATAGTATTTCTAGGAATTTCCAAAGTATTTCTACAATTTTTAAAGTATTTATACGAATTGCTAAAGAATTTCTACAATTTCTATAGTATTTATAGGAATTTCTAAAGAATTTCTACAATTTCTATAGTATTTTTTAGGAATTTCCAAAGTATTTCTACAATTTCTAAAGTATTTCTAGGAATTTCCAAAGTATTTCTACAATTTCTAAAGTATTTCTACGAATCTCCAAAGTATTTCTATAATTTCTAAAGTATATCTACGAATTTCCAAAGTATTTCTATAATTTCTAATGTATTGTTGCAATTTCTAAGTATCTCTAGGAATTTCTAACGTATTTCTACAATTTCTAAATTATTTCTATGAATTTCTAAAGTATTTCTACAATTTCTAAAGTATTTTTAGAAATTTTCAAAGTATTTCTACAATTTCTAAAGTATTTCTACGAAATTATTAAGAATTTATACAATTTATAAAGTATTTCTAATGAATTTCTAAACTATATCTACAAATTTCCAATGTATTTCTTGAATTTTGAAACTATTTCTAGAATTTGTAAACTATATATTGGATTTCTAAACTATTTCTAGGATTTCTAAACTATTTATAGAATTTTTAAACTGTTTCTAGAATTTCTAAACTATTTCTAATCTATTTATAGAATTTCTAAACTATTTATAGAATTTATAAACTATTTGTTGAATTTCTAAACTATTTCTAGCATTTCTAAACTATTTCTAAGATTTCTAAACTATATATAGTATTTCTAGCACATGTAATCTAATTATATGAGAAAAGTATTGCACAGATACCTGATGTGGACACCAAAGAAGGCCACGGAGGAGGAAGGAACAGGAGGTGTGGGGGAGGGGTGCAGCCGCCCGACGGCAGGGCTGGGGCCCTTATATAGGTGCGGTCCTACCGCCGTGTCAACTAGCGGTAGGACCTACGCGGTAGGTCTGCAACGGTCGGTCAACCGCCAATTGAAACGCGGTTGGCCGCCTACCGCTCTTGGCTTTGGCGGTAGGTGCCTGTCGAGTGGGTCATCGTACCGCCGTTGGCAGAGGTGGTTGGCGGGCACTTACCGTCGTTTGCCACAGCGGTAGGACCCTACCGCCTCTTCAAACGGCGGTAGGAACCCAACCGCCATTTTCAACAGCGGTTCGAGGCTATTTTTGCCAATGTTGAATTCTACTATTATTTTCGTAAAATCAAAGAAAAAATATATTAAAAAATTCCCTTTCTTTTGTGGACCAACCAACCGTGGGCTGTCCTGCTTGTTGGTTGGACTCACCCAAGCAAATTGGATAAGTTTCCGACGATCGGGATGACCGGGCCAGGCCGGATGCAAACAAGCAATCGGGACAAGGCACAGTTGAAGTAATAAAAATGATTAATTTTTTTAGTAGAATAAAATTGATTACTGGGGTGGGTTCAAGTTCAAACACTCCAAAAAGAGCGCTTCTATTTTTCTTAATTGATTACAAGAATTGTTAACAAAAGTCTTAAAACATGCTTCCTCCATCCAATGAATATGTTCCATCAGATCAAAGGTTGACTTGGGGCTTTTTGAAAACCACGTTGGACTTCCCTAGAATGTATAGTTAAAAAGGGACAGATTCTAGTGAAAAACAATACCAAAAACTTTTCAACAACAAAAAAAGTAGATCTATATATTTAGATGACATTCTCCAAAAAAATGAAAAAAATGCATGTTTACCAATGAGGGGTCCTGTAATTTTATCTACCAAATATTCCCGTGTGCAAAAGATGCAATTTCAACTTTGAATCAAATCTAGAGAAAAAACAAACAGAGGCACTAGCGCCCGGACGTCCGGGGGAAGTAAAAAATCGAACGCATCTAGAGTCGTCAGATCAAAGCACTGTAGCCGTCAGATTGAGGTACTGTAGCAAAAATCTCGTCGTAACATTAAGTCATGTTGCGTGCAACATGGAGAAGAAATTTCGCAACATTCAAAAATAACATCAACAACATTTGAAAACAACACTTGCAACATGGAGATCTATTTTTGCAACATTACAACATCGAGATCTATTTGATCGAATTATCGTAGCAAAAAATCTCGTCGTAACATTAAGTCATGTTGCGTGCAACATGGAGAAGAAATTTCGCAACATTCAAAAATAACATCAACAACATTTGAAAACAACACTTGCAACATGGAGATCTATTTTTGCAACATTGCAACATCGAGATTTACTTTTACAACATCGACATGAAACACTTACAACATCCCCTCAAACCCTCTGAAACACCAAAAACATACACTTGCAACATGCAGGCCGTGGAGGCCTCCTTCTCAGCGGCACCCTTCTCCTCCTCAGTGGCACCCTTCTCCTCCTCGCTGTGACCATGGAGGCCTCCTCCTCAGCCGTGGCATGCTGCATGCGGAGGCGAGAGGATGGAGCAACATCACAAATATCCAATTGCAACATCACAAAATCTCTGTTGAAACAAAATAATTCAACTCACGAAGAAGTGGGATTCTAGCCCACCTCTCGCAAAGCACCGGAAGCGCTGCCGGCCCCATGCAGCTTGCCCGCTTCTCCCTCACCGTGGGGGAGCGGCAGATGACAGAGGAGCTCCTTCCTACGCCCAACGCAAAGGGAGCCCCCCCTCTCCCCCACATGTCGCTCGACCTCGCCGTGGCGGAGCGGAGGAGGTCCTCTCGGCAGCCGACGTGCTCCCAGTGCTCGAGCGCACACCTCACAAGGAGCAGCTCCACTCGCCACGAGAGAGCGACGACCCGCCCGTGCTCAGCCACACCTAGCCGTGAGAGGGGGCGACGACCCTTACTGGGGCCTGCTCACACCTCGACTGGATGTGCGCACCCTCGCCGGGCGCCATGCCATGGGGCCATGAGCTCCATTTCCCCACGCCGCCGTTGCACGGTCGCGAGCTTCGCTCCCCCAGATGCCTCCGCGCGGCAAAGCGGCCACAACAGCACCCCGTTGGAGCAGAGCTTCCATGGCTTGTGTCGCAAATAAGGAATAAAAACGAATGGTTGCTGAAGAAGCGGTGGCCAGTGGGTGGAGGATTGAAGGGATAAGGCCTCGTGGTGGGACCCACGCGGGAAGTAGAAGTACGGGAGGGCGTCCCATTTTTCGAGTCCTCTGGACGTGTGTCCATGAGCATTATCCAAAAACAAATTGAAGGAGAGGTTAGTTCGTGATAATGAATAATGGATGTGGAGCAGGTCATTCACATCAAATTTTTTTTGAGGGGGAATCAAAATAAAACGTTGCTAGATGGTGGCGCAAAATCATTTGTTGACTTGTTGACTCTTCGTCCCTTGGCCTTACACTGCCCTTCAGCCCCCCAGCGTTGCTGTGCCTCCCGCCCGACGCAGGATCCCAGATTCGCCTATCGTCCCTCTTCCTACTTTGGCCCTGTTTGGATCCATGGGCTAGAGTTAGTTTTGGCTAGTTGGAGCTCAACTAGCCACAAAGTATCCAAACATGAGGGCTAGATTGAGCTAATTTGCATCTAACCCACCCAAAAAAACTATCCCACCCAAGAGGTGCTTATTGGTGCTAGTTAATGTTGGGTCCACCAAAAAGTGATTTTTCTTTCTCCCTCCACCCACACATAATGATTGAAAAAGTACATTTAATGGCATTCTAACCCTTTCATCCAAACACCTCTAGAGTTAGAGTTAGTTTAGGGCTAGAGCTAGAGTTAGAAACTAGCTCTAACTCTAGCCCCGCTGGAGTATCGAAACAGGGGTGTTGTGGTGCTCTGCGCAATTGATGATTGCAGACAACTCGATTGCCACGATATCCCCGTTTCTCATAGTCTTGGTGGAATCTGACGACATCAGTGAGCTCGCACGGATGTGGGTAGAAGCTGCTACCTGGAGCAAGCCGACCTCCGTTCAGTTAGGAAATGATCACTGTCTGGACAATAATCGCTCGCGGGGTCCTGGTAGGAGATCAAATGTACTTCATGCTTCATTTTATTAGATTTTGATGGCTGTGGGAGGGGAATACCGAGATGGATAGTAACCCAAATGGATGTCGAGGCTGATGGATTATGATTTGATTAGATTTTATTTATTTTAGATAATTAATTGTGTTTAGCTAGGCTCTTGGAGTTGCTCCAAGTTCGAAAATTCTAAAAAGAGTGCTTGTATTTTTTTAATTGGACTATTAGATTTATTAACAAGAAAAATTCGTGTCGGTGATTTATACTCACTACACCACAACCCAAAATCACCATCAGACCTCCATTGGTAAAAGGTCAAAATAGACTATGTACCGTCCATTGGTAAATGTTAGAGGCTAATCCTCCATCGTCCGATGTATTGTGTAATACGCAAAAAAATAGAGGATAACCCTCCATCGGTAGTTTGATGGGTGCCGATGAACAATCCATTGGTATTAATTTTGACGTTAACGGATGGACAGTCCATGGGTGTTATGCCTTATATGGGTTGAACCGTCCATTGGTGAAGCTTTTAGGCCCACCGCGCCAAAAAAAAGCCTGTGCGCGAAAAAATTGGCCCAGGCACCCCGCGAACCCTACCTATCTCGAATCCCCTCCCCACCCTCCTCTCTCTCCCCTAGTCCCCCGTGCAGCCGCCGCCCACCTCAATTTTTTTTGCCGCCGCCGCACGCTCCCGAGGGATTCCCTCTGACGCGCGTTTCCCAAATTTCCCCAGCGTCGCGCTCGAGCGCGCACTCCCAAAATCCCCTACCGCATCGTGCCTCTCCTTCTATTTCATTCTACACCACGCCTCCCTCCACTACATTTGCATCGTGCATCCCCTTCGCATCAGGCTGCGCTGCCCCTTCGCATCAGGTTGTGCCGCCGCCGCATCCAGACACCTCCCCTGCAGTGGAGCCACCACATACACTCACCATCCCACCTCAATCCATCCCCAGCAGCAAGCCTTGAGGTCGACGGCCACAAGCAGCAGGCAGTGTGCGGCTCCACCGCAGATGCCACGGGGAACCTGCTGATGGGGACAGTCCGCTCCGCCTTCCACTGTGGGCTGGTGACACTGCTTCTTCTTGTGCTCAACGTTCAAGCTCTAGTGCTCAATTGGATTGGCAGTGAAGTTATTTTTCATCTTGCTCCCTTTCTTCAACAGATCCACTGTTGTCCATTGTCATGACCTTGACTGCTCCACTGCTAAATTGGATTGACAGTAAAGTTATTTTACTCATCTTCCCTTTATTTACCAGATTTATGTGCCCTTTTGTTGCCTGCGCAAAGTGTGGTCTGTAGTTCTCAAAGAAAAATGTGTGGTCTATATTTCAGAGACAATATCTGTCTGTGCATCATGTTTCTTATAAGTGATCAAAAGATTTAGATCGAAGAGAGCCTTTTGGAACTGAAACAAGAGTACAAGACATGTCAATTTGTTACTTCATTGATTAAATCAAATAAAGTTTAAGGTGGATATGGTCCTGACTGTGCCTGAACAGAGTACTTGATTGATTTCTCCCAAATTGGTGTTGCAATGCTGCCGTCTGCTGGTATACTATTGTGCTGCCGCTTGTGGCTTGCTTAGCAACAGGCATGCAGCGCGGTGCGCTCTTTGACATGTTGCTGCCTGCCAGAGTTGCCGCCTAGCTGCCGTAGGCCTCGTCGCCGGTAGCGGGCCGTTCTTGCCGCGAGTCATTTTGTAAACCAATTACCATGGTTCATGTCTAAATAAAAAAAGGTGGTTTAGACTTGTTGTATGCTGACAAAAGATATCTACCGGATGTGTGGTAGTTTTTACTTTTTCGTTCTTGTCATTTGATTAAAAAGTCTTTTAATAAGGCAGTTGCTAGTTTGAAATTGTTAAGGCTGTTTATTCAAAATCAATGAGTCATCATGAGAATGACTTATCATTGTTTTATAATTTCTGTTCCATATTCCGGAAAAGAATGCTAACTAATTTATGAGCACAAAGATTATCTATAATAAAAAAATTCTGTCTTTGCTGCTATACTATTGATCTGATTTTTTTTATTTTTTGGATTTATAACCTGCAGGATATTGCAGATTCTTGGACTCCCTAACTAATAGTGAGTTTTGCATCACGGAATTTGAAGGTGCAGCTTCTTATTCTATTGTGTATTTTCATCCAAGATTTGTTCAGTACTCATATGAGTTTGCATGTTATTTCTCCACTGTAGGAATGTCAGCTTGCCTCGACATAAGTCCTAGCAACTAGTTCACATCTTTTCTGGGCATCTACTCAAGTCACATCAGCCGGCCTTCACCCATCGTACAGAATTTACTGGGTGGCTCCTGCGTAACGATAAGATATTTTAATACCTATTCCTGATTGCCATATTGCTTTGTTTTAAGTTTCTGATTGTTGTGGTATGGCTCAGTTATTTGTTATTGTCGTATGGACCTCCCCGGGCCCACTACCTCGGTGGGTACCGGGACCGACTACTCGGTGGGCCCCCGGGACTACCCGACTTGCGCTACACGGCACCGAAGGCGTGGAGCACAAGGACAACACGGGGAGTAGTACTCGGATAGGACTCGTACATGTTCCGCACTGTGTAGAGGTCTCCTAGACGTACTCGACTAGTACTCCTTCCCTACTCCGACTTGTAACCCTGCCTCCCGGACTATATAAGGCGAGGCAGGGACCGATCTCAGGATCACCTCATCCAATCTCAACCCACGGCGCACCGTTGCACCATCCTGTAACCGTGCCCTATCAATCCGAGCTACGCGGCATACGGGACGTAGGGTATTACGCACCTCGCGGCCCGAACCTCGTCTAAATTGTGTGTCGCGTGCCTCTTCCTTCGAGTTACCGATCTCGGCGAGTCACATTCATCTACTTCGGGTACTCCCCGTAGTAGGTTGCCGGTCCAAAACACCGACAGCTGGCGCGCCAGGTAGGGGCTCTCGCTCGAGATCACATGGCGAACTCGACGGCTTCCGTTCACATCAAGCCAACCGTCGCCTTCAACCGTGGCGACACCTTCGTCTTCGGGGCTTGGGTCTGCACTGCTGATGGCGCGGGCTCCTTCCAGCGCCGCTTGATCATGCAACCCGACTCGAGGACAGGCCTTGTGACGCTTCCCGAAGTTGTCACGGGCAAGCTCGCCGGCAAGTTCGGCGAAATTTCGCTCTCCAACCTCCACGCTGACTTCGAGCTCGAGTCCGTCTCCAACTCGAACCCGACGTCGCCATGGGCCATCGCATGCGAGCCGGCTCCTCGGCCATCGCGAGCGGTCCCCTCTCCACGTCAGCGCTCTGTGCGTGGCCCTCGCGTTCCCAGCCGGGCCCGCACGGAGGCTTCTACGCCACGCCGGGCCGGCAAGGAGCCCGTAACCGAGTACAACTCGGACTCCGACGCCGTCTCCAACCGCGTCTCGGACTCCGCCCTCTCTCCGAGTTCTACTCGAACCGGACTACGAGTTCGACTTCGGGTCGGACCCTGAGGAGCCTGAGTCCGAAGACAACTCCTCTGAGCTTCCCTTGTCAGGGCCAGCCTCTGGGCTGGTTATAAGATCAACGCCGGCCGGGAGATACGTCTACTGGCCAGACCGCAAACCTGCCGAGCTGACAACAGAGGACTCACGCTACGTCGCCTACATCGACTCGCTACCGTTCCAGGAGGGAACACCGCTAGCCCAAGCTGACTCAAGCACACCAACTGAGGTGGCACCTTCTGAGCCAAGCTTGGGTACCCCTGACCGTCAAGTCTTCATGGCTGCCGGCGACACCCCGGAACCTCGTGCACGGCCGCGGACAAGTACTTGGAGGACATCTCCGCGACGAGCCGTCTCGCCGATGCCCCCGCGGACGAGACCGACGCCGGCGGGGACGCCGGCGCGAACGTAACGGGAAGCGCAACGAACGACGCCGGCGGCTCGGAGACAACCTCCCCATCCGCAACCTTGCGGAAGCTCTCGGCGCCGAGAGCAGAGTTCACACCACTCCCGAGCGATTGCCTCATGTCGATCACGGCCGATCGCACGGCGAGCTCGGGGCATACGGGCCGGAGAAGTCATCGCCAAGCTCGGCCGAGGAAGCTTACTTCATGCGGGTCGACAAGAGAGTCGGCCAACCTCTCCAAGCCAAGCCTCGCGACAACGAGGCTACTAGTCGCAAGTGTTGACCTCGGTCCTAACCGTACTCGAGGCGACATCCCGGCCTGAACCAAACCGTCGACGCTCCACCGCCGGCGGACCCTCACGACAAGACAACGTCAACCGAGAAGTCGTCCCCCACCGTGCTCCGGCCGGTGGTGGCGGCAACGACCCCGACGGCGGCGGCGGCGCGGCGGCGGCTCCAACCACGGAGCCAACAAGAAAGCCGGGAGGCGGCGGCGGCCGCGGCGGCCGCGGCCACGCGCATAGCCACGCCTCCGGCGCCTCTCACGGCGGGTACGATGCTCGCCGAGAGAATCGAAGAGTTGCGGCGAGAAGAAGTCGACGACCGCCGCCGAAGGCGACGGCTTCCCCGCCTTCTCACCCCGGCTCCGCAACCTCGCTCCTCCCCCGACAAGTTCAAGCCTTTGGGGATCACCAAATACGACGCGAAGCAGATCCCATCCGGTGGCTCCGATGCTACGCTCTCTCCATCGAGAACGCCGGCGCAACGGCGACACCAAGTGCCTCTACTTCCCCTTCGCCCGGACCAAGCCCCACTCACGTGGCTCGAGTCGCCGGACAAGCACTCAATCGACGGGTGGGACCCGACCGAAGGAGCAATTCACAAGCAACTTCGCGGGCGCCATGGGCCGTTCGGGTACTCGCATGGACCTTGCCATGATCAAGCGAGAACAAGGCGAGACCCTCCGCAAGTACATGCGCCGCTTCTTCGACAAGCGCGCTACCGTCGTGGACGTCACCGACAAGGAGGTCATCGACCTCTTCCAGGACGGGCTCTACCATCGCCGCACCTTCGAGGACTTCGGCCGGCGCCGCCCCAAGTCCATTCCCCACCTCAAGGACATGATCACGTCCTGGGCGGATGAAGAGGACAAGGCCAACGCCAAGTACGACGCCATCCGCGGCAAGTCCAAGCAGAACCAAGGCGGCGGCGGCAAGAAGCAGCAATCCAAACCAAGGCGGCCGCAACAACAACAACAACAACAACAACAACTTCTCGGGTCCCAACCGCAAGCGCAAGCCAGACAATACCGTCGCGGCTATCCAGCGTCCCCCGAAAGGGAACTCGAAGAAGAACTCCGGCGGGTTTAAAGACCTCGCCGAAGGAGAAGTGCCCGTGGCATCCAAACGGCAACCACACTACCGAGCAGTGCTACCAGCTCAGGCATGCGCTCAAGGATACGCCGGAGCCACCGCACCCTCACGATCAGAAGAACAAGAAGAAGGACGGCGACGACTTCCAAGAACCCGAGAAGACCGTCAACGTCCTCTTCGGCGGACTACCCTGCAGGCGGGAGCAGAAGGCTACTCGCCGTGAAGTGATGTCCATCGAACCAGCGGTTATGACCCCTCTCAGGTGGTCAGAGACGCCCATCACCTTCTCCCGCGCGGACCAATGGACCAGCTTCTCCGAACCAGGACGCTTCCCTCTCGTCCTGCCGGCCAACGATGGCGGGCTCTAAGCTCAACAAGGTGCTCATCGACGGCGGAAGCGGGCTCAACGTCCTCTTCACCAAGACTCTCGGGAAGATGAACCTTGACGTCACCCCCATGCTCAACAAGAGCAGCATGCCTTTCTACGGCATTGTCCCGAGCAACGCGGCTATCCCACCGGGCTCGGTGGTACCGCGATTACCTTCGGGGCGTCTCGCGACAACTACCGCACCGAGTACATCAAGTTCGAGGTCGCGGATATCGAGACTTCCTACCATGCCATCCTCGGCGGACCGGCCATCGCCAAGTTCATGGCGGTGCCCCACTACACATACTTGGTACTCAAAATGCCAAGTCCAACTCGGCGTACTCTCCCTCCAAGGGGACTTGAAGATCTCTCACGACCGCGATACGGAGGCCGTGGTGATTGCTTCGACAAATCAAGTACCCACCCCAATGATGGAGGTCTACGCCGCGTCGAAGAAGCTTGCCACAAGCGAACTCGACATCCCGGAGAAGTCCGACGGGCGCCAACAAGCCTCGGCCACCCGAGGAGGTGCTCACCAAGTCGGTCGACCTCGGAACGGGCGACCCCACCAAGACTACCACCATCGGGGCCGGCCTCGACCCCAAATAGGAAGACGCGCTCATCGCCTTCCTTCGGGCTAACCGCGACATCTTCGCGTGGAGGCCGACGGACATGCCCGGAGTGCCCGGGGAGCCGATCGAGCACCGCCTCAACGTCGACCCAAAGGCTACCCCCAAGCGACAACATCTCCGACGCTTCGCCGACGACGGACGGGATGCCATCAAGAAGGAGCTCGCCAAGCTACTCGGCCGCCGGCTTCATCGGAGAAGTCTTCCATCCCGAGTGGCTCGCCAACCCCGTCCTCGTCCGCAAGAAGAACTCGAACGAGTGGAGGATGTGCGTCGACTACACCGACCTCAACAAGCAACGCCCCAAGGACCCCTTCGGGTTGCCACGGATTGATCAAGTCATCGACTCCACGGCGGGCCGCGACACCGCTCGCTTCCTCGATCGCTACTCCGGTACCACCGGATCGCAATCAAGGAGGAAGACCGAGAGAAGACCGCGTTCATCACCCCGTTTGGCGCGCATCGCTACACGACCATGTCTTTCGGGTTGAAGAACGCCGGCGCTACTTACCAACGGGCCATCCAGCCTGCTTCAAGCGGCAACTCAACAAGAACGTCGAGGCCTACGTGGATGACGTGGTTGTCAAAACCGAGGGACTCCGGTACCCTCATCGACGACCTTGAAGAGACCTTCGCATCGCTACGCGAGTACCGCCGGAAGCTCAACCCGAACAAGTGCGTCTTCGGCGTACCTTCGGGCAAACTACTCGGCTTCATCATCGCCCAACGTGGCATCGAAGCCAACCCCGAGAAGATCTCCGCCATCACCGACGCATGAAAGCTCCCACGAGCATCAAGGACGTCCGAAGCCGACGGGGTGCATGGCGGCATTGAACGGATTCATCTCGAAGCTAGGAGAACGGGGTCTCCCCTTCTTCAAACTACTCAAGCACCACGAGAAGTTCGTGTGGACTGCAGAGGCGGACCAAGCCCTTGCCCGGCTCAAGGACTTCTGTCGAAGCCCCCCGGTCCTCACGGCTCCCTACAAGGGCGAGCACCGCCGCTCTACCTCGCCGCGACTACTCACGTGGTCGATCGCCATCGTCGTCGAGCGGGCGGAAGACGGCCACGCCTACCGGTCCGGCGCCCGGTCTACTTCGTCGGCGAGGTTCTATCGAGTCCAAGGCTCGCTACCGGCCCGTGCGAAGCTCCCCGTACGCTCTACTCATCACCTCGCGGAAGCTACGACACTACTTCCGGGAGTACTCGGTCTCCGTCGTCACCGACTACCCACTCGGCGACATCCCGAGGAACCCGCACGCCACCGGAAGGATCTCCAAATGGGCCGTCGAGCTCGGCGCCCTCACCATCGACTTCAAGCCACGCACGGCCATCAAGTCGCAAGCTCTAGTCGACTTCATGGCGAGTGGCGGGAGAACCGCCTACCTACTCCCACCGTGCGACCGAGCATTGGGTGATGTACTTCGACGGCTCACTCAACCTCGAGGGCGCAGGCGCAGGGGTACTCCTGATCTCCCCAACGGGCGAACAACTCAAGTACGTCCTGCAGATCTTCTGGAAAGTCTCGAACAACGAAGCCGAGTACGAAGCCCTCCTACACGGGCTCCGCCTCGCGGCTTCGCTTGGCATCAAGCGGCTACTAGTCTACGGCGACTCCGCAGTGGTCATCAACCAAGTCAACAAGTCCTGGGACCGCAACAAGGAGAACATGGACGCCTATCGCCTAGAAGTCCGCAAGCTCGAGAACAAATTTTACGGTCTCGAGTTCCATCACATCGTTCGCGACAACAACGTTGCGGCGGACGTCCTCTCGAAGCCTCGGATCCACCCGCGCCCAAGTACCCGCGGGCGTCTTCGTCCATGAGCTTCACGCGCCATCCATCCCGGAGCCGGCGCCACCGACCACCGTCCCGGCTAACCAACCACCGGGCGAGGAGGTCATGATGATCGACGTGGACCGGAGGCAACCCTTCATCGACTACCTCGGCGAGCGAGAAGGTCCCCTCCGACAAGAACGGCGAGCCGAACAACTCGTCCGCCGCGCCAAGTCTTACGTCCTCGTCGGCGACAAGCTTTACAAGCGAGGCGCATCCTCTCGGAGTACTCATGAAATGCGTTCCTCGCGAAGAAGGCAAGGACATCTTGGAGGAGATCCACAAGGGTGTCCGCGGCAACCACGCGTCCTCCCGCACGCCGGTCGGCCAAGGCCTTCCGGCGAGCCTTCTGCGGCCCCGCGCCCCGGGCGATGCCGAAGAACTCGTCGGACGGTGCCAAGGATGTCGGTTCTTCGCCAAGCGCAACATGTCCCCGCCTACAAGCTAGTCACCATACCACCAACCCGGCCCTTTGCCCGCCGGGGGCTCGACATGATTGGGCCACCGCCAACCGCGCCGGGGAGGATTCAACCGGGTACCGGTGGCTATCGACAAGTTCACCAAGTGGATCGAGGTCAAGCCGGTCACATGCCCCAAGGCCGACAGAGTACTCGACTTCCCGGATGAACTCGTACACCGCTACGGGCTACCCCACCGCATCATCACGGACACGGGGTCCAACTTCAACAACCACCGGTTCCGGGAGTACCGCGAGAACAAACGGCGGAATCGACGTCGGATACGTCTCCGTCGCCCATCCACGGGCCAACGGACAAGTCGAGCGCGCCAACGGGATGGTGCTCGACGCCCTCAAGAAGCGGCTACACGACGCCGCTAACTCAAAAGGGGGCAAGTGGATCAAGGAACTACCCAACGCACTGCGGGGGCCGCGGACTCAACCATCCAAGCCAACGGGGCAATCCCCCTACTTCTCGGTCTACGGCTCCGAAGCCATCCTCCCCGCCGATGTCATATGGAACTCGCCGGCGGTGGAGCACTACGACGAAGGCGTCTCGGAAGACGACGAGACGAGTTGATATCGACGACCTCGAAGAAGCTCGCCGTGCCGCCCTCGTCCAATCGGCAAGGGTACCGGAGGGTATCCGACGCTACCACGATCGCAACGTCAAGGAACGCTCCTTCAACGTTGGAGATCTTGTCCTCCGCCGTATCCGAGAACACGGAAGGACTTCACAAGCTCGGCTCCCCCGGGAAGGACCCTTCACCGTGGCTAAGGTGACCGGGCCGGGCTCCTACCGCCTCCAAACACTCGAAGGCGAAGAAGTCAACAACTCGTGGAACGTCGACCGGCTCCGTCGATTCTACGCCTAGTCTACTCGACTACTCCGGGTTCAAGTCCACGCGACTACATCAACACCCCCTTGCCGCAAGCGACCCTCCGGTCCCGGCTTCAAGTCTCGGACTATTCTACTCCGGTGTCCGGCCCGTGCGGCTACCTACGGACCCCGGGCCGCAACGAGCGTCAAGGACTCTAGCGGCGGTCTACCAAGAAGACCACACTCCAAGATCCGGCCTCGCGCGGCTACTTACGGATGCGATCCGGCCTACACGGCTACCTACGGATCACTCACCGTAAGCGGCTAACCGCTCCGGTACTACTCGACCGTAAGCGGCCTCCGGTCCGGGCGACTACTTGTAACTACGGCCCCGGCCACCCGTGTGCACTTCTTCGTAATAAAGTTCGATTGTTCATCAACTTCTTTCTCGCCTACTCCCCGCGACGGGACTACTAAGCCGAGTACTACTACTCGCACCTACTCCACGATGGGCGCTCCGCACTCCGAGATCGCGGTTACGAGTACTCATTGATGGAACTTCACATTTCATTGATATATGAGATAGTTCATTACAATCGTTTCCTATACAACCATGGCTACTAGCTATCTATGCGAGCTACCGGAGATTCAACTTATCGGCTACCTGCTCCGCGATGGGGAGCCATCTGCTCCGAAGAACTCGCGTATTGCTCGTCCGAGCGGTTGGCGGCTACTCCGCCGGCGACTACCTCCACCGGGGCCTTCGGGAAGTACGACTTCATGAAGGCCGGCACCTGCTTCGGGATTGACTTGGCCATGTGCTTCACGTAGGCGGCCGGCCGGCTTGGCGCCTCACGAAGTCGATCCGCCAACGGAGCAATCTTGGGGCCGCCGGGTGCGGCACCGGGAGCCTCGCGATCGGGAGGGCGGCCTCTTCCGGGTCCTTCGGTTGGGCTCGGAGCGCCTCGCGATCCTCGTTCAACTTCTCGCAAGGATTTGTAGCGGTTGACGAGATCCCGTCGATGCAATTCTCAACTCCATGTGCTTCTCGCACTCGAAGGCCAGCTCCTTGTAGTCGAGTTCAAGTACACGGCGGGCTTCTTGCTCCCGGTAGAAGAGATTCTTCATGCCGATCTCCGAGCCCTTCGGACGCTCCACTCCGGTCTTCGAGTTCTACAACACGAGAACACAAAGAACGGGTCGAGCTTGATGACTCCCAACAAGTACCCGACAAGTCAAGAGACATACCTTTATTCTTGTTGCGGAGGCCTTTGTTCTTCCGCACCAGATCGTCGCTCTTCGCCTGCAAGTCCATCACGTCGTTGTGGTACTTGGCGAAGGCGGCGTCAAGCTTCGACTGCATGGCGGCCGCGTGCTTCCTCGACTTCATGAGCTGCTCCTCCAAGGCTTCAGCTCGCAGCACCGTGTCGCCGTAGCCTTGCAGCAGATTTGACTTCTCGCGGGATCGCTCCGCGACGTCCTGCAGAAGACAATTTCAAGTCAAAAGAGTACTCAACGGAAGGATTGACTACTCGGGAGGCAACGGCTACGTACCTTCATCCACTGTTCGGCTCGCCGCATCGCCTCCAGATGCTGCGCCAACACCGCCGGCTCGACGAGATCGTCGGCAAGCAACTCGATCCCGCCACGGCTACTTGTCGTAGCCTCCGTCATTGGCGCCGAGCGGATAGGCTCCGCGTCTTGGATCTCCGGGGACCGGATCGCCACCTCCAGGGCAACCCCTGGCGACGTGGCAGCCGCCTCCTCCTCGGCGGACTTCTCGACGGTTTCCCCCATGGGCTCGGGGGCTCCTACTGCAGCCTCTGGGACTCCTGGTGTCAACTCCTGCACGGGCACCCCTGCAGGGATGTCACCCCCTTCAGCGCCTGTCAGCAAAGAGCACGGGCATCAGCATCTACGACTACTCTTTTTTGAGGCTCTACGACTTCAAGAAGAGTACTCACCTGCGACCATGACCGCCTCGCGGCGCGCCGCTTCGGCGGCACCGGGGGCTCGGTCGTGGCTTGGGCTTCCGGAGCGGGTTCCTCGACGGGCGGCGCGGCCTCTTCGCCTCTCGTCGCCGCGGGCTCCTCTCCGTCCCAGCTCAAGTCGGTGGATTTTCTGCACAAGTATCCACAGAGGATCATCAGACAACATCGGCTACTACAATGAGTACTACTCATGAAGTGTGGTACTTACAAGTTCGACCGGACGATAGTCACGGTCGGCGCACCGAGGATGCTGGCGATGTCAACCAGTCCACCCTCGGTGGGCGTTTCCTCCTCCGCCTCTCCGACTACCGCCTCTTCCACGGCGGCGGTGGCCGCGCGGACGTCCTCCGCGCCCCGGCGGCTTCCACCTCTTCAGCGGCGGCGGCCGCGGGTACTCTCGCTCCCTTCGGGGCGGGGGGGGCCGGCGCTCCCGTCCGCGCCGAAGCTCTTCGACGGTGGGAGCCGGACTTCGGCTTCCGGCCGGTTCCCCCACCGTGGGCCGCGTGCCCTCATCGCCCCTCCTCCACGGGCTCCGCCGGCGGTCTCTCCGCACATGGGGATAACTACTCGTCGCACCGTACTCGATCATTGGGTACTCGACGCCTTCGCTCAAGATGACTTACCTCAAGAGGCGTGGTCTCCGAGACCTTCATCTTCTTGGCTACCCGCTTCTTGGCGGGGGTTGCGCGGCTTCCTCGGCGGCGCGGCAAGGCTAGCCTCCGGAGCTAGCCGGAGGGTCCCGGATGAGAGGCACATGAGGCAAGCCACGGACGGCTAAACCTCGACCGCAGCCGGAAGCGATCCCGCAGCCGTCTCCTCGTCCTCTTCGTCATCGGAGGTATCCTCCACGATGACGGGATTGTCGTCGTCTCCGACTACTCGGCGCTCCTTCACCTTCTCCACCGCCGGGAATCTCAATTCCGCTCGGTGGTGGCCGCGGCTCGGAGACAAACCGCTTCACATCGTCCCGCATCAAAAAGACACAAAAGGCGTTAGCAACTCGCTACAAGTGCCTACTACTCGACGAGGTGGGTACGGCTACTTACCTCGTTGGGCGGGCGCGCGGCGGGAGAACTCCTCGACGGGGCACGCCGTGTACTCCGGCATGTCCTTGAAGATCCTCGACAACCTCTCGATGATGTCGTTGTCTTCGATTTCGCCCCCGCATCCGCGACGTGTCGTCGTCGCCGGTGTACTCGAAGCCCATCGTATCCCGCGCCGCCGGCGGCCGGATCCGACGCTTCATGAAACCGAAGGCCACATGCTCGGCCCTCGGTCCCGCATCACGCGGGGCCTTGATTCTTCCCGGCAACTCCGGAGCCGGATCCCCTCTTGCATGGTGGGTTCGTGTTCCACCACTCTTGGTGCTTGGGCTGCCGTCCGCTCGGCTTCGGCGGCTCCGGATGGTGGTTCGTGGTATAGAACCACCTCGTCTTCCAATCCGTGTTGGAGTCCACGAGCTTGTACGCCGGTGCGCTCGGCGGCATCTTCCCTCAGCGGATCCCGGCCCCGCCGACTACTGCGGGGTTGGAGGCGGGGCCGGGCCGCGGCTTCACGCGGAAAAATTTCCGGAAGAGAATCCAATGCGGCTTGATCCCCAAGAAGGCTTCGCGAGAAATGGACGAAGACGAAGTGTGGAAGATTCCGTTGGGGTTCAAGTTGAGGTACTCGATGCCATAGTACCTGAGAAGCCCTTTGAAGAAATCGCTCGCTGGGAGCGCAAGCCCGCGCTCCGCGAAGCGCGAGAACATTGGGATCTCGTCTTGCGCCTTCTCCATTGGATAGGGATCTCCTGCGGCAGATCTCCACATATCGATCTCCTTCTCCCTGATGAACCCGGAGTTCAGCAGGGTCAGCAAGTCCTCGGTCTTCACCTTCGACCTTTTCCACTCGCGGCTTGGGTCAGCGCGCGGTGGAGACGTGGGCGGCGCCGCTCCGGCACCGCCGCGGCGGCGGCTCGCATGGCTCCTCTTCTTCCCGCCGGCCTTCAACGTCTTCGACGGGGACGGCTTCATCCTCCAAGAGCAGGGGAGTCTTCACTCGCATCCGCTCGGGGGCTACCCTACGGCTTTCGGGTGGCGATGCGCTTGGATCTCTTGCGGCGGCGGTGCTCGTTGGAGTGGATCTACTTCAAGATTCAAGTGGCGAATGATCGCGGCTCACTTGGGTGAAAAACCCTAAGGGTTTCGGCTTGAATTTATAAGCCAAATCGCCTCCGTAACGGGCGGGCCGGATAAGTCCGCGCGTGGGCGACTCGGCGGCCGCGCGTGACTCTTCGTATTCTACTAGTCGACGTGCCTCACCTCGGTGGCTCGGCTACTTCTACTCGACTACCGGGACGCGGCTAGTCTCAAGAGCATCTCGGGACACATTCTTCAAGAAGACCCTTCAATTCGAGAGGAAGTACTCGACTCAAGGCTCGGGGGCTCCGTGCCACGTGTCCTTCGGTTTTTTCTCTCCGGATTTTTCGGGATTTTCTCGTGAAGGCTTCGGATAGATCCTCGCCCCGAGCCCACGGCTCGAGGCTCGGGGCTACCCTACGTGGATTGCGGTTCCGCAAATCGTATCTTCTTGACGGCTCCGGCTTCAAGACAAGACGAGCATTTTTGAAGACCTTCGAAGGCGGATTTCAAGGACGCTTGGGACTACTCGAGAAGACTTCAAGATTGCTCAAACATCGGTCGGAGTACATTCCGGCCTCGGGATGCTTCGACTACTCTTGAGGACTTTTGACTTGTAGCACTCGGGGACGCTTGAGAACTACTCGTTAAGGCCGTCAAGACTACCGGAAGCTATCTTTCTCGACTACAAAGTACTCGGGGGCTTGTCGTATGGACCTCCCCGGGCCCACTACCTCGGTGGGTACCGGGACCGACTACTCGGTGGGCCCACGGGACTACCCGACTTGCGCTACACGGCACCCGAAGGCGTGGAGCACAAGGACAAAGACACGGGAGTAGTACTCGGATAGGACTCGTACATGTTCCGCACCGTGTAGAGGTCTCCTAGACGTACTCGACTAGTACTCCTTCCCTACTCCGACTTGTAACCCCGCCTCCCGGACTATATAAGGCGAGGCGGGGACCGATCCCGGGATCACCTCATCCAATCTCAACTCACGGCGCACCGTTGCACCATCCTGTAACCGTGCCCTATCAATCCAGAGCTACGCAGCATACAGGACGTAGGGTATTACGCACCTCGCGGCCCGAACCTGTCTAAATTGTGTGTCGCGTGCCTCTTCCTTCGAGTTACCGATCTCGGCGAGTCACATTCATCTACTTCGGGTACTCCCCGTAGTAGGTTGCCGGTCCAAAACACCGACAGTTATGCTATCTTTTAGTGTCACAAGATATAATCTGAATGTTGTTTGATCTCCCCATAAAGGTGCATGGATAAAACCGGGATCAATAGTGAGGCTAGGTACAACACAATTATTCCACAAATGCTAAAATTTTTTATCGTTAAAATGGGATTTAACTTAATAAATTGCATGTAGGCACACAAAGGCATACTTACAACGGTTAACAGTTTTCTTGCTTATGCATTTAGAAATTCAGCGATATGAAACAAGATATTATGCCCTTGTAGAAAGTGTGTTAACTCATTTTGGAGAGAGACAAGTGATGTACGGGAGCACTTGATTTGTGATGGGTTTCTCAAAGAGTACATAGTGTGGAACTTACATGGAGAAGAAAGCTCCTCTCATGTGAATGTGAATCCTGGGAATAGTGATGGTGACAATGAGTCTAATGAAGAAGATGAACTGGCTGAATTGCTTAGAGATCTAGCTTGTGGTTTAGATGATAGAGGGGATTTTGAAGATAACAGTCCCGCCGAACAGCCTTGTGATGAACTAAGAGCCCTTAAAAAGTTGGTAGAAGCCAATAGTCAAGAGTTGTACCATAATTGGAAGAAGTATATAAAACTTCGTTTCTTGAATAGATTGCTTCATATCAAACTCCTTGGAGGATGGACTGAGAAGAGTTTTGACCTGCTACTAGCTTTACTTAATGATGCATTACCTCAAGGTTCAGCTCTACCTAGAAACTACTATGAGGCTAAGAAATTGATTAAATCCATTGGACTTGGGTACATTAGTATTCACAGATGTTCAAATGACTGCATTCTCTATTGGGGGGGGGGCAACATAAAGTTAAATTCATGTTCAAAATGTAAGGTTTCAAGGTGGAAATCAGTTAAGAAGAGTCTAGGTGGAAACATGTATATAAGGTTCCTCACAAGGTTCTCCGTTACTTTCCAATAAAGAAAAGGCTCCAAAGGTTATTCTTATCTTCTAAAATAGCTAAGCTAACTAGATGGCGTGATGAGGAGCGGACAAATGATGGTGTGCTCAGGCATCCAGCAGATTCTCCTCTGTGGAAAGAATTTGATAATGAAAATGAGTTGTTCGTTGAGGACAACCGCAATATCCGTCTAGCATTTGCCACCGATAGTTTTAATCCATATAGGGGCAAGAATGTTAGCTACAACATTTGGCCTGGAATTTGTATTCCATGTAATTTTCCACCTTCAATGTGTATGAAGCAATCAATTTTCATCCCTTCCTTGCTGATTCCTGGTCGGCATGCTCCTGGTAGTGACATGGATGTCTATTTCCAGCCACTTGTTGATGTTTTGTTAGATATATTTGAGAAAGGAGTTAGAACGTATGATTCGTCCAAGAAGGAGTTTTTCCAGTTGCGTGCAGCAGTATTGTGAACAATTACTGATTTCCCTGGTCTAGGTTATGCATCAGGTTGTGTCAGACCAGGTGAAGCAGCATGTCCAGATTGCCACTCTGGAAGCGCTGCGTGCCTCATGCTCACCTCCCTCACATGCAAGCACTGGTGCCGCCTCCTCGCCGACCTCGCCTTCCCCCGGAAGCCACCCCTGCTCGTCCCCACCACGGCGCTCCCATGCCCCGAGCCCGGGTTCGACTACCTCGGCTAGTGGGCCATCGACTGCCGCCACGGCCGCGTCCTCCTCCGCCAATCCGGCCAGAACAGGCTGCTTGCCTAGGATCCCATCTCCGGCCGCTGGCGGAAGCTGTGGGATCCCAGATCTGTCTACCGTTCCTCTTCCTACTCCAGCGTACGGGCGTAGTGCTCTGCGCAATGGACAGCTGCAGGCACCTTGATTGCCAAGGCAGCCCGTTCCTCATCGTCTTCATAGAATCTGACGACATCAGTGGGCTCGTCTTCGTAGAGACAGATGTCAAACCTTCTATACTATGCAACAGAGAAGCCGAACCGATTCATGAACTTCAATATGGTTTTCTAACATATTTAATAAGCTTATTTTTTTTGTGCTTTTCTCTAGTCAGGTATGCAATCTGGTTATGCACTTGTTCATGAGTTCATCTATCTGAGCAATAACATGGAACATTCTTTTGGCAGTTAGGAGAAATTTCTTCGATTCCCAAGCAATGGAAATTTACACTTTTGTTACAGCCATTACCCAGTGTGCAGTTGAAATGTTAAATAGTTGATCTATGAAATAGCTGGTTGGAATAGCCTCTAATTAGATGATGCGTGTTGGAAGAATTTCTCAAGCAGAGCTGTACATTGTTCGCCCATTTTACTTCTCGTGGACGAAGTTCGATGAAATTTTTGGGAAAATTTTAGTTCAGTGAAATTTTTGGGAACATTTTTTAGGACTCTTTTTCAAGACTTATTAGAAGTATTAAACATAGACTAATTATAAAAATAATTACACGAATGGAAGGAGAATCGTCAGATTAATCCATTAAGCCTAATTAATTCATCATTAGAAATTGATTACTGTATCACACTGTTGTCTAATCATGACATAATT
Organism: Cenchrus americanus; assembly: GCA_947561735.1. NCBI lineage: Eukaryota > Viridiplantae > Streptophyta > Magnoliopsida > Poales > Poaceae > Cenchrus > Cenchrus americanus. Next base: position 253,775,320 of record OX387245.1, read on the forward strand.
AGACTTGTTAGATTTGTCTTGAAAATTAAGTGAGGGGTTGTGAAATGAGTTTTGTCATCACTTCATGTTTAATACTTCTAATTATTTGTTGTGATGGACTGATGGTTAGTAAGGGAAATTTTGGAAAATAAACAATATCTAAAAACCATATCCAAAAATGGCTTAGTCCAGAATCGGTAACTTTTAGAAATTGATTTGAAATAACATTGTACTGCCCTGTTAATGAAGTGTGATATATCCTAAACAAACTATATTCATTCAAATCAAGAACCAAATTTCGGGGGAAACTTGCAGGCTTGATCATTGTTGTGGGTTGCATCAAGGTGTTAACAGCGAACGGTTGATTCCTCCATAAGTAAATGGAAATCAGCTTGATCATTGTGGAAATATACAGGTCGGCCTATTGAGTTCCAAATCAAACATTTTGTTCAGAAAATTCTAGCAAACTATTCACAAAATTCTGCGAGCAAAGCAAATCAAATCAACTTTCGAGACGAATGCTGACGTCACGTGCAAGCCTGAAGAAGAGAAGCTGGGTGGAACCAGACCAAGTAGCACTCGGTCCGCACCGCACCCGAGATATTTTGAAAATTAACCTTAAGTTGGCACGCCTCACTTAATATGACCCTAGTTCGCAAGGGGGGTTGCAAATTTACGAGCGACCGTAGGGAGCGTCCCCTACCGTCAATGTCTGACAGTTGCCCACATGCTCTTCCACATTGACTTTTGAAATCACCAGAAAAAAAAGTTAAGAAAAAGTATTTGCGTGCAAAAGTTTCTGATCGAACTTTGTATAGAAAACTTAGGAAAAAATTAGAGGAAAAACTTTCGTGAAATTTTGGATAAAAAAAGCTTGAAGAAAATTTCGAATAAAATTTTGACAAAAAAATTCGGATCAAAAAGTTTTGAAGAAAATTTCGGAAAAAGTTTTGAGAAATTTCGAATAAAGTTGTGACGAAAATTTCGGATCAAAAAAGTTTCGAAGAAAATTCCAAAAAAAATTGATGAAAATTTCGAATAAAGTTTTGACGAAAATTTCAGATCAAAAAGTTTTGAAGAAAATTTCGGAAAAAGTTTTGAAAAAATGTAGAACAAGTTTTGCAAAAAAATCCGAAAAAAATTGATGAAAATTTCGAATAAAGTTTTGACGAAAATTTCGGATCAAAAAGTTTTGAAGAAAATTTCGGAAAAAGTTTTGAAAAAAATATAGAACAAGTTTTGCAAAAAAATCGAAAAAATAAAAAGAAAAATACCTGACGCCGCCGGCCAACGCTCTCTACTGACGATGGATGAGATAGGAAAGGTATTGTGAATGGATTCATTACCGTGGGGCCCGCGCACATGGGGAGAGTTGGAAATCGACCGTGAGGAGCGGACTCACCGGTCAACAGTAAGCTCAACATCCTGGTTCGCAAGTCTTTCGAAATTTAATCTCGAGACACACGAATTCTTCGACTCGAGGGTTTTTCACTCTTCTCCACCATTTCATGATTTTCTTTTACATTTTGTTTCTCCAAACCAACTTAGCGAGAAAGAAAATTAGGAAATGATTTTCTTTTACCGACTCAACATGAGGGGCAAGGATATGGAAAAGGAGAAAGAAAATTAGGAAATGATGAAAAAATAGGGAGAAACCTCCTAATTGAAGAGTTCACATGCCTCGTGGTTAAATTTCGAAAGACTTGCGAGTAGGGGTCATATTATGTGAGGCGTGCGAACTTAAGGTCATATCTCCACCGCACCGCGCGACACTTTGTTCCTCAATCTCGTTCCTTCCGTTCCCATCCCCCGCTACAATCACTTGGGGGGCGAAAAGGAGGCGACGCGCGATTCCGTTGGCCCCGTCCCTCTCCGGCGGCCGAGCGGCACCGAGAGATGGATGTGGGCCGGGGAATTGCCGCGCGGATGTTCATAGTCTAGGGTCGTGTTGTCCTAGGTTTAGGTTTTGCTCGCCGTCGGTCTTCGGTGGCGACGCTAGGTGTAGCCGGGGGACGACGCTCCCTTGCGGCATGTGTGTCGGGCGACGGCGGCGACGGCGCCGTGGAATAAGTGCTCCGGCCCTCTTCCTCGCTCGAGTGGCGAGCTACTCCGACGCCATTGGCGAGGTCGGGGAGCTATGTGCGGGAGTCCGAGGCCGGCATCTCGTCATCTTGTCCGGGTGATGTTGTTGTTAGCCTTTCTCATCAAAGGTGCGGTCTTGGTTGCGGGTGATGTGGTTGATGGCCAGGCTGGATCCGGATCGATTTCTCCTCGGCGGCGGCGGTCGTGATGGCGAATCCAATTCCGGGAGGCCGGAGGAGTTGGGGGCGCGGCCCCGGTCGACGGGCGACCGCCGATGGCCACATATACATTAACTCCAACAAGAGCCTCGGTGCGATGGGACTTCTCCGGTTCATGGTGGTGTTCATCCTCTTCGGCGACGACGAGATGCATCTCGGGTGGTGGTTCGAGAAGGTCTCAAGGGTATCGTTATAATTTTTCTTTCTGCTAGGGCCCTTTTCGATGTTTGGCGGGCAAACCTGTATGTGTCTATGTACGCTTTCCGTAATACGTGTCTGTACTTGTACGTGTCTATGTACGCTTTCCGTAATACAGATACGTATATTATCAAAAAAAAAAAATCCCCCACCCAAACCCTAGCCTCACCGGCGATGCCGCCGCCGCACCCGCCGCCGGAACTGGTAGAGGACGCCGTCTCCGAGATCCTCCTCCGCCTCCCGCCGGACGAGCCCGCATGCCTCGTGCGCGCCTCCCTCGTCTGCAAGCGCTGGCGCCGCGTGGTCTCCGACCCAGCCTCGTGGGTGTACTCATCCGTGGATGATTCGTGGAGCGAGCCGGCCTCTGTTCAGGTGGGCAATGACTCCTACGTGCAGATGACCAGGGGGCTCCTTGTTGGAGATGAAATATACTTTGAGTTTGCGCTTGGTGCCAAGATTCTGAAGTATGACTTGGGGAAGAATTGCTTAGCTTTGATGGACTCGCCGCACATGTGCTGCCCGGCTGTCCTCATGCTTACGTCCGACAATTTGCTGGGCCTCATCGGCATTGAGGGTTTAACCATTCACTTGTGGTCCAGGAAGGTGAATCCAAATGGAGTTTCTGTATGGGCACAATCCAGGCTCATCGAGCTTGAGAATCTGATCCCCAGTGACAACCTCTTTAGCCGGGCTTATGTGATTGGTTTTGCTGAGGGTGTTGGTGTCATCTTCTTGCGGACAGTTATTGATACCTTTACAATTGAGCTCAAGTCGAAGCGAGTGAGGAAAATAAGCACACATATGGACTGCTACAACGCTATTCCCTTTATGAGCTTCTACACTCCAGGTATGTTATTAGCTCTTTGATTAATAATCACGTACTCTGCAGGATTCTGTATGTGTATGCTACTATGTTTAGTTTTCTGGTTTATGGATGATTAGTCGTGATGTTAGTTTTTATATATTCACACAAACAATTTATGTGCTTGAACAGATTGAATATATAGTGTCATATTATCACACTTAGTTTTGGTTAGATTCGACTTGTTAAGGATGTTGCATTATTGGTGGAATTGCTGGAATATGAATAGTTTGCATTGGTGGAATCTCTGAAATATGAATAAAGCCTATGGAACAAATTTCAGTTTAATTTTCTGCTAGGAACTTATGAGGTTAGCTGATGTCTGAATCATAGTCTTGTAGATCTTTTGAAAGTAATACTGATATGTAGCTCATCAAGCCTGAATGCTGGGTTGGTTATGAGTTTTATGATGTTATCTTTTTCAGATTGTGGTAAGTTGTCATATCCAGCAAGACTATCTGAGTAATGTGCCACTCGACATTAAATATGGTGGAATGAATGAATCATCTCAAGTCTGCTGCTGTTATCTTCACTCGAGCTATTACTACCTAGTCGTTTCTTTTCTGTTCAGCAGTTTAAATACGGTTGCTCATGTTATTATGGTCAGTTGTTGTTCCTTGTTACTTTCAAATTTGTCCCGCTATAAACAACCAAAAGCTGTACTTCATGTTAATTTATCAGGCATATTCTTTCCACGATATGAAATTATGTCCCTTTGTTACAGCCATTGGCCATTCGGAGTGTTGAATAGTCGATCTAGTTGATAAAGTAGCTGCTTGGAATAGGGATTTGCACATTAGAGAAACCTTTCTAGGAAAACTGCATAATTTTATGTTTCTTTAATATGTCCGGTTATTCTTATGCGTGCATGCAACCTGAGACTTCATTTCCATTCTCGAAAGAAAAATTTTCCCTTTGTTACAGCATTGAACAATTGATCTACGAAGTAGTTGCTTGGAATAGCTTCTGGTTAGACTATGTGTGTCGGGACAACTCAAGCAGAGCTGCATGTCATTTTACCTCTTATTTAGAACCATATCTGAAACTGGACCCTCAGTTCCTGGATTTGTATCTTCTTGGAATTTGATGGTATATGAGTGATAGGTTCTGTTCCAGTAATTTCACATCCATGCCTGAACTGTGCCTACACTTGGAAATTTCAGCACATGAATGATGGTTCAATCTCAGTACAGGAAGTTTATCATAGACTAATGAAGTGCAGACTGCAGAATATCCTAAACAAATCGTGTCAGATGAAGCTCTTTTTATCTTCTTCTAGCATTGATTATGGGAGATAGCAATGGCTTCTTTGTCGCTTTACAGTATCATGGAACATGTACAAGCAGCTACAAGAGGAAGCACGTGACAGTTGAGAGTAGCTGTAGAAAGTTGGTGAACACCCGAATGATGAAGTCTGCCACTCTTTCTCAGAACAGAGTATGGGTGACTCTGTTTTGAGCGAGGAAGGATTTCACTTTACAAGCTGATGCTGTAATGACGCGACTAATACAAATGGGGTTGTGAAGTGTAAAATGTTTATACACTAGGAACGTGCCCGTGCGTTGCTACGGGCAAAACAAAATATTATCATGTCTCATATTAGTCGCCATGCATATAGATTGAGAAAAAAAATCAGCATCGAGAGATGAAAGAAGATGGATTATTAGTGACAATGAAATGAAGAACTAAATGGTGAAAGCACCAAGAAGGATCTAAATGGTGAGAAAATAGTTCCGTTAGCATGACTCTATATTGAAAAGGTCAAAATTCAAATGATCAAGCCAAAGTATAAGTTATCACATATACAATACTGTGAACTGCTCAAACTGTATTTGATCTCCAATTAACATGAATCCAACGTATAAGTTATCAAATATATGAGTTTTATTGTCACATTAGTTTCCAGCAAACTAATTGCTGCGAGAACATCAAAAGTTACTTGTCTATGATTTTGATGTTGATGGATCACCAAGAAGCAAGCTCCTCTCAAACGTACACCATCAGGTATCATCTCCAGTAAGAGTGCTTAACGCACAACAAGAGAACAATTATGGAAAATGGAATGACTTTCTTTTCCCAAAAACATTTCAGAAGGGATTAAGAAAATATTCCAAGTACCTGAACACAAGAAAATCAATTTTGCTCGTATGTTGTATCTATATGGCATAAAATCCATGTACCTGAACAAAAGAAAATCAACTTTGCTCATGTGAAATTTGTATGTAGTCATGTCCTGCAACCATAGCAAAGAAATACACTACTGCAAAACATGACACTATGTGCTGTTACAGATACGGAGAAAGGAGAGGAAGCAATTGCATACCTTGCACTGGAAATAAGGTTGATAGCATCTGATGGCTTGAGGTCAAAGTTAATGGTTTTTCTTCATCTCCAAACTGGCATCATATAGACATAATTCAGATCAATGTAAGCATTGTTTATCTGATAGTCTATCTACATTGAGATATATATCACCTTGTCTCCCTACACTTAGAGACGCCCTTGTAATCATGATACTAACTTAGACCTTACGGACTTTTGCCAGATGGCGTGCAGATACATGACAAAAAGTGTAAATGTGCTGCCAGAAAATTACCATACTTCCTTAAGGCAACATTATAACATGAACAATTTGCTACTTTAGCCTACTAACTGCATTGCATATTTTCAACACTGAATTTCTGCTAACAGTAATGACAGAATAATTACACTAAATTTCACTGGAGCACGATCTTCTCAAAGTATGAACTAACTCAATGCAGCTCCCTAATAAATACTGCTATTTTGATAAGATTCATAAAAATAAACATTATGCAGCATCTTCCTATGTATTTTGGGGACCAATAACATGCGCTCTAAAGAATTCACCTGACATCGCGTAGTATTATTTCCAAAAAAAGAGCTATATACGGAACTAAGCACATACTTGGCACATATCGACTTTGTAACTATGCCTAGTAGCATGAAACAACAAATGATCCTTATTGCAATATTCCCCACACCATGTCAATTTTGTTTGATTGAAAGGAAAACACCAGCATAGCCCAACGATCATTTGGATAAATATCCCGACCCTCCCCCAGTGTGCTCCTCACTGGATTACATTATGTTCTGCATAGGCTATTCAAAAATTATAGCACTACTAGCTGATAATTATGTTATGCTTTATTATTCACAAACTGTAGCTGATCCTTCATAAGTGATTACTACCATATAAATTGAACGGTTCCCCAATTTTAGAAACATAATAATAACATAAGGCTTTCACACCAAACTGATTATCCAATATATAACATGTATTATTTTCAACCTTAAGAGGAGTTTGCATATATTTGCTTTTATGGTTAATATATACAATAACTCCTGTCCATGCCGGTACCTATATAGGTTTCAGTTTTGTCGGGATTCAGATAGACAGCTCCCTTTCTTCTCCCTCCATTAGCATACTTCATTCCAATTGGAACTACTAAAGAAGAAACTAGCTTATAATTAGTACGTGTAGGCACTCAAACATTTGGAGGCTGAAGACGAATGTTGAGATCTTGCATTACCTGCATCAGGTGTTGCCATGATAGTTCCACCAGATGGATCATTTGCGTACAGAAGGTCCCTAAAATCTTATCAAAAGTATCACATTGTTACACACAATGAATTTTTGTTGTGAAACTTACAAGCCCTTGAGCAGGAAAATTGATCATGTATAACTTGGCCAAATCAAATAATCAAACCAAGTAGTAGGGATTGACTAATTAGTGTTCTACATCTAAGTAGGGTCACCCCAATAAGTAGGATTGCCAACGGAAGGAGAGAATGGAGTCACAAGAAGCGGATCGGAAAAGGGAGGACGGCGGAAAAAGGGATTGGCAGAATACCTCGACAACGAGATGGCAGGGGAGCCGACCTTCTGCTCGCCACCAAGCGGCGGCGGCGGTGGCATCCATGGACCCTAGCGGAGCCCATAGGAGATGTCAACGGCGACGCCCACGGACGGTGGGAGGAGAGGAGCGGTGGCGTCCACAGATAACGGGGGAGAGGAGCGGTCGCGACGTTGACCCGGATCTGTTCGGAGGTAGAGGCGAAATTTGGCCCGCAGAAGACATCGACGACATGCGAGTCCACGGACGGTGGGGGAGATGGCGGAGGCATCCATGGGTGCCGGCGGGGTGCATGAACGATGACGTTCACGAATGGTGGGGGGAGAGGAGCTACGACGACGGCGGCCGGATCGGTGTGGTAGCGTTGTCGACCCGACGGTGCTTCGCGTGGCCCCGACGGCGAGAGGCGAGAGGGTGCACGGTTAGGGAGGCGGCATGCGAGTGCGTAAGGGAGTGCGGAGAGGCGGGGGCGCGACGAATGGGGAGGTCGAGGTGGGCCGCGGGCAGGGGCGCGGAGAGGGCGCGACGGATGGGGAGGTGGCGGCGTGTGGAGGCTGTGGATTGGCCTGCAGCCACGATGATGGCGTGGTCAACGACGGCGACAATGCACTGAGGTTGGATGGCGAGGGAGTGGAGGATGACGGCGCAAGATTTTGGAATTGCAGCAATAAGTTATCTTTGCCATCTTAATCCCTTGTTTGAGTTGCACGGTAGAACTGTAATCTATATTTCTGCTCACTGGTGCTTGATTTAATTGGATGATGATGAAATTGTACAACTGTGTAGCTATCTACTATATATTGTGCTAACAACCTCAAGTTTTCCAAGTGTTTGAAGTCTACTAATTGTGTCTTAATTTCTGCTCACTGGTGCTTGATTTAATTGGATGATGATGAATTATACAACTGTGCAGGTATCCGCTATATATTGTGCCGACAACCTCAAGTTTTCTAAGTGTTTGAAGTATTGTGTCTTAATTAATAGCAACCTCTGTCGTTGTTGTTTTCTTGTGCAGATCCCTTGGGAAAGGATCAAGTTACATAAGAACTTCGATCTGTTGCACAATTAGAATCATGGTCATATACAGAGTTCTTTTCATGTTAACAATGGGAACGTTGATGGTTGTTGGTGTGCCGCTTGAGGATGCCAAAGGTGGTCTGGGGCCTTTTCTTTCGAAGGTAGTCTATCAGGTCCTAAACAATGAAGATGTAAAAAGAGATCTGGAGTCCTATTCAGTTATGTTGGGTTGCGCACACTGTAGGGTCTTTTCAGTTGGTGTAATCCCAATGTGATTTCCGAGCAAGAGTTTGTTGAGGAAGTCACTCACTTTTCCCACACTGCGTTGGCACTCATTGCAGCCTCCAACGGGAAGTGCTGTCAGTGTAAGTTGAAGCTAAATATCAAGTGAACGGTGCACCAAAGAGCTTTACTAATGCATTCATTCTGCTATTTGCAGGTTACCTACTGAAGAAGTTAAAAGGGATTGGGTTTGGTGAAGAGAAAGTCAACCTTCAGATACTTAACTTTTTGATCAAAAGGGGTATGAGTTTATCTCTTTCAAATATTTGCTTTTAAATTTGCACTGAAATCTGAAACTTTTGAGGAAATTAAATAGAGGTCCTTAGAGTTTGCTATGCCTCTGCATTTGGCTCCAGCCTTGAATAACATTTAGCCTCATAACGCAAATCTAAGTTTTTGAAGTTGACATTGTCAGCTATCTCCCAATTTAGTTGATTGATGGTGGTTGTACAATTTATTGTTATTTACTCTACTGTGATAACAAACTCAAAATCATTTTTGAAGTTTGACAATGTCGTGTGTACACCTTGTGTACTGAATAGTAATAGGAACCTTTGTTTTTTCATGTGCAGATCCACGAGGAAAGGAGCAAGTTACATAGCAACTTCCATCTGCTACGCTGTTGCGATCGTGGTCGTATATGGAGTGTTGTCATTGCTATAGCACCACATTGTCTAATCATGTCTTAATTGGGCTCAGTAGATTCACCTCGTAATTCACCAGGGTTTTGTAATTAATCTACATTTAATACTCCTAATTAGCATGAACATCCATGTGATGAGTGAATTGTAGAAACTTGCCGATCTAATCAAGGCCTTAGTGTTTATTGATTTGTTGAGTTCGCGGAAAGGTAACTTGTCAATAAAAGCTCCTCTAGTTATGCTTCGTGTTGAGAGAAGTTTGTAAGCTATTTATCCCTCCTATGTTTTCATCACCTCTTGTAATTTTGTACATACAATGTTTAATTTTGCATTCGATTCATTTATAGAAATTAAGCCATGCATATGAACTATAAAGCATAGAAAGAAATTGTACCACTTTTCAGTAAGGTCTGAGTTACTTTTCAAAGATGAGGGGCATGAACACGTTTTAAGCATAGAAAACGCATACTGAATGAAAGATCGATAAACAAGTGGGAATGGACATTATATGCTGCCATGTGGAAGACAGCCAAACCATCCCATTCAAATATCTCTACTCTAGAATTTTTCTCATCTTTATTATCCAACCACACAAATGTCTAGCTCTAGGATTTTCCTTTTTTTACTTTGCCGCGAAGTCCTACAAATTGTTTCTCATGCTTACTCTCTAATATTGTAATATTCTTTCCATGTATGAGTGGTTATTATGAATACTCTTCTTCAACATGTATTCACCACGGTAGACAACTTAACCTACATCTATACGCGCCCTTAAAACTTCCGTGCTCTACTCCCTCTATCTCCAAAGAGTGTCTTTGGTCTTATCCTAAATCAAATTGTCTTATGTTTGACTAAGTTTATATGAAACATATATTAAGACTTTTGATGTCTAACAACTTTCACTAAATTAATTATCAACTATATTTACATAGCATACATATTTAGTGTGATAAACATTGATACTTTTCATTATAAATTTGGTCAAACTCCAAATAGTTTGACCGAGAAGAAGTCAAAGTAGATACTCTTTACATGACAGAGGGAGTACATTCTAAGCCGGCTTCTTTCCTTTCCCTTATGACAAGGTCTTCCTATCATTCTCGTATGTGGTGGCGTCCAGGCAAGGGTGCCTCCGCCAGTCGAAGGTGGTGTTTGTGCTCAAGGTAGCGATGTTGTGTGGCCGACGGCAACACCCGTGTCGAAGTCGTATCCGGTTTCCGATTGTGTGCCATGTCAATGGATGGAGTCCCCTTGATGCACCACATTTGCTGGCATGTAATTGTAATTAGTTATTAACCACAGTCCGGTATTTGTCGTTGGTCTGCACACGGCGCACAACAAAGGGGACATAAAAATCATCTCTCCCACTTCAAATTTTTTTCTCCACTTCTTATACAACATGTAGTACTCTGTGTTAAAATTTTGTACATTTTTGTACTTGTTTGCTATATCTAACTAATTGATTACATTTCAAGTATTTTTTGAAGCAAATCAAATTTGAACTAAAAGTGATTCAAATAATAGAATAAAATGAGTGGAAAAATGATATTCATGTTATTTGGCCTGAATTAAGGCCTTTCCCAGGAAATCAAAAGAAAGTTCGAATGATTTTAAAATTTTAAAAATGCAAATGAATTCCGAAAATTATGAGATTTGTCAATATCTCATGATTATATGTGTGGAGGCGATGGTAAAAAATTGAGTGAGTTTTGCAATTTTATTAGGTATGATGTTTACAAATGGAAACATCTCCGAAAAAGAATAAGAGACTTGAAAAGAATGCAGCTAGGTTTGGATTAAAAGTGATAATCAAATTTGAATTTGAATTCATAATTTTTTCTGTAGACAATAGACGACATAAGTTATTCTATGTAAAATTTTGGTGTTTTAAGCCATTTGATAATTTTGATGTTTTGTATGCAAAATTTGGATTTGATTAAATAGGCCTTTGTGGTGCGTTTTTAGTTTGACGCACGACAAAGAGGTCTCTTTGTTGTGCGTCTTTGTTTTGGCGCAAGGTAAAGATGTGTCTTTGTCGTGCATCTTTTTTTTAGCGCATAACAAAGCTCTAAATACACGTTGAGATTTGTTAAAAAAATAAAAGTTTGTCGTGGGCCCAAACTAAGGTGCACGACAAAGTTTGTGGTTTGGGCCAGCCGGCCCATCAGCCCATACAGGTCGCCGCCCCCTCCTCGAAACTAACCCTGTGTATAAAAGCACCCCCCCTCCCGGTCTCCCACCCACCAACCCCACTGTCCCGACCACACTGCCTCCCTCTCCACTCCCCGCAGTCACGCTCACTCCACTACCGCAGCGCGCCGCCTCCTACTCCTCCTTCCCTGATGGACCCCTACCTCTCGTCTCCCGACGTGGTGCGGCCCCCTCCCTCTCTTTCTCTAGATTCGGCGGTGAGGTCTCCGTGGCCGGCGAGCAACGAACGCAAATCGCACATCAGTCTGCTCCTTGTCGTCCCCACCGACACGAACATCTCCACGTCGTATCTGCTAGTGCGACTGCCTCCTCTAGATCCAACACTAGGGCTTCCTCTTTGTCACACCCGATTTCCGAAGAGGAACCAAGTGCATCTCATATGTGCGCCGGGATCGGTTCACACACATATGATAGACAAAAACGAGTGAATTATCATAAACGGTAATCAAACGTATTTCAAAGTTTAACCTCTTATTACACTCATGCGGGGAGACTCGAAGGTCTCTAACAACGGAAAACGATAACTACTCGTCGAGTCCTCGTCTTCCGCTCCCACGAACGGCACTTGATCGGGGGGTCCGCAAGCCTCACGGCTCATCGAAGTCATCGTAGAACTCCCCTCCAAAGTTCTCCTCGCGAACGGCGATAGGCAAGGCCGAGCACACTTATGGTTGGAGCTCGGCAAGTGGGGGAAAATGCAAGGCTATCAAGGATAGGCTAAGGTTTTGCGGCGGTTAGCATTTTAATGTTGGTCAAGTTTTTAGTTAAGGAACTCCTAGTTACTAGGTGTAAGTTCGTACCAACCCACTTAAGAAAAACTTAAGAGCCCAAAACGACCCAAGCTCAACGAGCTTCAACAACCACGATTTGTCTCATCTTTAAGTTTATTAATCATGTGAGGGTCCAAGCCGCTCATGACCGTGAGCACGGCTGATCGATCAGTTTTACACTCTGCAGAGGTTTGCACACTTTACCCACAGCTCGCGTAAAAGCTCCGAAGAACTTTAAACCCAACCATGCGATGCTGGCCAAGCACCATACCACACTTCCGAGGTGTGATTGCATAGGGACGCTACGAAGCCTTTACAAAGGCATGCAAAAGACTAACGACCCGCATAGTTACAGATCAGGGCGGACCATAACCCTCCCTAGTGGTCAGCACCTTAGCAAAGGCTACTACCCCAAAAGGGCCGGGCTATACCCCTGCAACCCGGATCCCCCTCTGCTCCTTACGGAAAAGGGCCACTAGTACGATCACACACCTAATTATTCGGCTAAGGTCAGAGCCATGTAACACTGTGGTTGCGCATGTTTTCTTGGGTGGTTCTCCATGTTCCGATTAAATCGAGTGTTCTTGCATTACCCAAAACATTAACTATAAACCAGGTATCATTTCCATAAAAGACCCATTTAACCTTCCCATGTTAAGCAACTAGCGTTTTCTACCCAAAACTTTATTTAAAAGGGTTAGGCCAAGGATCAGGGTAAAAGATCTAGGTAGGTCCTTAAAAAGGTTTTCCCGTCAATTTAATGCAATGATAACATAAAGTAAACATTAATTTGAAATGCAATTATATAGGACGAGAAAGAGAACATGCGGGGGGGAGAAGACCACTTGCCTTCCTCAACTACGGTAAAAGCTTCTTCCTCTTCGAACAAGCGCTCCCGATCGTCCCCGAGAGGTGGCTCAGATGAAACAGGCACGATATCTACGATGCACACATAAAGCATACAATAAATAAAACAGATCACCAAACAATGCTAAAGGCTAAAAACATGCTACTAAAACGACGGGCTCGCTGAGACGATCGTAAGGACTACTAGAACGCTAAAATCGGAGCTATAACGGAGAAGTTATGCTAAAAACAAGGTTTAAGGACTAATCTGCGATAAACTAAACTATACAGGGGCCTAACAGCAAGAATACAGGGGCTAAAACTTAAATAAATTTAAAAACAGAAGGTTTAAACTCTAAAAGAGCTATTCTGGACCTCTGAGCAAAGATTTAATAAAAACAGGGGCTTAAATACAAAACTCAGGACTGAAATGTAAGGATCTTCTAAAGGTGGAAGGGTTCGGACAGAATATTAAAGAGCTCAGGGGGTTTTTCATAAAATGGCCGGCGGCCACCGCGTGGACCTGGGCTGGGCGCGATCTGTGCCGTCGATCTTTGATCGGGCGGCGGGCGCGGTCGTAGACCGCCGCGTGGACCAAGTCCACGCGGTCCACGGTGGACCGAGGGCGAGGGGGGGGGGGGTTTCATCCTTTTAATGCGGGCCGTTGGGCGTGATCTACGGGCCGTGGTCGCGTGTGTGCACCCGACGGCGGCGCCGGGCCGGCCCGCGGCGGCGCCGGCCGGAACCTCGCCGGAGGTTCGCCGGCGATTGCAAAAAGGGGCTAGGGGCCACGGTTTTGGACGGGGAAAAGGCTCTACGCGAAGCTGGGGCGACGGGTGGACTTCTCAGGTGGCTAGGAAGGTGGCTCCGGCGGTCATGTTGGCTAGCACCGCAAGGGGGCGGGTCGCCGGCGGCCGGTGTGCGGCGGTGTGCCCTACGACTCAGTGTAAGCGAAAAGAAGGGCGAGGAAATGATCCTTACGGTGTATAGGAGCTTTGGTGGGCGAGGAATCGACGAATGAAGCGGCAGCGGTGGAGATCAGTGCCGGCGGCCGGCTCCGATGGGTGGCGACGGCGGCGAGCGATTAGAGCGCTAGGGACCCTGCGGGTGCAAATTGATGCACGAATAAGTTCACAAATACAAAGGGGAAGTGAAAGGGAGGAGTTGAGGAGCTTCACCGATGGCGGGCGGCGACGTGCGACGGCAATGGCGCGGCGGCGCACGGGTCACGGCGGCGGCGCAAGAGGCTAGGGCACGGGAGGGCGTTGGAGCTCGGTGAAGCGAAGGGGGGGGGGTAGCGGGGGTGCCCCGGGGGGGTTTATATAGGGCCGAGGGGGGCGCGGGAGGCGGTTCACCGGCGGCCTCGCCATTAACGGCCACGGTTTGAATAGGAGTTAAGGGGGGAGGGGGTTAAAGGAGGGTAACGGCCGAATTAAGGGAGGGGAAATGAAGGAGGGGCATCCTTGCGTTCGATTAAGGGGTTTTGATGGCGGGGGAGCGACCGGCCGGCCGGAAATGGCCGGCGGCCTTGATGGGGGGCGCGGTTACCCCGCGGCTGGAGGTAGGGGAAGCCTGACGGCTGGGCCCCTCCTGTCAGCCCCTCGGCGCAAAAGAATAAGGGGAGGCGCAGTGCTGGGCCGGCGGTGGAGGCGGGTTGGGCCGCTGGGCCGGTTTGCTCGCGCGGGAAAGAAAAAAAAGAAGAAAGGCCAGCCGGCCTGGGATCTCGCGGGCTGGGCTAGAAAGGGAGAGAGAGAGAGAGAGAGAGAAGAGTTTGTCTTTTTTTTTTCAAATTTCTTTCAAATTCATTTTTCAAACATTCAAACTCCAATCAAATGAAAACCATGCATTCAAACCATGATGCACAAACACTTATTATCTCTAAATTATTTTGGTGATGTTTATTTGTTTAAAAGCCAATTTGTTTAATGATTTATTTATGTCCTTAAGGAATTTTTAAACCTAGCCATTTGTTGCTATAATATTTTAGTGATGGAATTTTAGGGTGTTACACTCTTCGTCATTCTTGTCAACGTCACGACTTCCTTGTTGTTCCGACTGTCTACTCATCATCGCCGCACCCTCCCCTCCTTCCTCGTCGTTCCGGTCGTCTCGTCGATGGTGAAGGACGTGCACGGTTGTGGAGGAGCGGAGGAGGAGCATGGCGGCGGTTCCAGCCACCACGCGAAAGGCAGATCTCGTCGACCTGTCACCCCCTCTACCTCCCTCCTGGCGGAGAACGACTGTACCCCCCTCTTCTCCCTCCCACAAGGGTGCACGGAGGGGCGGTCTCCCCCATCCATGGAGGTGCGAGGCGAGCGACACCTCCTCCCCCAGCGGCGTACGTGCGGCCTCCCACTCCTCAAATGATGGCGAGTAGCCTCCTCCCTCGACAGCATGAGGCGACTTGCACGGAGGACGGGCAGCGGCGCGGCAACCAGGAGCTCCTGTAGCTCCTTTTTATTTTTTAACGTTTTGTCGTGCGCCTGCCTGGGGTGCACAGCAAACCCTTTGTTGTGCACCCAAATAAATGGCGCACGACAAAGACTGATTTGCCATGCAAATAATAACAGAGGCTTACTGTGCGCCATGGTAAAAAACACAACAAAGATTTTGCCGTGCTTTTTTCTTACCTTTGCTGTGTGCTGTCAGCGCACGACAAGTGTGGGTCCTCCGGTAGTGACTAGTACAAACATTCAGGACAGGTATAGGGAGTAGATATTTGAAATCGAAGACGACAATTGTTTTCAAGGATAATTGCCCCGTTTGGATGACAAGAGAATTTTAGAATCCAAAATCCAAAGTCTTGTTGACTTCCAAACATGACAGATTTTGCCTCAATATTATGAAGCCATATTATTGTATTCCCATAATCCTGGAATCCGGAGTGGACTAGCTTCCACTCAAAATCCAGATTCTTAAAATCTGATTTTGCATCCAAACCGAACCAATGCAATGTTTTATTCCGAAGCTTATGTCTACTAGGAGCACAAAAGCAGATGAATGTATGATGCTACCATCACTTAGGGACCGCACCTTTTGCTGGTAGAACAATCATGAGGCAAGTCGACCACCACCAAATGACGTACTTAATCCTAATTTTTGAAGGAAAATTCCGTGTCAATTCTCTTCAGACAAGTCTCCAATCCAACACGGTGAGTATATGAAATATGATTCTTCGTTTTCTTCATAGGGTGATGAAGATAGCTGATTGCCCACGTATTGAACCTTGGAGGTACTCCAATGGTACGCTATAGCATGAAAATGAAAGAGATGCAAAAAGATGACCTCTTCGTAAGGATCGAATCCAATTATACGGATAGCAACACCGTATTCGACGTTCGATTGATCCACATCCTGAATGTCAATGTCCGTGCCAAAGTCCCATTCCAGCACCCCTTCCTCTATCCCATCTTCTTCTCTGTCTTCGCGGTGGAAACTCTGCAAGATCCAAGGACCAATGGTACGATGATCAACGTTCTCCCAGACGTGCGTCGATATAGCAGCCAAGTTTTTCTCATGCGCCAATGTCCACTCTACCTCGCCGCCAGACTCACGGAGGAACCAAATCTGAAGCTGGTATCCACAGGTGAACGCGCAATAGACGCCGCTCTTTGATTTCCCGATACGAAGTTCCCATTCCACACCATTTGGTCTTGCATCTGCGACTGCCGGTGTTTTAATCACTCTGTACTTGTCATCGGACAGAGATAATCTGCGGTTGAATAATCAATGAAAAAACAGAAATTTGATCATCAGGTGGTATTCCATAATTCATGATGAAAAGCAGAATGCAAGGAAAAGATCAACATAATTAGTGTGCAATTATTCTTCTGGATGTATGAAGAGTCTTGATGTAGGATAGTCGATACCGCACAATGAAGCCCTCATTGAAGTGAATGTACAACGATCCGTGCCAGTATGCATTATAGCAATGGGATATGCTGCTTGGTTGCTGAAGAGCCAACTGCACCAGGTCGGGGATGGCAATAGCCTCCCCTTCCCGGACAATCGACCTGTTCTCCCACCGCTGTGTTCCCGACGAGAAGACCTGGACCGTCCATGGCGACGGCGGCCATGCCACTAGCTGCCCCTCTGCAAACTTTTTCTTAAGCTGATCTACAGACACAAGATACGGGAGCCCAAGAACCTGGTAGTGCGGCGACACGGCGGGATCGAACAGAAGGTGCCCATCGTCGAACAGAAGGTACCCCTCACGCCCATCCGTGCACCCTCTCCCCGCCGCCGGCAATGGCGGGCACGGCGGCAGGCGCGCCCACCTATGAAACACGGATACTTCAGGAAACAGGCGTATCGCGTGTCCGATACGTTTCGGGTACGGATACGTATCCGATACGCGGCCGATACGTATCCGTGGAGTATCGGATTTTTTATTATTTTTACAAAATTCGGATACGTTTTGCTGATACGTATCAGCGTGGCGATACGCGTATCTGCGTCTATGGATACGGCCCAGCCCAACAACAGCCCAATATTCCTCTCGTCCCTGTCGCCCTAACCTCATCCCTCACGTCGCGCCGCATCCCCGTCCCCCATCGCGCCGCATCCCCGACTCCCCGCACGCCCACCGCGGGCGGCTGCGACCCCAGCTTGGCGAGCTCGCCGCCCGCCGGCCACCGGCGACGAGCATCTGTCCGGGTCCGAGTCCGGGTCCGGCCGTCCCTGCTCGTCACTCGCCATCGCCCGCCGCCGGTGGAGTTTCCTCTCGTCCCTGGATCGAGCTCCGGTGAGTTGAATCCCCTTCCCCATTCTTGATCTCATCTTCTTCTTCGGTTCATAGCACCGGCCTGCTTGATTTCTTTGCTTCCCACTTGGTATTCCTCTCCCCAGTTAATAGGCAGTTAGTGAGTTCTTGTTGCTTTGCTTGTATGCAGTAGATGGCGTCTCCAAATTTGAGTAGTGCTGCTAGCGGAAGTGCAAGTGCTAGCGTAGGATCTGCAGCCACAAACACAACAAACATCAAGGCTCCACTTTGGGATCATGTCACCATTTTAGAGAAGCCTAAATCTGGTGGAGGAAATGCTCTGTGGAGCTGCAAGTACTGTCCATTGGAAAAACTGAGTAGTTACTCTAGAGTTGAAGCTCATTTGATGCAGATTGGGGGAAAGGGAATAACTAAATGTCCTAATGTTACATATGAAATGCTTACTGCAATGAGGAAGGAAATTGAAAGGTGCAAGAATCTAGTGGAAAGATCCAAGCCAAAACATGTTTCTCTGCCTACTGTTCCTTCATCGAGCAATACCTATACTGATGAAAGTAACAAGAGGTCCAAGAGGCCAACTTCTGCATTGGAAAAAGCTTGGAGAATGGAAGACCGTAACCACCTGGATGCTTTAATCAGTAGAGCAATATATTCTGGAGGGGTAGCATTCAATTTTTTGAGAAATCCATATCTTCGAGAAGCCTTTAGCTTTGCTTGCAGCCACAACATGCAGGGTTATACGATTCCTGGTTACAATAGAGCTAGAGAGGGACTTCTGAAGCAAGAAAGGAGGCACATAGAGCGTTTGTTGGAGAGCACAAAGAGCACATGGGCAGAGAAGGGAGTCTCAATCTGCACAGATGGTTGGTCAGATCCTCAGAGGCGACCCATCATCAATTTTGTTGCTGTTTGTGACAAGTCACCTATGTTCTTGAGGGCTGATAATTGTGAAGGTGAGATCAAAAGCAAAGAATACATTGCTGAAAAGTTGAGGGGTATAATTGAAGAAGTAGGTCGAGATAATGTGGTACAAATCATTACAGACAATGCTGCAAATTGCAAAGGGGCTGGTCTAATAATTGAGGCTGAGTATAAAAACATATTTTGGACACCATGTGTAGTGCATACCCTCAACCTTGCTATGAAAAATATATGTGAACCTAAAATAGGAAACAATCCTTCTGATGAGGAGGTATTTGTTTGGCAGCAACTTGAATTTATGCATGATGTCAAAACTGAGGCTGCCATGATAAAGAATTTCATAATGAATCATAGCATGAGGCTTTCTATGTTCAATGAGTTCAGCCATTTGAAGTTACTTTCTATTGCTGAAACAAGATTTGCCTCTGTTGTATGTATGTTGAAGAGGTTTGTTGAGGTAAAATCATCCCTCCAACAAATGGTGATTAGTGATAAATGGAGCATCTACAAAGAAGTCAGAGATGACTCTCCAACTCCAACAGCCCAAATTGTCAAGAACTTGATACTTAATGATGTATGGTGGGACAAGGTGGACTATGTTCTTAACATTACCAGTCCTATATATGAAATGATTCGTATGACAGATACCGACACACCATGTCTTCACTTAGTTTATGAGATGTGGGATTCAATGATAGAGAAAGTGAAGAAAGTCATATATCGACATGAGGGCAAGGAAGAAGATGAGCATTCAGAATTGTACTCTGTTATTTATGACATACTGATTGCTAGGTGGACAAAAGGAAATAATCCACTTCATTGTTTAGCTCATTCTCTTAATCCAAGGTACAAATTGCCATTCATAATTGTTTCATTTAGTTCACAATCACATGTGTCATTCACATTTTTTCCATTCACTAAATCATAAAGCCAAATTGACAATTACAGATATTATAGCAAAAACTGGATTGAAGAAGTTGCTGGTCGTGAACCACCCCACAAGGATAAAGAGGTGTCCAAAATGAGAATGACTTGCTTCAAGAAGTTCTTCCCCAATCCAGAAGACTTAGCTAAAGTAAAAGAAGAGTACGCAAGGTTCTCTAGTTGTTCGGAAGAATTTAATGATCCTGACTCAATCCATGATAGATGGGCTGTTTCCCCCATGACTTGGTGGACAAATCATGGACAATCCGCTCCCCTTATTGATGAGTTTGGCCATGAAATTGCTTAGCCAACCGGCCTCATCTTCTTGCTGTGAAAGAAACTGGAGCACCTACAGCTTTATCCATAGTGTGACAAGAAATGCCTTAACTCCGGAGCGTGCTGAAGATCTAGTCTTTGTGCACTCAAATCTAAGGCATCTGTCTAGAAGAAGTGACGCATACAAGACAGGAGAGACAAGGATGTGGGATGTAGGAGGGGATTCTTTTGATTCACTTGGTGGTATTGGCGTACTTGAAGTGGCTGACCTGTCCCTTGATGAACCTGAATTGCAAGCTATTACTTTTGGTTTGGATGTTCAGGAGGTTGCTGTTGTGGATGACAATGTGCCAAATGAAGAATAGGAACTTGCTGGCTGCTGGTGCTGGCTTGGCTTGCTACTGGATGAATTGCAAGCCTGAATGCCTTTTATTACTTTGCTAAATTTGAGAGTTGAGATTACTATATCTATATATTTGAGACCTTCAGACCTGCTGTCCTGTAATAATAGCACACTTAAGTAGTTATTTGTGATGTTTTATTGTTATCAATATTATGTTTAGATCTGCTTTTTTTTTAAAAAAAAAATATTAAACGTATCCGCGTATCGGGTTTTTTGGGAAATTGGCGTATCCGTATCCGTATCCGTATCCGATACCGATACACGTATCCGTATCCGTGCTACTTAGGCGCCCACCGCCGCGTCGCCGGATTCACCACGCAGTTGTTGAGCAGGAGGAGGCCGTTGCAGCAGTCCGCGACGCGTTGGAGCGCGATGCCGTAGTATGCGTCTGTGCGGACGTAGCTGAGGTCGCCGGCGAGGATCTTGGGGCGCCCCTTGGAGGGTCGCCGGATGAACTGCGGGGGTTGCAGCTCGTGGGGCACGTGGGTGAAGACGCCGCCCACCGTGAGCGGGAGCAGGTCGGCGCGCAGGAGGCCGCTGGCGTCGACGGTGTCGCGCCATGCCTTGCAGACGCACCGGGACACGGCGAGGCCGCAAGGCGGGAGGAGGGCCAGGACGTCGGCGACCACGTCGCCTGGCAGCGAGTCCATCCCGGCGGCAGCGGTCGCGGATCGCAGGGCGGCGGCTGGCCTGGTGACAAGGAAAGAAAGAAAATTACTGGGCCCATAAATGGGAGTATATAGAAGCGTGCAAAAACTTACTCCGTGATTTGGGATGTTTCCTTCACTCGCAATCGCAGCTCGAACCATATAAATGTACTTAGATTTGGAAATTTTATAGTTGGGAACTTTATGACCTGCCATGCCAATATTTTCGCGACCGTGCCTTAGCACGTTTTTCATTAAGAGGAAAGGAAGGAACATCCGAGGAGCGTCGTCATCTAACGGATGACGAAGCCACAAGTCCGTTAAGCTACATTACACAAAACAATTTGTGCGACCAAGCAAAGCGTGTACAAGAATAGAAATACTTTGAAAACCAGCACTACTCCAGTCGGCTAAATGCTCCAGGATACGCATACGGAGTTCGGATGGGGAGCCGTGTCTTCGGCTGAAAATCCTCGCATTTCTCTCCAGCCAAATGTTCCAACAGACAAGGATAACTAGGGGGTCGAAAGCTCTTCTTTCCTGTTTGTAAAGCCTTCTTCTAGCTGCCTCCCATCTTCTAGCTGCCTCCCACCAGTCCGCAAGACAGTTTTCAGCACCATGGGGTGATCGGCCTCCCCAACCCTAACGAGACAACGTAGTGAACCAAACCTCTCTAGTATAAGGACAGGCAATGAGGAGGTGGGTGATGGACTCAGACTCCTGGTCACAGAGCGCACAGCTGTCATCGTCTTGCAGGCGGTGTGATTTCCTTCGGGCCGCCGTCCAGCAGCGATCATGGAGTGCAAGCCAGATGAAGAACTTGCATTTTGCAGGTGCCCTCGACTTGTGCAAAAGCCTGGCTCCAGGGATAGCATGCTGGCCGCTAAAAAAGGCTCTGTAAGCTGAGGCCGTGGAAAAACGACCGTCTTTTGTCCAGCGCCAAACGACCTTATCCGACGCCTCCATCAAAGTGACCTCCTCCATCAAATCCCAAATCAGCAGATAGTCAAGAATGACCTGAACCGTTAGAGCGCCTTTGATGTCGCGCACCCAGCTCTTGTGTTGCAAAGCTTCTTTAACAGTTATGATGTTTCGGGTTCTAGGTCCAACAACATTGATCAAGGAAGGGGCAAGTTCAGCAATGGATTGCCCATTGATCCAGCGATCTTTCCAGAATAAGGTCTTGGCGCCATCTCCCACAGTCACTGTGGTGGAGTAGTAGAACACGTCTTGCACAATTGCCTCAGGTTTGTCTGGCAACATCGACCAGGGCTTATCCTCCATTTTTCTAGACCACAACCAGCGCATCTGCAAAGCAAACCCCATCAATTCCAGATCAGGGAACCCAAGGCCTCCTAACACCGATGGTCTGCAGACCTTCTTCCAAGCAATCCTGCATTGGCCGCCAGAGGCCGAGGTCGTGCCTTTCCAGAGGAATGCCCGCCTCCTTTTGTCGATCTGCTGAATCGCCCAGGGTGAAATAGTTATAGCAATGGTCGTGTAAACCGGGACAGCAGACATCTTAGTCCTGACGAGGACAGCACGTCCCGCCCTAGTCATCATATGAGCCTTCCAGGTTGGCAGATTAGAAGACACCTTGTCAATGAGTGGTTGCAGATCATTTCTTCTTAATTTGTTGACAGATAGAGGTACCCCCAGATAATTGCAAGGAAAGGCTTGCAGCCGGCCGGGGAAAAACCGAAGTAAATTGACTGTATCTTCTAGATTGCACTGTATCGGGTTGAGGAGGCATTTGTTGTTGTTAATGTGTAGACCGGAGACAGCAGCGAAGATATCCAGGATAGCTTTGGATGAGACGAGGTCCAGTTGATCAGGCCATGCCAATATGTCAATGCATACGGCAGGTGCAGATTCACATCTTATCGTTGGTATACTAGTACATCTGAATGTTTTTTCTTTCGTGTTTTACGTAAACTGAATGCTTGCTTCTACCGACACTTACTGCACTCTCGGTAGAAGCAAGCATTCAGTTTACGTAAGATCATGAAACTGCAGCATGTCCAACATCCAATCAGCTACAGGGTCGAGGTGGCAAATCAACTTGCTCGATCAGCCGCATGCACATGTGAAGACTAAGTGCACCAGCTCTTAGGCTACAACCACACAAAAGCTATACCAGGAAGCTTCAACATCATAGCTTGGTGCACATACAAAACGTACGTGTGTACAACTACTTCGATCATACGAGTTAATCCGGTCGCACGAGCTCTACTTCAACCTCGTCATGCGCCGCGACTACTCGTCACCCGGCCGCACGAGCTCTACCTCAACCTTTCCGTGTGCCGTGACTACTCGTCGTCCAGTTGCACTAGCCCTACTGCGCCTATGATGTGCATCCGGACGCGCCGTCTCGCCGCTCGACTTCCCGTCTGTCGGTCGCACTGGCTCTCGCCGTGCGTCCGGTCACTGCATCTCGCGGCGTGACTACTCGCCGCTCGGTTGCACAGGCTCTTTTGCGCCTATGTCGTGCATCCGGACACGTCGTCTCGCCGCTCGACTTCTCGTCGGTCGGTCGCACTGGCTCTCGTCGTGCGTCCGGTCACTGTGTCTCGCGGTGCGACTACTCGTTGTCCAGATTGCACCGGCTCTATTGCGCCTATGTCGTGCATCCGGACGCGCCGTCTCGACGCTCGACTTCTCAGCAGTCGATCGCACTAGCTCTCGCCATGTGCCCGGTCATTCCATTGTGCGTCATGACTACCCATCTCGCGGCCGCAACGGATATACTTCGACTACGCCGCACGTCCGGGTGCCTCGGCACGTCGCACGGCTCGTCACGCGGCTCGTCGTCAACTACTTCAACTACGCCGCGCGTCCAGGTGCCTCGGCATGTCGCGCGGCTCGTCGCGTCGCTCGTCATAGACTACTTCGCCTACGCCGTGTGTCCTGGTGCCTCGGCACGTCGCGCGGCTCGTCACGCAGCTCGTCGTTGACTACTTCGACTACGTCGCGCGTCCGGGTGCCTCGGCACATCGCGCGGCTCATCGTGCGGCTCATCACGTGGCTCGTCGCGCCGCTCGTCGTCGACTACTTCGCCTACGCTGCGCGTCCGGGTGCCTCGGCACGTCGCGCGGTTCGTCACCCGGCTCGTCGTCGACTACTTCAACTACACCACATGTCCGGTTGCTTCGGCACGTCGCGCGGCTTGTCGCGTGACTCATCGTCAATTACTTCGCCTCGCGCAGGCTCGTCGTCGACTACTTCATCTACGCCTCGCGTCTGCTTGCTTCGGCACATCGCGAGGCTTGTCGCGTGACTCATCGTCGACTACTTCGCCTCGCGCAGGCTCGTCGTCGACTACTTCGACTACGTCGCGCGTCCAGGTGCCTCGGCATGTCGTGTAGCTCGTCGTCGACTACTTCGCTTACGCCACGCGTCCGGGTGCCTCGGCACGTCACGCGGCTCGTCGTCAACTACTCCGTACGCAACGACTTCGTCTTGCAGACACACTAGCTCTACTTCAGCCACGCCGTGCGTCGCGACTACTTGTCTCGCGACAACACTGACTCTACTTCGAGCATGCCGCGCGCCGCCACGACGTCGTCTCCCGGTTGCATCGCGTCGAGCATTCATCTCGACTAGTTTACCAAACTAGTTGAGAACGGCAGTCACGCCCCCAACAACTAGGGGGAATTAACTCTGACAAGTCAACTTTAGCAACAACCATCGCGGCTCCATTGCCGATCGCCATGGCTTCATCTACAAGTCCGCACTGGAGGCAACAGCTAAGTCATTTATTTAAATGATTACCTTTCTTTTCTTGGCTTGTTTTCCTCATCATGCAGGACAACATGCTCTCGTGTACGCTTCTCGGCGGGTTTTCACGGGAGCTACACTCTGCTAACTACCCTTGGGGTATATCGATCAAATCACCACGAGCCTACTTCATCAACTCGGGGCTATCCCAAGGAGGCAGCTTCTAAAAGTCCGCTCCATGCGACAACTTAAAGTCGACTCCGGTCGCACCTTCGCCTGCTCAGGTGGCATACTCCGGTGGCATACTGCTTCGTGGAACCTAGCTGTAAGTGGCCCTCAGGTCCTGGCGATGATGGAACCTAGCTGCACGTGGTCTTCACGCTCTGTACCATGGGTCCAAGTACCCTAAGTACTCGCGCTCCATACCTTGGGTCTAAAATCCATGGCCCAGGTACACAAGTCGACTTCGGTCGAACCTTCAAGCCCGCTCTGGCGGCAATCGTACCTTGGGTCTGAAATCCATGGCTCAGGTACTTAAGCCCACTTCAGTGGCACAAGTCGACGCTAACAGTCGCACGCAAGCTCACTCCTGTGGCACAAGCTGACTGTGGTCGCAATCTTAAGCCCATTCCGGCGACAAAACTACTTGTTTTCTCTCATTTTTCATTCGCTTTGGCTTTCCGGAAAGTGCTTTTCATTTTTTGCATCTTAAGTCCACCCCGCGTGGCACAAAGTCGACTACTGTAGTCACATCTCAAAGTCCGCTCTACGCGGCAATCTAAAGTCGACTTCGGTTTTCAAGTCGCATCACAAAGTTGACTTCGGTTTTCAAGTCGCATCTCAAAGTCCGCTCCGCGCGGCACAAAGTCGACTTCGGTTTTCAAGTCGCATTCTAAAGTCCGCACTGCCGACATCTAAATTCGACTTCGGTCGCACGTAAAGTCCGCTCTGACGGCACGACTACTTCTCATGCTCCACGGCTCGACGCCAAACTACTACTCAGAATCTCTCCAGCTCGGGGGCTGCATTCAAGTTACTACTTGATGTGGCTCATACGGCTCTTTTATCTCGATTGCTACACGCTGGAAGAGTACTCGGATGATGGCTTTCGTGAACACTGAAAACCCTTGGATTGAGTACCTAATCATTTCAAGGCTCGAGGGCTGCTATGCTACACCCATCATTCAATTTTTTCAAGACGGAAGATTCGGAATCAAGATTGACCCTCAGCTAGAGTCTGCAACTCAACCGAAGGCTCGGGGGCTACTCCATATGGAATGCGATTTTGCAACTGCACTTCCATATAATCTCAACTTCAAGACTGATGAGCTGGACCACCTTCCAGCCTCATGGTAGTTCAAGTACTATTGAAGACTTCTCCAAGCAGTACTCGAGGATTCTCAAGAACTACTCGCAGAGGCTTCAAGACTACTCGAACTACTACACTCGACTACAATGTGCTCGGGGGCTTGTCGGGCATACTCCCTGGGTACCCATGCAAGGAAGGATGAAGACGGACTCCTACTAGAATTCCTCTGTAATCCTACTAGGACTCGTTCTGTGTAATCCTACTAGGACTCGTTTCGTGTAATCCTACTAGGACTCCTGCCTTGTAACCGACTAGGAACCCGCCCCTGGACTATATAAAGGAGGGTCGGGTACCTAGCTTGGCACCTGATCTCAACCAACACCAAGCGCAGGGCGCCATACTTGATTCCCCAAACAGGACGTAGGGTTCGCCACCTTGGCAGCCCGAACCTGTATAAATCTTGTGTCTTGTATCCTTGCGCATACCTTCGAGTTCTCGGTCTCTCGATCACGATCCCCACCGCACGATCTACTACCACGGGTACCCCCTTGGTAGGTTTGCCAGTCTAAAACACCGACAACGACTACTTCAAGAATAACTTGTGTGTATATTTTTTTTCTCTAACAACAAGTTGTGTGCATAAATTTTTCTGTAAACATCGAGTTGTGTGCATAACTTTTTCCATAAAGATGAGTTATGCATATAACTTATGTATAAGAAAAATTGTTGAAAGAAGAAACTAGAAAAAAAAGAAAAGGAAAAGGCCCACATGGGCGCGCGCGGGGCACGGGCGGCGCGGTCGCTTGGAGCGACCACGTGCCAAACTAGTTTTGCATCCCCTCCCTCCTCTCCACCCTTGTGCCGCTTGCCTCTCCTCTCGCCTCTCTAGTTCGCCAGGTCGGCAGATCGACTGTGGGCGTGAGGGTTCAGGCAGTGGCGGTGCGAGGGTTCTCTGGCGACCGCAAGTCCACGACGTTGATGAGCTCCGGCGACGCATCCTCACCTGGTTGGCCTCCTCTCCTCCTCATGCGCGTAGCCGCTAGGCGGGGCCAGCGCGGCTGCCAGGTCGAGCCAATGCCAGCGTCGGGATGGAGCACTGCGGACGGCGCAGCGGCTAGAGCTCCCTCCACCACGGAGCAGGGGCAGCTCCCTTAGGCGGAGCAGGGTGCTGACCGCAGCTGGATCTTGGGAGCGACGCCTATCTCAACCCACTCGCCAACGACCTCTTCTCTTTCGCGCGGAGATCCCGGCATTGGGCGCCACTTGTCCTGCCAGTGAGGCGGCGGAAGGCGTAGGGGTAGCTGCGGTAATACCCACCACACAGCGTCGCCTGCCATCTCCTCTCCCATCGTGCAACTCGTCTGCCTCCCTTCTGGCTCAGATCTGGTGGCGGGAACAGGAGCAGCCGCCTCGACTGGGGCAGCGGAGCTGTGCGTGGTGGCTGGCATTGTGCCGACCCCATCCTCCCCGTGCTGACCGGCCTCCCCATCTCTCTCACGTGCTCACGGCTCGTCGGCCTCCTCCATCTACACTGACTCAGCCTCCCAATCTCTCTCGCATTCTCCCGGCTCTGCTGCCTCCTACTTCCGCGCCAGCTTGGCCGAGTGGAAGATGCCTCGACCTCAGGCGGAGGCATGTGTGGCCTCGCCATCTCCGCTAGTGTTTTCCTCCTTCGACAGTGAGCAGCGGTGGGCCTCGTTCCCTTCGCCCCTTCCTGCTGCTGGCGTGGACCATCAGTGGTGGCACGCGAGCCCGTAACAAGAGGTCGTTGGGGGCTCACGGCAGCGTGGTGCATGGTGGGCCCGTCGCAGCCTAGATAGCGGAGGTTCCTGGATCACGCCAGATCTAGAGGAAACGGGAGGGGGCGACGCCATTTTGGCATCCCCTTTCTCGTTGACCGCTGCAGCACTTTTTACTGGAAAGTGTGTTAGCAGTTCAATAATGTGTTAAGGTTCACTGCAAATGCACAGATCGTGTAGTTGTTTCATTTAGAGTATTCCTCCAAGATTTTGTTAATCCACAGAGTAGGGGGATTGTTAACGCTTAACCAAGTATTAATATAGTTGAACCTTTGAATATATGATTAATTGTAAACTAAAGACTAGTTAAAAAACAATCAAATCTACGTTAACAAGAGATGAAAGATGCACAAGTTATGGAGTATTTGCCCATGGATTCTATGGGTACTTTAAGGTGTAATTGCTGAGCATGGTAAAACGATCTAATGTATGGAAACATGTGAACAAAGTTTAGCCCTTTCCCTTCTATTGTATTGTCACTACGTAAATGTAATCATCACTAGCCCTACATGAACACAATATATATGTTGATGCGATCTACGAGAGTAAGCATGGCCGATGCAACCCAACAAGCATGGTAGCTAACCTTAATCATTAAAGCATCATCAACAAGAAAGTGACATATTATAATCCAAACAAGAATTAGCAATTACACTACAAGATCCATTACAACTCCAGGGACAAACGATGACTTTGCCCCATCAAGACGCTTGCTAGGCATGGCACCATTGAACATGGTAGACGCCTCCGATAAAGATCGATCCTCGCTGTCCTCCAACTCTGGTGGCGCCGTGGTAGGGTTCCATCATCTAGACACTGAAGAAATGGGAGGCCGAACCAACACCAGAAGGGGGTGGGTCAGCGTCCTGGGCCCACTTGTTACATCATTAGTACGCCTAGTGGTGGGTTAGTTCAAAATCAAAGTTGAAACCAAAGTGTAACAAGTGCTCTAAGGGTGTCAAATTTTACCGCCAACAATTCCCCCACACATGGATCTTGCTCGTCCTCGAGCAAGTAGCTTGCAAAATTATTCATCCATGGAGTTGAAATGTGCTCCGCTAAATCTTCCTTAACAAGTTAGTCAAACATTCATCTTTAATTTTGTGATCATGTAACAAAGTATTGTAATATTTGGCAATGATCGGGAATATGAACTATTTTCAGTAGTCACCATTTTATCTGGCCCTGATGCTCCTATTAAATAGTTTTATCTTAATGAAAATAGTAATTATATCAATTTTTCTAGCTTCAGTAAATAGCAAAATAATAATTTTACTTAGAAATATACATAAGCAAGACCAAATCATGATTACCATATTAATAACAGTGGA
Organism: Cenchrus americanus; assembly: GCA_947561735.1. Lineage (NCBI taxonomy): Eukaryota > Viridiplantae > Streptophyta > Magnoliopsida > Poales > Poaceae > Cenchrus > Cenchrus americanus. The sequence continues at coordinate 253,804,351 of OX387245.1, forward strand.
TGTTTTAGTTAAAGAGGATTTTGCATGAAAAAATAAATTTATATTTAGTTGTTACAGTGAAGGAAACATTAATGCCCATTAGAATATATTACTCGTTAATGATGATAAAGTTCCATAGTATATATGTAAAGTAAGAATACTAAGTTTGTTTTGCCATTTTATGCGTTGTATACAATTTATAATAAATAAACTACCAATTTAGGATATTTAAAGAAATTTAAAAGGAAAAGGGAGGGAAACAAAATGAATATTACATTTGTATCGAGCCTGATTTGGCCTCGGTACCAATGTGCTTTTCGTTATGGCACAAAACGAGAAGCACATTTGTAGCGGGTGCTATTGAGACCCGGTACAAATGAGGGCATTTGTACCGGGACAATTATGCCTTTGTACAAATGAGAGGGTTATATAGACCTACCCCTTCTCCTGCCCTGCATCGCAAGGGACTTAGCCATTTCTACCGGCCTCCGGCGCCTCGTAGTCATCGCAAGATGATCCGCCGTCCCCGCACTGTCATTGCGTCTCTGTTGTCGTCCCCACGCCGTCTCCCTCAGTGCTGGCCACCTTCGATCCTAGCCGTCCCATGTTGTCTCCCTCCCCGTCGTCTCTTACCGTCTCCCTTTGCACCGGCCACCTCCCCGCCGTCTTGCACCATCTCCCTCTGCGCCGGCCACCTCCCCACCGTCCTGCGTCGTCTCCCTCTCTATCGGCCACCTCCACGCCATCATGCCACCTCCGCACTGACTCCCTCCCCGCGCCATCCACCTCCACGCCTCCGCGTTGCCTCTGCGTCATCCCCGCTGGCCACCTCCGCGCCGCCGTTACCCGCCGCCTCCGCCGGCGTGGGAAGAGTCCTGCTGACGTCAGCTAGCGGTTGAGCCGATGTAAGCATTTTATTTTTTATTTTGTAATTAATGTAATATAGATTTGGATTTAGTTTGAATTTTGATTTAGATTTAAATTTGTTAAGTTGATCTGCATGGCTGCTAAAGGAAGAGTTATGTCTGATCGAGAGGAATATGAGCTTAGTGCTGCAATAAGAACTCGAGAACATGGTGTACGTTGCCAAGGCAAATGTGCAGTTCCATGGAAAGTCACATGGTGTGAGAACATTGACTCCTGTAGAAGTCACAAAAGGGCAAAGGACCAACAAGATAGACAACTAAGAGAGTTGAAAGAGCGTGTATTCAATACTAAGGCAAGAATGGAGCAAATCATTGACGAGTGTGTGGCTCTTGCTCTTAGCAAACAATCATCTCATCAACAAGGTCCTATTGATGAAATGAGCGCATCTGCTAAGCGAAAAAAGCAGCGTCACTTCAATAGAAGCAGCACCAACAGCCATAGAAGCAGCAACCCCAGCAGTTGAAGTAGCACCCAACCTCACCAAAAAACTGACCACACTAGCATGTGAATGACATCACCATCAGTTCGATGTGTTAGCTTCTCGGTCATTGCAGAAACAAGAGGATTGTGGTGGCTTATGGCATGGCTGAAAAATAGTACAAGGGGATAGCATCATAAGTCACCATCTTTCAATTCAATTGATTATTACACCAAAGTTTTTGTGGACCAAGTGGTCGATGGTTAGGCTGACCTAGAACAATAGATACCAGGACCTAATGGGGAACAGAATCTTCAAGATGCTGTGCATAATTGGATTTTTTTTTGGCCCAAGCCTCACATAAGGATTACGCAGCCAACACCTTCTCATGTTGACTCACCTACATCACCAGCCGTGCCTGAAGGCTGAGATCAACTACTGCCTTCACTAGCTGCAAGGGCGGAGCGCAGCATGAGTCCTGTAGTTGACAGGGACCCAAGTGAGAGTCCACCTACAAGGGTACCAAGTGACAAGCTCCTCCCCCTCCAAAGAACCAGAACAAACCAAAGCAGAAGAAGCCTCCACCGAAATTAGCTTACGAGAAGACAAAGGAGGAACTTGACGAGTTAGTGAGACAGGAATTAGATAGATAAATATTCAAAGTTAAGAAGCCGCCAGTTGAGAAACCAATTGACCGAGTCAAATTTCATCGTTTCATGAAGAAAATGGAGGAGGAAAAGAGAAAAAATAGACCTTATTCCCAAGCCATTGAATGACTACGACCGACATGTATTCAAGATTCAACGCGTGAAGAAGAAAATTGCATCTAGTGGTCCACAACCTAGTCAAAAAGTCTATCCCCACCCTCAAGGTGCTTTCAACGTATGAGCAGCAATTGGTTCAATTTAATAAAGAAACATGTTTGACTGCGACTCAACTTCGAGGGGAGGATGCAATCCCAGCTTATGAAGTGCCAAATAGGCCAAATGGACCACTTACAAAGTATGAGCAACAATTGCTTGATTTTGCTAAATTAGCGGGTCTGAACCAGCTCAACTTCAAGGGGGTGAAGAAATCGCACCACATAAACGGGCAAATAAATCGAAGTATGCGCCTGGATGTGAGCTTGTGTGGCTGCAATTGCTCTAGTATCTTCCAACGAGGATATATGAATTGCACAAGTGGCACATGTCACAAGCTGCCTCCGGGATGGATATGCTCTATGTTCGCATTGAGGACCATCATTACTTCCATGGCTGAGATGTCTTCACTATTCCCATGGAGGAATTTTAGTTCGTATTCAATATGGATGCAGTTCACGTCTCATTCGTCAGTTGCTGGACTTAAGTGTTTATTCTACTATACGTTGAAAACCATTGCTCTAGCCACTGTATCGCATATCTAAACTTCTATATTATTTCTGTGTCATACAATTTTGAGATGCAACGATGCAGGGGGGAAGGGATCATGGGCGTCGTCTACATGGATCCTTTGATGATAATTGAGAACGTACACTCTCAAACTTAATGAGAGCGAAACACTTGGTAGCCTCATCGTGTTTCTAGACAAACACCATGACAATGGCGTCATACTTCTGCCATACAACTTCGGGTGAGAAACGTGTATCTCATCCATTTATCTTTTTCAAATTACATTACATATTGTAAGAAACTAATACTTTTGCATCTATGGACGGCTTCCACTGGATTCTCTTTAGTTTCTGTATGGCGCGAAGCAAGGTCTTCATCTTCGACTCTTTGAGAAAGACTACATATAAAAGTAGATACTAAGATGTCATAGATTTGATAAAACTTGCATGAACTTGTCTATGTGATAAGTACCCCAGAAAGTTCAACAAGAACCTTTATGTCCACTACTATGATTGGCGAGTATGTGTCTTAGCTTATTCACTTCTTACAATACAATAAAAAAATCATTTCATGACTTTGCTTTCTCATATGTATAGGTCATGAAACAGCCTTCTGGCACCAATCTATATGGATACTATGTATGCAAGTTCATGCACCGTGTTTTATCCTTCACTCATGGTAGAAAATTCGAAAATATGGTGCGTGCACACACAACTGCAACTACATGTAGTTCTTATATTGTTCATATTCTTCTGTTATCATTCTTTTGTTCATATTCTTTAGTAGATTGACGACATCCAAGAATGAAGGATTGCTCGGATTGATTGAAGAATAATTATGTGGATTTTTCTAGATGAGGTTATTACTCAGGGGGGAGTTTTATGCAGGCTTATCATCTATTACTGTAACGGGAAGAAGTATCTCGAAGCAAAGACCAAGCATTAAGAAGCAAAAAACTAAACTCGGCTAACATTCTATCCAATGTATATTATTAATCTAAATTTCAGTATTCGCTGTGTAATATTATTTCCAAAGTTCTTCAATTTCAGGATTTGAGATGATATTCTACAAGCATACATGTATGTACGTATAATATTAGAGATAATATTATACAAAAATATATATATGAATGTATGTAGAATATTATCTCAAATATAATATTTTATATGCCACACGACATTACAGTACATTGTATTAAGATTAGTTGCATTAAGTAAATATGTTAGAACATAAACAAACATACCCCCCCCCCCCGCCACGTCGGAGGGGGCACATTTGTACCGGGGCGGGACTCTTCTCGTCCGGTACAAATGTACCCCCATCGTTTGTACCCGAGAACCTATACTGGTTCAATAACCGATAAAAATAAGGGTTATGAACCAGTACAAATGAGTATTTTCCCGTAGTGTTAGGGCAGGCCATCGTGCTGCGTGGCAGTGGACATCTATATTCAACCGTTCCACAACTAGAATGAGTAAATGGGTACATCACACGGTTCTTAGGCCTTAAATACGTCTTACATTCCGATACACACAGTGCACTCCCGTTGTCACCCTGCCATAGCCAGGACATCATGCTATTAGTTAAATAGAATCTTATTCATTCTAGGCTTCATCCATGAAACACAGCATGTCTTCGCCTTCCATCATTTGCATCACCTTGAGTTCGAGGTCTCTCTCCTTGAGCATCAACTCTAACTCCTGACGGACAGCTACAACAGTAAACCATGTGAGGATAAAGGCAGTGGCAACAGACCCCATGTACATCCGCCTCTCGATCTTCTTCATTCTGTTTGCGCGCATGGCGGCGTTTCTATGAAAAAGACATAAAAGAAACGGCGTGTGTTAGGATTGATATTATTAAAATAGAATCAAACAAGGGCAACTGGGAATGCATTTACATACGCTGCAGCTTCAGCTTTCAATTTAGCCACCCTGTCCATAGATTCATGCTTCCAACCAGCATCTCCGTTGCTGTATCGAGCCTAAGATCAAAGAAATTGCAGGTGAGAAGGTAACACATCAATGCAACTGTAAGGAATCGGATGCTCGTTAGCCTAAAGAGGGGGAGGAGGTGAATTAGACAACTAAAAACCTTAACCTATGGCTTCACTAATTTTGCACAAAGGTAAACTAGAACATACTATCTAGATGTGCAACTAGGGTTGTTCTAGTGTGAAACTCCCATCGCAAAACAAGTTTTGCAACCTATAGTCAATCCTAGCATGATACTACTCTAGGAAAGTAAAGGCAAGCAAAGATTGCAATAGAGTAAATGCGGAAACGTAAAGGGGATAAGAGTAAGCAAACTCTTGACACGCGATTTATCCCGTGCTATCGGTAGGCACTAAGCCACCCCTAGTCCACGTTGTTGAAGCACTCACACAAGAGTATTGCTTCCCGGTCACCAAGTCTCTCCCAAGAGCACCACTTGACTCGCCACAAAGGCTAGCCACTTAGGCACTTGCCAAGCTCCCTTGGTCACCTTGATGTCGCCTCCACTAAGGACCTTCTCCATCAAGGAAGGGGATCTCCACGTCCCCCGCACAAAGCGTCCTCGCCGCTCCACACCAAGCCGGAGGGTCGATGACGATTGCCGGTGAGCCACTTAGGCCCCAAGGCTTCCGGTGCAAGGTTGTGCAACTTGATTCACTCAAGAATCACCTCACAAGGTTGGCACAACCTTGCACTCACTCAGCTCTAAGCGAAGCCTAGCACTAAGCACATACACAAAGCATGTACAAGTCTAAGGATGAGCAATTAAGCGCTTGGATGGATTGGATATGATCTTCAATGTGTCTCGAACTCCTCTGCACTTCCACACAATCCAGCTACCTCAAATGGGCAGGTAGATGAGGTATAAATAGCCCAAGGCATCAAACTAGCCGTTGGCTAAAAGCTGCTGAAAGTAGTACCGTCGGATGATCCGACGCTATCTTTTTCTGGGCGTCGGTTCATCCGGTGCTACTAGCCATTGGCTCCACCGCGCATGACCGTTGAAGGTCCGCTGACACAACTGCTCCGACGCTATACACCGACGGTGCGTCGGATCATCCGATGCTGAAGACCCCGCGACCAAGTCGTCTCTGTTAGCTTCGACGCTACCGTCAGATAGACCGACGCTTCACCTTGACCAAGGCGTCGGATCATCTGGTGCTGAAGACTTCGTCTTGGCGCGTCTCTGTCTTGATTCAAACTGAGCGTCGGATAGACCGACGGTGTCCTCACTCAGACCGTCGGATCATCCGGTGCTACTGTCTTCGCTGCTCCTCCTCTGCAACTCGTCCGACGCTACTAAAAAATGGACCGTCGGTTCATCCGATGGTGCCTAGGGTTTCTTCCTTTGAACCAACTTGTCCGACGATTGCACCGACGCTTGCTATTATGGGACCGTCGGTTCATCCGACGGTGTCTTTTCTTTTCCTTTTCTTGCTCGCTCTTGACCCTTGATTTTCTCACCTTGGCATGTGGTATTCTTGCATCCTTGGGACCTAGAAGTGTCTACAAAGACATGCTAAATCAATAAGGTTAGTCCCATTGATCATGTTGTCATGAATCACCAAAATCAAACTCGAACTAATGGCATATGGGGCCATGTTCGCTACAGCAACACACACTACAAATCAGGTCTATCACTCAGATGATGTGTATGCTCATGATAATGTGATTGCAGTTGGACAACAGTGTATACTTTTGATGTATCAACATTGCAAGAGTACTCATAGGATGGTCACGATGACAGGGTACCGAGCGATGCAAATTTCGTGCAGCAGTGCATGTGTGCGATCACAGTGGTGCACCTCTAACCAGGATATGGGCTAACTGATGGCAATAGAAGTGTGCTTGCAAAGTAGCCAGGGCTTATGCTGCACTGACAAACGTTTGTCAGTTTGGCATGTGATTTTTATATTCCTACAGGAAAGCACCTGGTAACAGAATATGTGATAGAACAAGGCTGAAATTAGTGACAGTAATCCTTGCTGCTAGAGAAATTGGATGGACATGCATCCACTGGTTTGGTGATGTCAATGTCAACAAACCCATTGATACAGCCATCCAGCGAGTAAGTGGTGTTAACTGAGGTAACAAGAAGCTCATGTGGAGATAACAGTAGTCATCTCAAAAAGGGTCACAGTGTAAGGCTCAGTTTGTAGTCATCTCAGAAAAAAGAGCTATAACAGGAATTCAAGCTCAACAGAGAAACGAATATAAAATTAAAAACTAAAAGAAAAATAGACTATAATCCAAGGCCCGGAGAGAGGCAGTAGCCTACTAACAAATAAGACTGAATGTTGCTACTTGCAGCTGTGGTGAATTTTAGTCAATTGCGGTGTAACAATAAATAATATTTTGCAGCAATCCGGGAGGAACTCGTGTCTAAAGGGCATAGCTCGTGAGGAAAAACCTAGATCCACGGATAGGGGATTCCACCAAGCATAACAAACCGCGCCATTCCAAGTTTCGAGGAAGAATTAGTCGAGCGACCTGAGAGGAGCGGGAGGCGAGAGGTCCCGAGCCCGCCGATGGCGTCACACCACGGGGCTAGGACTCCGCTAGGTCCAACTTCTTCTGGCATGGACCATATTTAAAGAAGATATATCACATGGCTGCCTGGGATCTCCTAGCATCTCCCAAGTGTGTGGGTGGTCTGGGGTTCACCGATACTAGAGTGATGAACCGTTGTCTTCTAGCTAAATGGATTTTCAAGTTAGAGAGCAATGTGGATAACGTTTGTTGCAACCTTTTGAGAGCAAAATACTTGGGAGAGAGAGGTTTCTTTAGTTGTGACAGCAACAGTTGCTCCCAATTCTGGAGAGGTCTCTTAGAGGTTAAAGAGTGGTGCTCCAGAGGTTTAGTGTATCTGCTGGGGGGTGGCAAGAAAATTAGGTTCTGGTATGATGTTTGGGTTGGAGGTTGCCCACTAAATTTAGTCTTCCCTAACATTTTTGACATTTGTAACCAGCAAGAGGGAACTGTGCATCGCATCTTGAGTAATATCTCTACTAATTTGACATTCAGAAGAAGCTTTGGCCTTGTCGAGCAAAATGAATTCCTGGAACTTCTCCAGATACTAGAGGGAGTGTCTCTATCTGATGGAAAAGGCTCAGTGAAATGGATACTTGAAAAATCAGGGGTCTTTTGTACTTCTTCAATGTACAGAGAGCTGACTTTTACAGGTTGTACAAATAGATGGTTGATGTGTGTTTGGCGTTCAAAGTTACCCCTGAAGATTAGAATTTTTCTGAAGCAGGTGTTTAATAACAAGATTCAGTCAGCTGAGCAGCTTAAAGTTAGGAACTGGCCTGGGTCAGTAGAATGCAAGATGTGTGGGGTTCCTGAATCTACTGATCACCTTCTCTTCCGGTGTGCAGTTCCCCAGTTTACTTGGTGCATTTTTAGAGATGTCCTGGGATGGGTGTTTGTCCCCCTCTCGGCTAATGACCTTAACGTTCTCTGTAGAGATATGTCTAACAACCAAACCCAGCGACTCTTTTTTCTTTTCGGTTGTGTCTTGTGGAGTTTATGGCTGTAGCGAAACGACTTTGTTTTCCGGAATTCTGTGGTGCTTTCGCCTAATGCAGGGGTGTATCGCTCTATCTCTTACATGCAGAAGTGGAGGGTGCTGAGCAAGGGGAAGGTACAACGGTGGATCGAAACGGTGATACAAAGGTTACAAGCTCGACTGTTATACTTAAGGCGTGAAGACAGCTGATGTTGCCGGGGGAAGCAAGGGGCCTAGCTTCGGTCTGCCCCATCCGCTGGGTCTCCTCCTCCCTTGTCTGTCTAGTCTTGCTGGGGCTTGTAACTCACTTGGTTGTGCTCTTTCTGGTTTTTTCATCTTTAAGTCTGTGTCTTGAGGTTGTAAGTAGAGTGGGTCGTCTGGGCTGCCTCTGGCGCCTGTTTGAACTTTGCTTGTAAAACTGGTATCCCCAGGTTATTTTGGCTTTAATCCAAAAGCCGGGCCGATCTTGGCCTTTCTTTAAAAAAAAACACCACGGGGCCCCGAAGCCTGGCGAAGAGCGGGGATGCCGATCGACCCTCCTGGCCAAATAGCGCAGCGCCATAGCACCCACCGGCTGGAGATCATGACGCCGCCGCAGGGGTGGGGATGAGCGTGAGAGGCTAGGGTTTAGTTGGTTCCGGCTTGCTTGTCGAAGGGGAATCGCTGCCGGCCTTGCTTCCCTTTTTTCGTATCGATCAACTCCTTCCTGATGGACTTCTTATTATCTTATCGATGGACTTTCCTGACGGACTCGATCGCTTCCTTTCTTCTTATCGATCTCTTATCGATGGACTCCTTCCTGGAAACAACTGATGACTCATTAATAATATAAAATTATGTTAATTCAATATTGTTACCGAAAAATGATGTACGCTTCTCTTCTTGTTGAGGGCATTTGCGTTTATGCCCTCGCTTTTTTTTTGACTGAAACAGGAGGGGCGGGACCCCTACCGATTATATATATTAAAAATTAAGAAAGTACCAGGGTTACAAAAGGCAACTAGGAAACAAAAAAGGAGGTGAAGAAAATAAAAAGAAGAATTACAAAAGGGAGTCTATCCATAAAGACATGCTAGGTTTCCTAACAACTTTTGCCCCGAGAAAAACCCAAGCAAATTCTGATTTGAAACGAGCTTTGAGAGAGTCAATATCCGGCTGCATGCCTTTAAAAATGAAGTCATTTCTCTCCATCCGGATGCACCAGCTAAACGGAATGATAATATCCATGAAAAAGTTGACACCTAGTTGCACCTTAAATGATTCCAGGGTTTCAAAGAGAGGTCCAAGAGTAGGGTGTAGATTCAGAAGACCCCAAGCATTATGGGCAAAAGAACATTCCAAAAATAAGTGCTCCCGAGTTTCTTCCACTTGTAAAGAGCAGAGGACACACTCAAAAGAGGGCAGAGCCATGTTTCTTCGCCGTAACACGTTTCGGTGCCGAGTCTATTATGCAACAAGTAACCAAAAGAAAACTTTGTGTTTGTTCCGAGTACCGATTTCCAAAGCCAACGAAAAGCCGAATGAATTGAGTGATGGCCAATGAGATATGTGTATACCTTTGAGGCTGAAAACCCGGGTGAACCCCAAACATAAGTCCGGATGTCGGGTTCGGGCCGAAGTAGTTACATTCTCAACCATTTGAGCTAACCGTACAAGTTGGAGATAAGCTTCTTGAGAAATTGGCAAATGCAGTAAGGAATCTAAATCCAGGATGGTTTTGGCCTTATAGATGGTAAGAAACTCGATTCTTTGCAAATGAAAATAGTTCGGCATGGTTCGGGAAGGGGTTTGTCCTTCCCACCGATCTAGCCAAAGAGAACAAGTATCTCCGGCTCCCACAATGACCCGAGCAAATCCTTTGTACAGATGCAAGAGCCTCAAATTATCTCTCCACCAAAATGACCCTTTCATTGTGTGATTGGGAAGTTTTCCCGATCCGTAATATTTTTCCCAAATCAAATGCACCCAAGGGATGTCCCGTTTGTTATGCCCTCGCTTTCAATTCAAATGGTGATTTTACCTTTATTTTTCAACTTTGTGATTTTAACTTTGCTTTTTGAAATTGAAGCTCAAGTTCACCCCTATTGTGTCACTAGGTTCGTGCCCGTGCGTTGCTACGTGCATTTCAAAAATCAAAACCTTTCCACAATTAAGGTGCATAATAGTTGCTTCATGAGTATGTGGAAATTCAGTAAGATCAATATTTATGTGTTGTGTCAAAATTTAGTTAAATACAACCGCAAGTTTATGAGATGTCAGCAATAATACTTTATGTTTAAAATCCAAATCATATGTTTACTTTTAACACATGGAGAAATGAACTTGCTTCAATTTGCCACCTAATGAAATTATGACAATGTGCCGAAGTAATTCTTTAGAGAAGCTATTTGCCACATGGTGAGGTCGTCGAGCCGTGGGGTGGCAGGGTGATGGCATGACTGAAGCAAACGACGGTGAGGCGAGCAAAATTTCTCCCGTTGCAACGCACGGGCATAATTGCTAGTGTACATACTCCAATCAATGTACATACTCGAATTCGTGCTCATTCTCGAAAAAAACCTTATTTCTATATCTAATGCCTTTTATTACTGTCCAGGTCTATGGTTTCTGATCATGGGTTATTCTCCTAGTTATTGTTCTCCTTTTGAAGGTATATTCTGTTAATTGTTTGGACTTTCACATATGGCACGTTTTTAAATTATGGGGACGAAATCTAACCTAGTTTTGTCCTATTGTGTTTCAGCTTTTTACTGTAACACAGAAGAAGGGAAGTACCTTGTCGCATTTTTGTCGGCTTCTGCATGGCCTCCTTGCTGTTGGGATTATTGCAGGAATTACCTTACTTATTGTATTCACACGGTTCACTGTTGCTGATTTATTTGCAAGTGCACAATTTTGTTTTTCTAAATGCATGTATTGTTATGAGTCTGCCACTTATTGATCACACTATTAGATTCACTATACCTTTTTATCCGTAAACTCTCCTTTTTGACATGTGTTTTCTTTGGTGCACGGCAAACAACCTTTTTCGTGTGTCTCTTTTCTTGGCACATGGCACACTAACATTACCACCATCCGAGAGCATTACCAACTAATTTTTCAGTCTCTTTGTCATGTGTTATGAGAAAACGCACGGCAAACATATTTGATTGTCGCACATACGTTTGTCGTGTGTTTTCGCACATCAAAGTATTTTTAAAAATTGATTTTCGTACTTCTTTCTATTTCTCCACTACAAAAACATTATTTTGTACTCTATATTCCAATTTTATACATGTCTCTATAAATTTACTATTTTTAACAATTATGTGTCACTTAGAGAATTTTTGCTGTATATGTCAAATTTGAACTGCAAGTGCATAAAGTAATGGAGTAAACCTTGTGGAAAAATGATATTCATGTAACCGAATCATTTTTAAGACCTTATCTAGGAAATTGGATGAAATTTTGAACATTTTGTTCGCGAATCATGAAAATCCGCATGTGGTTCCAATGTTTTTAATTATATAAAATGCAAACAAAGTTTTGAAAATCGTGAGATTCGTCAAGAGCTCATGATATCCTATGTGAAGCTTGTGATAAATTATATAGAGTGATTTGAGCCACATCGGTGTTGATGGTGCCGCTGATCGACCACGCCATGTTCGGGACAACGCTGCCACTGATGTCCTCTAAGAAGTGCGCCAGCAAGGGATCGTTGGAGTGCTAAGAGAGGGACTAGATCCTGGGTATCCTCCTGTGACACGGTGCCGACTGCCACGGCCTGCAGCACCAAGTAGTACACACCACACTACTAGAAAACCCTCCCTTTAGACCATCCACACCGGTGCCCTTCTATTTCCCCCTTCAAAACAGAATATGATGTCCAGGTCATCTAGATTCTATCCTTTATATTTCCTTCTCCCGCATTCGTCATCCTTCATATTTCTTCTTCATCCCAACAACCCATTCATGGGCCCACATATCGGTCGTCGCCCCCGTCATTTTACTCCCGGCGCCCTCACTCCTTGTTTCCTCCGCCCACTCCACCCCTACCGGCGCCGGAGTCTCTATCTGCCTCCTCTCTCCCTCCGCCCTTCCCCATCGGCGACGGCACGTCGGCGGCTTCCCTTCCTCCCGAGCTCCACTTCTCCAGTCCTCCTCGAGCTCCCCTGCTCCATCCCCTGTTCGGTCAGTAGCAGGCGGCTCCGTGGGAGGGCCGGGCAGTGGCCGCATCCCGCTCAGATCCGGCGGCGGTGAGGTGATCAGCCGGCGGTCATCGGATCCGGCCGCCCTAGGGATCTCTAGCGATGGCTCTCCCTCCTCTGCTTCTCCCATTCTCCATCTGAATCTGGCAAGCGGGGAGGGGAAGTGGAGCTCGGCGGCGTGGGGCCCTCCCAATTTATGCCTCGATCGACGCGAGGAGACGACGAGCGTCGACCGACCTCGGCCTCATGCGATGGCGCAGCAGATGTGGTCCACAGCGGTGCGCCTCCAGGACTCCGCCAGCGGTGGGAGAAAAGTGGGGCATCAATGATGTTGGAGGTGCAAGGACGACACATCGCCACGTCCCTCCTCCCTCGCCGCACCCCTCCACCCTCCCCTGCTCTTCCTTCGCGACGGGCGCCGCCGCCGGATCCGGTCTCCGGTGGCGGCGTGAGGTCGATGTGACATCCCGGCCCAAGGCTTAATCGGATTGATAAGGATACTCATACCAACAAGTTGCAACTTCTTTTCCGGAAGCCCATCACTAAAAACTCCAAAGTTAAGCGTGCTTGGCTTGGAGCGATGGGTGACCGACCGGAAGTCCTTCTCGGGTGCGCATGAGTGAGGACAAAGTGCGCAAGAAAGACATGTGTTGGTCTCGTGGGGATATTCTTGGGGTCTTAGAGAGCTGCGCGTGTGTAGGCGGGCCCGGCCTCGGGGAGGCGGGTCGTTACGGCCGACGATGCTCCTCGCCGTCCCGCCGGGCCCAATCGCCGTGTACGACCTATATTACCTTCTTTTTGAACCAAGAAATGAAATCGGCATTTAGAAGAACGTTTTCCTCATCGTGGTCGGTAGGGGGCCTTGACCGACGCGGAAGTGACCCAATAAATTCACTGCACCAAATCAAATCAGGTTGGATGCAGATGAGGCAAGATACAAGAAAGGAAATGAGGACCTTTATTGACAACTTACTTTATGTATGGTCGTACTTCCTCAAGGTTGCGCAGAATATATATCATCATAGTGCGCCACTCTTCAAGAGATAAGGTCTAGAACGTCGAACCACTTGCACTTCCGAGCCGCCCCCGGGAAAAGGCCGAGTTTCGATTCATTTGCGCCAGCATTGTACCGAGGAGGTGGATTATGCACGCCGGGGAAGGTGCTCAACATAGTATTTAGTTGTAAAGTTTGTCACCTCCTCGCAAAATAGCCGCATCCGCAATGCAAGCTTCAACTTTGTTTTTATTTTTACATGTACTTCGAAGAACCTTTTGAACCCTCTCAATTGGATAGCACCAACAGACTTCGCACGCCCCCCCCCCCCCCAATCGTGCCTCACACGGGAGGTGCAAAATCATATGTTGCATCGGATTGAAGAAGCCGGGTGGAAAGATCTTCTCTAGCTTACGAGCAATACAGTGCATCTTTTTCTAGTTTGTTAATCACGGCCTTAGATAACTCCTTGGCACAAAGCCGACGGAAGAAATAACTCAATTCTGCCAAAGACTTGCCACACATGCTCGAGTACATAGCCTTGAACCATCACCGGAAGAAGTCGTTCGATCCATATGTGGTAGTCATGACTTTTCAACCCCTTTATTCGAAGAGTAACTAAGTTGACTCCCCTTCTCAGATTCGCGGCATACCCATCAGGGAACATTAATTTTTGCATCCATTCTAGTACTTCCTTCCTTTGTACCCTATTAAGGATGAAATCGGCCTTAGGCCTATTCCATGTCTTTCCCGTACGGCCTTCGGGGTGACTTGGTTTGGCTCGTCGCATAACATTTCTAGATCGAGTCTAGCCTTAACATTGTCCTTGCTCTTCTCTTTTATATCCATCATTGTAGCCCATAGTGCCTCAAAGCAACATTCTTTTCGGTGTGCATCACATCAATGTTATGTGGAAGAAGAAGATCTTTCATATAGGGTAGCCTCCACAAACCCGCCTTTTGAGACCAAGCATGTTTCTCACCATATCCCTCAAAACGACGTTGTCCTTCTTTGAGCACGAGACTGTCTACCTCAGCTTGAATCTCAAGACTCGTCATCATGTACGGTGGTGGATCTCTAACTACAACACCTTTCGTGAAGTTCTTGGTATCTAATCCGAATGGATGGTCGGTGTGAATTGTCGATGTTTGTCAAACGAAGAATACTTGCCACCCCTCTTCAACCAAATGAACCTCGTAGCCGCCTTGCATATCGGGCAAGGGAACTTCCCGTGGACACACCAGCCGCAAAATAACCCATAAGCCGGCATGTCATGCGGGGAGTACATGTACCACACGTGCATTTTGAAGTTTGTCTTCTTAGCTTGGTCGTATGTCATCACCCCTTCAGTCCAGGCCTTGAGCAAATCATCAATCGAGGCTCCATGTACACACACATATTATCTCCCGGGTATCCAGGAATTATCAACGACACAAATATGTATTATCGTTGAAAGACGATTTCGGGGGGTAGATTGAGGGGGATAACAAACACGGGCCAACTCGTGTGCGGGGCAGCCGTCATTCCAAATGGATTGAACCCATCCGTCGCTAGCGCAACACGTACATTTCGAGCCTCTATCGCTTTATCAAGCATGTTTCTCATCAAACTTTGTCCATGCTAGGGCATCGGATGGATGTGTCGGGTTATCACCGTATCGATGACCCGTTTTGTGCCATTTCATTTGCTTCAGCGGTTTCTTCGGTCATGTACATCCGTTGGAGCCGTTGTATGGGCGGGAGGTACCGTAGGACACTTACCGGGATCGTGAGTTGCGTTTTTTTACCCTCGGCAGAGTCTACCTCCATGAACCGAGATGCTTTACATTTCGGACAAGTGCGTCGCATTCTCATGTTCTTTCCGAATAAGACACATCCGTTCGGACGGGCATGTATCCGCTTGTATGGCATCTTAAGTGCACGAAGGACTTTTTGTGCTTCATACATGTTCTTCGGAAAAATGTGACCTTTGGGAAGCATGTCGTCGAAAACGGTCGGCAAAGCATCAAAGCATTCTCGACTCATGTTATGCGAGACTTTACGGCCATCAGGCGGCCGATGGAATCTAATTGAGATAGTTTAGTGTGCTGGTGAAGAGGTTTTTGTGCTGCAGCCAACATATCATAATACGCCTTCGCGCTTGGCTCTGGTTCCTCCTCTCCACTTTCTTCTTGAAAATGTGCCTCATGAAAGTCATATATCATGTGTAGTACTCCAGCATCACTTTGGTAACGGGCATAGATCGCCTTTGGTAACGAGCAAAGCACTCATTACCGATCAAGTGTTACAAATGAGCCAAGAAAGGTAACGGTCAGATGCCTGTTACTGATAACACATATTCGTAACGGGTATAAAATAACAATTGTTACCACAACTAACCACTGGTCACGTGAAATGGTTGTTTCTCTGGCCCCACAGAGAACTTTGGTAACGGGCACCAAAACAAAGCCTGTTACAGGAACTGAATATCAACGATGCATTTTATGAAACTACGTCTCCGATATCTCGACGAAATGAGACGCGTCTACTTCACTCGCGTCTTAGCACAACTAGGATTCGTAACTGGCACCGTAACGTGCCGGCCTTTTGAGTTGAGGAAGCACCTGTTGGCGCAGTTGGCATGGAGTGTGGCCACCAACGCAGCGAGGGGATCGTGGAGGTCATGGGGACCGCCGTGGTCACCACGAGGCGAGCAACGTGGGGTCCCGATGATAGATAGGGAAACTTCATCTCGGCCGAAGGAGCCATGACCGGCGGTGAAGAGCAGCTGAGGTAGTGTTGGGAAGGTGAGGGATGTGCGGGTGGCGGCGATTTGGTTTTGATGGAGGGAGAGTTACGGATTTGGGCGGCGAGTCAATCGTGTGAACTCTGTTTTTCTCAACCCGACCAGAGGAAGAAGGGAGAGATGCCAGGGTGGCACTGACATGGAGCCGAACTCCACCTTCGACCAGTTGATGTGGTGCCACATTCACGAAAACAGCCCACGAAACCACTGAGGGGGTTAAATCAGACGGTTTCGACAGCCGTGGGCGTTCAATAAATGATTTTGTGATTGGGGGTTGAAACCCAAACATGGGTGATATATAAAGGTTGTGGAATGGACTTTTTCCTTGTAGACTTGTGGTCCTGATATTGATACTATTGTCCAGAGCCATGTTCGTCTTCTTTTTGGGTTGGGCTCAAAGTTTTTCAAAATTCGGCGAACTTGGTTGCCACTTGGGCGCATTTGTCACCAAGATGCTAGATGGTTTGGTTATTTTTTTATGCATTAAACCTCTGGCAAAATTCGATTTCCACCATCCAGTTGTTCAAATTTTGTAAAGTATTATTTGTTGGGGTAAACTATATTATTTTCGATAACCCAGCTATTAAAATGTATTTGATTTGCACGCATACATTGTTTTTCACGAAAGACTTAAAAGTCAAAGCTGCCATGTCAAGCAAGATTTAAAAATTAATTAAGATAGGTGAAATGTGGCCATGCATGAACGAACAATTGGGCAAGAATCATAATTTTTTCGATGCTAATAGTTGTGTGAAAAACGATGTGGCATCCCAATCCGTATCCACGGCTATATATATTCCTCTTGATTTAGAACCTCGAATGCTTCCGACGTGAGTTTCTGCAGCACGATTACTCCCTCTGTTATATTTTTTGAAAAAAAACTCACCCAAAGGGGAAGACAACCCTCAGGCATTGTACCAAAGAGGGGTTCTTGGTAGAGAAAACTACTCCTCGATCAACCTCCTACTTCACTTCTAGTGGTTCTATTTTACATGTCACATTAATTATATATGTGACGTTTCATAAGTTTTAATTAGATGTCACAAGTGAAATAGTAGAGTACTATTTGGGATATTTTTAAAGAATTACTTTTGATTAAAAACATGGGATCTCAATCCAGCTGCTTAAAATCAGAAGTTTCGTCGTCGTAAATAATTAGTAACAAATTTCATTGTTTAGGACATCAACATGAGTAACAAGAAGACAAGCAATATCCTCAAACCTGATGAGTGGTGTGTCCAGATCTCAAAAGTCAAATTAATACAATCATTTCAGCTTAAAAAAATTTCGATGTCGAGCATTCAGCTGTTTAAGACCCCTTCAAAATTTAAAAGTACGGCTAGTCACAATTGCAACGTCTCATAGGAGTTCCATAGCACACATGCTTGGCGTGATCATTATGAGAACAGAGAATGGAGAGTTTCGTCAGATAGAGAGGAGTCTCATTCCCATAATACTCAACAGGCATAGTTACCATTCTCAATTTTCTAACTGCGCCTCATGAAATTGTGCACTGAGATTGGCCTAAAATAGTTACACGACAACATCAACAAAGCCGCCAAATGCTTAATGCGCGAGGTAGAATAATTAAGTCGAGGTGATTATGGAAAAGAATCAAGCATTGATCATTGGTTTAAGGAATAATTCCTGCAGCCGGCGAAATTAAACTAAAGTCAGAAGCTTATTAGTCTTCACAGGGAAAAGGACATATCCCTCTTTCAAAATTTGATCTCAGGCCGCTACTCATATTTAGGACTTTCAGCCCTGCTTCCGGTAATAATAAGCACTACTCCACATACATACTCCATCGGTCTCACGGAGACTGTTCATTTAACCTTTTAAACTTGTCCCGCAAAGAGTGCTATTTTAGCTTCCGGTGAGTGTTGTTTTCATTAAACTAACACCAAGTACCAAGAAAATATTGCATTGAGAAACGTATAGAGCTAATGGAATGCTTATTTGATGTCTCTTTTCAGGTTCCAATGCATGATTAATTAGGAGAAAAAAGATCATTTGTCACAACTACTAGCATGTCTTTCATTTTCTAAAGAATGATCTTTGTGGGACACGGCCATTGCCGCCTCCAACCCACCTTGACCGTCCGTTTGTGATTGTCATTTGATTTTTTGCAGTGATGGGGGAAATCCATCACCGTGAACTCAGAACCAGTGGCGATTATAGATGTCCAAATGGGCTCAGCCCGTTGGGCCGGCACGAATACGGCCCGTTTAAACACGGCCCTAGAACGACACGGCACGGTCTGTCCCGTGCCAGTGCCTGGCACGGCACGACCCCCGTGCTAGTGTTGGGCTGGAATCTCAGCACGCGAACACGACACGGGCACGACCCGCTCCAGCGGCCGGCACGGGGCCGGCACGATAGCTGTTGGATCCGGGCTGCCCCTCCCTTGTTATCGTTGATCCCGGCCTCCCCTCCCCTCCTATATAAAGGCGAGCGTTTTCTTTATGTGTTGTGACTTTGAATGAATAAATTTTTGTGTTTGAACACTTGGTGAATCTATGTTTTGTTTGAACCTGGGCACCTGCATTGTGCCTGGGCTGGCACGGGCACTGCTGGGCTGCCGTGCCGAGTAACACGACACGACACGCTCCAGCTTCCTTAGTGTAGTGCCTGGGCTGGGATGCCGGCACGCCAGCACGTCTAGGCACGACACGGTAGGCACGCCAGCACGGTAGTGTCGTGCTTAGCCGTGGCACGACACGACCGTGTCCGTGCCAGTGTCGGCACGGCACGCACGTTTGGCCATCTATAGTGGCGATGCCATTTTAAAACAGAACCGCGACCTATGGCTGCCGCTCTGTCACGGCTAGCTGCTTGATCTAAGGGACCTCCACTGCCACCCACTCATCCCTCCGCAGTACTTGACGCCCGGAGCTGGATCTCGGGCCTCTCTGCGCCACGCAGCTCGTCCCTCTACTATGCTCAATGCTCGCCATCGAAGCTCGATGACTCTGCCAAGGCTGTGCCGCCAGCCGTCATCCTACTGTGTGCCACAACTCCCGCTCCTCACTGGTGAGTGATAGGGGAAAAGAATGGGAAGAAGAGGGGTAGTTGAGATCCGGTCGGGGGAGTGAACGAGCGGATCAGAAAAGATGAGAGAGCCGAGGAGCGGCAAAGGGAGAAGAAGGGAGGGAGGAGAGGGAAAAGGGGTAAGACTGATAGGGCGAGCAGGGGACGGGGAAGCCGATAAGGGAGAGAGAGGGGGCACACAAGGGAGTCAACAAAACTGGAGTCAATAATTGTTTCTAGTCCGAGAACACCCATCACTGCAATAATTATCATTGTTGGCTCGCAATATAAATCAACAGTACTACGTGATAAAATATTATTATTACCGTTGGTTTGTAGTTTTCACTGCTGAATCATGCTAAAAGTCAGGGTGATAAGTATCACTGTCGGATCTGAAGGTAATGGTAATTTCTCTAGTGGTGACGTTTCCCGCGCCCACGATTAATTAAAACTATGTAATTATGAAGGTTTCGTGGGGACAAAATTACCAAGGTTTTAAATCGCGGGCTAAGGCATTTAGCGGCGGAGCTGCCAAAATGATGTTTAGCGGGCTATAGCCGGCATTTAGTGGGATATAGCCGGCTATAGCGGGCTAAATGCCATAGCCGCTACCCTTCCGAACAGCTATATTCGGCTATAGCGGCAGCTTTAGCCGGCTATTTAGAACCATGAAAATTACACAAAATAGAACTTGGGATCTCAACCCAGTTTGAAGTCAGAAGTTTCATGTCACAATAAGTGACAAAAAATTCATTGTTTAGGGACTCCCAACATGAGAAATTTCGACATAATAAATACAACAACAGAAGAAATAAATGACCATATAATGTACCTCAAACTTGGTAAGATTATTAAATGATGAAAATAGCATGTGCACAACTGCACAAGGAAACACAAAGACCCTAGCAGCTAGCTAGGCGAATCGCTAGGCGCATCAATTTGGGCAGGGGCAGATGCAGTTGCACAATACACATTCACACTGAGCATGAGTGGCAATTAGTGTCACCATCACAAGCATGACCACCAGCACGACGGCAGCAACCACCTTCTTCTTCATCTTGAGCGCCACCATTGCCACCGGCCTGTACTCCTGCAAAGTAAAGATATGGTTTGCTAGACCTGGCTCGATTGGCTATATATATATATAGCTAGGAAGAAGAGGAATTTTGAAGTAGTATGTAACTATCCTTTTTTAATCTCCTCCAGCTAAAGTTTGATTTGCTAAAATTTAGAATGGCGGGGTAGAGGGAGGCGGTTTTGGCGCAGGGGGAGAGGTTTTGGCGCCGAGAGCAGGGGATGGCGGGGGCTGCAGATCAGGTACATTTGTCCAACACTTTGGTGAGTCAACGGTGCTCTCTAGGTTTGGCTAGCTAAGGGAGAGGTTTTAGAGTGATGAAGGGAGATGAAATGAGTTCTCATTTTTTTAAAAAGCACGGATCCCAATCAATGTCATGTCATTTTAGCTTTTTAAGATTTATAAATATTATTTTATTATGCATCTAGGCATATACTATATTGAGATCTATAATAATATTCATGGGAAAAAAGATAAAACAACCAAAATTTTTAGAAGGCGGGTAGTAGACCGCTATTTTTAACTTAATTTAGGACCTTTACAGTACTCCCATGATTAAAAAATATGTAACTGAATATATATACTTGGGATCTTCACATCCAAAGTCAGAATTATCAACCATGCTTAAAATATGTACTTGGGATCTCAACCCTGCCTAAAGTCAGAAGTTTGATCATCGCAATTAGTCAGAAACTTCATTGTTTAGAAGAGATCGACATCACAAATTATCTCGATAAAACTAATGATCATGCATGATACAGATCTCAAATACTAAAACCAAGTGCCCAACCCCCCCCCCCCCCCCACCCACTCCCAAGTCAATTATGGCAGGTTTTTGTATTGTAGTCATCATACACATCACCTAACTTGTCCATGTCGCCCTGCCGCCACCTCAATCTCCTCGTTCCATCTTCTCTTTCCTCTGGGACAATTTTCACTATTGATATTTTTAGAAATTTTTATTATTTTTCCTACCTATCTATTGTATCTTTGTTTTATAATCTAGTAATATTTAAAATTCATTTTGAAATTTAAACCAAGATTTTTTTATGGATTGCTTGCTCATTTGGAATGTCAACTTATCTTTTTATTTATGTTATTTTTGAAGAGAGTTACCACGTGTGACTGGTGTATGTTGTGTTCAATATAGTGGATTGCAACACTTACAAATTTTCTATTGTGCATGAAAGGTTTGGAAGTTTGTTGGGATTTTTTTGATCAAATTGGTCGGTTTCTAGGCACACTGTGTAGAACAGATTCTTTTCTATATGTATTGCTAATAGTTCTTGCGGACTTTCATGAATCTATCTGTTGTATAGAAAATCTTCCTGATAACTTCATAACATCATAACAATCTACTATTAGTGTGTCTAAGATGGAAATTTGAATTATCTTTGTACAATTGAAATGTGGCATTTTTACAAAATTAGATTCAACGTAATGCTATCTGGACTCTGGACTTCAATTTCTCGTTCGTCAAAAACAGTAGATTATTATGGTGGTAGAATGCAAACATGGAATTTATTTTTAATTTTTTTACGTTCTAAAAGATATTCGGATTGTGATGATAGGAAAAGGCATTTCAGACCTGATGGAAATCAGTTTATCTGTGTGAGAGAACCGACCCTGAGAGAACCACCGGGCATATTCAATTTTTCCTATTAAGCTAGCTCTGCCGGTATTTTCTACCGAGAATATTATTATTGTTTTGTTTTGATGGTATCTTGTACTTTTTTTGTTTTTTCACCAGCAATCTCCATTATGAACACCTACTATACAAGTTACAACATTAATTCTTGTGTTCCTGCTATTTATCATGTACCCGAACCACCCTCCAACCAATCCACGCCCTCCGTTTTCGAATTTTCCTTTTTTCAGTTTTTTCGCTCGGGAATAGAAGATTGTGGGTGTTGACCTCCACCATTCAGCGTTTCAGTTGCCACCACCTGGGGCAACTCAAATTTACGGGTGCCCGTGCGAAGCGTTCGGTGCGGTCGATCCTCCTACCGATGCACGTGGGTCTCGTGTACGCGCCCGCAAGGTCAGGGGTCCCATCCCACATTGGGATAATATTTTTTGTTAGAAGGATATATAACAAAAATGAGTTAAAATTTTTGAAGCAAAATGGTTGTGGCAGAAATTTGGGAACAAAAACTTTTCATATAATCGAGCAAATGTTTGTCAAAAAAATTCAGAAAACAATTGAATAAAGTTTGTCAAAAAAAATCAGAAAAAATCAAGCAAAAGTTTGTCAAAAAACTTTTAGAAACATAAAATGGAGCAAAAGTTTGTCAAATTTTTTTAAAAAAAAATAGAGCAAAAGTTTGTCAAAAAAAAGTTTCAGAAAGAATTTGAATAAAATTTGTCCAAAAACTTTCAGAAAAAATCAAGCAAAAGTTTGTCAAAAAACTTTTAGAAACATAAAATCGAGCAAAAGTTTGTCATTTTAAAAATCGAGCAAAAGTTTGTCAAAAAAATTTCAGGAAAAAATTGAATAAATTTTGTCAAAAAAATCAGAAAAAATCAAACAAAAGTTTGTCAAAAAATATTAGAAACATAAAATCGAGCAAAAGTTTGTCAAATTTTTTTTAAAAATCGAACAAAAGCTTGTCAAAAAATTCAGAAGCATGAGGAAAAGTTTTTCGAGAAAACTTCGAAACAAAAAATTCGAGAAAAAACAAATCGAGAAGAAGCTTACAAAGAACAAATTGCAAATGGTGGGCTGCCTGGCCGGCGCGCTAGAGCTGCTCGGCCCCGCCGCTGCTTCTCGAGGAGGCCGCGGGCGAGCACACGGGCGCGCAGCCGGAGGGCATGCTCCACCCCCCGCGCCGCCGCCGCGGGCGGAGCTCACCCGGGGGAGGTCGCCGCCGCTGCTGCAGGCGACCACGCCGCCACCACCGCCGGAGAAGACGCCGTCTGGGTGCTCACCTACCCAACTCGCTCCGCCCGTCGGTCGCTCGGTGGTGGATCCGGGTAGAATCGTAGAAGTCGGGGAAGGAAAACCAGAATGGTGGTGGATCCGGTTCCAAAGCTCACGCCGTCCGCGACGGTCTCCGATTTCGACGTATATATATATATATATATATATATATATATATATATATATATATATATATATATATATATATATATATATATATATATATATATATATATATATATATATTACCGGAGAATTCCAAGTAAATGCCCAGATATGACAGGTGCACATCATACACAGAGACGGGTAAGTAAAAAATTACGATGCGCGTGGACATGTGGAAGCATGAACCATGCATCCGTGAAGGTTTGGTGACAAATTTGTTATCACTACAGAATGAATACAGCAGGAGCACAAGGAAAACAAGGACGTACCCTAGCAGCAGTTTATGCAGGGGCAATTGCAGTCGCAGAAAGCACATTCACACTGCGCATGCGTCGCAACCACCATCGCCATCACAAGCATGACCACCAGCGCGACGGCAGGCGCCAGCTTCTCCATCTTGAGCGCCGCCATTGCCACCGGCGCCGCGCCGGTACTTACCGCGTTCAGTTAGTTTCGACTCCTGCTGCAAAAAGTACAGTAGCAGAGAATTGAACGAGATCAGCAACAACGAACCTCAAGCGAATCGGATGTACGTGTGAGTCTAGCTACCAGCAATGATGAGATTAGATTAGAGGATACTACCTAATGACGACCTGCTATGCCTCACACTGTCACACAGGTATGCCAGATCATCTGAGTGGATCGGCTATGGCAGACTGGCCGGCTATATATATACAGCTAGTGGAGGGGTGAAACAATCAGCCTGTTCGTTCGGCTTATCGACCACCAGCCAGTAACAAACCAGCCACCAAAGCAATCAGCCAACAAGTATTTTTCTCTCACAACAAATCAGCACAAGCCATCAGCCACCAGCCAAACGAACAATTTGTAATAGTTACTAGGATCGGACCGGACTGGACCGGACCGGCGTTTGAACCCCAAGACCGCCTTTTCTCTCAATTTGGGACCTAGCTATTCACCCTGCTTCTACGATTACAAATTATGCAATACGTCACAGGATCAGCCAAGTCAGAAGTTTTGGGATCCCAACTAATTAATTTAACCTGCTCCTTAAAGTCAGAAGCTTCATCATCACCATTAGTCACAAATTCATTGTTTAGGACATCAACATCACAAGTCTCGATATAACAAATGATCATGATATAGAGATGTCAAACCTGCTGACTTGGCTTGCTTGAGTTCCAACTCATGAAGAAGCTAGTTTCTATTGGTAGTACGAGAGAAGGGAAGCGCACTGCAACCAATGTTAAAACATGCCGTCCTGTGTGAATAAGAGTAGTATCAAGTCCATTTTAACCCTGAACGACAAGTTGAATTTGAAAACACCCCCAACTTATATATATACTCCCTCCATACTCATAAACCATGTATGACAGCTACATAGTCTCCAATGCATAACTTTTACTTCTTAGTTTTATAAAGGTATTTGTTAAAAATTAACATATATATACTTTTATGAAACTATTTTGTAAGACAAATATATTCATGTAGTTTTCACATTTTCAAACTCAACAACTTAAAAGTTATTCTTTTTTAAGACGTGCAAAACACGTTTTCGTTAAGAGAAAAGAATTGAAATACAAAGAAGCGACTTTAGGAGAGACCCAAAGCGCAAAACAAACAACCAACAAAGCGACCTACGAACCGAAAAAAAGCATGAAGAAGGAGAACCTCACACCACAACCACACATAACAAGAACTAGGAGCATAGCCTGCTGATAGTAAGGACGCCAAGAACACACGCACATCACCAGACGCCTAACATCTAGGGGCCTACAAAGGTCGGACGAGAATGCCATGCAGGACGATGCCACCAAGGAGGGAACGACAAAGACGCCGTCATCATCCGTCTTTCAAAAAAGGAGCAGACAAGTTCTCACCTTGCAGACCAAATGGCATCAAGGCCGCAACAACAATGCCTCCTGTGAGGTAAGCTACGCTAACAAACGCAGCTATTGCTGGCCCAATAGAGGTCAAACAAGGCTTCGCCAAGCCCCAAAACCAACTCCCCACAGCCGTCCTAGAAGGCATGGATGGTAGATGAGCCGATGGAAAAGAAGCGTGCGGCCCATGGCGCGAGAGAAACTGTGGAGCAACATCAGGTCAACAAACGTCATTTAGACGACCCATAGGCGAAGGCAATGAAGGTAAGGGGGAGCGGGACTCGGAGCCTGCGGCACAGGAGGAAGCGATGTGCTGGCACAGGGGCGCTGGGAGAGGGGGACTACAACAGGAGCTGGACCAGCACATGAGAGCCTGATCAGAGCCATACCACTGGTCGCTGGAGAGAGCGGAGGTAACGATGACAGTGTGGGACAAAGGCGCCGAAGGGGCAACTGGGAAAAGCTCGAAGGAGAGTGAGTTGCAGCTGGGAGCAGCCCCGCCCAAAGACCGTGCAGGGGGGAGAGAGACGACAGGAGCCGTGTCCGCCGACAGGGAGGAGGGGTCGCGACCGTCTTTGGGATGAATAGATCTGCGGCCCATGGCGAGGAGGAGGCCGCGAGCCCAGAGACGCCATCAGGGAGAAGGGGTCACAGTCACCGACGGGAGGTAGGGTGTCGCGGCCATCGGCAGGAGAGCAAGAGTCGCAACCGTCGGAGAGAGGGGGAGCCGCGGCAGCCGATGAGAAGCAGTGTCGCGGCCGTCAAAGACCACATCCACCTGTCGACACCCGAGCCGCGGTTGGCCTGTCCAACTCCAAACTGCTGCCGCCCACGCCAAAACTACGAGAAGGGAGGCTGGATCTGTGTCGTGGATGGGTCAAAGCAGCCACTCAGAGAGAAGGAAGTCAGGGGCCGAGGAGAAGCGGCAGTGGTGCCGCTGGGTGTCGAGGCGGAAGACGAGGTCTGGCCCTCGACAAGGACCAGCGCCAGAGAGGGACCACCGCCCCCACCACCACTAGTGCCCGCCAGACCCTGCAGAGGATCCAGCGCGACGATGATGCCAGGTGTGGTGGCGACCGAGCCGAGGCTGACCCCGCCCGCGATGCAGTGGAAGCGTCGGAGGAAGCCCGCCCCGATCGCCCACCGCAGCGCGACGGGGAGGAGTGGGCTCCTTCGACCCTAGTGGAGCGTGCGTCATGTAGATGAGCAGGGTGAGGTGGTGCCGCCTCGCCAAGCTCGTATCCGGCCGCCCGCCAACGATGCCGGAGAAGTCAACCGCAGAGGTGGGGAGGAAGGGGACCAAGATCTAGAACTAGATCTAGGGTTGGGGAAGGGGGAATGTGAAAAGAGGGAGGGGAGGAGAGGCAGAGGAAGCCAACGGCGCACCAGTGAGGGCTGCGCCGGAGACGAGCAGGGCGAGCACCAGGCGATGGCTGGGGCCGACGACCAAAGATCGATTTTGTGGTTGGTGGTGAGGGGGGAAGAGAAGAGGTGGAGAGGAAAGGGTGCGCGGACAGACACCTATTGCAGCGTCGCCACTAGCCGCCACCATCGACAGTGGCGGCGGCCGCCGCCACCGTTTGGCCTTGTGGTGGTAGGCTTGGGCAATGGGGATGGGAGCCCCCAACCCTTGTGGATGAGGGAGGATGTAGGAGGTGGATGAGGAGGCACTGAAGTTTGTTGGTCTGGACGAGGATAGGGCCGTTGGCTCCAACTATAGGGGTGCAACAAGCATCAACTTAAAAGTTAGTCATGATTTATCTATACTTAAAAGGACTAGTTCTTTTGAAAATTTTTCTCACTCAATTCGGGTCCATCTTACCCCTTACGCCGAACCCACCCGTCATATATTTGGAGGAGTGGATATGGTAGAAGACCCATAGAATAGCAATTTGGAGAGCGTTTCTGTCAAAAATAGAGTTTTTTCTCACGAGTTGTTTCTACCCGCCCTGTCAGCGTGGCGCCCTCCACACCTGGTGTTCTCAATATCACTTTCCTTAATTCGCGACCGAATCCTCCATTCCCCGCCCCGTTCTACCCGCCCCGCGCACGCCTGCGAAGAATTTCGTGGTTTCCAGACGCCGATCCCGCGCGCTCGTGCACCACCGCCGGCCGGGCAACCAAGATGCAGAACCTTCTTCCCACGGTGCGGATTCCCCAACTTCTCTTGACATTCCTTGTTCTTGCGTCACTTGGTTGTGCTTGTGGCGTGTGGCGTGTTTCTTGGTGGAAAAGAATGGGTTTCCTGGGTTGGGGTTTGCAGCTGTGAGGAATCGAGGCAGTCAGGTTTCCAGAAGCTCTGGTTGTGGTTTTGCAATTGGATCGGGCTTATCAGTTTGTGTGTACCTGCTAATTAATTGATATTTTTTTCATTCATGAGCTTTGGTGTGAGCATCATCGATATTGTTCCAGGTATTCTTGCTCGTGTTGCTCGTGTTGCGGGGATCTGAACGCATAAATTCGTAGGTCCGTGATTCCAGAGCTTCGTCGGTCCTTGATTCCAGATTTCCGTGACTTCCTGATTCCAGACTTCCGCGACTTCCTGATTCCAGACTTCCGCGATTTCCTGATTCAAGACTTCCGCAAGAATCAAGCATCCTGAAACAAATCAAAAGTTCGAATACAAGGGCCTAGTTCGGCCATTATTTTCATGCTAGTTCAAAAACTTGCGAAACCCCCGAAACTCGTTAGGACTTTTCATTTCACCCTTTTTTCATAAATATAAACCTTTTTCCTATAGTTGTTTCTCGAACATGTGTCATGAATTTCGGTAACCCGACATTTCGAGGGTGACAGGGTTTTACCGAGTTCCCCAACAATTAGCTCGCTGACTGCATGGGCTTCTCTGGTTTAACGAAACTGAATTTGTGGCGAATGATAATTCAGAAATCAATAGATGCAGAAACTGAGCCACAGGTACACTTATCAGAGCTATTCGAAACAAAAAAAGGTAGAGCTCAGTATCGCAAATACGGAAATAGCCATTGTCCACAGCATAGCATAGGAGTTAGAGGTTACCATGAACCAAACAGAGAAATAACCAAAACGCACCTCAGAAGTCAGAACATATCTCACCAAACATACGTTCAGACGACTCGCCATGCTTGATGAATCCCAAAGCTGTTTAATAACCTTACAAGTTTTGCTGTGCTAAGCTCAAGGTGGAGCAGCTCCAATTTTCAATAGCTTTGCTAAAACGGACAGCTGCAGGCCACATTAAGTGAAAACCTCCAGCAAGTTAACATAAGAGGTAGGGCTAGTTTAACTTATACTCCTCCGTATTGAGATATTTGTCGTCGTTGACTTTTTCTTGCAACTTTGACTATTCGTCTTCTTCAAAAAATTATCGTAAATTAAAATACATACAACAATAAAACATATAGCAAACAAAATAAATTATATTTGCACAATTTTTTTGAATAAGACGAATGGTCAATGTTGTAGAAAAAAGTATTTCAATACGGAGGGAGTACTCTATTTCGACACAGATTCAATACTATGATACGGAGCGAGTATACTAGCCACGACTGCATGACTCACCACTCTGTGTCGTCGTAGGAAGAGCCTCGGAGCTGTTGGTGCTATCGCCTTTCGTGGATGCTGATTCCACCGCAAGCTTCTTCAGAGCAGGTTCAGCTGAGATTGGCTTGATGTTAGCTCGCTTGACGCCTCTGCCTACAACCCAGGTCAGTCACAGTACTTCCAGAGTCGGCGGTGACCGCGGGCGGACAGGCCCGGTCGAGGCGGCGTCGCGGAGGACGGGGGGCGGGAAGCATCACGGCGGCGGGTGGCGGCGTGACGAGGCAGCGACGGGGCGTCGAGAGAGTAGTGGGGCACAACCGCACAAGCAGCCCACCACATAAACCGTTCTGCCCAAACCCACCCACTAGTAGTGTTTGTGCTCAGCCCAATTAGCTAGCTATGCCGCCGACGGCCGTGCATGTGGTCAAATTAAAAGAATCAACAGACTGATACTGAAACTTACAAACCCATTAAGATTATACTCTTACCACATACATGGCAGTACTGCCAACAGATTAACCTTACAACATCATTAGCACAGGATGGCGTGGCTCAAATTTTAAATAGCTTTGCTGAAACGGACAGCAGCAGGCGACATTAAGTGAAACCTCCGGGAAGTCAACATAAGAGGTAGGGTTAGTGACACCGATAAATCTCGCAACAGACAACACCATATACTGCCCTAAAAATAGACACCACCATACTATGATATACGGAGTACTAGGCGCGACTCACCATGTGTAATAAACTTTTCAGCAATTTAACCTTACAAGTTACAGAGCTCAGAATGAGTCCATGGCTCGAGCAGTCCCCTTCTCAAACATTTAAACAGCTCAGCTAAAACGGCTAACAGCAGGAAACATTAAGTGGAGCAGAACCGCATAGAGATAGGCCGCTAACAGGTTCCAGCAAGTTACCATGATAGGTAGGGCTACCGGAAATGTAATCTACTTCGATGCAGATTCATCACCATTCTGTGCCGTAGGAAGAACCTCTGAGCTGTTGCTGCTATCGCCTTTCACAGATGCTGAATCAAGCGCAGGCTTCTTCGGAGCAGGTTCGGCTGAGATTGGCTTGATGTTAGCTCGCTTGACGCCTCTGCCAACAACCCCGAGGTCGGTCACAGTACTTCCAGAGCTTCCGGTAGTTGCTGCCGTAGACATGACGGAGGAGTCAAAGCCGTTGTTCGAAGTGGCCATCTGGGATGAGGTGAAAGATGCAGCTCTTGGCATCCCATCAGCAGCTTTCTGAGCAGCAGCTGCCCTGGATGCAATCACCTTCAAGGCCTCAGCAATAGGGTTTGGGTTTGACACGGCTTGCTCCAGGTCTTCAAGCTGAAAGCAGAACAAAATTCAGAGATGTTATTCCTTTCAAGCAGGAAAACTCATCTTCATTACTGATACAGTTTAAGGCTCAGGAAACAAAACAAAAATGAAACTAAATCGTTTTACCTTCTTCTCAAGTTCAGTCAATATGCCAGTAAGCTGCTCTATCTCAGCTTCAGGAGCAGATTTTTCTGAGCCCTCTTCAGCAGCAGATTCACCATCTTTACCAGCCAAAGAAGCATCCTTGGAATCTTTCAGACTCTGTATGCGTGACTTGCATAGTGAAATAGCTTTTGCACAATATGGGATTGCTTCTCCAATCTTTGATGCCAGCTCGTAAACCAAACATATGCGGAAGTTTCTAGGATTGAATTAAGGAAATCGACAAAGGACAAGCAAAAAAAAAAATAATACAGGGTGTGAGGATGTAATCTCATCATCTTAACAAGTGCAATCCAGTAATGCTACAAGAAAATATCTGATGAACCAAAATGAACTGAACAAATATATAGAATTTTAAAAGCACATCTTTAGGCAAAAAAAATCAGTTTTACAGGCTACAACGTACCCATAAAGTGAGACCAATAGAATTGTTGCAAATCAGATTTATATGATAGTATGGCACACAAGATTGTATAACTACCATATAGAGGATACAGTTCCACAATTCGACGATGATCAGGCTCAACCAATTGCTCCACCATGGCTAAAGCTTTCTTGTAGTCACTGAGTGAGTTGTCTATGTCCTCTGAAATCAAATGAGCCATGAGTAAAGGGCTCACCAATTAAGTGCAAGACTGTAACATAAGGAAACTGTGACTACCTCTTTCCAATGCAACTTCACCAAGAGCAGAATAAATTTTTACTTTCTCCATAGTGTTGTCTGGGCTCTTCTCAGCTATCGCCCTTGCAATGTCCAACATTTTCCATGAAAGATCCAAATCGGACTCTTCTTCATCTCCCATCTTCTCATCATCGTCATCGTCGTCGTCATCATCCTTCTCAATTTCACCATTTCCATCCCCATGATCTTTGCCATTTGAGCTTTCACCTAATAAAAGGACTATATCAATATCTAGCAGAGCCACAAAATACATGGAACATAACCATCAATTTACTCATTATTAGTTCATCTTAGGTATTGTTATTATTGGACTGTGTGTTAAAAGAAACAAACACATTAACACCAAACTACAAAGGAAAATTATATCCTAGTAGAAGTTGGCCCATGCAAGCACACTGATAACACAATAGTTGCATGAGAATCAAATGAAGCCAGTGCTCCAATGACACCTAGCTGTTTATTCTAGCATCACAATTCAAGCACACCAATCTAGAAAGGAAAAAAACTGAATCACACCCACAATGCAAGCTTATAAATGAGCATTCAAAGTATTTTCTATTAACTAGCAACTTATTCACTATTGATAGAACAAAAGTGGGTTGAGAAAAGCAAGCTATTTTGATGAAATGGAATCATATGATGTGCTTATGGAAATTCAAGACATTAGCTCAACCACTCAACTGTTGGGGTAATTTACAAACACACAGGAGCAAATTATTGATAAGGGATGAAATCCACATAATATTAGCAGGTCTAAACAGATGAAGAGAATACTTCATACTTTTGTTTTTAGCCAATAATACTTCATACTTAATTTTAGTTATAAATTTATCAAAGTAAACAGAATCATAGTTTGTTTCAGTGGGACGTTGTTATATGAGATCAGAGTATACCTTCTTCACCACCGACTTTCTCTGAAGACACAGCATCCTCCGCATTGGTACCAGAGGCCTTTGAGCATTCACTATCAGCTTTAGCAGTTGTACTCTTCACCGATTCTTCATTTGGTTCACTCTTGGGAACATTGCCCAAAGGGTCAGTCTCCTCCTGAGCTTTGTATAGCAGGGCACATCCATACTTGAAATATGTGCTGCCACACTCTGGAGCAAGCTCCCCATAATGTGCAGTCCTAGTTGGTAACAGAGGAGGACATTTGTCAGTGCACCATTAAAAAGGTTCTCAACAAAACTTACATCAGGCCAGAAGAGGAAATGTACAACAAGTCAGAACAGCACAATCGAGAACTGAGTTGCAGAGATTTTATCAGCAACGTTAACAATAGGGTTAATTGGAAATGTGCCATTACAATTTTCAAAGATTGGAGATCTGCAGTTAAAAATCACCTAATTGGAAATTTGCCATTGCAATTCAACCACATGCCGAAACTTGCCATTGCAATTCAGAGTGATATGGGAACTTGCTATTGCAATTCGGAGCGATATTAGAAATTTGCCATTCAATTTCGGTGTCTGGATGAACTGCAATGGCATATATCCAATTTTACAAATTGTAATGGCATATCTCAGAACGGCAAAAGTTGTAATGGCATATTTCCAATTAACCCTTAACAATACTATTTGCTCACTGTTGGCTTTGCACACTGATGACTGAACTTTGAAACATTTGCATATTCCCACACAGACAACACGTTTTTCTTAACTGTTTGCGATTCGCGATTTAATTGATGGTGAAAAAATTAAGCATTGCTAATACCAACCAACACAGGGCCCATGATCTAAAAAATATAAAATAAAACAAAATAAGCACACAGCATGGTAGCCATCTGCACTACTCCCTGAAAACAACAACCTCTCCCCATCTCGCTCACTGACGAGAGAATTCGAAACCAATCCTGCTAAGCAATTCACTGTAGAACCTCTTAAACCCTAGTGAACCGAATCCCCGAATTACACAAGCGCGCGTGCGAAATCCATCAGATCCCGAGAGCGACGCACCGCACCAACCACCAATTACTCCCAAAACCCACCAACACGCGGATTCGCTTCAGACAAACTAGGCCGGAGGAGGCGCGGGACTCGAGGGAAATGGGGGAGGAAACGGAACCCTAACCTGATCTCGAGCGCGCGGCTGAGGCAGTCGACGGCGTCGACGAAGTCCTCGTCCTCGATGGCCTTGGACCCCCTGTCGAAGAGCTCCTGCGCCCGCTCTAGGGTTTTGGGCTCCTCCTCCTGCCCCTCCGCCCCCTCGCCGGCCGCCTCCCCGCTGGGGTTCGGGTTCGGCGGAGGCGGGGCCTGGGCCTCCTCTAGAGGCGCGGCCGCGTTCTCCGACGGAGAGGCCATGGGCGGATGGATTGCGGCGCGGCGGCGGCGTCGGTGGCGGCGGGTTCCCCTTCTCGGCGCGGGGAGCGGCGAGTTGAGTGGGGGAGGAAATGGGGAGATTTTGGGGGCACGGAGCGCGAATTCTCGGGGATATCTTGGCAGGTTGCCGCCAACGAACGGGGGTTTCAGGCTGGGCCGTGTGGGCTCGATGAATGGTGGAATTGGGCTGTTTTGGGCTGTTTGGTGAGCCACCATGATGGTTATACCTTGTTTTTCTTTGTTTTATACCATCATTTTTTATTTTTTTACAAAACACTTCAGCCTTTTCCTCTCAGTTTGAACGTATTTTTGTATCATTCGCAAAAAAAGAAACGTATTTTTGTATCATCTCCTGTTTGGGGTTTTCAACTGTCCTCCAATTTGATTGCAGCATTTTCTTTTTGAGAAAAAAGGGAAAGCCCGGTTCCTTACTCCCAATTTGGTCCAAAAAGAAAAGAACATTCAAATTTCAGGATTTTGCATTTCGCGAAATACAATCTCTCTCTCTCATGCATATGTATAGTACAGAGGCGAGTGTAAATTCGTTCCACTAATAATACACGTCACTACTGCATACATATGGAGTACGTATACATATACTACATACATGTTCAGGTATAGTACATAGCCTAAAGTCAAAGGGTATACGTACATACAAGTATCCGTGTGGGGATGATGGTGATCTCAGCAGTGGCCGAAGCAGTCGGCGAGGATGGACACAGCGGTCTCGGCGCTCAGACGACCCGCCGGCGGCGGCGACGCACCGGCATCACCGCCGCCCGCCCCCGCGTCCTGCTTCCTTCCCGCAGCGCTCGGACTTGGACCCGCAGCGGCCGTCGACGCGTCGTGACGCGGCGGCGGCGGCGGCGACGCAGCATGCGCAGCAGCCCCAGACCTGACGCCGCAGTCGTCTCGCTCGCCATGTGCGGCGGCGGCGGGCGGTGATGAGGATGATGAGGCCGGCGAGAGCGAGCCGAGGGCCTGGAGGATCGCTCCCCGGCCCCGCATGATCACCGCCGGCGACGACCATCCTCCGCCGAGCACGGTCGACATCGTGCGACGAGCTGATGGCGAGCTATCTATCTATACTATAGTCTCAAGAACCCCAAGATCTCGCTCCGATCGGGAGGCGCGCCAACAGGATTACGATGATCCCGGAGATTGGTCGCTGCCGTCGTCCGCGTCCTGTCAGCGAGTGAGTGTTGGGGGCGACGCGGCGTCGTGCGCGCTCGTTTTATAGCGGTGTGGGAGCCGGACGGCGGGGGAGCCTGGAAGTGGTGTGGTCGGCGCGGCGCGGCGCCGCGACGCGTGTCGGCACGTTGGCGTGTCGCCTCTGGTTTTGGCCCACGCCCCCCCCGGGATGGGAGAGAGCGGAAGCTTCTGCATGCGGTTTTGGAGGCGAGAGATCGACCACAGATTCGTCGGGCAGCGCTGAGGAGAAGAAGAGTCAACACCTCCGCGTCTCAAAAACAAAGGAGCACGGGCCCATTGTTTTGTGCATGCAGTCGTGTCCACTCAAGTCAACATCACTGTCTCTCTCTCTGTGCTGTGTGTGATGCACGAATTTCCGTTGAGCAAAAAGCAGCAGGAAAGAAAACGTCGGTCAGGAAGAAAAGTTCGAAACAGCTTTGAGTTTGTGCAAAATTAGTAGGAAATTTGAAATAACTAGTAAAGTGCACGTGCACGTGCACGTGCGACACGCACGTGTTATAATTGAACACACCTTTTATTTTCATAAAACACGCAAGCACACGCTACACGGACATACCATGCCACGGTGCAACACATGCACCCACACGCGCGCACGCACACATGCACACTTGAGCTTAGTTCCAACATGCTCCAACGGCGACCGCCACGCTTGCGAGTGCGCGCGCCCCCTGCCGCTACCCTGCCTGCAGCATCGTCGGCTCCACGCCAGCGCTCGTCGACCACGCTGCCGCCCCACACAACTGGTCGTGCACCGCGGAGCAAACCCCCGGGGCGGTTTGTCCTTCTACGTCCACCTCCGCGACGTCTTCACCACCCACAACGGCGCCCAACACCTGATCGTTGCACCTCCTCCGACGACCACTACGATGATCTTCACGTCTTTGTTGCCTAAACACAAAGAGTGTGGCTGGCATCATGGCGAGGAACAGCACAAGCACCACCGGTGCGAGGAGCGAGCAGTCGATGGAGTTCTTCCGGTCTGGCGCACGTTCACGACCATGAACATCACGTTGGTGACATTCTCGCCGGAGGATAGCCCGGCGAACACGGCGGAGTGCCCGAAGCCCGCCGCCACGGCGTCCTTCGCCATGGCATCGACCTCAATCCCTTCTTCCGACCCATGCCGACCGGCGAACACCCTCGCCGCTAATGCTCTCGTGGTCCATATCACCAGCCTGAGGAACACCGGGAGCAACATGTTGCCGGCGAGGATCTCGACGGCAAGCAGGATGTTAACCCCTCAACACATCCAAGATATATAGGAGAACAGAGTTGAGAAGCAGAGTTGGGGAAAGCAGAATGATAGGAAGCAGGAGGAGGAAGACGAAGTAATTAGATGGGTGTAGCTTGTTACAACGTTGTCTGCTCTCCTCCTCGCACACGCTCTCTCATATACAAGCATCACACTTGCCACTCTGCGCCGCTCACACAGACACTGGGCTTCAGCACGCGCTTGCTCCTTGGGCTGCCAGACATGCGGCCCATTGCCGGGTCCTGGGTAGTAGTAGAGGTGCTGACATTCCCCTCTTGAGAAACGACTTGCCCCCAAGTCGGTGCATGAGGAAAACGAAGACGATCCAGATTTTCCTAGGTGGCCAGCGAAGGATGCATACCAGACCACTTGATCAAACCTTGTCGTTCAGAATGGTCTCCTGCACTCATGCGGAACTGCAGGATGCGTTCAGGTATCTGGAACTCGTGATCACCTTCTGGTAGAGTAGGAGAAACCATCTGATCACCAACTGCATGATTAAGCTAGGAGACGTGGAACACAGGGTGAGTAGCAGCAGATGGTGGAAGCTGCAGCTTGTATGCAACTGCACCAACACGGCTGAGAACCTGGAAGGGTCCGAAAACTTGAAAGAAAGCTTCTGGTTAGCCCGTGGTGCCAATGACGATAGGACATATGGCTGAAGCTTGACGTACACCATGTCGCCCACTTGAAATTGACGCTCAGACCGGCCTTTATCTGCCTGTTGCTTCATACGGTCCTGAGCTCGACTCAGATGTTGCTTGATCAATCCTTTCATCACTTGTCGTTCTTGCAGCCAAGTGGAGAGATCAGTAGAAGAGCAAGCCGATGAAGGATCAATGCCGAAATGCCGAGGGGAATAACCATACAGGACTTCAAAGGGGGAACGCCCCAGGGAGGAATGCCAGCTGGAGTTGTACCAAAACTCTGCCAAAGAAAGCCAGTTGTGCCACTTGGAAGGGCAGGCATGAGCAAAGCAACAGAGAAAGGTTTCCATGCACAAATTAACACGTTCAGTTTGGTCGTCCGTCTACGGATGATAGGCCGAACTCATGTGAAGCATTACACCAGCCAAGCTGAATAGTTCCTTCCACAAGGCGCTAGTAAACACTAGATCGTGGTCTGATATAATCGATGCAGGCATACTGTGAAGCTTGTAAACGTTGTCCAGGAATAGTTTGGCCACAGAAAATGTTGTAAATGGATGACGGAGTGGAATAAACTTGGAAAATTTGTGAACCACCACCAATATGAAGTTGTACTTCCCAGACCGGGGAAGACCCTCAACGAAGTCTAAAGAAACAATCTCCCAAGCCTGACTTGGTACTGGCAGCGGCTGCAAGAGTCCTGGATACTTAGCTCGGTCGGGCTTGGCCTGTTGGCATACTGTACAACTCCTCACAAAAGTATGCACGGCCTTCTTCAATCCTGGCCAATAGAAGAATTGCTTCAGTTTGTTGTATGTTACTGGAATGCCTGAGTGGCCCCCCAAGGCACTGGAGTGCATTGCTGCAATTAACTGCTGTTGGGGGCCCATGTCATTGCCAACCCAGAGTCTGTTCTTGAACCTGAGGACACCACCAGAGAATGTGTAATTAGGGACTGAGTCAGGTTGTACCGACAGCTTGGTAATCAATTCAGTAGCATTAGTATCCTTGGCATTGGAGGCCACCACTGAGTCCAACCATTGGGGAACAGCACCAGAAATAGCCGGGAGTTGATGAGGAGAAGTTCTTCTAAACAAGGCATCTGCCACCCTGTTCTCAGCCCCAGGTTTATAAATAACTTTGTAGTGCAAACCTAAAAGTTTAGTGAAGACTTTTTGTTGCCAGGGAGTATGTAAACGTTGTTCATTGAGGTGGATCAAACTCTTCTGGTCTGTGAAAATCGTAAACTCTCCGGTTTGCAAGTAATGGCGCCATTGATAAATTGCAACTAAAATGGCCAGATATTCCTTTTCATAAGTGGAGAGCCTCTTGTTCTTTGGTCCCAACGCCTTGCTGATAAAAGCCAAGGGGTGACCCTGCTGCATAAGGACTGCTCCCACGCCATTGTCGCATGCATCCGTTTCCAAGGCAAAAGGCTGAGAAAAGTCTGGAAGGGCCAAAACAAGAGTAGTGGACAACGACGCCTTGAGTGCAGAAAAGGCAGCGTCATGCTCAGATGTCCAGATAAACATGGTGTTCTTCTTGAGTAGGTTGGACAGCGGTCTTGCGATGATACCGAAGTGTTTGACGAACTTACGGTAGTAGCCAGCCAACCCTAAGAAACTCCGCAGTTCTTTAACTGATCTCGAAACTGGCCAATCGACAATAGCTTGGACCTTGGAAGGGTCTGTGGAAACCCCTTGCCCGCTGATGATGTGCCCCAGATAAGCGATGGACCGCTGGGCAAACTTACTCTTGGACAGTTTCAGTTTCCATTGATCACGCTCCAGCCACCGAAGAACTAACCTCAAATGGGTCAAGTAATTAGCATATGTTTCACTATAGACCAGGATGTCATCAAAGAAGATGATGACAAATCTCCGGAGTCCATGGGCCAACGTAGCATTCATCGCGCCTTGAAAAGCACCAGGAGCTCCTGAAAGACCAAAGGCCATCACCCGAAACTCATATTGGCCGAAATGGGTCTGGAAGGCAGTCTTAAACTCCTCGCCTGGCTTGAGTAGAATCTGATGAAAACCTGATTTGAGATCCAGGTTAGAAAACCACGAAGCCTTGCCAATTTCATCCATTAGCTGGTCAAAAACTGGAATGGGAAACTTCGACTTCAGGGTGAGGGCATTGAGATGGCGAAAGTCCACACAGAATCTGTATGTTCCGTCTTTCTTCTTAACAAGCAGAATGGGAGAAGAGAACAAACTGCTACTGGGTTGAATGATGCCCTGCTTTAGCATGTCTTCGACGTGTTTTTCAATTTCCGTTTTCAGAGCCGGAGGGTACCTGTAAGGCCTTATATTCACTGGTCTTGCACCAGGAATGAGCGGGATCTCATGATCACAAGCTCTAGATGGGGGGAGACTGGTAGGTTCCTCAAACACCACAGTAAATTGTTTTAAGAGGAGCTGTAAATCTGCAGGGAGCAACTGTATGTCAGATGTCGTCCCTCCTTCCGACAAGATGCAAAGTTGCACTAGCACTTCTTCTGGAGTGTCAGGTGTTATGCCCTGCAAGGTGACAGTCCGATTCTCATATGGAATTTCCATCCACTTGTGCTTCCAGTGAACGCGCATGGGGCTGAAGGATTCGAGCCAATCCATTCCAATGATAACATCATAAGCGACAAGAGGCAGCACCTTGAGATCAGATTGGAAAGCCAACTCACCAATAAACCACAGAGCTTGAGGAGTACAGCAGAGCAAGACAGTGTACCACCACCCTCCACTTGAACAGATACTCGGTTGGGCAAGGATGAAATACCAGCAAGCCGAGAAGCCAGCAAAGAGCTAATAAACGAGTTGGAACTTCCAGAATCGACCAAGGTTGTGATTGGCCTGTGCTGAATAGAGCCCATGAATTTAACTGTTCTTGGGGCATCCACACCAGTAATAGCAGCTTTGGAAATGGCCATAAACAGTTGCTCAGAAGGAAAACCAGGCTGAGAAGCAGTAGCCACCTCTTCATCATCCAACTGAAAGAGTTCCCACAACTCCTGGACTGCATGCAGCTGAACCGTAGGAGCACAGGTGTGATCTCTACTCCATTTCTCATTGCACTTGAAGCATAAGCCCATAGCACGACGATAAGCCTTCAGTGCTGCTGCCTTCGAATCAACAGAAGATGAAGAAGGAAAAGCCCGAGCCCCTTCAATTCCACGCTTGTCATCAGATCCTGAAGCAGAAACATGTTTGTCCCGTAAAGGAGGAGCAGGCAAAGGCAAAGCATTCTTCAGAGTATTCTTGTGAGAATAGCCTTGATCTTGCTTCTTATATTCTCTTTTCTTGTATGGATCAGCGACCTCTTCCTGCAATGCAGCCAAAACAAAAGCAGTATCCAAATCTTGGGGTCTTTGAACAAGAACAATAGGTTTAATATCATCCCTAAGACCATCTATAAACCGCAATGTATAATACAGGGGGTCTGTTGTGGCAGTATATGCTGCTAACTGGTCCACCAGTTGTGAAAAATTCTCCACATAATCAGCAACAGAGCCATTTTGTTTGATGTGAAATAACTGTCTAATCAAGATTTCATGGTGATCCCTACCAAACCTATCATGCACTAGTTTGGAAAACACATCCCAACCTACAGAATTAACCCTATGTTGCACAGACTGTAACCACCTCGCAGCAGGTCCCTCAAAATACATGGAAGCAATACGAACCCAATTTGACCTATCTATGCCAGCCATTTCAAAATAATTTTTCACAGCGAGATTGCCACAACTTAGGATTGTCCCCATCGAACTTAGGGAAGGGAAGTTTTGGCCAACGACCAGATGTGTTCACAATAGCAGGACCAAATGAACTATTGAATCGGTAGGAACTCAGTTTGGGATTGGCATCTGTGTACGTACCCTTGACCGGGAGTTGGGTATAGGCCATGACAGACCCAAACCCATTCTCCTGGAGATGCTTGTCCATGCGGAGCCCATCAGGGCCGACGGTCGGGTTGCCGGCAGGTGGAGTCGCTGCGACCGCCTCCAGTTTGGGCAGGATGCCCTGAGCAGGTCCCACGCGATCGAGAACCACTCGATCGAGCTTGGTGTTGAGGTTGGCGACCTGCTGCCTGACATCGTCGACGGAGTCATCGTTGCCGACGAGGTTTTCGACGGCGTCGAGCTTGACGATGAGATCTGCGACCGACGAGTCGACTCCCTGCTTCCAAGTCGAGATTTCCTCCACCTTTTCCTCGATGGGATTGAAGCGGTCCCCAACAGAGTCGACGCGCTTCTCGAGACTGGTGAGGCGGTCGTCCAAACGGTCGCCGAGCTTCTTCATCTCCTCGAGCAAGAGCTTGGAAGTGGCATCCATGGCCCCGTGGAACTTCTTTTGGTAGCGCGTATAATGGGGATTTTGGTGATCCAGACCTGAATCCAGCACAGGTTCATATCAAGTTGGGAAATCTAGATCGGCCACGACGAATCGCGCTCACCAGATCTAACCCAGGCTCAATCGGAAGAAGGCTGAAACGAATCACGGAATCCACACCCCCAATCCTGTCTCTGATACCAAATGTTAACCCCTCAACACATCCAAGATAGGGGAACAGAGTTGAGAAGAAGCAGAGTTGGGGAAAAGCAGAAGGATAGGAAGCAGGAGGAGGAAGACGAAATAATTGGATGGGTGTAGCTTGTTACAACGTTGTCTGCTCTCCTTCTCG
Organism: Cenchrus americanus; assembly: GCA_947561735.1. Lineage (NCBI taxonomy): Eukaryota > Viridiplantae > Streptophyta > Magnoliopsida > Poales > Poaceae > Cenchrus > Cenchrus americanus. The sequence continues at coordinate 253,845,343 of OX387245.1, forward strand.
CACATGCTCTCTCATATACAGGCATCACACTTGCCACTCTGGGCCGCTCACACGGACACTGGGCTTCAGCACGCGCTTGCTCCTTGGGCTGCCAGACATGCGGCCCATCGTCGGGTCCTGGGTAGTAGTAGAGGTGTTAACCCCTCAACACATCCAAGATAGGAGAACAGAGTTGAGAAGAAGCAGAGTTGGGGAAAAGCAGAAGGATAGGAAGCAGGAGGAAGACGAAGTAATTAGATGGGTGTAGCTTGTTACAACGTTGTCTGCTCTCCTCCTCGCACACGCTCTCTCATATACAAGCATCACACTTGCCACTCTGGGCCGCTCACACGGACACTGGGCTTCAGCACGCGCTTGCTCCTTGGGCTGCCAGACATGCGACCCATCGCCGGGTCCTGGGTAGTAGTAGAGGTGCTGACATAGGAGGAGGCCACGGTTCGCGGCGAACACCGCCATGCTCTCGTTTGTTGGGATCAGCCCGCAGTTGGTGAAGGACGACACAGTGACCAACGTCGAGAAGAGCACGGCATTGATGCCCTTCCTCGTCAGCATATCGTGCACGTGACGTACGCGAACACTAGCACAAAGCCGAGCACAATGACCATGGCCATGTAGGCTTACCATCGCAAGCGCCAAGCTCCCCAGGCAGCAGCTCTCCTTGCGTTCGTCGTCAGAGCTCATAGATCAAAAACGAAAACCTGATCGATCCCGTCATCCACCTACCTGCTTTATCTAGTAGATCGGGTTCATTTGGGGTACGGGCGGAGGGGATCAGGAAAAAAGGAAAGATGCATGGTTTATGCATGCACGATTGACATATGGAATCGTGGAGAGCGTGGTTACGTCTGGACGGATACGCAGGTGCGGTGTGGTGGTCCATACGAAAGTAATCGAGGTAGGGGAGGCATGGGGTGCGCGTGTGTGGGCCCGATGTGGGTACTTGTGGGTGGGTAAGACGATATCGGGTATAAAAACAATTCGTTTTTTGCAGAAACGCTCCCCAAATTGCGATTTTTATGGTCATTCCACCTTTTTGGTCATCATGCAATCTAACAGGTGGGTCCAGCATGAGGGGTAAGGCGGACCCGAATTAGGTGAGAAAAGCAGAATGGATTTATCCGATATATATAGAGAGAGATTAAACTCACACGAGACGTGTACGAGTGACGGTGTCCTAGATTTTTTTTGTTGTATTCGGCTTGTAACTCGAATGGCCCACACCAAGGTGGACTACGACCCAGCCCACGGTAGTTCGGTAAAAGTAAGAAGGGGAACTCTGGTAGTATATAAGACCAACTCCAGTAGCTTCTTCAAACGCCGGCAAATCTGCAAAACGGGGAGGAAATGAGCACTGTACACACTCCAGTAGTCACCGCAAAGGGCGCTGCAAAATGCAGCAACCCCCCAGGTGCGCGCATCCTCGGGGGATTCTGCCTCCTTTTTCACATCGCCTCATCCCAACCGTCCCGGTCGGTCCCACCCCACGACCCCTCTCCCTCTCGGTTCGCTCTCCGCCGGGCTCCGCCTCGCCTTCCCTCTCCCTCTCCTCCGCCGGTCTCCAAGGCATGCGCGGCGCAGATCAGATGCCGGGGAGCCGCGACGCAAATCGGGGCACCAGGGAGCCGCGACGCACAACAGGGGCCGAGCCGCGAGTAGCTCGGGGCGGAGGATCCGGAGCAGGGCCGAACCCACGCCGTTGAGGAGCGTGCCCGCGGATGTCACACCCGGATTTAAGGACAAATCCGAATGCATAGAACACACATGTGCACCAGGATCAAGTTTCACATATGCGTTGACTCAGTGTATACCAAAACACAGTGTAAAAGCGTAAAGGGAGTATTAAAACTTTATTACATGACCGAATGTCTCAAAATCGTAACATAAGCGAGTACTAGCAGCGGTAAAGGACGTCTCCACAGAAGCCGATCGGTGGCACGCTCGCCTAGAAACCATCAAACTCTCTAGGAAAGTCTTCAAAGCGTCCGTCCGAGCAAAGAACCGGGTTGTGTAGATGCATATAAAAGAACAACAAGCATGAGCACATGTCGTACTCAACAAGGGAAAACTCTATAACAACATGCAAAGGCTTTATGGTGGAGGCTTGTGGTTGCATAGCAGATCGCCTTTTAGTTGGTCAAATTTTATTAAGCAAGCTGAATTACTAGCAGATGTAAGTTTATACCAACCCAGAGATTAACATAAGCATCATCATCATGAACGAAAGTAAATGCAACAAGTTTAATCCATCTTCCATAGTTTACTCATGTGAGGGTCCAGGCCGCCCGTGACCGTGGGCACGGCTAACTAGTCAGTTTTACACTCTACAGAGGTCGTACATCTTTACCCACAAGTCGCGTAAAAGTTCCGAAGAACTTTAGACCCAACCATGCGATGCTGATCAGGCACCATACCACACTACCGAGGTGTGATTGCATAGGGACGATACGAGGCCGTTACAAAGATCCCCAGATGCAGGCTGCCCGCTAGGTTACCTGATCAGTGCAGCGTATAAAGCTCCCGTACGAGTACCGTGTCTTAGCTAAGCCCACACCTACGCCCGAGCAGGTCCATACGCCGTCTACCGTCAGCCCCCAACCCTTATCAGGTAAAGCATACCTAACACCTAGTTCACAAATTATTAAGCCAAGACAGAGCCATATGTCTTGTGGTTGTACTGTTTTCCTGGGTGGTTCTCCATGTTCCGATTAACACAGGTGATCTTGTTAATGAAGGTACAACATAAGTAAAGCAAGATTAACATTGTTGTTCATCAAATCCACCATAATCCCAAGTTGAGAAACTAAGCATGGTCTACCTAACATAAACATAAACCCAGGTTGATCAAGGCACAGGATAAACAAAACTAGTCGAACCTTAACAATAGGATCCATCAATTTAATGCAAAGCAAAAATAAATAACGGTGTAATTAAAATGCATGTTGTAATAGGATCAACGGGAATGCAGCAAGGACATGCCTTCTACCAACGTTTGCTGCTGCTCAGGGTCTTGGAAATCTTCATCTCCGGCGTATTCCACATACGAACCGTCTTCTACTCACCACATCATTCACATACAAGCATACAATGGAATAAAATAAGAAACAATCACCAAACAGTACTAACAGGGCAAAATAGGGGCAAAAGTGTTTCTACTCGTCGAGACGATCGCGTGGATATAAAGAACGCTAAAAACGGAGCTAAAACGCGGAAGATGCGGAGAAAACAAGATTGGAAGGACCTATACGCGATTAACTATAGATTTTAGGGGCTAGCAAGGAAGATTCCCGAGACACATCAAACAGTGCTCGCGAATAGATCTAATCTAGGGGTTAGATCTGCAAAAAGGCTCGGGATGGATCTGTTTGCAAGGAATCTAATGATTGTCGGGTTCATAAAGAAGATTTACAACACAAATTTGGATTTAGAAATTAGAGGGAAACTCAGAGGGTATTTTGCAAACCGCCCCTCCTTCTTCCTCCTTCGGTCACAGGGGAGGCCGACGGACAGGGAGGAGTTGGCCGACGGCGGCGCCGGCGACTCGGGCGACGAGGAGCACGGAGGAGGCCTGGAACCGGAAGAGGAGGACGTGGGGAATCACGTGGGGCGCTCACCGGCGGCAAATGCGGACGGAGGCGGTGCCGGAACCGAAGTCAACGCTGGCGGCGGAGCTTGCGGCCGGTCTCGGGCTCCGGCGGGCGGCGACGCGAGCGGCCGCGGGGAGGCGGCGGAGGCCGTGCGGGGCGGCTAGGGCTTCGCGCACACGGGGGCGGCCTCCCTTTTATGGTGGCGCGGGCGCGCGGCCCGGCTCGCTTGCCCGGCCGAGCGGCGTCGGCCATGGCCCGCCGCGCTCGGATGCCCCCCCCCCCCCCCCCCGCGCGCGGGCCCGCGGGGGGCGGAGTGGGTGCGGGAGGGTCGAGCCCACGGGCTCGGCCCGAAGGGATAAGATAGGTTTTCTTTTTTTCGAATTTATTTTTAATGCGAAAACAAATTCCAGAAAAGTCTAGAAATTGCTTAAAGGCACGAAAAATACGCCGAAAATCACAAAAATTCCAGGAAAATTCCTAGAGATAGATTAAGACATGAAAAATCCAAATAAAGCATTTGGAGCTCATGAAAAAGATTTTAGAGCCTTCTAATAAATAGAAATAGCTCAAGGAAAATGAGAATAGATCCCAGAAAAATCCGGAAAATTCTCGGAAGGTTTTGGACAGCTCTTAAACGCATTTTTGAAACCTTTTGCACACAAGAAGCACCAAGATGCAACTGCATGAATGCAACACACACAACTTTTATTTAATTTAGAAAATCAAACAAGGATTTTTCCTATACTATATTTCCTGTAAAGAAAATAAATGTTGGGCAAAATTTTAAAATTTAGACTAAATCGTTGTTTTAGTTTTCTTCCTATTCACATCCTGAAATTGGAAATTTCAGGGTGTGACAAATCTACCCCCTTAAAAGGAATCTCGTCCTCGAGATTCGGAAGGACAAAGAATGATTTCGAGAACGATATGGTAGAACTGATGTGAGAACAATGTTAATAGAGAACATACCCAACACAGTCGTTGCATTTATGTGGTTCAATCTACCACGTGCGGAGCTCTGCTGTCCCTTAGAGCTTTGCGGGGTCTAGTTTCCATTCCTCATCTGCTGACTCTGCACTGGGGCATTTGGGACGCTCCTTTGAGGACAGTTGTTAGCATAATGACCAGTCTCTCCACACTTAAAGCTTGTATTACCAACAGGAGTACTTGGCGCACTAGGTCTCACTGGGGTTCCTGCTGGGGTGTTCTGACTAGTCTGCTGGTCATTGGGGCGTGGAGTCTGTGGAGTGGAATGTTGCAACTCTTGAATATTGTGCTTGAAAGGTTGATTGTTCCGCTGAAACTGATTCTGTCCAGAGTTACCACCTGAACCTCCAACATGGGGTGTTGTCCCCTGCGGTTGAATGAAACGGGGACGAGTGCTGCTCCCAAACTGCGCAGAAGTAGTGGCCTTCCTCTTCAAATTTCCCAATTCTATGCGCATGGCCTCCAGGGTGATGGCCTTGTCTAACAGGTGCTGGAAAGACGGAAAAGTGTGAGACGTCAGCTGGTACCGAAGCGGTCCAGCCAATCCCTCCACGAAGCACTCCTGCTTCTTTGGGTCATCTGCCACCTCCTCTGGTGCGTAGCGAGACAGCTCGATGAACCTGTCCCGGTACAGTCACTGACATTCCCCCTGTTGGAGAGAGAGGAACTCCTTCTTCTTCAGCCTCATCAACCCTGCAGGAATGTGGTGGTTCCTGAAGCTCTCAGTGAACTCCTGCCAGGTGATGGCGTTTGGCGTAGCATGGGCGGTAGTGTAGGCATCCCACCATGCTCCCGCTGAACCCTGGAGTCGTCCTGCTGCAAATAGGACCTTCTCTCTATCATCATACTGGGTTGTGGTGAGCATCTTACCCACAATATTCAGCCAATCATCAGCATCAAGCGGATTAGCAGCATGGGTGAACACTGGCTGACGGTGGCTTATGAACTCTCTGTGCTTGTTCATGGGCGCCGGCTGCTGTGGTGGTGGCTGAGAAGGGTTGTTGACTTGGGCCTGCAGGTTGGCCACAGTGTTAGTCAGGTTCTCCAAGAGCTGTAGCCGATTCTCGGGAAGAACCGCCGCATGGGATCCATTGGTGGTTCTTTGTTGTGCACCGCCGGAACCGCCGGCTCTCCCCGGACGAGACACCGGGGGCTGATCAACACCTGACCCGGACCTGGTGTTCACCATCTGAGTGTTAGTAACATTGACTTTGATGATTGCACAAAGAGAAAAGCTCAAAAGATTAAGCAGCGCAGACTTCCGGTTTAAGACAGATTCTGTCGACTCCAGACATTCAGGTATAACTCTCAACGTGGATAACCAAAAATTATGAGCTTTTGAACAGTAAAACATAATTGCATGACGGAACTAGTCCAACTGGAATCACCTCGATCGGAGTTCTATACTTCAGATATAAAATAAACAAGCCGGTATATCAGCAGTGCTAACAGATTCAAGTAGCTCCAAAGTTTCCGGCATCACTCTCTGATTATGTAATCAAAATTGCTGAATTCTGGACAGAAAACCACCCATGAAATTTCTGAACTTCTCCAACTGTATTTGTCTCAAACGGAGGTCTATAGCCCAAGATATAAAATAATGAAGTCAATGTGTCAACAGAGTTTTACAGATTCTGACCACTCCCATGTTTCATGCATAGCTCCCAGGATATGTATTGGATGGGGCTGAATTTTTGACAGAAAATTTTTTATGAAATTTTTGAAATAACCCAACTGGTTTTACATCAATCGGAGCTCTGTAGCTCGAGATATGAACAAAACACTACTGCTGTGTCGAAGGTTGACGAGAACAGATTTGCAGCAAGATAGAGTCCAAGGTAGATGAGTAAAGATTTAATAAAGGATTAGGAAGATGCAAGATAAAAAGGATGGTTGAGACAAAGATTAACCCCAAATAAGCAAACTTATACTAAACCAATGTCATTGTGGTTATCAACCCACAACACATTGCACTCAATCAAAGATCCAAATCAAGCATTAACACAAGATCAAGCATGCAAACACACCATCAAACTAAGCACACCTAATCGTCGATCGTGACTAGCGACTTCATAAGGATAAAGCCTAAAGAACCTAGATACTAAGGAAGATCTTCAGCTTGAACATGATAGGGTCATTAGATAATTGAGAACACTGTGAACACGTGTAGGGTAAAGATAGGAAAATGTTAGAGAGCATATAGAATAGATGCTAAAGATTTTCTAGAGCAAGAACAAGGTAACATAGAGTGAAAAGATTGATCAAGACAAGATAGATAACAAGTAGAATATCAAGGATGGGGGTAAAATCAAGGATAAGTATATTAAGAATGGAATTAAAGCATAGCATGGAGTAAGCATGGCTTCTAGATAATTATAATCCTTAAGTTCGACCAGTTTCTAACTAGGCTAACGTCCTACAGTCAACACAACTTTGATACCACTTTGTCACACCCGGATTTAAGGACAAATCCGAATGCATAGAACACATGTGCACCAGGATCAAGTTTCACACATGCGTTGACTCAGTGTATACCAAAACACAGTGTAAAAGCGTAAAGGGAGTATTAAAACTTTATTACATGACCGAATGTCTCAAAATCGTAACATAAGCGAGTACTAGCAGCGGTAAAGGACGTCTCCACAGGAAGCTGACTGGTGGCACGCTCGCCTAGAAACCATCAAACTCTCTAGGAAAGTCTTCAAAGCGTCCGTCTGAGCAGCAACCGGGTTGTGTAGATGCATATAAAAGAACAACAAGCATAAGCACATGTCGTACTCAACAAGGGAAAACTCTATAACAACATGCAAAGGCTTTATGGTGGAGGCTTGTGGTTGCATAGCAGATCAGCCTTTTAGTTGGTCAAATTTTATTAAGCAAGCTGAATTACTAGCAGATGTAAGTTTATACCAACCCAGAGATTAACATAAGCATCATCATCATGAACGAAAGTAAATGCAACAAGTTTAATCCATCTTCCATAGTTTACTCATGTGAGGGTCCAGGCCGCCCGTGATCGTGGGCACGGCTAACTAGTCAGTTTTACACTCTACAGAGGTCGTACATCTTTACCCACAAGTCGCGTAAAAGTTCCGAAGAACTTTAGACCCAACCATGCGATGCTGATCAGGCACCATACCACACTACCGAGGTGTGATTGCATAGGGACGCTACGAGGCCGTTACAAAGATCCCCGGATGCAGGCTGCCCGCTAGGTTACCTGATCAGTGTAGCGTATAAAGCTCCCGGACGAGTACCGTGTCTTAGCTAAGCCCACACCTACGCCCGAGCAGGTCCATACGCCGTCTACCGTCAGCCCCCAACCCCTATCAGGTAAAGCATACCTAACACCTAGTTCACTAATTATTAAGCCAAGACAGAGCCATATGTCTTGTGGTTGTACTATTTTCCTGAGTGGTTCTCCATGTTCCGATTAACACAGGTGATCTTGTTAATGAAGGTACAACATAAGTAAAGCAAGATTAACATTGTTGTTCATCAAATCCACCATAATCCCAAGTTGAGAAACTAAGCATGGTCTACCCAACATAAACATAAACCCAGGTTGATCAAGGCACAGGATAAACAAAACTAGTCGAACCTTAACAATAGGATCCATCAATTTAATGCAAAGCAAAAATAAATAACGGTGTAGTTAAAATGCATGTTGTAATAGGATCAACGGGAATGCAGCAAGGACATGCCTTTTACCAATGTTTCTTTCTTGCTCGGGGTCTTGGAAATCTTCAACTCCGGCATATTCCACATACGAACCGTCTTCTACTCACCACATCATTCACATACAAGCATACAATGGAATAAAATAAGAAACAATCACCAAACAGTACTAACAGGGCAAAATAGGGGCAAAAGTGTTTCTACTCGTCGAGACGATCGCGTGGATATAAAGAACGCTAAAAACGGAGCTAAAACGCGGAAGATGCGGAGAAAACAAGATTGGAAGGACCTATACACGATTAACTATAGATTTTAGGGGCCAGCAAGGAAGATTCCCGAGACACATCAAACAGTGCTCGCGAATAGATCTAATCTAGGGGTTAGATCTGCAAAAAGGCTCGGGATGGATCTGTTTGCAAGGAATCTAAAGATTGCCGGGTTCATAAAGAAGATTTACAACACAAATTTGGATCTAGAAATTAGAGGGAAACTCAGGGGGTATTTTGCAAACCGCCCCTCCTTCTTCCTCCTTCGGTCACAGGGGAGGCCGACGGACAGGGAGGAGTTGGCCGACGGCGGCGCCGGTGACTCGGGCGACGAGGAGCACGGAGGAGGCCTGGAATCGGAAGAGGAGTACGTGGGGAATCACGTGGGGCGCTCACCGGCGGCAAATGTGGACGGAGGCGGCGCGGAACCGAAGTCAACGGCGGCGGCGGAGCTTGCGGCCGGTCTCGAGCTCCGGCGGGCGGCGACACGAGCGGCCGCGGGGCGGCGGCGGAGGTTGTGCGGGGGCGGCTAGGGCTTCGCGCACACGGGGGCGGCCTCCCTTTTATGGTTGCGCGGGCGCGGCGGCCTAGCTCGCTTGCCCGGCGAGCGGCGGCGGTCATGGCTGCGGGCTCGGATGGCCCCCCCGCGCGGGCCCGCGACGGGCGGAGTTGGTGTGGGCGGGTCGAGCCCACGGGCTCTGCCCGAAGGGATAGGATAGGTTTTTCTTTTTTTCGAATTTATTTTTAATGCGAAAACAAATTCCAGAAAAGTCTAGAAATTGTTTAAAGGCACGAAAAATACGCCAAAAATCACAAAAATTCCAGGGAAATTCCTAGAGATAGATTAAGACATGAACAATACAAATAAAGCATTTGGAGCTCATGAAAAAAATTTAGAGCCTTCTAATAAATAGAAACAGCTCAAGGAAAATGAGAATAAATCCCAGAAAAATCCGGAAACTCGGAAGGTTTTGGACCGCTCCTAAACACATTTTTGAAACCTTTTGCTCTCAAGAAGCACCAAGATGCACCGGCATGAAAGCAACACACACAACTTTTATTTTATTCAGAAAATCAAACAAGGATTTTTCCTATACTATATTTCCTGTAAAGAAAATAAATGTTGGGCAAAATTTTAAAATTTAGACTAAATCGTTGTTTTAGTTTTCTTCCTATTCACATCCTGAAATTGGAAATTTCAGGGTGTGATAGCGGATGTGCGTGTGGCGGAGCAAAGACGCACCCGCGGCGGAGGATCCGGGGCCTTTTTCCTCGGCGGGGCACGGCGGAGCGGAGACGCGCCCGCGGCGGGGGATCGGCGCAACTGCTGGAGACAGTCTAAGGGGGCGTTTGATACGGGGCTTTTGGGTGGCTGGAGCCCTCTGGATGCGGGCATCCCGTGTTCGATTTCGATTTCAACGAAGCGGTTGCGACCGCTCGTGAGGAAGCCAGGGTCAAAGGCACATGGGTACGAATGAATGAATGAGATCCATCCATCACACACAACGAATGTGTGATCGACAGTACTAGTAACTAGATTATGAACCAATAATGCAATTATTAATGCTAGCTTTGGATCGGAATTGGTTAATGACGTAGTACTCTCTGTGGTCTCATATATTATGCTCGTCCGATCCTGTATGTGTGTAGTAATATGTCGTCATCGTATTCCTGAATCCTGATCGAAGTACACACAGAGTACACTCTACACATATATGTATGTATGTATACTAAAGTCAAAGGAGCGACGCCCGCGTGAGGACTGTGTCAATGTCATGATGATGATCTCAGCAGTGGCCGGAGCAGTTGGAGAGGATGGCCACAGCGGTCTCGGCGCTCAGTCGACCCGCGGCGGCGACGACGCAGCCCCGGCCAGGGCGCCGTCGTCTCGCTCTCCCTGCGGGCGACGACTGCCGGCTGGGTCCGAGTGAGGATGATGATGATCTCTCAGCAGTGCCCGAAGCAGTCGGCGAGGATGGACACAGCGGTCTCGGCGCTCATCAGACGACCCGCCGCCGGCGGCGACGCGCCGGCCGCAGCCGCACCGGTGTCGCCGTCGCCCGCCCCCGCGCCCTTCGTTCCCGTGCCGCCGCTCGGACTTGGACCCGCATCTGCCGTCGACGCGCAGTCGTCCTCCTCCTCCTCCGAGGCCCCGACGACCGGGACGCCGCCGTCTCCCTCGCCCTGCGCGGCGGCGGCGACGGCGGCGGCTGTTGACGAGGCCTGGAGGATCGCTTCCGGCCCCCGCATGATCACCGCCGGCGACGACCATCCTCCGCCGAGCACGGCCGACATCGTGCGGGCGAGCTGTCAACAAGAAGCCAAAGATCGCGCGCCAACAGGATCACGATCGTGGAGAGATTGGTCGACAACGCCGCGCCGTACGTCGATCTCCGTTCCGTCGTCCTGTCGATCGGCGAGTGAGAGTGTGTGTTCGGTGCGACGCGGCGCCGTGCGCGCGCGTTTTATAGCGGCGTTTGGAGCCTTGGAGGTGGTGTGTGGTCGGCGCGGCGCGGCACGGCGCGGCGGGAGGACGGAGACGCGTGTCGCCTCTGGTTTTTTGGGCCACGCCCCCGGGATGGATCGGAGGACGGAGGAAGCTTCTGCAATCTGCATGCGGTTTGGCAAAAGGTCAAACGTGTTCTTTTCGTGGGAGCAAAGATCGGGAAAGAGGAAGCACGTACGGTACGTGCCCATTGTTTGTGCAACCGTGTCCACCCAAGTCAACGTCACTCTGGTGTGAGCCTGTGACACACGAATTTCCGTTGAGCAAAAGCAGCTGGAAAGACACTGCCAACGGCGATTATTAGGAAGAGAAGTTCGAACCAGCTTTGAGTTTGTGCAAAAATGAGTACTAGTACTAGATCATTTTGACGAGACGTGTCAACAGTGACGTGTCCAGACCTTTTTTTTTGTTGGTGGTGGTGTTCGGTTTGAAAACACGAAACGGCCCACCTACCAAGCTGGACTACGGCCCAGCCCACGGAAGTTCTTACGCAGGTGAGGAGGAGATTGTCGATCACCACTCGGTCGATGATTTTTTATTTATACATTTATTTTTCTTCGATTTTACGAAAATATATTCCTTCTCCCCTGCGCTGCGCCGTGCGTCCTCGATCCTTTCTCCGACGCTCCGGCAGGTGGTGGCGTAGTGGTGGGTGCGCCATGGCGCTGCTCATGCACTCCTCGTGGCCAGGAGTGTCGGCGTCATCACCACTCTTGGCCGGGCTTCGGGGCCCGTGCGTCGCTGGCACCGACGAGCCATAGACCTCTCGCCTACCACTCACGTCATCAGGTGCGTGTAGCTATCCCCTTTGGCCTGTGGCGGCTTCGACAGAGGAAACGCTCGACAAGCTCTTTTGAGATGGGCCTTCGCCACACTATATGAACGCAATGCAGGATTTACTCATAATGTTGAAGAACAAGACTAAGATTTCTCCCCTTGAGGGATGGAGCGTTGACTGAGGGCTACGCCTAGAGCTCGTCGTTTAGGTTGTGTGGGATATGAGCTGGACAGTAAAGTGTCCGAAGGATTTGGCCTGTGAGGAAAATGTTGGCTCAAGAAGGGACATCCAACTTCAATCAACAATGAAAGTGTAACATAAAACCTTTGTACTCTTTCACGGAGGCTGCTATATATGCTAAGCATGTCAACTCTCGGACATCTTTCACCCCTTAATTCAGTACCGTACATGGCAGGGAACTACGAAAAGTCTGTCATCTTGAAGCAGAGCATTTGCACAACTTCCCAATGGCGTTCTAGCCTCTGGCTGACGTCAAGACTCACCGACATTCCTCCTTACATCCTGTTTTTTTCCATGAGTCCTGCCTGCCCCTCGTTGCTTAATTGGCTATCGCTTGCTAGTCGATCAAAAGGACTGAATTAGATGCATCAAGGTCCAAGTACAGCTGAGAATGGATAAATCAAGGAACACAATGAATTGCAGCTTTTTGATTATTGATTATTTGACAATCAATTTGCCTTGTTTAATTTATATGCTTATTATCATTCTGTATGCGTGCTCACGTATGTCTGAACCTGAATGCTTGATCATGCAATTTGGTCTCAATTGTGAACTTGTGATTAATAAGGTAAAAAAAAAGAAAAGAAAATATGTTGCTAGAACTTTGTCCAATTACTTCTCAAATATACGAAAACTTGATTAACAAAATATGTCAAAACATGAGTGAACGAGCACACGGCCGGGTCCCAATAATAAAACGCATATATCTTGGCCACGATACAGAGCATGGGCTTTCTACCGAGAAGCAAATCTGTACCATAATTTGTGTATTTCAGTATTTGATTGAACCAACTGCAGAGAATTGCAGAGGTATACTACGTACACTGAATCGGAAGGGACTAACATCCCTTCCGTCCCAAAATAGCTGTAGCTTTAGCAGATTTCAGATACAGTAATAATTATAAGAAACGATCATGTTGCTTTTAAAGTTAATCATATTAGTTGGCATGGAAAGACTCTTACCTTTTTACACCTGATTTGGGCTAGCATGCCGATACCTCAAGTTTGACCGTTCATCTTTTTTTTTTTGCAAAATATTATATTTTTTTTATTGTGGGTTACTTTATTAATAAAAAATCCTGAAGAATGTCTTAGGGGGTGTTTGGTTCCCCGCCACAGCCTCCCTCGCCACCAGGCCGCGGCAGCCGTTTTGCCCGCCACGGAAAATACTGTTCCGTGGCGAGGCGGGTTGTGGTGCCAACCAAGTAGGCCCTTAAACTTGAACTATGTTTCCACAATAATTTTTTGAATAAGACGAGCGGCCAAACTTAAGGTTAAAAAGGTCAAATGATATATAACTTGCAACACAGGGAGTATTCAAGATGTACTCGCATGCAGTATTGAGCTTTGCAAATCCCATCCATGCATGCCGCACACAATCACAGTATTTATATTAGTCCGATGCATGATGTAATAAGCAGAGTCATGGCAAGTTCTACTCCAGTCTCCAGCAAAATGAACGCTTGGCTTAGATGTTCTCAGTTGTTCCAGGTGGCGGTCCAAGGCTACACATGCATAGGATACCGCTTGGCCTGCTGACGGACACATTTCTTGTACTCGGGCAAATTCTGCAAATGACAATAGGCAAATTCTGCAAATGACAATTTCTTTTTTTAAAAAAATCACCCTAACAAGTTATATTAAGACCTTCACAAGGAGCTCATAACATGAACCCTGCGCAGGGGATGCTGGATTTGGATTGTCAAGCAAGTCTTGGATGCCTATGAGAATCTGGCGCACAGTGATGGAAGGCTTCCATCCCTGAAAACACAGACTAAAATTCATGACGACAAATGCAAAGCCGTGCTACTTAATTATATTTGCGTAGTATATATATAGTATATAACTGATGGCATGCTGAAAAGCGAAATTGTTTGAAGCTTACGCTGCCAAGGATAGACAGGCACACTGCACCGGTATTGTAGACGTTGACATGGAAAAACCCAGCCGGAAACTTGCAGACGGGAGGGGCAGTTGGGTAATTTTCGTCAAAATTAAGAGTCAGGGGGAAATACCCCCCCTCCCAATCAGTCTGCGGCATGTATTATAAAAAACATAATTAGACTACGATGTAATTAAGATTGTGAAACCATGCATATGTTCACTAATAAGGAGGATGTAATTAAGTTTCTTTTTTTTGGAAGTAACAGGAGAGGAAGTAACCATGCATATGTGCTCTCAAATTTTAGCTTAGCAAATTTAAGGATCTATCGGGCCTAGAATGGCTGGACTAATAATATCTAAGTTTGAACTGAAAAATAGTAGGATTTAGTTAGATTGTGAAGAATGCATTCGGGTGATGACAGCTATATATATGCATGCTTATGCCTTCCTTGCCGGGGACGATGCAGTTCCACAACATGAGGTTGACGGACCCATCCAGCCGCGTCGCCGGCTTGGCCACGAAGCCCTGAAAAAAGTAATTAAGCGAATGAAACCACGCATCCATCTTAAAGACGAGCCGATCGAGTATGTGATCGATCGATCTATGGAGCGAGCGAGCGAGCGCACGCACATGAGGGTGGCTCCTGCGCCGTGACTTGCGCTCCTCGGCGAGGCGGCCGCGGGCGACGCCGCCTGCGGCGGAAGCCATGCCACACACCCTCGGCTCTTGCAACTGAGGCGGCGGCGACGCGAGCGAGAGCGAGATGGTGGACGACGACGCCTCTACTACTACACTAGTAGTACTCCGTCGGTCGTGGCTTCGTGGGTGGATGGGGAGTGAAATAGCCGGCCGGTTACTAGTGGAAGGGGATCAGTTTAATTACCAATCGAGCTAGGGTATACGCGAACCCTGCATGACTGACTCGTCGACTACCCGAGCTTTATCCCTGCCCCCTCCTATTCTTCATCGATTTTCCTTTTTCTAATGAGTTTCTTTAAGGAATAGTGAGTTCTATTCTAGTAGGACTGATTGGTGAATTTTCACTATTCATCCGATACATCAGATACTCGGATGCAAATCAGGAGTATTGAATGTCGAATAATCTTTCGAGTCTAAATAGATCACGACTAGTCATGTTGGCACCACTGGCGTAGCCAGGATTTGGACATAGATGGAGGAGGCCGTGTGATCAATATACAAGTGTATAATTTCCATTTAAAATTAATTTAATAAGGTACGTATTTTTTCGTATGCACAAAGATGGTTTATACCTCCTTCACAAGTCATAATAAATAGATTAACATAACCAAATAGTCATTCTGTAAGCGGCCTGGCCAAAGCTGGGCTAGACGGCCCAGCCCGGCAATGCATCTTTATCGTCTACTACAAAACTCTAGGGGCCAGTCCTCTAAAAGTTAGGGGCCTTCAAATATTTTCGAGACATTTCTCTTTTGTATTTTATATTGATCGCATCTAGAACCGTTAGAAAAATTATTTTAAATAATCTAGAGACATTTTTCTTGTGTATTTTTTCACTTATTAGTGCGACTGTGCTTAATATGATAATGACTCTTTCAGTATTATCTTATATTTTTATGGTGAATGTAGGCCTCCATTTTTTCTCAGCAAGGAGCCACCGAAAAGTCAGGGCCGGCCCTGCAACGAAGGGTGATGTATGTGATAGTGATATTATACACGACGACTGGCTGGATACAGGTGATCAATCGAGCATTACCATCGTTGATCTCATGCGGATTTGCAGGGAGTTTGTTAATTAATTACATGCGCGCGCGACGCGATGATGGGCAGGCTATACCTATACGTGAGCTATACGAATTGAACGCCAGGAGGAGTTGAGGACAACATTATTCACAAACCACAACAAGGGCAATATAATCCGACTCTATCGCTGGTGGCGTTCCTCTAACCCACAGTACGGTATTCATTTTGGATCGAGATTTAATTTACTCATCATGATAGGTAGAATAAGAGACCGAAGAGCCAGATTGATTCCACACCTTGGATTGATTCTGAATCTCATGGTGTATCTATCGTAAGTAAATTAATTTTTGATCCGGATCTCTTTTAGTAGCTATCATGATTCCGAATCTCATGGTGTGCGTATCATGATTTTCGATCTGGAATAAATCTGGAAAAATCTCCAAACACCACGTAAAGATGGGAGATCGATAGACAGACACTTCAATCGATCAAATCGTGGCGTGGCTGGAGCCAGTGGTCAGTGGACGTACGGGAACTTCGATCGACGGATCGACGCTGAACTTTTGTGGTCTCAACAGCCACAAATAAATTACATGTCCTTTTCATGTTGTCTTAAGTCGATATGGCTCTCCCTTTGGTTTCCTAAAGAATGTCGTTTTTATGTTGTCTTAAGTTAAATATTTAAGCTTTGACCGCGAGTAAATTATTTTGGGTTGAGTTTGAAAATATGAAAGTGATGTAAGTAGATTCATCTCGACATGTAGTTTCATAAAAGTATACTAGGTGATTCCCCGCGCGTTGCTGCGGGAGTTGAGAGATGTTCTAGAAATAAATGATAAGATAATGTAGTTGAATGATGCACTTGTAACGATTACGTTGAAAAGCCATTGATTGATCTATTGAATAAAAATTATAAACTTTTTGAGTCCTTCTTTGATTAAGTAATGGATGGAGAAGAAAAAAAACAATAAAACATGTATGCAACGGATAGAAAATGTGCACCAAGTTGATGAAAGTGGAGCAAGGTATCATCTATATCTATATCCATATTTTGAAGATATTACTTCCGGAACGTAAACTATATCAAGAGAAAGAAAAGGATTACAAAATTTTCACAATCCTCGTCTATTTGCATGGAGTAATACTAAAATAAAATAGATGGTGTGGATAGATAAGTATAAGACGTAATCAAGCTTACATGGATTGCAAAGAAAAATATAGTATCTCGCAAAATATTTTATCTTCCTAACCTACAACGAATCTTCCTAACTTGCCGTTCTAGTACTCGGGCCAGCGGTCCTTGAGCAGCCTAGCTCGACTATTTTTCGGGAGCACTTTTTTTTTAAAGTTCTACGAGCTGTTTCTAAAATCTCACTTCCATATAAAACAAGTAAAATGCAGTTTCGTATTGAAAATCCTTGATTATTTTTAAAGCACCTAAAAACATTTTTTTAATATTTAATCTCTAAGTGCATCTTCAGCTTTTTGCCAAAGCGAGTTGTCATCTTCAATTTTTGGCAAAAATATAAAAATATTCCTTTGGCAAAAGGGTTGGCAATTTTTTGCAACTTGAGCAAAATCAGCCTCCAGCGTGGCGCGAAGCGCGCTTGGCATTGTCGTTTCTATCTTGGTGGGAGGGTGAAAAAGGAAATAAAAACATAGAAGGTTTCTTGATGTAAGTTTTCAAGTGTTGGAAGGGGATAAACATAATTTTGTTACTCTCTCATGATTCTTGATGTAAGTTAGATCTGGATTTGTCAAATGAATTATGTCAAATTGTTGAAGATGAACTATTTTTTAATTAGCAAGTTAGATATGGATTTGTCAAGTGAATTATGTCAAATTTGAAGATGAACTATTTTTTAATTAGCATATCTTTTTAAAAGTTGGCAAAACATAAGATTTGTCAAGTAAAATTTGGCAAACTTTTGGAGATACTCTAACACATTTATATTGAGAACCTTGTCCTACTATTTTTTCAACGTCCTTTTAGAGCAATTCCAACAGACTCTTTATGTTTGCTAGCTAAATTTGAAGTTTTAAGCCTTTATAAAAATATAAAATTTCATAATTCTATTGAGTATCCAACAGGCTCTTTAAATTGAATTCTCTATCTAGTGGGTCCCATAGGTAAGATACTTATCTTCTTCTTCTTTCTTCCTTTCTCCTCCGCCCCTCTGCTTGCCACGACACCCACCCCGCACCAAGTAGAAGAGGCCGCTGGCGCTGGCCCGGAGAGGCAAGCACCAGCCGGATCCCGGAGCTGGGAAAGGGAGGAGACGAGGCAGCGGACCCCGGAGCGGTAGGGGGTGGTGTAGAGGACGCGCAGGAGCTCTGCCGTCGCGCCTAGGCAGGACCTCTGCCGCCGCATGGAGGGAGGAGAAGCGTTCGCCCGTTCTCACCGGCCGCGGGCGTCCCCGCCCGCACGAGCGGCCTCGCTCCGCCACCTTGGCCGCCCGCTCCGATGGGGATTTCTCCATGGACGGGCAGCCAGGATGAGCTCACTGGCAAAAGCTCCGAGGCGACACCCCGCCGACGACAACGCGTCAAAGGCCATGACAGAGCTCGCCTCTCTCCCCCAAGCTCAACCGAGCTCCTCTCCGCCAGAGTCCCCCGAGCTCTTCTCCGTCGGACGACCCTTGATGGCGGCAGCACCACTAGCACGACAACACCTCCTCCCACCACCACCACCTCTGTCAATGCTCCGCCACATAGCCGATTCACCGTGGTTACTGCCGATACCACCGCGCCACAACCCCCATTGTCGCCTCGGCCCACCAATCCGACGCCGACATCGCCAATTTTGTCCTCCAGCATCGCCTCAGTGTGCTTTCTGCTCACGGCGGTGACGTCTTCTTGCAGGCGCGCGAACAAGAGGGGGTGTCGCCGGAGGACGTGGGAGTGCCGGGCCGGGAGTTTGACGAGCGAAGGCCGCTCGTCATCTATGACGAGCGAGTAGGGTGATTTCGCGAGCCAGGATAGCGATGTCGAAGATACCGAGCCAGTTGGAAGGATGTTTCTGAGATTTTTTCCAAAATTTAGCTAGCAAGTTCGTTTTAAAGTAGCTGTTGGAGTTGCTCTTACCTTCGTATTAGCTATTACATTTACTTACGCTCGCGGATGGGTCAATTTTTCCTAGTGACGAGAGACTGAAAGTTGAGATAGGAAAATCAAGATTGCCAAAAAAAATCAAGATTGGAAGTGGACCACGGAAACTGCTAGAGATTATGTTTAAAAAAACGCATAACAAAAGGTGCGCGGCGTAGCTATCGAGGTTCGAGAAATAAATGTTACACGTATTTTCTACAAATCCGGTCAAACTCGTGACACGAAAATTCACGACGACTCTCTTTTGGGGACGGAGGGAGTAGAGATTATGCTTAAAAAAAACCCACAACAAAAGGTGTGGGTAGCTATCGATCTTCCCTTTGTGTCGGTCGGTTCGGTCCGGTCAAGTCGTTTTGCCTGTCCATCGAGGTCCACTTCTACAAGAAATAAATGTCACCATCGTCATTAATTAATGGCAGTGTCGTGCTATTGCATTATTCTCTTTAATTTGTCAGGTGCTATTGCATTGGGTGCAGCAGAACTGATCGATACACGGCCGGGCGGCCTGGATATGATTAATTTCGATATGATTTGAACAAGTATTAGTCCTTAGTATGTTCTTGCCTCCTCATACCGTTGCGTGCACTTTCTTTGATCTCAGGATGTAAGATACAGTGTGTAACATCCCTCAATTTTGTTGAGAGATGTTCATTAATAAAATTGTGGTCTTAAAACTTTTGATGAATTATATGGGTGATTAACAACTTACTTAAGGATGCCTTCTTTTCCTCTCCCTTAATTCCTAGATTTATTTTGAGCTAAATGAAATCCCTAGGAAATATAAGAAAATGTTAGTGTGAGAAACTTGGAGTTCTTTTGGTTTTATTTGGAATTTATTTGGGTAGTGTTCAAATTTGAAACCGCAATCAAATTTGAATCTAAATAGGAGAGGAGTTTGAAAGGGAATAGAAAAGGAGAGAGGAGTTTTGCTTCTGGGCCGCGAGCCCAAATTCACGAAGTCGCGAGCCTCCCTCTTCTCTCTTTGCCGGCACGCCGCGCCACCCTCGTCCCTTTCCCCTCTCGGCCCACCGCGGCCCGGCCTACCGCCGCCCCCGCCTCCCACCTACCGCAACCGCCCCGGGACGCCGACAGGTGGGGCCCGGGTGACGTCGCCCGGCGTCGGCCGTCTTCCCCCCCGTCACCCCCTCGCTTTTGCTTTCCCCTTTCACTTTGCGACGTCGCCGGGCATCGGCGCCGCCCCCGCTCGCCCGCCGGCCGTCCGCGCCCGCCGGAGCGATCCGCGCCGTCCACGCGTCCCGCGTCCCGCCATGCACTATAAGAGGGCCGCCGCCGCGCCACCGGGTAGCCGCAACCCTAGCCGCCGCGGGGGAGTTCACCCGCTCCACACCGCCTCGCGCGCGGGAGGAGGGAGGAGGAGGAGGAGAGGAGGAGACCGGGAGGCCGCCGTCGACCGCGCGGAGCCGGAGGCCCACTCGAGGGAGCCCGAGGACGCCGCGAGGCCAAGGACCGCGACGCCCCTCGCTTCCTGCGCCCCGCGCCGCCGTGCGCGCCGCCGCCTCTACCGGCGCCGCCTCCATCCTCGTCTGCGCACCACCATTCTTCACCGCCGCCGCACGTCGGCCCGTGGCCACCAAGGTGAGGCAAACCCCCTCGCCCTGCGCGTGGTTGACCCGGCCTTCGAGCCGCGGCCCCTTGCGCACGCCATGCCGACCTTGCCGCCGCGCCGCCGCCGCCGGTGATGCCGGCCATCGTGCGGGGCCGGGGAAGCTTGTCTGCGGGGTGCCACCGCCGCCGTCGCCGCAAGCGCGCGCTCTCGCCGCCGTTTCCTTTTCTTCCGTCCCGCACCGTCCTCGCGCGGCCGACGCGCGTCGCGCCGCCGTCGAGCTCCGAGCGCCGCGCGCCGCCGGCTGCTCGGTTCCGTTCTACACGCGCACGAACACGTTCCACCCACACGAGCCGGCACCTCGACCGCCTCGACGCGCGGCCACCGGTGCGCACGCGCGCGAGCCACCTCGGGGGCGGAGCCGTGCCCGCACCGTGCGCCGCCGCCGGCCCGAGCTGCGCCGCGGAGGGCAAGGGCCGTTCCGAGGGCAACCCAAGGGGGGGGAAAAACCCGGCCCAACGCGAGTCGCACCCGTGGGATCCGTCACGACCAAATTTGGGCACTTTGGACTACGATTTGGCGCCGTCGCCGGCGACCCTCGCCGCGCCGCCGCCCACGCCGTCGCCGCCGCTCCTTTGTCTCGCCACGTCGGCGCTCGTCCCCGGCCAAGACCGCGCACGGGTAAGGGGTAGACCAAGCCTCGCCGCGCCGCACCCTCACTACGGTCGCATGTGGGCCCGGCCCGAGCGCACCTCGCCGCCGCAAGCCGGCCGCGCGCGCCGCCGCCGTCTCGGGCATTTCGTCGAGCACACCACGCACGCGGGGGGGGGGGGGGATAACCCCTAGAACCCATGCACACGAGCGCCCACACGCGCACGTGGCCGCGAGAGATCCCCGGGATCGGGTGCGGCCCGCCACTCGGCACCCGGCCGCGCGAGAGGGCCACACCGCGGCCGCCCCCGCCGCACCGGCGCGCGGCCGGATCGGCGCGCGGGCGGCCAATAGCGGGCCGAGCCGCACCGCGGCCGCGGGAGCCCCGGCCGCGGCGGGATCCGGGGATCCCGTGCGGCCGGTCGGAGGGGGGTATTTTCTTTTGCTTAAAAATTCCAGAAAAACCCTTTTTCCTTCTAAAAATCCTAGAAAATCCATTTTATCTCCAAAAATTACGAAACCTTTTCCAGAAAATTTCTAAAATCTCGAACTACGGGTTGGGATAGTGTTTGTTCCCATTTTGGATCTTATTTGCTCTTATTTGGATTTAAGTTGCCATAGGACCGCTGTTTATTTTCTTTTTCGCGCTACTAGGAGCGGGGAGGGCCGGAGAGGCGAGTCGGGGAGTACGACTACGCCGACGACCTCGCCGCGGAGGACTACCCGACCCCAGGTTCACGCCCGACCGATCCCCGAACTACCCATTAGGCATTCTTCGAGTAGAATTGCTAGCGCTTTAATTTATATATATGCATGTGATGAACCTTGCACTGCCTCTTTATTTACCCTGTCCTTGATTGTCCTACTACTACTATATATGTTTATATGGGCGTGTATGTGCGCCGAGCTTCGCGATGCATGTGTTGGGATGGGAGTAGTGGTTCTTGGCGTGTGTGGGGTAAAAATTGGCAGGAGAAGGCGTTTTGGGTACTTTGGCGGGGGTGAGCTCGAAACAACCGATCTGGGATCGGGGATAGGGGTGCACTCCTCAGTGCATCCCTCCTGTTACGGTTTTCGGAGCCTAGGTGTTGGGGTTTTCGTGCGCTTGGAGGACATGAGCTCGCCCCCGTGCGAAATCGAGTGGATCAACTTGTTTATAGGACATCGTACACACCACCCCCGCCGAGAGTGGGGATAGGGCCGTGTTGAGCTCGGCAAGTGCGGGACCATACCGCCTAGGAAGGATAGAGGGTATCCGTGGGGGAGCGGTGGAGGTGAGACCACCCTCTCGGAGCGTCTCCCGTGTGGCCACACGGGAGCATTTCACGGTTCGGTGCCGTCTTCCTTGCGGAGAGGACCGCTTTGAGGGCCGGATGCGGGGGTGGGTACGTAACTACCGAGAGTTCGCCGGTAGGATGGGCTCGGTCGGCCGTACACCGGCCGGGTACCATTCGGGATGGGTACGGTGTACACGCTCCGCGAGTTGTTCGATCTATAGCTATAGCCGCGTCCTCGGTTATGGACACTTGCCTAGAAGACATGTTCGTTCCTCATGTTTTGGGATTTCTACCTCCCCCCTTATAGATGAGAGTGAGGTGAGCCGTGGTTATAGCCGGCTAGAGGAGAGAGGCTCCATCTACCTCGTCGATCCGGTTGTAATCATTGAGATGCGAGGAGAGGAAGTTCTCGCATCGCCCCTAGACGGGAGTAGGAGTTGGGACGGGTCTTCCGGGTGACCCGGTTGGATCCGGATGAGTTGAGAGACTTGGGTTTTGGGATATTGATGGAGGTACCTTGTTTATACTCTGCCGCCGTCGCATAGGAAACCCCGGCCGTTTCCTTGTCTACTCTCTTTTCCCTTTAGAATTTAGGCCACTTAAAGCCGCATACGGTTGGTGACGTGGACCTATCCCACTCCTTGGGGATAGACTTTGGGTGTGCGGGGTACGAGTCCGACTTCGACCGCAACGCCGACGGATGGTACGACCGAGGGATGCGTCGCTTCGCTCGAGTTGCTGTGGCGGGAAGAATAGAGATGGAGACCCTTCCGAGAAGATAGCTACCGTTGCGTAGAATTTTCACTCCGATTCGGCCCAAGAGGCTTGTAATGCGTACTCCATTATGGACATGTAATAAATTAATGTCTACCGTTACCTTTATGTGATGCGTTGTATGACTTTGTGTGTCATTCCGTGAGACATTACGTACGCGATAGCCAGCCGATCCGGGGACTATCGGGATGGTACGAGGATTCGGGTTTTCTATGAAAATCCGGGGTTTTACGAGTGGTACCGAGCCATGCTTGACCGTAGCACGTATCCCTAGGAAGGTCGATAGAGATAGGACTCTATAGGCTCTACCTTTATAGTTATACCCTTGAGCTATGTTATAAAACTCGTTCCCTCTTTGAAAATTTCTTACTCACCGCGCCGACAGAAATTTCTTGCGTTTCACGGAGAGATGGAGCACCGGGTCGCGGAGATCACCCCCGAGACGTGCGGGGGCGATCGCGCGCGGATGGAGAGGGCCCTTCTCGGGCTTGGAGTCCCTCCGACCTACGTCACGTACCGCGCCGAGTACGTATCCGCCGTGATCGGGCGGATGGTGCCTCGCACGGTCGGCCGTGCTCCCTCACCCGAGTCTCCCGGGTTTAAGGGAGAGGTGCGCTACGGCGCCGCACTCACCGTCGCGACCGCGCTCGACGTCGCCGCCGCCGGCCCCGGGCCGCCTACTCGCACGCACCGCGCCTCCTTCGAGACCGGGACTCTTCGGGCCGCTACCCGGGACTATTGGCGCCTCGCACCGCTCGTTGACGGAGTTCCTTCGTACGAGGGGATCCGGGACGACGTCGACGCCGCTCCCTTCCGCGAGACCGACGAGACCCCGGTGGAGACCGCCGGCCTACTTGGTCAACCTCGACAAGTACGCGCGCCGACCGGAGGATGAGTCACGTACCCTCTACGGCCGGGTCGGGGGACGCTACCATCGACGTGCTCCGATGCACCGGCCCCGCCGCGCCGAGCCGGGAGAGGGAGAACACCGCTCTACGCCACCGTGTTCGCCGGCTCGAGTTGAGCCTCGACCGCGCGACCACCGTCCCGCTGCGGTCCGAGAGGGAGAGGGTGGACACCGGGGAGGAGATGCCGCACGCCAAGGAGGACCTACGCGGGCCGACCGCGAGTCGAACGGTCGAAGGACAAGCTCGAGCGCAAGGACGACCCGCTCACGGTGCGCGCTCACCGCTCGGGTGTGAGCGGCTCAAGGTGGAGAAGCTGGAGAAGAGCCGAGCGGACAACGTCGCCAACATCGCGTGGCTCACGCGCACGGCCGTCTACCTGAGGGACAAGGCCGAGAGACTGAGGAGGACTTGGGAGGACGCCGACTCACTTCGCGTGGACGAGCTCTTCGAGCTCAACGGAGAGCTGCCCCCCGAGTCTCAGCGAGAGATTCGCACCGAGACCTTCGAGGCTGCACCAGTCGCGCCTCAAGCTTCACCTGTGCCCGATGGCCCGTCTGCCGACCCCCGTCGAGACCGAGGAGGTTCGAGAGGCTCACGCCTTGGTGTCACGGATCTTCCCGCCAGACTACCCCACCGAGGACCGCTACCCCGTCACGTACCGGGCGGGCGCGCACGGAGTAGAGAGGCGAGCGAGGGGGCATGACCTAGAGTAGTGTTCTATGCTAGTAGTTTCCATGAGATGTTCCATGCGGCCGCGAGCATGTTCCGGTGCATGAAGAGAGTCATGCCACACCATGTAGACACTACCCTTTTGAGATTGTACCGATGTATTAGATCGTTGACTTGTTCTTTCGCTACCCCAAGGTCCGAGTCGGCCTCGGGGGAGCAAGTGTAATAATCATGTTTGATGTGTGCTTGGATCTTAATGGTGTTATTTGGGTCTTAATGTTTCTTCGCTTGAGTGTAGGTTATAATCGAACTATTTTCTTGAATGCTTAAGACTCATGTGTGAGTTGGTGAGTGACGTGCGTAAACTCCTTTCTTTTCCTTTATGTTTTCGTAAGGATGTCGATCCGCCGCTCCAACCGGCCGATAGCTCGCCTCGAGGAGGCGGTGGCCGAGGAAGAAGCCCGGCGGGGGCGTGGACGCGGTCGTGGCCGCGGCCGTCCACCCCCGCGTGGAGGAGCCTTGGGGGCTAGGGCCCGAGGAGACGAGCACCGCCACCGCCGCCCGTGAACCCCGAGGCCGAGGTTGAGCGAGGGGAGCGACCGCGCAAGGCCGGCCCCGAGCCGGAACGCCCACCACCACCCCCACCTAACTTGGTGGAAGTGATGGCGCTCCAGACTCAGCTGATGCAGAGGATGGCGGAGGCCATGGAGCACCGTGGCAACGGTGGGAACCGCGTCGCTCCGCAGGACGAGGACCTCACACGGAAGATCGAGAGGTTCATCCGCCTGAAGGCCCCCACCTTCAGCTACTCGGATGACCCACTCGAGGCCGACGACTGGCTGAGGGTGATCGAGACCAAGCTCGACCTCACCGTCTGCTCCGACGAGGAGTGTGTCGCTATCGCTGCGCACCAGCACCGGAGGGTCCTGCCAAGGCGTGGTGGGACAACTACACTGCCACCCACCCGAACCCGGCATTCATCACCCGGGCCGGAGTTCCGCGAGGGCGTTCCGCGAGCGCACCTTCCCCGACGAGCTGCTGGTCCAGAAGGCGCAGGAGTTCCGCACCATGACTCAGGGTGCGATGAGGGTCGAGGAGTACGAGCGTCACTTCATGAAGATGATGCGGTACGCCCCCGACGACACCAACACCGACCGAAGAAGCGGTTCGGTTCCCCGCGAGGCCTTCACCACGGCCTTCGCCGGGCGCCGAAGGCAAGTGAGCACAAGTCCTCGCGCCATCTCGTCAACCGCGCCATCGCGGTCGAGGACGAGAGGAGGGGCCACGAGGAACGCATGAGGGGCAAGAAGAGGATGGGAGATCGGGATCGGCCCGACCGATCCTTCCCGAAGCCGAGGAGCGGACGAGCAACATGCCGAGGGGGGAGCTACCGCCGGGGCACAACCGGACCGGGGCGTGGCTTCGGAGGTAGTGGACGTAGCCCGTTCCCCGGAGGGAGGAACCCCGGCTACCCCCAGCAGACTGGAGGCTACACCCGTGCTCCACCGAGCACCGCGCGACCCGCCGCCGGAGGTTTCACCGTCACCTGCTTCGCGTGTGGCAAGCCGGGCCACAAGTCCTTCGAGTGCCCCGACAAGAAGGTCTTCGCTACTCCCGCGAGGGCACCTGCTCCGGGGAAGCCGACCTCCTCGAAGCCGCACCACCCCCGCCGCCGGCCGTGGGAGGCCGAACCACCTCACCGAGGAGGAGGGCCGCCGATGCCCCCGACGTCGTGATCGGTAAGTTTTTGGTTTGTGGTACTTCTGCTCGGTTCTCTTCGACACGGTGCAACCGGGTCGTATATCACCTCTCGGTTCGTGAATAAACTCTCCCTCCCTACAACCACCCGAACGATGCCTATCATCACGAGCTCTCCGCTCGGGGATATCCGATGCACCCCGATGTGCAAAGGAGTGGAAGTGCTCATCCAAGGTCACTCATTCTATGGGGATCTCACCGTGCCGCCTTCCCATGGAATCGACGTGATAGCGGGAATGGATTGGATCACTTCTCACAAGGGTATCATCTCCACTTCACCGAGGCCGGTGACACTACCGCACCTCGACGGGACAAGGGTGACCTTCGAGCCAATGAAGTCTCGAGACATACCGGCCGTATACGGCCTTCACACGAAGGCCATATCGGACGTGCGTAGTATGTGAGTATGAGGATGTGTTTCCGGAGGAGTTGCCGGGTTGCCTCCCGATCGTGATGTGGAGTTCGTGATTAACCCGGTGCGGGAACGGCGCCGATAGCCCGCAGTCCGTACCGTATGGCGGGAGGTTGAGCTGAAAGCCGCCGAAGGCAGAGCTGGACTCGCTGCTCGAGAAAGGGTTCATTCGACCGAGTGCCTCACCCTGGGGTTCACCGGCATTATTTGTACCGAAGAAGGATGGGACGCAACGTCTGTGCGTCGACTACCGCGCCCTGAACGCGGTGACCATCAAGAACAAGTACCCACTGCCCAGGATTGATGATTTGATGGATCAGCTGAGGCAAGCCAAGTACTTCAGCAAGATCGATCTCGGTCGGGATATCACCGGATGAAGATCCGCCGGAGGACATCCACAAAACGGCCTTCGTGACCGGATATGGGCGGTATGAGTACACGTCATGTCGTTTGGCCCGACCAATGCCCCCAGGCATACTTCATGAACATGATGAACAAGGTCTTCATGGACGAGTTGGACAAGTGTGTCGTCGTCTTCATTGACGATATCTTCGGTCTACTCCCACACGCGAAGAGCACGAAGAGCACCTGAGGATCGTACTGGGGAAGCTCAGACAGCATCAGTTGTACGCCAAGTTCAGCAAGTGTGAGTTCGGATGGAGGAAGTCGCGTTTCTGGGTCATGTGTTGTCAGCTAAAGGAGTTGCTGTAGACCCGAGCAAGATTGAGGCCGTATCGAAGTGGCAGTCACCGAAGTCCGTGACAGAGATCCGCAGTTTTCTCGGTTTGGCCGGGTACTACCGCCGGTTCATCGAGAACTTCTCGAAGATCGCCAAGCACATGACAGAACTGTTGAAGAGCAACACGCCGTATGTGTGGTCGGACAAGTGTGAAGCCAGTTTCCAGGAGCTCAAAACTCGTCTCACCACTACCCCGGCCCCGACCCCCGCCCGACGCGAGCAAGGATTTCGTGGTGTATCGTGATGCGTCGAGGCAAGGACTCGGCCGCGTGTTGATGCAAGGAGGCAAGGTAGTGGCATACGCTTCACGACGCCTAAGGAAGCACGAGGAAAACTACCCTACACACGACCTCGAGTTGGCCGTCGTCATTCATGCGTTGAAGATATGGAGGCACTATCGATGGGGAACAAGTGCGACATCTACACGGATCACAAGAGTCGAAGTATATCTTCACCCAGTCGGAGTTGAATCTGAGGCAAAGGAGATGGCTAGAGCTGATTAAGGACTACGACCTGAGCATTCACTACCACCCTGGTAAGGCAAACGTCGTGGCCGACGCTCTGAGCCGCAAGCACTACTGCAACAACCTGATGGTGCGAGAGGAACAGCCAGCCTTGCATGAAGAGCTGGAAAAGCTGAGCTTAGAGATTGTGGAGGAGGGGCGGTTGAACCGAGTTGCGGGTAAAATACACACTTGAGGACCGGATCCGCCAAGCTCGGAAGGAGTGCCCGAGGTCCAAGAGGTGAAGCGCCCGATGGAGAATGGCAAAGCACCGACTATCGCCTCGACGAGCGGGGGTACACCGTGGCCGAAGGACCGCATCCGCGTGCCTCGGGACAAGGAGATTCGGGACTCGATCCTTAAAGAGGCCCACGATTCTCGGTACTCGATCCACCCCGGTTGTACCAAGATGTACAAAGACCCGAAGGTACGGTTTTGGTGGGAAAAGATGAGGGAAGACATTGCCGAATACGTCGCTCGATGCGACACGTGCCGCCGAGTGAAGGCCGAACACCGAGGAGGCCCGCCGGCTGCTACAACCGCTCGAGATACCCACGTGGAAGTGGGATGATATCGTATGGACTTCATTGTGGGGTTGCCACGCACACGAAAGGAAATGACTCCATTTGGGTGATAGTTGATCGATTAACCAAGGTCGCACATTTCTTGCCGGTGAAGACGAACTACGGCGTGAGCCGACTTGCGAGCCGTATGTGGACGGCATCCCGAAGCTTCATGGGGCCCCGAGGAGCATTGTGTTAGACAGAGGCCCCCAGTTCACTGCTCAGTTCCGGAAGAGCTTGCACGCTTCCATGGGCACCCAGCTGAACTACAGCACAGCGTTCCACCCACAGACTGACGGTCAGACAGAGAGGGTAAATCAGGTACTAGAAGACTTGCTGAGAGCTTGTGTGTTGACCTATGGATCGACTGGGAAAAGAGCCTGTCCTATGCCGAGTTCTCATACAACAACGGCTACCGAGCCAGCTTGAAGATGGCTCCGTTCGAAGCCCCGTATGGCGAGAAAGTGTCGGACACCGTTGATGTGGTCCGAGGTGGGGGAGCGAACTTTTTTCGGCCCCGCCACTATTGTTGAGGCCGAGGAAAATGTCGCCAAGGTACGAGAGAACCCGAAGATAGCTCGGAGCGAGCGAGAAGAGCTATGCCGACGCCAAACGGAAGGACGTCTCGTTCGAGGTAGGGGATCACGTCTACTCGAAGGTGTCACCCCTCCGAGGCACGAAGAGGTTCCACATCGGGGGAAGCCTGTCCCCTAGATACGTTGGGCCCTACCCTATTGTGAGCAAGGTCGGGAGGGTAGCTTACAAACTCGAGCTACCTCCGGAGCTTGCGGGGGTTCACCCGTGTTCCATGTTTCCCAACTTCGGAAGTGTGTGGTCGTCGAGAAGAGAGTGCTCGCTCGGGCGCTCGACGTCCAGAAACCCCGGAGTACTTGGAGTACCGGTTCGGATCCGGACCGGGCGGAGAAGTCGACCGGGAACACCACCACGCGCTTCGCAAGGTGCTGCGGAGTAACCACTCCGAGCGCGAAGCCACGTGGGAGAAGGAGTCAGCATTGAGGGAGAAATACCCTCATCTCTTCGAAGCGGAGGTAACTTCTTAATCTCGGGGACGAGATTCTTGTGAGGGGGGGAGTCTGTAACATCCCTCAATTTTGTTGAGGGATGTTCATTAATAAAATTGTGGTCTTAAAACTTTTGATGAATTATATGGGTGATTAACAACTTACTTAAGGATGCCTTCTTTTCCTCTCCCTTAATTCCTAGATTTATTTTGAGCTAAATGAAATCCCTAGGAAATATAAGAAAATGTTAGTGTGAGAAACTTGGAGTTCTTTTGGTTTTATTTGGAATTTATTTGGGTAGTGTTCAAATTTGAAACCGCAATCAAATTTGAATCTAAATAGGAGAGGAGTTTGAAAGGGAATAGAAAAGGAGAGAGGAGTTTTGCTTCTGGGCCGCGAGCCCAAATTCACGAAGTCTGCAGAGCCTCCCTCTTCTCTCATTGCCAGCACGCCGCGCCACCCTCGTCCCTTTCCCCTCTCAGCCCACCGCGGCCCAGCTACCGCCGGCCCGCCTCCCACCTACCGCAACCGCCCCGGGACGCCGACAGGTGGGGCCCGGGTGACGTCGCCCGGCGTCGGCCGTCTTCCCCCCGTCACCCCCTCGCTTTTGCTTTCCCCTTTCACTTTGCGACGTCGCCGGGCATCGGCGCCCGCCCGCTCGCCGCCCGGCCGTCCGCGCCCGCCGGAGCGATCCGCGCCGTCCACGCGTCCCGCGTCCCGCCATGCACTATAAGAGGGCCGCCGCCGCCGCGCCACCGAGTAGCCGCAACCCTAGCCGCCGGCGGGGGAGTTCACCCGCTCCACACCGCCTGCGCCCGCCGGGAGGAGAAGGAGGAGGAGGAGGAGAGGAGGAGACCGGAGGCCGCCGCCGGCTCGCCGTCGACCGCGCGGAGCCGGAGGCCCACTCGAGGGAGCCCGAGGACGCCGCGAAGCCAAGGACCGCGACGCCCTCGCTTCCTCCGCCCCGCGCCGCCGCACCGCGCCGCCGCCTCTACCGCCGCCTCCATCCTCGTCTCTCGCACCACCATTCTTCACCGCCGCCCGCACGTCGGCCCGTGGCCACCAAGGTGAGGCAAACCCCCCTCGCCCTCTCGTGGTTGACCCGGCCTTCGAGCCGCGGCCCCTTGCGCACGCCATGCCGACCTTGCCGCCGCGCCGCCGCCGCCGGTGATGCCGGCCATCGTGCCGGGGCCGGGAAGCTTGTCTCCGCGGGTGCCACCGCCGCCGTCGCCGCAAGCGCGCGCTCTCGCCGCCGTTTCCTTTTCTTTCCGTACCGCACCGTCCTCGCGCGGCCGACGCGCGTCGCGCCGCCGTCGAGCTCCGAGCGCCGCGCCGCCGCCCGCTCGGTTCCGTTCTACACGCGCACAAACACGTTCCACCCACACGAGCCGGCACCTCGACCGCCTCGACGCACCGGCCACCGTGCGCACGCGCGCGGAGCCACCTCGGCCGGGAGCCGTGCCCGCACCGTGCGCCGCCGCCGCCCGAGCTCGCCGCGGAGGGCAAGGGCCGTTCCGGGCAACCCAAGGGGGGGGAAAACCCGCCTAACGCGACTCGCACCCGTAGGATCCGTCACGACCAAATTTGGGCACCGGACTACGATTTGGCGCCGTCGCCGGCGACCCTCGCCGCGCCGCCGCCCACGCCGTCGCCGCCGCTCCCCGTCTCGCCACGTCGCCGCTCGTTCCTCGGCCAAGACCGCGCACGGGTAAGGGGTAGACCAAGCCCCGCCGCGCCGCACCCTCACTACGGCCGCATGTGGGCCCGCCCGAGCGCACCTCGCCGCCGGCAAGCCGCCGCCGCGCCGCCGCCGTCTCGGGCATTTCGTCGAGCACACCACGCACGCGGGGGGGGGGGGGGGGATAACCCCTAGAACCCATGCACACGAGCGCCCACACGCGCACGTGGCCGCGCAGAGATCCCCCGGATCGGGTGCGGCCCGCCACTCGGCACCCGGGCCGCGCGAGGGCCACACCGCGCCCGCCGCACCGGCGGCCCGCCGGATCGGCCGCGGGCGGCCAATAGCGGGCCGAGCCGCACCGCGGGCCGCGGGGAGCCCCGGCCGCGCCGGGATCCGGGATCCCGTGCGGCCGGTCGGAGGGGGGGTATTTTCTTTTGCTTAAAAATTCCGTAAAAACCCTTTTTCCTTCTAAAGATCCTAGAAAATCCATTTTATCTCCAAAAATTACGAAACCTTTTCCAGAAAATTTCTAAAATCTCGAACTACGGGTTGGGATAGTGTTTGTTTCCATTTTGGATCTTATTTGCTCTTATTTGGATTTAAGTTGCCATAGGACCGCTGTTTATTTTCTTTTTCGCGCTACTAGGAGCAGGAGGAGCCGAGAGCCGAGTCGGGGAGTACGACTACGCCGACGACTTCGCCGCGGAGGACTACCCGACCCCAGGTTCACGCCCGACCGATTCTGAACTACCCATTAGGCATTGCCGAGTAGTATTGCTAGCGCTTTAATTTATATATATGCATGTGATGAACCTTGCAATCGCCTCTTTATTTACCCCCGTCCTTGATTGTCCTACTACTACTATATATGTTTATATGGGCGTGTATGTGCGCCGAGCTTCGCGATGCATGTGTTGGGGTGGGAGTAGTGGTTCTTGGCGTGTGTGGGGTAAAAATTGGCGGGGAGAAGGCGTTTTGGGTACTTTGGCGGGGGTGAGCTCGAAACAACCGATCCGGGATCGGGGATAGGGGTGCACTCCTCGGTGCATCCCTCCCGTTACGGTTTTCGGAGCCTAGGTGTTGGGGTTTTCGTGCGCTTGGAGGACATGAGCTCGCCCGGTCCGAAATCGAGTGGATCAACTTGTTTATAGGACATCGTACACACCACCCCGCCGAGAGTGGGGATAGGGCCGTGTTGAGCTCGGCAAGTGCGGGACCATACCGCCTAGGAAGGATAGAGGGTATCCGTGGGGGGAGCGGTGGAGGTGAGACCACCCTCTCGTAGCGTCTCCCGTGTGGCCACACGGGAGCATTTCACGGCTCCGTGTCTTGTCTTCCTTGCGGAGAGGACCGCTTTGAGGGCCGGATGCGGGGGTGGGTACGTAACTACCGAGAGTTCGCCGGTAGGATGGGCTCGGTCGGCCGTACACCGGCCGGGTACCATTCCGGGATGGGTACGGGTGTACACGCTCTCGCGAGTTGTTCGATCTATAGCTATAGCCGCGTCCTCGGTTATGGACACTGCCTAGAAGACATGTTCGTTCCTCATGTTTTGGGATTTCTACCTCCCCCCTTATAGATGAGAGTGAGGTGAGCCGTGGTTATAGCCGGCTAGAGGAGAGAGGCTCCATCTACCTCGTCGATCCGGTTGTAATCATTGAGATGCGAGGAGAGGAAGTTCTCGCATCGCCCCTAGACAGAGTAGGAGTTGGGACGGGTCTTCCGGGTGACCGTTGGATCCGGGATGAGTTGAGAGACTTGGGTTTTGGGATATTGATGGAGGTACCTTGTTTATACTCTGCCGCTGTCGCATAGGAAACCCCGACCGTTTCCTTGTCTACTCTCTTTTCCCTTTAGAATTTAGGCCACTTAAAGCCGCATACGGTTGGTGACGTGGACCTATCCCACTCCTTGGGGATAGACTTTGGGTGTGCGGGGTACGAGTCCGACTTCGACCGCAACGCCGACGGATGGTACGACCGAGGGATGCGTCGCTTCGCTCGAGTTGCCCGTGGCGGGAAGAATAGAGATGGAGACCCTTCGAGAAGATAGCTACCGTTGCGTAGAATTTTCACTCCGATTCGGCCCAAGAGGCTTGTAATGTCGTACTCCATTATGGACATGTAATAAATTAATGTCTCGTTACCTTTATGTGATGCGTTGTATGACTTTGTGTATCATTCTCGTGGAGACGTTACGTACGCGATAGCCACCGATCCGGGGACTATCGCGATGGTACGAGGATTCGGGTTTTCTATGAAAATCCGGGGTTTTTACGGTGACGATGGACTCCCTTCTCTTCTTTTTTTTTGAAGACTCAAAACAAGGGGCAACAAGCCCACCTGAAATTTTGTATTCCATCAAGCGACTACATTGTTCGAACCAGCACGACACTCGTTAGGAGGAAGAGAGAGCGAGCATAGGCTAATTTTCAGCAACAAACCGTTTGGCACCAGCGATCGAGTGGTTCGATGTCGATCTCGTTTGGTGCTCTACGAAACCAGAGGTGGAGGTGAGCTTGTATAGCTGTCGAGTGATGGTCGCGGCGTCCTGGTGGTCGGCGTTGAAGACCGTGACGTTCCGAGCCTTCCAGGTGACCCAGAGGACGGCGACGCTCGCAATGTGGGCAGATGTTCCGGGCCTTCCAGTTGCTTCTCTTCTCAAGAAAAGATCAGAAAAGATACCTCTAGGCAAATATTGACGGAGGAAGCTGCCGCTCGAGAGGAAGCCAGGATCAAAGGCACTTGGGTATGAATGAAAGATCCGTCACACAAGGAATGCGATTTTGGTCAATATTGCAATGTGAGGAGAAGACAAAATAGTTATTGGTGAAGACGAGCACTTCTTTTGGAGATGGTAGCCTTATAACTGTTTGGAGGTCGTGGATGGAAGTATAATAATAGACTTTGTCAGACTTAATTTTTTCTTTTCGATTCCCCTTTTATTCAGCGATTGAAGTTGAGAGGGTGTAATAATTGAAGGCTGCACACACGAAACCGTAAAGGTCGGCAAATTCCATTATATAAAAAAAAAGGAACGTGTTATCGATAATGCATCATATAGCATATCGATCAGTTTATTATGGTAGTACTAGTAGCTAGATTAGGAACCGATAATGCAATTATCAAGTGCATCATTGCTAGCTTTGTAATTGGTTAATGACGTGTCTAGAGCACGTGTCCTGTACACTATATGTATTGTGTCATCGCATTATTCCTAAGCACACGCGTTTCAGATCATACGTACCCAAAGATATTATTGCAACACAAGGAGGAACTCATTGATGTTGCATGCGATTCCCAGCACATGACGAGAAAAATGACAAGATGCAAATAATAGTATAAATTATTAAGACCATATGAAGAAGGGCATTTCGGACCAAAAAAAAAAGAGCAGCATACTGCACTGCACTTACATAAAACATATCTTTTAGCTAAGACCAACACAGAAAAAAAACTGTTTGCATATGTAACTCAATAGCCTTCATGCTGCAGATATTCTCCTCTCATGCATGTCTTGGCCCTACATACATGGAGATTTTATCAATATTAAAGCAGAGAATGATCAGCCTGTTCGGTTGGCGTAGGTGGTTGATGGTGGTCTTTGTTTGTTCTCGAGAAGAAAATCTTGTTGGCTTGGTTCTTTGGTGGGCGGTGGCTGGTTCGTTCTGAGAGAAAAGTACCGCTGGCTGGTGGCTGATAAGCCAAGCGAACAGGGCGGATGTTTTGAAAGACATGCCCACTGTTACAAAGAGCTTTCAACATTTACTTGCTACTCAGAGAAAAATCTGTTTCCTTTCACATCTTATCTCCATTATTGATCCATGCTATATGATCTACAGTTTCAGACGTAGCGGCGAAAATGCCAACTTATTTTTGCCCTCTTTCTGAATCCAGTCCACGATTGAGCCTTGCAGCCTGACGGGTGCATGTCCAACCCATAAGCTGAGGAATTGAGGAACCAAATGGTCCCGCTCCTGATCTTGTCGTTGCACAATATTTCCTCCCCGAACCACTCGCCGTGTGCTCTGCATCTTTGTGCTTCCCTTCATAACATGAATATATGCAGTGCCCTGTTTAGACTTCCAAACAATCTGGTAGACTAATGCGTCTGTGTTCTGGCTGAAGTACTCTACCGCCTTTGGCAGCGTGATCTCTTCCAGCTGTGCCAAGGTAATGTCTGTATGCATGCAGTGTTGCTCCTCACTTTGATTCACTGCAATAGCAGAGCTTTTATAGGCAGGCGGCAGGTTCTCTGAAGAACCATGG
The DNA here is from genome assembly GCA_947561735.1 of Cenchrus americanus. Lineage (NCBI taxonomy): Eukaryota > Viridiplantae > Streptophyta > Magnoliopsida > Poales > Poaceae > Cenchrus > Cenchrus americanus. The sequence goes on from OX387245.1 coordinate 253,880,886, forward strand.
GGCATAAAGAGGAGCCCAGCTATCAGATATTCAGAATCTTGCAGGCAAACTTCGCCTCCATCCAGTGAGATCTGGCACTCCAAATGCGCTTCAATAACTGGTTCTAGAGAAATGTCTGATGTGTCTGTGCTGCTACTACAATGAACTTCATGCTGGTCAATCTGCTTGCAACATGATGGGTTTGGGCGAAGCCATTGAGAGACACAACCGGCTAGATTGTCCCAATGTTCTTTCTGACGTGAATCAACAAAGGGCACCCATGAGAAGTCTTGTGTGGGCAGTTTCATAATTTTATTCCTAATAATTTCAACTTTAGACTTGAAAAGTGGTGTAAACAACTGCAAGCACTTCATGGCAATCCCAACTATGTCCGTACTCTCTGAAAGTTGTAGCATGATGCTGAAGTAAAAATTATTCTCTGGTGCATTATCATCTTTCTGGATGAAGATTAGGGTAACCTCTACCTTATGCTCTGCAGTAATGAAGGGTAACCACAGTATAAAAAAAGTGCTCTCATTTCCCTGATCGATTTTGTGCTGCATCTTCTTCCCTGAAAAGAAGTTTTTGTTGAAAGGGTTGAAGGGCATGTGACAATGTGGTGTGCAACCAAGCTCCATGAATCTCAAGAAGTCACTGGCACCATCTGCATACCACTCAAATCTTTGAACGACAGATGTCTTTAACTGGTTATCCTGGTGAAAGGCAGAGGAGATAAATGACTTGGTAGCATGTGCTATCCGCTTAGGGAAAGCTGAATTCCTTACCTCATGTTCAATCTGTTCTTCTTCTAGGATTCTACTCTTGCACTTGTGCAGCGTGTCATCACACTCTTGAGCAGCACGCTTCAGCTTGTTATGCCAGCGCAACATGGATGCACCAGTGATCTTCCACTTTTCAGATGTCTCGAGAGCAGCCTCCAACTTAATGTGCGCCATCTCTAGCCTCTCCAAGTTTTCATTGGCCTTTGATTTTTCTTTCCCATCATGCCTGTTAATGATGTCAGAAAAGATTTGGCTAACTGCTTCATGGACAACAGCAGAACTGACCATATTCGCCATTAGGATTCAAGCGCATCCGTTTCCTGCTCAGGAAAAATTATGTCAGTGTACTTGAGACTAAATATATTGACTTTGAATCACAAGCAAAGATTTATATACTGGTTGTAAGAATCTATGTTGATAGAATCTTAATATACTGGTTGCAAGAATTTACCTCATATAGAATGTCAAGGAAGTGGTGGTGACTGGTGACACTATCCTGTGTATGAAGGTGGACCTTTGATCAGCAAGGTAAGATATGAACTTCAGAAGTGGAAGAATCTAGTTGATAGAATCTTAAATACTGGTTGCAAGAATTTGCCTCTTATAGAATCGCAAGGAAGTGGTGGCCACACTATCCTGTGTATGAAGGTGGACCTTTGATCAGCAAGGTAAGATATGAACTTCAGAAGAGGATACTGTGGTCCAAGATTTATAGGAAGCAAAAAGAGGCTGACAATTGACTAACAGAGGGTCTGAGGGATGTAAGGGTTTTGGTCTGTACAAGAGGAAAATGTTGATTCAAGAAGGGACATCTGACTTCAATCAGCAGTGAGAGTCTCCTCATTTTTACGTGCTTGGATATAGTTGCCGAACATGTACTAAGTGATGGCAACTGGCAAGTTGAAGGGGGTGCATTTAAGCTGTGAAGAATAATCAAATGCCGGCTGCTATAACAGGGGTACAAGTGGAATATGTCAACTTAAACGTCTTATTCAGCAGTTGTACAGGGAAGGGAACTCTGAAAGATCTTGTTTTTTGCCCGATGAGCTAGGCAACTTAAAATATGACAACTTTTTATATTAGATGAAGCAAAAGAATCTGAGTCTCTGGAAAAAAATTCCACGGCATTCTAGCCTGGCTGATGTCGACTCACTGATATTTTTCCTTACATCTTCATTTTTGTTAGTCAAAAGGACTGCATTTGATACATCAAAGTACAGTGACGGATCGCCACAGGGAAAGGGACTACTACTTCCATATATGATGGAAGCTCAATGACGAAGACACTGATAGATCACCAGTCTGCGGTCTAAAGCACACCGTTTGTGGCATGTTTTCTACTTTTATAGTTTCATGTGGCAACTCATCTTTGTAACACCATGTCTCTTTGTAAGATTCGCTTGTAGGAACACACCGTGAACTGAATTTATGATGCGGGCCTTTGAATTAGGTGTTTGTAAGGGAACCAAGGTGGTGCCACCAAGCTTGCTAAATCTGAGAAACTAGCACCTATTGCCAATCTTTGAACAATGGATCTGCTCATTTTCCATTAGTTCTTCCAGGATTCTTTTTTTTTGTCTGCTATGTTCAGTGTATCATCGCATTCTTGAGATTGTGCTTTCAGCTTTTTGTATATTTCTTTAAACCAAATTAAAGGCAGCAGCTCTCCTGCGCTACTCGAGAAAAAGAAAGCATATATCAAAAAACACTCGACCAGGGGAGGAGACTCCACTGGACTTTGTTCTAAGAAGGTGCCATGTTTCTAAGCCAGGTTGGGATTGGAGTTTCAGTGACTCCTGGAGTTCAACGCTCTAACTGGTGTTCAACGCTACCAGTCAATCACGAGAAGCTTGGCAAAAGAAAACATATATGATTTGGCTGATTATCTCCTATAGACAGCTGCAGAACTGACTGTCCCCGCCATTAGGATTCAAGCATTTGTAGCACCGTGCCCTTACATAACAACAGTGTAAATGAGAGGCTATATATGAAGCAATGCAATAGCAATATATGGGAAATCTTTTTAAGAGTATAAGAAACCTTAACCTGATGGATTTCACTTAGCAGTAATATGATTTTGCCTACATAGCAATATGAGATACTGCAGCTGTGCAGCAATCTGTGTGCTTTGCGTGACAAATCATATGGAGAAAAAATCGTACATATTTAATCAGTGCTGCAGTGTACAAGGGAACTCAGAAAAGCTACTGTATCCCCCAGATGAACATATAAATTTTGGATGTGTTACTAGTCACTTTAAAGAAAAAAGTTTGGCGTGCATGGTTTTGACCCCTGGAAAATGGCTGCAGTATGGGAGGCACTCTGATGCTGCAATTATTCTGCATAAAACATGCTTTTCAAATATAACAGGCAGGCCTATTATGCCCAATGAAACACCATCTCCAGTAAGAAACAGAGTAGGACAAGATTTTTGATAATCCTCCTTCAACTTTATTTGCTCGTGGTACATAGCAACGTGATCAATGTTAAGGTACAAATTAAATTTAATCTATACTTACAACTGCGTTGATGTAGTAAGTCATGTAACTCTCATAATATGGTGAGCAAACTGGTAAGATGCAGATAGAACCATATGAAAAGGATCTTTCGAACAAAAAAAAAAGTAGCACACAACACTTATAATTTACATCGATTCCTATAGTGGAACATATTTTCTAGCTAAGACCGACAGAGAAAAAACTGTTTCCATGTGACTCAAGAGCCTTCATTCTGCAGATTTTCTCCTCTCATGTCTTTTCCCTATAATTCTAACTCTGAGAATATGTTTACTCTGCTGTTTTTACAGACATGTCCTGTCATGTACTCATGCAGAACTCCAACATTTAATCCCCAGGAAATTCTGTTTTTCTTTAAAGCTTGTCTCAATAATCATTTAACATGGATCGATAATCCTCCGCGTCAGAGAAAAAATATCGATCATGTTAAATGATCTAGAATGTCAGGCGTAGTGGTGAAAATGCTAACTGTTTTTTGTCATCTTTCTGAATCCAGTTCATGATAGAGCTCTGCAGCCGGATGGGTGCATGTGCAACCCATAAGTTGAGGAAGTGGGGAATCACATATGGATATGGCTGGTTCTGCAGCTTCTGATCCTGCCGTTTAACGATCTTTCCTCCCTTAATCATTCGCCTTTTGCTTTGCATCTTCGTGCTTGCCTTCACAACCAGGATGTATGCAGTGCCCTGTTTGGATTTCCAAAGTATCTGGTAGACTAAGGCATCTGTGTTTTGGTGGAAGTATTCTACAGCCTTTGCAAGCGTGATCTCTTCCAGCTGTGCCAAGGTAATATCTGTATGCACGCAATGTTGCTCATAGATGTGATTCACAACTATAGCAGAACTTTTATCTGCAGGCGGTAAGTCCTCTGAAGAGCCATGGGGCATAAAGAGAAGTCCAGCAATCAGATATTGACGATCTTGCAGGTTAATTTCACCTTCATCTGGTGAGACTTGGCACTGCAAATGCATTTGGATAACTGGTTCTAGGGAAGTGTCTGATGTGTCTGTATTGCTGCTATGACAAACTTCATGCCGGTCAATCTGCTTGCAACATGATGGGTTTGGGCGATACCATTGAGAGACACAACCGTGAAGATTTTCCCAATGTTCTTTTTGGACTGAATGAACAAACGGCACCCATGAGAAGTCTTGTGTAGGAAGTTCCATAAATTTATTCCTAATTGTTTCAACTTTAGACTTGAAAAGAGGTGTAAATAAATGCAAGCACTTAATCAGAATCCCAACTATGTCTGTACTCTCTGAAAGTTGCAGCGTGACACTAAAGTAAAAGTTATTCTCCGGTGCATTAACATCTTTCTGAATGAAAAATAGGGCAACTTCTATTCCATGCTCTGCAGTTCTGAAGGGTAACCACAATACAAAAAATGTGCTCCCATTTCCCTGATTGATTTTGTGTTGCAGCTTCTTTCCTGCAAAAAGGTTTTTGATGAAAGGGTTGAAGGGTATGTGACAGTGTGGTGTGCACCCAAGTTCTATGAACCTCAAGAAGTCACTAGCACCATCTGCATACCACTCAAACTTCTGAACAACAGATCTACTTAACTGGTTATCATGGCCAAAGGCAGAGGAGATAAATGACTTGGTAGAATGTGCTATCCTTTTAGGAAAAGTAGAATTCCTCACCTCTTGTTCTACCTGTTCTTCTTCTATGATTCTTTGCTTGCATTTGAGCAGCGTGTCATCACACTCTTGAGCAGCACGCTTCAGTTTTTTACGCCAACGCAGCAAGGGTGCATCGATGATCTGCCACTTTTCAGATGTCTCGAGAGCAGCCTCTAACTTAAAGTGCGCCATCTCTAGCCTCTCCAAATTTTCTTTGGCCTTTGATTTATCTTTCTCGTTACACTTATTAATGGCATCAGACAAGATTTGGTTAACTGCTTCATGGATAACAGCAGAACTGACCATCTCTGCCATTATTATTAGGACTCAAGCATCTAGAGAATCCCTTCCCTGCTAAACTACCTCAGTAAACATGAGAGACTGCGAGGTAAGATGAGCTTAAAAGAGAATGGAGTGGTCCATGACTTATAGAAAACAGAAAGATACAGAGGTCTGACAGCAAAGTGGAAAAAAAGACAAGTGTCCGGAGGATTTGGCCTGTACGTGAGGAAAATGTTGGCTCAAAAAGGGACACCCGACTTCAATCTTGTACCCGTTCACGGAGGCTGCTACCTATGCTAATTGTGGACAGTTGGAGTACAACGTTAAACATGTCAACTTGAACATCTTTCACCCCTTAATTCAGCACCGTACAGACGGCAGGGGACTACCAAAAGTCGACATCTCGAAACAAGCCCCTCTTGTCTCTGGTAAACTTTGTAACCGATGAAGCAAATACCTGAGCATTTGCATAACTTTCCAATGCCATTCTAGCCTCTGGCTGACGTCTGAAAATGGGGACGGGATCATCCCATCTCATTTTGTCTCTGAACCAAACGCACCAGCATTCCTCCTTACATCTTCATTTTTCCATGTGTCCTGCTGGTCTGCCCCTCGTTGCTTAATTGGCTATCGTTAGTCAATCAAAAGGACTACATTTAGATGCATCAACCATAAGTACAGAGGACGGCTAGCTGGGTGGAAAGAAATTAAAGGGACCACTGCAGTATCTGTAATGTATACGCTGGAAGATGGATGACAACACAGTGATTCATCGCCCAGCTCCGTCGAATGACTGACGCACTCGACGCGGGACAGGGGCAGGGGAGTAAATCGAGCTTACCTCTAATCCCTGAGCGGTGAGCGCGGCAGTGGTGGCGGACGCCGCTCGTCGTCCTCGTCCTCCTCCTCGTCCTCCTCCACGGCGCCGCCTCCAGCTTCCGCACGACCGCACCCCATCATCGCCGCCGCCTCTTCTTGCCTCTGCTGCGTCGGCCGGCGGCCGGCGGCCTGCCGACGCTTGTTTGGGCCTCAGACTGCCTCTGTGGCCCACAACCACGCTATTGGGGAGGAAAAACGATGCGAGCGATGATGTTGGGCCCTGAAAAAAACATTCCTGCAGCAGGGTGGGCTCAGACGGTGTCTCAATTCGGCCATCTCGGAGAAACAATTTTTTTACATACTTTTCACCATTTTTTCAAAAATATATGTCGGAATCACAAAATTTCAAAACTACACTACATCGTTTCAAATGGCGGTAGGAACCAACCGCCCTTTCAAACGGTCGAACGGTGGTCGGAGGCAATACAAATATATGTCGGAATCACAAAATTTCAAAACTACACTACATCGTTTCAAATGGCGGTAGGAACCAACCGCCCTTTCAAACGGTCGAACGGTGGTCGGAGGCCAAGCTCGGCCGCTGGGCACCTGGGCGGTGGTTGGCTGGCCCCAACCACCATTGGTAATGACAACTTAGGAGGTTCCAACTACCATTTAAAGCGTCAGCTACCGTTTCAAACGAGGTCTAAAGCTTTTTTAGTTTTTTTTATTTTTAATGCGTCTGACGTTTTTTCAATTAAAAATAGATTAAACTCTAATGAAAAAAGATAATATGAATACAAATAGATAGAATAGAAGTAGTTTATACACCAATAAAACAGTTTTCAACAAACATAGCTAAATACGTTCACGTTTTGATGGTCACAGCGGTCCCCTAGCCACCTTCGTGGCTGCCTGTTGTGCTGCCCCTCGTGTGGAGGCTGGGGAACGTGAGGGGGTCATGTTGCGCTTGCCGGTGTCGTCTGACGTCTGGATCGGAGGTGGTGTCACTAAGGCTGCTCCCGATCCGGATGGCACCGCCTCCGCTCTGAACGACTCATCCGGCAGCAACCCCCTCCACCAAGCCCCCTGATCCGTCCGCCGCCACGGCCTGCTGCTCTATGGCCTTGTTTAGTTTGCTAAACTTTCTAACATTTTCTCCGCTCTCTCTCCATCACATCACATTAAATACGCCAAAAGACATATGTTCGGAGTATTAAATCTTTTGAGTCTAGTTAGACCATAATAGAATAATATTTATCACAAACAAACGAAATTGCTACAGTGTGCTACAGAAGTTCAAAACGTTGAAAAGACAAATTTTCCCACGAACTAAACAAGGCCTATGCCACTGGTCCCGACAAGTGGTGCCCCTCCTAACTACGTAGCTCCAAGCACCTGCGGTTTCGCTTCGTGTTCTCCGGCGGCCCGGGTTCTAGAATTTTTAAACTATTTTTTGGAATTAATAAAGTAATAGTTTGCTAAACTTTCTAACATTTTCTCCGCTCTCTCTCCATCACATCACATTAAATACGCCAAAAGACATATGTTCGGAGTATTAAATCTTTTGAGTCTAGTTAGACCATAATAGAATAATATTTATCACAAACAAACGAAATTGCTACAGTGTGCTACAGAAGTTCAAAACGTTGAAAAGACAAATTTTCCCACGAACTAAACAAGGCCTATGTCAGCTGGGTCCCGACAAGTGGTGCCCCTCCTAACAACATAGCTCAAGCACCTCTTGGTTTCTGCTTCGTGTTCTCCAGCGGCCCAGGTTCTAGAATTTTTAAACTATTTTTTAGAATTTATAAAGTAACAAAAAGTAAATAGTGTAGAATAATACCTAATTCGAAGCACAAATGCACTAGAGCAATGCAACAAGTGATGAACGAGAGGAGAGGGGGGGCACGACGACAGTAGGGCGGAAACCTCCATTTTATAGGCGCGCCCCCACCACCGTTTTTTGGCATGGTGGTAGGTTCCAATCGCCGTTGGCCGGGCCCACCTACAAACTCCTATCGCCGTTGCCAATGGCAGTAGTAGCCACAAGTCACCTACCACAGGTGGTGGATCAGCCCGCCGTTTGCGACGACGGTTTCTTGCTCCTACCGCTGTTGGCAACGGCGGCTGGAGCTAACTGCCTTTGCAAACAACGACGCGCGGTGGTATACTTTTGAAAATTTATCATTCCGCTAGAAAAAAATATAAAAATTTTCCAGAGAAACTCACCCCGCCCGACAAGTGACTGTGGTGGCAATTCCGCCACGGCCACGGGCCACCCAAGAGCCGCTACATCTCGTCCAGGGACACCAGCTGGGCGCGTCTGACATCGTGCCGGAGGCACAAAGCTCTGCCGAGGCGTCGGCCGGCTAGTTCCAGTAAAAAGACAGCAACTTGATCAAAAAAACAGGCATACTGTTTTGCATCAACTGTAATGGTTAAACGGGAACCTTTACACTTACAAACAAGTTACAGTGCAACTCAAAAAAAGAGACGCATGCAGTTGGATATAAAAACAGTATGCAACCAAAGGAATGCAACCACCATTCAGAACGCAGTTTCTCCATTTTTTGGACAGTTTCTCCATTTTTTGGATGATACTACAATAACATAGTAGGTTCCTAATTAGAAAAAAAAATCGTAACAAATGCCAAAATAAACACAGGTTGACTAAGATACAGACTCATTGGTCCTGAGACCCTGTACCAGGAGCATTTAACCCAAACTCGACCTCTGGAAATATTTGAACCTCGATGTTTCGACAGATCTGTTATTTCTCAGTTAAGAATCCTAACTCCATTTCCCTTTTCACTTCTGCCTGTTCCCCGGATGGATCAATGGCGCACGGTCTAGATTCCAGCAGCCGTAGTGGTTGTGTCGCTAATAACTGCTTTTCCTTTTCCTTCCGAAACCAGTCCATGATCGAGGCTTGCAGCTGGGTGGGAGCAAGCTTACCCCACAGGACAACAAAGTGAGAGATCACGTGCGACAGATCCCCCAACTCGTGGTCACTACTTGGGCGAAATTGCTTCCTTTTCCTACCTCCAGGGATTGTTCTATGTGTTCTTGGCATGAAGATGCTTGCCTTCTCAACCTGGATGTACGCTGTGCCGGACCTGGACTTCCAGAGCATCTGGTACGCTGTCGCTTCGGTGTTTTGGCTGAAATGATCTGTCGCTTTTGGCAGCATGATCTCTTCCACTTGTTCCAAGGCCACATCTGTGTGGAGACGACGATGTTGCTTCTCGCCGTCGATCATGACAACAGCGGAAGTCCTATCTGCAGGCAGGAGGTCATCTTCCGAAGAGTCATGGGGTGTATAGAGGAGTCCAACTTTCAGATAGGGAGGATCTTGCAGTTGAGAACAATTCCCTTCAAACATTGAGGTCCTCCGCTTGTTGTACTCGGGAAATGAGACTTGGCACTGCAAATTCACTTCAATAACTGACTCCAGAGAAACATCTTCCAACCCTGGGCTGCCTGCCTCGATACTGTGACAAAACTTGTGCTGTTCATGCTGCTTGCAGCATAACGGGTTTGGGCGAAACCATCGAGTGCTGAAGTTGTAAAGACTATCCCATTGCTCTTTTTTGCATAAAGCAGCATATGGCACCCATGACAAGTCCTGCGTAGGAAGTTGAATAAGTTCGTTCCTTATAGATTCAACTGCAGGCTTGAAATGAAGGGTGTATAATAACTGCAAGCATTTGATTGTGATACCAATGATGTCTGTACTTTCTGAAATCTGTAGCATTACAGTAAGGAAAAAGTCATTCTCCGGTGCATTACCGTCTTTCCGGATGAACATCAGGCTGGCCTCTATCCCATGCTCTGCATTACGGCAGGGCAAAACTGATAGTAGAAACAAAGGGTGCTTGTTTTCCCCAACGATTGCATGATGTAGTTCACTGCCAGCAAAAAGGTGCTTTATCATGGAGTTGGAATGCATCTGACCACGAGGTGTGCCACCAAGCTCCACGAATCGTAGGAACTCACTAGCTCCATCTGCAAACCACTCAAACCTTTGGACAATGGATCTGCTCAACTCATTCTTGTTGCTGCTGAAGGCAGACAAAATAAATGACGTGGTAGCATGCACCAGCCGTTTCGGAAAGGTTGAATTCCTCACCTCCTCTTCAATTTGTATAATTTTCAGAAATGATTTAAAAATGGTTTTAATCTTTGAAAAATCATAACTAATTATAGGAAGCTCAGAAAAATATAAAACCAATTTCTATAATTTTGAAATTTCGAAACCTTGCTGTTTGTAGGTAGTTTGAGCTCTTTTGGGTTTTCTAAAAAGAGGTTTCTATTTGGAGTTATTACTTAGTTGTGTACCGTTTTCTTACGTTCGCGTCGAATCTCGTGCCACAGACCCGAGCTTCGACCAGGAGGATGCGGAGGACCCCGAGTACACTGCTCCGGACAACGACTGCTTCAACGGTAACAAAGGTGTCATGTCACTCCCAACCATGTAGACCCCATGTTGTTATTTAGATGCTAGTGCTTTACTTTATATGCATTACTTGGATGATTTGCATAGCCAGTTGATTAGCCCTGCCTTGATGATTTGATGTATCCTGATTCCTTGATTTACCTGCTTCGGGACTAGCTACAGACCCCTAGCTAGTCCCATACCTCAACTATCCATACTTTTGTTGCTCGATTATGGATGGTATTCTGGGCTTGGACTGAGATGCGGGAGATCTCAGTGTGTTTCTAGCGTGCATTCTAGGTGTGTATCTCCTTGACGTGTTTTGGCGGGAGTGAGCCGCTTGGTTACCGGTGAACGTCTGCCTCGGGAAGATGCGATCTGGCCTCTAACCCGAGGGGCGTGTCGTATGGGATGGAGATGGGGAGTGCTCGCTCTCGGCCCCTTAAGGACCGAGTCTACTTACCACCAGATGCAGTATCTACTTTCGTACAAACCACCCGCCTTGTTATGAGTGGGGGGTGCGGGGTGAGACTTGTAGTGGATAGCGCCCCTCCTGCAGGCGGATCGGTGTGATCGTGTCGGGAGATGGCTCTTTCCTCCTTAGAAGACTTCGCCCCGGCGAGGCCGGGGAAGAGTTCCACAGCTTCGAGGGACCTCTCGCGGGCAGTATGAGCTCTACCGCGGAGGCTGAGCCAAACTCGGGGACGCAGGAGGGTACTATCCACTTACTTGGCCTTCAGCCGTACGATAGGGCCTGGAACCGGTGACGGCCGGTTTCGGCTCTATTCGAGCGGGTACAGCTGTACAACCTCTGCAGAGTGTTTAAACCTATAGCTATAGTCCGTGTCCACTGGTTATGGACAGTACTGCTATCTACCGCTACTTCTGACTAGATAATATTCTCTTGTGCTTCTTCTCTCCCCCGAGTGAGTGAGCCCGGCTTTGGTCGTTGAGATGTGGGGATAGGAGCAGGTGGGCCCCACATCGCAGATGAGAGTTGGGAGCTGGATCGCGGGAGTGATCTGGTGTTCTGGTGTGGTATCCTTGAGCGGGGTGCGGACCCCAGAGGTGTGGACCTCGGAAGCGTGAGCTTCCCCGAGGTGTTGACCTCATTGCGATTCTCTGCTTACCTTGTTTGTTGCTTCGCTGCTTTGCTTAAACCTTCTACAGCCAGAGTAGGAATGTATCCTGTATAGTAGATCATACACCGCTTTTGCCTCTTTGTTGGGAAGCCGATATGACCTACCCGCTTATCGGGTAGACACTGGTGTCTCTGACACAGAGCCGGACTACGACATCGACAACGACAGATGGAGGACTAGGTCTCTTTCTACGCTCGAGATGCCTGCAGATATGGAGTATCCCCGCGCTTGCTTGGAGCCGCTGCCAGACGTTTTCTTTCTGTTCGATTCAGTCCTGATGGACTTGTACCCGACACGTGCCGAAGAGATGTACTCTGATTAATGTAATAAATAAATGTTGTACTCTATCTGTTTTTGTTTCTGTATGGATATTTGGCATCGCTGAGACAAGGATTGCACGTGGTAGCCCTCCTGGGACTACCACAGAGGTGCAGAGAGTCGGGTTTCCGTCCGCGGAAATCCGGTTCGTTTCAATATGGAATGGGTTACTCTGATCCTGTGGATTGGGGGGGGGGTAGATTTCCATTTGCATATTCTTGATTAATAACACTTAGAAGGAGATCAGCAGCAATCGCAAAAAGTAACGGAGAGAGAGGGTCACCCTGTAGAACACCCCTTCTGCATCAGAAATCCTTCCCTGCAATGCCATTCAGTAAAACTGAGGAGACGGCAGTGCTAAACAAATCCTCAACCCAGTGCAACCTTCTGTCAAGGAAGCATTTAGCTTTTAACATTTCCAAAACCAAAGAATGCTCAATTACATCAAAAGCTTTCTCAAAATCTAGTTTGAGAACAACAATCTCCCTTTTTGAATGATGACACTGATGCAAATATTCAAAAGCCCAACTAAGGCAATCTTGTATTGTCCTCCCCATGACAAAGCCATATTGATTGTTATGAACCTCTAAAATGACTGATTGCAGTCTATTAGCCATCAATTTGGAAACAAGCTTTGGGGTAGAGTTCACCAAAGAAATTGGCCTGAAATCATTAACATTCTCAAGGTTATCTTTCTTTGGGAGAAGAGTTATGTAAGAGTAGTTAATACTCTTAAGATCAGCTCGATGATGGAAGAATTCTTCACAAAGTCTGTACATGTCAACTCTAATGATGGGCCATGCCTTTTTGAAAAAAGTGGTGTTAAATCCATCAGGCCCCGGGGCCTTGTCATTGGGCAGTCACAAACAACTTCATCAATTTCTTCCTTACTAAAAGGGAGGCAGAGATGATCAAGACTATTGTGGGGGGGGGGGGGGGGGGGTGATGAGAGTCTGAAGATCAAACTGCATAGAAATGCCCACAGAGGTACTGTGCCTCTTCTTGAATTCTTGTAAAACAAAGCACTTTTCTCACTATGATCTGAAACCATTCTACCCGAATCATCTAAAATTTGACTGATGACATTTTTCTTGTATATTTCAGTGGCCATGGCATGAAAGAACTTAGTGTTTCATCCCTAAACTGCATTATCTTCTGAGTGTATCTCTGTTTCCGGTACTCTCTATGCATGGTAGGTAGATTTTTAGGCATCACAAGATCCTTTCACATACATTTACTTGTTGCAGTTGCAGTTCTAATTAAATAAAATTTTAAAAAATAAATGCAGTTGGAAACACTGATGTAGTATGTATGTAACCATGGAAAGGATCGTCATCATACACAACACATATTAAATACTAACACAAATTCCTAATTTAGAAGTTACTAGAACACACTTCGTAATAAAGGCCAAAGTAAACATAAGCTCACTAAGATATAAAGCCACTGGTGCTGTAGCTCTGCATCTCTCGAGTCCTGACCCTATAGCAGGAGCATTTAATCCAATTTCGAGTTCTGAAAAGATTTCTTCTTTTATTTGACAAATCTGTTCTCACTTTCTCAGTTATGAATCCTTTACTCCGACATGCAATCCTCCCTGGAACTCTCCATTTCCACTTCTATTCCTCCCCTTCCCCTGATCGATCACATGGTCTAGATTTCAGCCGTAGTGGTTGTGGTTGTGGCGCTAATTGCTTTTCCTTTTTCCTTTTCCTTTTCTTTCTGAAACCAGTCCATGATCGAGGCTTGCAACTGGACGGGAGCATGCTTAACCCACAAGTCGACAAAGTGAGAGATCACGTGTGACAGATTCCCCAACTCTTCGGCACTTCGGCGAAATAGCTTTCTTTTCCTATCTTCAGGGATTGTTCTCCGGGTTCTAGGCATGAAGATGCTTCCCTTCTCAACCTGGATGTATGCTGTGCCACATCTGGAATTCCAAAGCATCTGGTATGCTGTCGCTTCAGTGTTTTGGCTGAAGTAACCTATTGCCTTTGGCAGCATGATCTCTTGCACTTGTTCCAAGGTGACATCTGTGTGAAGACGATGTTGCTTCTCACCGTCGATCATGACAACAGCAGAAGCCCTATCTGCAGGCAGGAGGTCTTCCGAAGAGTCATGGGGTGTCAAGAGGAGTCCAACACTCAGATCGGGTGAATCTTGCAGTTGAGAAAAATTCCCTTCAAACATTGAGCTCCTCTGTTTGTTGTACTCAGTAAATGTGACTTGGCACTGCAAATTCACTTCAATAACTGACTCCAGAGAAGCATCTTGCAACCCTGAACTGCCTGCCTTGATACTATGAGAAAACTTGTGCTGTTCATGCTGTTTGCAGCATAATGGGTTTGGGCGAAACCATAGTGTGCTAAAGCTATTAAGCTTATCCCAGTGTTCTTTCTGGCATGAATCAGCATATGGCACCCATGCGAAGTCCTGTGTAGGAAGTTGAGTAAGTTCGTTCCTAATAGATTCAACTGTAGACTTGAAATGAAGGGTATATAACTGCAAGCATTTGATTGTGATACCAATGATGTCTGTACTTTCTGAAATCTGTAACATCACAGTAAGGAAAAAGTCATTCTCTGGTGCATTAACATCTTTGCGGATGAACATTAGGCTTGCCTCTATCCCATGCTCTGCAGTGCGGAAGGGGAAAACAGATAGTAGAAACAAAGGGTACTTGTTTTCCCCAACGATTTTATGATGTAGTATATTGCCAGCAAAAAGGTGCTTTATCATGGAGTTGACAGACATCTGACCACGAGGTGTGCCACCGAACTCAATGAATCGTAGGAACTCACTAGCTCCATCTGCAAACCACTCAAACCTTCGGACAATGGATCTGCTCAACTCATTCTTGTTGCTGCTGAAGGCAGACAAAATAAATGACGTGGTAGCATGTGCCAGCCGTTTAGGAAAGGTTGAATTCCTCACCTCCTCTTCAATTTGTTCTTCTTCCAATATTCTCTGCCTGCATTTCTGCAAGGCTTCATCACACTCTTGAGCAGTAAGCTTCAGCTTCTTGCGCCAGCGTAACAATGGTGCATCAGTGATGAGCCACTTGTTAGATATGTCAAGAGCAGCCTCCAGCTTGATGTGTGCCATCTCCAGCCTCTCCATGTCTTCTTCTGAATTTGATTTCTCTTTCCCCTCGCACTTGCGAACGAGGCCAGATATGATTTTGCTAGCTGTCTCTTGGACAACCACAGAACTGACCATCTTTGCCATTAGGATTCAAGCATTTGTATGGGCTTGTAGCAGACCAGCAGCCTTCCTGCTCACGAAATGTTGTCACATGGAGTAATGGACCAGTATGAATAATTAAGAAACTATAAATTTAAAGGAACAGATTACAAATCGATGCATAATTAGTTTCGAGAAATCACTAACGGCCAAATTGAATTTCGAGCACGAAAGAAGTTTGAATCACAAGCAAAGAATCGGCATACCGTCTTTAAGAATTCACTTGATGACGGAATTGCATGGAGGTACTGAATATCCTGAGTGGCATGCCGGCTAAGATATAGCTTGGAGGTGCAAGGTAAGGAAATTTTGGTGCCCAAGATTTTGGTAGGAGAAAGAGAAGTGGTCATTTCAAGCAGTGTCTCGCTGATATGATAGTGAGGGCCAGGGGTAGGGAGAAATTGGTCTCCACAGGGAAAGCTTTTGCTGGCTAAAGAAGGGTTTGTTTTACTCTAAGACTCGTGAAGGTATTTTATATTATGACTTGTGTAACTGCACCTCAGTACGTGTCTTTATATAATTTCCCAGCAGGCCTCAATTGGTCAAAAGTTTCGTGGGAACTCAATTGGAGGGGTGGTTGGATGACACTGACACTGGCCCAAGAACAAAGCAAATCAGAATACTGCTCTGAACATCCTTTTCTCATGGATGTAAGTGATGGTGAAAAATCTGGATGAAAGATAATCGGTGAGTATCAAAGAAAATGTCCAACTCTCTTTATTCAGAAAAAAAAAAGATGTCCAACTCTATCAAGCTTCCTTTGTTGCTCCTTTTCCTCTTTTACTTAGCGCCAGTGGTGCCCCCATGGCTGAATAATGTGGAGTGGTGTTGTTTTTCTCTCCTATTCCTGCTTTCGTCTAATAAAAATTACGGCAAGGCAGTTCTCTTGCCATTCCTTTCAGGAAAAAAAAATGTGCAGGGGGGATTTATTCAGCAGGCACTATTTCTGAAAAAGCGAGCCAAAAATACCTTCATCAGTAAGCATATGAACTTTTGCTATTTCACCCTAATTGGTTGGTGTCCTGTGGTTTTTGGTTTAATCGAGTCGAGCCGTACCTGCAATGCGCCTACGCGTGGCCTCCTGCAGGCACCTCCGTTCCTCTTCCATCTCCCGGCCTGTCGCCTCCCGCCGGCCGCCGCGAAGACCACCGCCGCCTCCCCTCCACGCGGCGGCGCACCCCCGGCTGGCCCTGGCCCACCGCTCCCTCGGACTGGGGCGTTTTTGTTCGGCGTATGTGGGCTAGGCAGGTCGGCGTGCAGTGGCCCGGCCCGGTGAACAGCTTGCTGCTGCGACAGGCCAGCATTTTGGCCCAGGACACGTCACATTCATCAATGTTCAACAACAAATCGGCCACCGACCAACGATACTTTTATCTCGAACAAATCGGCCATCAAGCAACTGACCAACAATACTTTTCTCTCGAACAAACCAAAGCACCTACCATCGGCCACCGGCCAACCGAACAAAGTGAAAATTAACACGGAGCACATAATCTTTATATTTGATCCTTGTCTTTTCTTTTGATCGAATATAGTAAGGGTTAAAAAAACAGAGGCCAAAAATTATAAAAAAAGAAAGAAAATTCATAAAAGAGTGTTTAGCCAAATTAGAAACATTAATTGTAACTATGAGTGGATTTTAATCTGTGCAAGTGAAGCTTTAATCTATCCGTGCAGTGGCGAAGCCAGCGGTGGGGCTGCCGGGGCTCAAGCCCCCCCTACCGCTGTTTTTGCCATGAAGCCCCACCGGAGCCCCCCCTTCCATTTTTGAGGAGAAATAAGGAAGAAGAAGAGAGAAAATAAGAGAGGAAGAGGAAGGAAAAGGGGGAAGAGCCCCTCCTAGTAGCTAGAGTTGTCATCGCCACTCTATCCGTGCAAAACAACTTTTCCATGACTCGTAAGAGGCCCCGACCGACTTCCTCTCGAAGTAATCGAGCCGATGCCGGTGAATATGATTATATGAACACGCGTCAAGGAGCATCGAGATCTATATGTCCGAAAACTTAGAGAGAGCTGGATATACTCCATCTATATATATACTATGAAGATTGAATAATTTGATAACCTTTCTCACCCAAATGGGGTCCAAAGTTGGGGGAGTGGATAGGGTGGAAGACCCATAAAATCGCAATTTGGAGAGCATTTATGCAAAAAAATGACTTATTTTTCTCACTCATCACGAGCGTACCCGCGCCCTTTACCCGATGGGCCCAGTTCTCTCGGGCTCACCTGCGCTCGACCACGCACCGCCGCACCACAGCCGCGTCTCGCTCCACCGCCTTCGTGTGCTGCGTCCCAATTTCGCCTTCACCTGTGGTCGACGGCGAAGAGGAGGGGGAGCGCGTGCGAAGGGGTCGGAGGAGGGCGGGGCCGGGGAGGGTGGGGAGGGAGCCAGGGAGGCCACCTCCGCCGGTGAGGAGGGGCGCGCCAAGATCCGAGCTCCATACCGCCCCGCCTCCCGGCCGCCCCCTAGCACACCTCCGTGGAGGGAGGGCGGATCCGAGCTCCCCTCCGGCGGCGAAGAGCTCGAGGGGTCGCAGGGAGCAGGGGAGACGTTGGCGAGGCGCAGAGGGAGGCCGCATCCCTCCTCCGGCAGCGGTCGAATTCCGCCCGGCCGCACCTCCTCGCGAGCTCCCCCGCTCCTCCGCCGGCAACTAGGGCATGGATCCGGTCCATCGTCGCTCGCCTTGCGCTCGCGGGCTCTACCAACCACAAGAGGGAGGGCGGATCTGGGCACCCCTCCCCTTCCGCCACTGCCATAGAGGAGCCGCCGACCCGATAGCGTGAAGAACAGTGCATGCCGGAAAGGGATGCCGTTGGCACAGCAGCCGCCGCAGCTTGCCCCATCTTTTCCTCCCAGCACGCCCGCACGCAGCCATCAGAGAAGAAGATAGAACAATGGGAGAAGAAGAAAGGCGAGGAGGAGCATGGTTTCCTTTATCGGCCGAGAATCACCGATATTTCCGAAATTTCCCATATATCCGTAAGGTCCGATAAAATTAGATATCTGCTAAATTTTTCCTATTTTTCCTACTTTACACAGACGACTCAAATTCAGCCACACAATAATCTCGTACTCATAATGTTTTATTCTTAATTTTATTTATGAACAAGTGATGTTTAATAGTTTATGAATAGTTTCAAGTCAAATTCTACTAAATTTTTTAAAATTAATTTGAATTTTTTTGAATTTGGTCCGATATTTCCGATATATCTTGCTTTTCCTCTTTATCCTTGACCTCCGATAAATTTTTATTTCCGATAAAAAAAAACTATGAGGAGGAGCCGTCGAGGCTGTTTGCGTCGAGAGGGAGGAAGCCGGAGCTGCCACCGCGATGCAGGAGCTGCAACAATGCCTTGGACGCCTCGCCACCAGGTGGATTCGAGAACGCTGTCGCCTCCCTCCACCACGCCAGGGACACAGCAGCCGTGGAGGACGATGAAGACGACGCCGAGCGCGGCAGGGCGCCAACACCGGATTGGAGGTTGGAGCTGCAGCCGCAACGCCAAGCTGCTTGTGTACCCACGACCGCAAGCAGCCGCGCGGGTGGAGTTGTGGGTGCCGTCGCTCGAAGGAACCGTCGCGACGCCGAGGCCGCCCATCACTTTTGCTCGACGTGCTGCGTGAGAGCAAAGCTGCCGCCTTGCCACAAGCTGAAGCACGAGGAGGAGAAATAAGGCCGCAAAGCGCACGGAGGCCAAGCCGGAGGAGCTAGCTGAACCTGCTGCCTGCACCTGGAGCGCCAGGCATCCTGCTCGATCGATCACGCCTCCACGGTTGCCATGCATGGTGAGCACAACCACACAGCCCATTCCCTGCCTGCCTTGTGCACGGTGAACCCGATGGCCAAGTACGACCGTCCTTTCTCTGTCTCTAAGCCCAATCTTCGGTGATGTGTTCATCTCCTATACAGGTCACGACCCCTGCTGCACTGCCCACCGTCAAGCTGCAACCTTCTCTTCCGTAACCAAGTGCACGCACACAACGTGCTCGATAGCAGTGACGGAGCCAGAAAATTTTTTAAGGGGGCTGAACTATGAAACTCTATCGACATAATACCACTATAACCTCTCACAATAGACAAATGTATCAGTTTAAAGTAGTCTTATGTAGTGATATATATTGAAGTAACGATGAAAATCATAGTGATATAGAACAGTTTAAAGTCGTAGTGGAAGGCTGCTGCCCCGTGCCGAATCTCGGAGACGGCCTCCAACTTCCCTAGTGGCGGGACCAGCACCCGACCGCCGGCCGCCGGCGCTCACCGGCCTCTCCAACCGCGCCTCGCCGCGGGCCGGAGCTGCGCAGCCGAACCGCCGAGCAGGGAAGCCGGGGTTTTCACGGATTGGGGGCGGCGACGGGAGACGATGCGGCGCACGAGCCGCGAGGATTGGGATAGCGAGATAGGGTTTTTTTCTCGGTGTCTTGTGTTGTGGATTTCGGGCTTTGACGGATGACGGTGATGTTGGCCAAATAAGTAAAATACGTTTTTCATCTATTATAATTCAACATCTTTTACTATACGTATTTTATATAACAATTTAGAAGGAGGATCTACAGTGCGAATACATGTTCTCGCGAGTGCGGGGGGGGGGGGGGGGGGGGGGGGGCCGAGCCCCCCTCCCCCGCCCACCCCTGCGTAGCGTTGCCTCCGTCGCTGCTTGGTAGTATGTGCCAACCAAGTTGCTGACCACCTTCCCTACAACCTCGCCCACAACATGTTCGATGAAATGTCCGAACCACAACGGCGAGGCCCCTAGGTGAGCTGCCAATCCTGCCTTGTTGTCCCTATGTGTGTGCCGGCCTTCGTGCCGAAGGATTGTGCCATGCCATGTTGCTCGTGTCGCCGTGGACCGCTTGTCCGGCCTTCATGCCATGAGCGTGTCCTTACGGGTGCCTCACCGGAGCACCGCGTCGCTGCCTTGCTTCATCACCGCCTTTGTAAATCGCCGCACGCCTTCGGCCTGTGTTCTTGGTGTAGAATTCATGGCCGTTGCCCGCCACCGTGCTATTGTGGATCTTTGTAAACATTAAATTTTGTTTGTTGTGATTTTTAGATACGTGCGTGTGCACGTGCATTTTACTAGTAACACTATAAGCGCGAAAAAGATTTGCCAAATAACATTACCATTGGCCAACATATAATATTATATGACCCGACATCCGACGAACTAAATAAGCTCTCTTGGATCAAGCATATTTTCATGAACCCATCAAACTTTATCGGCATCTTGAAATTCATGCAGCATTCACTTAAAATTACTCCTCAAATCACTGCAACAAATTTCTTTTCCAAGATCTCCTAAAAGACCTCCGTGTTCTCAAGCTTTTTCTCCTTGTGCTCATGTTTGCCCTATCAATCTGAATGTGTGCAATGTTTAGACTTCCAAAAGAAATTTGATCCCTCTATTTTATCTCGAATGGATGACTTTAAACCTTTAAGCAAATGTCTGCAAGGTTCATATCAGTAATTGACAAATTAAAGAAATATTTTTTAGTTTCTTTAAACCTTTTAATGTAAGAAGAGATAGTCTCTTCCCTTTCTTGCCTAACCGTTGTCAAATATGTTAATTTTAATTGCAAGCTCCACTATAAAAGTGATCATGAAATATACGCTCTAATATATCCTAAGATATAATAGAGCTGGGAGCAAGTGATGAAAACCAAACAAAAGCGGTGTTAGTTAAAGATAAAGAAAACAAACGCTCTTTAAGAGCATTATAAGCACTTACTTCACCTAGTTGAGTCGTATATTGACTAATATGTTCCCACATGGTGCTATCATCATCGCCACTAAATTTAATCAAGTCAGGCATACACCAACCACGTGAGAGAGGGAAGTTATAAAACTTAGCAAGATATTGTTTTTGACACAAATTTGTATTACCAATATTAACACCAACTTTAATTTTTACCACATTAGCCAAATCTTTCTTAAATTTATTAAATCCAGCCCAATTATGATTATTTGGTTGTTGTGGTACGGGATTCTCCAAATTCATCATTTTTAGGGAGCTATCTTAGCTTGAGCTAGCCTATAACTCTCAAACACATCATCGAAGATTATGGTTTTTTTGGCCAATGTGTTATCTGTCATACTATAATGCGGTCCAGTATTACTAATTGTATTAGAAAAGGTGGGAACTACTGAACTTGGCATGACAGAAAGCGGTACAGGCTAATCAGGCACCAATTCCAATGCATTGGTCAAACCGGTCAGACCGGTACCCTACAATGGTCCAACCGGTGTAGCCATACTTGGCCTCGGTGGTTGGACGGCAGGGTATGACCAATGGGAGTTTCTGGTGGCATGCCATATGTAAAATTTGCATTATTAGTAATAGGCAAAGGAGCTAAGCTAGGATAAACTACCTAATGAGGATTAATTTTAAAATCACTACTACGGTTTCATTATTATTGAAAGCAATGTTCTTGTCTTTTTCAAGATCCTGCGAACGTTCTAAACGATCAATATAGGAAGCAAGCAATTCATCACTACCCACGGTAGATTTACGAGCGAGTTGAAGTAGGAGGGGTTTTGCTTATACTAGTGATTACCTCAACCTTGTTGTTGTTTAGCTTGATCGCCGACAACTCGAAATCTTTCAATCTTGCCACCCTTGCAATGATGATTGTTGACGCCAACCGAAATTGGATCTTCATGTACTCTTGAAGTGCCGGTGCGAGATCTTATATTGAAGTCGTGATGATGTCCTCCAAGTCGAGGTCGCACCGAGATCGTATTCGTCTAGGGTTAGATTGAACGGTCTTTGGAAAGCAGTTCTTTCGTCCCCAGCGGAGTCGCCAAAAGTATGTTGATGCTGTTTTGGTCAACACACATGAAAGCGTTAGATCGCGCATCAGTCGAAACTTGAACTCGCTGAAGCTTCTTCTCTCGTCGCCTCGCCGCCGAAAGGGATGCCGTTGATCGGCTCGTGGGGACGACACGGCCGGCACGGGTGTTTTGGCATGTGGCGGCACTCCGGTGAGTCGTGGTGGCGGCGTCGCTCCCGCGAGCGGTGGCCCCCCAGGCTCGCCACCCTAATGACCCTGGAAGGTGGCCACGGTGATGACCTCATCGTGGATCCACGTTTGCGGCGGGGGAGACGAGGAGGCGGGGCCGACTAGGTGGGACAGGCGCGGCCCGCCTAGGAGGTCGAGGTGCCGGCGGAGCACACGGCGTCGCGGTAGGACGTGAACGCCGGGATGGGGATGCGTCGTCGTCATGTTTGTTGTCGTCGTCGTCTTCCACTGCCGCCCACCTGAGGAGGTTTTTTTAAGACAATTCGGAAACTTTCATTAAGAAGCTAGATGGCCACCTGAGGAGGTTGGAGCGCCCGGTTGCTAGGGGTGGGCAGAAAACCCGAAACCCGAACCCCGAACCCGAAAAACCCGACCCCGAACCCGAAAAACCCGAGACCCGAAAACCCGAACGTTATATCGGGTGTCATCTCTAGGAACCCGAAATTATTACGGGTTAATCGGGTTTCAATCCACGGTAACCGAAATTCCCGAATAACCCGAATTCTACGGCATCCCCTAGCAGCCCATGTATGTGCACAATATTTCAGCCCAGCCCAGCAACACTGAGCACGGCCTACACCCCACCCATTTGCTTTGTGTAACCCTAAATCCCTAATCGGTCCCGCCCCCGGGTAGGCTATAGCCGCCGCCCGCCGCCCGCCCGGCGCCCACTCCTCGTCTCCTCCCATCCGGCCATCCCGCATCGGCATCGCCGCGCCGCCGCCGAGAGCACGAGACGCCGAGTCGCCGAGCACCGTCGCCGTCCGCCCTTCCCTGGTCCCCCCTGCATCACGCCACTCGCCCCCGCCTCCGTCCGAGGTCAAGGCCCAAGGCGCCGACGCGGCCGCCGGCGGCCACCGGCCACCGGCCAACAGGGAGCAGAGCAAGGGAACTCATCGGCCTGCGGCATGTCACTGAGACCTTGGCCTGCTGAAAACTTGTTGTTGCCTGCCTTTTCCTGTGCTCCATACATATAAGTCGGGTAATACGGGTTAACCCGAACCCGAACCCGAATTTTCGGGTACCCGAATTTTCGGGTTTTGATTTTTTTTGGGAATCTCGGGTTCCAGTTTTCAGAACCCGAAGTTTCAAAAACCCGAAAAACCCGACCCGAAAAATTCGGGTAACCCGAACGCCCACCCCTACCGGTTGCATACGGGGTGGAAGGTGAGGTGGCTGTCGGCTCTGTGGTTGTTGTCACAAAGATGCATGGTTAAAAAAGTGCAGCATGTCATGACGCTGTGATGCGTGAAATATGCTGGACGTTGCTGCCGGTGTCAGGATTGGACAACGCAACTGAGTTCTTGGTTGGTGTTCCATGAAATATTTTGGTGCCGCGACCCTGTGTTAGATTATTATTGGCATATTTTTGCGATTGTATGTTTGCGGACCAAATTGACTTGGCATGAAATTGTACATATGGGGCCTGGGGACTGCAGCAGATGGCGGTAAGCTTAATTAGCACGTTTCATTCAACGTAAACCTACTTCAGTTAACATATAGAACATATAGGTAATGTATATTCAGCTCGCAGGGTGTTGAATAATATTTAACACCACGGTAGAGCGCCGCTCACGTTCGGCGAGTTGAACAAAAAATCGTGCAGCCGTAAATATGCGCTGGGATCAAAACCGCAAAAAGTAATTCAATAGAAACCAGCAGCCATCAGCGTGTAACCGATGTTCACCGTGTCCATTTAACTCATCCCTCTCCTCCGTTCAGCCTCACTTGCAGAGGCTCTCGTTCACGCAAGGAGTCATTGTGTGGTGTTTGGTATGTCAGGCTCAAATACACGGGGTGTACATACAAATTAAACACTAGACAACAGCATCAATTAATTGCTTGGGATTACGCTGATGACGAGTCGCCACGCAAGGCACTCTGAGTCTGACTCCTCTTTCTCATGATGCAGGACAGGAGGAGATGGAATCCCATGTAGACCAGCACGCCTATGACCAGCAGCAACACATACACAGACGTCTTCCACCGCCTGCTTGAGCCGGCCGCGTAGGCACCCAGGAGGCCAAGCAAGTCCAGCACGATCGTTGTGTTCATCACCACAATCCACTTCCTGCGCCGTTCGAGGTTGTCGACACCGATTAGCTTCTCGGGTGGTACCAGGAGTAGCAGGATAATGACCACAAGGGACGCCATGAACGAAGTTGAGTTGCTGTAGAAGAACGCCAGGTACCGGGGCCTCCTGTTGTCGTGCATCACCGGGTTGCCGGCCTCGTACCATTCATCACTGCTGCTCTGCCAAGCTCCACCTGGTGGCTCTAGGCCAGCCTGGTAGGTCACACTCGCCACAAGGATCCCTAGTACCATGAGGTACTTGCGGTTGGCATGTTCCCTCTTGCTGTTGTTGTCTACGCCTCCATCTGTATTATTGTTTTGTGTCTCAGAAATGGCTGCTCCTCCTTGTCCAGCAGCAGTAGTAGCACTGCTATTGCTGATGGTAAGCGCCACCACTTGCTGTGTGTCAGCTGCCTCCATTGCTGCTCCTCCTTGTGTAATTGCTGCTCCAGTGTCGTCGCCTCCGCCTAGCGCCTTTGTGCCACCGCCGCCCCTGCCCGCGAGCAGAAACACCAGAAACAGTGTGGCTATGCAGACAAGGACCACTGCTATCAAAACGAAGACATAGACGGATGTCTTCAGATGCTGCGTGCTTCCGGCTGCGTAGGCACCCATGAGGCCAAACAAGCCCGCCGCCGTGCACACGGACAGTGCGTGGGTCCGGATGGCTGGCCTGTACAGGTTGGGGTTGACGAGGAGGATGACGAGGGCGATGGACAGCATGAAGCTCACCGAGTTGCAGTAGAAGAAGGCCTTGTAGCGGCGCGGGAAGTTGTACAGGAGAACCGGGTCGCCGGCGTGGTGTTGCCGGCCGGCGGCGGCGGACGAGTCCTGGACCAAGAAACCGCCTGGCGGAGTGAGGCCGGCCTGGTAGGTGATGGTCGCCGCAAATATGGCGAAGAGGAGCAGCCGCTTGCGCGTCTTCTCCACCAACTCCATGGCGTCGTCGTCCTTCCCCTTTCTTCCCAGCTGCTTCCCCTGGTCCCTCTCGGTCCTACTCGTGTGCGTGTCGTCGTCCAGCGTAATGAAGACGACATGGATGACGACGTAGACGAGGACGGCGCCTGCCAGCGCCATGGCGTGGATGGAGGTGTTCACGTCCCGGCAGCTCCCGGCCGCGTACGCGCCTATGAGGCCGAACAGGTCAAGTATCATGACCGCCTCCAGCACGTGGTGCTTGAACAGAAACTTCTTCTGAGCTAGGACAATGGCGACCAGGGACGCCACGAGGGACACCGAGTTGCAGTAGAAGAAAGCCTTGTACCGCCGGGGATTCGTCGTCAGGAGGATCGGGTCGCCGGCCGTGTGGCCGCCGCTGTTGTCCTCCCAGACGCCGCCCGGGGGATCCAGGCCGGCCTGGTAGGTGATGGTCGCCGCCAGAGTGGCCAGCAGCAGGACAAGAGAGCGAGCCTTGTCTGTTGCTTTCTGCTTCTCTGTTCTATGCTCCTTGCCCCTGCTTTGCAGAGAAATCAAAAAAATTCACCTGCAATTAATGTTTGAATGTTTGGATGCCAGTGATTTGTAAACATACCTGCCATTGTTGTTCACGTGACCATTTCGAGTTGATGGTGTTGACGGCTCTTGCAACCATCTGTTCCTGTTGACGGCCCTTGTAACCATTAGGAGATCAAATATTTGTCTCAGTTTCAGCTGCAATGTTGAACATTACCACTTACCTGAAATGTTTCTCCATTGCTTCCCACATGGTGTGGATGTGATCCGCGACCACGTAGAGGGACCAAATGTACACCGCAACGGCGGCGATTAGGCCGGCGACGTAGACGGTGGTGTCGATCTGCCTGCAGCTTCCGGCATTGTACGCGACGATGAGGCTGAACAGCGCGACGAAGATGAACCCGTCGCGAAGGCGATGGTGAGGCCTCGTGTCCAGAAGCACCACGATGATGAGTAGTGACGCGAGGAAGGCCAGGGTGTTGAAGCCGAAGAACACCGCCAGGCGCGTGCTGTGACGGTCCTTGAGGATGGCGTCGCCGGGCTGGTGGCCGGCGCCGGCGGTGTCCCAGAAGCCCCCCGGCATGCTCAGCCCGGCTGAGTACGTGACGCTCACGGCGAACGTCGCCAGAAGCATCAGGACCTTGCGGTACCGTTGTTTCGCCTTGTCTTGTTCGACCTTGTTGTTGGACACCGAAGGAAGCGCCAGCAGGAACTTGACCTTGCGCCAACCGGAGCTGGGGTTGCCGCTAGCCATGGAAGGAGCAGGGGGTTGCCGTTCTTCGTCGCGGCCTTGGCGCACGCCGCGGAAGCAGCCGGTGTCGCTGAAGGAGTAGGAGGACACCGTCATCTGGAAGATGAGGTACGAGACGACGACTCCCACGAGTCGCGGCAGGTGCCGGCGGCATAGGCGCCCATGAGGCTGAGCAGGTCCAACACCATGGCCGCCTGCAGCGTCCGAAGGGCAATCCGTTGTCCCTTCTTGTCGTCCTGCAGGAAGCTGCAGGCGACATTGGAGTTGGTCGTCTCCGCCTTAAGCTTGTCGCCCTTGGAGTTGATGGGCTCCTGCTGCTGCCTGTCCTCCGGCTTGTCGCCCTTGGGTGAGTTGGGCTCCCGCCGCTTGTCCTCGAGGTAGGCGAGGATGAGGATGATGACGATGACCACAAGCGACGCGGCGAACGCAGTGGCGTTGCAGTAGAAGAACGTCACGTACCGCTTGCGGTGGGTGTCCCGGATGATGGGGTCGCCGGCGATGTGGCCGCCGGCGGCCGTATCCTGCCAGACGCCCCCCGGCGGGCTGAAGCCGGCAGCGTACGTCACCGTGGCCACCAGCGAGGCCAGCAGCAGGATGTACTTGCGGAGATCCAACGTCACTTCATGGTTTTTCTGAATGAAAGGTGCTAACATTTTGGCGATTGTTGTTGGGAGTTTGGGGTTCGTCGTTGGTACCTCCTCGCTGCATGGCGCGCGCGCGGTAGGAACCTTAATTTGCAATCGCAGCCTCAACTAGGACGCGGTGACGTACTATAGTATGTATAATAAGCGCTAAACATAAAATATGACGATAGGCATCATCGTCAATAAGATGACACTAATAATAATTGTAGGGACGAATGTCGTTACGGGAAATGCACATATACAGTAATTGCTGGGGATCTATTACTGTGTTACGACACGGAACACCGGACTACTGCCCAACTACTGGCTTTAATTACTAATAAGGTTTGATTACATAGGCATGTTGTTATATATGCTGATGTAAATTAGGGTCATCACCAATGCAAATGTAGGGCAACGCTGATCGACTTATATCAGATTTATTAGCTGGCCCTCTAAAAGCAAACTTTATCGCGGCGTTTGGTAACAAAGAGCTGGCAGAATCTCTACTATGTTTCAGCTTCACCTTGTGGAAACTGTAGCTTTTAGAAATAGCAAGTGGTGGTGGTCCTTCATGCATGTCATGTGGCCATGGCCATGTGCTAGGCGCCAACAAGGAAAAGAACCATGATCGAGGTAGTTCAACCTGATCTGGATGCTGCCTAGCTAGTTCGCATGAGTGAAATGCAGGCCCAGGTTTAATATTCATCTTCACACATGCCTTGCCAATACTCCCTGTACATACATTATGTATATTGCCATGGAATATCTGTATGTGTGTGAACTGTGATGACGATGACCACCATCTTTAATTTAAACTGTGAGATGATGAAGAACGGACAGCAACCATAATAACAATACAATACAACTAATTAACTAGCATACGGTGGTGCAGACACTTACTGTTTGTAAAGCATCCTAATCTGTCATTGACTTGAATATGAGCGACGAGAGTCGCCGGGGGAAGATGCCTCCCCTCTGCAACGTACTGAATATGAATGATTATCCCTATATACTAAAGGCCCCGCAAATCAGAAACGAGATACGTGCTAACGTGCCTTTATTTGTTTCTAATTGCAGTTTGGGATGCAATTTGGCAGGAAGTTGACGAGGGGGAGGCCCTCACGACTGCCGCACGACCTCATCTTTTGTGAAGGGTGAACTATGCTTGAGTGGCGCGAAGCCATAGGAAACCATGGTGGAGCCACGAAGTGATAATACTGACGTGTAAATCTTTCGTCTGACTTAGATATGGGGGCGAAAGACTAATCGAACCGTCTAGTAGTTGTTCCCTTGGAACACTATTAGAGAAGCAATCTTTTGTGCCGAGTCCAAACCACCCTCAAGTACCACCTCAAGGGTGAACTATGATGAAGAGAAAGAAGCTCAATATGGTTGCTGCGCCTTTCAGACTCGTCGAGTAAACAAGAACCAACCTCTTGTGGAACTATCCCCAGCTTAAAAGAATAAGTGGGCTAATAAATGGAATTCCTATTGGTTTTATGCCACTATCCCAGTGATTGGACTGAACGCACAATGTGAAGAAGTGGTGACTTATGACTTGGCGAGTCGTATGGTAGATTTGGAAGTTGAATTGGCTCCAGAACTCACCAAAGGGAGTCACACTTCCGCCAGTATTAGCGCTTTCTTCCAAGCTACTCGCGTGATTACTACGCGAGATGCTCTTGAGGAATTCGTGGCGGCAGATATTTGGCCATGCAAGCCCCGGTGGGGTACTTGGGCTTTCAGCATGAAACAACTGCCTGGACTTGATCACGATATCTGTAGCCCCAAATTTAACGTCAAGCGCCCTGAAGGGAGGACTGATGATGAAATATTGGCTGATGTTGAGAGAAAAGTCATTCAAATGATCGGTAATTACACTCACAAAGAGTGGGAATGTGCCCAGAAGATCTTGAAACATTCGGGTCGCGTCAATCGCTTATTGGAAGAGATGAACATTCCATGCCCGCCGCGCCCGAGACCGACGACGGCTAGCAAAAAGATGCAACCGACGGGTAACATTGGGTCTGAGCCGGCGGAAACCTCCAAGAAGGGTAAGGTGGGCAAAACGACTGTTGCGATGGAGGGCACCTCTAAGGTTGCGAAAGCTACTGAGGTACTGGCTCAGCGTAAGGCCGAAGCTGCGAAAACTACATTGCCTCCGCTTACTGAGAAATCTACCAAGTTGATGAAGTGTCCGCCACCGAAAAAGAAAAGAAGAAGATTTATGATGCGACACCAACCAGTGACCTAGAGAAAAAGACGTCCTCCACGAGGAAAGCCCCAGATGACATGATGCAGGAAAAGCAAACAAAACCCTACTGAAGAGAAACACTTTGAGGTTGTGAAATTTAAGGATAAAAAATTCCGGTTAGACTTGAGAGACCTATACCCCTCTCCAACCGGGACTAAAGCCCCTCTCCCTACTAGTGAAGGATGAATAAAATGATCACTCATGCTATCTTTCTGGCGGACTCGTCCGCCAAGAGAACGTCATCTATACATGCCACGATGTTGTACGTGCGCCAGGCTCTCCAGAACCCACGAGTAGCTCTCCATTCACATCACGAGCTCCGTAAGAAACTTGAGATGCAGATCCATTGAGATTCTCATGCTTCAGTTGAAGTTGCTCACTCAGCCGGAACCTGCTGGAATTGATTCAGCTAAGAAGGCCGAGACAGAGGCCAAGAATGCGCGTGCACAGACATCTTTCTCCGCAACTTGTCCTCCTGAAAAACGCGTGAAACAAACTCCGCAGGAAGAGGCCGCGTGTAAAAGATTTTGGGATCACAATGAGAAGACTGGCGAACTTTGTGGCCCTGATTTCCCCAAGTACGAGCTTATCAAAGCGGTAGTTGGGCTGATAGGTATCATTGATGGGGAAGAGGAGTTATCCTACATTGACGAAGACATTCTGATGGAAACTGATAAGACTGACCCTCAGGCTTCGGCTCCTGAGAAAAATGACATGTGTTTGACGGAGAAAGCTGACTTGACGAAAGGATCGGAAGCAAAGAGCCCCATCGATTTGGATTCGGCTGATATAAACGTCCATGAGGAAGGTTTGTCTCGCTCACCGCCTCCTACCTTTGACGAGGTTGAACAAACTATTCAAGCCCTGATCAGAGACAGCGGTGCCCAGTATTCAGAGGGAATGACCCTGTGCCTTTGGAGATCACATGTACCTTAATCTTAAAAACTTTTTCCTCGTTTTTGCCAATTTTTTTTTCGAAAGTTAACTTACCACTCGTGTGGTTTTTTAGTGGCCACTACTCTAGTTGCGATGGGGACCAAATGCAAGAAGCCCCAACCGGAAGGACGAGAGACACATGAATTGGACACTGATCCTTCGGCTTTTGAGCCTGGTACTCTTCTTTGCTCCATATCTTGGTGCTTTTTTACTGTCGATGATTTGTACTTAGATTTCCCAGCAGGCCTCAATTGGTCAAAAGTTTCGTGGGAACTCAATTGGAGGGGTGGTTGGATGACACTGACACTGGCCCAAGAACAAAGCAAATCAGAATACTGCTCTGAACATCCTTTTCTCATGGATGTAAGTGATGGTGAAAAATCTGGATGAAAGATAATCGGTGAGTATCAAAGAAAATGTCCAACTCTCTTTATTCAGAAAAAAAAAGATGTCCAACTCTATCAAGCTTCCTTTGTTGCTCCTTTTCCTCTTTTACTTAGCGCCAGTGGTGCCCCCATGGCTGAATAATGTGGAGTGGTGTTGTTTTTCTCTCCTATTCCTGCTTTCGTCTAATAAAAATTACGGCAAGGCAGTTCTCTTGCCATTCCTTTCAGGAAAAAAAAATGTGCAGGGGGGATTTATTCAGCAGGCACTATTTCTGAAAAGCGAACCAAAAATACCTTCATCAGTAAGCATATGAACACTGGTCAAAAAGAGTATGGACATCTATTTATTCCAAAAAATAGAGCTAAATGCTCCATTGAGCATAAACAAAAAAAAAATTCTAGGTAACTACTTCACTCTTTGGCTTGGAAATTACTCAAACATGAAGTACATTATTGTCCGGGTATTTCGGTAACTTGCAGGAACAACAAATTGCATGCTTGTCAGGTTAAACGTTACCAAAAATTTCGCTCCACTGTCACTAATTTCTGTGTAGGAACTTTTGCTATTTCACCCTAATTGGTTGGTGTCCTGTGGTTTTTGGTTTAATCGAGTCGAGCCGTACCTGCAATGCGCCTACGCGTGGCCTCCTGCAGGCACCTCCGTTCCTCTTCCATCTCCCGGCCTGTCGCCTCCCGCCGGCCGCCGCAGCACCACCGCCGCCTCCCCTCCACGCGGCGGCGCACCCCCGGCGGCCCCGGCCCACCGCTCCCTCGGACTGGGGCGTTTTTGTTCGGCGTATGTGGGCTAGGCAGGTCGGCGTGCAGTGGCCCGGCCCGGTGAACAGCTTGCTGCTGCGACAGGCCAGCATTTTGGCCCAGGACACGTCACATTCATCAATGTTCAACAACAAATCAGCCACCAGCCAACAGTACTTTTATCTCAGAACAAATCAGCCATCAGCAACCAGCCAACAGTACTTTTCTCTCAGAACAAACCAGCACCAGCCATCAGCCACCAGCCAACCGAACAGGCTGAAAATTAACACGGAGCACATAATCTTTATATTTGATCCTTGTCTTTTCTTTTGATCGAATATAGTAAGGGTTAAAAAAACAGAGGCCAAAAATTATAAAAAAAGAAAGAAAATTCATAAAAGAGTGTTTAGCCAAATTAGAAACATTAATTGTAACTATGAGTGGATTTTAATCTGTGCAAGTGAAGCTTTAATCTATCCGTGCAGTGGCGAAGCCAGCGGTGGGGCTGCCGGGGCTCAAGCCCCCCCTACCGCTGTTTTTGCCATGAAGCCCCACCGGAGCCCCCCCTTCCATTTTTGAGGAGAAATAAGGAAGAAGAAGAGAGAAAATAAGAGAGGAAGAGGAAGGAAAAGGGGGAAGAGCCCCTCCTAGTAGCTAGAGTTGTCATCGCCACTCTATCCGTGCAAAACAACTTTTCCATGACTCGTAAGAGGCCCTGACTGACTTCCTCTGAAGTAATCAGCTGATGCCAGGTGAATATGATTATATGAACACGCGTCAAGGAGCATCGAGATCTATATGTCCGAAAACTTAGAGAGAGCTGGATATACTCCATCTATATATATACTATGAAGATTGAATAATTTGATAACCTTTCTCACCCAAATGGGGTCCAAAGTTGGGGGAGTGGATAGGGTGGAAGACCCATAAAATCGCAATTTGGAGAGCATTTATGCAAAAAAATGACTTATTTTTCTCACTCATCACGAGCGTACCCGCGCCCTTTACCCGATGGGCCCAGTTCTCTCGGGCTCACCTGCGCTCGACCACGCACCGCCGCACCACAGCCGCGTCTCGCTCCACCGCCTTCGTGTGCTGCGTCCCAATTTCGCCTTCACCTGTGGTCGACGGCGAAGAGGAGGGGGAGCGCGTGCGAATGGGTCCGGAGGAGGGAGGGCTGGGGAGGGTGGGAGGGAGCCAGGGAGGCCACCTCCGCTGGTGAGGAGGGGCGCGCCAAGATCCGAGCTCCATACCGCCCCTGCCTCCAGCCGCCCCCTAGCACACCTCCGTGGAGGGAGGCCGGATCCGAGCTCCCCTCCGGCGGCGAAGAGCTCGAGGGGTCGCAGGGAGCAGGGGAGACGTTGGCGAGGCGCAGAGGGAGGCCGCATCCCTCCTCCGGCAGCGGTCGAATTCCGCCCGGCCGCACCTCCTCGCGAGCTCCCCCGCTCCTCCGCCGGCAACTAGGGCATGGATCCGGTCCATCGTCGCTCGCCTTGCGCTCGCGGGCTCTACCAACCACAAGAGGGAGGGCGGATCTGGGCACCCCTCCCCTTCCGCCACTGCCATAGAGGAGCCGCCGACCCGATAGCGTGAAGAACAGTGCATGCCGGAAAGGGATGCCGTTGGCACAGCAGCCGCCGCAGCTTGCCCCATCTTTTCCTCCCAGCACGCCCGCACGCGGCCATCGAGGAGAAGAAGATAGAACAATGGGAGAAGAAGAAAGGCGAGGAGGAGCATGGTTTCCTTTATCGGCCGAGAATCACCGATATTTCCGAAATTTCCCATATATCCGTAAGGTCCGATAAAATTAGATATCTGCTAAATTTTTCCTATTTTTCCTACTTTACACAGACGACTCAAATTCAGCCACACAATAATCTCGTACTCATAATGTTTTATTCTTAATTTTATTTATGAACAAGTGATGTTTAATAGTTTATGAATAGTTTCAAGTCAAATTCTACAAATTTTTTTAAAATTAATTTGAATTTTTTTGAATTTGGTCCGATATTTCCGATATATCTTGCTTTTCCTCTTTATCCTTGACCTCCGATAAATTTTTATTTCCGATAAAAAAAAACTATGAGGAGGAGCCGTCGAGGCTGTTTGCGTCGAGAGGGAGGAAGCCGGAGCTGCCACCGCGATGCAGGAGCTGCAACAATGCCTTGGACGCCTCGCCACCAGGTGGATTCGAGAACGCTGTCGCCTCCCTCCACCACGCCAGGGACACAGCAGCCGTGGAGGACGATGAAGACGACGCCGAGCGCGGCAGGGCGCCAACACCGGATTGGAGGTTGGAGCTGCAGCCGCAACGCCAAGCTGCTTGTGTACCCACGACCGCAAGCAGCCGCGCGGGTGGAGTTGTGGGTGCCGTCGCTCGAAGGAACCGTCGCGACGCCGAGGCCGCCCATCACTTTTGCTCGACGTGCTGCGTGAGAGCAAAGCTGCCGCCTTGCCACAAGCTGAAGCACGAGGAGGAGAAATAAGGCCGCAAAGCGCACGGAGGCCAAGCCGGAGGAGCTAGCTGAACCTGCTGCCTGCACCTGGAGCGCCAGGCATCCTGCTCGATCGATCACGCCTCCACGGTTGCCATGCATGGTGAGCACAACCACACAGCCCATTCCCTGCCTGCCTTGTGCACGGTGAACCCGATGGCCAAGTACGACCGTCCTTTCTCTGTCTCTAAGCCCAATCTTCGGTGATGTGTTCATCTCCTATACAGGTCACGACCCCTGCTGCACTGCCCACCGTCAAGCTGCAACCTTCTCTTCCGTAACCAAGTGCACGCACACAACGTGCTCGATAGCAGTGACGGAGCCAGAAAATTTTTTAAGGGGGCTGAACTATGAAACTCTATCGACATAATACCACTATAACCTCTCACAATAGACAAATGTATCAGTTTAAAGTAGTCTTATGTAGTGATATATATTGAAGTAACGATGAAAATCATAGTGATATAGAACAGTTTAAAGTCGTAGTGGAAGACTGCTGCCCCGTGCCGAATCTCGGAGACAGCCTCCAACTTCCCTAGTGGCAGGACCAGCACCCGACCGCCAGCCGCCGGCGCTCACTGGCCTCTCCAACCGCGCCTCGCCGCGGCTGGAGCCTGCAGGCCGAACCGCCAGAGCAGGGAAACTGGGGTTTTCACGGATTGGGGGCGGCGACGGGAGACGATGCGACTGCACGAGCCGCGAGGATTGGGATAGCAGATAGGGTTTTTTTCTCAGTGTCTGTGTTGTGGATTTCGGGCTTTGACAGATGACAGTGATGTTGGCCAAATAAGTAAAATACGTTTTTCATCTATTATAATTCAACATCTTTTACTATACGTATTTTATATAACAATTTAGAAGGAGGATCTACAGTGCGAATACATGTTCTCGCGAGTGCGGGGGGGGGGGGGGGGGGGGGGGGGGGGGGGGCCCCCCTCCCCCGCCCACCCCTGCGTAGCGTTGCCTCCGTCGCTGCTTGGTAGTATGTGCCAACCAAGTTGCTGACCACCTTCCCTACAACCTCGCCCACAACATGTTCGATGAAATGTCCGAACCACAACAGCAGGCCCCTAGGTGAGCTGCCAATCCTGCCTTGTTGTCCCTATGTGTGTGCCGGCCTTCGTGCCGAAGGATTGTGCCATGCCATGTTGCTCGTGTCGCCGTGGACCGCTTGTCCGGCCTTCATGCCATGAGCGTGTCCTTACAGGTGCCTCACTGGAGCACCGCGTCGCTGCCTTGCTTCATCACCGCCTTTGTAAATCTGCCGCACGCCTTCGGCCTGTGTTCTTGGTGTAGAATTCATGGCCGTTGCCCGCCACCGTGCTATTGTGGATCTTTGTAAACATTAAATTTTGTTTGTTGTGATTTTTAGATACGTGCGTGTGCACGTGCATTTTACTAGTAACACTATAAGCGCGAAAAAGATTTGCCAAATAACATTACCATTGGCCAACATATAATATTATATGACCTGACATCTGACAGAACTAAATAAGCTCTACTGGATCAAGCATATTTTCATGAACCCATCAAACTTTATCGGCATCTTGAAATTCATGCAGCATTCACTTAAAATTACTCCTCAAATCACTGCAACAAATTTCTTTTCCAAGATCTCCTAAAAGACCTCCGTGTTCTCAAGCTTTTTCTCCTTGTGCTCATGTTTGCCCTATCAATCTGAATGTGTGCAATGTTTAGACTTCCAAAAGAAATTTGATCCCTCTATTTTATCTCGAATGGATGACTTTAAACCTTTAAGCAAATGTCTGCAAGGTTCATATCAGTAATTGACAAATTAAAGAAATATTTTTTAGTTTCTTTAAACCTTTTAATGTAAGAAGAGATAGTCTCTTCCCTTTCTTGCCTAACCGTTGTCAAATATGTTAATTTTAATTGCAAGCTCCACTATAAAAGTGATCATGAAATATACGCTCTAATATATCCTAAGATATAATAGAGCTGGGAGCAAGTGATGAAAACCAAACAAAAGCGGTGTTAGTTAAAGATAAAGAAAACAAACGCTCTTTAAGAGCATTATAAGCACTTACTTCACCTAGTTGAGTCGTATATTGACTAATATGTTCCCACATGGTGCTATCATCATCGCCACTAAATTTAATCAAGTCAGGCATACACCAACCACGTGAGAGAGGGAAGTTATAAAACTTAGCAGCATATTGTTTTTGACACAAATTTGTATTACCAATATTAACACCAACTTTAATTTTTACCACATTAGCCAAATCTTTCTTAAATTTATTAAATCCAGCCCAATTATGATTATTTGGCTGTTGTGGTACGGGATTCTCCAAATTCATCATTTTTAGGGAGCTATCTTAGCTTGAGCTAGCCTATAACTCTCAAACACATCATCGAAGATTATGGTTTTTTTGGCCAATGTGTTATCTGTCATACTATAATGCGGTCCAGTATTACTAATTGTATTAGAAAAGGTGGGAACTACTGAACTTGGCATGACAGAAAGCGGTACAGGCTAATCAGGCACCAATTCCAATGCATTGGTCAAACCGGTCAGACCGGTACCCTACAATGGTCCAACCGGTGTAGCCATACTTGGCCTCGGTGGTTGGACGGCAGGGTATGACCAATGGGAGTTTCTGGTGGCATGCCATATGTAAAATTTGCATTATTAGTAATAGGCAAAGGAGCTAAGCTAGGATAAACTACCTAATGAGGATTAATTTTAAAATCACTACTACTGGTTTCATTATTATTGAAAGCAATGTTCTTGTCTTTTTCAAGATCCTCTGAACGTTCTAAACGATCAATATAGGAAGCAAGCAATTCATCACTACCCACAGTAGATTTCTGAGCAGTTGAAGTAGGAGGGGTTTTGCTTATACTAGTGATTACCTCAACCTTGTTGTTGTTTAGCTTGATCGCCGACAACTCGAAATCTTTCAATCTTGCCACCCTTGCAATGATGATTGTTGACGCCAACCAGAAATTGGATCTTCATGTACTCTTGAAGTGCCTGGTGCGAGATCTTATATTGAAGTCGTGATGATGTCCTCCAAGTCGAGGTCGCACCGAGATCGTATTCGTCTAGGGTTAGATTGAACGGTCTTTGGAAAGCAGTTCTTTCGTCCCCAGCGGAGTCGCCAAAAGTATGTTGATGCTGTTTTGGTCAACACACATGAAAGCGTTAGATCGCGCATCAGTCGAAACTTGAACTCGCTGAAGCTTCTTCTCTCGTCGCCTCGCCCGCTGAAAGGGATGCCGTTGATCAGCTCGTGGGGACGACACGGCCGGCACGGGTGTTTTGGCATGTGGCGGCACTCCGGTGAGTCGTGGTGGCGGCGTCGCTCCCGCGAGCGGTGGCCCCCCAGGCTCGCCACCCTAATGACCCTGGAAGGTGGCCACGGTGATGACCTCATCGTGGATCCACGTTTGCGGCGGGGGAGACGAGGAGGCGGGGCCGACTAGGTGGGACGGGGCGCGGCCCGCCTAGGAGGTCGAGGTGCCGGCGGAGCACACGGCGTCGCGGTAGGACGTGAACGCCGGGATGGGGATGCGTCGTCGTCATGTTTGTTGTCGTCGTCGTCTTCCACTGCCGCCCACCTGAGGAGGTTTTTTTAAGACAATTCGGAAACTTTCATTAAGAAGCTAGATGGCCACCTGAGGAGGTTGGAGCGCCCGGTTGCTAGGGGTGGGCAGAAAACCCGAAACCCGAACCCCGAACCCGAAAAACCCGACCCCGAACCCGAAAAACCCGAGACCCGAAAACCCGAACGTTATATCGGGTGTCATCTCTAGGAACCCGAAATTATTACGGGTTAATCGGGTTTCAATCCACGGTAACCGAAATTCCCGAATAACCCGAATTCTACGGCATCCCCTAGCGGCCCATGTATGTGCACAATATTTCGGCCCGGCCCCCCGGCAACACCGAGCACGGCCTACACCCCACCCATTTGCTTTGTGTAACCCTAAATCCCTAATCGGTTCCGCCCCCCGGGTAGGCTATAGCCGCCGCCCGCCGCCGCCGCCGGCGCCCACTCCTCGTCTCCTCCCATCCGGCCATCCCGCATCGGCATCGGCGCGCCGCCGCCGAGAGCCCGAGACGCCGAGTCGCCGAGCACCGTCGCCGTCCGCCCTTCCCCGGTCCCCCCCGCATCACGCCACTCGCCCCGCCTCCGTCCGAGGTCAAGGCCCAAGGGCGCCGACCGCAGGGGCCGCAGCGGCCACCGGCCACCGGCCAACAGGGGAGCGAGCAAGGGAACTCATCGGCCTGCGGCATGTCACCGAGACCTTGGCCCGCTGAAAACTTGTTGTTGCCCGCCTTTTCCGTGCTCCATACATATAAGTCGGGTAATACGGGTTAACCCGAACCCGAACCCGAATTTTCGGGTACCCGAATTTTCGGGTTTTGATTTTTTTTGGGAATCTCGGGTTCCAGTTTTCAGAACCCGAAGTTTCAAAAACCCGAAAAACCCGACCCGAAAAATTCGGGTAACCCGAACGCCCACCCCTACCGGTTGCATACGGGGTGGAAGGTGAGGTGGCTGTCGGCTCTGTGGTTGTTGTCACAAAGATGCATGGTTAAAAAAGTGCAGCATGTCATGACGCTGTGATGCGTGAAATATGCTGGACGTTGCTGCCGGTGTCAGGATTGGACAACGCAACTGAGTTCTTGGTTGGTGTTCCATGAAATATTTTGGTGCCGCGACCCTGTGTTAGATTATTATTGGCATATTTTTGCGATTGTATGTTTGCGGACCAAATTGACTTGGCATGAAATTGTACATATGGGGCCTGGGGACTGCAGCAGATGGCGGTAAGCTTAATTAGCACGTTTCATTCAACGTAAACCTACTTCAGTTAACATATAGAACATATAGGTAATGTATATTCAGCTCGCAGGGTGTTGAATAATATTTAACACCACGGTAGAGCGCCGCTCACGTTCGGCGAGTTGAACAAAAAATCGTGCAGCCGTAAATATGCGCTGGGATCAAAACCGCAAAAAGTAATTCAATAGAAACCAGCAGCCATCAGCGTGTAACCGATGTTCACCGTGTCCATTTAACTCATCCCTCTCCTCCGTTCAGCCTCACTTGCAGAGGCTCTCGTTCACGCAAGGAGTCATTGTGTGGTGTTTGGTATGTCAGGCTCAAATACACGGGGTGTACATACAAATTAAACACTAGACAACAGCATCAATTAATTGCTTGGGATTACGCTGATGACGAGTCGCCACGCAAGGCACTCTGAGTCTGACTCCTCTTTCTCATGATGCAGGACAGGAGGAGATGGAATCCCATGTAGACCAGCACGCCTATGACCAGCAGCAACACATACACAGACGTCTTCCACCGCCTGCTTGAGCCGGCCGCGTAGGCACCCAGGAGGCCAAGCAAGTCCAGCACGATCGTTGTGTTCATCACCACAATCCACTTCCTGCGCCGTTCGAGGTTGTCGACACCGATTAGCTTCTCGGGTGGTACCAGGAGTAGCAGGATAATGACCACAAGGGACGCCATGAACGAAGTTGAGTTGCTGTAGAAGAACGCCAGGTACCGGGGCCTCCTGTTGTCGTGCATCACCGGGTTGCCGGCCTCGTACCATTCATCACTGCTGCTCTGCCAAGCTCCACCTGGTGGCTCTAGGCCAGCCTGGTAGGTCACACTCGCCACAAGGATCCCTAGTACCATGAGGTACTTGCGGTTGGCATGTTCCCTCTTGCTGTTGTTGTCTACGCCTCCATCTGTATTATTGTTTTGTGTCTCAGAAATGGCTGCTCCTCCTTGTCCAGCAGCAGTAGTAGCACTGCTATTGCTGATGGTAAGCGCCACCACTTGCTGTGTGTCAGCTGCCTCCATTGCTGCTCCTCCTTGTGTAATTGCTGCTCCAGTGTCGTCGCCTCCGCCTAGCGCCTTTGTGCCACCGCC
This sequence comes from Cenchrus americanus, assembly GCA_947561735.1. Taxonomy (NCBI): domain Eukaryota; kingdom Viridiplantae; phylum Streptophyta; class Magnoliopsida; order Poales; family Poaceae; genus Cenchrus; species Cenchrus americanus. The sequence continues at coordinate 253,920,699 of OX387245.1, forward strand.
GCCCCTGCCCGCGAGCAGAAACACCAGAAACAGTGTGGCTATGCAGACAAGGACCACTGCTATCAAAACGAAGACATAGACGGATGTCTTCAGATGCTGCGTGCTTCCGGCTGCGTAGGCACCCATGAGGCCAAACAAGCCCGCCGCCGTGCACACGGACAGTGCGTGGGTCCGGATGGCTGGCCTGTACAGGTTGGGGTTGACGAGGAGGATGACGAGGGCGATGGACAGCATGAAGCTCACCGAGTTGCAGTAGAAGAAGGCCTTGTAGCGGCGCGGGAAGTTGTACAGGAGAACCGGGTCGCCGGCGTGGTGTCGTTGCCCGCCGGCGGCGGCGGACGAGTCCTGGACCAAGAAACCGCCTGGCGGAGTGAGGCCGGCCTGGTAGGTGATGGTCGCCGCAAATATGGCGAAGAGGAGCAGCCGCTTGCGCGTCTTCTCCACCAACTCCATGGCGTCGTCGTCCTTCCCCTTTCTTCCCAGCTGCTTCCCCTGGCCCCTCTCGGTCCTACTCGTGTGCGTGTCGTCGTCCAGCGTAATGAAGACGACATGGATGACGACGTAGACGAGGACGGCGCCTGCCAGCGCCATGGCGTGGATGGAGGTGTTCACGTCCCGGCAGCTCCCGGCCGCGTACGCGCCTATGAGGCCGAACAGGTCAAGTATCATGACCGCCTCCAGCACGTGGTGCTTGAACAGAAACTTCTTCTGAGCTAGGACAATGGCGACCAGGGACGCCACGAGGGACACCGAGTTGCAGTAGAAGAAAGCCTTGTACCGCCGGGGATTCGTCGTCAGGAGGATCGGGTCGCCGGCCGTGTGGCCGCCGCTGTTGTCCTCCCAGACGCCGCCCGGGGGATCCAGGCCGGCCTGGTAGGTGATGGTCGCCGCCAGAGTGGCCAGCAGCAGGACAAGAGAGCGAGCCTTGTCTGTTGCTTTCTGCTTCTCTGTTCTATCCTCCTTGCCCCTGCTTTGCAGAGAAATCAAAAAATTTCAGCTGCAATTAATGTTTGAATGTCGTGGATGCCAGTGATTTGTAAACATACCTGCCATTGGTGTTCACGTGACCATTTCGAGTTGATGGTGTTGACGGCTCTTGCAACCATCTGTTCCTGTTGACGGCCCTTGTAACCATTAGCAGATCAAATATTTGTCTCAGTTTCAGCTGCAATGTTGAACATTACCAGTTACCTGAAATGTTTCTCCATTGCTTCCCACATGGTGTGGATGTGATCTGCAACCACGTAGAGGGACCAAATGTACACCGCAACGGCGGCGATTAGGCCGGCGACGTAGACGGTGGTGTCGATCTGCCTGCAGCTTCCGGCATTGTACGCGACGATGAGGCTGAACAGCGCGACGAAGATGAACCCGTCGCGAAGGCGATGGTGAGGCCTCGTGTCCAGAAGCACCACGATGATGAGTAGTGACGCGAGGAAGGCCAGGGTGTTGAAGCCGAAGAACACCGCCAGGCGCGTGCTGTGACGGTCCTTGAGGATGGCGTCGCCGGGCTGGTGGCCGGCGCCGGCGGTGTCCCAGAAGCCCCCCGGCATGCTCAGCCCGGCTGAGTACGTGACGCTCACGGCGAACGTCGCCAGAAGCATCAGGACCTTGCGGTACCGTTGTTTCGCCTTGTCTTGTTCGACCTTGTTGTTGGACACCGAAGGAAGCGCCAGCAGGAACTTGACCTTGCGCCAACCGGAGCTGGGGTTGCCGCTAGCCATGGAAGGAGCAGGGGGTTGCCGTTCTTCGTCGCGGCCTTGGCGCACGCCGCGGAAGCAGCCGGTGTCGCTGAAGGAGTAGGAGGACACCGTCATCTGGAAGATGAGGTACGAGACGACGACTCCCACGAGCACCGAGGAGTAGGTGGTGGTGAACTTGTCGCGGCAGGTGCCGGCGGCATAGGCGCCCATGAGGCTGAGCAGGTCCAACACCATGGCCGCCTGCAGCGTCCGAAGGGCAATCCGTTGTCCCTTCTTGTCGTCCTGCAGGAAGCTGCAGGCGACATTGGAGTTGGTCGTCTCCGCCTTAAGCTTGTCGCCCTTGGAGTTGATGGGCCCCTGCTGCCTGTCCTCCGCCTTGTCGCCCTTGGGTGAGTTGGGCTCCCGCTGCTTGTCCTCGAGGTAGGCGAGGATGAGGATGATGACGATGACCACAAGCGACGCGGCGAACGCAGTGGCGTTGCAGTAGAAGAACGTCACGTACCGCTTGCGGTGGGTGTCCCGGATGATGGGGTCGCCGGCGATGTGGCCGCCGGCAGCCGTATCCTGCCAGACGCCCCCCGGCGGGCTGAAGCCGGCAGCGTACGTCACCGTGGCCACCAGCGAGGCCAGCAGCAGGATGTACTTGCGGAGATCCAACGTCACTTCATGGTTTTTCTGAATGAAAGGTGCTAACATTTTGGCGATTGTTGTTGGGAGTTTGGGGTTCGTCGTTGGTACCTCCTCGCTGCATGGCGCGCGCGCGGTAGGAACCTTAATTTGCAATCGCAGCCTCAACTAGGACGCGGTGACGTACTATAGTATGTATAATAAGCGCTAAACATAAAATATGACGATAGGCATCATCGTCAATAAGATGACACTAATAATAATTGTAGGGACGAATGTTACGGGAAATGCACATATACAGTAATTGCTGGGGATCTATTACTGTGTTACGACACGGAACACCGGACTACTGCCCAACTACTGGCTTTAATTACTAATAAGGTTTGATTACGTACATAGGCATGTTGTTATATATGCTGATGTAAATTAGGGTCATCATCACCAATGCAAATGTAGGGCAACGCTGATCGACTTATATCAGATTTATTAGCTGGCCCGCTAAAAGCAAACTTTATCGCGGCGTTTGGTAACACAACCTCTTGTAGAAGACAACAGAGAGACAAAGAGCTGGCAGAATCTCTACTATTTTTCAGCTTCACCTTGTGGAAACTGTAGCTTTTAGAAATAGCAAGTGGTGGTGGTCCTTCATGCATGTCATGTGGCCATGTGCTAGTCGCCAACAAGGAAAAAAAAACCATGATCGAGGTAGTTCAACCTGATCTGGATGCTGCCTAGCTAGTTCGCATGAGTGAAATGCAGGCCCAGGTTTAATATTCATCTTCACACATGCCTTGCCAATACTCCCTGTACATACATTATGTATATTGCCATGGAATATCTGTATGTGTGTGAACTGTGATGACGATGACCACCATCTTTAATTTAAACTGTGAGATGATGCAGAACGGACAGCAACCATAGTAATAATACAATACAATACAACTAACTAACTAGCATACGGTGGTGCAGACACTTACTGTTTGTAAAGCATCCTAATCTGTCATTGACTTGAATATGAGCGACGAGAGTCGCCGGGGGAAGATGCCTCCCCTCTGCAACGTACTGAATATGAATGATTATCCCTATATACTAAAGGCCCCGCAAATCAGAAACGAGATACGTGCTAACGTGCCTTTATTTGTTTCTAATTGCAGTTTGGGATGCAATTTGGCAGGAAGTTGACGAGGGGGAGGCCCTCACGACTGCCGCACGACCTCATCTTTTGTGAAGGGTGAACTATGCTTGAGTGGCGCGAAGCCATAGGAAACCATGGTGGAGCCACGAAGTGATAATACTGACGTGTAAATCTTTCGTCTGACTTAGATATGGGGGCGAAAGACTAATCGAACCGTCTAGTAGTTGTTCCCTTGGAACACTATTAGAGAAGCAACCTTTTGTGCCGAGTCCAAACCACCCTCAAGTACCGGGTGTTGAACCGGTGTTCGGATGATGTGGAAATTATGTTGAGCGACACATATGCTAAGCAAAATGAAGCCGGCGTTGAGGAGGGCGTGGTCGGCGAGGGGAGTGGCACCGCCGCCATCGAAGAATCGGGAGAGAATTTGGCGGGCGTGAGTGTTGGTCCTCAAGATCTAGTCAAAACCAAGTACATGTTTCATGGGCCGGTCGTTGATGGCACACTCGGAGTTGGACGCCCTGGTTTCGAAGATTGCTTTTTGTCGGGTGACCGTTGGTCACCGGGAAAGAGAGAACTCCAAAACCCCATAAGAATGAGAGTGTCGTTTTCCGCGATTTTTTCACCACGAGCTTTCGGATACCGGTGTCGAGAAGATTCATTGAAATATTGGCGGCTTATAACGTTCGGATTCATCAAGCGACACCTAATTCGATCCCCCAAATTTCAAAGTTTCGTGGGCATGTCGCTCTTTTTCCAGAATGAATAACGTGGACACTTTCGTCCGCCATTTCAAGAATCACTGGGCTAGGAAAACTGTTATCGTGGAAGATGAGGAGAAAGAAGCTCAATATGGTTGCTGCACCTTTCAAACTCGTCGAGAAAACAAGAATTAAGCTCCCATGGAACTGTCCCCAACTTACAAGAATAAGTGGGCTAATAGATGGAATTCCTATTAGTTTTATGCCACTATCCCAGTGATTGGGTTTAACGCGCAACGCGAAGAAGTGGTGACTTATGACTTGGCTAGTCGCATGGTGGACTTGAAAGTTGAGTTGGCTCTGGAAGTCACCGAGGGGAGCCGCACTTCTATTAGTACTACCGCTTTCTTCCAAGCTACCCGCGTGATTACTACGCGAGATGCTCTTGAAGAATTTGTGGTGGCAGAAATTTGACCTTGCAAGTCTCGCTGGGGTACTTGGGCTTTCAGCATGAAACAACTGCCTGGACTTGATCACGATATCTGTAGCCCCAAATTTAACGTCAAGCGCCCTGAAGGGAGGACTGATGATGAAATATTGGCTGATGTTGAGAGAAAAGTCATTCAAATGATCGGTAATTACACTCACAAAGAGTGGGAATGTGCCCAGAAGATCTTGAAACATTCGGGTCGCGTCAATCGCTTATTGGAAGAGATGAACATTCCATGCCCGCCGCGCCCGAGACCGACGACAGCTAGAAAAAAGATGCAACCGGCGGGTAACATTGGGTCCGAGCCGGCGGAAACCTCCAAGAAGGGTAAGGTGGGCAAAATGATGTTGCGATGGAGGGCACCTCTAAGGTTGCGAAAGCTACTGAGGTACTGGCTCAGCGTAAGGCCGAAGCTGCGAAAACTACATTGCCTCCGCTTACTGAGAAATCTACCAAGTTGATGAAGATTAGTGAAAATTTGGTTCGCCGGAAGACCGAGGCAGCGAAAGTGTCCGCCACCGAAAAAGAAAAGAAGAAGATTTATGATGCGACACCAACCAGTGACCTAGAGAAAAAGACGTCCTCCACGAGGAAAGCCCCAGATGACATGATGCAGGAAAAGCAAACAAAACCCTACTGAAGAGAAACACTTTGAGGTTGTGAAATTTAAGGATAAAAAATTACGGACCGAAATGTCGACACAAGGAGATGAGGATGAAGATGTCTTAGCCACACCGCAGATTCAGCTGACAAGGAAATATCCTCCGAAGGCTAAAGAACCTAAAGAGCCGAAAGATCAGCCGGAAACTGCCGGAATTGATTCAGCTAAGAAGGCCGAGACAGAGGCCAAGAATGCGCGTGCACAGACATCTTTCTCTGCAACTTGTCCTCCTGAAAAACGCGTGAAACAAACTCTGCAGGAAGAGGCCGCGTGTAAAAGATTTTGGGATCACAATGAGAAGACCGGCGAACTTTGTGGCCCTGATTTCCCCAAGTACAAGCTTATCAAAGTAGTAGTTGGGCTGATAGGTATCATTGATGGGGAAGAGGAGTTATCCTACATTGACGAAGACATTCTGATGGAAACTGATAAGACTGACCCTCAGGCTTCGGCTCCTGAGAAAAATGACATGTGTTTGGCGGAGAAAGCTGACTTGACGAAAGGATCGGAAGCAAAGAGCCCCATCGATTTGGATTCGGCTGATATAAACGTCCATGAGGAAGGTTTGTCTCGCTCACCGCCTCCTACCTTTGACGAGGTTGAACAAACTATTCAAGCCCTGATCAGAGACAGCGGTGCGCCAGTATTCAGAGGGAATGATCCTGTGCCTTTGGAGATCACATGTACCTTAATCTTAAAAACTTTTTCCTCGTTTTTGCCAATTTTTTTTTCGAAAGTTAACTTACCACTCGTGTGGTTTTTTAGTGGCCACTACTCTAGTTGCGATGGGGACCAAATGCAAGAAGCCCCAACCGGAAGGACGAGAGACACATGAATTGGACACTGATCCTTCGGCTTTTGAGCCTGGTACTCTTCTTTGCTCCATATCTTGGTGCTTTTTTACTGCCGATGATTTGTACTTAGATTCTTCTATGCAGCTGAATTTTGCTCTGCCTTTGGGTTTTGGCTGATGGCTTTATTTTTGTGGGTGCAGATTTTCTGAACTCTTTGGAGAACCTTGACGGCAAGCAATTGCTCGACATTATGCAGTCCAGTTGCTAGTCGGAAAGGCTACGAGAGAATCGCGAATGACTCTCGTGATGAAAAACTGCGCTTGGCGGAAGAGAATCAGAAGCTCTATGAAGAAAATGAAAGACCGAAAGAGAAGAACAAGCGCCTCACTGGTCAAGTTCAGGACAGGGCAATGTTCTAAACAGAAAGACCGCTATGGATGCCTTGAAACAAGAGCTGAAAAGAGTTTGCAGTGCTATGAGGAATGCAGAACTGAGCTTCGAGATGCGGTTGATCAAAACGACACAAATCAAGTTCAGATCAAAACTCGAAGCACGTGATTGTGAGCACTTCAAAGCTTTTGGGACTCGTGGATTACTAAGATCATACTTCGCAAATTCTGGGCGGAAAGTGGTCGTGAGCATGCATGAAAGAAAGCAGCCGATCGACTTGCCAAGGTTTGATCTTCGCAACTTCCGCTTTTTTTGATCGGTTTTGCTGACCTTGAGTATATTGTATTCTTGATACATTTCTTTTCTCATAGCTCTATTTTGGCAAGGCAAAGGAAGCTTTGGAACTTCGTGAACACCGGACTGTGCACGGTGCGGATGCAACTATAGGACTTTATGGACCGTATGAGACTGGCCTCCGAAAGCTGATGGCGATGACACTGAGACTGCTGTGCCTAACGCTCCTACGTGCAGCGTGGTCGACACCGAGAAGGATATCAAGGACCCGGTTACCGGTGAGACCCTCACCCCTTTGCAGCACAAAGGGAAGTCTCTGAATTCAACTACCGAGCCCCCTTCGGAGGTGTAGATATGTATAAATTCTTAGGAACTGCTTTAGTGTAAATTTGTTAATGCTCTAAGGATATGATGTAAAACTTTTGCGTGAATTGTTTTCACAGACGTCGGGCGAAGGTGTAGTGTTGGATGTGATGCCTAAGACTTTCAGCCGTGCCAACACCTGCGTCAGCGGTGCATCTTGGAAGGTTTTCCATCGCCGATACCGCAAGAAAACTTTTAAAGAATTTTGGGAATTTTGCTATCAATACCATTCGTTGCACAGTTATCCCCTTCGTTTTTATGACCATGAACGACACTAGCAAGGTTGCTCTGGTGGAACCGAAGGCTCATTAAGCCCCGGAGGTGAAAGAAGAGCCATATGAATAGGAATACGTGGATCATTGCTTTGTGTATGACATGGCTAAGAGTCGCAGTGGGTGGTATTCAGATGGTAGTTGCATAGAGCTATCTTTCTCGTGAAAACGATGTTAGCATTCTCGCTCATTTTGATTGATGTTTCTGAAAGAAAATGTCTTCCCCCCTTCAAAAATTAGGAGAATGCAAGCTGAAAATTTCATGTACCACCGAACGAAACCTCGGACTTTAAATTTTGTTCATCTGTCCGTAATAAACAATACTCCGCTTAAGTAATTTTATGTTGATGAAAGGTATTGCATAAATTCACCTGTTTTTCCGATTGTTTCTTTCGTCATAGAAAGGCTAGCCTACTATGCGACGCCTGGGCGTGCAACACATTGTAGGATTAGAATCTGAATGAAAAATGTCGAATATTGCAGCTCCAAGGCTGTTTTTCTACAACGAAATTTTCCATTGCTTGGCCTTGGTGCCACGATGTGAAACCAGGCTTCGCATACTTCAAAATTAAAAATTGACTTGATACTTGGCAACTTTTCGTTGTTGCTTCGATTCAAAGTTGAATCGCTTTTGATGCATCCCTTGCGGATGGACCGTTGCGAGAACAACTCTTTAAAGATGCTGATTCTTGTGAATCATTTATGTTTCACCACTTGTGGGTGGGCTACCTTTGCCTAGCACTTCGATTCACTTGCTTTTAGAGTGGGCTGCACGTAGATAGCACATTAAAATATGCATGAAAGTAAAAAAGTAGAAAATGTAGGGAGGATTTTTTCCATTCACTGAGGAAGGGAAATTTTACATCAAGGTTGTCTCGTTAAAAACCTCGCACTCTAGGATGGAGTCCCCCTATTGTAAGACCCTTCCCATGCGAATTGCAATTTGCCTACTGAGTCGGTGTTCTTCTTTATTTTCAAGATGAAGTCTCCGACTTGAATGTTCTTCAAAAAAACCTTTTTGTTTCTCCATTTTCGGGTTTCCTCTTGATATTTCAATAGGTTTGCCACCACATCAAGCCTATCAATCTCTACCAGGGCCTTGTCCATTTCTTCATTCTCACGAGAGCTCCCCATCAAATCTCTGACGCTTTCATTAGCTACCTCTTCTGGGCACATAGCTTCAGCTCCATACAACAGCCTGAATGGGGTGAATTTGGTAGCTCTAGACTCAGTGGTGTTCCGCGACCAAATGACTCTGGACAATTCATCAGCCCATTTCCCTTTCTTCTAATCGAAAAGACATTTCTTTGCAGCTGAGAAAATTTGGCCGTTGGCCCTTTCAATTGTGCCGTTAGATTGGGGATGATATACAGAAGCAAAACGAAGCTTCGTCCCAATCAGGTGGCAATACTATCTGAAATCCTAGCAATCAAAGTGCTTCCCATTATCAATTGTGAGTTCTTTGGGTACATTAAATCTGCAGATGATTTGCTACCAGAAGAATTTTTTGATGGTGGCTAAAGTGATAGTAGCGATAGGCCTTGCTTCTATCCACATGGTGAAATACTCTACTGCTACCACGACGAACTTGAACTTGCCTTGAGCCGTAGGCAATGGTCCCACGATGTCAATGCCCCAGTGCTGCAATGGCCAAGTAGGTGTGATGAGCTGCGAAAGAGCCCCTGGCTTTCGCTAATGCTTTGCTGCAAACTTGCAGGCCTTGCAAGTTTTGCCAATCTGCTTAGCGTCTCTTATTGTTGTTGGCCAATAAAAACCTTGCCTGAAAGCCTTTCCAGCCAGAGCTCTCTCTGCAATGTGAGATCCACACATTCCACTGTGAATTTCTTTCATGAGTTCAATGCCTTGCTCTTGGGTAATGCACTTCAGTAGCGGTGCACACACTCCCAACTTGAAAAGATTGTCATCTTTGAGGACGTAGCCCTTCGATCGAGCATGCATCCTTTTCATGTCATGAGCTTCAACTGGCTCATAATGCTCGTGAACGAATACAATGATGGGAGCTCTCTCTATGCTTGCGATTGCATTGACTGTATTGAGGGGCTGCTTGTCCGGTTTGATAGATGGGGCAGTCAGGATTTCGAAGAATACATCTGGAGGCATCACCTCCCTTTTTGCGGCCTTCTTTGCCAATTCATCAGCCTCCCCATTCATTTTTCTCGGCAAGTGCTCAATAGTGAAACCCCAGAAATACCTTTCCATCTTCCGTACCTCAGCGAGGTACTTGATAAGCTCTGGCTCTCTGGCCTCACTCTCCTTTTCGACTTGATCCTTGATGACCTCAACATCGCACTTGACCAAAAAATTGCTTGCTCCCAAGGCTCGTACCTTTCTAAGGCCTAAAAGGAGTGCCTCATACTTAGTGGTGTTGTTGGTGCACCTGTCGGATGGATCTGAATAATCCAGCCTAGCAGCGTATCTCAGGTTGACTCCCGCTGGTGAAGTAATAACAGCTGTGATTCCAGTGCCTTTGCACCCCCATGCTCCATTGCATCTAATTTCCCATACAGGAATCAGCTCCTCATCCCCAGCACTGTTGCAAGGTGAGGTCCAATCTACCACAAAATCTGCCAAGACTTGACATTTGATTGTTGATCTTTTCCCAAAATCAATTGTGTGCGCCGACAACTCTGTTGCCCATTTGGCGATTCTAGAAGAAGCTTCTTTGTTGATGAAAAGATCATTGAGAGGCTGGTCGGTGAGCACGGTGACTTTGTGAGCTTCGAAGTAATGCCTAAGTTTTCTCGTGGACATAGCTACCGCATATGCAATTTTTTTCTAGTTCAGAGTATAACAGTTTGGAACATGATAAAGCCTTGAGACAAAGTATACTGGGCTTTGATATTTCCCTTTTTCACCATCAATCTCTCGCACAAGAGTCGCGCTGACTGCTGCTTTGGATGCGGCTACGTATAGAAAGAGCGGTTCAGACGGGAGAGGCGGTGACAATATTGCCATCTCCTCAATGTAAGCCTTTAGCTCGGCGAAAGCTTTGCTCTACTTTGGACCCCATTCAATCTTGCCTTTACCTTTCAACGCTTTGAAGAATGGAAGGCTTCGCTCAGCAGATCTAGAGATGAATCTATTCAAAGCCGCAACCCGACCATTCAACTTCTGAATGTCCTTCATTTTTTGCTCTTCCATTTCCCTGATAGCTTTTATTTGTCCGGATTTGCCTCAATCTTCTTAGCTGAGATCAGGCACCCCAAAATCATTCCCTTTGTGACTCCGAATATGCTTCCAGATTCATTTTCAATCCCGCTCTTCTCATGTTGGCGAATGTTTCAGCTAAGTCACTGATATGATTGGACCTTGACTATGAGGTCATCGACGTAGGCCTTTTGTGGCTTGAATACTTCCCCTGTCATTATGGTGAAAGTTGGGCCGACATTCTTCAAGCCTTCGGGCATTCGCACAAAACAGAAGGTACCAAAAGGCGTGATGAAGCTAGTCTTTTCCTCATCCTCTTTCGCCACTCATCATTGGTGGTAACCAAACAAAGAATCCAAAATAGTCATGATAGCGGCACTAGCGGCTGAATCAATGACCTGGTCCATCCTCGGAAGTGGGTAGTTGTCTTTGGGTGTGGCTTTGTTGAGGTCTGTAATCTATGCACATCCTCCATTTTCCATTTTTCTTTTTGACTGGCACGATGTTAGCCAACCATTTGGGATACATGACGTTGCGAATGACACTAGCATTTAGCAATCTCTGGACTTTAGACTTGACTACTACCACTTTGTCATCGGACATCTTTCCGAGCTTTTGCCTTTGCGACTTGACAGTAGCATCGATGTTTAATTTGTGCTCGATAAAGTTGCAATCCACGCCTGTCAGATCTTTGGCGGACTAGGAAAACACATCCCTATTCTTCTGAAGGAATTGGATTAACTCTGCCTATTCATCTGATCCTAGGTCTGACCCAATGACGACGACTTGATCCCAAACCATTTCATCTAGTAGGACATTCTTGGTGTTGCAGTCTGGCTGCACATTGATTTTCTCTTTGTCAAATTTCAGCTGCTTCTCCACTTATTTGGCCTTGGCTACCTCGTCGAGAGCATTGACATTTCTTTGCCCTGGGGTTCTACCCATTTCTAGGTTTCGGCCATCATTTTGGTGGCCCCAGATTGTGATAACCCCTTGCGTAGCTGGTATATTCACGCACAAGTAAGCTTGGTGTATGATGGCTTCAAACTTGTTGAGGAAACCTCTACCCAGCATTCCATTGTAAGGGCAATACATTTCCACCACATTGAAAGACAAATACTCTGTCCAAGCGTTTTGGACGGTGCCAAAAGAAACTGGTAGCGAAACCTTCCCCACTGCATGAATGACATGACCTCCGAAACCGTACAACGGTGTGTCAGGAGGTTGCAATAGGTTTCTGCTCAGGCCCATTTTGTCAACCAAAAGCTTTCCCAAAGTCCAACTTGCTATGTTGGCTTCGATCACGAGGGCATCATTGTGAGGAAAACCTTGGAGCTTCACTTCATCCTCGGAGAAGGTAATTGGGATGTGTGACCATCTAGTTCTACCCTCCCCTCCACACAGATGTTAAGGACTTCGCGGAAGTAATCTTTCCTGGCCTTCTTGTAATCAAATTCCAAAGCGGAGCCACCCGAGATGGGGAGAATGGTTCCGACAGAAGGAAGCAGGTCGTTTTGGCTCTCAACTTTCGTGGGTAAGGGTGGAGTGGTTGGACCTTTGTATGGTGGAGCAGGAGGAGCAATGGGGTGCTGGTCAATAGGCCTGCGCTCAACATTTTGAGCTTGGAAACCTGGGATTGCCAGGGTGGTGGTGGGGTGTAATTTGTGAGAGATGGTAGGAACTGAGGTGAATGGAAAGGATTGGCGAAAGCACTTGTCCCAAAGTTTGGGTTCTGCCAAGCTTGAGCGGAATGGTTGACTGAACTGTTCCTCTTTTTTTCTTTCTTCTCTTCTTCGAGAATGGCTTTGAACCTTTTCTTGTCTGGGCAATAATTTGAACTATGGTCATGATTCTCCTTGTGAAAAATGCAATACCACTTTCTTTTCTCCTGGTAGCCTCGTCCTCTACCACGACCTCTTCCTCTACCGCCTCTGCGGCCGCCCCCTTAACTTTGCTGTGGGGGACTTGTTGGATTGTTTTTCTGGCTTGGTGTGTCGCTCCGAGGATTGCAGTTTTCCTGAGTGGTTTCTCCCTCTAGGCCAAAAACATTTCTGGGGTTAGCGTGCGAGGCATTCCTGGGATTGGACCATTCCCTTTCACTGGACTAGTTGGCTTTGACAGATTTCTTTTATTGAGACTGCTCCTCCATACACATTGTAAAGTCATTGTCTAAGTGACAGTACTTCTCGAATTCCTCATACAGGTGCTGGATTGTTTTGGGCCTCTCGCGCATGAGATGCGAGCGAAATTGGCCTGACCTCAAACCCACGATGGTGTCCAGCACATTTGGTGAGGTTCTTTTTTCTTTTGCTTACAAGAGAAAAGATCACTCTCGGTAAGCTCTGGACACTGGAAACCCTGAAAATTCGAGAGGATCCGCTGTTTCAAATCTTCCCATCCATGTATCACTCCAGGGCTCAGAAGAGAATACCATTGCGCTGCCGCTTCATCTGCTGCGATAATGAATGACTTTGCTAGCACTGAATCATCACCCCTGACAAAAAGGATGATAGCCTCATAGCTCATTAAGAATTGTCTAGGATCCGATTGGCCTGAAAACCTAGGGAGTGGTAGAGGCCTGTAAGATTATGGCCATGGAGTGATTTGGATCTCTTGAGACATAGGCGATTTAGGGTCCCAAGATCTCGTGCGAATGGTGCGAGTGTCATGTTTCGAAGGTCCAGACTCGAAAGGATTCAGGAAAAGATTACGACTGAAAGTGGTATACGGAGGGGGTTGAGTGAAAGGCATATTACCCTCCGTATATGTGGACTGGATAGGTACTGAATATTCAGGCGAAGGCTGGTTAAAACTTAAGGACTGTTTGACTTTTATGAGACGCAACTCTTCTTGCAATTTGGTGATTTCAGCCTTTTGTATTTGGATTTCCTTGGTTGCTTCAGCCTCTTGTTGCAATGCCAAAAGCCTCTTTTTAGTTTTGGCCAGCTCATCGGCCTCCTTGTGTAATTTATCTAGCTCGACATTGTACACTGCCTTGGTCGTGGCCGCAACAGCATCCTAGTTTGGCCTAGCCTGAGTAGCATTCGGTTCTGGGAACTCCTCTCCCTGATTGAGCAAGTTGGACGGATTCAACTCCTCGTCAAGGGATGACGAAGCCCCCCTTGTTGGAATTAGCGGTGGTTCTCTTCTTCCTTGTGGACATCTTGGGTTTCTTACTCAAGCAAACACAAACGGTGGGCGCCAATTGTTGTGCTATGGCAAAGCCTAACACGAACAATGAATCAAAGGACTCTAGTGGAAAACATTAGGAAGACAAAAAGCTAACTCTCAACAGTGTAATTCTCAAAAGACGACCCCCTTTACAAGTGCTGGTCGGCCTCCTTTTATAGGGAGCCAAACGGACTTTTTACATACCGAAATTGACCTCGTGTAAAACAGATCAAACAAGAATGTACTAGGCTAATTTTGGGAAATCTCCATTGGGTCTTCACGTAATCGGCGCTTCCTGACATCACGTCGCATATCAAAGTGCTTTTCTCGGCATCAGCACGTGCGCCTGTCTGGTGAAGACCTTCAATTATTCAGAGATGTACCTTTCGCCTAGTGAATTCCCGTACCTGAAACATACACAAAACCGAATATGAACGGATAAGTCGTCATCGGTGACATAATCCCTGGACAATATATGGGTCAAAACTCATTGATCATGGAGGATTCGACCCTGGGGTTTCGTCCTAGGAAAAGCTGATTACATGAAGTCCGAAGCTTGGGAAATTAAACCTTCGCACCATGCTGAATCTTTCAGGTTATGAAGGGTATCAGGCGAAAGCTGACGTGAAAAGGGAACATGTTACGGGTTAGAGGTTAGCATTTCCTATATCACTATGACTTTCGGGCGACAAAAGGTGCCCAGTGAAAGCTCGCGGGTTAATGGAGAAGACAAATCAATTGGCTTCGGGGGCTTCGTTATTTGTACAAGCGACGTCATTGGGTTGATTGAGCGCGTTCCGACGATTCCAAAGCGTTGACTTTGTCCATCTTGATTCCGAATCCCCCAACAATCGATATTGCCACGTCGGTAGTAAAGGGAGGACGCATCATTACTAGGTCGTTCACTCGGTACAAAAGAGTCATTTAGTACCAGGTGTCCACTAGACCTGGTACTAATGTGGGAAATCCTGTCAACTGTCCATCCACCGCGTTCGTCCCGTTTCTTTATTTATTGTTCTTCTTCTCTCTTTTTTCTTTCCTATTCTTCTTCTCTACGAAACTAAGTCACAATCACAACACAACACAACACAAATTTCACCTCCAAAATTTCATATAAATCACCACAGAGATTTCATAATAGTATTTACAATCACAAGTTTACAAGAACTACACATGCATACATTGCACAAGCCACGCCGCGGCTTCGATGGTCAGACATGCCACGTGTTGGGGAATTCAGGAAAACCCGTCACCCTCGAAACGTCGAGTTTAACAGAATTCTCAAAGTATGTTTTTCAGGAGCAGGGAATTTGCGATTCTCGGAAGTCTGGGACCTGCAAAGTCTCGAATTCGCGAATGTGCGGAGTTCGGGAATTTTGATTCGGTGAAGAGGCGGAGTCATGAACATGCGGAAGCCCGGAATCTCAACTGTTGATGGACCGAACTTCGGAGATTTGCCGATTCGGGAATCTGGTGAAGACTCGGTCGGGACTCGGGCGCAAGGACACGCACGAACCTCGCCGGAAAGCTAAAGCCACTTCGGGAACTCGTTGAAGACCTAATTCGGGAGTTTCGGGCGAAGACATTCACGAATCACGGGAGAAGCAAAGTCAAAGTTGTAGTCCCAAAAAGTCCGGGTTTAGAGTGTGAACTAGTGGCAGACTTGTAAATGTGTAAGGGGGGAAAAGACATTCTTGTGTGTGTTCACATTAGGAATATTCTCCGAGCCTAAGGGTGTTATCGGAATGTAAAAGTCCCTTCATCTCCCTATAAAAGGGGGCGCAAGGGCACGTGTAAACGGATTCAGACTTTTTTGGGACTTGTGCTATTTGCAGGAGGGATTTCAATCTCTTTGTGCTTTAACTGTGCTATTGAACGTGTTAAGAACTTTCACTTGTGTTAGGGTAGTATTCCGAATTTTTCGGGTACCCCCAACATTGGCGCCCACCGTGTCTCAGCCGAAAAAGAAACTCACGATGCCACCTCAAAAGAAATCCAAGAAGAATGCCCCAGTACAGGCAAACCAGGATGATCGCCTTCCCACCCAAGGAAATGAAACCTCGTTTGTTCCTGAATCCTCGAACGTAACAGACCAAGAACGAAGAGAAAAGCTCGAGGCCCTCATGAAGGCAAGAGCGAAAAGACAAACTCACATCCAAGAACAACCTACCGCGAACGGCAAGAGCACGAGAATGTTGATGCCGATGATGATGCCATAGACGGACGCCTAGCCATGGTCCACCAAAAGATACAACAACTACGAGAGAGACAAAGAAAAGTTCGCGGCTCGGTTGCGGGCGAAGAGAAAAATCTCCGAAAAGCTAGAGCAACTCGAACAAAGCAAAAGAACAAATACAAGCAATACAGAGAGAAATTGACGAAATGAAGGAACAAGAGAACAGCTCCCTATGGCAGGAAACACCACAGCAGAACCCTGCGCCTGCAAGAGAATCCCCGAAAGAAAACTTTTTCGCGGGAAACGGAGTCTCACACTTCGTGGATTCTGAATCGCCGCTATCAATAGGGCTGCAAACAGCACCTTGGCCGCCGAAGTTCAAGCCTGTATCTCTTCCCAAGTACAACGGCTTTGGAAACTCCAGGCAGTTCCTCATGAGATACGAGTCGACCGTGAATTCGGCGAGAGGAGATGATGTTGCACTCGCCAAATCCTTCATCATAGCTTGCGAAGGACCGATGACCGAATTGGTACTCACCGTCGCCTCCACACTCGATCTACGGTGGGTAGATCTCAAAACAAAATTCATGCAAGCGTTTCGGTATGTTCCATGACACAACGGCCGAAGCCTCAGACCTGTACAACTGCAAGCAAAAGGACAGGGAACCACTGCGGAACTTCGTGAGAAGGTTCATGCAACAGAGGTCTCAAATCCCCGACGCTGATGACAAGACAACGATCAAGGCACTGATCAAACGTCTCACCCCAGGGCCAACGGCTTCCCACCTCACAAGAAAGAAGCCTGAAACAGTTGAAGAACTATTTCGGGAATTGGAGGATTACATTCTGTCTGATGACGACCACCGCAAGAGAGTAGCCGAACGAAACGAGGCAAGACAGGGTGGCAGAGATATGACCTGGCGAGCACCACCACAGCATCCACGAAATGTAAATAATGTTGGAAATCCTCAGCAACAACAAGAAAGCAGGCCAAGTGCCAGGGGAGGATTCAGTCATAGAGGAAGGGGGAGAGGAAGAGGAACCCCAAGCCTCCCGAACCACAACCCAAGAGATCCCCACTTCTACCGCCAATATCACGGAAGAGGCCACAAGACCGAAGGGTGCCCGGAGACAAAGAAGAACATGGCACGAATCCAACAAGAGAAAGCACTAATGAGCATTGCATCCTCGATGCCAACACGCTTTGGCCGAACTTCGGCGGCCGCGGTTCGCGAGTCCGCGATCCCGGCTCCGTACCCGCCGGTTCGACAATTTCCACAATCACAATCAGCATGGCAGCCTTCACAACAATTCTTCCCTCAGTCGCAAGCAATACGATCGATCCGGCGGCGCGCGCCCATTCGGGAAATCTTGCCACCGCCTCCAGAAAGCTCATCAAGGCCTCAGTCAAGTTCGGGACCTCAGAACTCCAAAGCATTGCCATCGTTCGGGACTATCATGCCAATCACAGGTGGATCTGCCATGGAATTTGAAACAAAGAAGCAGCGAAACAACTACTTCAGATCTGTGAATACTATCATCAATGATGGCCCAGCTGCCCGCCCGGAGTGGGCAAAGGTGCCAATCACCTTTACAGAAGAAGATTTCAGGCTGAAATCCGCGATCCACAATGATGCCATGGTGATTGAAGTCAACATTGCTGGATGGGTCATAGGAAAAATCTTGGTGGACAACGGGAGTTCGGCGGACATCCTATTTCTGAAAACATTCGAGAAAATGAATCTGAGTCAGCACATGTTGGACCCACCAGAGTACCCATTGCAGGGGTTCGGAGGGAAGCCCATCAAGCCGGTTGGAAAAATATCACTCCCAGTTTCTTTCGGAGATCTTGAGAATGCCAGAACTGAGAACCTCACCTTTGATGTGGTTGACATATATCACCCGTATCTTGCGATCTTCGGCAGGGGTTTCATGAACAAGTTCGATGCTGTCATAAGGCAACAGTTCCTATGCATGAAGATGCCGGCGCCCAAAGGGGTTATCACAGTATTCGGCAATCAACAAGAGGCCAGAAACATAGAAAAGGGCCACACGCCGGTCAAACGAATGTGTATCGAAAGCAAGCGAAGAGAGGAAGGAAACCTATGAAGAGCCGAAGCGAGACAAAGAGAAAAATAACATAGCCGCGAGAAGATGAAACAAAGAGAGTGTATCCGGACGACATGCCCGACGGAGCGGTCATAATAGGGGCGAACCTTAGCACCGAAGAGGATGATGAACTCATACGCTTCCCGAACGAGAAACAAGGATGTTTTCGCATGGTCGCCCAAAGATTTGCAAGGCGTTGACAGAGACATAATTGAACATGTCCTCGAAACGAGATGACAAGATACCGCCCAAGAAGCAAAAACTTTGGAAAATGTCCGACAAAAAGGTCAAGGCAAGTGGAAGCGAGAAGTTCGGAGGTTACACGATGCCCAAGTGATCAAAGAGGTCAAGTACCCAGTCTGGTTAGCCAACACCGTGCCAGTCAAGAAGAAAAATGGCAAATGGAGAATGTGTGTCGACTTCACCGATTTGAACAAGGCGTGCAAGAAGGACGATTTCCCCTTGGAAAGGGTAGACAAAATCGTGGATGATGCAGCCAACAGTGAGATGCTTTCGCTCCGGACATGTTCTCTCGGGTATCATCAAATCGTAGTTCGCAAAGAGGACGAAGAGAAGACAAGTTTCATCACTCCTTTCGGAACATTTTGTTTCGTAAGATTGCCGAGGGGCCGAAGAATGCGGGGTGCACGTTTTCAAGGATGATAGCAATAGTGCTTGCACCAAGCAGATTCGGAGAAATATTTTGGCATACGTGGATGACATAGTTGTCAAAAGTATTCGAGAGAAAAGACCATATCGGTGATTTGGCGAAACGTTCGCGAATTTGAGGACAAAGCAAACCGAAGCTAAACCCGAGAAAAATGTGTGTTCGGAATTCACAAGGGAAAAGTTCTTGGATGCCTAGTGTCAACGAAAGGCATTGAAGCAAACACGACAAGATAAAGGCTCGATGGAAATGCAAGAGCCGGACCTCGGTGAAAGATGTTCGAAGTTGACGGGGAGAGTGGCGCCCTCAACAGATTCATCCCCGTAGCCGCAGAAAGAAGTTTGCCATTCTTCCAAGTTCTCGAAGTGCCAAGAAATTCCGGTGGTCCGAACCTTAGAAGCGAGGCCTTTCACGAACCGAAGAACTACTTGTCCAAGATGACCAAACTCGTCCTCCCGAGCCAAAATCGCCGCTTCGCCGTATGTGTCCGCATCAAATTCAGCAAGAAGCGCAGTCTTTGGTACGAGAAAAAAGCAAGAAGAAGGAAAGCTCGGGCAAATTCCCGTATATTTCGCCTCCGAAGCATTGTACGGTTCCAAGGTTTTTTATTCCGAACCGGAGAAGATCGCGTATGCGGTCATCATGGCAACAAGAAAGCTAAGACACTACTTCGAAGGCCACGGAATAAGAGTTATCACAAACCAACCGTTAAGTGACTTGTTCGCAAACGGGGAGGCATCCACCCGAATAATCAAGTGGGGTGCTGAACTCTCCGAGTATGTGGTGAATTTCGAAAGAAGAAGTGCAATAAAATCGCAAGTCCTGGCAGATTTCGTCGTGGACTGGACTTCACCCACTCAGAATCTGGAGGAAAATATGCCCGAACCTTGGGTAGTGCAGTGTGATGGAGCATGGTGTTACAAGGGGGTTGGAATTTCGGCTGTTGTAACATCGCCGACGGGCGTGGTTGTAAGATATGCAGCGCGGCTCGTGTTCGCGAACAATGAATACTCCACGAACAATACAACGGAGTACGAAGCTCTACTGCTGGCATTGAGAAAAATGAAAGCCTTGGGGCAGCAGACCTTCATAATCGAACGGATTCGAAAGTAATCCAGGAACACATCGAGAAGGAAAGCGAGGCCGGGAATCCGGTTCTCATGAAATATCTTGAAAAAGTCGGAGAAATGGAAAGACACTTCAAAGGATATTCGATCCAAAGACATCCCAAGGGATGATAACAATGAGGCGGATAAGGCGGCGAAGGGCGCGGCCCGAGTAAATCAAGAGCTACCACCGGATGTGTTCTTTGAAATCATCGGAGAACCTTCCATCAAAGATTCAAGAACTCGGATCGTGAATATGGTGGAAATTCCAGATCGGAGAGCGTAGAAATAATGGCCTACCTAAGGGGACATTACGAACCACAAGATGAACTGGAAGAGAAAAGGTTGAGGCAAAGGGCTCGGGGCTATACAGTGGTAAATGGAGAATTGTACAAATCAGGAGTCACTGAACCTTGGCTACGCTGCATCACCTCCGAAAAAGGTCGTGAACTCCTAAAAGAAATTCACAATGGATTTTGTGGGGCACACATAGGCACCAGGGCTTTGGCTGGCAAGGCGATAAAACAAGGATTCTATTGGCCAACTATAAACATCGACGCCAAGATGTTGGTTCGGCAATGTGAAGCATGCCAGAAAACGGGAAATCAGCAGAATCTGCCTTCAATGCCAGTTCATTTAATTCCTCCAACCTGGCCTCTGCAAAGATGGGGCATGGACCTAGTAGGCCCGTTGCCAACAGCTCAGGGCAATTGCCGATTCGCGGCTGTAGCGGTCGACTATTTCACGAAGTGGGTAGAAGCAAAACCAATCGCAAACATCACAGCAGCAACAGTTCAGAAATTCTTTTGGCAGAGCATAGTCTGCAGGTTCGGAGTTCCTAGAGAACTGACGGTTGATAATGGCAAACAGTTTGAGTGCTACACCTTCAAAGAGTATTGCAGAACCCTAGGCACACAAGCGAAATTTTCGTCAGTATATCATCCACAGTCCAATGGAGCAGTTGAAAGAGCCAATGGCCTGATTTTTTCGGGAATCAAGAAATGCTTATTTGATCAGAAAAAGGGAAAGTGGGTGGATGAACTTCCAAAGGTGATCTGGTCTCACAACACCACAGTTTCAAGGGCAACAGGTTTCACGCCTTTTCGCCTACTCTTCGGGACTGAGGCTATGACACCAGAGGAGATCAAGAATGAAAGCATGAGAGTCTTAAAAGGAAAAGAGATAGAGGAAATTGATAAGAAGGTGGAGAAAGACATGATAGAGCCGATAATCCTCGAAGCAGCGAGAAAACATTGAGAAGTATCGAGAGAGAGACAAGGGCATGGAGAGACAAAAAAGTAGTCCGGAAGGACATCAAAACTGGTGATCTTGTCTTGAAAAGAAAGAAAAATTGGGAGAACCCAGGAAAACTTCATGAGTCATGGGAAGGGCCTTACATAGCCAGGGAAACAGATATGCCAGGGGCTTTTCGCCTGATGGAGCAGACTGGCGAAGAGTTGCCGTATTCGTGGAATGCCGATAGCCTAAAGAGGTATTATCCATGAAAACCCTAGTTGTAGATAGGTGTAGTGGGTAGCAGTTTTTCAATTTTCGTAAGTTCACATTTTAGCAAGATAAAAGCCCGAATCACGTATCTATAAGTGATTTCGGAGAAAAAACTAGTTTTATTTCTTAATCGTCGTACTAGAATAAGAAGGACCGTACTCTTTTCCTTGCAAAGGGGGCTCTAAATCAAGAGGCAAGGTTTTTAACGAGGCGGATCCCATGTAAAATACTCTTTCTGATATATATATATGAAGAGAGTCTTCCCCCAAATTGCATGGTTCGTATTTTGTGTCTCGAAATTCCATCGTGAAAAAAAAGAAAAATGTTCGTGAGAAAGGCTCCGTGATAGCCGAAATTCCATCGTAAAAAAAAAGAAAAATGTTCGTGAGAAAGGCTCCGTGATAGCCGAAATCCCATCGTGAAAAAAGGAAAAATGTTCGTGAGAAAGGCTCCGTGATAGCCGAAATTCCATCGCGAAAAAAGAAAAAAGTTCGTGAGAAAGGCTCTGTGATAGCCGAAATTCCATCGTGAAAAAAGAAAAAAGTTCGTGAGAAAGGCTTCCTGATAGCCAAAATCCCATCCATCGAGGGATTCCCATCGGAAAGGCCTGAGACAACAACAAGTTGTGGCCTAGAAAAATCCCATCCATCGAGGGATTCCCATCGGAAAGGCTTGAGACAACAACAAGTTGTGGCCTAGGAAAATCCCATCCACGAAGGGATTCCCATCAGAAAGCTCGCATGATGATTTCGAGAAAGTGAATGTCTAAGGGCTTGCCTGTGTATTCTCACTCAGTATAGATTGTTGAAAATTTTTCAAGTATCATCATTGTAAGAAAAGGGCAAGGGGCTCCGTCAGACGATCGCAGAAAAACCTTGGTTGAAGCAACCGAGGGTTGCTGTATCAACCGAGGCAAGTCTGCCGGTCGGGTCAAGTCCACAAAATTCGAAACAAATTTTGTCGACTTGCGCAAAGAGCAATCGAGGTTCACAAAAAATTAAGGAAGACTTCTCCTAGAAACATATGCTAGAAATTCGAGAATAGTAAAGTTCGTGAACTTGCAATCTAGTTTTCATGCGAAACGGCAAGGTGGGGGAGGGTGACGTTTTTTCAAAGAAAAAACATATTCATTGCCTTATTCGCATCAAAACTTCCGAACAGTTCTTCGATAATTACAACACTTGGCGTAAAATTCAAAATGAAAGTTCAACAACATGTCCCGGTTTACAAACGCTGTCTTCAGCCACATCGCAAGCGTAGGCGAAGTCAGAGGCATCGGCTAAGGGGCTAAGGGGCTCCATCTTGGGAACCTTGTCAGACGGCGGGGTGGGTGACACGGAGCGAACCTTCTTGCGAAGTAAGAAAGACGAGGAGAGGTCAAAACAACCTATACAAAACTTAAGCGAGGCCTCAAACCAAAAATCGGAAAAATCCTGTTCAGGATGCGCTCGTTTGAACAGGCGCCACGCTTCACCACTAACGAACATATCGTCTCGATGAATCCGAAGTGGTAGCACGTCCTGCGCAGGCCCAGCTTGCAGGACCTGCGCAGGTTAAAATTTACAAAACAGCTGTTCAGAGAAGTTTGATGAATCTACATAAATCTACAGCCAGTCTCGAATTCACCCAAAAAGAGTTTAGACATGTCGCTCAATTCGTAACATCCACCTTCGGCGAATCTTCTTCTTGTTCGGGGACTTGTCCACCGTCGTTGCCATCATCACTGCTGCTACTGCTGCTGCTGCCGCCTGAGCCGTCCTCGCCGGACCCACCCGAACTCTCCCCGGAAGTCGATCCTTCGGGGGACGCGGCGACGCCTTCTCGCTCCTCCTTTTCTCTCAGCTGTGAAAGGAAGAGAAGAGTAAGGAAAGCTTAAGAAACTGGAACACCTGCGACGAACATAAGTCACGAAATCGAGCAAAAAGAAATTACCTCGTCAAGCTTTGCCCGCGCAACAGTCTTAGCAATATCCGCCCCGCCAACCATCCAGAATTCCTTCGCGAATTTCAACTTTATAGCCACAATGTCAGGGTTGTCTTGAAGTATCGTATCGCTGGTAACGCTTGGGAACTGAGAAAGGTTCGCGCGAAACTTCGCCAAGTCCACACAGTCGCAATCGTGAAGGACCTTCAGAATACTCTCCACAGAAAAAGATACAGCGAAGTTGCTGGCACCAGAGATCACTTCGGGAAGAGCCTTGAATTCATCCTCAAGCCAATCCATGAATTCGGGGATATCAATGTCATCTGGGAGAGGGGCTGGACGAACACCGTACTCATTCAGGGACTTCTGGTACTCAGCATAAAGCAATTTCAACTTCCCCAAAATTTCCGAAGTGTTTTTCTTCGAAGCTTCACCTTGCTCTACCAGTGCCTTCTCAAGATCCACGATCTTCCGATCCTTTGAGCTTAGTGACTTAGCGAGGCTGGCATTGTTGATGCGAAGATCTTCAGCGATTTTCGCGACTTGCTCTTGCTTTTGCCGAAGTTTTTCGACTACGCTCAAATCATCTTCATGAGATTTCTGAATTTTCTCGAGATCTTTTTTCAATTCCTCAAGCGCAGCTTCGGCTACTTTCTTTTCATCCTGACTTCTTTTCAGAGCCTCTGCCAGCTCAGACACCTTCGTCTCGAGTTCCAGATTCGTGGATTGCGCGAGGGTGAAGTTGCGCTCCAGCTCTTTCGACTTCTGAGAAAGTTCTTCATTAATCTTCACCTGTTCAGAAAGCCGGTCTACGGCAACCTTCCCGAGCATCGAGTACTTGAGGGCATAGTCTTCATGAAATCGTGCAAGCTTTGAAGGCGAATACGAGTGTAACAGATTCTTGAATTCTGCGAAGATCAAGAGAAAGTCTCAGACTAAGACTCAACAGCTGGGAAACGTATGCAAAGATAGTAAGAAAGGACGAACCTTCTTTAGAGAACCGCTGCATGGTAACTTGTTTGTTTGAGCCCGAAGAAGTTTTCCCTCGAGGCGAAGGAGCGGTTTCGGAGACAGAGAGGGGCCTTCTCTCGGAGCCTTGAGCGGCCTCTTCGGGTCGTTCGGGCGCTTCTTCCCCTGTTTCATCAACAATGGCGGACGATTTCCATAGAGTTAAAAACTTGGACGTCTTGCCCCCGACGCCACTTGTCTCGAAACCAACACGCAACAACTTGCCGCGATGAGACGTACCAAAACTTTTGTTGAAAGCGGCCAAGGAAGGAGAAGGCGCCTGGTCTTCGGGGACGACCTCCCGAACTTCGACCAAAGGAACATTTTCTGAAGAATGGCCCTCCCTTTGAATAGTACATTCAAGGTCACGGGCAAAATCGGAGGAGACTTGATCAGCGGCAGTCACATCAGCAGCAGGAGTTTCGGCAGCAGCAGGAGACTCAGTATGAACAGCAACTTCAGTAGCAACAGCTGACTTCTCAGCAGCAGCAGGGGACGCCTCTTGTTGGACTTCGGGAGCAACATCTGAAAAGGAATCGATGTCGATGAACTCATTTTCGGAACCAGCAGGACAAATGTCTCGAAAGTTAAATAATGGCCAGAGGAAAACACCTTTGGGGCTATCTGTCTTCGTGAGGATGTCGTCGTCGAAGGCGGACGGGACCCGCCGAACTCCGGTGGAAGAAACCTTCTTCGCACCTTTCTTCAATTTTTTGCGGCTCATCTGGGCAAGCCCTGAAGTAGCCTGGAGTTCAGCTTCTGAGGTTTGAGGTTCGGAGGTCCTTCGTTTACGCTTCGACGACTCAAGTGATCTGGTCCTCGAAGGCTTCACTCCCGAAGACGTTCCCTCGGTGGCGGTGACGAGTTTCGCTTCGACGATCCGATTCGAGGAGCGTTGATGGCGGCGGGCCGAGCACTGGCAACGGCGACGGCGGGAAGTTTCAACTTGGGACCAGGTCCTCGAGAGCTGAAAAATTTATCACCACAAGCTTCCGAAAAGATGCGGTTGATTTTCTTCTTGTGCTTCACCAGAGCTTTGTATGCCTTGTACTCATTCATCGTATATTCGCCCACCATAACATTCACTCTTTTTTCCACTTCATCCATGAAGTCCTTGGCGCTCTGGCCTTCGCGAAGCTTGATCCCGAACTTCGGAAAGGGCACCTTCTGATCGGCCCAGTTGACATTATAATACACGAGTTCGGCAGGGGCCCAACCGTTCGAGATAGGCCAGATTCGCGCGGCGACAAATTCTTCGATAATATCACGGCCTCCAAGTATCGTACTGGCCAGATGAAATGCACTCTCGCAATTCCTGATTCCTAGGGCTCGCTGGTTGTACTTCCCTACATTCACTGCGGCGAGGGGCGCGATCGGGCATGACAGCTTCGGCACATTGACTTTCAAGTAAAACCAGTACGACTTCCAATCGTCGGAAAGGTTAGACTTGCAGCAAGGAGAAATCTGGATTCGGGTAATCCCTTGTCGGGTGTTCTGGCGTCGTGTATTGAAGGTACAGCATGCATGCTGGCTGTGGTAGAACTGCCCGTCTTCACCTTTCACAACTTCTGGAATAATCACCAGTTCGTAAAACCTGGTGAAGGCGTCGATGGTAGGACTGCAGCCGAAGGTCTTCAGAATCCAGATAAACTTCGATACTTCGAGGAAGGACGTTGGGGTAAGCTGGTGGATCTTCACTGAGAATGCATCGAGAATTGCTGGTAGGACTGGGTCATAAGGGAACCGCAGCCCACAGATGAAGAAGTCTCGAAAAACCACAATTTCGCCGGCCTTGGGAGTGGGAGTTAGTTCATCAAGCGGGGCGCGCCCAGCGCCAGGAGAGAAGAATCTGGCCTTCTCGTACTCGCGAATAATGTTGCTCGTGACCTTCGACTATCCGAAGGCGAGCGAGGGCGGCAGTGGGCCAGAAGTCCTCAGCATGACGAGATCGTCTACACCAGCATCCACATCCCCGACGTCTTCGCCGCCGTCGGATCCAACCTCTCCGTCTTCGCGACTTCGGGAACCGCTGGGTGAACCAACATCTTCGGCCGGTGCATCACGATCTGCACTTTCGGCAGCTTGATCGAGTGGGAGACCGGCAGCGATCAGCTCTTCAGTAGTCATGGGTCTAGCTGTACTTCTAATGCGAGCCACCTAACAAACGCGAACATTCAGACAGTTTAGACTAATAGTCGAAAATAAAACTAGGAAAATCGTGACATTACTACACCAAAGTTTAACGAACTAACGAAACAACAAAGCAAACATAAAGGAATACCTTAGAAAAGCGCGAACAAGGCCTGGAGTTCGCAAGTTTTCTAGCAGAGAAAGCTAGTCCCGCGAAGGAAGAAAAATGTGAGAATCGTGAAAGGCGCGAGAGCAGTAAAAATTTTTTTTAACAGCGCCAGCCCGCTATTTATAGGGCCGGGGAGGGGTAGTTTCGCGAAGTGCGCCTCGATTTAACCGCCTTTGGCTCCCTGGGTGACGCGTGTCCCCTCCGACGTTCCGAGGGTGACGTTTTTTACTAAATTTCCGAAAGGTTCGTGGAATCGGATCGTCGGAGTCAACACGCTTCCCCGAGGGGCTAGTGTTGGGGAATTCAGGAAAACCCGTCACCCTCGAAACGTCGAGTTTAACAGAATTCTCAAAGTATGTTTTTCAGGAGCAGGGAATTTGCGATTCTCGGAAGTCTGGGACCTGCGAAGTCTCGAATTCGCGAATGTGCGGAGTTCGGGAATTTTGATTCGGTGAAGAGGCGGAGTCATGAACATGCGGAAGCCCGGAATCTCAACTGTTGATGGACCGAACTTCGGAGATTTGCCGATTCGGGAATCTGGTGAAGACTCTGTTCGGGACTCAGGCGCAAGGACACGCACGAACCTGCTGGAAAGCTAAAGCCACTTCGGGAACCTGTTGAAGACCTAATTCAGGAGTTTCGGGCGAAGACATTCACGAATCACGGGAGAAGCAAAGTCAAAGTTGTAGTCCCAAAAAGTCCGGGTTTAGAGTGTGAACTAGTGGCAGACTTGTAAATGTGTAAGGGGGGAAAAGACATTCTTGTGTGTGTTCACATTAGGAATATTCTCCGAGCCTAAGGGTGTTATCGGAATGTAAAAGTCCCTTCATCTCCCTATAAAAGGGGGCGCAAGGGCACGTGTAAACGGATTCAGACTTTTTTGGGACTTGTGCTATTTGCAGGAGGGATTTCAATCTCTTTGTGCTTTAACTGTGCTATTGAACGTGTTAAGAACTTTCACTTGTGTTGGGGTAGTATTCCGAATTTTTCGGGTACCCCCAACACCACGACCTCAATCCCCTCCTCGCAGCCGTTACTGTTGGAGGTGTCGTCGGTCCGGCTCACCCCTTGCTGCATATCTATGGGTCCAATAGGAGATAGACCAAGT
The DNA here is from genome assembly GCA_947561735.1 of Cenchrus americanus. NCBI lineage: Eukaryota > Viridiplantae > Streptophyta > Magnoliopsida > Poales > Poaceae > Cenchrus > Cenchrus americanus. Next base: position 253,948,370 of record OX387245.1, read on the forward strand.
TCTCTCCCCTCTACCCTTCCCTTTCCCGTTCCCTTCGTGATTTGTCTTGATTTTTTTCCAGAGTCATGTACATTGTATTGTTCCTCCGCCCAGTTCCTAACGACCCACATCTAGCGAAGCAAGATTATTCTCCGATCAAGCACCTATAGGTATGACTCCCTCTGCTCCTCATCTCCCCTCTTTGTCAAGTAGTTATATGATTGTTTCATTTTTTTCATCTCTTCTTGGTCTCTTGATCTAAGAATGCAAACTTTGCTATGGGACACCGTTTAAAATGTGGCTTTTGCCACAGACCATTATAAATTTGTGTCTTTGCTTGCAAAATGCATCTGGCAATGACTTTCTGCGTGGCAAATAATTAGCAGTTTTAAAAGGTCATGTAGCAGCTCATCATTGTTAATTTTGATAGAATTAGGGGTTCATCAAGGAGTAAATCAGAGGGATAGAACTCTTTACTATGTTGTGAAACAAAGTGTTCTTGAGATCCACAGAGACAAAGACTAGGAGGGAGAGAGATGGTGGGATTAATTGTGGGTTAGGGTAGTAGAGGATTGCATCTCGTAGGTGTAGATGGAGTCCGGTGACACAGTGAAATGTAGGCGGTGACTGTCGGTGAAGCGCAATGCTGTCTTGGGTGGCAGCGCTTCTGCCGCTCACAACACCTGTAGATCGGTAGGGCAGGGCAGGTGGTTGGGCGAGTGTGTAAGGAATCAGATGCTCATAGCCTATGACGGGGAGGGGGTGAATTAGGCAATCTTAAAACCTTAACCTATGGCTTCACAAATTTTGCACAAAGGTAAACTAGAACATACTATCTAGATGTGCAACTAAGGTTGTTCTAGTGTGAAACTCCCATCCCAAAACAAGGTTTGCAACCTATAGCTAATCCTAGCATGATACTACTCTAGAAAAGTAAAGGCACGCAAAGATTGCAATAGAGTAAATGCGGAAACGTAAAGGGGATGAGAGGAAGCAAACTCTTGACACGTGATTTATCCCATGGTATCAGTAGGCACTAAGCCACCCATAGTCCACGTTGTTGAAGCACTGTCACACCCGGATTTAAGGACAAACCCGAATGCAAGAATACATGTGCGCCAGGATCAAGTTACACACATGCATCGACGCAGTGAATACCAAAAACACAGTGTAAAGCGTAAAGAGAGTATTAAACAGTTATTACATGACCGAATGTCTCAACTAAACAATCGTTCGAGTAGCTAACAGCGGAAAAGAAACACACGTAGAAGTCCTCCACAGGCAGCTGACTGGAGAACGGACGCCTAGAACCCATCGAACTCATCATTGTAGTCTTCAAAACGCCCATCTGAGCAGCAGCCGGGTAGTGTAGATGCAATAAATAAACAACAAGCGTGAGCACATGTCGTACTCAGCAAGGGAAAAGTTCTATAACAACATGCAAGGCTGTATGGTGGAAGCTGTTGGCTCATAATCAAGTCAGCATTTTAGTTGGTCAAGTTTTATTAAGCAACTGTTACTAGCAAGTGTAAGTATATACCAAACCCAGATAATAAAATGCAACAGATCCATAAAATGTAATGCACAAGTTTAAAAGTTCCATCTTCCATAGAATTAATCATGTGAGGGTCCAGGCCGCCCTTGACCGTGGGCACGGCTAACTAGTTAGTTTTACACTCTGCAGAGGTTGTACATCTTTACCCACAAGTCGCGTAAAAACCCAAAAGAGTTTTAGACCCAACCATGCGGTGTTTGCAAGGCACCATACCACACTTCCGAGGTGTGATTGCATAGGGACGCTACGAGGCCGTTACAAAGATCCCCAGATGAAGGCTGCCCGCTAGGTTACCTGGTCAGTGCAACGTATAAAGCTCCCGGACGAGTACCGTGTCTTAGCTAAGCCCACACCTGCGCCCGAGCAGGTCCATACGCCACTAAGGATAGAGAGTTTAAGTGGACTGATGCCTGTCAGCAGAGTTTTGAGGAGTTGAAGCAGAGGTTGACGACCGCTCCAGTGCTTGTGGTGCCAGACTTGCAGAAGGGCTTTGATATCTACTGTGATGCATCGAGACAAGGTTTGGGTTGTGTTATTATGCAGGAGGGACACGTCATAGCTTATGCATCAAGGCAGTTGAGGAAGCATGAGCAGAACTATCCTACGCATGATCTGGAACTGGCAGCTGTGGTTCATGCGTTAAAGATTTGGAGACATTACATCATGGGGACCAAGTGTCAGATCTACACAGACCACAAGAGCTTAAAGTACATCTTTACTCAGAAGGATCTTAATCTGAGACAACGCCGATGGTTGGAGCTGATCAAGGATTATGATCTAGACATACAGTATCATCCTGTGAAGGCTAATCTGGTGGCAGATGCCTTGAGTCGGAAGGGACAGACCAATGCGGTTTTGGCGTTCCAGCTGCCCGACGAGCTGATGAGGGAGTTCGAGGGACTCAATCTGGGGATAGCTGCTCACACCGAGGGAGTCACTTTGGAGGTAGAATCTACTCTGGAGCAGCAGATTCGCGAAGGACAGCTGGAGGATGAGGAGATCAAGGAGATCAGGGACACCATGGAGAGGGGCAAGGCCCCGGATTTCACTGAGGATGATCAGGGTACGATATGGTTCAAGAATCGGATCTGTGTGCCTGATGTGGGAGATCTCCGGAAGACGATCTTGAGAGAGGCCCATGATTCAGCTTATTCCATCCACCCGGGCAGTACTAAGATGTATCAGGACCTAGAGCAGAGGTATTGGTGGTATGGGATGAAAAGGGATGTGGCCGCTCACGTTGCGTTGTGTGACACGTGCCACAAGGTCAAGGCTGAACATCAGAGACCGACAGGATTGCTTCGGCCCATTGAAGGTGCCGAGTGGAAGTGGGAAGAGATAGGCATGGATTTCATAGTTGGGTTGCCCCGTACTCGTGATGGATATGATTCAATATGGGTTATCGTGGATCGTTTGACAAAGGTTGCTCACTTCATACCAGTGCATACTACTTATACGGGGGCAAAGCTAGCTGAGTTGTACATGACCAGGATCGTATGCTTGCACGGTGTTCCTAAGAAGATAGTTTCTGACAGAGGAACTCAGTTCACGTCACGTTTCTGGGAGAAACTGCATGAGTCTATGGATACGAAGTTGAACTTCAGCTCAGCCTATCATCCGCGTACGGACGGACGTACCGAAAGGACAAATCGTATTTCGGAGGACATGTTAAGAGCTTGCGCCCTTAAGCATGGTGAGAGCCGGGACAAGAGCTTGCCGTATGCCGAGTTTTCTTACAACAACGGCCTATCGAGCCGGTCCGAAGATGGCACCCTACGAGGCACTGTATGGGAGGAAGTGCAGAACACCGTTGTACTGGAGTCAGACAGGTGAGAGTCAGTTGTTTGGGACAGACATCATCAAGGAGGCAGAGAGGCAGGTTCAGATCATCAGAGAGAACTTGAGAGTTGCTCAGTCCAGACAGAAAAGTTATGCAGACGGGAAGAGAAGAGATGTATCTTTCCAAGAGGGCGACTATGTGTATCTGAAGGTGTCACCTATCAGAGGTTTGCGCAGGTTTAAGGTGAAGGGAAAGTTGTCCCCTCGCTACATTGGACCTTTCCAGATCTTGCAACGAGTGGGAGAGGTAGCATACAGACTTGAGTTGCCCGCGCAGCTTGCAGATGTGCACGATGTGTTCCATATCTCTCGTTAAAGAGAGGTCTCAAGCCTCATGATAAGGAACCGTTGCCTATGGATGGGTTGGATCCGAAGGAGGATCTCACCATTACCGAACAACCTATCAAGATTCTCGGGATGATTGACACGGGTTACAAGAAACCGGACCTTCACGATGTGCAAAGTGCAGTGGAGTAATCATGCAGAGGATGAGGCAACTTGGGAAAGAGAAGAGGAGTTGAAAGCAGAATATCCACATCTCTTTGATCCATCCGAATCTCGAGGACGAGATTCATCTTAAGGGGGTAGGATTTGTAACACCCTAAATTCCACTTCTTGATTTTGATTAAAATTTGCTTAGCAACTTTTCGATCTCGCTTAAGGAATATAAGGATGTTGTGCGCTTATAGGCATTTAATCATTTTTATTAATTAATTAAAGAAATATAGGAGTTTGCTGTTGCATTCATGCTGGTGCATTGTTTTTGGGTGTTTGGATTCAAACCTTGGTTTGAATTCAAAACTTGATTGCTGTTTTACTAGAATTTGAAAACAAGAAAAAGAAAGAAGAAAACCAGCCTCCCAGTCCTGTTTTCGCCGCGGCCCAACACTGTGAAGTCCGCCGGAGGCCCCTCAGCTTTCTTCCCGCGTCCGCGCACTCGCGGCCCCGGCCCGGCCGGCTCGCCCGGTGGCCCGCGCGCGCGCCGCCGCCCGACGCCGACGGCGGGGCCCGCTTGTCGGCGCCTACCTCCCGCCGCCGCCCGTCTCCGACTCGGGCACGAGCCCGAGTCCCGCCGCCGCTCGATTCGACGCCCGGGCCCACGAGACGAGGCTCGCACCGCCGCCTATTTAGGTGCGCGCCCCCCCGTGCCGCACCGCACCCGCACCCCCGAACCCTAGCGCCCTTGCGCCGCCGCCGCCCACAACCCTAGCCCGACGGCCGCCGTCGCTCGGTTTCCGCCCGCTCGCCACCGTCTCGCCGCCGTCCGGTCGCTTGGAGCTGCTCAGAGGAACCGCCGCGATGTAAGGAGCCCTCCTGTGCCGTTGGTTTGGATGTTCGTGCTCCACGCCGCCGGCTCGTCTTCGCCGGAGCGCCGCCACCGCCGCCGTCCGTCGTGCGCCGCCGCGCGTCGTCGCCGCCGCCACGGGATGTTCGGTTGAGTTCGCAAGCGCGTGCTCGACGTTTTGGTGGAGGACCCGCGGCCAACGGTGCACCCCAGTGCCGTGAGGCCCTTGCGCCGCCGCTCGCCGGCGCGCCGCGCCGCCGCTTTGCCTCCCCCGCCGGCCGCACCCCACCGCTGTAGCCGCTTGCGCGAGATCGGGACCGTCGATTCCCCAACCAGCGGCCCAGATCGCGCCACGGCTTTGGTCAGACCGGCCCATACCGGTCAACCCTAACACTCCTACCCGCATTAGATCCTGGCCGCTCGATTTAGATCCAGTGGCCCAGATCCACCTCCATAGCTTTAACTGCGCGTTTTTGCTAAAGAAACCCTGAGATTTTCCCTGTTCACAACCCGGTCCTCCCATCTTAGGAAACCTTTACGTTTAAGCCCTGTATTTTTCTGTTTTAGCCCGAAAGCTGAAATTACGATTTAGTCCTAAAACTTGTTTTAATCATAACTTTGTCGTTTTAGCTCCGTTTTTAGCGTTCTTTATGTCCACGCGATCGTCTCGACGAGTAGAATAGTTTTCTGTTGCTTTTGCTACTGTTTGAGATGATTGGTGTACTGTTTCTTATTTATTTCCATTGTTTGCTTGTATGTGATGTGTGGAGCGTAGCGTACGAGCAATTCGGGGACTTCGCTGCTGTTGAAGAGTATCAAGACCCTGAGCAGTTTTCGGTGCTGGTAGAAGGCAAGTCCTTGCTGCATTCCCGTTAAATTCCTATTACAACATGCATTTTAATTACACTGTTGTTTATTATTGCTATGCATTAAATTGATGGGTCCCATTGCTAAGGTTCGACTAGCTTTGTTATCCTATGCCTTGACCAACCTGGGTTTACTTTTTGTTGGGTAGCACATGCTAGCGCTTTACGTGGTTTTGGATGTTTAACGAACACTTGTTAATATGGCTTTATTTATGCTATCATTCATGTAATGCAAGAACACTTTACGTTGTTAATCGGAACATGGAGAACCACCCAGGAAAACAGTACTACCACAAGACATATGGCTCTGTCTTGGCTTATTAATTAGTGAACTAGATGTTAGGTATGCTTTACCTGATAAGGGTTGGGGGCTGGCGGGTAGTGGCGTATGGACCTGCTCGGGCGCAGGTGTGGGCTTAGCTAAGACACGGTACTCGTCCGGGAGCTTTATACGTTGCACTGACCAGGTAACCTAGCGGGCAGCCTTCATCTGGGGATCTTTGTAACGGCCTCGTAGCGTCCCTATGCAATCACACCTCGGAAGTGTGGTATGGTGCCTTGCAAACACCGCATGGTTGGGTCTAAAACTCTTTTGGGTTTTTACGCGACTTGTGGGTAAAGATGTACAACCTCTCCGCAGAGTGTAAAACTAACTAGTTAGCCGTGCCCACGGTCAAGGGCGGCCGGACCCTCACATGATTAATTCTATGGAAGATGGAACTTTTAAACTTGTGCATTACATTTTATGGATCTCGTTGCATTTTATTATCCGGGTTTGGTATCTACTTACACTTGCTAGTAACGAGTTGCTTAATAAAACTTGACCAACTAAAATGCCGACTTGCTTATGAGCCAACAACTTCCACCATAAAGCCTTGCATGTTGTTATAGAACTTTTCCCTTGCCGAGTACGACATGTGCTCACGCTTGTTGTTTATTTATTGCATCTACACTACCCCGTCGCTCGGATGGGCGTTTTGAAGACTACAATGATGAGTTCGATGGGTTCTAGGCGTTCGTTCTCCGGGCCACCGCCTGTGGAGGACTTCTGTGTGTGTTTCTTTTCCGCTGTTAGCTACTCGAACGATTGTTTAGTTGAGACATTCGGTCATGTAATAACTGTTTAATACTCTCTTTACGCTTTACACTGTGTTTTTGGTATTCACTGCGTCGATGCATGTGTGTAACTTGATCCTGGCGCACATGTATTCTTGCATTCGTGTTTGTCCTTAAATCCGGGTGTGACCAGCACTCACACAAGGGTATTGCTTCCCAGTCACCAAGTCTCTCCCAAGAGCACCACTTGACTCACCACAAAGGCTACCCACTTAGCCACTTGCCAAGCTCCCTTGGTCACCTTGATGCCGCCTCCACTAAGGAGCTTCTCCACCAAGGAAGGGGGTCTCCACGTCCCCCGCACAAAGTGTCCTCGCCGCTCCACACCAAGCCGGAGGGTCGATGACGATTGCCGGTGAGCCACTTAGGCCCCAAGGCTTCCGGCGAACCTTATAAAACTTGATCCACTTAAGAATCACCTCACAAGGTTGGTACAACCTTGCACTCACTCAGCACTGAGCTAAGCCTAGCACTAAGCACATACACAAAGCATGTACAAGTCTAAAGATGAGCAATTAAGCACTTGGATGGATTGGATATGATCTTCTAGGTGTCTTGCACTCCCCTACACTTCCACACAATCTAGCAACATCAAATGGATGAGTGGAGGGGGTATAAATAGCCCAAGGCATCCAAAGAGGCGTTGGCTAACGACCACTGAAAAAGGTAGCGTCGGATGAACCGATGCTATGCTTTTCCAGGCGTCGGTTCATCCGGTGCCCTCCACATCATGTAGCCATTGGAGATCCGCTGACACAACTGCTCTGATGCTATACACTGACGGTGTGTCGGTTCATATGGTGCAGAAGACCCCGCGGCCAAGTCATCTCTGTTAGCTTTCACGCGACCGTCGGATAGACCGACGCTCCCCCTTGACCAAGGCGTCGGTTCATCCAGTGCTGAAGACTTCGTCTTGGCGCGTCTCTATCTTGATTCAAACTGAGCGTCGAATAGACTGACGGTGTCCTCACTCAGATCGTCGGATCATCCGGTGCTACTGTCTTCACTGCTCTTCCTCTGCAACTCTTCCGACGCTACTAGAAAATGGATCGTCGGTTCATCCGACGGTGCCCTTGTTTTCACCCAGTGTACCAACGCATCCGACGATTGCACCGACGCTTGCAATCTAGGTACCGTCGGCTCATCCAACGGTGTCCTTTCGTGTTCTTTTCTTTCTCGTTTTTGACCCCTGAAAAATAGACTATCTTCTCAATTTGGCATGTGGTATTGTGGCATCCTTGGGACCTAGAAATGTCTACAAAGACATGCTAAAACAATATGGTTAGTCCCATTGATCATGTTGTCATGAATCACCAAAATCAAACTCGAGCAAATGGCAAATGGGGCCATGTTCGCTACAGAGTGGAGACATCATGTCTTGGCTTACGTGCCCTCATGGCCCCACTTCTCTATATGGTACGGTGTTGTGCGACGGGGACCCGCAACCGTAGTGGGTTGGGCTCCCCCGATCAAGGATCCAAGTCGAGGGACCGAGCAGACCGTTGGGTCTGACTCGGAGGAGATCAACCTAACATTCTCCCCCTTGATCTCATCATATACTTTTAGCTTCATTCTTTGATGTAACTCTTTTAATTGCTTTGCTTTTGGTCCTCATCTCAGGGCAGATCAGTACGTAGGGCGTGCCTCATCATAACAAGTATCCGTTACTGTATGATTAAACATACATAATGTACCTTTCTGTAGTGAAAGAAGACCTTAACTTTTACTTGGGTCCTTTGTTATCTGGAAATCATAGGCACACAGGGAATTTTCTCTTAATACTTTCATAGTTTCACGAAACAAGAATTCGGGCAAACCGTGAATTGGCTTGTAGTCCAATGGTAGGACAATCCAGAACGCTACCCACCAAGTTTCAAAGCATGGTGCTTGTACCTTTGTACACGAGTTATTGGTGTTGGGGAATTCGGGAAAATACATCACCCTCGAAACGTCGAAGTCTAATGGTACTCTCAAAGTATGTTTTTCGGGGGCGAGGCGAAGATTCGCGAACGCGGGAACTGCGAGACCCGCGAAGTCTCGAGTTCGTGGGTGTGCGAGTCGGGAAACTTGGTTCGGCGAAGATGTGGAGTCATGAACATGCGGAAGCCGGAACCTCAACCGTTGGTGGCTCGGATTTCGGAGATCTTCCAATTCGGGAGTCCGGTGAAGACTCGTTCGGGGCTCAGGCGCTGGGATACGCGCGAATCTGCGGAGAAGCGAAGGCCATTTCGGGAATCGAGTTGGAGACCGGATTCGGGAATTTTGGGCGAAGACATCCACGAATCACGGGAGAAGCAAAGTCAAAGTTGTAGTCCCAAAAAGTCCGGGCTTAGAGTGTGAACTAGTGGCGGACTTGTAAATATGTAAGAGGTGAAAAGACGTTCTTGTGTGTGTTCACATTAGGAATATTCTTCGAGCCAGAGGGTGTTATCGGAATGTAAAAGTCCCTTCATCTCCCTATAAAAGGGGGGCGCGAGGGCACGTGTAAACGGATTCGGACTTTTTTGGGACTCCGTGCTACTTGCGAGAGAGCATCGTTGTCTCTTTGCGCTCTAATCGTGTACTTGAACGTGTTGAGAACTCCACTCGTGTTTGGGTAGTTATCCGAATTTTTCGGGTATCCCCCCAACATTGGCGCCCACCGTGTCTCGGCCCGAAAAAGAAACTCACGATGCCACCTCAAAAGAAATCCAAGAAGAATGCTCCGGTGCGGGCGAACCGAGATGATCGCCTTCCCACACAAGGAAATGAAACTTCGTTTGTGCTAGAATCCTCGAACGTAACGGACCAAAGCGGCGAAAAGAGAAGCTCGAAGCCCTCATGAAGGCAAGAGCGAGAAAAAAACAACTCATATCCAAGAACAACCTACCGAACAAAGAAGAGCACGAGAATGTTGATGCCGATGATGATGCCATAGACGGATGCCTAGCCATGGTCCACCAAAAGATACAACGGTTGCGTAAAGACAAAGAAAAGTTCGCGGCTCAATTGCGGGCAAAGAGGAAAACTCTCGATAAACTAGAGCAGCTAAACAGAGCAAAGGAAACAGATACAAGCGATACAGAGAGAAATCGATGAAATGAAAGAGCAAGAGAACAGCTCCCTATGGCAAGAAACACCACAGAGAGAACCCCCGCGCCCGCAAGAGAATCCCCGAAGGAAAACTTCTTCGCGGGAAACGGAATCTCACACTTCGTGGATTCTGAATCACCACTCTCGATAGGGCTGCAAAAAGCACCTTGGTCGCCGAAGTTCAAGCCTCGTCTCTCTTCCCAAGTATAACGGTTTCGGAAATTCCGGGCAATTCCTCATGAGATACGAGTCGGCCGTGAACTCGGCGGGAGGAGATGATGTTGCACTCGCCAAATCCTTCATCATAGCTTGCGAAGGACCGCATCGAATTGGTACTCACTCCTCGCTTCTCCACATTCGATCTACAAGGTGGGTAGATCTCAAAACAAAGTTCATGCAAGCGTTTCGGATGTTCCACGACACAACGCCTCGAAGCCTCAGATCTGTACAACTGCAAACGAAGGACAGGGAACCCCTGCGAAACTTCGTGAGAAGGTTCATGCAACAGAGGTCTCAGATCCCCGATGCTGACGACAAGACAACGATCAAGGCATTGATCAAGGGCCTCACCCCAGGGCCAACAGCCTCTCATCTCACAAGAAAGAAGCCTGAAACAGTTGAAGAACTATTTCGGGAGTTAGAAGATTACATCCTGTCCGATGATGACCACCGCAAGAGAGTAGCCGAACGGAATGAGGCAAGGCGGGCGGCGAGAGATATGACCCGGAGGGCACCACCCCAAAGATCCGCGAAATGTGAACAATGTTGGAAATCCTCGGAACAAAGAAAGCGGGGCCAAGTGCCGGGGGAGGATTCAGCCAAAGAGGAAGGGGGAGAGGAAGAGGAACCTCAAACCTTCCGAACCACAACCCAAGAGATCCCCACTTCTATTGCCAGTATCATGGAAGAGGCCACAGCACCGAAGGGTGCCCTGAAACAAAAAAGAACATGGCACGAATCCAACAAGAGAAGGCGTTGATGAGCATCGCATCTTCGATGCCGACCCAGTTTCGGCCGAACTTCTGGCCACAGCAGTTCGCGAGTCCGCAGCCAAGCTCTGTGCCAGTTCAGCAATTTCCACAATCGCAATCAACATGGCAGCCTTCGCAGCAATTCTTCCCTCAGTCACAAGCAATACAGTCAATCCAGCAGCCACAACCCATTCGGGAAATCTTGCCACCGCCACCAGAAAGCTCTTCGAGGCCTCAGTCAAGTTCGGGACCTCAGAATTCCAAAGCACTGCCATCATTCGGGACAATCATGCCAATCACAGGCGGATCTGCCATGGAATTTGAAACAAAGAAGCAGCGAAGCAACTACTTCAGATCTGTGAATACCATCATTAATGATGGTCCAGCTGCCCGCCCGGAATGGGCGAAGGTTCCAATCACCTTCACAGAAGAAGATTTCAGGCTGAAATCCACGATCCACAATGATGCTATGGTGATTGAAGTCAACATTGCTGGATGGGTCATAGGAAAAATCTTGGTGGACAACGGGAGTTCGGCGGACATCTTATTCCTGAAAACATTCGAGAAAATGAATGCGAGCCAGGCACATGTTGGACCCACCGGAGTACCCATTGCGGGGGTTCGGCGGCAAGCCCATCAAGCCGGTTGGAAAAATATCTCTCCCGAGTTTCTTTCGGGGATCTCGAGAATGCCGAACCGAGAACCTCACCTTTGATGTGGTTGACATATATCACCCGTATCTTGCGATCTTCGGCAGGGGTTTCATGAACAAGTTTGATGCTGTCATAAGGCAACAGTTCCTTTGCATGAAGATGCCTGCACCCAAAGGGGTTATCACAGTGTTCGGCAATCAACAAGAGGCCCGAAACATAGAAAAGGGCCACACGCCTGGTCAAACAAACGTGTATCAGCTGAAAGCAGCCGAAGAGACAAGGGGAACCTACGAAGAGCCAAAGCGGGACAAAGAGAAAACAAACATAGCCGCGGAAGACGAAACAAAGAGAGTGTATCTGGATGACATGCCCGACAGAGCAGTCATAATAGGGGCGAACCTTAGCGCCGAAGAGGATGATGAACTAATGCGATTTCTGAACAGAAACAAGGATGTTTTTGCATGGTCAGCCAAAGATTTGCAAGGCGTGGACAGAGACATAATCGAGCATGTCCTCGAAACAGATGACAAGATACCACCCAAAAAGCAAAAACTCCGGAAAATGTCTGACGAAAAAGTCAAGGCAGTGGAAGCAGAAGTTCAGAGATTGCAAGATGCCCAAGTAATCAGAGAAGTCAAGTACCCAGTTTGGTTAGCCAATACTGTGCCAGTCAAGAAGAAGAATGGCAAATGGAGGATGTGTATCGACTTCACTGATTTGAACAAGGCGTGCAAAAAGGACGATTTTCCCTTAGAAAGGGTAGATAAAATCGTGGATGATGCAGCCAACAGTGAGATGCTTTCGCTCCTGGACATGTTCTCTGGATATCATCAAATCAGAGTTCGCAAAGAGGACGAAGAAAAGACAAGCTTCATCACTCCTTTCGGAACATTTTGTTTCGTGAGAATGCCAGAGGGGCTGAAAAATGCGGGGTGCACGTTTTCAAGAATGATAGCAATAGTGCTGCACCAGCAGATTCGGAGAAATATCTTGGCATATGTGGATGACATAGTTGTCAAAAGTGTTCAGAGAAAAGACCATATCAGTGATTTGGCTGAAACGTTCGCGAACTTGAGGACAGCGAACTTGAAACTGAACCCAGAAAAGTGTGTGTTCGGGATTCACAAAGGGAAAGTTCTCGGATGCCTAGTCTCAACTAAGGGCATTGAGGCGAACCCTGACAAGATCAAGGCTTTGATGGAAATGCAAGAGCCGGCCTCAGTGAAAGATGTCCAGAAGTTGACAGGGAGGGTGGCTGCCCTTAACAGATTCATTCCCAGAGCTGCAGAAAGAAGTCTGCCATTCTTCCAAGTTCTCAGAAGTGCCAAGAAATTCCAGTGGGCCGAACCTCAGAAGCAAGCTTTTCGCGAATTGAAAGACTACCTGTCCAACATGACCAAGCTCGCCCTCCCGAGCCCAAATCGCCGCTTCGCCGTATGTGTCCGCATCAAATTCGGCGAGCAAGCGCCGTGGCCGGTGCGGGGAGAAGGAAGAAGAAGGAAAGCCGAGGCAAATCCCCGTATATTTCGCCTCCGAGGCACCTTGTCGGTTCCAAGGTTTTTTACTGCGAACCGGAAAAAATCGCGTATGCGGTTATCATGGCAAAGCAAGAAAGCTAAGACACTACTTCGAGGGCCACGGAATAAGGGTTGTCACCAACCAACCGTTAAGTGACCCGTTCGCAAACGAGGAGGCATCTACTCGAATCATCAAGTGGGGTGCTGAACTCTCTGAATATGTAGTGGATTTTGAAAAAAGAAGTGCAATAAAATCACAAGTGCTGGCAGATTTCGTCGTGGACTGGACCTCACCTACTCAGAATACGGAGGAAAACATGCCCGAACCTTGGGTAGTGCAGTGTGATGGAGCATGGTGTTACAAGGGGGTCGGAATTTCGGCTGTTGTGACATCACCGACAGGCGTGGTCATAAGATATGCAGCACGGCTCGTATTCGCGAACAATGAATACTCCACGAACAATACAACGGAGTACGAAGCTCTACTGCTGGCACTGAGAAAAATGAAAGCCTTGGGGCAGCAGACCTTCATAATCAGAACGGATTCGAAAGTAATCCAAGAACACATCGAGAAGGAAAGCGAGGCCAGGAATCCAGTTCTCATGAAGTATCTTGAAAAAGTCAGAGAAATGGAAAGACACTTCAGAGGATATTCAGTTCAGCATATCCCAAGGGATGATAACAATGAAGCAGATAAGCTCGCGAAGGCAGCAGCCAGAAATCAAGAGCTACCACCAGATGTGTTCTTTGAAATCATCAGAGAGCCATCCATCAAAGATTCACGAACTCAAATCGTGAACATGGTGGAAATTCCGGATCGGAGAGCGAGAAATAATGGCCTACTTAAGGGGACATTACGAACCACGGGATGAAATAGAAGAAAAAAGATTGAGGCAAAGGGCTCGGGGCTACACCGTGGTAGATGGAGAATTGTACAAATCGGGAGTCACCGAACCTTGGTTACGCTGCATTACCTCCGAAAAAGGTCGTGAACTCTTGAAAGAAATTCACAGTGGATTTTGTGGGGCACACATAGGCACCAGGGCTTTGGCTGGCAAGGCAATAAAACAAGGATTCTATTGGCCAACCATCAACATCGACGCCAAGATGTTGGTTCGGCAATGCGAGGCATGCCAGAAGACGGCAAATCAGCAGAATCTGCCGTCAATGCCAGTTCATTTGATTCCTCCAACCTGGCCTTTGCAAAGATGGGGCATGGATCTGGTGGGACCGTTGCCAGCAGCTCAGGGTAATTGCCGATTTGCGGCTGTAGCGGTCGACTATTTCACGAAATGGGTAGAAGCAAAACCACTCGCGAACATCACGGCAGAGAACAGTTCGAAATTCTTTTGGCAAACATAGTCTGCGAGGTTCGGAGTTCCTAGAGAACTGACAGTTGATAATGGCAAACAGTTTGACTGCTACACCTTCAAAGAGTATTGCGTAACCCCCGGGCACACAAGTGAAATTTTCGTCGTTTATCATCCACGGTCCAACGGAGCGGTTGAAAGAGCCAATGGCCCGATTTTTTCGGGAATCAAGAAATGCTTGTTTGATCGAAAAAAGGAAAATGGGTGGATGAACTTCCAAAGGTGATCCGGTCTCACAACACCACGAGCTTTCAAGGGCAACGGGTTTCACACCTTTTCGCCTACTCTTCGGGGATCGAGGCTATGACACCAGAGGAGATTAAGAATGAAAGCATGAGGGTCTTGAAAGGAAAAGAGATAGAGGAAATTGACAAGAAGGTGGAGAAAGACATGATAGAGCTGACAATCCTCGAAGCAGCAGAAAACATCGAGAAATATCAGAGAGAGACAAGAGCATGGAGAGACAAAAAGGTGGTCCGGAAGGACATCAAAACCGGTGATCTTGTCTTGAAAAGAAAGAAAAATTGGGAGAACCCAGGAAAGCTTCATGAGTCATGGGAAGGACCTTACATAGCCAAGGAAACAAATATGCCAGGGGCTTTTCGCCTGATGGAGCAAACTGGCGAAGAGTTGCCGTATTCGTGGAATGCTGACAGCTTAAAGAGGTATTATCCGTGAAGATCTTAATTGTACATAAGTATAGTAGATAGCAGTTTTTCAAATTTCGTAAGTTTACACCGTAGGAAAATAAAAGCCCGAGTCACGTGTTTATAAGTGACTTCGGAAGAAGTTAGTTCTATACCTTACTCGTAGTTCTAGAATAAGAAGGACCGTACTCTTTTCCTTGCAAAGGGGGCTCTAAATCAAGAGGCAAGGTTTTTAACGAGGCGGATCCCGTGTAAATACTCTTTCCAATATGTATATGAAAAGAGTCTTCCCCCAAATTGCGTGTTTCTTATTTTCTGTCTCGAGAATTCCATCGTGAAAAAAGAAAAAGTTCGTGAGAAAGGCTTCGTGATAGCCAGAATTCCATCGTGAAAAAAGAAAAAAGTTCGTGAGAAAGGCTTCCTGATAGCCGAATTCCATCGTGAAAAAAGAAAAAAGTTCATGAGAAAGGCTTCGTGATAGCCGAATTCCATCGTGAAAAAAGAAAAAAGTTCGTGAGAAAGGCTCCGTGATAGCCGGAATTCCATCGTGAAAAAAGAAAAAAGTTCGTGAGAAAGACTTCGTGATAGCGTAATTCCATCGTGAAAAAAGAAAAAGTTCGTGAGAAAGGCTTCGTGATAGCCGAATTCCATCGTGAAAAAAGAAAAAGTTCGTGAGAAAGGCTTCGTGATAGCGAATTCCATCGTGAAAAAAGAAAAAGTTTGTGAGAAGGGCTTCTCGATAGCCGAAATCCCATCCATCGAGGGATTCCCACTGAAAAGGCCTGAGACAACAACAAGTTGTGGCCTAGAAAAATCCCATCCATCGAGGGATTCCCATCGAAAAGGCCCGAGACAACAAGTTGTGGCCTAGAAAAATCCCATCCACGAGGGGATTCCCATCGAAAAATTTGCATGATGATTTCGAAAAAGTGAATATCTAAGGATTCGCTTGTGTTTTCTCACTTGGTAGAGATTGTTTAAATTTTATTTTTTCGGTATCATCATTGTTAAAAAGGGGCAAGGGGCTCGGTCGGGTGATCGCGAGAAAAACCTTGGTTGAAGCAACCGAGGGTTGTCGTATCAACCGAGGCAAGTCCGCCGATTAGGTCAAGTCCACAAAATTCGGAACAAATTTTGTCGACTTGCACGTTAGCAATCGAGATTCGCAAAAACTAAGGAAGATTACTCTCGGAAAAATGCGCTACAAAATTCAAGAATAGTGGGGTTCGCAAATCCGCAATTAAATTTTTATGCGAAACGGCAAGGCGGGGGAGGGTGACGTTTTTTCAAAGAAAAAACATATTCATTGCCTTATTCGCATAAAAACTCCCGAATAGTTCATCGAGAATTACAACAATCAACTCGAAGCTTAGAATGACAATTCTACTACATGTCCGGCTTACAAACGTTGTTGTCGGCTACATCGCTAGCATAGGCGAACTCGATGAACCGGCTAAGGGGCTAAGGGGCTCCGTCTTCGGAGCTTTCGTGGATCGCGAAGTAGAGGCCGCAGAACGGCAATCCTTATGAAGCAAGAAAAACGAAGTGAGATCAAAACAACCTATCGAAAACTTAAGCGAAGCCTCAAGCCAAAAGTCGGAAAAATCTTGCTCGGGATGTGCTTGTTTGAATAAACGCCATGCTTCACCACTAACAAACATTCTATCTCCATGAATTCGTAGTGGCGGCACGTCCGCGCGAGCCCGGCTTGCGGGACTGCGCGCAGTTAAAATATACAAAACATCCGTTCGAAACGTTTGACGAATTTACACAAGCGTACACCGACCCCACTCAAAAGTTCAAACATGTTGTTTAATTCATTACATCCACCTTCGGTGACTCTCCTTCGGTTCGGGGACTTGTTCACGATCGTCGCCACCGTCGGCGCCGCCGCCGCCGCGCGCCGCCCGAGCCGTCCTCGCCGGATTCTCCCGAACTTTCCCCGAGGACGATTTTTCGGGGAGATGCCGCGGCGCGCTCTAGCTCCTCCTTTTCTCTCGACTCGCGAAACAAAGAGAAGAGTAAAAAATCTTAAGAAACCGGAATACATACGACGAACGTGAGTCACGAAATGGGCTAAAGAATTACCTCGTCAAGCTTCAACCGCCCAACAAGCCTTAGCCATTTCCGCCCCGCCAACCATCCAGAATTCCCTAGCGAACTTTCGCTTTATAGCAATAACGTCGGGTTGTCTTGAAGTATAGTTTCACCGGTAACGCTTGGGAATTGAGAAAGGTTCGCGCGAAACTTTGCCAAATCCGCACGACCATAGTCATGAAGGACCTTCGAATGCTTTCTACGAGAAAAGATACGGCAAAATTGCCGCACCATCGATGACTTCATGGAGAGCCTTGAATTCTTCCTCGAGCCGATCCATAAAATCGGGGATATCAATATCGTCCGGAAGAGGAGCCGGACGAACACCATACTCATTCAAGGACTTCGGTACTCAAGCATAAAGCAACTTCAATCTTCCCGGGATTTCCGAAATTTGTTTCTTCGAAGATTCACCTTCGCCAACGCCGCTTTCTCGAGATCTACGATTTTTCGGTCCTTCGAGCTAAGTGACTTGGCAAGATCGGCGTTGTTGGTACGGAGATCTTCAGCAATTTTGGTAGCACGCTCTTGTTGTTGCCGAAGTTTCTCGATCACACTCGGTGTCATCCTCGTGAGATTTCCGAACCTTCTCCAATTCTTTTTGGAATCCTCAAGTGCGGCTTCGGCGAACTTCTTCTCGTCCTGACTTCTCTTTAAAGCCTCAGCCAGCTCAGACACCTTCTTTTCCAGCTCTAGGTTCGTGGATTCTGCAAGGCCAAACTTGCGCTCCAACTCCTTGGACTTCCGAGAAAGTTCCTCGTTAATCTTCTCCTGCGCAGTAAGCCGTTCTATGGCAACTTTCCCGAGCATAGAATATTTGAGAGTGTAATCTTCATGGAAGCGAGCAAGTTTTGAGGGAGAATAAGAATGCAACACATTCTTGAACTCCGAAAAAAATTCAAGAATAAATCTTAGACGAATATTCTACAATCACGAATCGTGCAAAGGGGCACTGAGAATCAACGAACCTTGCTTACTGAAGTGCTGCATAGTGACTTGTTTAGTCGAACCTGAGGAGGCCTTCCCCTGAGGTGAAGGGGTAGTGTCGGAGATAGATAGAGGCCTCTTTTCGGAGCCTTGAGCGGCTTCTTCAAAGTTGTTCCGAGGCACCCTCTCCTGTTTCATCAACAATCGTGGACGATTTCCATAGAGTTAAAAACTTGGACGCCTTGCCCCCGACGCCAATTGTCTCGAAACCAACACGCAACAGTTTGCCGCGATAAGACGTACCAAAATTTTTGTTAAAGGCCGCCAAAGAAGGAGAAGGCGCTTGGTCTTCGGGGACGACCTCTCGAACTTCGACCAAGGGAATGTTTTCGGAAGAATGGCCGTCCCTTTGAATGGTCCGCTCAAGATCACGGGCAAAGTCGGAGGAGACTTGATCAGCAGCAGTGACATCGGCGGCGGGAATTTCGGCAACGAGCGGGGGATTCGGGATGAGCAACAGCTTTCGACGAAAACGGCGGGTTTCTCGGCGGCACAGCCAGAGAGACGCCTCCCTCCGAACTTCGGGAGCAACATCCGAAAAGGAGCCGATGTCGACGAATTCATTTTCGGAGCCAACGAGACAAATGTCTCGAAAGTTAAATAATGGCCGAGAGGAAAACACCTTTGGGATTGTCGGCTTCGTGGGAATGTCGTCGTCGAAGGCGGACGGAACTCGCCGAACTCCGGAGGAAGAAACTTTTTTCACAGCCTTCTTCAACTTCTTGCGGGCCATCTGGGCAAGCCCGGAAGCGGCCTGGAGTTCAGCTTCTGAAGTCTGAGGTTCGGAGGTCCTTCGTTTACGCTTCGACGATTCGAGTGATCTGGTCTTCGAAGGCTTCACTCCTGAAGATGTTCCCTCGGTGGCGGGTGACAAGTTTCGCTTCGAGGATCTAATTCGAGGGGCGTTGATTGGAGCGGCAGAGCAGCTGGCCACGGCAACGGCAGGAAGTTTAAGTTTCGGACCAGGGCTCCGAGAGCTGAAAAATTTGTCACCGCAGATCTCCGAAAAGACGCGGTTGATTTTCTTCTTGTGCTTCACCAGAGCCTTGTATGCCTTGTATTCATTCATGGTATACTCGCCTACCATGACGTTAACCTTCTTTTCAACCTCGTCCATAAAATCCTTGGCGCTCTGGCCCTCACGAAGCTTAATCCCGAACTTCGGGAAAGGAACCTGCCGATCTGCCCAGTTGACGTTGTAGTCCACGATTTCGACAGGGGACCAGCCCTTCGAGATAGGCCAGATTCGTGCGGCGACGAATTCTTCGATGATGTCGCGGCCGCCAAGTATCGTGCTGGCCAAGTGGAATGCACTCTTGCAATTTCGAATTCCTAGGGCCCGCTGATTATACTTCCCCACGTTCATTGCGGTGAGGGGTGCGATCGGACATGCCAACTTCGGCACATTGACCTTCAGGTAAAACCAGTAGGACTTCCAGTCATCTGAGAGGTTGGTCTTGCAGCAGGGAGAAATCTCGAATTCGGGTAATCCCTTGTCGGGTATTCGACGTCGGGTATTGAAAGTGCAAGACGCGTGCCGGCTATGATAGAATTGCCCGTCTTCGCCTTTCACAACTTCGGAATAATAACCGAGTTCGTAGAACCCGGTGAAGGCATCAATGGTAGGGCCGCACCCGAAAGTCTTCGAATCCAAATGAACTTTGATACTTCGAGAAAAGATGTCGGGGGTAAGCCGATGGATCTTCACCGAGAATGCGTCAAGAATCGCCGTAGCACCGGATCACAAGGGAATCGCAACCCACGGATGAAGAAGTCCCGAAAAACCACAATCTCCCCTGGCTTGGGACTGGGAATTGTTTCATCGAGTGGGGCGCGCCGGGCCCCGGTGAGAAGAATCCCGCCTTCTCGTATTCACGAATAATGTCACTCGTCACCTTCGATTCTCCGAAAGCAAGCGAGGGCGGCAGGGGGCCAGAGGTCCTTAGCATAACGAGATCCTCCACCCCAGCATCCACATCTCCGACGTCGTCGCCACCATCGGACCCAACTTCTCCGTCTTCGCGACTTCGGGAGCCGCTAGGTGATCCAGCATCTTCGGCCGGTGCAGCACGATCCGATCCTTCGGCAGGTTGGTCGAGTGGGAGACCGGCAGCGATCAACTCTTCAGTAGTCATAGGTCTAGCTGTATTTCTGACACGAGCCACCTAGCAAACATAACCGGTCGATCAATTTGAACCAACAGTCTAAGAAGAGCTACGAAAATCGTAACATCACTACACCAAAGATAAACGAACTAAGGCAACAACATAGCAAGCATAAAAGGAATACCTTAGAAAATCGCGAGAAAGGCCTGGAGTTCGGAAGTCTTCCGGTACAGAGAGCTAGTTCCGCGAAGGAAGAGAAATGTGAAAATCACGAAAGGCGCGAGAGCAGTAAAAAATTTTTTGACAGCGCCGGCACGCTATTTATAGGGCCGGGGAGGGGCAGTTTCGCGAAGCGTGCCTCGATTCAACCGCCATTTGCTCCCTGGGCGACGCGTGTCCCCTCCGACGTTCCGAGGGTGACGTTTTTTACCGAATTTCCGAAAAGTTCGTGGAATCGGATCGTCGGAGTCAACCCGCTTCCCCGAGGGGCTAGTGTTGGGGAATTCAGAAAATACATCACCCTCGAAACGTCGAAGTCTAATGGTACTCTCAAAGTATGTTTTTCGGGGCGAGTAAGATTCGCGAACGCAGAACTCGAGACCCGCGAAGTCTCGAGTTCGTGGGTGTGCGAATTCGGGAAACTTGCTTCGGCGAAGATGTGGAGTCATGAACATGCGGAAGCCCGGAACCTCAACTGTTGGCGGCTCGGATTTCGGAGATCTTCCAATTCGGGAGTCCAGTGAAGACTCTGTTCGGGGCTCAGGCGCTGGGATACGCGCGAATCTGCGGAGAAGCGAAGGCCATTTCGGGAATCAGTTAGAGACCTGATTCGGGAATTTTGGGCGAAGACATCCACGAATCACGGGAGAAGCAAAGTCAAAGTTGTAGTCCCAAAAAGTCCGGGCTTAGAGTGTGAACTAGTGGCGGACTTGTAAATATGTAAGAGGTGAAAAGACGTTCTTGTGTGTGTTCACATTAGGAATATTCTTCGAGCCGAGGGTGTTATCGGAATGTAAAAGTCCCTTCATCTCCCTATAAAAGGGGGGGCGCGAGGGCACGTGTAAACGGATTCGGTACTTTTTTGGGACTGTGCTACTTGCAGAGAGCATCGTTGTCTCTTTGCGCTCTAACCGTGTACTTGAACGTGTTGAGAACTCCACTCGTGTTTGGGTAGTTATCCGAATTTTTCGGGTATCCCCCCAACAATTGGGTACCTCTTTTAGCCATCAATATTCTCATGAATAAAGGAGCAATTCCGGCCTGGGGTGGTGCCGCGGGTGCAAGGGGATTTTACCCCTCACCACCGACACCGCCACTGCACCTTGCACCCACGGCACCACCTCAAGCCAGTCCCCGGTCCCGCCTCTCCTCCCTCTCCTTCTCACTCTGCCACCACTCCTTCAAGCCCATCCCCTTTCCTCTTCTTTTTGGCTAGCCTCCCCTTGGGCTGTGGCACCGGCGCCAGCGCTGCCATCGCCTCCCCCACCGCCAGCATGCCTCCCCAGTTGGCCTTGCCGCAGATGATCATGATTCATGCCCCCAGGCAGCGCTCGGTGCCATCGCCGGAGCGCGAGCCGCCTGCCTCCGATGTGGGCAGAGAATGCCACTAACGCGGGTAGAGACGGAGGGGATGGCAGGGCCATGAAGCAACTTAGTGAAGATGAATAAGTAGTTGAGGTTGAGGGAGGAGCTCCCGAATGCGGAGACGCGGGAGCTGAGGCCGGTCTTGACGAACTCTCACGCGAAGAAGAAACCGAACGCAGTGAGTGAGGGGATTGGGTCACCGAAGGCGGAGAAGGCCGCGATGAAGGTGAGGGTGCGACTAAGCATGGCGGCGCCGAAGGGTAGTGGCTGGGTGATGATGCCAACAATAGTGGAGAGGGGAGCTGCCCTGCAGCGCGAGCTTCGGCGGTGGTTGGGTGATAGTTGTGCCCTGCAGTGGCTTTGGCAGTAGGGCAAGGGCCGCGGAGACGGCACAATGTGCCTGAGCGGCATCGGCGCTAGTGACGAGGCGCGCGTAACCGTCGAGGGACCAGCGTGGGCCCACGTCGGTGTCGCGGGATCGAGGAACGACGCTGGTCCGAGGTGGTGGCGCGGGTGCTAGGAGTAGCGGCGGCGCCGGTGGTGCGGGCACGCCAGTGGGACCAGCGTGGAAGAGGGGAAGGGGATTTTCTCCTCACCCACTGCTGTGTGGGGCCGCAACGGCAGCCGACAGCATCAAACGGCTCCTAGGACAGAATTGCACATAAGGAATGGAAAATTACAACCAATGGCATAGAGAAAATGTCATAACTTCCGATGGCATATTGTAATGAGTTGCATTTCTCAATGTCACAAAAGGAATTTTCTCAAGTATTACCTATTGCCTGATTAGGTGGATGCAGTTTACTTATGATGAACTTTCTCAAGAAAAAAGTTTACTTATGCTGAAACATTAGTTTAATTTAGCATGGGAAAGGAAAGACGAAAAGTAGATTCTCAATAAAAAAAGGAAAGAAGAAAAGTAAAGGCAAAGGCCCTGCTGCCGGGCTTACCTGGAACACGTATGGTTTTCTTGTTGGGCTTTCCTGATCCGAAATGGAATGATCTCAGCCTTTATGTGTTATACTGCAGACTAACGCCGCCGGCCCGCTGCAACACGAACTCCAATCCCGATCGAACAGAAAGAAACCAGCAGAGCCATCCCATGGACCTCCTCCCCGAAGAGCTCCTCGCCGACATCCTCCGGCGCCTCCCTCCCCGGCCCGTCGCCGTGTGCCGGAGCGTCTCCAAGGTCCTGCGCGCCGTCATCGACGACCAGGGCCTCCTCGCCGCTCTCGCCCACCGCGTGCCTCGCGTCCTGCGCGGCGTCTTCGTCAACTACGCCGGGGAGGACCGCCCCTACTTGTTCTCCCGGCCGGAGCGCACGGCGCCGCGCGTCGACGCCGCGGCCGAGCTCGGCTTCCTGCCCGAAATCGGATGGGGGACGGTCCTGCACCACAGCAATGGGCTCCTCCTCTTCAAAGACGAGATGGCGACCAGGAACAGGGCAGGTTGCCGACGGCTGGTGCCGGTGATGTACGTGTGCAACCCAGCGACACGGAGGTACGAGGAGCTTCCCGCCGGAGAGCCCGACGGCGGCGGCTTTGGTGACAACGCCTACCTCCTCTTCGACCCGACAGTCTCACTACACTACGAGGTGATCTCCTTTGCCAATGTGCCTCGCAAGCCGAAGATTCCTATCCAACCTGACATCGACAGACCACCAGAATACCAATGCTTCAAAGACTACACGTCAGAGGAAATTGAGGACCTGCCCTCGTCGTCATTGAGGGACAAGTACGATCGTGAGGCGGAGATCAAGGGGTTGGTCGAATGGCCGCCTTCCTCGTACATGGCACAAGTGTTCTCATCGAGGACCGGCCGGTGGGAGGAAAGGGCCTATGTCCGGGAAGACGATGTTGCAGTAACCCTGTCTGATGTTTGGTCAGACCCGTGGGCACCAGGTACTTACAAGGCGCCTCGGTGCAACGCAGCATGCTGGGAAATCAGAGCATGGGATTTACTACACGACTCTTCGTTGGCATCAGCTACAAGTATGGGTGCTGCATGAAGCATCAGAGACTCGTCCAATGCCGGAGTGGCAGTTGAAGCACAAGGTTGATCTCAGGTTCTCTATTTTGCGACACTACACGCGAAAAGATAGGGAAAACATTGAGACATCATGGAGCTTGGACCGCGGAAAAAGAGTACCAAAAGATCAACTAGACCGTGGATGGGACTCTAGTGATGATAGTGTAATTGAGGAAGACGGTGTGCACGATGTTGACAGATACTATAACATGAGCTATTCCATGGACTTGTTGGGACTCCATCCAAACAAAGAGATTATTTTCTTGGGTGATTTTTTTGACGGGTTTGCTTACTACCTTGGTAGCTCCAAGTTACAATTGTTGACGCAAAATGTGCACTTAACGCCAATCACACAGCAAGCCGAAAAGCTAGCTTCGCACGCGCAGAGAGCAAATGACGTGCCAGTCAATTTTTCCTGAAAATTAACAAAAGATAAAGCAGTTAGATACCAAAGCTTGGAACGTGTCGGGTGGTACCAGACAGTTCCATATTTACGGCCAAGAAGCCAAAGCAAGATGACATATAGCTATGTAGAGCTATCTGTCAAAGAGTCACAACCACCCGGGCCATTATAAAGGAAAAAAGAATACTGCCGAATGGATGACGTAAGCATGACGACGATCGGTCTTTGTATAGGTAAAGATGCAAGTACGAAGTTATGACCGATCCCCGTGAGGTTTGTCATTAAATAAAATGAGGTAAAGCACGAACATGATCATGTATTAAATGAGCACGCATAGATCAAAGCACTAGTCTACCGCATGTCTAGTACTTTAAGATCCGTCGGGTACGATCACAAACAAATCTATCCACCGCATGATACAACTTGCATGAAAAACGTACCACTTTCCGCAAATAGATCTATCCACCGCATGATACAATCTAAATATGGAAAGCTAAAAGCATACATCACTTAAGGCACAAACAATGCACGTGGTCTACTCGTGAAAACATAACCGAATACGGCCGAACGCCCCGATCCGGGGTCCATGGAGAAGGAACAAACAAGTACCACGTGAATAAATCTATCGACCGAATTGGAAATCTAATCCACCGGATGACTAGCTCCAAAGCAACCCAAAAACCCGCATCTACCGCATGATACCCGGTTCTTTCAAGATTTATACGCACAAAGCAAGCTTGAACCCGCAACACGTGACAACCTAGATCGATTCGGTTTCGGCTATCGGAGAGCACAAGACCCACGCGTCAAAACGCGAAACCCTGCTCGTACACAGATTTTAAAAGAAGTATAGCCGATCCAAACCCATCTAGATTGGGCAAAGGTGTGTTACATGAACTAAAACATAAAGTAAAACTCATGATAACACGGGATAACTTAATGAATCTATTGGATCTTGCCAAAATCCAATAGAGCCGATAACTAGCTTCGAGCTAGATCTTAGCCTACCGCATGGCTCATGATCTAACAAGAAACCCTCTTGAACCAAGCTTGAATCTACCGCATGACACGAAGCATGGTAACAAGACTACTTGCATCGGATCTAAATCCACCGCATGATACTAGACATGATACAAGGTTGCGGTACTCACGGAGGTCGACGGATCGATTGGCCCTCTCGAAGAACTCGACGACACGACAAGGACTCTAGGGTTTGGCGTAAGGCCGGTGTGTATTGATGAATGAACGTGTCTCCGTTACATACATCCGGGGATCGTATTTATACCCTGCCGATTACAATTGCGAATGGATTCATTGCCTTACTAAACTCGATCGCCTATCCATCCATTCGCTTCCTCGATTGAGCCACGTCACCGTCCAATCCCGCAAAATCGGCTCTCTTGTTCCTTTGCCGAGCCGGGAGCGGATAGCCGACCGCGGATCCTTCGCCGAAAATCTCTCGAAAATATCTTTCCTTCCACCGGACGGACTCTTTTTCGAATCGGACCCACATGTCATACTCCTTACCAAATTTTGGTGTTAACACATGCCCCTTCAATTGTGGGATAAAAGTAATTTTGTTCCACAATTGACTCTAGCCACGAATCCTTGAGCCGGACACTGTCAACACTTGTTCTTCGCAATCCGCCGGATTCTTCGTTCGCATCCAACCCTAGATCCCCTTCGTTCCGAGCTCGAATCTCCAATGGCAACTCGGAACCAAGCTGCTCGGGTAAATTCACCCCCTCCAAACCTTTGTTCGGCATTAGGTTTTCAATTTTACCCGAGATTTTCCTCTTCCGCTCTCCTCCGAGAACCTTCTCTCGCTCTTCTGATTCCTATTGAGGCCAATTCGCGATCTTATTATCTTGGTCCCGAAGGGAATCCTGACCCTCGAGATTTTATTGCCGCTGAATCTCAGAGAATCCCTTTCAAGGTAGCTTTATCTCCACCTCCCCAGTGGCAAGATGCGTTCAAGAACTGGCCTTTGCCCCCAATTGCGAGCCGGAAGACTTGGTATCGGAGGATTCTTGCGGATAAGAGTGGATTGACCAATCTGGATGCTCTCCGCATTGCTCAATGTCTGGAGTTATCCGTAGCTGAGACACCCAAGAATGAAGATCTTCTGATAGCCGCATGCCACTTCTGGTCAAATGGCGTCAACGCCTTCCTTTTTGGGCATGGCCCAATGTCTCCAACCTTGGCCGATGTGTACATGATCACCGGCCTTGACATCACCGGGTCTGTCCAGCCTTGGAACTTCAAAAATTCCTCACGCCAGACAGGGGTAAAGCCAGGGAATGGCTACAAGAATTATATTTCGAAGCACATGAGAGATAATCCCCTTGGCGAAGTTGAATACAGAGCCTTTTTGAACATGTGGTTATGCAGATTTGTCTTCTGTGGCAAGGCCAACTAACCCACTTTGAATCATATCGCAATGGCGATCCATCCGGCTAGTGGCAATCGCCTTCCTCCGGGAAAATTCCTCTTGGGCGGTGTATACCATATGCTTCATCAGACCGTTACCCAAATGTACACCGGCCGGAGAGGATAGCATGCGTCAATGGCCCTTGGTGGTTTGTTCAAATTTGGCTGCAGCTCCACATGCATCAGATTGTAGTCGTCGACTTGAACTCCAGATTCTTCCCCTGGTCCAATCCCCCCGAAGGAGAGCTTCAAGTTACCAGAGGATGCCAAAACTATGGAGAAGCAGCTTCAACTGTTATCGTTCAGCAGGATATCATCCAGCTCTTCGAGTTGTTCTTCAAAGGCTTCTCCAATCCTCTTTGGCTTCCTTATCTAGGCAATGACACTCTGACCTTCCCTGTCGAATTCTCTTTTGAGCCCGGCCATCAAGATAGGGGATTTTTGGAGATCTTTAATATCATAATCCGCCCATGCATATTACGGCCGAGTTCAATGGAGGGAGGCGGAATATCGTACTTATGAGTACTACCGGCCCAATGTAATGGCCGGGCAACTTGGATGTGGCCGGATGCCCCCAAGATTGTTTCGCATGAATTCCTCAAGCCCCGGGGAGGAAATCAAAGAAGCGATGCGATGCAGAAGTTTTCAACTATGTGTGCGGTCCTACTGTCTACACATGTCCTTTTGTGCCCACAACCATAGTTCACCCTACCTTCGGCCCACGGTGGCAAGAATTTCATGACCATATCTTTACCGAACCCTGTTCATGTATTACGTGCGAGTTAATATCCGACTTTCCTCGCCAACTTCGGAGGTAATACAATGAGCCCTTAGATTAAACCTTCCTCTCTATTTATGGTCCCGACCTTCATTTTCCGTCCACGGATGACGGTACTCGCCCCTCGAGCCGGGGTAATCACCTATAATGCCGAAGGCCCAATTTCGACAGACGGGGGTTTAAATCCACAACCCCGCATCAACTAATGGCCGGGTATGCTACCACCGATCCCGGCCTTTCTAGCCTTGCGTCGACGGGGAGGCAAGGTCTGCATCTGATTGCTCCTCCAAGTGCTAAAAGGAGGAGAACTATCAAGAAAGTGCTGATTGAGGTAAACCCCTTTACCTTCTTGATTACTGGGTCACTCTGTTCTTGATGGATCATATCATTGTGTATTTTCAGACCAGAGCCCAACATTCTTCAGAACCAGCACCTGCCAATGCTCCATCCACTGGTATGACCTTTACTGTCCTTTCTCAAGGATGAGCACTGGCACTTACTCTTTCAATTGGACACTTGCAGAAGAAGCTGTGGGAGAACAGCTCGTAGATGTTCCGGTGGTTCAACAGGCGAGTCCATCCAGGGTTGAGTTACCCATCCCGGTGGAGATCTCATCCTCATCACCTTCTGCAGAAGCAATCAATTCTCCGAGAGATGAATCTCCCAACTCAACCGGAGCCGACAAATTCCCCGGGGTGCCATCGCCTATTGGTCGAACAGAGATAGCCAATTCACCGGAGGCGGCGGACCCAACTCCTCTCCGGCCCGTAAACCCACGAGCTGCCAATGCCCGCATCGGCACCCCTTAGCTCAGAAGTTTCGGCTCTTCCTGGAGCGTCCTCTTCACCTGCGATTGCCTCTACTCAAGAAACCAGCCATGAGGTAACCACCCGCACTCAATTCTGGTGCCTTGGTGTTTAGTATCCTTAATTCGGCAGTGTTGTTTATCAGGATCAAGTTCTATCATCGACGAGCTTGCCATCAGAGAGCAATCCAACTGCTGAGGTGACGGAAGGGGTATTCCAGCCGCTGCCAAACGAATTGCTATCCAAGCTCACAGAAATTGCTGCCTGGCTAGAGAAAGATGCTCAGGACCAGTTCAATGATCTCCATCATTTCGAAGAAATGTTTGAACCCATTAGTCAAGAACTCCCTGAAGACATCAGGGCTTCTCTGTCATCCGTCTATGACTTAGAGCCCCTTTATGTACCCTTGAGGCGCGCCTGGAGGAAATTGCGCTCCCGTCCGGCCATTGAGAAAAGGAAAAGCGATGCCGAACAAGCCATGAACGGGGCACAATCTCAAGCAGAGAACCAAAAATATGCACTGGCTAACCTGCAAGCTTCTTATGATCTGAAAGCTGCTAGGAAGGCTGCTCTAGAGGCCGAACTGAGAAGCTTGTCAGCGGAGATGGAGATTGACCAAAGGAAAATAGCCGAACTTCCTGGATTGATGGCGAAGACCCAAGCGGAAGTGGAGTCGGCTGTCACCAGAATAAAGCAATGCGATGCGGAGCTCACTGACCTATCTGGTGCCCAAAAAGACTGCCGGGAGATCTTTGGACAATTCCCGTTTGATAATATCCAATGTTCGTCGTGTACTCGCCAAACTCCCGAATGCCCGAATTCTTATTGATGTACAATTGAACCGGTCGCTCTCGTAATACCTCCTTGTGATTTGCTTCCTTTCTTTTGCGTACTTTTGTAATGTTTGAACGACCCATTCGGCGGTGAAACGCTAACTCCCGAACGACACCCCGAGTTCCTTTAGCCGAACCAATCGACTTGCGCACGGTCCGGCTTAGAACTCCAAACGACTCGCCGGCGGGCTAGTCAAGGAAATCTTTCCACCTTCCGATTTCATTGGGACGTGCGCCACGATCCACGCCCACGACTCGAAGCCACGATTCACCCCCGCCGGGCCTATAAATGTTGCCATAGGTGCCCCTAGCTCTCCACCAGGCCTTCTAGCTCTCGAATCTTTGCCAATCTTTAGCCTTCTCGCAAACAGTACACATCCCAAACCACAATGGTGCGCCGCCTCAACCACCGCCGTGCCTCCGACGAGGCCGAGGGGAGCAGCGCTAACGCGCGCAGGCGGTGATGACCGTCAACTTCTCCTCTTCGATCCTTCTCTTGATCTTCTTTTGCCTTGACAATCACCTCCCTTTTGCAGGTTGATTCAGTGGAATCCGCCTCGCGCGCCGACCAATCAACCCCTCCCAGATGACTCTTCGGAGTCCGATGGCCACTCCCCGGTACCGTACGGGGAAGCAGACGCCATCCGCTACAAGGAGGAGTTAGAGGCGTCCCGTCGCGAACTGGAGGACGTCTCCAAGAAAGCGGGCGTGGCCGAGTTAGAATGGGAGGACCAGCGCAAACAACTGCTGGAGGCCATTGACGGTATGGCCCTGAGATTGATTCTTGGTCCAGCTCGGCCTTTGATGCTAATCCCTTCGTTTGTCTTTTGCGGCCGCGACGTCGAGCTCGACCGCCAAAGATGCCGGTAGAGCAATTGGCCGAGAAGGTGAATGCCCACGGCGACACGCGGCGGAGCGCCCGGCCGCAGGTGGAGCGCCGCGTCGACGAGGTGGCCGTTCATGGCGTTCGCACGGGCACTACCTTGGGCCCGGCCGCGATGGCGACGCATACGGACGTCGACTACTCCACCGGGCCGCGTGGCTTTCGGGCGGCGCGCGGAGGATATCGACGAGATCGAGCTCATCCCCTGGAGCGCCTCGACGGCCACGGCGACGCCATTGCCGAAATTACCCATCCCCGGTCCGTGTTGAACGAGGCTCTTTGACTAGATTGTACTAGGGATGTGTAAATGTCGGCAATATATGATGAACTTTTGAATTCTGCATTTGTTCCGTGATGTCTCCCTTCGCATTTGCATCCGTGAATTTTGTCTTCTTTGAATGCATGCGGGAAGCTGTCTTTAGCCGAACGCGCGCGAACAAGCGCCCCCTCGGTGCAAGATCCACAAAGGATCCCAATTCGGCAATCCGCAAACACCGTTCAAAAGAAAACCCTTCGCACTCGGTGGAAACCCCCGCCGCTTGGTATTCCAACAGGTGTGTCGCGCGCATCATCACTCCCAATGCGCCTCCTTGGTCAATAAAATAGCCCGTGGGGTGCTCTGCAAATCCACTCGCACACTCCTCCATCATTTCTCGTCTCTTCCCCTGCTGCTAGAGGAAAAAACCCCAACGCCATGGACAAGGGTAAACAACCTCAGGGGAGCGGCTCATCAAGGAAGCGTACGATTCGGAAGTGAGTTCTCTCTTGATCTGCTCCTCGTTCTCCTGCTTGATCTTGCGCTTCATGTTTTCTTCTCGTCTTTTCAGCCTTGATTTGCTTCCTGAAGAGGTCATCGGGACCGAAGATGTTCCTGAGTACATCTCCTCCGATTCCTCCCCTGAAGCAGAGGACGCCACGCCTGAGCAGAGGGCCATTCATCGAGCGCGCGCCGTGCCGGCACCTGGAGCGTGACCTCAGGGACATGTCCGTCCGCTGCCAAGCCGAGCGCGAGCGTCGCATGGCGCTGGAAGCGTTAGTAGGGGGTAAATGCTTCTGACTCCTTCATGTTTGCATCTGGATTTCTTGCCCCTAACCTTGATTCCTCTGCTCCAGATGTTTCTGACGGGTACAGCAACCTGAAGGCGGCTTGGGATAGCTTGGTAGAGGCCGCCAATCACGGTCATCCTCGTGCGTTCCAAGTCGCCGTCACGGTGGTCCTAGAACAACTGAAGAGGGAGCGACGGCCGAAGAAGCAAAGAAAAGATTGAATCATACTTTCGCTTCTTTCTCCACGCCTTCGCTTCCCACCCCTTGGGGGACTTGACCCTCGGGGCTGCTATATGTAATCCCGCAAGAAACGGTCGTAATGTAGTATTGAGCTAAGGGCAATGCATCCAGGCACTGGCCATCTTCTTTTGTTCATGGATATTGTTCTAAAGGCGGCCTCATTCTTGAGTGCCGGCTATTTTTTGTGCCAGATGCGTGTAATCATCGATCGATCTCAATGCTAGGATAATATTTCTTCAGATATCTCCCATTTATCGCAGCGGAAAACTCTTCTCCCAGCAAAGTTTTCAATATGTATGCATTACCGAGGACGCATCGACCACACGAAAAGGCCCCTCCCGGTTAGGGGACCATTTGCCGAATTCATCGTATTTAGTTCCAATCGGCGGTAGCGCTTTCCAAACTAGATCGCCTTCTGCGAATTGCTTTACCTTTACTTTCTTGTTATAGTATTTGGCGACCCGCAGCTTGTTTTTCTCGATGTTCTCCAGGGCCCTGAGACGGATCATATGCAAATCTTCTAACTCATCCATCATTAGGCCACTGTAATCCTTGGAGCTCAAATCGTTTTGCAGCACTACTCTCCTTGACTCTGATTGCATTTCCCAGGGCAGGATCGCGTGATGCCCGTAAACCAATTCGTAAGGAGAAGTCTTTGTAGCTCCATGGGGGGCCATTCGGTAAGCCCACAACGCTTCACTGAGTACCGAATGCCACCTCCTTGGCTTCTGATCGATTTTCTTCTCGTATCGGCTTGATCATGATCTTGTTAGAAGCCTCGCCCGACCATTAGCACGGGCGTAATATGGAGAAGAATTAAATAACTTGATTCCCATGCTTTCGGCAAAATCTCTAAATTCCAATGACACGAATTGTGCCCCTTGGTCAGTGGTAATCGTCCGAGGGATCCCAAATCGATAGATGATGTGTTCCTTGACGAACTCGATCATGTTTTTCGACGTCACTTTCTTCGGTGGGACCGCCTCGACCCATTTGGTGAAGTAGTACGTAGCCAAAAGCACGAACTTATGCCCCTTGCTAGACGGCGGATTTATTTGGCCAATCAAGTCTATACCCCGGCCCACGAATGGCCATGGCTTGATGATGGGATTCAATGCGATGCGGGGACCCTTTGAATATTCCCGAACCTCCGGCAATCTTGACACCCCTTGTAATACTCAAAGCGGTCCTCTAATATCGTCGGCCAAAAGCATCCGGCTTGCCTAATAACCCATTTCATCCGATAGGCCGATTGGTGCGCTCCACATATCCCATCGTGCACCTCGCTCATCATGTTCTTGGCTTCTTTCGGACCCGGGCATCGTAGCAATACTCCATCTAATGATTTATAGAATAAATTATCATCCGGAAAGAACGAACTTGATTGCCTTGTACCGAGCTTCCTAGAGACTTTTCGGGATGGATCTCTCAAATAATCAACGATCTCTTTCCTCCAATCATCTTCTATAAGATCCGCCCCTAGTGCACTCACCCTGCGGCAAATGCTTCTTGACTCTCTTTATAACCGAGAGGCGCTGCGAGCCGGCTTGTTTGCTTCCTCGTTATGCTCTCTAGGAATGTCTTGTAGGGTTACCGGTGGAAAGCCCTTCAAGATTTCTCTCGCATTCCTCGTAGTAACTCCTCGGCGCCTCGCTCGCACTCGTATTGGCCGTTCAATTGCTTGATGACCAACTCGAATCTCCATAGATTTCAGGCCGAAACGGCCCCGGCTTCTCTCAAATATTGAAGCCCTCGAAGCGAGTGCCTCGTACTCGGCCACGGTTATTTGTGACGGTGGGTTGTATAGGAATGGCGAATTCAAACATCTCACCTGCGGGAGAAATTAGTAAGATCCCTACTCCCCCACCTTTGCCACATGATGACCCATCAAAAAATAAAGCCCAAGGGGTAATTTCAAGCGAGATCAAGCGAAGGGTCACGATGTTCGGTAATAAAATCGGCAATGACACGACCTTTGATGGCTTTTGCCGATTCGAACTTCAACTCGAATTCGATAAAGCTAAAATCCATTTGCCAATCCGTCCATTCAAAATTGGCATAGATAACATATGTTTTATCACATCAAACTTCGAGTATACGGTGCATTCGGCATTCAACAAGCGATCTCGAAACTTTGTACATGAGTAGTATACGCAAAGACACAGTTTTTCCATAGCCGAATACCTGGTTTCAGGATCAAGTAATTTTCGGCTAAGGTAAGCTACTACCCGCTCCTTTCCTTCGAATTCTTGAATAAGGGCCGATCCAATGGTTTGGGTATCGGCCGCCACGTACAACTTGAAAGGCTTGTTTAGCTGAGGAGGAACCGGCACGGCGGCTCCTTCATGTCTTGCTTGATCTCGTCAAAAGCCTTTTGTTGTTCGTCGCCCCATGTGAATTTCGATCTTTCTTTAGCTTCGGCAATGGAGAGAATGGCAACACTTTTCGCGATAAATTTGAGATGAATCTTCTCACGAAGTTGATCTTGCCGAGCAGTGATTGCAATTCCTTGAGGTTGGTTGGAGGAGCGACCTCATCAATGGCTTTCATGCTCTTTTTGCCAACTTCGATTCCCCCTTCGTGGACCAAAAACCCCAAGAACTCTCCAGCTGATACCCCAAATGCACACTTGTTTGGATTCATCTTTAGGCCATGCTTCCGGGTGCATTCCAAGGTCTTCTTCACATCTTCCAGATGGGTGTCATGACTTAAGGACTTGATCACTACGTCATCGATGTAGATTTCCACAGTTTTGCCGATCAACTCATGAAAAATGTAATTCATGGCCCGCTGATAGGTTGCACCGGCATTTTTCAACCCAAATGTCATGACGATCCATTCAAATAGGCCTATATGACCAGGACATCTAAAGGCCGTCTTCGAGATGTCTTCTATTGCCATAAAGATCTGATTGTATCCCGCGTTGCCATCCATGAAGCTAATCACCTTGTGCCCGGCGGCGGCGTCAATCAACAAATCGGCAATAGGCATCGGGTATCCATCCATGGGAGTAGCTCTGTTTAGGTCCCCGAAGTCTATGCAAACTCTCATTTTTCCATTCTTCTTATACACGGGGACGATGTTAGAAATCCACTCCGCATATCCGCATGGCCGAACGAAGTTTGCGTCAAGTAATCTTTCGATCTCTTTCTTCACATCGGCCAACACTTCATCCTTGTAGATTTTCCGGGGCGGTTGCTTATATGGTTTGAAACCGAGGCTTGATCGGCAACCGGTGCTCGACGATGGAACGATCCAATCCGGGCATCTCCGAGTAATCCCGGGCGAAGCAATCTTTATATTCTTTGAGAAGCTCAATTAAGTTCCCCCGAAGTCGGCCGCAAATTTGCACCGATGAACGTCGGCCTTGGCTTATCACCGCTTCCAATGTCAACCTCTTCCGGCTTATCGGCCGACATGAATCCTCGTCCTAACTTGCCATCGGTGCCATCCACGGGGTTCTCCATTAAAAATTACTATAAGAGCCGACCGCTTGAATCGGTACGTTGGTCACCGCCGACAGGTTCAACGGGACCTTCTCCCCGGTCCTTCCCCGAGAAGCAATCGATGCCTTGGTACTCCCCGAAAGGCTGGTTCCATGTTGGCCACGCTCACGGAGTCATCCGCCCGGACGACCTCGATCTCGTCATCCACCCACCTTGGATAAGCTGTTGATGCATGGTGGATGGGACGCGGCGATTGGCGTGAATCCGGTCCCGCCCAAGCAGCGGCGTAGGCTCCCTTGCCTTCGATGACAAAGAAGGTGGTGAGCGGCGTCTTGGACCCGATCGTCAAGTCCACGTGAGCGCATCCTTTGGTGTCCGAGGGATTCCGGCGAAGTCGTTCGGGATGATGCTTGTAGGTGTCGGATCGCTCGGGGTCATGCCAAGCTTCACGAAGGTGGTGTACGACATTACGTTGATTGCCGCGCCACCGTCGACGAACATCTTGGTCAATGGCTTGCCATTGACGTACCCCCTCAAGTACAGCGGCCTCATATGGCGATTCTTGGCCGGCTTGTCGAAGACGGCCTGCTTGGCAAGCACCAGCTGCGCCATCATCTCCTCGGGCTGCTCGTCGTCAAAGGAAGCTTCCTCCTGCATCACCTGGTTAGCGGGAGCCATGAACTCGTTCGGCAGGAAGTATACCATGCATGTAGGGGCCGAACGCTTCGATCCTTACGGTCGGTCCTTGGGGCGCCACTTCGCCTCGTCGGATCCCCGCTTGCTTCATCTCGCGGTTCCTCAAGCGGCCGGACCCGCCTCTTCTGGCTCCTGCGTAGGCCGGGCGGGCACCACTGCCCCTTCTGCCAGACGTGGACATCCTCGTCCTCTTCCCTGATCAGCCCACCGAGATCGGCTTGGCGCTTCCTGGGATGATC
Source organism: Cenchrus americanus (assembly GCA_947561735.1). Lineage (NCBI taxonomy): Eukaryota > Viridiplantae > Streptophyta > Magnoliopsida > Poales > Poaceae > Cenchrus > Cenchrus americanus. Next base: position 253,983,842 of record OX387245.1, read on the forward strand.
AATGATTTCAATTTTTTGCCGCCGATCCCCATTCGGGTGGATCCTTCCAAGTCTTTCATGGACGGATCGGCGATTGGCAGTTTCCTGCCTGTACTCAACATATCTGTCGCTGCATTCAGGACAGTTCCTTAATGTGGGCAGCTTTAGGCCCTCATTCCAGCAGTGCCTGAAGAAGGCGCACCCCCAGTGGGCGCGCTCCTGCTCGCGCGTGTCTTTGTTCTTGATTCCATCTCGCGCGCCTCCTCTTCGACCTCGCGCTGCTCCTCCTCGTGACGACGCTTTTGGTAGCGCTCCTTTTCCATGCGGCGCGCCATTTGTTGAGGAGAATGCGTGACGTCACCTTGGGTTTAGGCACGGACGATTCCCCAATCTCGATGTGGCTCTTGAGAACGCGGGGGCGTCGCCCGCACTTGTTCTAGGGTCACCGGCGCTCCGGTCAACCGATCCATCTTGCTTGGACTGGCCGAGGTCGGGACCTTGACTTTCCCCTTCTCTTCGGGCGTTATCGCATTGATAGAAAAGCCGAGCATGTTACGAGGGAAGGGGTGGCCATCCGGCTTCATCTTGTTATCGAACTTGAGGTGCCCCTCCTGGATAGCCTTACGGATCCTCATCCGAAGACCCCGCAATCGTTGATGGAGTGCGAGTCCCTGTCATGGAAGCCGCGGTAACGTTTTGCTTTGACTCCATCGGGGCCGAAGCATAGAGTGCCCTTCGGGCGGCTTGATTCGGCCTTCCTTTACCAAGAGCTCAAACAACTTATCAGCCTTTGTGATGTCGAAGTCGTAGGTCCCTTTGGTCCGCCCGACCCACCGCCGATTCATTGTCAAGGGCTCTTTACCCCACAAGATCTCCTGCGGCCTATCTCCAATTCGTCGTCGAATCCTCGCACAAGTCGGCCTTGTCCAAGAATTGGTTGTAGATGTCGGCGATGTCATCTTTGCTTGCCAAACTTGGGGTCCTTCTTGAGGCCATATGCCCGATTGCTCATCAAGGATAACTTCGCGATAGTTGGCCCAAGTTTTCAAACTCCATCCCAAATAGCTTCTCGCGCACGGTTGGCAACATCCCGGCGACGGCCATATCGCCGGTCGATCGTCGGCAAGTTCAATGAGAAGCACATGCCCTTGACTTCTCCGAGTCTTCTAAGAAACTCCAGCGGTGTTTCGCTGTGCCTTTGCTTCAGGGTGGCGAGATCAATCAACTTCTTCTCAGAACTGCCGCTGAAGTAATGAGCGTGGAATTTACGCTCCAAATCCTTCCACCTGGCCACTGATTCAGGCGGCAAGGACGAGAACCACTGAAAAGCTGGACCCGTCAGCGAGGCGGGGAAGTAGCGAACCCTGAACGCCTCCTCGGCCGAACATTCCCCAAGCTGCATGAGGTAACGGGCGATGTGCTCGACCGTGCTTGTCTCGTCCTGCCCAGAGAACTTTGTGAATTCCGTCGGCGGCTTCACCCTCGGTGGCAGGAGCACGTTATAGTACCATTCGCGGGAACGGTGGCACCGTAGGTGGGGCCCCGCATCTTTGGCTTGAGGCCGAGGCGATTCGCATCAATTCGGCCATCTTGCGTGCTAGGGCGTCTTCCTCTTGAGTGCCTGCCGGCCGGCGCGTACCCGGGTGCGGGAAGGCATCGAACGCTCCGTAATTTCCCACTTCATGATAACCACCGCCGTACAAATTCCTCGCGGAGCCGGTTGGTCGACGGAGCTATTCTTCGGCGGGGTCGAGTGGGGCCCCGGATGAGCCGAACGCTAGGTCTCCGTACGTAGGCCGGTACGGATTCGGCTGTTGCACGGGGCCGACCCGTCTTTGCTCCGTGGTGGCGGCGAGGATTGGTTGACCTCACGAAGCTTGCAACAGAGGCTGAACCGGCGCCGCCCCCGGCGCCTGCGGAGGGGGGTTGGAACGTTTGGCTTCGGAGCTTAGAGGAGGAGGTTGCCGCACCCGGCTCCGTAGCGGCGGGCTGAGAGCTTGATTCTCCCAGCTCCATGGTGCTCTTTCCTGCGGACGCCCTCCCGAACGCTTGCCCCGCGCCCGGGCCAAAGAGGGCCACCATCATCTGCTGGAGTGATCCGAGGAAAGCCTGGTTGTGCTTGGTGAGCATGTCGTCTACCGACTCCTGGAACATCCGTGCGCATTCCTCCTTCTCCTGTTGGGTTGAGGCATCGCTCTCTCCCGGCAGCAGCACTCTGGGCAGGTCATTCTTTAGATACGGTACACCACTTCGATTCTTCTTAAACGACATGAGACACTTTTGCTGAAATTGATTCACGGCGTCTAAGAGCCGCGTCTTTGCTACGGAGAAAGCTCTTCGATGTTGACATCCAGGAGGTCTGAGACTTCAGGCATCTTGAACCAATTCGATTTGTATGGTCCCCACCGGCGTGCCAAAAAGTGTGTTGACGCAAAATGTGCACTTAACGCCAATCACACGGCAAGCCGAAAAGCTAGCTTCGCACGCGCGAGAGAGCAAATGACGTGCCGATCAATTTTTCCGAAAATTAACAAAAGATAAAGCGAGTTAGATACCAAAGCTTGGAACGTGTCGGGTGGTACCGGACGGTTCCATATTTACGGCCAAGAAGCCAAAGCAAGATGACATATAGCTATGTAGAGCTATCTGTCAAAGAGTCACAACCACCGGGCCATTATAAAGGAAAAAAGAATCTTGCCGAATGGATGACGTAAGCATGACGACGATCGGTCTTTGTATAGGTAAAGATGCAAGTATGAAGTTATGACCGATCCCCGTGAGGTTTGTCATTAAATAAAATGAGGTAAAGCACGAACATGATCATGTATTAAATGAGCACGCATAGATCAAAGCACTAGTCTACCGCATGTCTAGTACTTTAAGATCCGTCGGGTACGATCACAAACAAATCTATCCACCGCATGATACAACTTGCATGAAAAACGTACCACTTTCCGCAAATAGATCTATCCACCGCATGATACAATCTAAATATGGAAAGCTAAAAGCATACATCACTTAAGGCACAAACAATGCACGTGGTCTACTCGTGAAAACATAACCGAATACGGCCGAACGTACCGATCCGGGGTCCATGGAGAAGGAACAAACATTACCACGTGAGTAAATCTATCAGACTGAATTGGAAATCTAATCCACCGGATGACTAGCTCCAAAGCAACCCAAAAACCTGCATCTACCGCATGATACCCGGTTCTTTCAAGATTTATACGCACAAAGCAAGCTTGAACCCGCAACACGTGACAACCTAGATCGATTCGGTTTCGGCTATCGGAGAGCACAAGACCCACGCGTCAAAACACGAAGCCTGCTCGTACACGGATTTTAAAAGAAGTATAGCCGATCCGAACCCATCTAGATTGGGCAAAGGTGTGTTACATGAACTAAAACATAAAGTAAAACTCATGATAACACGGGATAACTTAATGAATCTATTGGATCTTGCCAAAATCCAATAGAGCCGATAACTAGCTTCGAGCTAGATCTTAGCCTACCGCATGGCTCATGATCTAACAAGAAACCCTCTTGAACCAAGCTTGAATCTACCGCATGACACGAAGCATGGTAACAAGACTACTTGCATCAGATCTAAATCCACCGCATGATACTAGACATGATACAAGGTTGCGGTACTCACGGAGGTCGACGGATCGATTGGCCCTCTCGAAGAACTCGACGACACGACAAGGACTCTAGGGTTTGGCGTAAGGCCGGTGTGTATTGATGAATGAACGTGTCCGTTACATACATCCGGGGATCGTATTTATACCTGGCGATTACAATTGCGAATGGATTCATTGCCTTACTAAACTCGATCGCCTATCCATCCATTCGCTTCCTCGATTGAGCCACGTCACCGTCCAATCCCGCAAAATCAGCTCTCTTGTTCCTTTGCCGAACCGGAGCGGATAGCCGACCGCGGATCCTACCGCCGAAAATCTGCGAAAATATCTTTCCTTCCACCGGACGGACTCTTTTTCGAATCGGACCCACATGTCATACTCCTTACCAAATTTTGGTGTTAACAACAATATCTAGGGACATTTTACCCTACAGAATGTTGGCATTCCATGGTTGCTGCTGCACAGGAGTCATTCATTTACACTCCATGCATGGACGATTTGCTTCCTAATGAAGGTGAAGACCTAGAGGAGCTGGTGGACACTGATGAGGACGGAGACCTAGAGGAGGAGGTGGAAACCAATGAGGATGAATACCAAGAGGAGGAGGTGGACACCGATGAAGATGAATACTTAGAGGAGGAGGAGGAGGAGGTGGTGGGCATTGATGAAGACAAAGTCCTAGAGAAGGAGGTGGTGGGCATCAATGAAGATAATAAATACCTAGTGGAGGAGGAGGTGGACAGTGATGAAGACCAAGATGAAGGTGGGTGAAGAATGAAGAATTAATAGTCACTTATATTTAATAGTTAATATGCTGAGTCCTAGAGAAAACTTAGGACCTGTTTGGTTGCTCGCATGTGTCTATCCTGGTCGTATGGGCCTGGCTCACTAAAGCCAGGCTGAGTGGATGCACGTTCTGTTGTTTGGTTTCTTACATGCCTGTAGCTTGTTTCGGAAGAGACGTTGTTTAGTTGATGGTATGAGTATAAGTCATGCAACAATAATGTTAATAGCATCATTAACTATACTAATGTTGCATGCGCCGAGCTTGGCTCACCAGGAACGGTCGAATCCCTCGTTTCTTGGGGGCCAGGCCCAACGATCCTTTTTGCATCCAGCCAACTAGGTCGCCAGGGTAAATCAGGCAAGCAAACACATGCACCCTCATGTGGCGAGTCTGGCTGAGCTCGGTGCGGGACACCAAACAGCCTCTTAATTGATCACAACTAGTTGACTTCACTTTTGGAAATATGTTAATTTTCTAACATCTATCACCATGTTTGGATAAGTTGGTCAAGACATGACTTGATGACCAAATTGGTAGGTGCCGATATGAATTAGCAAGAGGATGGCCCGATCTTCAAGGCAGTAGGTTCAAGAACAAAGGATAAATTGTTGTAGAACAGCGGATAAATGCTTTATACCTAACCAAGGTTGGTTGTGACCAAACGATGGGGAGAGAGGTGCCGAAACCGCGAAGACTTCAACTCGATCTTCGAATGCTGCAGCATCACAAGTCTGAACTAATCCACACAATACGACGCAACCGAACAGAAGCCATATAGCACAAAGTAGCGGACCTCAGAGAGATCTCTTCACAAGTCCAAGAGGAACAAGGAAGAACAGGGGTTGTGCAAGGTACTCAGCAGCATCGGCTGCGACAAACCATATGAGGCTATCAAGTCATGATTATCAAAACTTAGTTTTCGGTAGTACAGTACATAGGGGGTATTTAGTTGGGTGTAAATTCGGGATGGAAATGAAAAGGCTAAGTATGTGAAAAGTCTCCATGAACACATGGCTGTTGGCCTTCTGTGCAGCCTCTACTAAATATGTCATAACTTTTTATTGGAAAGTCCAATGGACATGCAGTTTGTTGCATTGGAAAGATTACTTCAAGACCGTTCCATCAAGTAGCCATGGAGCTCTAGAGATATCAAGACCAAAGAGTTATGGTCAGTTCATTATGCAGGTCCAACTTGGTCTGAAGTGGTGGTCCAAAATTGATCGTGGCTTGTAGGTTCGAACTGACCATGGCTTGCAGGTTCAGACTAGTCGAAACTGGTCCATTTCTTCTTGTTTGCTTTATTTCCAAGTGTAGCTGCACCATCCTCTTCACATATATACCTAAGTACAACTAATGTAGAACATTTAGGTAGTATAACATTCTTCGATGTGTTAAAGTTAATTTTAGTAAGGAAACCATGCAACTTTTGTTGGAGTTTCTTAGCATGGTTGCACAAAATTGATCATTGAAGCACATAAGCTTGTGTTTTGTTTGTTCTTGTGTAACATGTCTTGCACTTGATTCTTGATGCTTATATGAAGGTAGACTCGACATAACCGACACATCCGGTGTGACTAAGGCATCAAGGTTACATATGGCCGAGATGTCCTCATCATCCTCCCCTCTTGAAAAGGAGTCGTCCTTGACTCTATTGTGTAACCTGAGACATGACATGTGCACATCATCCTCAAGGATTCCATATGTTTTGATCTATAATCATACAATCAAAGTAGTAGCTTTTCCATATGTAAGCAAGAAGGATTGAAATTTATTTTAGCTATCACCATGGATAGTGGTCTGACAGTGATGGCTGCTAGTGTCCATATGTATAATGTCCATATGTAATACTAATATTTCTCCCCTTCTCGAGGAGAAGCTACTCCAAGCTTTTCATAACCTAAATAAAGATTGCACAAAATGGAAAAAATATATGCATGGTATATGAATAGTGTTGACGGTTAAATAACGCGTCAAGTTACGATCCCCAAGCACATGGGTCGGTTGTAGCTTTTCCCTTAGAGTTTTCCCCCATGGTTAATCAATCCGTGGAACAAGTGGATTGCTATGCTCAACTGAGCACTAATGTTGTTGATTTAAAGCTCTTTATCAAATATGTGTAAGTAAGGAACTTAATCTAATTTAATCTAGGTTAAAGAAGACAAAGTAGAGAGTGATGGAAAGGCGATCTCACTAACGTAGAACGTTTGTCCAAGGGATCTAGGATCACTTGAAGATGTAACCACCTAGCAAGAACAACCTGATCTAATCTATCAAAGGTAAAAGAGCACGGAGTCCAACCCTTTCCCTCTCGCATACTAGTCACTACACGAGGGTAATCCGTGATCGAACACCAAGTGCACAAGACGTTGATGTGTTCTAGGCATTCATGATCAAAGGTGTGAACCAAGTTCATTATGTTTGCCCTCCCGCGCACTATCACTACACGACGGTAATCGCATAAAGAACAAAAGGAACACGATAGCGAATCTACGAGCGATGCATCCCCAAAGCTAGCCGGCCGACCAATAAGATTAAAGCACCATCAACATGAACATGAATATGATAGCAAAAGATTCAAAACATAGGTTTAGTGATTGCAACTCAAGATCCCCCTTTAACCCCTAGGACAAACAAGGACTTTACCCCATAATGTTACTCATTGTAGCATTGATCATTGTATAGAATCCCCCAAAGTAGATGAAGGCCATGAGTGCTCCCTTCGCGACCCAATCTGCTTCTTGTTCTCGGTCTTGTAGCGGCGGATCACCAATGATTTTTTTGTGGCTTTCGGCCAAGGGGCTATAAATAGCACGAGAGGCGGCAAGGTCAAAGGGGGCGTCAAATCGGGCCCAGAATGGGCTGGGCCAGTCGGCCCAGGCCGGTCGGCCCGGGCCCGTTTCGGCCCCGGTTGCTTCTCCAACAATTTCCTATTTGTGTGCACTTGCATGTGGGCCTTTGACGTCGTTTCCTTCACGGTTAAGGCTTGAATCTTGCTATCCAAGCTTCGCCATTTTCTGGTTGAGTCCCTGAAGATTTGCACGTTGACGCTTCGGTCCTCGGGTTATTTGGAGTCGTGTTCATCACGTGTCTTGACTCTTGTCGGGCTTCATGATCTTCTTCTAAAGTGCTTGATGAACTTATCCCGAAAGTCTCCTCTTTATCGTAGATTTCCTACGTAAACTATAAACTCCAAAATCGACATGCAAGAGTGAACTCATTATATACGGGGGGTTAGTTCCAGTGGTTAGAATAATAAATCAATGCCAACATTAAAGGTAAACTCATGGCTAGGTTGACGAAAATTCACTGTCAACAACTCCCCCATGCTGAAACCTTGCTCGTCCTCGAGTAAGCCTTTAATGAATATCAGCGTTGCCTTTCATTGCTTTATACCCTGCACTTGATCATACACGAGAAAAAATAATGCTCTCAAGGATTTAATCATTAAAGTTTCATAATGTACTAGTCTTCATCGTTATGGATGGTAGATATTAATTTAAGCACTTCCCACAAGTAATTACCTCATGCTCCCAAATTTCAAATAAATCTTAGAAATTTTTAAGAGCGAGATGAAGAAAAAAGCTAAACCAAGTTCAAAAATAAACCTCCTTGCATCTTGCTCATGAACTCTCATCTCATCTTGTCTCTCAAAGCCTATTCATTCCATTCCTTTCCCCTCTCAATATATATAGTGGAAGGCTTTATGTGGATCTATATGGGAAAAGTTTAGTCCTACCAAGATATTATAAATGAGATGTTGTCAAAACAAGACAAGCTTCTCATGGTCTTACCGAGACTCGTCAAAAAGGTCATTAGAAAATAATGTTATGTCAAGGAGGAGGAGAGAAAAATGCACACACTTTGAGATAAGTGGACATGTGCAAATGGCAAAGAGTGATCCCGAGGCACAAAGGAAGTCCTCGTTATCGGATTGCACATGGGTGGAAAAATGAGTTTGGATCTTAAATCTTGAAACGTTTGAGATTCCTAATACACTTTAGAGAACTGGGGATTTCACTTTAATTTTTTTTTCTTTCTCATACATATTTTTCTTTATCTCTCTTTTTTTTTCTTTATTCTCATTTTTTATTATTTTTTTATTTGCTCCCCCATGCTCAGACATTTGCTCATCCTCGGGCAAAGAGGTGATAGAGATAAGGTAGGTACTAGAAATATTTTTCCTTTGGAGAGATAATTGAAATCTTCAACCTTGGCACCATCTTGCAATCTTCCTTGAATTGACGATCCACACTCAATGATAGGTTGTGGTCAAGGAGGTAAATACAAAAGATGATATTTTTGGTTTTAAGGGTGGATATCCGGCGAGGTTTGTAATCTCCGATGTGGGGATACATAATGCACAAATAGAAAGGCTAGCAAAAAGAGAGATACGCAAAAACGAAATGACCGGCTTCTTAGTCACGGGCCACAGAAATCAAGGCCTGAAATAACTCACCCAAAAATAATTCTTGTACACTAAGGTTTATGCACTCAACATATAAGTATGGCTTTGGATAGGTAGAGCAAAATGCAAGTAGCATTAATTGATTGGTTAGCATATATATTCTTAAGAACAAAACATCTTTAACTCATCCAAAATTGAGAGCATTAAGCTAGAATTTAATTAATTTTAGATTCATATTAAAGAGAGCATTAGCTTAATCATGCATGAAACAAGTACAAAAGTTGAGCAAAGCGGCAACTTTTCTTCATATATTATCATGGCATCAACTTAAAATTTTTACCAAAGGTTGATCAAGGTGGGAAACTTTATTCATGGTGATCTTTAACACTAACACACATGCTGAAAATTAAATAAAGTAGAAGGCTATTTACAACTTACCTTATTTTTGTCGCTTAGTCTTGATGGTCCAGGTCACCATCCAAGGTGTAGACGTCAATGTATTTAATAGGCACAATGTCAGGCTCCAGGAATACCTTGAGTCGTTGTCCATTCACAACATATTGATTTCCTTTGACGTCCATGATTGTTACCACTACCGATGGTGACACTGAATGTACGACGTACGATCCATCCATTTGCTTTGTAGTTTTCCTTTGCCAAAGAACTTGTATCAAGAATTGTATAGTAGGACCTTGTCTCCTTCCTTGAATTCCTTCTTATGCAATCTTTTGTCATACCATCTCTTCATCCTTTCTTTATAGATGCTAGCGTCGTGATATGCCTTCAATCTTAGCTCTTAAAGTTCATTTATTTGAATCCTCCGCTTTATTCGTGCATCAATATCAAGATTCATCTCCTTTATTGCCCAATAAGCCTTGTGCTCTAGTTCTACCAGTAAATGACATGTTTTTCCATAAACAAATTGATAAGGGGTCATACCTATCGGTGTTATATGTGCAGTCTGGTATGCCCACAATGCTCCGTTTAGCTTCTTTGACCAATCTTTTCCCCCTTTAGTCATCGTCTTCATGAGGATTCCTTTGAGTTGCTTGTTCGATGTTTCCGCTTGGCCATTTGTTTGTGGATGATATGCCGTAGACACCCTATGCTCGATTCCCAACTTTGTCAAACATCTTTTAAAATCCTTGCCAATAAAGTGTGATCCACCATCACTTATTAAAATTCTAGGAACGCCGTATCGAGGGAATATCACCGTCCTGATCATTTGAATAGCCTCTTCCGTAGATGCTTTCCGACATGAAACTGCTTCAACCCATTTTGATACATAATCAACTATGACCAAGATGTGTTCATATCCATTCGATTTCACGAATGGTCCCATAAAGTCGATGCCCCAAACATCAAATAGATCAACTTGCAAATTATAATTCAGCGGCATTGCATTCTTTTGTGATATATTTCCACTCCTTTGGCAGTCAGGCAAGTTGCAACAAACCTTTTAGCATCCTCGTGCATCTCAGGCCAATAGAATCCGCTTGCCCAAACCTTTGCTTGTGTTCTAAAATGTCCATAGTGTCCTCCATATTCCGACGAGTGGCATTTTCTTAGAATTTCTTCTCTTTCTTCCCGCGGCACACATCTTCTTAGCTCTGTCTTGATTTCCCAACCCCTAGCTCTGAAAGGATCTTTTGATATATGCATGTGGTGAATAGGCTCACTTAAAAAAAATCTTGAAATATCTTAATAGCGGGGTTAAATCTGTCGGCAGATGTTCTGTCGCAATGCGGGATCATCCGATATTTTCTGATTACATTCTATTTCGTTTGTTAGAACCACTCAACCACAAACTATCAGCTTAGTGACTAAATTTGGACAACATAGCTGGTACATGTAACAGTTCCCTGCATAATGAACACGAAAGCTTTGCCTGTGAGATTTTGATCATTTCTCTTCTGTTGACACTCAAATTTGGCAAAAGTCGAATCAGGTGTCGCAGGCCGGTCGGACCGGGTCCCCAGGTGGTTAGACCAAGGTGCGCTGTAGCCGGTCCGGCACGAAGCTGCCAGGCGGTCTAACCGCCCCCGGGGGCGGTCTAATTGGGTGACCCCGAGTTTGAGTAGAATTAGGAGTTTGACTTGATTCCGAGTTGTAAAGCATTGTTTGCAGGGCTGAAAGACATCTAGGCCCTTAGTGGGTTTTGGTGTATTGATTGACAACTAGATTAAAGATCTAATGTCCTTGTTAAGCATGTGAGCAAGTTGTAACATATAAGTGACGAGGCATAATATATGACATTGGTTATCTACATTGTGAAAACAAGCTATATGTATACAAGATAAGTTGAGGCATGGTTTTAGGCTCATATTGTGAAATGGCTTAACTCAATGGTGAATGTCATGATATTAGATATGTGTGTTCCCATGAAGCATATATATGATATATGACAAGCTAATGAAGGATAAGAAAGAGGCATATTGATATTGGAACATTGGATGGTCTTTTATTGAAGGAAGAAGCTTGTTATAATAAAAAGGGATATTTAAATTAAAAGAAGGCATGATCTCAATAGAATTCCACTCTTGATGTTGAATCAAAGTTTCACTCAAATTGGCAACGAATGGATGAAGAAATCAAGCAAGGGATTAGCAACGAGGTACTAAGCTAAGGTTGGCCGAGTAGTGACTTGGACCATGTTCTTGGCTAGGGTGAAGTGGCTATAGCTTGGAAAGTTTCGAGGTATCAAGTCGAGCCTAACCGAGTGAAGCAATGATGAAGCATTACATATTCATTGAGTCATGTGAAGGGTGACTTAATTGAGAATTGGGTTTCATTCTTATATAAAGATCAAAGTCACTAGCTCAAGGTAGAAATGCTCAAACGAATGAGACATTGATGGATGGATCTCTCATGAGGATATGTTGATCAAGTAAGGCTATTCTTGAAGAAGAAGCTCAAGAGTTCTTTTATTGCATTTATATTTGATCTTGAGTATAGGTACGTCGTACTATCAAGAGGGATGCATCACAAGGAGTTTTGATAATGTCTTAGTGCTCAAGTAACCCATGTGAGTTGAGAGAGACACAAAAACCACACGTACACGTCTTCGGGTTTGACCCTGTGTCAAACCCGGTGGCACCGGTTTTGGAAAACCGGTGGCACCGGTTTTGTGTCAGCCGGTCCAACGGCTAGTTTTTGAAAACTCGGTGGCACCGAGTTTGGGAACTCGGTGGCACCGGTTTTCATTGGAGTTTGCAACGGCTAGTTTTAGGAAGTCCGGAGTATCCGGGGTTTTTCCCGTAGATTCCGGGTTTTAACTCCAATGGCTAGTTTTTGGGGAGTCGGGTATTTATACTCTTCAACCCCTACTGTTGCAAGTTGTTGTTCCTGAGGTTGCTAGAGTGCTTCCTTGCTATTCCTTGCTAAGCCAAAGCCATTCTAGCTCTCCCCAACCCCTCTTTGTGAGGTTGTTTGATCTTTGTTAGATCTAGTGAGTTGGGTGGTAGAGAGAAACCTTTGTGAGCAATTCAAGAGCACTTGTATCCCTTGAGCACTATTGGACGTCGTCAAGGTTGTGTGAAGCGTTTGTTACTCTTGGAGGATTGCCTCCTAGATGGCTAGGCGTCGCCCACAAGCTCCCAAGGTGTGGTGAGCTGTGGGACAGTTTGTGAAGGTCGTGCTTCGCCTCCGAAAGGGAAGAAGCTATCTAGTGGATCGGGAAAAGGGTTGAATGCAACCCGGCTTCGGTAGGAGAAGCACCCAACGGAGACTAGGATTCACACGGTGGTGAATCCGAACTTCGGTAAAACATATCTTTGTGTCTCCTGTTGGTTACCTCGCATTTACCTTGATATATCTATCCTTGCTTGCTTTTGTCATATTGGTGGAGCTACTTGGTTGCTAGTGTTTGTGAAGTGCAGGCACTCTATATTCATCAAGGAACTGATCCTTAAGCCATACACCAAGTTTTAGTTCAAGTCAAACAAGCAAACAAGAAGGAGAAGAAGAGGGGAGTCACTGCCAGGCAAACCCGGTGGCACCGGATTTGCAAAACCGGTGGCACCGATTTTAGCACACACAAGAACACTATAAATTGATCAGAACATGGAGAACCACCTAGGAAAACTATACAACCACAAGACATATGGCTTTGTCTTGGCCAATTAATTAGGGAAGTCTTGTGTGACTATTAGCCTTAGTAGCTTGGGGTACGGAGGAATGCTTTTATGACTCTTCTACTCTGGACAGGTTTTGCAACGGAAGTGCTCTTCTAGGCTAACCTGGTCCGAGGGTAGAAGGAGGGTACAAAAGATAGCCTCTAGGACGTGCTACTATGGACTAATACACATAGGAGGACTCTTTGTAAATGCCTCGTAGCGTCCCTATGCAACCACACCTCGGAAGTGTGGTATCGTGCCTACTTTTGCACAACATGGTTGGGTTCAAAGTTCTTCAGAACTTTTACGCAACTTGTGGTGAAAGTGTACAACCTCTGCAGAGTGTAAACTATTATAGTAGCCGTGCTCACGGTCAAGAGCGGCCTGGACCCTCACATGATTAATATACTTAAAGATGGACTTTAAATTGCTTTCTGGTTAATTTTTGTGGCATTGCTAAGTACCAACCATAAGTGTACTCAACCCTGCTTAAACGCTGCTCAAAAAAGAAGAAGAAGGTGTTCGAAGTCCAGAAGATGGTGCTAGGCGTACGCAACCCCCAGTCGATTTCCTGTGAAGTTTGGAGCCTTTGTTTCCCCAGGATTCTGCTGTAAATCTCTGATAATCTCCTTTTCTTTAGGCGATATTGTTTCTGTTATTCACTATGATGTCACTATATGTATGAAACTTGATCCTGGCATACATATTGTTAAGCACTTGGTTTTCTTCGGAAAATCGGGTGTGACAGAAGTGGTATCAGAGCTATATCGACCGTAGGACGTAAGCCTAGATAGAAATGGTTGCTTCCTGAAGATTTGTTTTACTTCAAAAACAACTCTAGCTTTATCCTTGACATCCCTGATGAATATTCTCATTCTTTGATCTTTTTCTTCTTTCAATCCTTCCTGGTAACTTATCTTTTCCCCCTACTCCACTCCTTACTTCTCAAGCATTGTTACTTTGGATTCTCTCCCTTGACCTTTTAATCCAAAAGTGTCATCCTTGATTTAAAAAAAAATGTATAGAAAATCTTTGTTGTCTTACCTGAAGTTTCCTCAAGTAATCCGAAGAATGGAGCTATCAGGACATCGCTTGAAGTCAAACTTCAGTGACCGAAGAAGCCAGCATGTGCGAAGGAAGTTGAAGTCTAACATCTCATCCAAGATTAGGAGGATCCCTCTAACCATAATAACAACATGTAGCATCGTTCCCTTGATCATGTGTTGTCTGGTAAAGCTATGTGTTTGCTTGATGATGCTTGACTTTATGATCTTGTTTGAGTTGGTTCTTTGTATTGATTGTTGGTGTATTGTGGGTCTTCTACCTGCAATGACATCAGTTGCCTAGTTGGGTTCTTCTTTGTACCTCCCACCTCCTTGTTCCCCTCTTTCTGCCTACTTAACCCTATGGTGGATGTCAGAAGATCAAAATCTAGAAGCAACACCAACATCAACAACAAAGATATACAAGCATATGCAGACATCAACACATGAAAGAATTTGAAGAAAAAGATGATTAATTTTCGTTTATTACCACTGTTATTCTCATCTCTACCACAATTTGATTACAATTACAACAAACAAGAAAAGATGGATATGATATCAAGAATTTTACCTGCTCTTCAATTTATTCTCGTTCTCTTCTGATCTTGATCTTTGTCCACTAACCAGATGGAAAAAGGCAACCAAGACAAAAGCAATGGTAGCAATTACGACCATGGATACAACCAATGTGTGTCACCATATCCAAACCCGGAGGATAAGCACACGGAGTTCTGGAGGACCGAGCCACCTATGTTCTCTAACACTATGGATCACCTAGAAGGTGATGACTGGCTCACGACAATTGAAAAGAAACTGGATATAGTACAATTTAATGATAGATAGAAAGTTTTGTATGCATCAGGACTACTTCTAGGAGCAGCCTTAGAATGGTGGAATTCCTACATAGACGAACATGAGCAACCACAGAGTATTGTTTGGAAGGAATTCAAGGACAACTTTATCTCCCACTTTATTCATGTAAGCGCGATGAAGCTGAAAAGAAAGGAGTTCCTTAACTTGAAGCAGGAACAAATGACAATGACTGAGTATAGAAATAAGTTTCTCTAGTTATCTAAGTACGCCCCAAAATCGGCTGAAAGTGATAAGAAGAAACGAGAACATTTCATCAATGGGCTAAATGAAGACCTTCAGAGTAACTAAGTTACATGAATATTCCAGTTTGCAAGATGTCATCAACAAAGCTATTGAGCTAGAAAGAAAACGGCAGGATATCATAAGTAAGAAAAGGAAAGTTGAATTTCTAGAGCAACGTGATAACAGTTCACACCTTTACCATTTGTCTCAGGCACTAGAATATCATGAAGATGAGTATGAAGATCTGCCACGTAATCGTAGAAACCTTAAAGAAAGTGGAGCTTGTTTCTACTGCAAAGATCATGGACATTTTATTAACAGGTTCCCTAAGAAACATGCTGCGATATGAAAAGAAGGCTCAATAGAGACGAAATAAGAAAATCAATGCACAGGAAACAATCATACAAAATTAAGAAAAAAAAGGATGAAGACATCAAGTATGATTAGAAAAGCAATCATGGAGTCAATCCAGCTCTATTCAAATCACATTATCAAGACGTCAAAAAAATTCTACAAAGGCGAGTCAATGAAGCTGAGGAAAGAAATGGATAGTTACAAGTGAAGTCAGATTGAGTATCTTATGAGGTGTTATGTTTATAAAGTGAGTTGTGAGAATAAAGAAGTATGTTTATGGAGCTTGTGTAAGGTGAATTATATGAAAGCAAGTTAAGTTGTGTTGGATGCTTCTACCTGAACCTTTGTTTCTTGCTATCCTTTGCGAATCTCGGGACGAGATTCCTTTTAAGGGGGTAGTTTTGTAACACCCTGAAATTTCCAAATTTTAGGATGTTACTAGGAAGAATAATTAAACAACGATTTTCTCATAATTTTAAAATTTGACCAACATTTATTTTTCTTTGCAGGAAATTTAGCACAAGAAAATTTATTGATTTTATATATTAAATAAAATGGCTCTTTGTGTATGTTGCATTCATATTTGTTGCATGGTTTTTAGTTGATGTGTGTTGAAATTTTCAAACAAAAAGATCAAAATTTGAAGTCTCAAAACACTCCTCAAAGAAAAAAACCCTAAACCCTCTTCCCTTTCCCTTTTGTCCCAAATCCCAAACCCTCCTTTCCGTATCTCTTTTCTTTCAACCCAGCTTCTTCCCTCTCCATTCCACGGCCCAGCTTTGCCCGATGCCCTTCCACCGGCCCATCTCTTCACCTCCCTTTCCCAGGTCGAATCCGCCCCTCTTTTTCTTTTTTTGTTTTCAGCCTGAATTACAGCAGGCCGCTGGCCCAGATCGCTCGCCCGGCCCGTTTTGCTTCCCAGCCAGCCCACTCCACCTCTCCCTCTCTCACGCGCTCGCCGACAGGTGGGGCCCACCTGTCGGGTGTTTCCCCTACCTCCAGCCGGCCGACACCCCCACGGCCGCGCCGCCACCCTGGCCTTCCCCGCCGCCATTCTCCTCTCCCGTGCCGCTTCCCCTACCTCCGCGAGTGCGCCTTAAATGCGCCGGCGTCACCGCCTCGCCTCCCCATTCGAAACCGTCTCCCCACCCACGCTCCACCGACCATTCATGGCCGCCGGCCGCCGATCTCCCCAACCGCCTTAAGTGTCCCCTCCCCTACCCCTCTTCACCCTATAAAAGGGCACCCTCGAGCCCGGCACAACCCGCACCTGCCCCCACTCTCTCCTCGTGCAGCAGCCGCTCGAGCCGAAGCGCCGCCGTCCGCCGGAGCCGCGGTATCGATCTCCACTGGTGCTTCTTCCCCAGCGCCTCCTTCTTCACCGAGACTGCGCAACAAGGTGAGGCAGCTTTCCCCCTTCTTTCTTTGCTCTTAGCTGCTTCAATACTCATCTTAGAAGCTCACCGGCGTCGGCTCCTCTTGGCCGTCCGCCCCGCCGGCCATGGTATCTTGACCGCCATCCGAGCCTTCTCCATAGTAACCTAGTTGCATTCACGCGCTCGCAAGCTTGCTGTAGGAGCAATCTGTGCTCAAAACTGAGCTTGGAAGCTCGAATTCGAGTTGCGCCGGTGACCTCCGCCGCCTAGAACCGCCACTCGTCGTCCGCTACCATCGCCCGCATCTTCCAGTTGCCGGCAGTCGTTCGATCTTGATCAAACAGCTCAGATCGACCCGACCGCGAGTCAACCAGACCGTGCACCGGTTAACCAAGCCGTCTCCTGCCATTTCGCAAAAACATCCCTGCAGTTTCTAATATTACAACCATACCCTTCCACCTTATGAAACCCTTGCAGTCAAGTCCTGTTTTTATCGTTTAAGTCCTTAACCTTCTGAGTTTTCCCAGCCTAAAGTCCACCCCTCATCTTTTACTGGTTAGCCCTTTTATTTTTACACATAATTATGTTTAGGCCCCTGTTTCTTGCAGTTAAGCCCTGGAGCCCAAGTTTCTTCACAGTTTAGCCCTTGTAACCTTGTTTAGTGCGTAGTTTTCACGTTTTAGCTCCGTTTCAAGCGTTTCAAGTTGCGTTAGGTTCATAACAACTCAAAGTACGCATTAGAGACAATGTTGAACCTGTTCTTTGCTTTATAATTTATTTAATATTTAAATATGATTAAATACTTATATACATGCTTTTCTAATTAAAATTTAATCAGAGATCAACACGTGTTTTTATAAGAAAGATAATTTGATTAATGCTTATTTAAATAATCTTTCAATTAAAATCTAATTAGAGTTATATCTTGATTTTCATAATCAAACTTAAATTAATTAATATATATTCAATTTGCTTTCTAAATAAAAGCAACATAGGTCTATCCCGAGTTTTCTTAATTAAATATTAAATTGATTAATATGAACATAAATGTGTTTCTAAATTATAATTTGCTTAGTACAATTCGAAATGTAAAGATATACATTTAAATGCTTTACATGCTCCTTTTAAATTAAAATGTTTAATTTGCATAAATAATACTTGAATATTTAAGAAATCCTGGCATATCATTAGGGGAGATATGTACAAGCTCTGTCAGGACTTCTTTCATCATCAGGCTGACCTCAAGAGTATCAATCATTCCTTTATCACCTTGGTCCCCAAGAAAGATAATCCTGAATCTGTGAATGATTTTAGGCCAATTTCACTTCTAAACTCATCCATTAAGCTTATCTCAAAGCTGCTTGCCAACAGACTTCAGTCTATTGCTTTAAAGATTGTTCATGAAAACCAGTATGGTTTCATCAAAGGGAGAACTATTCAAGACTGTCTTGGCCGGGCTTTTGAATTTCTTCACCAATGTCACCACTTTAGAAGGGAGATTATTATCCTGAAGTTGGACTTTGAAAAGGCCTTTGATCTGGTTGAACATTCCACTATTTTGGAGATGCTTCATGCTAAAGGTTTCCCCCCGAAATGGTTGAGGTGGATTGAGGAGTTGTTGTCCACTGCCACTTCCTCTGTCCTTTTTAATGGTACTACTGGAAAAGATTTTAAATGCACCAGAGGAGTTAGGCAGGGGGATCCCCTCTCCCCTCTTCTCTTTGCCATTGCTGCTGATCTCCTTCAATATGTCATCAACAGGGAGTTTTATCTTGGCAATCTTCTGCCCCCTTTCCCCCAAAGATCTGATGCCCCCTTCCCTATTGTCCAGTATGCTGATGACACCATCTTGGTTATGCAAGCTAATGAGGATCAGTTGGTCCTCCTAAAAGGAATTCTGCACAGCATTACCCTCTCCAGTGGCCTTGTGGTAAATTACCACAAATCTTGTCTCATTCCAATTAATGTTTCTCCTGAGAAAGCTTCCTCCCTGGATCAAACTTTTGGTTGTGTGGTGGGCTCCTTTCCCTTTACTTATCTTGGTCTCCCCCTGGGCCTGACTAAGCCCCAAGTGAAAGATTATGCCCCCCTAATCTGCAGAATTGAAAGAAGGTTGTCGGCCGCTTCACAGTTCCTCTCCTATGCTGGAAGGTTACAGTTCGTTAACTCGGTCATCTCATCACTCCCCACTTATTACATGTGTTCTCTGAAGCTTCCCCTCACTGTCATTGAGATCATTGATAAACACAGGAAAAACTGTCTCTGGAGAGGCAAGGGCTTCAATAGCAAAAGGTACAATCTCGCTGCTTGGGACCTGGTCAGGAAGCCTAAAAGCAAACGTGGGCTTGGAGTTATCAACTTAAACATACAGAATGATGCTCTTCTCCTCAAGCAGCTGCATAAATTTTATAGTAAGGTAGATATTCAACGGGTTGCTCTCATCTGGCAGAACTACTACAGCAACACTGTTCCCCATCTGACAAGAGAAAAGGGTTCCTTCTGGTGGAAGGACATCTTTCGGCTTCACACTCAGTTCAGAGGTGTTGCCATTTGCAACCCAAACCGGGGTGACACTGTCAATTTCTGGGAGGATATCATTGATGGGGTCATCCATTCTGAGAAGTTTTCTCATCTTCTGCAATTTGCTTGGGATCCTACCATCTCTATATTTGCCTTGAGGACGACTGACGATCTGCTGAATTGTTTCAGGATCCCCATGACTAGAGCTGCTTACAATGAGTTTCTGGATTTACAGGCCTTTCTGAATAACCTCCCCCCATCAGCCCTAGTTCCAAAGACTCTTGGCACCTTATTGGGGGCAGCGTAGGTTTCTGAGTAGCCACTTTTATAGATACCAGTTCAGGGAACTCAGGCCTAGTAGGGCAATTCTTGACATTTGGAAAACTAGATGCATCCCGAGGATCAAGTTTTTTGCCTGGCTTCTTCTCAATGATAGGTTGAATACAAGGAACATTCTGAGAAGGAGAAGGAAAGTTATGGATGAAGGATACAACTGTGTAATGTGTCACAACAGTGAGGAAGAAACTGCTGCCCATCTTTTTTTTCGGTTCCTGCTTTGCTTGTCAACGAGATGGATCACTTTGGGAATTGTTTGGGAGGAAAATCTAAGCGTTCACCAAAAGATCTTGCAAGCCAGACCTATTTTTGGGCTCCCTTTCTTCATGGAGATCTTTATGATTGGTGCCTGGTGTATTTGGAAACAGAGAAACGTGTCATCTTTGAAGACAAGCCTCCGCACCTTGCTGTCTGGAAGGCTAATTTCAAGGCACGGGTTTTGGATCATCTCTGCAGAATCAAGTCAAGTCTTCATCCCTCGATCAAACTCTGGCTTAGTGCTCTGTAACTTTCCATGTAGTGCTGCTTTGTTGCTTTGTTGCCCCCTCTCTTCTCTGCCCAGCCCCTGTAATCTTATCTGTTGTATTTTCTTTGCTAGTCCCTTCTCGTTGCCTAACCACTGGTTGGGCCGGATGTAAGTCCTTCCTCTTTGTAACTTTGTTTCCTCTTTTATAATATATTCTGCTGCTGGGGGGCGTTGCCCCACGGTTTTCGTTCAACAAAAAATATTTATAAATAAAAATTGGAATAAGTTATACACCGTTACTTTTATATAAATATAACTTGCTTAATTATTAAATAGGGTATTTCTCTGAAATAACCTATGCACATCTTTTTGAATGAAAATTTACCAAGCACATAGACTTGTGTGATATAATGCAAATCTTTTGATAGTTCCGAGTGTTTTTGCATTCGCGGTCCTAGAGCCAAACCTTGTCCTCTTTTTTAAGCTTTTCATGCTTGGTGTATTGTTCTTAGTTGTTCTAGTTTTTCTACTCTGCATGATGTGCTCGATGTTTGCTTCGAGTAGAAGATCGAGCTGCTGATCGAAAGTCCTGATGATCAAGAGTACCAAAAGAGCAAGAGTAGCTTTTTGTTGAGAAATGCAAGTGACCCTAACAATCCTTCTACCTATGCTGTCATACAAGAACACTATAAATTAATCGAAACATGGAGAACCACCCAGTAAAACCATACAACCATAAGACATATGGCTCTGTCTTGGCCAATTAATTAGGGAAGTCTTGTGTGACTATTAGCCTTAGTAGCTTGGGGTACGGAGGAATGCTTTTATGACACTTCTACTCTGGACAGGTTTTGGAATGGAAGTGCTCTTCTAGGCTAACCTGGTCCGAGGGTAAAAGGAGTGTACGAAAGATAGCCCCTAGGACGTGCTACTATGGACTAATACACATAGGAGGACTCTTTGTAAAGGCCTCGTAGCGTCCCTATGCAACCACATCTCAGAAGTGTGGTATTGTGCCTACTTTTGCACAGCATGGTTGGGTTCAAAGTTCTTCAGAACTTTTACGCGACTTGTGGTGAAAGTGTACAACATCTGCAGAGTATAAACTGTTATAACAGTCGTGCTCACAATCAAGAGCGGCCCAGACCCTCACATGATTAATATACTTAAAGATGGACTTTAAATTGCTTTCTGGTTA
This sequence comes from Cenchrus americanus, assembly GCA_947561735.1. Lineage (NCBI taxonomy): Eukaryota > Viridiplantae > Streptophyta > Magnoliopsida > Poales > Poaceae > Cenchrus > Cenchrus americanus. The sequence goes on from OX387245.1 coordinate 254,005,160, forward strand.
ATTTTTGTGGCCTTGCTGAGTATCAACCATAAGTGTACTCAACCTTGCTTAAACGCTGCTCAGAAAAGAAGAAGAAGGTGTTCGAAGTCCAGAAGATGGTGCTAGGCGTACACAACCCCCAGTCGACGGCATGTGAAGTTTGGAGCCTTTGTTTCCCCAGGATTCCGCTGTAAATCTCTGATAATCTCCTTTTCTTTACGTGATATTGTTTCTGTTATTCACTATGATGTCACTATATGTATGAAACTTGATCCTGGCATACATATAGTTAAGCACTTGGTTTTCTTCGGAAAATCGGGTGTGACATCCTTCCTTGTTGCCTTGTTCAACTTCCTACAGTCGATACACATTCTCCATCCGGTCACGATCCGTTGTGGTATCAACTCATCCTTCTCATTCTTTACAACCGTTATTCCTCCTTTCTTTGTTACACAATGCACCGGGCTCACCCATTCACCATGTGGCACGTGTTATATTATTTCGGCATCGAACAATTTGATCACCTCCTTCTTCACCACCTCGCGCATGACATGACTCAATCTTCTTTGAGTCTTAACAACGGGCTTGCATTGTTCTTCATGTGGTATGTGGTGGGTGCAAAAGGCTGGACTAATACCTTTCAAGTCACTTATCGAGTACCTGATCACCTTCTTGTGTTTCCTCAATAAATTCAGCAACTTATCCATCTCCTCCAGACATAATTCATCACTCACGATGACCGGGTACATCTTATCGGCTCCTAAAAATTCATACTTTAATCCCTTGGGAAGTGGCTTTAACTCAATATCGGGCATTTTGTGTTCTTGTTGTTTCAAATCTCCAATATCTTCATAATTTTCTTCATCCAAGCTTTCATCTTGTGCCTTCAACCCCTCGATTGCTTCCGCTAGTTCTTTATCTTGATCATCATACATAGCATCATTCTCCATTGCTGTTTGGAGAGGGTCCTTGAAAGTACCCACAAAACAAAGATCCTCTACCTCTTCGTTATCAAGAGGTAGAGGTAAAGCAATACGAGAAGCGGGTAGGAAATCGTATGTGGATTTAGTTCCATCTAGATCAATAGTAACTCTACCCTTTCCGGCATCAAGAACGACATTGACCAACTTAAGAAAAGGCCTGCCAAGAATTATATCATCATGCTCATTATGGTAAGCATCAATTACGAAAAAGTCGGTTGGAATAATTTTACCTGAGATAGCAACATCTAAATCTCTAAGCACACCCAAAGGTCTTGTTGTTCTACCATCTCCATGATTAATTTTATTTGTGTTGGAGCAAGATTTAAAGTTTTGCTAAAAAGCTCATAATAAATATTCGAAGTCATGACACTAACATGAGCTCCTATGTCACATAAGGCTTTAAAAATTTTCTTTCCATTAATGTTGCAACTTATGTGAGGTGTCGGAAGAGAGGTACCTTCGACATGGTTGAATCCTTTTTACTCCGGCAATGTGATCCGGATCTACCTCTTCTTCCTCATTGAAAAGCCTTTGGATAATCTCTCCAGTTGATTCTTTGTCCAACTCATACCCTGAGTGCCTCTCCTTTGGAAAGTTGAATTCTATAGCTCTCGCCGACTCATTTTGGTTCGGGTATGGTCTCCTCTTATTGAATATTTCTTCGATGTTAATTGGGATACAATCCATTTGTTCGAACTCCTTTAACGGCTTTGCATTCGCCAAACTTCTTCCTTGTAACTCTTTGAACTTGCAAATTTTAATGCCTTGGATTGGTCCTCCTTCATTGTGGGTTGCCCCTTCAATCTTCTCTTGCCTTGCTTCTTCTTTTCTTCACTTTCGGGGCTTCTATTCTTCAAATTCCAGCAAGTACCTCCGCACAAGTTTCTTTCTCAATGCTTCCCGAAATATGTTCTTCCCAATCTCTTTGCATGGCCACCCCCTCACTTATTCTTTGTAGTAATTGGGTGGCCTCGTGAGTGTTTTCTCCATGATATTTCTGCCTGCACACATTTGAACATACGACATGCATTCTGGGGTTAGGGAAAAATAAAAAGTATGCAAGAGTACATCACCGGAGAATCCTAGCCTTGGCCCTTGTTTGATTAATCCATTGAATCTTTCCCAAGCTTGATCTATTCCCTCTTCTTCTCCTTGCGCAAAATTTATCACTTGCTTCCTCACATTTTGAACCCTACTTATCGGAAAGAATTTTTCACAAAATTTCTTCACCAATCGATTCCAATTTCCTTCCAACTCAAAGGATGCAAGTGAGTGCCATCGTTTTGCTCTATCCGCAAGTGAGTATGGAAAAAGATTCCATTTGTACCAATCGACGGGAACTCCTCGTTGCACCGTGTTGCATAGCATCGTGAAATGCTCGACGTGCCTATATGGATTGTCCGTCTTCACCCCTCTAAATAGGTTGGCTGCCACCATTTCAATCATCCGAGGCTTGATCTTGTACTCGGTAGCCTCGAGTATCAAATCTGATTTTTGAACTTTAATATCATCCAATTGCGGGCTAGCACAGTACCGGTTTTTCTTCTTCCTCCATGGGGTGATTGACAAAAGCCATCTAGACAGCAAAAACAGAACAAAAAATAAGGATTTCTAGACAAAAAGTTTAGGTGTTAGTAATCAACAAAATCAATACAAAGTTAAACGTAGCAACCTAGCTTGTTCCCCGGCAACGACGCCAGAAAAGCTTGTTGACGGTTAAATAACGCGTCAAGTTACGATCCGCAAGCGCACGGGTCGGTTGTAGCTTTTCCCTTAGAGTATTCCCCCAAGGTTAATCAATATGTGGAACAAGTGGATTGCTATGCTCAGCTAAGCACTAATGTTGTTGATTTAAAGCTCTTTATCAAAAATGTGTAAGTAAGCAACTTAATCTAATTTAATCTAGTTTAAAGAAGACAAAGTAGAGAGTGATGGAAAGGAGATCTCAAGAACGTAGAACGCTTGTCCAAGGGATCTATGATCACTTGAAGATGTAACCACCTAGCAAGAACAACCTGATCTAATCTATCAAAGGTAAAAGAGCACGGATTCCAACCCTTTCCCTCTCGCATACTAGTCACTACACGAGGGTAATCCGTGATCGAACACCAAGTGCACAAGACGTTGATGTGTTCTAGGCATGCATGATCAAAGGTGTGAACCAAGTTCATTATGTTTGCCCTCCCGCGCACTGTCACTACATGACGGTAATCGCATAAAGAACAAAAGGAACACGATAGCAAAGCTATGAGCGATGCATCTCCAAAGCAAGCCGGCCGACCAATAAGATTAAAGCACCATCAACATGAACATGAATATGATAGCAAAATATTCAAAACATAGGTTCGGTGAATACAACTCAAGATCCCCCTTCAAGCCCTAGGACCAACAAGGACTTTACCCCCATAATGTTACTCATTGTAGCGTTGATCATTGTGTAGAATCCCCCAAAGTAGATGAAGGCCACAAGTGCTCCCTTCGCGATCCAATCTGCTTCTTGTTCTCGGTCTTGTGGCGGCGGATCACCAATGAATTTTTTTGTGGCTTTCGGGCAAGGGGCTATAAATAGCACGAGAGGCGGCTAGGTCAAAGGGGGCGTCGAACTGAGCCCGGAATGGCCTAGGCCGGTCGGCCCAGGCAGGCCGTCCCAGGCCCGTTTCGGCCCCGGTTTCCTCCCCGGTTGCTTCTCGCGTGATTCCCTATTTGTGTGCACTTGCATGTGGGCCTTTGACGTCGTTTCCTAAATGGTTAAGGCTTGGAAGCTTCACCGTTTTTGGTTGAGTCCCTAAAGATTGCATGTTGACGCTTTGGTCCTCGGGTTATTTGGACTCATGTTCATCGCGTGTCTCGACTCTTGTAGGGCTTCATGATCTTGTTCTGAAGTGCTTGATGAACTTATCCCAAAAGTCTCCTCTTTAGAGAAGATTTCCTACGTAAACAATAAACTCCAAAATCGACATGCAAGAGTGAACTCGTTATATACGGGGGGTTAGTTCAAGTAGTTAGAATAATAAACCAATGCCAACATTAAACGTAAACTCATGGCTAGGTTGACGGAAATTCTGAAGGACCGATTAGGCGACCAGAGAGGGGGGAGTGAATGGGAGCTGATAAAAATTCTTCTCGAAGGAGATTGAGACAACAACAAGATGAATTCGCTCGGTCGAACCCCCAAAATCACACGCTACGCACTTCTACCAACCGTTTGCCAAAACCACTTAGCCACTGGAGTGCTACTAGTTCTAGGAACAAGCACTACCAACAAACTCAACTCCTACACACCCATGACAGCGGAAACAACTCGGGAGCCGGCTGTCCAAAGGGGGGCGGTTAGACCGGGTATGGGGGCAGTTAGACCGCCTCCACCAGGCAACCAAGAAACCCTCCGAAACACCTCTTCTGAGCACCAAAACGCACCACGGTTTCACCAATAGAGATCTCTGGTCAAGGCCAAGCTAGATACCAGGAAATCTTGGTGAAAACCAAAACTTCACCCAAGGGCCTAGGGGCAGTTAGACCGTCTACTAGGGGCGGTCTAACCTCCTATACCCAGCAAAGAACTCCAAGCAAGAACTCCTAGCAAACATCACGAAAACGACCCAAGATTTCACCTGAACACTCCTCTGATCAAGGCGAACAAACTCACAGAGGAAAATCCGGTAAAATCAAAACCTTCACCTAGAAGGCCCAGGGCAGTTAGACCGCCCCCTAGGTGATTAGACCACCCCTTCCAGAAAACCAACCCGCGGGTCAACCCTTAACTTCCCATCGCCCGATCTCCCGAATCACTCCACGGATTGCAGAGAAACTTCGGGAATAGCTGGGTTACCTCCTGGGCAACTTCTACCTCAAAGGAATCGACCCGAATCGCTCATAATCAAGAGGAATCGAAGAAATCGTCTCTCTAGGGCAAGAACTCGAGCAACACGAAAAAGCACCAAATCGAGTCCGGTTCAAGGGGATTCTTGGGGCAAAGTCACCAAACAAAGAGGCACAAGGACCTCATACGTGACACCCAACAAGAATCTCACAAGAACACGTCCTCAAAACTCCGCCACGAAAATCACAACAAAGAGCTCCGAAAATCACCACAAAGAAGGACGGGAAAAGCAACACACAACCTTTAGGAACCACTCTGAATCATCTATACATACCAAGAAGGTTCATACAAGGTCTAGCTTGCCACCCACACATCCATCCCTCTCTCAAGATCTCACGTGAAGCTCTCAAGCTAGTCCTAGAAAACTAGAGGAAAATGATAACGAAAATGGAAAACAAATGAGCTAGGGTTCCAAGAGTTGGCTACCATTCATCCCCTCAAAGAGTTATGGAGGCACCCAAAAGACTAAACTACCCTTACTTAATAACTAAGGATACAAGCCCCTCAAGGGTGAATTTGGAAGTCTTCAGATTTTCTCCATCGGACGGATGCCCAGCAAATGCAAGCTGCTTAGCCTCGACGCAAGCCTTGCGATCCCGACGCGTCTCCTCCGATTCGAAGCTTCTCGGCACCAGCAACCAGGGCGGTTAGATCGGCCAGGCGGTCTGACCGCCCCTCTTGGGCGGTTGAATCGGCCTGGGTGGCCGCACCTCCTCGTCAAGTCTTCGGCCTCGGTTTTGTGGATCAACCGAGTAACCCAATGGTTTTCTGGTGAACCACTGCAAACCCCGCGAACTCGGTGTAGCCTCCGCCAATCGCCACTCATGATTCGGCTCCCACATAGTTCCGGCTCCCGGCTCGACCTTGGTTTTGATGCTCAACCAAGAAACCGTCCACGACTTCGTCCCACTGTTCTTGCCACCATGCGACCCGCACTTGATTCCGCTGGCCATCGGGTCCCTCGAACCAAACCTACTTGTCTTCTCCACACCTGGAGGCCTCACCGGCGACGACCTTTCGCACTTGTTCTTCACTTGCACCAACACCAGTCAAGCCGCAACCTGCACCTGCAATACTCAGCAAAGAGTCAGTCCACACAACGTTGTCAATCACTCATTACACCAGGAAGCGACCATCCACCGGTCATCGAACCACACATGGTCCTCAAATTCACCGTCAACAAATAAGGGCCCATATGGATATGTTATCTAGTTTGTCATTATCTTTGTTTTGCAAAACACCATTCTCAAGGAAGGAAAAACTGTATGGAGTTGATCCATATGTCACAATCATCATGATGTTCGCATCAACACTTTTAATGCCTCTCAAATGTTAATTTCGAGACACGATAATGGGTATGTGTACTGCATATACATTTTATTTGTGAGAGATCATATCAAATAATCTGTTTTTCATGAGATAAAAAGGAGTCTCAAGATTATATTATAGGTGATGGGTTGAATTAAATTTGTTTCCGAAAACACAAATGCTAAACGGAGAGCCCTCTCCATTTAGTCATAACGGGAGAGACCTTATGTTACTTCTGTTGCAATCTAAGAGGAAGTAACTTTATCAGTTCAGTAACAACAGCTTAACTTTCCTCATCCGGTCAACTTCTGTCACACCCGATTTTCCGAAGGAAACCAAGTGCAAACCTATATGCATGCCGGGATCAAGTTTCATGCATATAGTGACATAAAAGTGTATACGAAACGAGTATCTCGTAGGAAAAAGAAAGATTATCGGAGATTTACGCTTAATCACGGAAACGAAGGCTCCAAACATCACGGGCAATCAGCGGGGGTTGCGTACGCCTAGCTCCAACAAAGCATCTTCAAAGCGACTTCCTCTTTACGAGCAACATTGTTTATAGCAAGGGTGAGCACTTGTCGTACTCGGCAAGTGTGGGGAAAAGAATGAATGCAAAGGCTTTATAGTGGAGTGGCTCAAAGCATTTAGCATTTTAGTTGGTCAAATTTTATTAGCACCGATTACTAATAAAGTATAATTTTATACCAACCCACATTAAGCATAAGATAAGAGATACGCCATAAGAACATGGCAAGCATAACCAGAGAGCACGATTTAAGTTCATCTTTAAGTTCACTTATCATGTGAGGGTCCGAGGCCGCTCTTGACCGTGAGCACGGCTAACTAGTTAGTTTTACACTCTGCAGAGGTTGTACATCTTTACCCACAAGTCGTGTAAAAGTCCCGAAGAACTTTAAACCCAACCATGCGATGCGGCCAAGCATCATACCACACTACCGAGGTGTGATTGCATAGGGACGCTACGAGGCCTTTACGAAGATCCTCCAATGCGCAACAACCCACTAGGTTTCAGGACGAAGCGGGGCATAAAGTCCCCTAGTAGGTACCGTGTCTTAGCAAAGCCCAACTCCCTACTAGAGCGAGTCTATACTCCGTCAACGCCTCCCCATTTGTCCCTTTCAGGTAAGGTTGCTACAACACTAAAGTCTCTAGTTATTTCAGCCAAGGCAGAGCCATGTGCCTTGTGGTTGTACGGTTTTCCGGGTGGTTCTCCATGTTCCGATTAAGCATATGGTCTTGTATTAAGCAAACAAAGATATAACATAAAGGTATAGCATGATTCATCATTATAGTTCATTAAAACCACCATAACCCGGGTATAGCAACTAAGCATAGCTACCCAACATAAATGTAAACCCGGGTTAACAAGGAGTGATCATAAAGACTAGGTAATCCTTAATAGGACCCATCGGTATTAATGCAAAGCAATGCAAAGTGATTAATCATAGTTATCGGGACAAAAGATCAAGGACACACTTGCCTTTAACCAAAGTAATGTCGTTGCTCGAATATCTTCAACCTCTTGCTCTTCAAAGCTTCTCGAACGGCGTTCACTCTAAACACATCAATCATCGGGCACAAACATACACAAAGCAACAAACAGGCATACTAAGAACAAAGCACCAATCAAAAGAAAACTTCAAAAGAACGCGCTAAAGGATAGGATCGATTAGATGGATCACTAAAGAACACAAAGCGTGCTTAGAGGAAGAAAGGCTTGGTTAGCTTTAAAGAGATAGTTATGAAAGATTGAGCATGAACTGGAAAGATTACACTTAGATTGAGTGAGAAAAGAACGTCTAACGAATGTTTTGCATACATGAGAGAGCAAGGCTATGAGCTAAGTTCATTTTAATGAACAAAACAAATATAAAGGATATTTCGAAATAAAATACCCTATGTTGACATTTGATGCAATATTAAACTTTATTTATGAAACCGGTGTAAAGAACTAGTCAAGTTTTATTTATAAAGATTCATATATTGATTAAACCGATTAAACATTTAATTTAGAAAAACTAAACTATATGAACAATCTAAATGAAACTTTGTAATTCGAGTAGACCATATTATTAATAAAAATATTATGGTATTGGCATTAATCAAATTAATATTTATTATAAAAGCCGATGTAAAAGCCTAATCAAATTTTAGTTATAAAAGATTAATTACTATTAAACAAATTAACATTTGGTTTACGAAAACAAGATAAAGATCTAATTAACTTTTATGTATAAAAACAGGTGATAGAAACATTAACCCAATTAAATTTGCTTATAAAAAACGATATATAGACCTATATTGCTTTTATTTATAAAAGGCATGCATAACTAGATATTAATCAAAATTAATATTAATTTTATTTTCAGAAATAAAAAATGGTGAAAACACACCACTAACGCGTGCTTTACATTATTATGAATCTAACACAACTTGAACGGATAAAAACGGAGCTAAAACATAAAAGATATGGCGAAAACAAGATTGGAGGACATATTCGTGATTAACTATAGATTTTAGGGGCTAGCAAAGAAGAATCGCAAGACACATTAAATAGTGCTCGCGAAAAGGTTAAAGATCGGGGTTAGATCCGTAAAAGGGCTTAGGTGGGCTTTATGTGTGAAAGTGGGATCTCTGTAGGGGGTTTTCCGCAAAAAATACAAGACACACAAAAAAACGAGATCTATTACAAGGTTCTCCGGGGCCTAACCCGCAAAACGACCTTATCTCTTCAACCTCCGGCCTCCTGTTCGGGACGGACGAAACTCCTGGCAGCAAACAGGAAGCACTCCTGGAGCATCAAATCGACGGGTTCCGAGCAGCTAGAGACTTACGTGAGATGAAAAACGGGGAGAGTAGATCAAGGGAAACTCAAGGATGTGCTCACCATCGATAGGGACGGTTGGAGATTGCAGGAATCGGCCGGCGGCGGCGGTACTGACTCTTCACATTATAGCCGCGCTTCAGGAGTCCGGCTCTCGAGGGAGCAGGTGAGTTGGTCTCAAATCGACCTCGTGAAGCTTCTTGTAGTCGCGGCCCGTCCAACGATGCCTGTTGCGGCAAAACGACGACGACCGCAGGCCGCGCTCGGCTCGGTCCGCACGGCCGGCGATGCTCATCCGATGGTCTTCCGGTGGTGCTCTTGGGCTTCTTAGATGTAGCTCGTCGTCGCACATCACCCGGGGGCAATGGCTTCCTCCGACGGCGTCCTCGTCCGGCGAATCGGCCGACGAGAGGCCACGACGACGGACGGCTCGGCCTCCAAGCCATGTGGCGCTCCGGCGGCTGGTTTGCTTCGGGGAAAAAAGGCAGCAGTGAGCAGGCGGCTAGGGCACACGGGATTCGGGTTGCGGCTCTTTATAGGCGCAGGTGGGTGCATGGGCCGTGGCACGCACGCCAAGGATGGCCGCGGCGGCGGCCTGGCCGTGCCCGGCACACGAGCGAGCAGCAGCTAAAGCTGCTGGGCTCAGATGGGCTAAGACGGACCGGGTCGGGCTCGCGGATGCGGGCTCGGCCCAAAACAAAAGAAAAGGTTTACTGTTTCCGAAATACTTTTCAGTGCAAAAACAATTTCAGAAAAATCTAGAAACTGTTGAGAGGCACCCAAAATTCCAGGAAAATTCCTAGAGATTGATTAGGTCATGAACAATCCAAATAAGGCACTTGGTGCTCATGAAAAAGATTTTAGAGCCTTCTAATAAATAGAAATAGCTCGGGGAAAAATGAGAATAAATCCGGAAAAATACGGAAAATTCTCGGGAGAGTTTGGACGGCTCCTAAACGCATTTTTGAAACCTTTTTGCACTCAACAACCACTAGATGCATCGGCATGAATGCAACACACATAACTTTTATTTAATTTAGAAAATCAAACAAAGGATTTTTCCTATACTATATTCCCCGTAAAGAAAATAAATGTAGGAAAATTTTAAAATTGTGAGAAAATCGTTATTTAATTATTCTTTCTATTCACATCCTGAAATTGGAAATTTCAGGGTGTGACAAATCTACCCCCCTTAAACGGAATCTCGTCCCGAGATTCGAAGAAAGAAGAAACAAGGAGGAGGGAGACAAACAAAAAAAAACATTGCTCCCAAGGTAGGTAGGCGGTCGTCCTCTTTTGTTGATCGGTGTGAAACTTTTAATCTTTTTCTTTGTTGGTTGCTGGGGTCTTCATCAGAGTGAGCTAGGTGGGATAAAAGCAAGCACAAGGTGGGAAGGAAGGTAGAGTGATGTCTTCTTTTCTTCATCTTGCATCTGCCTTTGACTTCCTTCCGGTAATACCTCTAGTGAGTTGAAACAAAGAAAGATGACAAGGATGTGGAAGGTACAAAAGAGAAACCCAACTAGGCAACTGATGTTATTGCAGATATAAGACCCACAATACACCAACACTCACTTCAAAGAACCAACACAAGCAACATCATAAAACCAAGCATCATCAAGCAAACACTGAATTCCACCAATCAAGGCATAGCTAAAGGGAACGACACTACACGTTGTTAATAAAGTCGGGGGTATCCTCCTAATAGATCGGATGTATCTCCCGGCAAGGATATCCATAAATAATGGATTTTTCCCAGATCAAGGAGGTCGAAATTATGAGTTCATCCACCTCAATCGGAGGTTTAGAACTCGAGATATGAATTAAACAAGATGGCTATGTCAGCAGTGTTGGCAGATTCTGAATGCTCGACTAATTCGTATGTATCTCCATGGATACAAAACGAATACTGCTGAATTTTGGACAGAAATTAATACATGAAATTCTGGAACTAACCCAACTGATTTCATGTCAATCGTAGTTCTTTAGCTCGAGATAAAATTAGAACAGCGCCGATGTGTCGGGGAGCTGCGCGGATAGATAGAATGTTAAGGGCAACAGTTCTACCGATAAATCAAGGGGGTGTCATTGCTTGAGAGAATGAACATGCGAGAACGAAGAGATGTTCAAGGAGAGTGAAGATAAATATACAAGAATTCATGGTATGGAGATAAGAAGATGGCTAAAATGTGAGATCCTTCATCAAAAAGGTCAAGGATAAGGTAAGGAGGGGTTGTAGAACAAAAGAGGCATTAAGAAACGACCGGTGCTAACTAGGCTTACGTCCTACGGTCGATACGGCTACGATACCACTCTGTCACACCCGATTTTCCGAAGGAAACCAAGTGCAAACCTATATGCATGCCGGGATCAAGTTTCATGCATATAGTGACATAAAAGTGTATACGAAACGAGTATCTCGTAAGAAAAAGAAAGATTATCGGAGATTTACACTTAATCCGGAAACGAAGGCTCCAAACATCACGGGCAATCGGCCGGGGGTTGCGTACGCCTAGCTCCAACAAAGCATCTTCAAAGCGAGCTTCCTCTTTCGAGCAACATTGTTTATAGCAAGGGTGAGCACTTGTCGTACTCGGCAAGTGTGGGGAAAAGAATGAATGCAAAGGCTTTATAGTGGAGTGGCTCAAAGCATTTAGCATTTTAGTTGGTCAAATTTTATTAGCACCCGATTACTAATAAAGTATAAGTTTATACCAACCCACATTAAGCATAAGATAAGAGATACGCCATAAGCACATGGCAAGGATAACCGAGAGAGCACGATTTAAGTTCATCTTTAAGTTCACTTATCATGTGAGGGTCCAGGCCGCTCTTGACCGTGAGCACGGCTAACTAGTTAGTTTTACACTCTGCAGAGGTTGTACATCTTTACCCACAAGTCGCGTAAAAGTCCCGAAGAACTTTAAACCCAACCATGCGATGCTGGCCAAGCATCATACCACACTACCGAGGTGTGATTGCATAGGGACGCTACGAGGCCTTTACGAAGATCCTCCAATGCGCAACAACCCACTAGGTTTCAGGACGAAGCGGGGCATAAAGTCCCCTAGTAGGTACCGTGTCTTAGCAAAGCCCAACTCCCTACTAGAGCGAGTCTATACTCCGTCAACGCCTCCCCATTTGTCCCTTTCAGGTAAGGTTGCTACAACACTAAAGTCTCTAGTTATTTCGGCCAAGGCGAGCCATGTGCCTTGTGGTTGTACGGTTTTTCCTGGGTGGTTCTCCATGTTCCGATTAAGCATATGGTCTTGTATTAAGCAAACAAAGATATAACATAAAGGTATAGCATGATTCATCATTATAGTTCATTAAAACCACCATAACCCAGGTATAGCAACTAAGCATAGCTACCCAACATAAATGTAAACCCGGGTTAACAAGGAGTGATCATAAAGACTAGGTAATCCTTAATAGGACCCATCAGTATTAATGCAAAGCAATGCAAAGTGATTAATCATAGTTATCGGGACAAAAGATCAAGGACACACTTGCCTTTAACCAAAGTAATGTCGTTGCTCAGAATATCTTCAACCTCTTGCTCTTCAAAGCTTCTCGAACGGCATTCACTCTAAACGCATCAATCATCGGGCACAAACATACACAAAGCAACAAACAGGCATACTAAGAACAAAGCACCAATCAAAAGAAAACTTCAAAAGAACGCGCTAAAGGATAGGATCGATTAGATGGATCACTAAAGAACACAAAGCGTGCTTAGAGGAAGAAAGGCTTGGTTAGCTTTAAAGAGATAGTTATGAAAGATTGAGCATGAACTGGAAAGATTACACTTAGATTGAGCTGAGAAAAGAACGTGTAACGAATGTTTTGCATACATGAGAGAGCAAGGCTATGAGCTAAGTTCATTTTAATGAACAAAACAAATATAAAGGATATTTCGAAATAAAATACCCTATGTTGACATTTGATGCAATATTAAACTTTATTTATGAAACCGGTGTAAAGAACTAGTCAAGTTTTATTTATAAAGATTCATATATTGATTAAACCGATTAAACATTTAATTTAGAAAAACTAAACTATATGAACAATCTAAATGAAACTTTGTAATTCGAGTAGACCATATTATTAATAAAAATATTATGGTATTGGCATTAATCAAATTAATATTTATTATAAAAGCCGATGTAAAAGCCTAATCAAATTTTAGTTATAAAAGATTAATTACTATTAAACAAATTAACATTTGGTTTACGAAAACCGAGATAAAGATCTAATTAACTTTTATGTATAAAAACAGGTGATAGAAACATTAATCCAATTAAATTTGCTTATAAAAAATGATATATAGACCTATATTGCTTTTATTTATAAAAGGCATGCATAACTAGATATTAATCAAAATTAATATTAATTTTATTTTCAGAAACAAAACATGGTGAAAACACACCACTAACGCGTGCTTTACATTATTATGAATCTAACACAACTTGAACGGATAAAAACGGAGCTAAAACATAAAAGATATGGCGAAAACAAGATTGGAGGACCTATTCGTGATTAACTATAGATTTTAGGGGCTAGCAAAGAAGAATCGCAAGACACATTAAATAGTGCTCGCGAAAAGGTTAAAGATCGGGGTTAGATCTGTAAAAGGGCTTAGGTGGGCTTTATGTGTGAAAGTGGGATCTCTGTAGGGGGTTTTCCGCAAAAAATACAAGACACACAAAAAAACAGATCTATTACAAGGTTCTCCAGGGGCTAACCCGCAAAACGACCTTATCTCTTCAACCTCCAGCCTCCTGTTCGGGACGGACAGAAACTCCTGGCAGCAAACAGGAAGCACTCCTGGAGCATCAAATCGACGGGTTCCGAGCAGCTAGAGACTTACGTGAGATGAAAAACGGGGAGAGTAGATCAAGGGAAACTCAAGGATGTGCTCACCATCGATAGGGACGGTTGGAGATTGCAGGAATCGGCCGGCGGCAGCGGTACTGACTCTTCACATTACAACCGCGCTTCAGGAGTTCGGCTCTCGAGGGAGCAGGTGAGTTGGTCTCAAATCGACCTCGTGAAGCTTCTTGTAGTCGCAGCCCTGTCCAACGACGCCCTGGTGCGGCAAAACGGCGACGACCAGTAGCCGCGCTCGGCTCGGTCCGCACGGCCGGCGATGCTCATCCGATGGTCTTCCGGTGGTGGTCTTGGGCTTCTTAGATGTAGCTCGTCGTCGCACATAACCCGGGGGCAATGGCTTCCTCCGACGGCGTCCTCGTCCGGCGAATCAGCGACGAGAGGCCACGACGACGGACGGCTCGGCCTCCAAGCCATGCGGCGCTCCCGCGGCCGGTTTGCTTCGGGGGAAAAAAGGCAGCGGTGAGCGGGCGGCTAGGGCACACGGGATTTGGGTTGCGGCTCTTTATAGGCGCGGTGGGTGCATGGGCCGTGGCATGCACGCCAAGGATGGCCGTGGCGGCGGCCTGGCCGTGCCCGGCACGCGAGCGAGCAGCAGCTTTAGCTGCTGGGCTCGATGGGCTAAGACGGACTGGGTCAGGCTCGCGGATGCGGGCTCGGCCCAAAACAAAAGAAAAGGTTTATTGTTTCCGAAATACTTTTCAGTGCAAAAACAATTTCAGAAAAATCTAGAAAATGTTCAGAGGCACGAAAAATACTTAGAAAATTCCCAAAATTCGGAATAATTCCTAGAGATAGATTAGGTCATGAACAATCCAAATAAAACATTTGGTGCTCATGAAAAAGATTTTAGAGCCTTCTAATAAATAGAAATAGCTCGGGGGAAAATGAGAATAAATCCCGGAAAAATCCGGAAAATTCTCGGGAGAGTTTGGACAGCTCCTAAACGCATTTTTGAAACCTTTTTGCACTCAACAACCACTAGATGCATCGGCATGAATGCAATACACATAACTTTTATTTAATTTAGAAAATCAAACAAAGGATTTTTCCTATACTATATTCCCGTAAAGAAAATAAATGTAGGAAAATTTTAAAATTGTGAGAAAATCGTTATTTAATTATTCTTTCTATTCACATCCCGAAATTGGAAATTTCGGGGTGTGACATTCTCCATCTCCGGTGGGTTGTTGGCGGTGGGTCACCCATGGGTGCGGACGGTGGTGGAGGTCGGCAGCCTTAGGGTTCGAGGTTGGGAGAGCTTCCATGGCCATCAGACCTCTAGAGGGATGATCGGGTGCGGCTACTGGACCGGCGGCGGTGGGGGTGTGGGTGGAATGGTGGGCGACGATGGTCTGTGGTGGAGGCGGCGATGGGGGAGGCCGCTTGGGCCAGGTTGGTGGAGGAGGCTGGTTGGCAATGGTTCGTAGTGGTTAGGAAGGCGGAGTTGAGGGGGAGGGCGGTGGGTTTGGTGGGTGGCGGTGCGGCGACAAGGTCGCAGCCGACGGTGGTCATGGTGGAGGCGACAGTGGGGAGGGATGTGCGGCGAAGAAGGTGAAAAGGGGATGGTGAGGGAAAGAGGAGGTCGGACTACTGCCATTATGTAGGTGCTTGGATACATGGGACTAAATTTAGTCTGACTAAATTTATTCTATTTGAGAGGGTAAAGTTCCAAGCACCTCTGACTAAAGAGGGGGCTAAAACTAGTTGTGAGACTAAAACTTTTTAGTAAGGGGAACCACTACTAAACTTTCTATTGGCGGGAGATGGAGAAAAGGGAGAGAGAGATAATTAATAACTCATTTACTACATTTTAGTCTCTTTAGGAATTTGTATTCAAACATAGATGAGACTAGCAACTTTAATTTGAGTATTCAAGCGCCCTCTGTATCTGGCGCCGGCGAGGCGGGGGCGGCTGCAGAGATGTCGCCATGTGTGAAGCAGGTCGGGAGATGAACGACGGCGAAACGACGCGAGAAGACCAAAGGATAAGGTCGTTGGGTGGCTCCTGGCTGCGTGTTGCCTGATGTGTGGACCGGAGGGTCTCTCCGCGTAAGCCTAACACGAGAGCCCCTCGCGGTCGCTGCCTCCTTCTGAAAATGCTTGCTTGTATGGTTCTTCGACATTTCTGAACTAGGTCCCCGATTCCTTTTGCATAACAGAACAGTGCTCGGGTTTGTACACGCGGTAGGGGTATGGTGCGTGCCGGGTGTATATATATGATGCACTGTTCTTTTGGCACATGATGAGATGGTGAAATCATCGAATATCGCAGACACGACAGGGGATTCAACACAAGTCACCTGAATTTTTAAGCTACCTTCGATTCAATTGAATTCACGTGCAGCTGTGCGCCTGTGCGTCCTGTATATGGAGATGTATTGTACTTGGGTCTTTAGCACCACCTTCGTTTCTCTGCCGTGACAACAGCGTTCTTCCATCACTCACGAACATGGGTGTCCAGGATTGAGTTGGACGTGGCAGCACTACTGGAAACATGCTCTTTGCCATGAGCCAGTTCCTCACGCCAATGGAGTTGCTGCCGACATACCGCTCACAACAAAGTTTTGCTGGCAAAGAGCACTTTGCGATGAGTTTAAAACAGTACCCACGGTAAAGGTGTGCCGTGAGTAGTATCTCGCTCTCGGGAAAGAGTTGTGAAACGGAAAAAACAAGTCCAACACGCGGGCCCACCAGCCGACCGCCGTGTACCTCCACCGCCAAACATCCGTGCTCGTCATCGCCGCCACGGCCAGGCCTCCACCTCCAGCCGCACGCCACCACCCAGACGCCTCACACCACCACCACCACCACCACCCATCCGCCGCATGCCACCACCAGAACGCCACCACCACCAACAGGTGAAAGGATCGAGGCAATGTGGCCTAGAGGGGGGTGAATAGGCCTGCAAACAAATTTAAACTTTTTTTTGCAAAGTGACTGTCAGGGTCGAAACTTCCGAGATTATTTCCGGAACCTCCGAACGGGGCAACCTCCGAAAATAATCACGAAAGTTCCGAGATCTGTTAGTTCAAAAAGGATAAGAAAATTACTGCACATTACTTGATGAAAAACAGATCTAGCAAATTCTAGGAGATCCTTAGGACCTAGCAAGATGATTTAAAAGCAAGGAACCAACTAGAGTACTACCAACAAGTAGATCGGAGACAAACCCTAATAGATCTAGTCAAGAACAAGCATGAACATGGATGAACAAGCATATAAAACAGAGCACACACAAGACACTGATTTATCCCGTGGTTCAGCTCACCACAAAGGCTTGCTTATATCCACGTTGTTGAGGAAGCCACAAAGGCTAAGGACCTCTAAGATCCACTCCTCTCTCTCTCCTATTCCTTTGGGTAATACGTGGAGAATTTCCACTGGATTCACAAGGGGTAATACAAGCACCTTGGAGCTTCCACAAATCAGGTTAGAGAGCTTCCAATAACCTCTAGCCGTTTAGGAGCAAGGCTCCAAGAATAAATGATCCACCAAGCATGCTAGAGCTTCTCCAAGTGCTCAAGAACTAGGGAACGAGGATTTTGCTCACAATCTCACTTGAATCCCCACTCTCAATCAATGCTAGGCAAGCATTTGCAAGAGAGTAGGTTGGGAGTCAATGCTAGGTGAGAGAATGAGGTCAGCAAGAGTTACTGTTCGGGGGAGAAGAGAGAATGACCGTTGGGGGACCAAGGAGTATAAATACCCCCAGATCAAGAACAATAACGGTCATATTTCAAAGTCCAGAACCTCTGAGAAAAATCTCGGAACTTTCCAAACTCTGAACCTTTGTTGACTGTAACCCGTACGGTCAGAACCTCTGAGATTAAACTCGAAACCTCCGAACACAGGAACCACAGGATAAAAAAAGCAGCGGATCTCTCTCTTGAAGGAATGGGTTGGGATTTAGGATAGATGTTCTATGGGCACTTGAATCCACCCAAACGTGCCATTAGAACCTCCCTTGATAGTACGGCTTGTCATATACTCAAATTCAAAAGTTAAAATAAATAAAATCCTCCAAAGAACATAGGAATCCTTCTTCATGAAATTGAGGGGTCTCCTTTCTTTCTTTTGCACATGTAATACATTCTTGTACTGCACAATATACTCAAGGGCTCATTAGTTCTTTAATTGTGTGGTCAACATCACCAAAACCCTCATAGGGCTTGATTGCTCTTACAATCTCCCCCTTTTTGGTAAATGTTGACAACCCAATTAAAGTTTACAATTTAATTTTGAAAGATTGAGCTTTTAAAGATTTGAATACAAGTCTCCCCCTCAATGTATGCATGTCCCTTTTTGATGGAGTGATATGTCTCATATGACATTTGAATTGCATACATTGTGAGAAGGTCATGCTTGGAGATCCAATGGTGGAGGAGGAGCCGAGCCACCTCACTTGGAGGAGGAGCCGAGCCGCCGCACTTGTAGGAGGATGTCGGACCGCTGAGCTTGGATGAGTCAGGATGCCGCACTTGGAGCTCGTGGGTGCATCAGGAATGGAGCTTGAGGCTGCACAGGGGAGGGGCACGCCATGGATCTCCCTATCAACGTGCCGCCGCCACATCTCGCCCACCACGGCTCCTCACCCATCTATACTTCCCTTTTTCTCTTTCAGCGAACCTACTTGCAAATTTCAGGTTCTAAGCCGGATCGAATTTGCTTTGGCTTGGTAAGTTATTTCTCGATTCGGTTTCCAGCCACGGCTTGTGTTGATTTTTAGTTCGGGTAGGTAAGCAGCACATGAGGTGTGGCTTTGCTTATCGAGTATATGTGTTGTTTCGATAAATAGTGATCCAGCTTTGTTTATGCATCACATTTATACCTGAACACACTCCATTACGACCCCTACTATACAATATCTCCGATCAGCTCTATACGAAAAGCATCACAAAGATGACTTAGCGAGGATTCACTTACCCCCACACACTAGTGGATGTTTTTTTCTTTGGTAAAAAACAGTACTGATTGTTGTTCACCTGCCCTGTACCTAACACACATGCCAAGAAGTTAATCATCTGCACAGTTATTAATTTGTATATGTTCTGCGCTAAGTTTTTGTCTATTCTGTTTATGGCTCCATATATTGTTTCAACTGTACTTATGAGATTCATGATCTTTACTTGTTTAGAAAGGTTAGCACGATAATAAATTTGCATGTCATTTAACATTGTAGCAATTATTCAGATTGCATGACAAGCTAGGTTCTTTGCAGTATATTGAGATTTGGATAATTGTTTGACTAAAGTTATATCTTTTAAGCTAAAGCTAGTTGAGGTAGTTTATTGGGGAGATTTATATGTACCGATGCTGCCCATGTAGATTTGACTCGGGCAGATTTCTAGATCTATCACTTTGCATGTATATCCGGATTGATCTTGTTGTAATGGTTCGTATGTTCTATGTAACTATACTTGTAGATACTGTCACAAAAACAGCGAACCAAAGGGGGCGAATTGCTAGTTTTATTTTTTTTTGTAATTCTGTTTTCGTCCCGTTAGGGTTGTCGAATCCCGAACTTTCAGGCAAGTCTATTATGTTCATTATTACAAGAGATGGTTTAAAGTGGGGTTTGTGTGATATCTTTTGATTTCATCTTCACTTTTGATATATTATTGAAATATCTCTAGCTCTTGCTGATTCGACAGATTAAATGGACCTCATATGTGCATATAAGATGAGAGGTTGAGATCATTCATGATATTACATGGAATCAGTAGACAAACAATGTGATATGTGCCGTAATTGTTTGCTCTTTTTTTAATTTGTATATACAGTGATAAGTGCAAGCATGTCAACATGCCCCTTCGAACGGGGGCTTTGGGGTTTTTTTTTATTTTTTAGAAAATGTTTGCCGTGCGTTTTTAGGCGGGCGCACGGCAAACAACCTATGTTTGCCGTGCGTTTTTCCTGGAGGCGCACGGCAAACAACCCCCGTTTGCCGTGCGTTTTGATCTCGGCGCACGGCAAAGGTTGTCCCATGCCGTTTGGCACCGGTGCCGTTAGTTGCTTTTGTTTGCCGTGCGTCGTGAAAAAACGCACGGCAAAGATTTTCTACCGTGCGTTGTTAAACGCGGCGCACGGCAAAGGTGCTTCGCCGTGCAAAATGCTACCGTGCGCCCTTTGCCGTGCGCCCCGACAAAAACGCACGGCAAAGGGTTTGCCGTGCGTTTTAAGGCCTTTGCCGTGCGCTCGGGGGCGCACGGCAAAGCGCCTGTTTCCCGTAGTGCGTACAGAAAAACAGTAGCTGCAGCCTAGCTATGTCACTCGCCGGATGTTGTGGGTATATGGTAGCGTGAGGGCAGTTAGATGGGTGCTTGTCTCGTGTTAAAAAAAATGTACACGGGTATGTCCGTGCGTCACGTAAACAAAAGTAGTAGCAGCTGTCAATACCGTGTAGCAGCAGCAGCCGATACCGTGCGTACGTCACGTCAAGAAAAATAGCAGTAGCAGCCTGTGTCGTGGTCGCTGGACGTGGGTGCGAGGGCAGTTAGGATTCTATCTTCTATCCATTTTTTCTGATTTTATAAAAAATATAACAACAATTACATCTATTACCTTGTACCAGGTAATATGTGTTTTGATCGACGGTCTACAGTCATTTGGGAGTACCTGAGCAAAAGCCATTTGGAAAGTCCTAAACACATCTTTCTCAAAATATTTCCGGTTTTAAAGTAAAAAATTGTCCATGCACTACAAAAAAAATCTTGTGATCCATGAAGAAATTCTCATGACGTTCTCAGATTTCATCATAGATCACACTCCATCCATGACAAACAGTCCGATTTCGTCATAGATACGCAGTGTTGGATATGAAGCCTGATATGAAGTCCAAACATTTTGACATTACGCCAATTTCGTCAAAGATTTCATCACAGGTCACTCTGCATCCACGACAACTGTAAGATTTTGTCATAGATTTGCGGTGTTTGATATGATACACGATATGAAGTCCAAACACTATGAAGTTGTACCTATTTCATCACAATTCGACCCACGATGTGTTTCAACATTTAGTCACGACAATAAATTAAAAAAATTCATGTAATGTACGTATGAAAAGAAATATAAATCATCAATATTAATAAAATAAAAAATGGAAAATAGAGTGGTGTGGCAAGTTAATCCTTGGCGGTCACCTTCGTCACAGATTTTGTGCTTCGGACTGGGTTCAATGGGTTTTAGACAAATCTATGACGACCTGTGAATGTCATGGATCACGTTAATCTATGACCAAAATGTTAATATGCCATGATAAAGTTTTTTTTGGAGCCATCGCAATAGAGTGGTGTAATCCCAAATCCCTTCTTTCATGCGACTACGAAGCCGCAAAGCTATTTAGTCTCCTTTTCCCTTTAGCATCTTGACTTTCGCTGGTTACCCTTCATCACTCGAAAGGAGCAGAGGTGTAAATGGCTACGACTTTCAATCACGGCTTAAAGTCACCTGCATTCCTAAAATGAAACCCAGAGATCAAATCCTCAATTCAAGAGAAATCATAATCTTATTTTCGCTTGGGGCCTCACCGATACTAACAATTCGTTTTCCGATGTTTTGACAGGCGTATGTTTCCAAATCAAAGGTGTTTACTCGATAGGCGCACATGCATATGTCGGGAAAAGCGTCGTGATACGCGGCGCGAAATGAGGAAAGCGTCGATTATGTGAAGACCAAATGAAGAACACCCAAAATTATTCTCGTACATTCTTGTTCGATTCGTTTTACACAAGGTCATTTTTAGAAGAGTAAAATGCGCTAGCGGTCCCTAAACTTGTTACGCTATGTCAGGCCGGTCCCCAAACTCACAAAACGACCAACCAGACCCCTAAACTCCATTCGGGTCTCATTTTGGTCCAATCGGGGGACACATATCTCTCTTCTCTGTCACTTACACATGGGACCCACGAGTAAGGTTGCCTTTAATCTCCAGCCATTGATGTCGAGTCTCCAGAGTTCCGGCGGCGGCGCAGGGCGTGGCGGCCTGGAGCCTGACCAAGACGCCATCGTGTCGGTGTTGTGACACGCGCCTCGCCGAGAGGAGCGAATGGGCCCCTGTTGTGGCCGAGGATTAAGCGGCGGGGAGGTGCCCTGGTGCGGCACGATGGCCGTCGTGCCGTGACAAAGAGGAGCGGCACTGGTGGAGCTCCAGCCACGAGTCCTTGGAGCCATGGCGGCCTCCCGACGCGGCCCTCGGATCCGGCGCGTCCCTCCGGCCAGCCGACGTGGTGTGGCCGCAAAGCTTCTGCGGCTTTTCCCCCCCACCCCCATCCCCACCACCGAACCACCAAGCGACACGATCGATGAGGCGCCTTCTCGCCATATCGAGGTAGCGCGGGGTCGGACGCGGGTCCAAACCCGTTTGGGACCAAAATGAGACCTGAACGGAGTTTAGGGACCTAGTTGGTCGTTTTGCTAGTTCGGGGACCGGCATGACATAGCGCAGCAAGTTTGAGGACCGCCAACGCATTTTACTCTTTCAGAATGTACAAAGAACTCTCGTCTCCCTATAAAAGAAGGCCGACCGACACTTGTAAAGGGGATCGTCTTTTGAGAATTACACTGTTGAGAGTTTACTTTCCCATTGTTTCTTTTCCAATACTTAAGCTGTTTGTTTCATTGTTCATGTTAGGTTTCGCTGTAGCACAACACGATGCTTAATTTATGACGCTCAATACATGATGATATGAAATTTTGTCATAGATGACGTTTTATGACGATTTTTAAAGATCCGTGACGAAGATCGACCGTCATGGACCGCGGGATTTTTTATAGTGAGACTATAAAAGGAGAGGCAGGACCTTCTCCGTGGGGGATCGAAACACAAAAACATTCATCCACACGTATCGCACACCCATTCCCTTCGCTTGCACCAGGGACTTGGGAGTCTTCCCTCTCACACCGATTGTAACTCCTACTACAATTGACGTGGGTAACACGAGCAGCAGCAACTCATAACTGGACATAGGGCACGTTGCCTGAACTAGTGTAATGCTTGTGTCCCTTCTCACGTTGCCATCTGAACCAGACCCACAATCAAAGACACTAGTCAGAAGTACAAAAACACCAACACAAATCTTAAAACATTATGACAATCAAATAAAAGATGTTGGATAGATAGATTTTTATTGTCAGTCTCACATAAACAAGCCGGCAATAAGTCGGCAGTGCCGGGCACCCTCTCATCTAAGGATTGACCGGCAAGTTCATGTCTGCATGCCCGTCGGATTGTGGAGGAGGTTTGATCGGCGACGGGTAGATGATCGGTGGGTTCCAAGGTGTTTGCGGGGTTGGGTAGATTATCGGGGCTTCCCATTTGCCATGACCAGGATGCTTCTTGGATGAGTTGCGAAAAGTCTGCTATGGGGCAGTTATATATATACTATCCTGTTACTAGCTCGATTTGATTACTGCTTGAAATTAAGTGGATTGTTGTTATTATTAAATTGGCTAAATTATGAGTGTCACTAGCTCGATTTGATTACTGCTTGAAGTTGAGTGAATTATTGTAACGATTGCTTTGGCTAAATCAGGAGGTCATTTAATACTTGCTTTGATTAATTATTAGTTTGGCATGCTAACAGGATGATCGGTCATTTGGGAGTGAATTTAGTGCTCGTTTGTACCTTGGTTGTGTTTGGTTGGGTTGTGAGTAGTAAACAAAACTTTTGTGATCTGTGAGCTGCGAGAAAGTTAAAAACGATTTGATTGGAATAGTTCTGAAGGTGCATGTTTGGTAAAAAACAATGTCTATAATGCCCCAGAGGCCGAAGAGACTTGATATTCAAATTGATTGCAATTCACTTTGTTCACACATTCGCTTACAAAATACCAATTCAGAGAGCAAAAGATTAATCCTAAAAAAATTCCATTATTGCATTATAACAGAGATGTAAAGAAATATGGTCTGCTTTAATACATGTGTTTCATACCAAATGTCTCCATCACTGTGTGAAAAAGTAAGAACAGATAATTGATCATTTTTATTATTTGTACGATAAAGATTGGCATTAGAAACATGTTGCAACCATAAGACATGCATCTTATTTCAAGACTATCTACTGCAGGTTGATTAAACCAAGATTGACTATTTTAATCTCTATAACATTTTCCCACGATGCCTACACATGATGATTGAACCAAGCAACGGCCTCCTCCTCCTCGAGGACTGGTGGAGCACGCTGTACGTGTGCAACCCGGCGACCTGGCGGTGGGCTGAGCCCCCCCCCCCACTGCCGGAGGGCTTCATCGGCGCCGTCGTGCACCTCGTCTTCGATCCAACAGTCTCGCTGCACTACACTGTGATCTCCCTCTCGGACGTGCCTCGCAGAACCAGGGGCGGAGACAGGGGGTGCGCAGGGGCCTGCCCCCCTCCCCCCTAAGCTGCAACGACACCACACAGTACTCTAATTAAACAGTATAATTGCTCGATAAACTTAGCCTGGACCAAGCAATGGCCCCCCTCAATGGAATTAGGCATTAAGGCTAGCCCAGTAAACTAGCCCAGCAAGCAGCAGGTCAGCAGCCCGTCACGCGTCACTTGCCAGCCCGGCAGCCCACAAACAATGAACCCAAGAAGAAAAGCCTGCCTCTGCCTGCAGCGATTCACATTCTGAGTTTCCGACGTTTCGACTTCTGCCGAACCCTGGCTCTGGTTTGTTCGTCGGCGTTCCTCTCGGCATCCGGTGAGTCGGCGACGGGCACCGGGGCACGGCGGCACCATGGCATCAGTGATTCCTCCGTGGCCTGCTAAGTTGTGAGTCTTTTCCCTTCTCTGAGTTCTCTAACTGCATTTTTGCAATTTGCTGTTGCTGATAGGGTGGGGACAAGTTTAGGGCATAATCAAATTGTGTATGAATGATTAAATTAATCATTTGATTAGCAATCATTTATTTGTCCTTTTCTTGATTACGTATAGGGATTGATTAAAATATTCAATTAAATCTTTGCCTCTTTGGCATTTTGCTGATTGTTTAGGCAAGATGAAGAGGATGAAAACCCTTGATAGTTGGTATAAGCCGGTTGTCTCTACAGAGAATGCTAATGTCAACACTAATCAAGCTGTTGAGCATGAGGAGATGCAAATTCCAGAAGCAGAACAAAATTCATTTGTACCTCTAGAAACTGAAAATGAACAAGCTAGAGTTTTAACTACAGCATTTGAGAGAGACCCTGGTAAACGTAAACAAAATTTGGAACTCTCACCTGCTCAACAAGATGAAGCTCTACTATTCTATATATCAGAGGGTCCATATCAACCTGTTTTGACAGAGTATCCATTTAAAGGTCCAGAGAATCATCGTCGGAGATTTTGTAGGAATTGGTTTAAAGATTTTTGGTGGCTAGAGTATTCGCCTTACAATGATCGTGGATATTGCCTGCCTTGTTTTCTTTTGTCAAAGAAGCCAGTTGGGAAATCCGGCTCAGATGCATTCACTGTGAAGGGATTCCAAAATTGGAAAAAGGTTAATGATAGAAGAGCTTGTGCTTTTCTGACTCATATAGGTCAAGATACTGGCTCAGCTCATAATTATTCAGTTGAGTGTTATAGCAATCTGAAAAATAGAATGGCTCATATCGACCGAGTGCTCGATGAAACAAATGATAAAATAGTCGCAGATGCAAGACTTCGTCTTGCGACTACAATCGATTCCCTTAGGTAATAAGAATTTATTTTTTTTATCTGCCATTTTATTAGGATCATACATCTACTGTTACATAACAATTTGCACTCTTTTTTTATTATTAGGTGGCTAACTTTTCAAGGATGCCCCTTAGAGGCCATGACGAATCTCCAGATTCAATAAACCAAGGCAACTTTCTTGAAATGGTCAAACTTTTGGCTCTTATAACAAGGATATTGATGCTGTTGTGTTGGCAAACGCTCCAGGAAATGCAAAGTACACTTCACATGATGTTCAGACCTAACTCCTTAGCATATATGCTCGTAAAGTGCAGCATAAAGTAAGAGAAGAAATTGGCAGCAGCAAGTTTTGTATCATGGTAGATGAAGCTCGTGATGAATCTAAAAAAGAGCAAATGGCTATAGTTCTTCGGTTTGTCAACGAAGAAGGTCACATTAAGGAGCGTTTCCTTGACCTTATTCATGTCAGTGACACTTTGGCATTGACTCTTAAGGATGCAATTTGTTCTGTCCTGTCAGATAATAACCTGAGTGTACAAGATATTAGAGGCCAAGGCTATGATGGTGCAAGCAACATGAGAGGCGAGTGGAATGGCTTGAAGGCTCTAAAGAATGCCCTTATGCCTATTACATCCATTGCATGGCACATCAGCTTCAATTGGCTCTAGTAGCAGCATCAAGGGAGGTACAAGAGGTGCACAGTTTTTTTCAGAATGCAAATTTCATCATAAATACTGTTAGTGCTTCTCCTAAGCGCAATGATGAATTATTAGCCAATCAAGCTGCTGAGGGCTGAACCCCCCCCCCTGCCGGAGTATCGCGGCAAAGAAGATCGGCAAGATCGCTACTGCAGCTACAACTACAGGTGCTGGGTGAACATCCGGAGAAGGTAAATACCTAATTCATCTTTGCATATTCTAATTCATTTTTCATATTCATCTTTCATGTTCTAATACCTAATTTTGCAGGCATTCTCCATCTTTTGGTTCTACAAGACTCAAGTGGACAAGTGGTGGACTGGTGGTCCTGGTGACCTGCCAGACCTAGTGGAAGATTGGAAGATCAGAAGATGAACATCTTACATTTTGTAATAGGATAGAACTATGATGTTTAAACTTTGCCTTGCCCACTTGATGTCTTGAAAAACTTGCCACTGATGTTGGCTATTGTAATAGGATAGATGAACTAAGACTTGTGAAACTTTTGTTTTGAGCTGGTTGTACTCTTTTTCCCTTCTAGGGTTTCTCACAAGGGTGAGTTTTACCCGGAAAGGCTTTTAATGAGGCAGCATTGCACACAATTCCTTTTGATAATAGTTAGTTTCATAAAATTTGGATTTCTGTTGTTTGCTTTGTACTTGGTAAGTTTGGATCATTGTATGTAAATATGTAATTTTGTTGAACACACATGGCGTGCCATGGGCCGGCACGGCACGGTGAAAATGACCGTGGCCCATTGGTGGCACGGCACGAGTAAACGGCTCATGTGCCGTGTCATGGGAGTGTTGGGCCGGCACGGCACGGTGGCCATCTATACCGGACGACAAAAGCAAATGACAACTTGACCAGGAATTCAGCAAGCTGCTGTACCGGATGAAGAAACACACGTCATTACAACCACTTGTCGGGCGCATGGCGATTGCCTTGTGAAACAAACTCGTGATCAGCACAAAGATCACATAAAGTGAAAAAAATGAACTGCAAAGCAGTAGATCTCATTTATATGAAAGAATTATGATTTTTTTTGAAATGTGAAGAGAGTTATTTTCAACAATGGGGGGTGGGGGGTGGGGGTGGGTGGGGGGGGGCAAGAGGATCACAAAGAGTTTAAGGGGGAGCTTATTGTGCGCGCACAATGTGCGTGAATGTGAACAGAGTTACCGTTCTACCACCATATGAAATGGCGGTAGGAGGTTAGTTTTGCAAAATTTTGTGAAGATTATTTCATTTGGCGGTCAGAGTTGGCTTTGCAAAATTTTGTTAAGATTATATATTTTGCAAAATCGTAAAAATCATATAAAAAATCTACCTATTCGGAATTCTGGACCTACCTTACGTTTTTTTTAAATGGACCCACCTTACGTTTGTTACGGTTGAGACGGCCCAGCAAAAATTCATATGAACGTCAGCAGCGATCAATTAGTCACGTGAGCCCATTAAGCTGGACTGCCAAACCACGGATGCAAAAGCGAACGAAGCTGGACGCGGCCCGAAAATCCTATATAACTTCCGGAAGTTTTTCCCCCACAAACTTCCAGTGTTTAAGATTCGTGCAATCACTCGTGACCCTTGGATCTCCACTGCTAACCCTAACTCTCCTCTCTCTCCTACCCCATGCCCCGCACGCCGCCGCCATGTTGGGGCCTCACCCCCGCGCGCGGCCGGCCGGCCGCCCCCGCCCCGCGCCTCCTCCCGACCCGACTCGCGCCGCCGGGCTCCCCGCCGGGCGGCCGGCCCCCCGCGCGCCGCGCGCCACCATGGCCGGGGGCCGCGAGCTCGTGCCATGGTCCGGCCGGCGCGCCGGGCTCGCGCCTCCCAACGCCGACCACCGGCCCCGCGTGCAGCCGCCCCCCACGCACCATGGCCGCATGCCGCCGACGGAGGAAGAAGAAGGCAACGACCTGTCCAAGGAAGAAGAAGAAAAAATGTTGGAATTTTTTTCCAAAAAATATTGGAAAAATATTGGTTCAACTTTTTATAAAAAATGTTGGTTCAACTTTTTATAAAAAATGTTGGTTCAACTTTTTGTTTGAAAAATGTTGCTTCAACTTTTTTTGAAAATTGTTGTAACATTTGTTGGAAAAATGTTGCTCCAACATTTCCTAAAAAATGTTGACAAACAAATGTTGGCTATACCTGAGCATTTTGAGCCAGGCCCGACCCGGCCCGCCCACGAACCTTACTGGACGGGCATGGGCAGAGATCTTGAAGCCCGTGAAATTTTTTTTTGGCCCGAGCCCGGCCCGAAAATTGAGGCCCGATGCGTCCAGTGGGATGGGCATGGGCAGGATTTTTTCGGCCTGCAATAACAAAAAATATTTTCAGCCCGGTCCGAACCCGGCCCGGCCCGAAACATGCTCAGGTCTAATGTTGGCAACAATGTCGAAAAATGTTGACGAAAAAAATATTGGCAACATTTATGAAAAATGTTGAAAAATTATAGGCAACTTTTCAGAAAAATGTTGACGAAAAAAATGTTGTAATATTTTCTAAATAATGTTTGAAGAAGTCTAAAAAGAGAAAAATGTTGCCCAACATTTTAAAAAATGATGCAACATTTAAAAAATCTCGACAAAAAATAGTTGATGAAATCAACATTTTTTAAAAATGTTGGAACATTTATGAAAAATTTTGGAAGAAACCTCAAAAAAATGTTGGTAAAAACTTCCGGAAAAATGTTGACAAAAAATGTTGGAACATTTATAAAATGTTGATAAAAAATGTGGGCTACACTCTTAAAATGTTGAAAAAAATGTTAACATCACTTAAAAAATGTTGAAAAAATATTAGCAACATTTCCAAAAAATGTTGATGAAAAAAATACTGCAATAGTTCAAAAAAGTATTAATAAAAAAAAGTCAAAGTGCGTGGGGTTTTGGAGACCTTAATATGTTAACTCTTAAGTGGGCTGTTTTGAGCTTGGTGGGCTTTTATGATTCGCTTGCTTATCCATTTCCGGAAGGTGAGCCGCCGACGCGGCCGCCACAGCGGATTCTCCTAGCAGCCAACCAAACCCTAATCGCCGTCCGCCGTCGCGAGATCGTTTCCTCCCCTGCGGCATCCTCCCCAAGATCCTCCCCTGCGCCCGGTGGCTGCCATGGCGCTGCGCTACGAGTCCAGGAGGGTCGGCCTCGCCGCTCTCCCGCGGGCTCCGGGGCCCCTACCACTCCCGCATGGTGAGCTCGCCGTCCCCGGATTGCCCTATAGCATCCATCGATCCATCGGTCGGTGGGTCAGTCTGTAAAATTGCTTCACCATTGAATTGCCCGAGAAACATGGTGGCAAGGGCAAGGCTTCAGTTTTCCATTTCCTGCAGACGTAGCAAGGCCATGCCAAAATGCCAAATTGGTTGATTTATAGCTGCACAAAGAACTAGCACATTGCCTGATTCTGCTGCAAGAACTTGTCAGGAAGGTGCTTTTGTTGCAATTAGTTGTCCTTAGCCGCAGACATTCGTTAGAGGAGCCTTTGTCCACCAGTGTGATCGCCCACTTCTGCTGCTTTGTGGAATTTCCATTAGTTTTTCCTCCAATTTAGTCCGGTGTGGGCTTGGGCTATATCTTGATCATACTAGTCACATTTAACAATGTTATGCTAGGAACGTCCAAGCTAGTACGGGCTGTTATGCTATTGCAGCAATGTGTTTTTACTTGCATCCACTGTGTCTGAAACCTGACCTCACGAGTGATGTGAGAATGTTAACCCTCTAATGGGGATATGATTTCTAATGACTCTCCCATACATGTACTGATGTACCTATATCATCAATCCTTGAACAATTAGTTTCTTTTATTTATTCATTGCCATCTTGGCTGTGTTTGTTTGACCTTAGCTTGGACACGGCCTTGGAACTATGATCGTTGCTTCTCAGAAACTGGAGTGCCACGTGGAGAAGGAACTTGGAATATTATTTTCTGAAGAAAGCAAAGATACAAAAATGTATGGAGAAAAGGAGCTAGAAGAAATACTGGCTACAATCAAAGCTTTGGCTGAACCCGCAAGGTAAATGCGCCATCAGCTGTGTCCTTATTTGATTTAACTCGATTGATTCAAACTATACTAACATTCGCACATTCTTGACATATTTCTGGTAGAGAGTCCGCCAAGCATGCATGAAGAAACGGAGACTCAAGTGGTGGTGTTAGATGGGGTCTGGTATTGCTGGTTTGGGCTTCGCACTGAAGGGTGATCTGTTTATACTTTATGAGACAAGGGAAATGTCCATGGCCAAATAAGTTCATACTAAGCATCCTATGGTTTGTTGTTCGGCTATGACAATGGGAGTGTACTCTGTTTATGGTCTATGAAACCCAAGCACCATGTCTTGGTAACAACAGCTTGTGGTTGATTTTGTACTGTGTTGTGGTCTTAAGCATTTATATTACCCGAATGAAGAAAATGGTTGATACCATAACAATCTACACATGTTTTAGAGGAACTGCATGGGTCAAAATTTGTTTGATTCTCATATGCAAACATTAGGCATAACCACTTAGGTAAAGTAAATTGGAATGCTACTCTTCTGACTCTGTTTATTTATAGTAACCTTAAAACTCAAAGATTTTGGCAGCTGTATGTTTTCCTATGATTCATAGGAATGTGACATTCCCAAACAATGTTTAACATCAACTCCAAGGACATCTTGCAAAGTTGTCTTGGGAGCTTCTCAAGCTATCAGTGTTATGGTCATGAACTATACAGTATGGAGTAGAATCAACTGCACAGGTGATGTTGGATGCCAGCTTCAGCTGGTCTTTTGGATCTGCACTTCCAAACTAAAGAAATTCTCTGATATGTTATTTTGCATATACTGTCTTTTTGGGATGATACTTTGAGAAGCAGAGTGCAACCTTGTCCATGGGCTCTTCAGTATTCACAATTAGTTGAAAGTAATAATTCCAAAAAAAAAATGTGCCATTCAAATCACCACGTCGATGTTTGATTATACCTAAATTTAGTGGTGTACTACACCTGCACAATTTCCTAACTTCTTTTTTGCTAAGAACAAACATAACATATATTGTCAGTACTATGTAACTTTACAACCTTCACACTGTAGAACTTAGGCTGTGTTTGTTTTAGCTTCTGTGGAGCTTTTCACAGCTAGCTTTCCATATATCCAAAAGCCAAATGCCTCTTGAAAGCGAAAAGCTAGAATGCTCATAAAAAGTTGCTTCTGACTTTCCACTTTCAGAGCTCCCAACTTTCGGATATATGGAAAACTATGCATCTAAAATTTGCCAGAAGCTGAAAGAAACGCACCCTTAGAACATCTGATCGAAATCTTACCTCCAGAAATAGATGTACTAACAGATTTTCCCTCAGCTATGCATAATAATGCCAATTTAATTTTCCCATCTGAATATCTTCAATTCCATCCTCTCTCCCTCTCTCTCTCTCTCTCCCTCTCTCGCTCGCTCTCCCTCTCTCTCTCTCGCTCTCTCTCTCTCTCCCTCCCTCCCTCCCTCCCTCCCTCCCTCCCTCCCTCCCTCCCTCCCTCTCTCCCTCTCTCTCTCTCTCTCCCTCTCTCGCTCGCTCTCCCTCTCTCTCTCTCGCTCTCTCTCTCTCTCTCTCTCTCTCTCTCTCTCTCTCTCTCTCTCTCTCTCTCCAAGTAATATGGTCTAGAATTTCAGGTCTAGTGCTGGTGGCATCAACTCCTTTTTTTTCTGAATCCAGTTCGTAATCGAACCTTGCATCCAGATGGGTGCATGCCCAACCCATAAGTCAAGGAAGTGAGGGATCACATGTGAATGGTTCTCCAGCATCTGCTCCCCTCTTTGCGACAACTTTCTTTTCCTATCTCCCTGAACTGTCCTCTGTCTGCTTTGATTTTTGATGCTTGCCGTCTCAACCTGGATATATGCAGTGGCATGTTTAGACTTCCAAAGTATCTGGTAGACTGAAGCTTCAGCATTCTGGTGGAAGTAATCTGTTGCCTTTGGCAGTATGATCTCTTCCACCTGTTGCAAGGTAATGTTTGTGTACAGGCAAAGCTGCTCATCACCGTTGATCACCTTTGCTGCAGATCTTGTATTCAATGGCAGCAGATCTCTAGAAGAGCCATGTGGCATAAAGAGGAGTCCAGCTTTCAGATGTGGACGATCCTGTAAAGAAATTCTATATTTGGACAGAGTGGTCCTCTGTTTGTTGTACACAGAAGGTGGGACATAACATTGCAAGTTCACTTCTATAATTGGTTCTAGAGAAACATCTGAAATTCCTGACATGTTTGTCATGGTACTACAATGCAGATCACGCTGCTTGCAGCATAATGGATTTGGGCGAAACCATTGGGTGCCCAAGCTAAGAAGAGTGTCCCAATGTTCTTTCTGGTGTGATTGAACATATGGCACCCATGACAAATCTTGTATAGGTAGTTGCATGAGTTCATTCCTGATTTTTTCAACTCTAGACTTGTTGAAAAGAGGGACAAACAACTGCAAGCACTTGAATACAATCCCAACTATGTCTGTACCTTCTGAAATTTGTAGTATTACACTAAGGAAAAAATTATCTTCTGGAACATTCCCATCTTTCAGCATAAAAACCAGGCTAGCCTCTATACCATGCTCTTTAGCAATAAACGGCACCCATAGTAGAAACAAAGTGCGAGTGTTTCCTCTGTTGATCTTATTCTGCAGTATCTTGCCTGTTAAAAGGTGCCTTGTAAGGGGGTTAAAACATACGTGACACTGCGGTGTGCCTCCAAGCTCGATGAATCTCAAAAACTCACTAGCGCCATCTGCAAACCATTCAAACCTTCGAACATCAGATTTGCTCAACTCATCATTGTTGCGGTTAATGGTGGTAAAAATTAATGACTTGGCAGCATGTGCTATCCGTTTAGGAAAAGAGGAATTCTGCACCTCCTGGTCCATCTGTTCTTTTTCTATGATTCTCTTCTTGCATTTGTGCAGGGTGTCATCGCACTCCTGGGCAGCACACTTCAGCTTCTTGCGCCAACGCAACAACGAGGCATCCGTGATCAGCCACTTATTGGATGTCTCGAGAGCAGCCTCCAACTTGATGTGCGCCATCTCCAGCCTCTCTAAGTTTTCATTTGCATTCGCTTTCCCCTTGTAGTTGCGAACCAGACCAGATATGATTTGGTTAACTGTCTCCTGGGCAACTGCTGAACTGACCATATCTGCCATCAGGATTCAAGCATCAGTAGCATCCCTTCCCTGATCAGAAAAGAAAAGCATCTGTGCATGAGACAAATGAATCAAATCATGGCTGGTGCAATATAAATGTATGGTAAATCTCAACTCACTGAACTGAATTTGTTATACATAGGGACTTTGGATCGCCAACAAATACTTCCCTTCCTCGCTGCAAGAGTGCTGCCTTCGATTGAATTGGATCACATTGAAGTGTTGAAGAGGTATCCTGATTATAGAGATATCTTGGAGGGTAACATCGTATAGCTGTTAGGCAAGATGACAACTTAAAGAAGATAGTGATGTCCAAGAATTTGAAAGGAACCAGCAATAGATAAGTCCACAATAATGGAGGTCTGATAGTGAGGGTGCAGAGGAGTTGGTCTCTGCACAAAGGGAGAAATGTTGACTGAATGATTGCCCTTTTGACATAACAGCAAGATGTGAGCCTGCGCGTTGCCACGTAATCAGTTTGCAATTGCCAGCAGGAATAAAGTGGTGAGCATTTGTGCGAGAAAAAAAAATCAAAGGGAGGGTGGTGTGATATACTGATATTGACAGGAACCAAACAACGAATTGAAACACAGCTATAGGACATCTCTGCTTTTTGTGCACAAATCAACAAGGGACTCAGCTGTACATGCCTCACCCTGCCGTGGTGCTCAGCAATTACTTCTTTTTTTTCAACAGATGCTCAGCCATTCTCAATGGATGAAGCAAATATACTCATACTGTATCAGAAAATTATTCATACTGCATGAAAAATAGCAGGAATAATTTTCTGCTTTGTGAGCAGAGATGCTGGCCAAGAACTTGTTGTTGGCCGGAGGGCTTGTAGGATCTAGTCACATATAAGGGGGAGTTGAATATGGGACTTGTTTTCAAGTTCTAAAGGAAAAACGAAAACCTTAACCTATCAACTAGTGTTGCCCATACTGTTATAAACGATGGCGAATAAACGACGACAAGTAAAGGAATCAAACCGCAGGAGACACGAGATTTAACGTGGAAAACCCTTGCGGGAAAAACCACGGGCGCCAGCCAGCAAGAACTTCACTATATCGGGAGTCAGGTTACAACGCCAACGGCGGCGGCTTACAAGAGAATAAATCAATTTCTAATGGAAAACCCTAACGGGTATTTATGACCCGTACCGTACCCCCCCCAGCCGCGACCTGGGAAAAGGGTGTGGCCCGATGGGAGTCGGCCTTTCTCTTGGGAGACAGAATTTGGATCATAACTCAACACATACTAAAAAGGTTCTTCTCTACTTCTAGAGCACACTAACACAAGTTTCCTTAGCAAATAACACACTAGGAGGCAATATGACAACCTAGGCAAGATATGAAGCACACAAGCGAAACAAGCTAGAACAAAGACAAGGAAACTTGAGAGCGGAATTGAAATACTGAAAGTAAGTGCTAGAAGTAGATAAGATGGACAAGAGGCGATCGGATTTTTTTCCGTGGTATCTAGAAGTTGACGCTTCCCCCTAGTCCACGTTGGAGCACTCACTTAGAGTATCGCTCCCCCTTGAGTCACTAAGACACAAGTGCTCACTAAGAGTACCCGTTCTCCATCTCCGGAACGGTGGGTCTCGAACTGTGTACACCAAGCTTGTCTTGAGGCTCCCACAATCTCCAAGAGCTCACCAAGAACCCCCAAGTCACCTAGACCGTCTAGGAGCCGTCAAACTCCAAGAGTAACAAGCCCACAAACCTTCACTTGACCTGTGCACTCAGCTAAGCCATGGATGCACCTTGAAACTCTTGCTCACTAAGAAAGAACACCTCAATGAAGAGGAAGAGAAATCCCAATAAGCAAGAACACACTCTCCTTCTCTCCTAGGCTGCAGTAGATCTTCAGAGTGGCAAAGGCAGCTCTAGAGAGGCAGGGGGCTTATATATAGGCCTAGCAAAGGTGGCTAGCCGTTGGAAAAGTCCCCTGAAAAAGTTGTACCGTCGGATGAACCGATGGTGCCCCCCTGCTAAGCGTCGGATCATCCGGTCACTCACAGCGCCCAATATAGCCGTTGAACCTTGAAACCCAGACAATACACCGACGCTATACACCGACGCCCCGTCGGATCATCCGTGCCGAAGGCACCCCGCTCGGGGCGGTACGTATGATTTGAAACAAACCGTCGGATGAACCGCTGTGAGCACCATACAAGCGTCGGATCATCCGGTCTTGGGCGAAGTCTTGGCGCGTCTCTCGTTGAATTTAAATGCAACCGTCGGATGAACCGATGGTCAAGGTGTCGGATCGTCCGATGCTTGAGCCCAGACGCTTGACCGAAGCGTAGCCAAACCCTAAGGCGTCGGATGAACCGATGCCTGTACCGTCGGTTCATCCGACGGTCCGTTTTGAACCAGTTGGCCGCAGAACTCATCCGACGCGTGTTAAATATAGGGCGTCGGATCATCCGACGCTATGAAGTTGATTTCAACTCATCCAATTCAGCGCCTTTGAGTTTTCCGTCGATTCTTTTGCTTCAACCTTGCTTCCATGAACTCTCTGAGCTAGATAGGATTCAAGGAACATGAGTGTGCATAAATTATGGCTTCCGAGTGCATGGTCAAGCTACTAGTGTGCGAACCCCTCTTAATAGTACGGTCGAAACTACAAACTAGTAATCCAAGTGTCCTTCGTCTCCTTTGCGACACTTGGAACTAACAAAGTCCTTAGCCTTGCAGTCTTCGACCAGATTGAGCCCATAAATTCAAATTGAGGGGTCTCATTCCATTCAATACTCGTGACAATAACCCAAATAGAAATCCGCTTGAAAACAAAGGTTAGTCACAAGCATATGGTTGTCATTTATCACCGAAACACACCCTTACCAAAGGTGCGAAAGGGCCTAGATCGCTACAATCTCCCCCTTTTTGGTGATAGATGACAACACGAGTAGAGATATACGAAAATTTGAATTAAAAACATATAAACTCTACTTCTAATGCATGAAATAGAATAAGCGGTAAACACACATGCATTAAGTAAACACACAAGCATGAGAAGACATGTAAGCCATCGACATACACAAGATCCAAATACATGTCTCATCATGAAAAGCCACAAAAGCGAGAGAGAGGCTACAAAAACTCCAAAACCTGCACTCTCCCCTATCTCCCCTATCTCTACTCCCCCTATCTATCTCCCCCTTTGGCAACAAGCACCAAAAAGGAGACTAAGCCTGAGGCGGAGAGGAAGGATCCGGCGGTGAAGTGGAGACGACTCGCGAAGGTCGCACAGAGAAGCCGGAAGCATCGTCGTCGTCGTCCTCCTCGCTGAGAAGAGACCAAGCCAGAGAGGTAGAGCCCGGAGCCAGAGGAGGTGGTGCTGGAGGAGCTGTAGTCGTCCCGGCGCCTGAAGTCGGAGTCGGAGTAGATGCGGGAGTTGTAGTAGCCTCGGGAGCAGGAGGAACGGTGTCGGAGGCAAGTGCTGCTGAGATCTGCTCCATGATCGCGCGAAGGTAGTGGTCCTCCTGTCCCAAACCCTCTGCGCTCGGCGTAGAGAACGTCGGAAGAGGTGTAGATGCCGGTGGGCTAGGCAGAGTGGTGCGAGCTGGTGTCTCGAAGACAAGTGCTCCTGTGGTAAGCGGAGACACCAGCTGTGACGTCGTAGGCGGGGTCATCTGTAGCTGAGCCAGGAAGGAGGAAGTGACCGCAGCCTGTGGTGTCATCGTCTGAGGTACCGCGAACGCCCCTGTCTGAAGTAGTGGTGACTGAGGGAAAGTCGCTAGGGGAACGTTCACGAACCCGCCTACTGGAGGAAGAGGAGCTGTCGGGTCAGCCTGAAGCTCGGCAGTGGTAGGTGGCTGAGGTGGCTGAAGACCTGACTGCTGGAAGAGCTGACCAAGGCAACCAGACATGACGGTGAACATCTGCGAAGTCAACATCTGGTGCTGTAGCATCTGCTGCCTCTGAGCCTCCTGCTGCTGTCGGATCCCCTCGAGGATCACCTGCCGCGACTCCCCGGTACCGCCGGAACGGAGCCTGCATCTGCTGCTGTACCTGGAGGGTCGCCTGAGTCTGAGCAGCCATAGCAGTGAGCAGGGAAGTGATCGCGGTCCGGGCTGGGTCACCTGAGCGGCTGAGATCGTGGGAACCGGTGACTCAGCCTCTCGCTGGCCTGGCAAGGTGGAGCCTCCTACCTCGTCGTCGTGGGACCGACGGACTCTGAAAACTGACTGTCTCTGGCGCAGCTGGGAAGTCCTCGTCGTCACTAGAGGACTCGTCGTCAGTGGCGAGGTACTGGGGGAGAGGTGCCTCGGCTGCAGCAAGGGTGGCATCCTGTCGTGCTGCCTCATCCATGGCTGCCTCTGCTGTTGCCCGAGCCTGAAGCGTCTCCTCGGCTCTCCTCATGCCTCTTGGTACTCTCCTCCTGTCACCTGGCATCGGAGGCCGGTAGGTCGGGAACACGAACTTCAATGCCTCAAGCATCCCAACGTACCTCTGAGCCTCGAGCCGGGACGGCGACCAACCGATCCAGGTGAGCGAAGGGCTGCTGTCGTGTCATCCCCATGCCATCCATAATAGCATCCTCGATCTCAGCTAGCATGATATCCACGAGGTCAAAGGGGCGCTTTGCCATCACGTACATCAGGAGCCACTGCTGCACCCCTGTCAAAGACTCTGCGTTCCCCATCCTATAAAGCACAGACCTCCTGAGAGTGTAGTGAACGACGTACGCCTCACGGATCAGACGGTCAGGTGTCCTGGGTGTACAGGGAAGGAACAGTGGCTGGAACAGAAAACTGATCTCCTCGTCGGAAGGTAGAACTGGTGAGTGTGCACGACGAGGAGGCTCGACGTCGGGGTACGCCAGGCAGTGAATAGAGTCGTCGTGTAGGTCCACCTGAAGTAGCTCTGCTATCCCCTCTCGAGTAAGCCGCTGCTGCTGACCCATGAACATAAACCTGATAGCGACCCGGTCAGCGTCGACGTAGACAGTGGCGTAGAAAACCCTGACCCAGTCGGGGACGTAACGTGACCTCCGAGTCACTAAGTCCACCAGTCCCCGCTGGTACTCGAAGAAGGGGAGTATCGCCTCTCCAGCTGCAGCTGCCCTCAAAGCTGTGAACTGTAGCATACGGTGCTGACTGAGCTGAGACCCTCTGTGAGTGTAGGAGGTGTAGAAGCTCTCCTGGAGAATCATCCAGAACCGGGGGTCACACTCCTCTCTGGCCCTGGGGAACCACTGGTCCTCTGGCACACTCCTCAACCGCTGGATCTTCGGCCCCGGCAAGTGACGAAGGTCACGGAGATAAACTCCGAAAGCCTCTGCTCGTGGACCTCTGGGGAGCTGGGGGTCTAGAGCCTGCTGCTCTCTCTCTGTGAGCTCCTCTCGCCGCAGCCTCTCCTCTGTCGCGGTGTCGGCTGTGGCTGTGTGTGACCACCGCGTGTCCGAGGTCCGGACTCGGCCGGTGAAGGTGGTGACTCCGACCGCTCCGTGGTCCGGTGCCCCTCCGCCCGACCGACATGGCCGCCGCCGCCGAGTCCGTCGCTCCGCCTACTGCTGCTCACCCTGGGGCTGCTCCCCCTGACTCCGTGTGCCCTCTGAAATACGAATGCCCCTCTGAGGCTGTCCCTGAGTGTCGGGCACTGCTAGCACACGCTCCCACTCCTTCTGCTTCTTGCTCTTCTTCTTCTTCTGCTCAGCAACTGACTTACCCTTCCGCTTATTGCCCGCCATCTGTGAGAGAAAATGGTAGATGATTATAGAATGGCTAGTGACGAATAAACGAGATAAGTAACTAGAGGTAAGTGGTCCTTAAGCAAAGCAAATGACTGATATGAGCCTCATTAAGATCATCTAGGAGAAAAGTGACAACATGAGTAAAAGGAGAGGCTAGGTCAGTCCTTAGGTGATCAAGATGTGCAAAATGTGTGGACAAAAGTGAATGGTTTATGCAGAAATCACCATAAACAAGCTCAAGAAGTGACAAAAGCACTAGCTAGGGAGCACTCGAGCATGCAAAGTTGATTGCTAGGGAATGTGCAAAACCACAGATGCTAGAATTATCAGAAGCATTAAGATTTCAATCACTAGATGGCTCAAATGTGAAGAACAAGGGTCAAATTCCCTAAGAAATAGTTCACAGGAACCCTAGAACAGTGCAGGTGAGGAGGGGAATGGTGAAATTCTCACCACAGCGCAGAGGATTGATGCAGAGATGCAGCTGTGGATGGAGATGTGTCCCTTGCGCGTCTCCTTGTGGACGCCGGCGAGCAGCCGCGGCGGCGCACGGCCGGGAAGGGCGGCGAACAGGCGAAACCCTAGAAGGGCGGCGTCCTGCGCGCGGGGGATTGGCCGCGCGCGGGGGGGGGGGGGGGGGGAGCGGCGCGGCGGCCGACGGCGAGCGCGGGGAGCTAGCGGCGGGCACGGATGGCTGCGGAGGAGGCACAGGCGCACGCGACGCGGGGAGGTCACCAGAGGCGAGTAGGATGGCGGCGGCGTCGGGCGCGGGACGGCGGCTAGAAGAGTTAGGGTTAGGTTGAGACAAATCACACCGAACCGTTATGACGGGTGGGACCAACGCGTCAGTGAAGCGTCGGATGAACCGACGGTGCAAAAA
Organism: Cenchrus americanus; assembly: GCA_947561735.1. Classification (NCBI taxonomy): domain Eukaryota; kingdom Viridiplantae; phylum Streptophyta; class Magnoliopsida; order Poales; family Poaceae; genus Cenchrus; species Cenchrus americanus. Next base: position 254,045,151 of record OX387245.1, read on the forward strand.
TACGAGCATCGGTCGAACCGTCGGTGCACTTGTGCTCCTAGGTGAAAGCAACCATCGGATGGTCCGACGGCCGGAAAATACAATGCGTCGGAGCAGTTGTGCGCGGGTCTAGGAAGAGGGGCGAAAGTCTTCAGCACCGGATGAACCGATGGTCAAAAGACGTGAGGCGTCGGTTCATCCGATGGTGCGAAAATTTCTAATAGTAAGCAACTGAGCGCCCAGACCCCTTCACCGGATGTTCCGACTCCAGAACCTACAGGGCGTCGGTTCATCCGACGGTGACAATTCGATTTTGTTGAACTATTTCTCATTTTTGATCTGTCGAATGTCACACACAAGCCAACACAAGCACATCTTTGGATCAATCCTGAGTGACAACCTCACCCCTCAAGCACTCCTTTGCAAAATACTTATAATACACAATTAACTCCCTAGAAAGGGATAAACCATAGATAAAAATAGGAAAAATAAGAACCAAAGGAGGGAGGGAGCTCCAAAAAGGGAATGTATGAGTTAATTGCCTTTGAACTTAGAGATTGACACCATAAGCTCGCTAGGACTTAACTCAATAGGCATTAAGCACAATCATTTGTCTCATCACACCTTAAGAGTTGTTGATTTGCATTGAGCGCTAAGCAACTTTCTCATAGTGTGAGTTTCCTTTGTGACTTCTCTCACGCAATGCTATGCAAGGACAAATGCATTAAATAAACATGAGTGCATCTACATGACAAGCATAAATGCAAAGCGAGAAGGTAAACTATCTTGCCAAGTTTGAACCCTTAATGAGCTTATTCATGATGAGCCTTTCTTCATGCCTTGAGCGAAACAAGAGAACCAACGGCTCAAGCAAAACCCATACTCATCACTATCTCATCAAGGTTAGACAAGCCCCTAATCATGTACATATGCAAATGCAAACTATATGACAAGCATTACATAATGTTGGACGCATCAAGCACATTTAATTCACTCCGAAGCCTACAAAAGATGTTTTCATCAAGAGGCTTGGTGAATATATCCGCCAATTGCTCCTCGGAGCGAACACCACAAAGGACAATGTCCCCTTTTGCAACATGGTCGCGCAAGAAGTGATGACGGATATCAATGTGCTTGGTGCGGGAGTGTTGAACCGGGTTGTTAGAAATTTTTACGGCACTCTCATTGTCACAAAGGAGGGGAACCCTATCTAGAACCACACCATAATCCAAGAGGCTTTGCTTCATATAAAGGATTTGAGCACAACAAGCCCCCGCGGAAATGTATTCTTCCTCCGCGGTGGATAAGGCCACGGAGTTTTGCTTCTTAGAGGACCAAGCAACCAAAGAGCGACCTAGCAAATGGCACCCACCCGAAGTACTCTTACGGTCTACTCGACATCCGACAAAGTCCGAATCCGAATAACCCAAGAGCTCAAAACAAGCACCATGGGGGTACCACAAGCCAATGCTAGATGTGTATTTTAAATATCTAAGGATCCTTTTTAAAGCACTTAGGTGAGATTCTTTAGGGTTGGCTTGAAACCGAGCACACATACAAACACTAAACATGATATCGGGCCTAGATGCGGTAAGATAAAGAAGAGAACCGATCATAGAACGGTAAAGCTTTTGGTCAACCGATTTACCTCCCTCATCTAGGTCGAGATGTCCATTAGTGGGCATTGGAGTCTTGATCGACTTACAATCATCCATCTTGAACTTCTTGAGAATATCATTGGTGTACTTTTCTTGATGGATGAAAGTCCCTTCCTTCAATTGCTTGATTTGAAACCCAAGGAAGAAGTTGAGCTCTCCGATCATTGACATCTCGAATTCCCTAGTCATGAGTTCACTAAAATCCTTGCACACTTTGAGATTAGTAGAGCCAAAGATGATATCATCAACATATATTTGACAAATGAAGAGTTCTTTGTTGATTATCTTTGTGAAGAGAGTGTTGTCCACTCTACCAATCTTGAATCCCGCTTCAATTAGAAAATCCCGGAGCCTCTCATACCATGCCCTAGGAGCTTGCTTGAGTCTATACAATGCCTTGTGCAACCTATAGACATGGTTAGGATATGTAATGTCTTCAAAACCGGGAGGTTGCTCCACATAGACTTCTTCATTGGTGAAGCCATTCAAGAAAGCACTCTTTACATCCATTTGAAATAATTTCATTTTATGACTAGATGCATATGCAAGGAGGATACGAATAGCTTCAAGGCGTGCCACCAGAGTGAAGGTCTCTCCATAGTCCAAGCCTTCTACTTGAGAGTACCCTTCGGTGACAAGTCTTGCCTTGTTCTTCACCACAATGCCATGTTCATCTTGCTTGTTCCGGTAGACCCACTTGGTGCCAATCACATTCTTGTTCTTGGGGCGCTCGACCAACTCCCACACTTGATTTCTTGTGAAGTTGTTGAGCTCGTCTTGCATAGCCAATATCCAATCCGAATCCCCAAGAGCTTCATCTATAGTTGTGGGTTCTACAAAAGAGACAAAAGCAGGATGTTTGCAAAATGAGGCATATTGCTTGCGGCGAGTCCCTGTACCCCCTTGAGGATCACCCAACACAAGATCAATTGGATGATTTGTTGAAGTTCTTGTGCGTTTTCCAAATATTGTAGAGGTGGGATCATCTTGAGATTGAACTTCGCCCGTGTCCTCTACTTGATCTTGAGTGTCTTGTGAGATAGGAGGTGGTTCTTGTGAGGAAGATGGACTATCTTGTCTTGTGGGTGATGTAGGTGGATGCCTTGGTGGATCATTATCATTATCATCATCGGAGGATGAGTCTTCAAGAATGGAGTGAGGGTCATCATCCTCCCTTGGCTTGATGTCACCAATGGCCATTTTCTTCATTGCTTCTCGAAGAGGTTCTTTTCCTACATCATCACAACAAAAACCATCTCCTTGGGAGCCATTAGATTCATCAAACTCCACATCACATGTTTCTTCAATTACTCGTGTAGAGTTATTGAATACTCTATATGCTTTGGAGTTAGATGCATAACCAACAAATATGCCCTCATCTACTCTACTCTCAAACTTCCCTAGATGCTTCTTCTTCTTGAAAATGAAACACTTACAACCAAACACCCGGAAGTAAGAGATGTTGGGCTTTCTCCCAATGAGTAGCTCATATGGTGTCTTCATCATGAGTCGGTGGAGATACACTCTATTTGAAGCATGACATGCCGTGTTGATAGCTTCCGCCCAAAACCTTTGCGAGACTCCATAGTCATCCAACATAGCTCTAGCAAGAGTGATGAGTGTCTTGTTCTTCCTCTCAACCACACCATTTTGTTGGGGTGTATAGGTTGAGGAGAATTCATGCTTGATGCCTTCACCATCACAATACTCTTCCACCTTGGTGTTGCGGAATTCCGACCCATTGTCACTCCTTATCTTCACCATGGATGACCCAAATCCATTTTGGGCTCTAGTAGCGAACTTTTTGAAGATGTCAAATGTCTTGCCCTTGTCCTCCAAAAAGAAAGTCCAAGTATAGCATGAGAAATCATCAACAATGACAAGACAATAGAGATTACCACCAAGACTCTTGTATGTAGTTGGTCCGAAGAGGTCCATGTGAATGAGCTCCAATGGTCTTGTGGTAGATACATAAGCCTTCATGGGATGATGACTTGCAACTTGCTTGCCGGTTTGACATGCACTATACAACTTGTCCTTCTCGAATCTAACATCTTTCACACCAAGGACCATGCCTTTCTTGAAAGCTTTCTTGAGTTGGCTCATGCCTATGTGTGCAATGCGACGATGCCATAGCCAACCCTTGGATGTGGTGGAGACGAGACAAGTAGTCAAGTTTGCTTCACGGGATGTAAAATCTACAAGATAAAGATTGCCATAGCGGAATCCCTTGAAAACAACTTCATTAGTTTTCTTGTTAGTAACTGTGACCCCTTCATCATCAAATGTGCATGAAAGACCAAGGTCACAAAATTGTGCAATGGAAAGCAAGTTATAACTACAAGAATCCACAAAGAGAACATTGGAAAGGGATAAATCATTAGTTAGAGAGATTTCACCCAATCCGGAGATCCTTTAGAGTTATCACCAAATGAAACTTGTTCATGATCTCCCGCATCATCCACTAGTGAGGTGAACATTTTTACTTGGCCGGTCATGTGTTGAGTACAACCACTATCAAGTATCCAATGACTCCTTCCGGCCTTGTAGTTCACCTACACACAAGAAATTAGCTTTGAGATTTAGGAACCCAAGCTAGTTTGGGCCCTTTGATGTGAGTGACAAGAGCTTTAGGAATCCATAAGCTTCTAGGTGGCTTGACTTTTGGTTTGGCCCCAATGAACTTGATTGCCACTTTGCCATTGTTCTTCTTCTTCAACAAGAAGTGGTTGTCATTGTACATGGACTTGTAGTTGCTAGGCAAGGTGGGCAAGGAGCGAGTAGGTGTTGGGCACTCCCTTGTGTGATGACCGGTGACCTTGCAATGTTGACAATAAGATCCAACTTCATTGATGAAACACCCATATAGCTCCTTTGATTTAGGAGTTTCCTTGATGGGATTGGGGAAAGCACCAAGCCCCTTTGTCCCATAATCTCTTGCATTGTAGTAGAGGATCTCCTTGTGCAACTCCTCACCCTTGGCCAAAGTCTTTACACAAGACCTTAAGCTTCTCACTTCTTCTTCAAGAGCTTTCACCCTATCATGGTTAGTCTTGGAGGAAGATGCAATATTTTCAACATTAAACAAGACCTTAGGTTTTTCAATTAGATCATCACATGAGGTGGAGGCATTGACTTTAGTGACTTCTCTAGCATTTGCATGCCCACTAGAATCAATGTCCTCACTAGCAAGCTCAAGCTTTTGATATTTCATCTCTAAGAGCACATGTTCTTTCTTGAGCTTCATATGACTTGACTCAAGAGACTTGTTAAGCACGGTTATGTCGTCATGCTTTACGATTAGCTCATTGTGCTTATCAAGTAACTTGTTGTGGTCATCTCTAAGTGACTTGTTAGACACTACCAAAGCATCATGCTCTTTGCTAAGGTCATCGTGCTTTACAAGTAACTCATCATATGAAAGCTTAAGTTTCTCATGAGTCTCATCAAGAGCTTTGAGCTTACTCTTTTGTTTCTTTATCATGGAGGTGTATTCATCAAGAAGATCTTTAAGAGCAAGAGGTGAGAGATCATCATCACTAGAAGATCCACTACTATCACTATCGCTCACCTTGGAGTGCTTTGCCATGAAGCACATAGGTGGAGGTGGAAGTGGAGGCTCATCATCCATGATAGCAATGCCGGCGATCTTCTTGTTCTTGTCCTCTTCACTTTCACTTGACTCACTTGAAGTCTCACCCCCGGTCACCCATTCATTGACCAAGAGAGAACGATGTTCACCCTTCTTCTTGTGGTAGGGCTTGGTTGATGACTTTTCTTGGATGAGTTCTTCTTGTAGTACTTGGCATCCTTGTCATCTTCATCATTCTTCTTGCTTGAGTTTGACACTCTCTTGTCGGGCTTGGGGCAATCATATGAGAGATGATCATAGTTACCACAATTGTAGCACTTCCGATTGCTTCCCTCACCACTTCTTCTTGATGACCGGAACTTTTGCTTCTTAGGATCATAGTTGTAGCCCTTCTTGCCAATCTTGGAGAGCATTCTTGTGGTCTTCCTCATGAGAAGAGCAAGCTTAGCATCATCGCTCCCCGCTTCACTTGAGTCACTTGGATCATCACTTTCACTTGAGGAAGAAGGAGCTTTTTCCTTGATCTTCTTGGACTTCCCCTTTTCACTAGCCTTGAGTGCAAGATCTTTCTTGGCGCTTGAGTGTGAGGTAGATGATTCCATGTCTTCCATCATGAACATCTCGTGGGAGCAAATCTTGCTCACAACCTCGGTGATGGTGAGGGTGGTGAAGTCCTTCTCAAAGAGAAGTGCCTTGACGATGTTGTATTTTGGCTTGGGAAGTGTTTGAAGGATTTTCCGGATGATTTCCTGCTCGGAAAGGTTAGAAACATCGAGAGCATTGATACTTTGAATAAGAACCCCCATCCTAGAGTACATTTGCTCTACCCCCTCATCATCTTTCATTTTGAACTCATTGAGTTCCACCTTGAGCAACTCATATTTTTCCTCACGGATCTTTTTGTTACCCACATGAATTTCTTTGAGTTCCAACCACACCTCATGGGCGGTGGGCTTAGCAAAGACCCGATCAAACAACTCCTCATCTAGCGCCTCAAAGATGTGATTCCTAGCACGTGCATTCCACTTAGCCTCACTCTCGGTGGGAACTGAAGGCAACGGATACAAGGTAATGCGCCACGCATCATGATGTTGAGCTTGAAGATAGCTAGCCATTCTATGCACCCAAAAGGTGAAGCGCTTCCCCGCCAACCTTGGGGGGCCATTGCCGCTTCCCTTCCCCATCTCCCTAGGCGGTTAAGCCAAGCAAAAAGGGAGCCTAGCTATGATACCACTTGTAGGATCTAGTCACATAGAAGGGGGGGTTGAATATGAGACTTGTTTTCAAGCTCTAAAGGAAAAACGAAAACCTTAACCTATCAACTAGTGTTGCCCATACTAAAAAGGTTCTTCTCTACTTCTAGAGCACACTAACACAAGTTTCCTTAGCAAATAACACACTAGGAGGCAATATGACAACCTAGGCAAGATATGAAGCACACAAGCGAAACAAGCTAGAACAAAGACAAGGAAACTTGAGAGCGGAATTGAAATACTGAAAGTAAGTGCTAGAAGTAGATAAGATGGACAAGAGGCGATCGGATTTTTTTCCGTGGTATCTAGAAGTTGACGCTTCCCCCCTAGTCCACGTTGGAGCACTCACTTAGAGTATCGCTCCCCCTTGAGTCACTAAGACACAAGTGCTCACTAAGAGTACCCGTTCTCCATCTCCGGAACGGTGGGTCTCGAACCGTGTACACCAAGCTTGTCTTGAGGCTCCCACAATCTCCAAGAGCTCACCAAGAACCCCCAAGTCACCTAGACCGTCTAGGAGCCGTCAAACTCCAAGAGTAACAAGCCCACAAACCTTCACTTGACCTGTGCACTCAGCTAAGCCATGGATGCACCTTGAAACTCTTGCTCACTAAGAAAGAACACCTCAATGAAGAGGAAGAGAAATCCCAATAAGCAAGAACACACTCTCCTTCTCTCCTAGGCCGCAAGAGATCTTCGAGTGGCAAAGGCAGCTCTAGAGAGGCAGGGGGCTTATATATAGGCCTAGCAAAGGTGGCTAGCCGTTGGAAAAGTCCCCTGAAAAAGTTGTACCGTCGGATGAACCGATGGTGCCCCCCTGCTAAGAGTCGGATCATCCGGTCACTCACAGTGCCCAATATAGCCGTTGAACCTTGAAACCCAGACAATACACCGACGCTATACACCGACGCCCCGTCGGATCATCCGGTGCTGAAGGCACCCCGCTCGGGGCGGTACTGTATGATTTGAAACAAACTGTCGGATGAACCGCTGTGAGCACCATACAAGCGTCGGATCATCCGGTGCTGAAGCAGAAGTCTTGGCGCGTCTCTGTTGAATTTAAATGCAACTGTCGGATGAACCGATGGTCAAGGCGTCGGATCGTCCGATGCTTGAGCCCAGACCCTTGACCAGAACTGTAGCCAAACCCTAAGGCGTCGGATGAACCGATGCCTGTACCGTCGGTTCATCCGATGGTCCGTTTTGAACCAGTTGGCTGCAGAACTCATCCGGCGCGTGTTAAATATAGGGCGTCGGATCATCCGACGCTATGAAGTTGATTTCAACTCATCCAATTCAGCGCCTTTGAGTTTTCCGTCGATTCTTTTGCTTCAACCTTGCTTCCATGAACTCTCTGAGCTAGATAGGATCCAAGGAACATGAGTGTGCATAAATTATGGCTTTCGAGTGCATGGTCAAGCTACTAGTGTGCGAACCCCTCTTAATAGTACGGTCGAAACTACAAACTAGTAATCCAAGTGTCCTTCGTCTCCTTTGCGACACTTGGAACTAACAAAGTCCTTAGCCTTGCAGTCTTCGACCAGATTGAGCCCATAAATTCAAATTGAGGGGTCTCATTCCATTCAATACTCGTGACAATAACCCAAATAGAAATCCGCTTCAAAACAAAGGTTAGTCACAAGCATATGGTTGTCATTTATCACCGAAACACACCCTTACCAAAGGTGCGAAAGGGCCTAGATCGCTACAGGGCTGCACAGGAATAATTTTCTGCTGTGTGAGAAGAGATGCTGGCCACGAACTTGTTGTTGGCCGGAGGGCTGGACCGGGCTGAGAAGATTTTACTTTCGATCAGCAGCGCCCGTAAAAAAGGCAGTCACTCAAGGCAATCCACAAAAAATTATGAAACTTGTGATAAGATGGAACATAAGTCAAACAACACACTGTACATCATCTTGTAACAACGAAACAGCATGTGGACACCAAAACATAAATCAAAGCAACATATTTATACCAAGGATATGCTTGGTGAACCTGCAGTCCCATATTCTTTGATATTTTCAGATGATACATGAAGTAACAAAAGAAAGCAGTATTATCATTACAATTTTCTCTAACATGGTGATAAATAGTTCATGGTACACATAATGACATTCTTAAAATCCACTCAGAAAATTACTACAGCCGCCTAAGCTCACAAATACTTCCTAAATTTCGATAATCATAAAGCCATGAAAGTCTCAGGATAAGATCCACTAGTGAGGAACAAGCACCACCATACAAAACTACAAATGGGACTGATGCAATCAACATAGTACTTCCTAATATATTGTAGCGCTAACAATACAGATTGATATGTAACTTTGCAACCTTCATAGTATGCTCTGCTCTGACACCTCTCTGTATTTGGAACAACTGACCCAATTTCTAGCTCTGAGAATATCTATACCTTTATGTTATTGGAAAATTTGTAATCGGCCATGAACAGTAGTGACTACAGATATTTACTCAGGACATTCCAATCAAATGTTGTATTCCTCATTTTTTGAATCCACACATGTTACATTATTCAGAATTTCAGTTGTAGATATGGCCCTGCAAACTGACTTTCCTTTTTTTTAATCCAGTCTACAATCGAGCCTCGCAGCTGAATGGGTGCCTGTGCAGCCCACAGGCTGAGGAATTGAAAGGTCACATGTATTTGATGGTCTATCTCCAGATCATGCTGTTGCAACATCTTTCGTTTCCTAGCTCCCTGAAAGTTTCTACATGTTCTCATGCTTGTTCTTCGTGTGTCCGTGCTTGCCTTCTCAACCTGAATGTATGCATCGCCATGTTTAGACTTCCAAAGCAATTGGTAGAAAGTTGCTTCAGCATTCTGTTGGAAGTAGTCTGTTGCTTTCGGAAGCATGATCTCTTCTAGTTGTTCTAAGGTAATGTCCGAATGCAAAAAATGCTGCTCTTCACCCTCAACCTCTGCTAATGCAGAGCTTGTACCTGCAGGTAACATGTCTTCTAATAATGAGCTGTGGGGTGTAAAGCCGATTCCAACTTTCAGATATGAAGAAACCTTCGGAGAATTTTTGCATTCGGACAATGAGGTCCACTGTTTATTGTACTCAGACAATGAGACTCGGCCCCGCAAAAACACTCCAATAACTGGCTCTAGAGAAACATCTAGTGATCCTAATGTGTACAATTTGCTACTACGACAAAGCTTGTGGTGATCTTGCTTCTTGCAACATGATGGGTTCGGGCGAAACCATTGGGTACTAATCAAGCTATGAAGGTTGCATTGACATGAATCAACATATGGAATCCATGACAAGTCCTGAATTGGTAGTTGAGTAAGTTGCTTCCTAATAATTTCAATTGTAGATTTGAAATGAGGGGTAAACAACTGCAAGCACTTGATTAGGATCCCAACTATGTCTGTACTTTCTGAAACTTGCAGAATTGCAGTGAGGACGAAGTTATCCTCCGGTGCACTGCTGTCTTGATGAATAAATGAAAGGGTAGCTTCTATTCCATGCTCTGTTGTAGTGATAGGCACCAAACACAGTAGAAATAAAGAGCCCCCATGGCCCCGAGAAATTCTATGTCGCAGTTTCTTGCCTGCAAAAAGGTGCTTGACAAGGGAGTTGAAGGTCATTTGAGGGTACCGTGTGCCACCAAACTCGACAAATCTCATGAACTTGCTAGCGCCATCTGCAAACCACTCAAATCTTTGAACAACCGAACTGCACAACGCGGTGTCATTGCAGCCAAAGACAGAGAGAATAAATGATTTGGTAGCATGGGCTAACCGCTTAGCAAAGGCTGAATTCGTTACCTCCTGTTCCATTTGTTCTTCTACTAGGATTCTATGCTTGCATTTGTGCAGTGTGTCGTCACACTCTTGAGCAGCAAGCTTCAACTTCTTGCGCCAACTCAACAAGGAGGGATCAGTAATCTGCCACTTTTCTGATGTCTCAAGAGCAGCCTCCAGCCTGATGTGTGCCATCTCTAGCCTCTCCAAGTTTCTGTTAGCAGTTGACGCCTCTTTCTCCTCATATTTTTGAACTAGGCAGGAGAGGACTTTGCTGACTGACTCCTGGACAACTGCTGAACTAACAATCTCCGCCATTAGGATTCAAGCATCCACATTTGCTATTGATGAATTCAACAACAGTATACGTGGGAATTATGAACTCTAGATCACAAGCAAAAAGATTTAGCCTAATGGACAGCTACCTTTAATTGAATAGCGTAGGCATGTTGCACAGCTATCTTGTGTATAAATATATCTTGAGGGTAAAATCATAGAGTGTGGCAAGATGAAAATTTAATTAAAGAGAAGATGGTGATGTCCATGACTTTGAGGAGTCAAAGAGAGACAAGTCTGATATGATAGTGAGGCGTGTGCTGAACTTTTAGTCAAAAAGGCTTGATTGACTTAATAAGTACTAAATGAAGAGATGAATTTGTTACATGTTTGAATATAATAGGGTCAACAGGCATAAAAGTGGAGGAAGGTGGTCGGCGGAAGACAACAGTTCAAGTCAGTCGGTGTGAAAAGTTCAATGAAGATTTCCGTGAAAATACAATGGAGTAACTAACAACTAACAACCAACAACCGTAAAAGAAACTGAAATAAAGCTGGATATAATTTGGCTATCTGTCTCCTGGGAAACTGCAGAACTGACCATACCAGCCATCATGAGGATTTAAGCTTGCTTCAGTAGCACCCTGTTATGTGGGGCAAAACATATGGCCGGCTTAGGAAGAAGGCTACGCAGCAGACGTCTCAGGAGATAAAGATGTAGTCAGTTAATATAGAATTCAGTTAGTTTAGATTGTTAGCTTGGATTAGAGATAAACTTAGAGTTTGAGTTAGATACAATTAGTTGGGTGCTTGTACGAGGGGAAAGGTTAGCCTTTATATACAAAAAGCATTGTAACCAATTGAGATAAGCAATAAAGAATTATTCCATCATCTCCCCTGTTTCTCATCTAAGCGCACGAACAGAGAAGGCAACGACCTTCTCCTTCTGCTGCATCTACTGCCGGGTTCCTCCGGCCACTACACACCCCTTCCTGATCATAAATAAAAGCATATGTGCATGAGATGAGACAAATGAATCAAATCATAGCTGGTGCAGGCGTGCAGCATAAGTGTACAGTAAATCTCAACTCTATGAACTGAATTTGTTGTACAAATGGACTTTGGATCGCCAATGAATATTTAGCTTACTGGCTGTAAGATATCTACCCTTAATTGAATCACATGGAACCGTTGAAGAGATACCCTCAAACGTTGGACTGACCTCGAAGAGCAAATAAGCTCAGCTAACCTCGAGGAGGGAGCAATAACAGCATCCTGAGTTCCGGTTTGATCAAGGGAGTGTTGGGGAATTCAGTAAAACCCGTCACCCTCGAAACGTTGAGTTTGATGAAGTTCTTGAGGTATGTTTTTCAGGAGCAGGGAATTCACGATTTTCGGGAGCCTGGATCCTGCGAAGCTTCAGATTCGCGAACCTGCGAATTTCGGGGATCGTGATTCGGAGAAGACGTGGTGTCGCGAACATGCGGAAGCCCGGAACCTCGAGCCGGCGGTGGCGCGAACTTCGAACGGCGGCTGATTCGGGAATCTGTCGGGGACCCAGTTCGGGAGTCACGCATGAAGATATTCACGAACCGGCGAAGAAGCAAAGTCAAAGTTGTCGTCCCAAAAAGTCCGGGTTTTGAGTGTGAACTAGTGGCAGACTTGCAAATATGTTAGACGAGAAAGACATTTTTGTATGCGTTCACACTAGGAATATTCTCTGACATGGAGAGCACAATCCCAGCATCCACGAAATGTCAACAATGTCGGAAATCCACAACCTGAACAAAGCAACAGGCCAAGCACCAGGGGAGGGTTGAATCCCAGAGGAAGGGGGAGAGGAAGAGGACCCCCGAGACTTACGAACCATAACCCAAAAGATCCTCACTTCTACTGCTAGTATCATGGGAGGGGCCATAGCACCGAAGGGTGCCCAGAAACGAAGAAGAACATGGCAAGAATTCAGCAAGAAAAAGCGCTAATGAGCATCGCATCCTCAATGCCAAGCCAATTTCGCCCGAATTTTTGGCAACCGCAATTTGCGAACTCACAGTCAAGTTCTGTCCCAGTTCAGCAATTCCCGCAACAACAGTCATCGTGGCAGCCGTCGCAGCAATTTTTCCCTCAGTCGCAAGCAATCCAGTCAATTCAGCAACCGCAGCCGATTCGGGAAATCTTGCCACCACCTCCAGAAAGTTCGTCAAGGCCACAGTCAAGTTCAGGACCTCGGAACTCCAAAGCATTGCCATCTTTCGGGACTATCATGCCAATCACAGATGGGTCAGGTATGGAATTCGAGACCAAGAGGCAAAGAAGCAATTACTTCAGGTCTGTGAATACCATCATCAATGACGGCCCAGCCGCGCGACCGGAGTGGGCGAAGGTACCAATCACCTTCACAGAAGAAGACTTCAGGCTGAAATCTGCGATTCACAATGATGCCATGGTCATTGAGGTAAACATAGCTGGGTGGGTCATAGGAAAAGTCCTAGTTGACAATGGAAGTTCAGCGTATATCTTGTTCTTGAAGACTTTCGAAAAGATGAATCTGAGCCAGCACATGTTGGACCCCCCAGAGTACCCGCTGCAAGGGTTCGGAGGAAAGCCAATCAAGCCGGTTGGAAAGATATCACTCCCTGTTTCCTTCGGAGATCTCGAAAATGCCAGAACGGAGAGTCTCACCTTCGATGTGGTTGACATTTACCACCCGTATCTCGCGATTTTCGGCAGAGGTTTCATGAACAAGTTCGACGCAGTCATAAGGCAGCAGTTCTTATGCATGAAAATGCCTGCGCCCAAAGGGGTCATCACAGTGTTCGGCAATCAACAAGAGGCCAGAAACATAGAAAAAGGCCATATGCCTGGACAGACAAACGTGTACCAGCTGAAAACAGCTGACAAAAACAAAGAAACTTACGAAGAGGCCAAGCGGGATAAAGAAAGAATTGAAATAGCCGCAGATGGTGAAACCAAAAAAGTGTATCTGGATGACGTGCCTGATAGAGCAGTCACAATAGGGGCCAACCTCAGTGTTGAAGGGGACAGGGACCTCGTACAATTCCTGAACAAAAACAAAGATGTTTTCGCATGGTCAGCTAAGGACCTGCAAGGTGTTAACAGGGACATCATCGAACATGCCCTGGAGACAGACGAAAAAATACCTCCCAAGAAACAGAAACTTCGGAAAATGTCCGAAGAAAAAGTAAAAGCAGTGGAAGCTGAAGTTCAGAGATTGCAAGACGCACAAGTAATCAGAGAAGTGAAGTATCCAGTCTGGCTAGACAACACAGTACCAATCAAGAAGAAGAATGGAAAGTGGAGAATGTGCGTGGACTTCACAGATTTGAACAAGGCATGCAAAAAAGATGATTTCCCCTTGGAAAGGGTAGACAAAATCGCAGATGATGTAGCCAACAGTGAAATGCTCTCACTCCTGGACATGTTCTCTCGGTATCATCAGATCAGGGTCCGTAAAGAGGATGACAAAAAGACAAGTTTCATCACTCCACTCGGAACATTTTGTTTCGTGAGAATGCCAGAGGGGCTAAAGAACACAGGATATACATTCTCAAGAATGATAGCAATAGTACTTCATCCCCAGTTGCGGAGGAACATCTTGGCGTATGTCGATGATATAGTCGTCAAAAGTGTTCAGAGGAAAGACATCATCAGTGACTTTGCGGAAACATTCGCGAATATGAGAGCAGCGAATCTGAAGCTGAATCCGGAGAAATGTGTATTCGACATTCACAAGGGGAAAGTTCTCGGATGTCTAGTTTCAACAAAAGGCATAGAGGCGAATCCCGGCAAAATCAGGGCTTTAGTGGAAATGCAAGACCCAATTTCAGTGAAAGATGTGTAGAAGCTGACAGGGAGAGTGGCTGCCCTTAACAGATTCATTCCCAAAGCCGCAGAAAGAAGCTTACCATTCTTCCAAGTTCTCCGAAGTGCCAAGAACTTCCAGTGGTTTGAACCTCAGAAGCGAGCCTTCCAAGAATTAAAAGATTACTTGTCCAATATGACCAAGCTCTGCCCTCCCGAACCAAAATCTCCACTTCTGCTATATGTGTCTGCGTCAAGTTCGGCAGTAAATGCGGTGCTTGTGCAAGAAAAGGAGGAGAAAGGGAAGCTCAAACAAGTTCTTGTATACTTCGCTTCTGAAGCTTTGTCTGGCTCCAAGATCTTATATTCCGAACTGGAAAAAATCGCATATGCAGTCATCATGGCAGCAAGGAAGCTAAGGCACTACTTCGAGGGTCACAGAATAAGAGTCATCACCAACCAGCCACTGAACGATCTGTTCGCAAATAGAGAGGCATCAACCCGAATCATCAAGTGGGGCGCTGAACTCTCCGAGTATGTGGTAGACTTCGAGAGAAGAAGTGCAATAAAATCGCAAGTTCTGGCAGATTTTGTCGTGGATTGGACTTCACCTATTCAGAACTTTGAGGAAAATGCACCTGAACCTTGGATAGTACAGTGTGATGGGGCCTGGTGTTACAAGGGGGTCAGAATTTCGGCTGTCGTGACATCCCCAACGGGCGTAGTCATAAGATATGCAGCTCGGCTCGTATTCGCGAACAATGAATATTCCACGAACAACACAACAGAATACGAAGCTCTCCTGTTGGCATTAAGGAAAATGAAAGCCTTGGGGCAGCAGACCTTCATAATCAGAACGGATTCGAAAGTAATTAAAGAACATATCGAAAAAAAGTGAAGCAAGAAATCCCGTTCTCATGGAGTATCTAGAAAAAGTCAGGGAAATGGAAAAACACTTCAAAGGCTATTCAGTCCAGCATATCCCAAGAGATGACAACAATGAGGCAGATAAGCTGGCGAAAGCAGCAGCCATAAATCAAGAACTACCCCCAGATGTGTTCTTCGAAATCATTAGAGAACCATCCATCAAGGATTCGAGGGCCAAAATCGTGAATGTAGTGGAGACTCCTGATTGGAGAGCAGAAATCATGGCTTATCTGAGAGGCCACTATGAGCCACAAGATGAGTTGGAAGAGAAAAGATTGAAGCAAAGGGCATGGGGCTATACAGTAGTAAACGGAGAACTGTACAAATCAGGAGTCACTGAACCTTGGCTACGGTGCATCACCTCCGAAAAAGGTCAGGAGCTTCTCAAGGAAATTCACGGTGGATTTTGTGGTGCGCACATAGGTACCAGGGCTTTGGCTGGAAAGGCAATAAAGCAGGGATTCTATTGGCCCACCATAAACATTGATGCCAAGACATTAGTTCGGCAATGTGAAGCATGCCAGAAAACTGCGAATCAACAGAATTTGCCTTCAATGCCAGTTCACTTAATTCCACCGACTTGGCCTCTGCAAAGGTGGGGAACGGACCTAGTGGGCCCATTGCCAACGGCTTAGGGAAATTGCCGATTCACAGCTGTTGCAGTCGATTATTTCACAAAGTGGGTGCAGGCAAAACCACTTGCGAATATCAAAGCAACAACAGTTCAGAAATTCTTTTGGCAGAACATAGTCTGCAGGTTCGGGGTTCCTAGAGAACTAACTGTTGACAATGGCAAACAGTTCGACTGCTACACCTTCAAAGAGTATTGCAAGACCTTGGGCACTCAGGCAAAATTTTCGTCAGTATACCACCCGCAGTCTAACGGAGCAGTTGAAAGAGCCAATGGCCTGATTTTTTCAGGAATCAAAAAAATGCTTGTTCGACCAAAAGAAGGGAAAGTGGGTAGATGAATTACCAAAGGTGATTTGGTCTCACAACACTACAGTGTCAAGAGCAACAGGTTTCACGCCTTTTCGCCTACTTTTCGGCACTGAGGCAATGACACCTGAGGAAATTAAAAATGAAAGCATGAGAGTCTTGAAAGGAAAAGAAATCGAGGAAATTGATAAGAAAGTGGAAAAGGACATGATCGAATTGACAATCCATGAAGCCGTTGAAAACATTGAGAAGTACCAAAGAGAGACAAGGGCTTGGAGAGACAAGAAGGTGGTCCGAAAGGACATCAAAACGGGCGATCTTGTGTTGAAAAGGAAGAAAAACTGGGAGAACCCAGGGAAACTTCATGAGTCTTGGGAGGGGCCTTACATTGCCAGGGAAACAGACATGCCAGGGGCTTTTCGCTTAATGGAGCAAACTGGCGAAGAGTTGCCGTATTCGTGGAATGCTGACAGACTAAAAAGGTATTACCCATGAAAACCCCAGTTGTAGCTAGATGTAATATATAGTAGTTTTTCAATTTTCGCAAGTTTGTATCCTAAAAACTAAAAAATCCGAATCACGTGTCTATAAGTGATTGCGGGAAAAACATCATCTTTTCTTTTCCTAGTAGTAAAATAGGAGGACATTTTTTATCTTTTTTAAAACATGCAAAGCACGTTTTTCATTAAAAGAAGAGAGGTTTACAAAGCGCAACAATGGGCGAAACCTCAAAGTACGAAGAAGCAAAGAAGAGAACTACAACAACCGATACAATGAGGGAAAACCCCACACCATCACCACACGAAGGGCTACCACTATGGACTACTAAGACAAGCAAGGCTTACAACAATACAAAGGAGACTAGTGGCCAAGACTTGCAAAGGAGTACACCAAGAAAACAAGGATACAAAGGAGACTAGCGACCAAGGCCTGCAAAGGAGTACACCAACAAGACCCGCTCATCACCGCTTGTCAAACATCCCGGAGAAGTGGCGACTGATTGTGGAGGTTACGCAAGACGACACCTTCAGGAAGAAGAAGCACGTTACTGGTTGCTCGATGCCTACGGCATCCACTGTTTCTCGTGCTTGTTGCACTTCTGTAATAGAGCTCTGCAGTCTTTGAAGGCACGCTCCAACAGCTTCCTGTGCCGTAGCAGGGACACTTCTGTGATGGGCATGCTTGCAGATCTCTCGAGCACGAACTCCAGCTCAGCCTGCGCCTTCTCAAGCCTTTTGATGCCATGTCCTCTGATTGCTGTCTCGCTTTTGTTGTGATGCTTGCTGAATAGGTAGGAGGTGACTCTGCTCACAGAGTCACAGTCTCCTGAACAACGGCTGAAGCCACAATGTCACCCATATCCTGCAAATTAAACACACAATCCTTCTCAAGAGTTCTGCTATTCTGCTCAGGAAGTAATAAAACAAGTGATCATGGGAGTATGGGACAGAGTGACAATTAGTTGTGGAATTGAGAATTGTGCACCTTGAATCGATTCATTGATTGATCTCTTACCTTATTTATTTTCAGCTTACTGGATGAAGTATTACCTGTAGTGAGAATCCTACTTGCAAACTGATCCAGAGATATTCGCCAAGGAAAAATTCTTGGTTAATTGCTCTTGATCTACATATGGAGGGCATATGGACAGATGGCAACTTGATTGGGATATTTAAAACTGGGAGGAAATAGGAGTACAAATCAAATCATTTGATGGTGAGTAATAGGACTTGGTCTAATATGGGGAAATTTTTATAGACAGCATATTGACCCAGTTTTGCTCAAGCACAAGTAGGAACTCCAATAAACACTTCACTTCAACTGTCTGTCTTATTGAAGCTTCATTGCCTCCTTCAGAAGACTTTGTAATCCACAGACAAACGCAGGGAAAAATTGTTAAACGAATGAAAAGAAGTCAACGGTGTCATAATTTGATAAGAATGGAAGCAGAAGATGATAAGAATAAGTAATAAGATACACTCGAAAGACAAGTGCATTGCATTTTGATTATCTCCCATGTAATTTCCAGCATATGTGAATGAACAACATTATATATATTTAAGGCATACAAATTTGAACTAAGAACAGATGATATGCCACAGTTACATAAATTCCTAACATAGAACATTGTACTTCACTACTTCCTATGAGTAACATAACACTTTTTTTTGAGCGAGGTAATATAACACATTATTGGGATGTAACTTTTAGCTTTGCTCTGAAGAAGATGCCCATCATTATAAGTTTCTGGATATATTTTGTGATCAATTACCTATTTATCCTTACAAAAAATAGCCATATACCGCATGCCACCACGTGGTATGGTCCAATGTAAAATACCCATTCAAAACTGGGAGGAAAGAGGAGTACAAATCAAATCATTTGATGGTGAGCAATAGGACTTGGTCTCATATGGGTAAATTCTTTACAGACAACATATTGACCCATTTTTGCTCAAGCACAAGAAGGAACTCCACCGAACACTTCAACCATCGCTGTCTTATTGAAGCTTCGTTGCCTCCTTCAGAAGACTTTGTAAGCCACAGATAGACACAGGGAAAAGTTGTCAAACGAATGAACAGAAGTCAATGGTGTCATACACTGAATAAGATTGGAATCAGTAAATGATAAGAATAAGTAATAAGATACACTAGAAAGTCAAGTGCATTACAAAGTCAAGTGCATTGCATTCTGATTATTTCCCATGTAATTCCCAGCATATATGAGAATGAACAACATTATATATATCAAAGGCACACAAATTGAAACTAAGAACAGATGATACCACAGTTGCATAAGTTCCTAACATAGAACATTGCACTTCACTACTCCCTCCATCCAGGTTTGATATGCGTATAACTCTGTAACACAAAGGCCAAGGAGAACTTTAATTTCTCTCTATGATGCATCGACAAACGAGCCAACCAACTAAGCAACTCATGACATGATTGTCTCTAACTAGGAATACATATATCATTCATGGACACCTTTTATTTTGTTATACGAAGATCAAATCAGGACGGAGGGAGTACTTCCTATGAGTAACATAACATATTATTGGGATGTAACTTTTAGCTTTGCTCTGAAGAAGATGCCCATCATTATAAGTTTCAGGACATAATTTGTGCTCAGTTATGAATAGTAACTCTGCAATATTTGATAACTTCTATGGAACATCCATCCACACGTTCATCCAGGCATTTTACACGATTCAGAATCCTAAGTGTGCTTGTTGGTGAATTGACTTTCCTTTTCTTTCATCATCCAGTCCTTGAGCGATCTATGCAGTCGGACAGGCACATGTGCAGCCCATAAGTCGAGCAAGTGAAAGATCATATGCGTCCGACCGCTAAGTTCTCTGGGTTCTCATTCTTCTTCTCTGTGTGATCATGTTTGGCTTTTGAACCTGAATGAGTGCAAAGCCATGATTAGACTTCAAAAGCATTTTGTAGACTGTCGCTTCCATGTTCTTGCAGAATTAATCTACTGCCTTTGGCACGATGATCTCTTCCAGTTGTTCCAAGGTATGTTGCTCCTCGCTGACTATCACTGCTATTTCATTACTTTTCTTTATTGGCAGCATGTCTTCTGAAGAGCCATGAGGAGCAAAGGAAATTCCAGCTTTCAGATATGGAGAGCCTTGCAGGGAAGTTGTGTTCTTAGACAGCGAGACTTGACATTGCAAATTAAATTCCACTACTGGTTCAAGCAGAACTTCTGATAATCCTATCATGTCTAGATTGCTGCTACTTGGAAGTGAAGGCCGATCATGCTGCTTGCAACATAATGGGTTTGGGCGAAACCACTGAGACCTAAAGATGTGAAGATTGTCCCAATGTTTTTTCTGGTATGAATAAACAGGCAGCACCCATGAGAAGTCTTGAGTTGGTAGTTGAGTAACCTCATTTCTCATTATCTCTCAACTGTACACTTGAGATGAGGCGCAAAAAAATTCAAGCACTTAACTGCGATCCCAACTATGTCTGTACTCTCGGAGTGCTGTATGATCATACTAAAGAAGATATTACCTTCACTCCTTGAGTTGTACCAGCCATAGTTCAAACAAATGATATCCATTATCCCTAATGATTTTATGGTGTAGTTCCTTTCCTGCAAATAGGTTCTTGACAATGGAGTTAAATGGTATGCGTCGGCGTGGTGTGCCACCAATCTCAATGAATCTTAGAAATTCACTAGCACCATCTGCATACCACTCAAATCTTTGAACAGTGGATCTGCTCAACTCATTGTTCTCGCTGTTTAAGACAGAAAACAAATGACTTTGTAGCATGTACAATCCTCTTAGGAAGGGAGGAATTACTTACCTCCTGTTTCATCCGTTCGTCTTCCTGGATTCTCAGCGTGTCATCGCACTCTTGAGCAGCACGCTTCAGCTTTCAACGCAAACGCAATAAGGATGCATCAGTGATCTGCCACTTATTAGATGTCTCAAGAGCAGTCTCCAACCTGATGTGAGCCATCTCTAGCCTCTCCAAGTTTCTATTGGCATTTGATTCCTCTTTGTCAGACTTTTGAACAAGACCTGATAGGATTTGGCGAAGTGTCTCCTGGACAACAGCAGTGCCGGCCAATTCTGCCATTAGAATAGAAGCATATGTAAAATCCTTCTCCTTCCCTGCTCAGAGAACGTGATGTATAACAGCATGCGTAAGAGTTTAGATGATTGTTGGGGAATTCGGGGAAAACCCGTCACCCTCGAAACGTCGAGTTTAACGGAATTCTCAAAGCATGTTTTTCGGGAGCGGGGAATTCGCGATTCTCGGAAGTACGGGACCTGCGGAGTCTCGAGGTCGCGAATGTGCGAGTTCGGGGAATCTTGATTCGGTGAAGAGGCGGAGTCATGAACATGCGGAAGCCCGGAATCTCAACTGTTGATGGTCCGAACTTCGGAGATTTGCCGATTCGGGAATCTGATGAAGACTCTGTTCGGGACTCAGGCGCAAGGACACGCACGAACCGGCTGGGAAGCAAGAGCCACTTCGGAAATCTGTAGAAGACCTAGTTCAGGAACTTCGGGCGAAGACATTCACGAATCACGGGAGAAGCAAAGTCAAAGTTGTAGTCCCAAAAAGTCCGGGTTTAGAGTGTGAACTAGTGGCAGACTTGTAAATGTGTAAGGGGGGGAAAAGACATTCTTGTGTGTGTTCACATTAGGAATATTCTCCGAGCCCGAGGGTGTTATCGGAATGTAAAAGTCCCTTCGTCTCCCTATAAAAGGGGGCGCGAGGGCACGTGTAAACGGATTCGGACTTTTTTGGGACTTGTGCTATTTGCGGGGAGGGATTTCGGTCGCTTTGCGCCCTAAGCTGTGCTATTGAACGTGTTAGGAACTTTCACTTGTGTTAGGGTAGTATTCTGAATTTTTCGGGTACCCCCAACAATGATGAACTTAATTTGCATCATGAGCAAAGATTTAGCTTAGCAACGTACCCCGTACACCGAATTGGATGAAAACCTCTTTATACAGAGATACTATTATGGATGTTAAAGTTGAGTGAGAATGTAGCCTAAAAAAACGTTGAAAGCAAAAAGAGGTAGATGTGGCATTAATATAGATGTGTCTGATGGTTAGGGGTGCCGAGTAGTTGGCCTGTATGCAATGGAACTGCTTCTTTGATTTTATCTTTGCCTAAATGAACTGCTTCTTTGACTTGACACAAACATGAATGTCTGTACATTGGCTAAAAGAACCTTCCCAACGACCATAAAGTAGTGAACAAGTGTGCTGCATGCGAAATGGTGGGTGGTTGTTTGTTTTTTGAAATTTCAATGGCGAGTGATTGTAAGTTTGCGTGACATTTGACAAAGAAAGGATAGCACAAGGAAGAAATAATCCAGCCAAGTCTAGGTCGCAATTGCTTGTAGGTCAAGCAAACAAACATTTCAGAGATTGTAATTCGCATGGAACTTTTCTATGCCGTACTGCTTGTGCGATGGATCGTCGACAGATCTCCCTGTCTAATTTATTGCATCTCTAATTGACTAAGTTGCAAATACACTGCTAGATCGTAATGCCATTGATTAGAAAAACTTAAGCGTTGATCTCACATCTACAAGTGTGGAAGATTGAAGCGTCATATGCGCAACAATTTCTGCTTATAATTTAAGAGTCCTAGACGAGGTCAATCAATCGCCGCCTAATCACTGATCTTACCATCCACAGAAACTAACTCTTCACGAATTCGAATCTCTCTTAACGCAGTAGAGGAGACGCGGAAGGAATCACATCATCAACTTAAAAGTGCCTCGACCGCACCTGCGTTGCGGGAGTTCGGTGGCACCGCCGCCGCCGCCTCCATCTCCGGAGCCCCCTACACCCTAAAACCTTTGTTTGTGGTGTGGCGCTGGGCCGAGCCGGGTCGAAACAGGTGACAATTTCGATTTATTTTTTTTTACGGTAAGGCTCAACTGATTGGCAGTCATCGTACCCATCATCCGAAAAATAGATAGCTGAACATCTATTACATACTCATTCTGTCGCCACTGTCCTCGCCGCTCCTTATTTAATTAGCCCTACCGCCACCGTCCTCCATACTTCGGTGGGCAGCTCCAACAGCGGGGTGGGTTGGGCCGGGGCGGATCTAGGAATCGAGAGCACCGGGGTCGGCTTCATTAGCGGATGGGGTCATCAATACTAATGAACAGTGATGAATAGTGATTTCTTTGGAGTTTACGAAAAGTTATCGGGGTCGGGCTGGATCCGCCCCTGGTTGGGCGTGTGTAAGGGGGATCCAATCCATCTGAGTCGCCCAGGGAGGACGATGTGGGGACATTTAAACTCAAAAGACATGTTTACACTTCTAATGCATTTGGTATACCAGCTTGGGTTTTTGTGAAGATGATAGATATGATGTCTTTGTTGGCAGCATAATCTGTTCCAACTATATTCCAATCCAAGGTAACATATGTATGCAAAGAATGTAGCTCCTTGCGAATTATGGCCACTATTTCAGAACTTCTAATCGCTGGAAGCATGCCCTCTAAGGGCTTGTTGTCTCCACCGGGTTGGATTCTGGCCGGAATTGATAAATATAACAAGAAAATCATGATAGTTACTATGAAAGATCCGGGTTTATTTCGGGTCGAAAACCAATTTACTTATGATACGGACACCAAGAGATTTGGAATTAATCCACTAGTCACAAGGTGTGGAATCAATCTGGTTCTTTGGTTCCGTGTTATACTTATCATGATGAGTAAATTAGTTCTCGGCCCAGATTAAACTCAGGTCTTTATAGTATCTATATTGATTTTTTTCTATAGTATTTGTCATTTCCATCCGGATTGAATCCCTTGAAAACGAACGAGCCCGAAAGAGCCATGGGGCACAAAGGAGATTCCAGCTTTCATGCAGGTATGGATAATCTTTGCATAGAAATTATGGTAACAACAACCATGTTCGGGACCGGGATACGGTTAAGTGGTCTTTCCTTAAACAAACTGCGCATGCAAGGATTTTTTCCAAAGTGGTGTAGGTGGATTGAAGGAATGGTCGCGGGTGGTAGTGTGGGGATTAAAGTCAATGATGACATTGGTCCCTATTTCCAAACAAAAAGGGGTTTACGCCGGGGAGATCCAATGTCTCCAATTTTATTTAACATCGTCAACGATATGCTTGCTCTCATTATAAAGGGAGCGAAAGCCGATGGACAAATAAGTGGTGTGATTCCTCGTTTAGTGGATGACGGCTTATCAATTTTACAATATGTTGATGACACTATCATCTTCCTGGATCATGATCTAGAACAAGCAAAAAATATGAAACTTTTGCTTACTGCTTTTGAGCAGTTATCTGGTTTGAAGATCAATTTCCATAAGAGAGAAATCTTCTGCTATGGAGAGGCCAAGGAGATGGAACATGAATGTATATGTCTCCTTGGTTGTAATGCTGGGGAATACCCATTTCGTTATCTCGGCATTCCTATGCATCATAGACAACTACTAAATTCTGAGTGGCACAAGGTAGAAGAAAGATTTGAAAAAAACTCTCTTGTTGGAAAGCTAAACACCTGTCATATGGATGAAGATTAGTCCTTCTAAATTTAGTGCTTAGCAGTCTACCCATGTTCATGATGTCCTTTTTTGAAATTCCGAAAGGAGTCATTAAAAATCTAGATCAGTTCCGTTCTAGATTTTTTGGCACGGATCTTCAAATAAACATAAGTATAGACTAACCAAATGGGACATCCTTTGTCAACCCAAAGATCAGGGTGGATTGGGTATTCTAGACCTGGAGTTACAAAATAAATGTCTGTTAGCTAAATGGATAGTTAACCTGCTAAATACGATGGCATGTGGGAAGATTTGCTTAGAACAAGTATCTCGGGTTCAAATCCCTAACGCAGGTTAAGGCTACACCATATGACTCTCATTTTTGGAGAGGACTTATGAAAATTAAAGATGAAGTCTTAACAAATGGCTCCTTTAAAATTAGAGATGTGAGTACCATTCGTTTCCGGGAGGACAAGTGGGTAGGCAATATGTCTCTCGGGGAAAAATTTTGGCTACTCATCCGTTAAATATCTCTTTTCGGAGGACTTTGCAGGTGTCTAAACTGAGAAACTGGTCGAATCTCGTAGCTCAAATATCACCCTTTAATCTGGTGGATAGTTCATATACTTTTCGATAGAACCTAACCAATTCTGATTTATTTAGTGTTCGATCTATGTATCTACATTTACTTGACTCGCATCCACCTTTAAGACATAAAAAATATGGAAGATTAAAGTTCCTCTAAAAATTAAAATATTTCTTTGGTTTTTACAAAAGGAAGTGGTTTTAACTAAAGACAATCTCACTCGGAAAAATTGGAAAGGTAGTCAAAAATGTGTTGGTTGTAACCCTAACGAGATAGTCCAACATTTATTTATGGAATTTGTCATAATGCGAGAATGGTACGGAGGATGATATATCTAGTTACGGGTTTAACTCAACCCAAGTCTATACGACATATGTTCGGTTCTTGGCTTTCTAATCAAAATAGCAAGATTATAGCCTTGATTTGGGTGGGGATTGCTGCGTTATCTTTGGGCAATATGGAAAATCAGTAATGACATTAAACATAACTCGATTTACGTAGGTTATTTTCGGGGGGGCGTATTGGCTACGTTTACGGGCGCGCCGCAACGTGATGAGCACAACAAGAACTTACTCTCTTCGTTGAGCACAAAGCTAGAGATGGTGTCATTAGAACGGGCCAACGGAGGATGAAAGCATTTATATCGTTTGCTTTATTTCTTTTTTTGTTTTGAAGGAACAGGAGGAGCCGGAGCTCCTCGGAAATAAATTAATAAAAACCGGGGAAAAGTAAGAAAGTTACAAGGGTTTAAATGGCAAAGTAAAAAAAAGGGGAGAAAGCGACGGACAAAAACGAGAAGAGGATCAAAGGGAACTAAGCCGGGATTCCATGGGCTGGGAGGTATCTAGCCTTGGTTCTATGCACGAGAAGAGAACATTCATGCAGAAATTTATCTCTACGGTTGTCAATGGAGGGATCGATTTGATTGAAAATCCAGTCATTTCTAGTCGTCCAAATACTCCAGGTCATAAGGATAATGATTTCCATGAAGAACGGAGCAGCGAGATGCCGTCGAATTTGGTTGATGATGGCTGGGACACTTCGGTGGAAGTGAAAGAAATGCCGATTGAATTCCGGCACGCCTTTGCAAAATTGCAACGCATGAAGAGATGGGCACTCGTTTCCAACCTCTGAAGGATACACATGTCACATGTATAGGAGTCCAGAATCATATTCTTTTCTGGAGGAGATCCCTGGTGTTAATCCGGTCTTTCAAAAGAAGCCGAGAAAAAGACTTTATGTTTCATCTGACAGCTTGATTTCCGGATCCATCGAACACCGGATGAGCGTGTCGCTCCCAATCGGAAGTTTATAGGCCTTGGCAGAAGAGTAGGAGCTTCCCCAAGAAAAGGTCCGGAGATCGGGTCCTATAAGATGTTGAAACTCAGGGATCAATTCTTGGAGCAAAAGGAGTTGATTATGGGCTTCCAAAGAGAGGGGAAGATGAAAATTTTGAACCAGCTGGGTATTCGTGAGAACTGTTTTAACAGTGGCATTGGGGTTTAAAGCAAAGGAAAATAACTCAGGGAACTGCTGCTGCAGGATCTGATCACTCCAGAGATCATGCCAGAAGAGAATAGTGGATCCCTCTTGAACTTTCGGAGTTGCCACCCTTTTGAACAAATTAGTAAGCTTAACAATATCTCTCCACCAAAATGATCCTTTCTTTTGCTGGCCAGGAAGTTTCCCATTTTGATAGTAATTGTCCCAAACGAGATTGACCCAGGGGATGTCTGCTTTGTTGTAAAACTTGCTAAGGAATTTCAAGAGTAAGGCATCATTATGGACTGAGATGTTGCTTTATTTCTTATCTCTATATTTTGAGATGATGTGCTTTTTTTATACCAAACCTTGTAATAATGGGCTATGTACGTCTATTGACGTAGAGGGTGGAATTTGTATCCATTATCTAAAAAATGTTCAGGACCAGGAAATAAACTGCTCGACTTTTGCAACTGCTTTGGAGTTTCTTCTCCTGCCCTTGTGTTTGAAGTACTGGACCAAAATCATAGGGGACAGCTCCACTTCTCACGTTGCTTCTGCTTTGCTTGTTTGTGCAAAGGCTGAGAGTCCTTTTCGGTAGGTACGGTCCAACTTCGTCGAAGCGGAAGATGTTGCTCATTGCTCAATATTTGAGAGGGAAAAGAAACAGAAGACAAGCCATTAATATGAGTTTAATTAGCTAGGCATGGGAAAGAGTTTGTCTTTTCAAGGAAAAGAATGTGGTATAGAACGATTGTTTTTTTTTTATAATATTGAAGTTGCCTCAGTTAATCAGTTTATTGTTGGCTTTAACGGCAACATGACACTCTTTGCATTTCAGTACTTGTCATCTGCATATAAATATTTCCCAACAGGCATTATAATACGTGGTATGCGTGGGACATCCATGGAGAGTGGTCTGCGTACAAGGAAGAGAACTCTGGACCACACCCACCCTCACCAGACGCCCTCATCGGCGACACCGAGCCTGCCTGCCTCTTTTTTTTTTCTTTTTCCACTTTTTTTACCAAAAGGGAAATCCACTGACGGGAAACCATATCCAAGAAATACACAAAAGGAGTCCCGAGAAAGTTTTAGACAAAAGGCATACACAAGTTCTCGGACTGAAGCTTATTGTTCAGGTAGTGCAGTAATAACTTCGTCTCACAAGGATGCAAAACAGCATAATTACTGAAAAGTTCTTAACAAAAGTGGCTACATGTCACACCTGATTTTCCGAAGAAAACCAAGTGCAAACCTATATGCATGCCGGGATCAAGTTTCATGCATATAGTGACATATAAGTGAATACGGATACGGTATCACGTAAGAAAAAGAAAGATTATCGAGAGATTTACGCTTAACCCCGGAAACGAAGGCTCCAAACATCACGGGCGATCGGCGGGGGTTGCGTACGCCTAGCACCAGCAACAACTTCACAAGACTTCAGAGTAGCATCCTTTTTTTGAGCAACATTGTTTATAGCAAGGGTGAGCACTTGTCGTACTCAGCAAGTGTGGGAAAAAGAATGAATGCAAAGGCTTTATAGTGGGTGGGCTATAAGCATTTAAGCAATTTTAGTTGGTCAAATTTTATTAGCACACTGATTACTAGTAAAGTATAAGTTTATACCAACCCACATTAAGCATAAGATAAGAGATACGCCATAAGCACATGGCAAGCATAACCCAGAGAAAATGATTTAAGTCCATCTTCAAGTTCAATTATCATGTGAGGGTCCGGGCCGCTCTTGACCGTGAGCACGACTAATCGATTAGTTTTACACTCTGCGAGAGGTTGTACATCTTTACCCACAAGTCGCGTAAAAACTCCGAAGAGTTTTGCACCCAACCACGTTGTGCAAAAGTAGGCACAATACCACACTACCGAGGTGTGGCCGCATAGGGACGCTACGAGGCCTTTACAAAGAGTCCTCCCGTGCGTATTAGTCCATAGTAGTATGTCATAGAGGCTATCTTTCGTACCACACTTCTATTACGGACGGTAAGCCATAGAGTCTTCCGTTCCATCACCGCTCCGGAATAGAAGAGCCATAAAAGCATTCCTCCGTCCCCAACCTACTATGCGAGTAATAACCACACAAAGACTTCCCTAATTACTCGGCCAAGACCGAGCCATATAGTCCTTGTGGTTGCACCGTTGACACTGGGTGGTCGCTCCATGTTCCGATTAATCATATGATCTTGTATTAAGCATCCAAAGACACAACATAAAGGTATAGCATGATTCATCATTATTGTTCATTAAACCACCATAACCCGGGTATAGCAGCTAAGCATAACTACCCAACATAAATGTAAACCCGGGTTAACAAGGAATGACAATCAAAGACTAGGATAAACCTTAATAGGAACCCATCAAAATTAATGCAAGCAATGCAATGAGTGATTAAGTATAATTCTTAGGACAAAAGATCAAGGACACACTTGCCTTTAACCAAAGTAATGTCGTTGCTCAGAATATCTTCAACCTCTTGCTCTTCAAAGCTTCTCGAACGGCGTTCACTCTAAGCGCATCAATCATCGGGCACAACATACAAAGCAGACAAACAAACAGACATACTAAGAACAAAACACCGGTCGAAAGAAAACTTTAAAAGAACACACTAAAGGATAGGCTCGATTAGATGGATCACTAAAGAACACAAAGGGTGCTTGGAAGGGAAAAGCTTGGTTTACTTTAAGGAGATGGTTGTGGAAGATTGAGCAAGGACCGGAAAGATCACACTTAGATTGAGGCGAGAAAAGAACGTCTAACAAACGTTTGCATAAATGAGAGAGCAAGGCTATGAGCTAGGTTCATTTTAATTAACAAAACAATTATAAAGGATATTTCAGAAATAAAATACCCTATGTTGACATTAATGCAATATTAAACTTTATTTATGAAACCGGTGTAAAGAACTAGTCGAGTTTTATTAATAAAGATTCATATATTGATTAAACCGATTAAACTTTTAATTTAGAACAACTAATCTATATGAACAATCTAAACGAAACTTTGTAATTCGAGTAGATCATATTATTATCAAAAACAGTATTAATTGGTATTAATCAAGATTAACATTTATTTATAAAGCCGGAGTAGAAGCCTAATCAACTTTTAATTATAAAAGTTAATTAATCATTAAGCAAATTAATATTTGACTTATGGAAAACGGAGCAAAAGATCTAATTAACTTTTATATATAAAAAACATGTGATAGAAACATTAATCAAATTAAATTTGCTTATGAAAACGGTATATAAATCTATATAGCTTTTACTTGGAAAAGACATGTATAACTGGTCATTAATCAAATTAATATTAATTTTATTTTCAGAAAATAAAACATGGTGAAAACACACCACTAACGCGTGTTTTACATTATTATGAACCTAACACAACTTGAATGAATTAAAACGGAGCTAAAACGAGAAAGATATGAGCAAAACAAGATTGAAAGGACCTAGTTGCGATTAACTATAGATTTCAGGGAGTAGCTGAAAAGATTCCTGAGACACAGTAAACAGTGCTTGTAAAACTGATAAAACTCGGGGTTAGATCTGAAAAGGTGCTTGGGATGGATATGGTTGCAGGGATCTAATAGATCTAGGGGATCACGTGCAAGATCTGCAAGACACAAGAAAAGATCTAAAAATTACCACGGAAGACAGGGACTTGGATGCAAATCAACCTTATCTTCAACCTCCCGAACTCGCACACGGGGAGCACCGGCGGGGGCGGCGGCGGCCCGGTGGCCAAGGGCGCGGTGCTCCGGCACGAAGGAGCTCGATTGAGGCACGGAACGGGTAGAGGAGATCGAGACGAACACGATGGGGGGGCTCACCTCGGGCGGAGGACGATGGCGGCGGCCGGATTTCGAGGGTCAAAGCCGCGGTTTGGCTTTGGCGGCGGCGGCTCGGTACGAGCGCAAGGCGGCGGCGCGGGCGGGACTGCGGGGGGCAGCGGTGGGGCGCGGGGAAGCGGCCTAGGGCGGCGCGCGGCGGGAGGCGGCGCCCTTTTTATAGGGGCGCGCGCGGGCGGGGGGCACGCCGGGAGGGCGGCGGCCATGGCCGGTTGCCTAGCCGGATGGGCCCCGCCGGGCCGGCGGGCCGGGCCGGCGCGGGCAGGCCGGGTAGGTGCGGGTCGAGCCCACGGGCTCGGCCCAGGTAGATAGGAAATATTTTTTTTGAAATATTTTTCCTGTGCAAAGATAAATCCAGAATTAACTAAATAAATCGATAAAGCCACGGAAAATACCCGAAAAATTCCAAAAATTTCAGGAAAAATCCCAGAGCTAGATTAAGACATGAACAATCCAAATAAAGCATTTGGGGCTCATGAAAAAGATTTTAGAGCCTTCTAATAAATAGAAATAGCTCAAGGAAAAATGAGAATAAATCCCAGAAAAATCCGGAAAATGCTCGGGAGAGTTTGGACAGCTCCTAAACGCATTTTGAAACCTTTTTGCACTCAAGAACCACTAGATGCATCGGCATGAATGCAACACTAATAACTTTTTATTTAATTTAGAAAATCAATCAAAGGATTTTTCCTATACTATATTCCCTGTAAAGAAAATAAATGTTGGAAAAATTTTAAAATTATGAGAAAATTGTTATTTAATTATTCTTTCTATTCACATCCTGAAATTGGAAATTTCAGGGTGTGACAAATCTACCCCCCTTAAACGGAATCTCGTCCCGAGATTCGAAAAAGGCTAGCAAGAGACAAGGGTTTATTTCGAACTCTTTTCATATCCTTCAGCAATATCATTCCTCTCATCTTACAGAAAAACTTTCCAAGCCTAACTTATACCAACATCCTTAAATATCAGGGGTCTTGTCTTGCTTGTGTCGTTGTCGCCATTCCTTCTTAAAATGACGATCCGGAAATTTCTTCGGGCATCCGTTGATAAAGTGTCCACCGACTTTGCAATAAAAACAAGCTTTACTTTCCCTAATGTTGTGACGATTCCGTGGTGTCTCATAAATCATCGGTATTGTGACACCATGAGGATATTCTAGATATGCATCTTCATTGTGATCTTGAGAAAAACCTTGGGCTTGAGACATATGATGTAGGTGAGAATTGTTATTGGCTTCCCCTGGATATTCCCGTTTTCTCTTCTTACTCATGATCTCTTGTAGTTTGCTTTCTAGCCCAATGGCTTTGTTGATTAAATCTTGTAGAGGCGGAATAATCATGTAAGCTTAGTATACTTTGAATATCTTCATTCAACCCTTTGATGAAATGCTCTCGTTTCTTCTTATCACTTTCAGGCGATCTTGGGGCATACAACGATAATTGAACGAACTTATCCCCGTACTCAGTTACCGTCATCTGTCCTTGCTTTAAGTTAAGGAACTCCTTCCTCTTGAGCTTCATCGCACTCACAGGAGTATGGTGTAAGATAAAGTTGTCTTTGAATTCCTTCCACACAATACTCTCATGTTGCTGATGTCCCTTGGTGTAAGAATTCCACCACTCTGAAGCTGCTCCTATAAGTTGCCAAGATGCATACAAAGCTTTCTCTCCATCGTTGCATTGTATCATGTCTAACTTCTCTTCAATTGTCTTGATCCGGTCTTGACTTCTAAGGGATATGTGGTACTAGAGAACGTTGGTGGCTCGGTCTTCATGAACTCGCATACTTATCATCGAGGGTGGATATGATAAACCATCTTGATTGTATCCATAGTCACCACTTTGTTCTCATAGCTTTCTCCTTGGTTACTTTCGTTTGGGTTTTCCATCCGGTTGGTAGGTAAAGATATGATCAGAAGGGGAACAAGAGTAGTGCAAAACGAGTGGGGGAGAACAAGGAGGTGGGAGGTACAAAAGAAGAACCCAACTAGGCAACTGATGTTATTGCGGATGTAAGACCCACAATACACCAACACTCACTTTAAAGAACCAACACAAGCAATCTCATAAAACCAAGCATCATCATGCAAACACACAATTCCACCAATCAGGGCATAGCTAAGGGAACGATACTAGCCGTTGTTAAATAAGTCAGGGGGTATCCTCCTAATAGATCAGATGTAGCTCCTAGCAAGGATATCTATAAATAATGGATTTTTTTTTCAGATCAAGGAGTACGAAATTATGAGTTCAACCCAACTGGAATCACCTCAATCGGAGGTTTAGAACTCGAGATATGGATTAGACAAGATGGCTATGTCAGCAGTGTTGGCAGATTCTGAATGCTCCACCAATTCATGGATACAAAACGAATACTGCTTAATTTTGGACAGGGCGAAGCTGATGAAATTCCTGAACTACTCTAATTGGATTTACCTCAATCGGAGGTCCATAGCCCGAGATATAGAATATTGAAGGTAACTAGGTCAGCAGAGTTTACAGATTCTGATAGCTCCAATGTTTCGAGCATAGCTCCTGGAACATGCACTGGATAGGGCTGCATTTTTTATAGAAATTCACTCATGAAATTTAGGAAATAACCCAACTGGTTTCATGTCGATCGGAGTTCTG
The DNA here is from genome assembly GCA_947561735.1 of Cenchrus americanus. Classification (NCBI taxonomy): domain Eukaryota; kingdom Viridiplantae; phylum Streptophyta; class Magnoliopsida; order Poales; family Poaceae; genus Cenchrus; species Cenchrus americanus. The sequence continues at coordinate 254,077,948 of OX387245.1, forward strand.
TAGCTCGAGATAAAATTAAAACAGCGCTGATGTGTCGAGGAGCTGCGCGAACAGATAGAATGCTAAGGGTAACGGTTCTACCCATGAATCAAGGGGGTGTTTATTGCTTGAGGGAATGAGTAGGTGAGGTCGAAGAGATGTTCAAGGAGAGTGAAGATAAATATACAGGAATTCATGGTATGGAGAAAAGAAGATGGTTAAGATGTGAGGTCCTTCATCAGAGAGGTCAAGGATACGGTAAGAAGGGACTTGTAGAACAAAAGAGGCATTAAGAAACGACCAGTCTAACTAGGCTTACGTCCTACAGTCGATACAGCTCTGATAACACTCTGTCACACCCGACTTTCCGAAGAAAACCAAGTGCAAACCTATATGCATGCCGGGATCAAGTTTCATGCATATAGTGACATATAAGTGAATACGGATACGGTATCACGTAAGAAAAAGAAAGATTATCGGAGATTTACGCTTAACCCCGGAAACGAAGGCTCCAAACATCACGGGCGATCGGCGGGGTTGCGTACGCCTAGCACCAGCAACAACTTCACAAGACTTCGAGTAGCATCCTTTTTCGAGCAACGTTGTTTATAGCAAGGGTGAGCACTTGTCGTACTCGGCAAGTGTGGGAAAAAGAATGAATGCAAAGGCTTTATAGTGGACCGGGCTATAAGCATTTAAGCAATTTTAGTTGGTCAAATTTTATTAGCACCTGATTACTAGTAAAGTATAAGTTTATACCAACCCACATTAAGCATAAGATAAGAGATACGCCATAAGCACATGGCAAGCATAACCGAGAGAAAATGATTTAAGTCCATCTTCAAGTTCAATTATCATGTGAGGGTCCGGAGCCGCTCTTGACCGTGAGCACGACTAATCGATTAGTTTTACACTGCGAGAGGTTGTACATCTTTACCCACAAGTCGCGTAAAAACTCCGAAGAGTTTTGCACCCAACCACGCTGTGCAAAAGTAGGCACAATACCACACTACCGAGGTGTGGCCGCATAGGGACGCTACGAGGCCTTTACAAAGAGTCCTCCCGTGCGTATTAGTCCATAGTAGTATGTCATAGAGGCTATCTTTCGTACCACACTTCTATTACGGACGGTAAGCCATAGAGTCTTCCGTTCCATCACCGCTCCGGAATAGAAGAGCCATAAAAGCATTCCTCCGTCCCCAACCTACTATGCGAGTAATAACCACACAAAGACTTCCCTAATTACTCGGCCAAGACCGAGCCATATAGTCCTTGTGGTTGCACCGTTGACACGGGTGGTCGCTCCATGTTCCGATTAATCATATGATCCGTATTAAGCATCCAAAGACACAACATAAAGGTATAGCATGATTCATCATTATTGTTCATTAAACCACCATAACCCAGGTATAGCAACTAAGCATAACTACCCAACATAAATGTAAACCCGGGTTAACAAGGAATGACAATCAAAGACTAGGATAAACCTTAATAGGAACCCATCAAAATTAATGCAAGCAATGCAATGAGTGATTAAGTATAATTCTTAGGACAAAAGATCAAGGACACACTTGCCTTTAACCAAAGTAATGTCGTTGCTCAGAATATCTTCAACCTCTTGCTCTTCAAAGCTTCTCGAACGGCGTTCACTCTAAGCGCATCAATCATCGGGCACAACATACAAAGCAGACAAACAAACGGACATACTAAGAACAAAACACCAATTGAAAGAAAACTTTAAAAGAACGCACTAAAGGATAGGCTCGATTAGATGGATCACTAAAGAACACAAAGGGTGCTTGGAAGGGAAAAGCTTGGTTTACTTTAAGGAGATGGTTGTGGAAGATTGAGCCGGGACCGGAAAGATCACACTTAGATTGAGCTGAGAAAAGAACGTCTAACAAACGTTTTGCATAAATGAGAGAGCAAGGCTATGAGCTAGGTTCATTTTAATTAACAAAAAAATTATAAAGGATATTTCGGAAATAAAATACCCTATGTTGACATGTAAAGAACTAGTCGATTTTTATTAATAAAGATTCATATATTGATTAAACCGATTAAACTTTTAATTTAGAAAAACTAATCTATATGAACAATCTAAACGAACCTTTGTAATTCGAGTAGATCATATTATTATCAAAAACAGTATTAAATTGGTATTAATCAAGATTAACATTTATTTATAAAGCCGGAGTAGAAGCCTAATCAACTTTTAATTATAAAAGTTAATTAATCATTAAGCAAATTAATATTTGACTTATGGAAAACCGAGTAAAAGATCTAATTAACTTTTATATATAAAAACATGTGATAGAAACATTAATCAAATTAAATTTGCTTATGAAAATGGTATATAAATCTATATAGCTTTTACTTGGAAAAGACATGTATAACTAGTCATTAATCAAAATTAATATTAATTTTATTTTCAGAAACAAAACATGGTGAAAACACACCACTAACGCGTGCTTTACATTATTATGAACCTAACGCAACTTGAACGGATTAAATCGAGCTAAAACGAAAAAGATATGAGCAAAACAAGATTGAAAGGACCTAGTCGTGATTAACTATAGATTTCAGGGAGTAGCTGAAAAGACTTCCGAGACACATGAAAGCAGTGCTCGTAAAATTGATAAAACTCGGGGTTAGATCTGAAAAGGTGCTTGGGATGGATGCTGGTTGCGGGGATCTAATAGATCTAGGGGGTCACGTGCAAGATGCGCAAGACACGAGAAAAGATCTAAAAATTACCACGGAAGACGGGGACTTGGATGCAAATCAACCTTATCTTCAACCTCCGGAACTCGCAAACGGGAGCACCGGAAGGGGGCGGCGGCGGCCACGGTGGCCAAGGGCGCCGGTGCTCCGGGCACGAAGGAGCTCGATTGAGGCACGGAACGGGTAGAGGAGATTGAGACGAACACGATGGGGGGCTCACCTCGGGCGGAGGACGATGGCGGCGGCCGGATTTCGAGGGTCAAAGCCGGCGGTTTGGCTTTGGCGGCGGCGGCTCGGTCCGAGCGCAAGGCGGCGGCGCGTCCGGGGGCTGCGGGGGCGGCGGCGGGGCGCGAGGAAGCGGCCTAGGGCGGCGCACGGCGGGGAGGCGGCGCCCTTTTTATAGGGGCGCGCGTGGGGCGGGGGGGCACGCCGAGGCGGCGGCCATGGACGGTTGCCTAGCCGGATGGGCCCCGCCGGGCCGGCGGGCCCGGGCCGGCGCGGGCGGGCCGGGCAGGTGCGGGTCGAGCCCGGGTAGATAGGAAATATTTTTTTTGAAATATTTTTCCTGTGCAAAGATAAATCCAGAATTAACTAAATAAATCGATAAAGCCACGGAAAATACCCGAAAAATTCCAAAAATTTCAGGAAAAATCCCGAGCTAGATTAAGGCATGAACAATCCAAATAAAGCATTTGGTGCTCATGAAAAAGATTTTAGAGCCTTCTATTAAATGGAAATAGCTCAAGGAAAAAAATGAGAATAAATCCCAGAAAAATCCGGAAAATTCTCTGGAGAGTTTGGACAGCTCCTAAACACATTTTTGAAACCTTTTTGCACTCAAGAACCACTAGATGCATCGGCATGAATGCAACACACATAACTTTTTATTTAATTTAGAAAATCAATCAAAGGATTTTTCCTATACTATATTCCCTGTAAAGAAAATAAATGTTGGAAAAATTTTAAAATTATGAGAAAATTGTTATTTAATTATTCTTTCTATTCACATCCTGAAATTGGAAATTTCAGGGTGTGACACTACACACTCGAAATTCACTCACATATAAAATAAGAACAAGAGATGATCCTACACTTGTAAGTCTACACTTTCAAATGCACTGCATTCTGTTCTCCCATGTAATTGATCTGTAATTCCCAGCGTATGCTCAGCTGGTGAGAATCAAATAACATTATATACATGCAAGACATACAAATTGAAACGAAGAACAAGTGATGTGCGACAGCATAAATTCCTAATGTAAAATATAGGACTTCTAGGTCCCAAAGCTAGCTGTTGTGGTTTTGTTTTTCTTCACGCCTTTCTGATTTAAAGAAATTATTTAGAATTTCAGCTGTAACTGTGGTGCTGCTACCAAAATTTTTTTCTCTTTCCGATTCCAATTTATGAGCGACCTCTGCAACCGGACAGGCAAGTGTGTACACCATAAGTCAAGCCAGTGACAGAGACGTATCCGACCCCTCAGGAGCTCCTCATCATCTCCTTGAAATAGCTTTCTCTTCCAAGCTCCCTTGGAAGTGCTCCGTCTTCTCATGCTTGATCTCCATGTGCTCATGCATGGCTTCTCAACCTGAATAAGTGCAAAGCCATGTTTAGACTTCCAAATCATTTGGTAAACCATTGCTTCAGCATTCTGGCGGAAATAATCTATTGCCTTTGGCAACATAATCTCTTCCAGCTGTTCCAGGGTAATGTCTGCATGTAAGAAATGTTGCTCCTTGTGGACTATCTCTGCTATTTCAGAACTCCTATTCGCTGGAAGCATGTCCTCTAAAGAACCATGGGGCAAAACGGAGATCCCGACTTTCAGATATGGATAATCTTGTAGAGAAACTATGTCTTCAGATGGTGAGGTCTTCTGTTTTCTGTACACAGGCAGTGAGACTTGGCAGTAAACACTAAATGTAATTACCGGTTCTAGTGAAACATCTGATAATCCTGCTATGTCTAGCAGGTTGCTAAAACATTGAACCTCATGTTGTCCATGCTCCTTGCAACAAAATGGGTTTGGCCGAGCAAATTGAGAGGACAAGCCATTGAGTTTGTCCAAATGTTCTTTATGGTACGAATAAAAAGACGGCCCCCACGAGAAGTGTTGATTGGGTAGTTGAATAAGTTCATTCATAATATTTTCAAATTTACACTTCAAATGAGGGGCAAATAATTGAAGGCACTTAACTGCGATCCCAACTATGTCTATACTCTCCGAGAGCTGTATGCCTAAACTTAAGCAGATATTACCCTCTGGTGTACCATCATACTGGATAAATATTAGGTTAACATCTATTCCATGCACTGGATTTCGGATGGGAGCCAACCATAACTGAAACAAAGGATACTCATCTCCTCGAGCAATTTTATGATGCAGTTCATTTCCTGCGAAAAGGTTTTTGACTAGGGATTCAAAAGGCATATGACTGCGTGGTGTGCCACCAAGCTCTACGAATCTCAGAAATTCATTAGCACCATTTGCATACCACTCAAATCTATGAGCAATAGATCTTCTCAAGTCATTGTCATTGTGTTTAAATATGGAGAGAGCAAATGACTTGGTAGCATGCACAATACGGTTAGGAAGGGAGGAATTCCTCACCTCCTGTTCCAATTTGTTGCATAAGCCAAGCTCGGCTGCTAGTTAGTTTCCTAGAATAAAGGAGCTCATTTCGAGCGCGTCATGTCTTGGCTTCGATGCATGAGTTCATGCACCGGCTATTTTCTGTTTTAGCTGTATTCCGAGTCTCTAGGGATAGAACTTGAGGTGGCGATCGGGTCTCCGGGACGTGGGATGGCACGGCCGGTGATGGAGCGCGAATGTCGCAGCGTCGTGGTGTTGTGAGCCACATTTTCTTTCGGTTGTAATCAGCTTTTAAATACATCAATAGAGTCCAGAAAACGTCGGTCTCGTTCCGGCACAAAAGCTCTCGAGTTCATCGTGTTCTATCTGTGTTCTTCGAGTTCGTGTTTGTGTGCGTGTGTTCTAGGTGTTCCACCGAGTGCTCTTCTTCTCCGGCGACGGGCGCCGGGGTTTGAGGACAACACGTGGTACCAGAGCAGTTACGTTCCAGGGAGGCGATGTCGTCGGCTGCCGAGCCTCGGGGGAAGGTCAAGAACGCCGGTGGGGAGCCGACGGCGGTCACCGTCGCCACCGCGGCGCCGGCCGCGCCCGCGGTACCGCGACGGGACGATCGTCATCGAGCGCACGCTGGAGCGTCGGATCAAGGACGTCGGCAGCGCCAAGTGGCCGACGCTCACCAAGTCCAACTATGGTGCGTGGGCGGCCATGATGCGGGTGATGCTCAAGGCGCGCGGACTTTGGAATGCCGTCAACCTCGGCAATCCAGACGAAGACGAGGACCAGATGGCATTGGAGGCCATATGCAAGGCGGTGCCCGAGGAGATGATGGAGGTGATGGCGAACAAGCCCAGCGCACGGGCGGCGTGGGAGGACCTCAAGACGGCGAACCTCGGCGTGGAACGCGTGCGCGTCGCGAAGGCGATCACTCTCCGCAAGGAGTTTGACTCACTGTCCTTCAAGGATGGGGAGTCGGTCGACGAGTTCTCCGTGCGGATCAACAAGATCGCGCAGCAGCTGCGCACCCTTGGCGACGACATCGACGAGCCGGCGGTGGTGCGCGAGGTTCTCGGCGGCGCTTCCCGGGCACTTCCACCAAATCGCCATGTCGATCGAGACTCTCCTTGAACCGGGAGGAGGTCCGGTCGAAGAGCCGGTGGGACGACCGAAGGCGGCGGAGGAGCGCTACGGCCTCACCGGCGGCGGGATCGGCCTCGCACAACTCAACCTCACCGAGGACGAGGCGGTGACACGCTTGTCAAAACGCCGCGAGGTCAACACCGACAAGGGGGCGGGGAGCTCGAGCGGCCCGTCCGGTGGGGCGGCCGGCGCGGTCGTGGCGGCGGCCGTGGTGGGCGTGGTGGTAGCCGGCGGGAGGAGCGGCGATGTCGCTTCTAGGGAGAAGAAGGGCGAAGGCGGTGCGCGCGGCGACGGGGGGAGTGCGCGCGCGGCGGCCGGGACGTCGCGCGCGACGAGTGTCGCCTCTTGCGGCAACCGTGGCCATTGGGCCAAGGAGTGCCCGAAGCGCCGCCGTGATGCGGCCCATCCGGCCGGGTGGAGGAGAACCGGGAGGCCCATACACTCCTGGTGGCGTCGGCGATTGAGGAGGTCAACGCCACACACTCCTCCTCATCCCTTCCGGCGGCGCCGGCGATCCACCTCGACGAAGCCAACCTGTTCGTGCAGCTGGGGGAGAGGGGCGACGGCGCCACCACAAGATGGATCCTCGACTCGGGCGCCACCAATCACATGACCGGCGCCCGGTCGGCCTTCGCGGAGCTCAACACTGGCGTCCACGGCTCCGTGAGGTTCGGCGACGGCTCGACGGTGGGAATCGAAGGGCGCGGCACCGTGCTCTTCAAGTGTAAGACGGGGGAGCACCGGGAAGGCGGGGGGCGTCTACCACATCCCCGGGCCGACGGCGAACATCATCGGCCCTAGGCCAACCGGAAGCGGAGCGAAGACAAGATCGTGCTCGAGAATGGTGCTCTCAAGATGCGGGATCCGTGGCGACGACTCGTGGCGGTGGTGCGGCGTGGGGCAAACCGCCTCTACGTCCTCGACGCCAACGTCGACAAGCCAGTGTGTCTGGCTGCGCACGCGGAGGAGGAGGCATGGCGGTGGCATGCCAGGTACGGCCACATTGGGTTCCAGGCGCTCCAGAAGCTGTCGAAGGGGGAGATGGTTCGTGGTTTGCCGCGGATCGAACAAGTCGACAAGGTGTGCGACGGGTGCCTCGTCGGAAAGCGGCGAAGGCTCCGTTCCCGGCGGCAAGCAAATTCGGGGCGGCGCGGCAGCGGGAGTTGGTCCACGCGGCACTGTGTGGACCGATCACGCCACCGACGGCGGGTGGCAAGAAGTTGTTCTGCTCGCCGTCGACGACATGAGCCGGTACATGTGGGCGGGTGCTCTTGGCCACGAAGGACGAAGCGGCCGACGGCGATCATTCGTCTCCGGGCGAGGGCGGAGGCGGAGGTCGGGCACAAGGCGGGGACGCCGCGCACCGACCGCGGCGGGGAGTTCACGCGCGCGCGCGTTCGGCGAGTCTTGCGCCGGCCGGGGGGATCCGGCGCCATCTCACCGCGCCGTACACACCACGGCGAACGGCGTGGTGGAACGGCGGAACCAACCGTGCCGGGGATGGCGCGGTGCATGCTCAAATCCAAGGGCGTTCCAGGGCGATTCTGGGGAGAAGCAGTGACGGCGGCAGTTTTCGTCCTCAACCGCGCGCCGACCAGAGCTCTGGAGAACAAGACGCCGTATGAAGCATGGTATGGAACTAAGCCCGCTGTTCACTTTCTTCGCACATTTGGCTGTGTCGCACATGTCAAGAACACCGGAGGCCAGCTGAGGAAGCTTGATGATCGGAGCACACCGATGGTGATGATCGGGTATGAGCCGGGCTCCAAAGCTTACGGCTCTACAACCCGCCACCGATCGGGTGCATGTGTCCCGTGACGTGGTGTTTGAAGAGGCGCGCGCGTGGAACCGGGAGCGAGGACGGCGAAGGGAGAGCGGCGCGGCGACGACGACGAACCATTCGTTGTCGAGTACGAGTACGTGCACACGCATGGTGTGGCGTCGGCAACACCCCGAACGCGAGGCCGCGCCACGCGCGGCATCGAGGACATCGACCACGACATCGAGCGGGCACCGGGACGGCCCAGAACGCGACGGCAAGCGTGCCAGTGACGTTGGGGGCGTCCAGTGGCACGCGTTCGTCAGTGGTACAGGAGCTGGGCGGCGCACCTGCTTCAGTCACACCGACTGGAGTGGAGTTTGTGTCACCACCAAGCCATGGCGTCTACGAAGACAATGACAACGACCCCAACGTGCCCCTGCGTTTCAGGAAGCTTGATGATGTCCTTGACAGCTATGACGAGTTGCAGGAGCAGGAGCTGATGGTGGCCGTGGGCGACGGGGAGCCGGCCACGTTCGAGGAAGCAAGGCGCGGCGAGAGCCGGATCAAGGCAATGGAGGTGGAAATGGCTTCCATCGAGCGAACGGCACCCGGACACCGGTGAGTCTTCCTCGAGGTCATAAACCAATCGGTTTGAAATGGGTGTTCAAGTTAAAGCGTGATGAAACTGGCAAGATTGTGAAACATAAAGCCCGCCTTGTAGCAAAGGGGTATGTGCAGCAACAGGGAGTAGATTTTGATGAGGTTTTTGCCCCAGTAGCAAGAATGGAATCAATTCGTATGTTGTTGGCCGTAGCAGCTCAAGGGGGATGGTATGTACATCACATGGATGTTAAATCAGCATTCTTGAATGGAGAACTCAGGGAAGAAGTGTATGTACAGCAGCCTCCTGGCTTTGTTGCTGCTGGACACGAAGAGAAGGTGTTGAAGCTGAAGAAGGCATTGTATGGGCTGCGACAAGCACCAAGGGCATGGAATGTCAGGTTAGACAGCAGTCTACAGAACATGGGGTTCATCAGATGCATCAGTGAGCACGGCATGTATACAAGGGGCCATGGTGAAGCACGAGTGGTGGTGGGAGTTTATGTGGATGATCTCATTATCACTGGTGCAAATGCAGGGGTAATTGAAGCTTTCAAGGAAGAAATGAAGCAAACTTTCAGTATGAGTGATCTGGGACTTCTCTCTTTTTATTTGGGGATTGAGGTGAAGCAAAGGGGTAATTCCATTTCACTGTGTCAAGCAGCTTATGCCAGGAAGCTACTTGAGAAGGCTGGTTTGGAGAACCGCAATCCTGCGCAAGCATTCCAATGGAGGTCGGACTTCGTTGTCAAACAAGAGCACTACGAGAGAAGGTTGATGCAACAATGTACCGCAGTTTGGTTGGGAGTTTGAGGTATCTAGTTCACACAAGACCGGACATCTCGCATGCGATAGGGTATGTCAGTAGATTTATGGAAGATCCAAGACAAGAACACCTTGCTGCAGTTAAACACCTACTGCGCTATGTTGCTGGCACAACTGAGTATGGACTTGTCTATCCTAAGTACACTAAGGGTGACAACAGGCTCATAGGGTACTCAGATAGTGATTTGGGGGGTGATGTAGATGAGAGGAAGAGCACTGCAGGGGTGATGTTTTTCTTGGGAGGAATGGTGATTTCGTGGAGCTCTCAGAAACAAAAGGCAGTGGCACTCTCAACTTGTGAAGCTGAGTACATGGCAGGAGCAGCTGGGGCATGTCAAGCTGTATGGCTCAAAAGGCTGTTGTGTGACATTGCAGGGGTGGATGTTGAGCAGCCTATTTTGAAGATGGATAATCAGTCAGCAATTGCATTGAGCAAAAATCCAGTGCTGCATGACAGGAGTAAGCACATTGACACCAAATTCCATTTCATTCGTGAATGTGTGGAAACTGGGAAGATCTGCCTGGAATATGTGAGCACTCAAGATCAATTAGCTGACATCTTGACAAAGTCGCTGGGGCGAGCAATTTTCTGTGAGCTTCGTGACAAGATTGGCGTCGTCAAGTTGAAGTAAATGCCGAGCATGTCTTAGGGGGAGATTGTTGCATAAGCCAAGCTCGGCTGCTAGTTAGTTTCCTAGAATAAAGGAGCTCATTTCTGAGCGCGTCATGTACTGGCTTCGATGCATGAGTTCATGCACCGGCTATTTTCTGTTTTAGCTGTATTCCGAGTCTTTAGGGATAGAACTTGAGGTGGCGATCGGGTCTCCAGGACGTGGGATGGCACGGCCGGTGATGGAGCGCGAATGTCGCAGCGTCGTGGTGTTGTGAGCCACATTTTCTTTCGGTTGTAATCAGCTTTTAAATACATCAATAGAGTCCAGAAAACGTCGGTCTCGTTCCGGCACAAAAGCTCTCGAGTTCATCGTGTTCTATCTGTGTTCTTCGAGTTCGTGTTTGTGTGCGTGTGTTCTAGGTGTTCCACCGAGTGCTCTTCTTCTCCGGCGACGGGCGCCGGGGTTTGAGGACAACACAATTGTTCATCTTCTAGGATTCTCTGCTTGCATTTGTGTAGCGTGTCATTGCAATCTTCAGCAGCACGCTTCAGCTTCCTACGCCAACGCAATAAGCATGGATCAGTGATCTGCCACTTATTAGATGTTTCAAGAGCAGCCTCCAACTTGATGTGTGCCATTTCTAGCCTCTCCAAGTTTCTTTTCTCATTTGTTTCCTCTTTCTCCTCATATTTTTGAACAAGGCCAGAGAGGATTTGGCCAACTGCCTCCTCGACAATCGCAGCACTTACTAATTCCGCCATTAGAGTTGAAATATCCGTTACATACCTCCCCTGATCAAAAGAAAGTAAGATATAACAGTATGTATGAGAGACTAGATGATGAACTACGTATCATGAGCAAAGATTTAGCTTAGCTGTTGTAAGAATGTACCTTCAACAGAAGTGGGTGAAAACTGTGGACAACTAAATCTGTGTATATATAGAGATATACTATTATGAATGTGGACAACTAAACTGATGGCGAGTGTTGCGGAGCAGTTGGTCTCTAGAATGGACAAATGTTGACCAAGGAATGATTTGTTTTTGGTTTTAACTTTTCCCAACTATAAAGAACTGTTTCTTTGACTTGACCGAAACTGAGAGTCTGTGCATGAGGTAAAAGAATTGCCCAACGGGCATATAGTAGTGAACAACTGCAGTAAAAACCAAATGGTGGGTGGTTGTGACATAGTGACATTTGATGAACAAAGCTATGGACAACAACGCAAATGCAACTTGAACACTCGAAACATGGAAGGAATTCAGCAAAGCCTTAGTCCTGTGGAAGGAAATTACTTGGTGGGTGGTTGTGACATAGTGACATTTGACGAAGAAAGCTATGGACAACAAAGCAAATGCAACTTGAACACTCGCAAACATGGAAGGAATTCAGCAAAGCCTTAGTCCTATGGAAGGAAATTACTTGTGGAAGAAGCAAACAGATATTTCAAAGTTGTAATTTTCATGAATGTTTTGTATGCCGTGCTTATCTGACTGTCGGTGGATCATTTATTTTTTTTTGCACTGCCATCCTTCTAGATATTTTGGATGATGTAGATGATAGGTAGATATATGAATTTTGGATAAAAAAAACAAAGATTTAGCTTAGCAGATGCAGGAAACTTCCTTTGATTGAACTCTGATTGACTCACAACATTTTTCTTGTGTTTTTTTTTGCATATCATGCAATTCTGTCCAACAGACAACCTTCAATGGAATGGACCATGATTGATGAAGGAAGCTGCAGTCTAGAAGGAAAAAAAGGGACTATATATGTATACCAGTATATGATGGATAATGCTACGGGACAAGAATGTCGCCAACTTATACATTGATTTTATCCCAGATCTACAGATTGTAACACCATATAATGAGATGAGATTTTTGCTTTACCCTCATCACATGCTAGTTCGATCACAATAACTAACAGGATAACTACTTACCCTACTCTAGTTGCTGATAATCTTAATGCAGAGCACAAGGCAGAGGAGATGCAGAACAGAACAGGTTGTGGTCTGTGAGGTGAGATCAAGTGAAGCATACTTTGAGTGCACCTACATCTCCATCATCATCTCCAGCCACGTGCGCATGTCCTCCCTTGATCCTAGCCCCATATCTGAGCACCATCGTCTCAAACACCTCTCTTATGAAACTTTGCAAGGTAATCACATACAGGATAATAGCTCGTGGTACTAAAGTAGCTACACACTTGAAGTACACATAGAAAGTAAGATAAAATGATGATCCTACAATCACTTAAAAATGCAACACATTCTGATTTCCAATTCAGTAATTGAGTAATTGCCAGCATATGCTCAGCTGGTGAGAATCACAAATGGAAACCACCAACAAGTGATGTGCTATATATGCAGTTGCATAGGTTCCTAATATAGAACATATATAGGACATCTAGATCCCAGAGCCGTTGTGCTTCTGTTTTTCTTTACCCTCTTGTTCTTCTTTAATGAAATGATTTAGAATTTAAGGTGTAACTGTGGTGCGGCTACCAGAATTTCTTTTTCTTTCCGATTCCAGTTCATGAGAGACCTCTGCAACCCGACATGCATATGTGTACACCATAAGTCAAACCAGTGACAGATACGTATCCGACTCCTAATGAGCTCCTCATCATCTCCTTGAAATAGCTTTTTTTTCCTAACTCCTCTAGAAGTGCTCCGTCTTCTCATGCTTGATCTCCATGTGCTCATGCATGGATTCTCAACTTGAATAAGTGCAAAGCCATGTTTAGACTTCCAAATCATTTTGTAAACCATTGCTTCGGCATTCTGATGGAAGTAATCTATTGCCTTTGGCAACATAATCTCTTCTAGCTGTTCCAGGTTAATGTCTGCATGTAAGAAATGTTGCTCCTTGCAAACTATCTCTGTTATTTCAGAACTCCTATTTGCTGGCAGCATGTCCTGTAATGAACCATGGGGCAAAAAGGAGATGCCGGCTTTCAGATACGGATAATCTTGCAAAGAAATTAGGTCTTCTGATACTGAGGTCTTCTGTATTGTGTGCACGGGTAGTGAGACTCGGCAATGCACATTAAATTGAATTACTGGTTCTAGCAAACTATCTAATAATCTTGCCATGTCCAGGTTGCTGAAACGTCGAACCTCATGACGTCCATGCTCCTTGCAACAAAATGGGTTTGGCCGAGCAAACTGAGAGATTAAGCTATGGAATTGGTCCCAATGTTCTTTATTATACGAATAAAAATATGGCCCCCACGAGAAGTCTTGATTGGGCAGTTGAATAAGTTCATTTACAATATTATCAAATTTACACTTGAAATGAGGGGCAAATAACTCGATACACCTCACTGCGATCCCAACTATGTCTATGCTCTCGAAAAGATGTACGACCAAAGAAAAGCAGATATTACCCTCTGGTGTACCGTCATACTGAACAAGTGTTAGGGTAACATCTATTCCATGCACTAGATTATGGGGTGTCAACCATAATTGAAATAAAGGATACTCATTTCCCCGAACAATTTTATGATGTAGTTCCTTGCCTGCAAAAAGGTTTTTGACAAGGGATTCGAAGGGCATGTGACAGTATGGTGTGCCACCCAGCTCTGTGAATCTCAAAAACTCACTAGCACCATCTGCATACCACTCAAATCTTTGAGCAATGGATCTGCTCAACTCATTGTCATTGCGTTTAAATATGGACAGAGCAAATGACTTGGTAGCATGAACAATACAGTTAGGGAGGGAGGATAGAGCATATCGGAGAATGAAACCAAGACAAAAAGCTTTGACATCTTCTGTCGTCTATGCATAAACTTACAAGGAAGCAACCGGACCGCACTCACCAATCAGCAGATGTCCTCATACAAGGAAGCGACTGCCTGCCTCCCTGGATAGTTTTCCGCCTACATACAATGACTCAGTGACCATGGACCCCACTGGGTGGGCCCCCCTGGAATAACACAACATTTTTTTCTTTTTACCAAAGAGAAATCCTTTGATGTGCGAGAACCATCCATCCAGAAAAAGGAGGTCGAGAACGTTAGGAGATTGATCTGTGCTTCTGGAACATTCATTCAAACGACATCACTGCAGTGACTTCGGCTCACGCCATCACACGGATGCAAACAGCCCAACTACTGAGAAGTTCTTTATGAAAGTTGGCAATGTAATCACATACAGAATAGTAGCTAGTGGTAGTGAATTAGACTATACTTACTACACATTCGGCATCACATAGAAGAATAATAGCTAGTGGTTGTAAATTAGTTACTAGTTGCACACTCGACATTCACAAAAAAAATAGGAAAAGTTCACATCACTAGCTATGGTATCAACAAGGTTTGAATCGAATAACCCCTTGAACAATTTTACTGTTTTATTTAACCCCCCTCCATTTTGCTAAACCAGATCACTATTCACCTTAGTCACTAATCAAAACTGGTTTTATTGCTGACTAGATGGTTGTTTTGCTGACTAATAACGGCATATGGTGGATAGTCCAGCTTGGCAAAAGGAATCCCCTGCATCATAGGCTCGTCTACCGTGATCTGGAGCAAGAGCTCGAGCCAAGCCCGTGACTCTACATCGTTCGAAGTTATGTTCCATATTATTTGGTTATATACTCATGATGTTTAGTTTTTTTCTTTCTTTCTCGATGAATATTTGTCTCCCTTCATTAAATATTTAAATAGTTGTTCCCCTCGGTGAACCACATTAATAAAAATTTGTTCTCGCTAAGTGAATTTTTGTTCTACTTTAGTAAATATTTGTTCCCCTTAGGGAATATTTGTTCCACATAAGTAAAAATTTGTCCTCGCCCAGTGAAGATATTTTCTTGTTTGATTTATTTAATGCTTCGTGATTCAATAAATATTTATTTCTCTTATCATTCGTAAATATTTGTTCGTCCTCTATAATTTCCTTCTGTCCGCTCATATAATTTGTTTCGCACGTACAACCTTTTGTTCCTGCCACACGTATACATATTTGTTCCGTCAGTTCATATAATTTGTTCGGTACATATAAATTTTTCGTTCCGATAGTTTGTAGAATTTGTTCCGCAGTGCATGTAATATATTTGGTACGTATAAATCTCAATATATATAATTTTTAAAATTAGTAATTATAAACTTTTAAGTGTTAAATTTCACAATGTATGGAATCTCTTCAATACGATCCGTGGCTAATATCGAGATCGGGGAGCGTGGCCACGTCACGCGTACCTCACGACCGTCGATTCGGGCGGATGAACGGCTTAGATGGAGTAAGTACCGACCTTTTTCAAATAAGACCCTAACCTTTCTCGGATTCAATCCCGCGGTCCAATGAAAGGGCCTCGCCCTTTGTCGCTCCGCCCGCCGGAGAAGGGAGGGGGCGTCGGATGCGCCACCCGCCGGCAAAGGGACGGCGTCGGCACCTCGCCACGCCGCTCGCGGCGGAGGGCGGGGGTGTGCGGGCCCCTTGCCGCACCACTCGCAACGGAAGAAGCAATCGCCCGTTGCTCGGCCCCGCCACGCCGGCCATGGAGGGCGAGAGGTCCGCCGCCGACCATGGATACCGTCGTGCCCGAGAGGTTACCGTCGTTCCGCCGGCCTGCGCCCCCACGCGGATGAGGCCGGAGGCAAGAGGGCTCGCGCCTCGCCTGCAGTCGCCCCCCGCGGGATGCCACCAAGGCCGGGTGCCATTGCGCGCCACCAACCCCGCTGCCGAAGGCCGGGGGTTGGAGCCGCGTCGTCCCTCGCCGACAGCGTGTCCCTGAGGAAAGCCACGCACCGCCGCATCTGGATGCCTCGCCGGCCATCGTACCATGGGATCTATCACGGGAAGGTGGGTGGCAGCAACAATGGATTGGTGGAGTCGGTGTGAGCATAGACCGGCGGTGGTGGGGGACCTGTATGGCAAGCGGCACAGGGAAGCGGCCAGAGCGAGGCGTAGGCGTAGCCGTCATAGGAGCTGCGCAGCAGCCATGGCCACTGAGTGCGTCACCGGGTTGGAGAGGAGAAGATTGAAGAACAGATAGAAAACAAAGGTCAGACTCCACATGTAGCGCAATACGATAAGAATAAGACAGAGATAAAAAAGTTGTCGTGTTGAGAAAAAGCTTATGGTGGAAAAAGAAAAGGCGTACGAGGAAAAAAAGTAATTTATAGTTTAGTTTCTTAATGTATACATTTATATTTTACACGAAATAAAATTATGAACCAAAGAAAGATCACTATTAAAAAAACGACGTTTAGCAGTGGTTCTAGAGGGCTATCAGGTACCGGTTCTCATGTTCATCCAGACTCATCTAGGAAGGGGTACAATTTTCAATTTTCCTACCTTCATTTCCTATGTTCCTCAACCTGTTACATCGTTGTTACTTTGCGCAAATTGTTAAAGCAAAAGTTGACATATGGGTTTCCACCAATACAGTAAGGTAGACCATTTTTCTCTGAAATAGACATTAAATCAACTGTAACGTTTCCTGTAATCCTGTTGGGTATTCTCAAACTGTAGTACTTTTTTATGCCGTCATTTATGTTTAAGAGAAGACAATCTTCAAATCTACTTGGACTACATTGTAATAGGTTGCACTCAAATTCAATATGACACGACTAGAAGCTAATCCATTCAACCATGTTTATTTGGTTTGATCAGTGCTTTCCAAATTTTGTATGACTATCACCTGCACAAAGGTAGCACTTAATATTGCAGAATACTAGCTTAGCAATTTCTTTAAATTCCCCCTTTTTCATGAAAGGATGGCAACCCTGGTAACAAAATATAGTTGCTTTTAATGTATATTGTCATAAAATTTATTAGACCAACCCCAACAACTAATACCTAAATTGGAGACCCAAATTGAAGTTTGCTTGTTGCACAATAAAAAGGTCCCGTACTCAAAAAATTTACGTTCTCCTGCAGCCAACCCAAACCCAAAGGCCGCAAGTGGAGCCCACATGCCTGCACGACAACACGAGGGAGGGAGACATGTGCAAGCGGGCTAGAGCTTTGCGTAGCGTGGAGAGAGGGGACACTTTTTTGCCTCACAGTTGGGTGAGCAGACAAAGTGCGTCATGTGTTTGGGTAATCTGCTGGATGTCATTTTTGAGATGGAAAACATTGTGCATGACTTATTTATGAGTTTGGTCAGCATCGTTGGAGTCAGTCTTATTACCAAACGAATATCCGTATATCTTATAATTTTTTCGTTATGTAACTTATTACGTATTGGATAGCCATCGTGGACACGTTCTATCTTTTACAATTATTTTTTACCTTAAAAAAGTTTATGTTTCTATTTCAATCTTGGGCTTTGATATGTAATTTACGTTTTTATTGAATACTACCTCATAAAAATAGCAAATTATTTAAGCAATATCAATCAGAGTAAAATACTGGCTCGCTCAAGTTCGGGCGCGGCAAGTCCGCGCCTGCCTTTCTAGTATCTCTATATGCATCATCGAAATTTAGGCTTGGTTTGGCTTTGAAATTTGATCTTGGTATGTTAGAGCTTTTGCTTTCTATCTTGTTTGGCTCGCGAGTAGCTTGCGAGTTGGCTCGATTCAACTCGTTAACAAAACGAGCAAAAATATATGCATGGCTCGTTACAAATTTGACCGAGCCGAGCCAAGTCGAGTCAAGCTACAAGCGAACTGAGCCAGCTCATGAGTTTCTGGCTCATGGTCCAGCCCTACATGTGCGGCTCAGAGAGTCACCTTGCCAGGCAGTGTGATGATAGGGTCGAACCAGGCCAGGCTAAGCCGAGTTGTTGTACCTTCCAGTAAAGTAAGTCCAAGAAGCAACCCATGTATTGACTGTTTAATTCTGTCTCAGTTGCAAACAAATTAAATAGCTCAGACATTGTTTGTATTCCCTAGGAGTCTAGGACATTCCAATAATATTCTTTTATTACCACCTGTATCTCTTTTCAATGCATGATTCAAAATTTCAGATGCCGCTTTGTTTCCTTTCCGCATCCAGTCCATGAGTAATCTCAAACGAACTGGACAACAGTGGAACTGGCAACCTCTGCCATCAGGATTCAAGCTTATGTAGTGTGCCCCCTCCTGTTCAGAAAACACAACATACAACAATATAGATGATAGACAGATATATCAATTTTGGATTAAAAAAAGCAAAGAGTTATCTTAGCAGCTGCAGGAACCTTCAGTAATGACAATGGGTTTGGCAACTTCATGGAAATTCTTTTAAGATGAGAGCCTCCACTTCATAGCTAGCAGGCTTGAATAAACTAGGCCAAGCCAACATGCATTACATGGAAGAAAGTGGAAGAGGTGCGTCAGACTGCGTGAAAGTGAGGGTTAGTTTGATAACTAACAACAGCGACAGGTGGTTAGGGAACGAAAGTGGATGGTTGAAACATAACTTAAAAATATTCATCTGCGAAGCAGTGGACGGAAGGGGCACTTGGATAAAGTCTAATTGCCTCACTACATTTTTCTTGCGTTTCTCTTTTTTTTTTTTGCATGTCAATGAAATGGACCATGCTTGATGAACGAAGAAGCTGCAGTCTGGAGAAAAAAAGGGACTATATCTGTATATCAGTGTATATATGATGGATTATATTACAGTGACAAGATCATAATAATGTCACCCAACTTATACATTGATTTAATTCCAGATCTAGACATTGTATCACTATAACGAGACATTTTTTTAGAAAAAGGATTGCTAATCCGGCCTCTATGTCCAAGGACATTGTTGGGGAATTCAGGAAAACCCGTCACCCTCGAAACGTCGAGTTTAACGGAATTCTCAAAGCATGTTTTTCAGGAGCAGGGAATTCGCGATTCTTGGAAGTCTGGGACCTGCGGAGTCTCGAATTCGCGAATGTGCAGAGTTCGGGAATCTTGATTCGGTGAGGAGGCGGAGTCGTGAACATGCGGAAGCCCGGAATCTCAACTGTTGATGGTCCGAACTTCGGAGATTTGCCGATTCGGGAATCTGATGAAGACTCTGTTCGGGACTCAGGCGCAAGGACACGCACGAACCTGCTGGGAAGCAAGAGCCACTTCGGGTATCTGTAGAAGACTTAATTCAGGAATTTCGGGCGAAGACATTCACGAATCACGGGGGAAGCAAAGTCAAAGTTGTAGTCCCAAAAAGTCCGGGTTTAGAGTGTGAACTAGTGGCAGACTTGTAAATGTGTAAGGGGGGAAAAGACATTCTTGTGTGTGTTCACATTAGGAATATTCTCCGAGCCCGAGGGTGTTATCGGAATGTAAAAGTCCCTTCGTCTCCCTATAAAAGGGGGCGCGAGGGCACGTGTAAACGGATTCAGACTTTTTTGGGACTTGTGCTATTTGCAAGAGAGATTTCGGTCGCTTTGCGCCCCTAACTGTGCTATTGAACGTGTTAAGAACTTTCACTTGTGTTAGGGTAGTATTCCGAATTTTTCGGGTACCCCCAACATTGGCGCCCACCGTGTTCCAGCCGAAAAGAAACTCACGATGCCACCTCAGAAGAAGTCAAAGAAGACTGCTCCAGTGCAGGCCAACCAGGAAGATCGCCATCTCACCCAGGGGAACGAAAATTCGTTTGTTCCTGAATCCTCGAACGTAACAGACCAGCAGCGAAGAGAGAAGCTCGAAGCCCTCATGAAGGCAAGAGCGAGAAAAAACGGCTCACATCCAAGAACAACCCGCCGAACAAAGCAAGAGCACGAGAATGTTGATGCCGATGATGATTCCATAGACAGAGAGCTAGCCATGGTCCACCAAAAGATACAACAACAACGAGAAAGACAAAGAAAAGTTCGCGGCTCGGTTGCGGGCGAAGAGGAAAATCTGCGAAAAACTAGAGCAAGTCGAACAAAGCAAAAGAACAAATACAAGCAATACAGAGAGAAATTGACGAAATGAAAGAGCAAGAGAACAGCTCCCTGTGGCAAGAAACACCGCAGCAGAACCCCGCGCCTGCAAGAGAATCCCCGAAGGAAAACTTCTTCGCGGGAAACGGAGTCTCACACTTCGTGGATTCTGAATCACCACTGTCAATAGGGCTGCAAACAGCACCTTGGCCGCCGAAGTTCAAGCCAGTCTCTCTTCCCAAGTACAACGGTTTCGGAAACTCCAGGCAATTTCTCATGAGATACGAGTCAGCTGTGAATTCGGCAGGAGGAGATGATGTTGCACTCGCCAAATCCTTCATCATAGCTTGCGAAGGACCAGTACTGAATTGGTACTCATTGCTGCCTCCACACTCGATCTACGGTGGGTAGATCTCAAAACAAAGTTCATGCAAGCGTTTCGGATGTTCCATGACACAAGCACCGAAGCCTCGTATTTGTATAACGCAGCGCGAAGGACGGGGGAACCACTGCGAAACTTCGTGAGAAGATTCATGCAACAGAGGTCTCAGATCCCCGACGCTGATGACAAGACAACGATCAAGGCACTGATCAAGGGTCTCACCCCAGGGCCAACAGCCTCCCACCTCACAAGAAAGAAGCCTGAGACAGTTGAAGAACTATTTCGGGAATTGTAGGATTACATTCTGTCCGATGATGACCACCGCAAGAGAGTAGCCGAACGAAACGAGGCAAGACAGGGCGGCAGAGATATGACCTGGCGGGCACCACCCCAGCATCCACGAAATGTAAACAGTGTTGCAAATCCTCAACAACAGCAAGAAAGCAGGCCAAGTGCCAGGGGAGGATTCAGTCATAGAGGAAGGGGGAGAGGAAGAGGAACCCCAAGCCTCCCGAACCACAACCCAAGAGATCCACACTTCTACTGCCAGTATCATGGAAGAGGCCATAGCACCGAAGGGTGCCCAGAGACAAAGAAGAACATGGCACGAATCCAACAAGAAAAGGCACTGATGAGCATCGCATCCTCGATGCCAACCCGGCGTTTCGGCCGAACTTCGGTCGCCGCGGTTCGCAAGTCCGCGTCAAGCTGCGTACCGTTCGGCAATTTCCACAATCGCAATCGGCATGGCAGCCTTCACAACAGTTCTTCCCTCGGTCGCAAGCGATACGGTCGATCCGGCGGCCGCGCGGCCCATTCGGGAAATCTTGCCACCGCCTCCAGAAAGCTCATCAAGGCCTCAGTCAAGTTCGGGACCTCAGAACTCCAAAGCATTGCCATCATTCGGGACTATCATGCCAATCATGGGCGGATCTGCCATGGAATTTGAAACAAAGAAGCAGCGAAACAACTACTTCAGATCTGTGAATACCATCATCAATGATGGCCCAGCTGCCCGCCCGGAGTGGGCGAAGGTGCCAATCACCTTTACAGAAGACGATTTCAGGCTGAAATCCGTGATCCACAATGATGCCATGGTGATTGAAGTCAACATTGCTGGATGGGTCATAGGAAAAATCTTGGTGGACAACGGGAGTTCGGCGGACATCCTATTCCTGAAAACATTCGAGAAAATGAACCTGAGTCGGCACATGTTGGACCCATCGAGTACCCATTGCAGGGGTTCGGAGGGAAGCCCATCAAGCCGGTTGGAAAAATATCACTCCCAGTTTCTTTCGGAGATCTTGAGAATGCCAGAACTGAGAACCTCACCTTTGATGTGGTTGACATATATCACCCGTATCTTGCGATCTTCGGCAGGGGTTTCATGAACAAGTTCGATGCTGTCATAAGGCAACAGTTCCTATGCATGAAGATGCCTGCGCCCAAAGGGGTTATCACAGTATTCGGCAATCAACAAGAGGCCAGGAACATAGAAAAGGGCCACACGCCTGGTCAAACGAATGTGTATCAGCTGAAAGCAGCTGAAGAGAGGAAGGAAACCTATGAAGAGCCGAAGCGGGACAAAGAGAAAAATAACATAGCCGCAGAAGATGAAACAAAGAGAGTGTATCTGGACGACATGCCCGACAGAGCAGTCATAATAGGGGCGAACCTCAGCGCCGAAGAGGATGATGAACTCATACGCTTCCTGAACAGAAACAAGGATGTTTTCGCATGGTCAGCAAAAGATTTGCAAGGCGTTGACAGAGACATAATCGAACATGTCCTCGAAACAGATGACAAGATACCGCCCAAGAAGCAAAAACTTCGGAAAATGTCTGACGAAAAGGTCAAGGCAGTGGAAGCAGAAGTTCAAAGGTTACAGGATGCCCAAGTGAGCAGAGAGGTCAAGTACCCAGTCTGGTTAGCCAACACCGTGCCAGTCAAGAAGAAAAATGGCAAATGGAGAATGTGTGTCGACTTCACCGATTTGAACAAGGCGTGCAAGAAGGACGATTTTCCCTTGGAAAGGGTAGACAAAATCGTGGATGATGCAGCCAACAGTGAGATGCTTTCGCTCCTGGACATGTTCTCAGGGTATCATCAAATCAGAGTTCGCAAAGAGGACGAAGAGAAGACAAGTTTCATCACTCCTTTTGGAACATTTTGTTTCGTAAGAATGCCGTAGGGCCGAAGAATGCGGGGTGCACGTTTTCAAGGATGATAGCAATAGTGCCGCACCGAGCGGATTCGGAGAAATATCTTGGCATACGTGGATGACATAGTTGTCAAAAGTATTCGAGAGAAAAGACCATATCGGTGTTTTGGCGAAACGTTCGCGAACTTGAGGACAAGCACACTTGAAGCTAAACCCGGAAAAATGTGTGTTCGGAATTCACAAGGGAAAAGTTCTTGGATGCCTAGTTTCAACGAAAGGCATTGAAGCAAACCCCGACAAGATAAAGGCTCGATGGAAATGCAAGAGCCGACCTCGATGAAAGATGTTCGAGAAGTTGACGGGGAGAGTGGGCCGCCCTCAACGGATTCATCCCCGGAGCTGCGAGAAAGAAGTTTGCCATTCTTCCAAGTTCTCAGAAGTGCCAAGAAATTCCAGTGGTCCGAACCTCAGAAGCAGGCCTTTCACGAACTAAAGAACTACTTTTCCAGCATGACCAAGCTCTGTCCTCCCGAGCCAAAATTGCCGCTTCTGCTGTATGTGTCCGCATCAAAATCAGCGGTAAGCGCGGTCTTTGGTACAGGAAAAGCAAGAAGAAGGAAAGCTCAGGCAAATTCCCGTATATTTCGCCTGCGAAGCATTGTCCGGTTCCAAGGTTTTTTATTCCGAACCGGAGAAGACACTAGTTCGAGGGCCACAGAATAAGAGTTATCACCAACCAACCATTAAGTGACCTGTTCGCAAATAGGGAGGCATCCACCCGAATCATCAATTGGGGTGCTTTGAACTCTCCGAGTATGTGGTGGATTTCGAAAGAAGAAGTGCAATAAAATCGCAAGTCCGGCAGATTTCGTCGTGGACTGGACCTCACCTACTCGGAATCCGGAGGAAAATATGCCCGAACCTTGGGTAGTGCGGTGTGATGGAGCATGGTGTTACAAGGGGGTTGGAATTTCGGTTTGTTGAAACATCGCCGACGGGCGTGGTCATAAGATATGCGGCGCGGCTCGTATTCGCGAACAATGAATACTCCACGAACAATACGGCGGAGTACGAAGCTCTCACCGCCGGCATTGAGAAAAATGAAAGCCTTGGGGCGACAGACCTTCATAATAGAACGGATTCGAAAGTAATCCAGGAACACATCGAGAAGGAAAGCGAGGCCAGGAATCCAGTTCTCATGAAATATCTTGAAAAAGTCAGAGAAATGGAAAGACACTTCAAAGGATATTCAGTCCAGCACATCCCAAGGGATGATAACAATGAGGCGGATAAACTGGCGAAGGCAGCAGCCAAAAATCAAGAGCTACCACCAGATGTGTTCTTTGAAATCATCAGAGAACCTTCCATCAAAGATTCAAGAACTCAAATCGTGAATATGGTGGAAATTTCAGACCGGAGAGCAGAAATAATGGCCTACCTAAGGGGACATTACGAACCACAAGATGAACTGGAAGAGAAAAGGTTGAGGCAAAGGGCTCGGGGCTATACAGTGGTAAATGGAGAATTGTACAAATCAGGAGTCACTGAGCCTTGGCTACGCTGCATCACCTCCGAAAAAGGTCGTGAACTCCTAAAAGAAATTCACAGTGGATTTTGTGGGGCACACATAGGCACCAGGGCTTTGGCTGGCAAGGCGATAAAACAAGGATTCTATTGGCCAACCATAAACATCGACGCCAAGATGTTGGTTCGGCAATGTGAAGCATGCCAGAAGACGGGAAATCAGCAGAATCTGCCTTCAATGCCAGTTCATTTAATTCCTCCAACCTGGCCTCTGCAAAGATGGGGCATGGACCTAGTAGGCCCGTTGCCAACAGCTCAGGGTAATTGCCGATTCGCGGCTGTAGCGGTCGACTATTTCACGAAGTGGGTAGAAGCAAAACCACTCGCGAACATCACAGCAGCAACAGTTCAGAAATTCTTTTGGCAGAACATAGTCTGCAGGTTCGGAGTTCCTAGAGAACTGACGGTTGATAATGGCAAACAGTTTGACTGCTACACCTTCAAAGAGTATTGCAGAACCCTAGGCACACAAGCGAAATTTTCGTCAGTATATCATCCACAGTCCAATGGAGCAGTTGAAAGAGCCAATGGCCTGATTTTTTCGGGAATCAAGAAATGCTTATTTGATCAGAAAAAGGGAAAGTGGGTGGATGAACTTCCAAAGGTGATCTGGTCTCACAACACCACAGTTTCAAGGGCAACAGGTTTCACACCTTTTCGCCTACTCTTCGGGACTGAGGCTATGACACCAGAGGAGATCAAGAATGAAAGCATGAGAGTCTTGAAAGGAAAAGAGATAGAGGAAATTGATAAGAAGGTGGAGAAAGACATGATAGAGCTGACAATCCTCGAAGCAGCAGAAAACATTGAGAAGTACCAGAGAGAGACAAGGGCATGGAGAGACAAAAAAGTAGTCGGAAGGACATCAAAACCGGTGATCTTGTCTTGAAAAGAAAGAAAAATTGGGAGAACCCAGGAAAGCTTCATGAGTCATGGGAAGGGCCTTACATAGCTAGGGAAACAGATATGCCAGGGGCTTTTCGCCTGATGGAGCAGACTGGCGAGGAGTTGCCGTATTCGTGGAATGCCGATAGCTTAAAGAGGTACTATCCATAAAGACCCTAGTTGTACATAAGTGCAGTAAGTAGCAGTTTTTCAATTTTCGTAAGTTTACACTGTAGGAAAATAAAAGCCCGAATCACGTGTCTATAAGTGACTTCGGCAGAAAACTAGTTTTATGTCTTAATCGTAGTTCTAGAATAAAAAGGACCGTACTCTTTTCCTTGCAAAGGGGGCTCTAAATCAAGAGGCAAGGTTTTTAACGAGGCGGATCCTATGTAAATACTCTTTCTGATATATATATGAAAAGAGTCTTCCCCCAAATTGCACGTTTCGTATTTTGTGTCTCGAAATTCCATCGTGAAAAAAAGAAAGAGTTCGTGAAAAGAGAAAGAGTTCGTAAGAAAGGCTCCGTGATAGCCGGAAGTTCCATCGTGAAAAAATAAAGAATTCGTAAGAAAGGCTACATGATAGCCGAAATTCCATCGTGAAAAAAGAAGTGGTTCGTGAGAAAGGCTCCCTGATAGCCAGAATTCCATCGTGAAAAAAGAAAAAGTGCGTGAGAAAGGCTTCTTGATAGCCGAAATTCCATCGTAAAAAAAGAAAAAAAAGTTCGTAAGAAAGGCTCCGTGATAGCCAAAATCCCATCGTGAAAAAAGGAAAAAAGTTCGTGAGAAAGGCTTCACGATAGCCGAAATCCCATCATAAAAAAGAGAAAGTTTGTGAGAAAGGCCGTGCGACGACCGAGTTCAATAAATGAAAAAGAGGCCTGAGACAACAACAAGTTGTGGCCTAGAAAAATCCCATCCATCGAGGGATTCCCACCGAAAAGGCCTGAGACAACAACAAGTTGTGTCCTAGAAAAATCCCATCCATCGAGGGATTCCCATCGAAAAGGCCTGAAACAACAACAAGTTGTGGCCTAGAAAAATCCCATCCACGAAGGGATTCCCACCAGAAAGTTCGCATGATGATTTCGAGAAAGTGAATGTCTAAGGGCTTGCCGTGTATTCTCACTCGGTATAGATTGTTGAAAATTTTTCAAGTATCATCATTGTAAGAAAAGGGCAAGGGGCTCCATCGGACGATCGCGAGAAAAACCTTGGTTGAAGCAACCGAGGGTTCTTTGTATCAACCGAGGCAAGTCGCCGGTCGGGTCAAGTCCACAAAATTCGAAACAAATTTTGTCGACTTGCGCGAAGAGCAATCGAGGTTCACAAAAAACTAAGGAAGACTTCTCCTAGAAAGATATGCTAGAAATTCGAGAATAGTAAAATTCGTGAACCTGCAATCTAGTTTTCATGCGAAACGGCAAGGTGGGGGAGGGTGACGTTTTTTCAAAGAAAAAACATATTCATTGCCTTATTCGCATCAAAACTTCCGAACAGTTCTTCGATAATTACAACACTTGGCGTAAAATTCAAAACGAAAGCTCAACAACATGTCCGGTTTACAAACACTCTTGTCTTCGGCCACATCGCAAGCGTAGGAGAAATCGGGAGGCATCGGCTAAGGGGCTAAGGGGCTCGTCTTGGGAACCTTGTCAGACGGCGGAGTAGGTGACACGGAGCGAACCTTCTTGCGAAGTAAGAAAGACGAGGAGAGGTCAAAACAACCTATAGAAAACTTAAGCGAAGCCTCAAACCAAAAATCGGAAAAATCCTGTTCAGGATGCGCTCGTTTGAACAGGCGCCACGCTTCACCACTAACGAACATATCGTCTCGATGAATCCGAAGTGGTAGCACGTCTGCGCGAGGCCCGGCTTGCGGGACTGCGCGAGTTAAAATTTACAAAACAAATTTGTTCAGAGAAGTTTGATGAATCTACATAAATCTACAGCCAGTCTCGAATTCACCCAAAAAGAGTCTAGACATGTCGCTCAATTCGTAACATCCACCTTCGGCGAATCTTCTTCTTGTTCGGGGACTTGTCCACCGTCATTGCCATCATCACTGCTGCTACTGCTGCTGCTGCCGCCTGAGCCGTCCTCGCCGGACCCACCCGAACTCTCCCCGGAAGTCGATCCTTCGGGAGACGCGGCGACGCCTTCTTGGTCCTCTTTTTCTCTCAGCTGTGAAAGGAAGAGAAGAGTAAGGAAGGCTTAAGAAACTGGAACACCTGCGACGAACATAAGTCACGAAATCGAGCAAAAAGAAATTACCTCGTCAAGCTTTGCCCGCGCAACTGTCTTAGCAATATCCGCCCCGCCAACCAGCCAGAATTCTTTCGCGAATTGCAACTTTATAGCCACAATGTCAGGGTTATCTTGAAGTATCGTATCGCTGGTAACGCTTGGGAACTGAGAAAGGTTCGCGCGAAACTTCGTCAAGTCCACACAGTCGTAATCGTGAAAGACCTTCAGAATACTCTCCACAGAAAAAGATACGGTGAAGTTGCGGCACCGAGAGATCACTTCGGGAAGAGCCTTGAATTCATCCTCTAGCCAATCCATGAAATCGGGGATATCAATGTCATCCGGAAGAGGGGCCGGTCGAACACCGTACTCATTCGGGGACTTCGGTACTCGGCATAAAGCAATTTCGGCTTCCCCAAAATTTCCGAAGTGTTTTTCTTCGAAGCTTCACCTTGCTCTACCAGCGCCTTCTCAAGATCCACGATCTTCCGATCCTTTGAGCTCAGTGACTTAGCGAGGCGGCATTGTTGATGCGAAGATCTTCAGCGATTTTCGCGTCTCGCTCTTGCTTTTGCCGAAGTTTTTCGATTACGCTCAAATCATCTTCATGAGATTTCCGAATTTTCTCGAGGTCCTTTTTCGATTCCTCGAGCGCGGTTTCGGCCACTTTCTTTTCATCCCGACTTCTTTTCGAGCCTCTGCCAGCTCAGACACCTTCCTCTCGAGTTCCAGATTCGTGGATTGCGCGAGGGTGAAGTTGCGCTCCAGCTCTTTCGACTTCTGAGAAAGTTCTTCATTAATCTTCACCTGTTCAGAAAGCTGGTCTACGGCAACCTTCCCGAGCATCGAGTACTTGAGGGCATAGTCTTCATGAAATCGTGCAAGCTTTGAAGGCGAATACGAGTGTAACAAATTCTTGAATTCTGCGAAGATCAAGAGAAAGTCTCAGACTAAGACTCAACAACTGGGAAACGTATGAAAAGATAGTAAGGAAGGACGAACCTTCTTTAGAGAACCGCTGCATGGTAACTTGTTTGCTCGAACCCGAAGAAGTTTTCCCTCGAGGCGAAGGAGCGGTTTCGGAGACAGAGAGGGGCCTTCTATCGGAGCCTTGAGCGGCCTCTTCGGGTCGTTCGGGCGCTTCCTCCCCTGTTTCATCAACAATGGCGGACGATTTCCATAGAGTTAAAAACTTGGACGCCTTGCCCCCGACGCCACTTGTCTCGAAACCAACACGCAATAGTTTGCCGCGATGAGACGTACCAAAGCTTTTGTTAAAAGCGGCCAACGAAGGAGGAGGGCGCCTGGTCTTCGGGGACGACCTCCCGAACTTCGACCAAAGGAACATTTTCGGCAGAGTGGCCCTCCCTTTGGATAGTGCGCTCAAGGTCCCGGGCGAATTCGGAGGAGACTTGATCAGCGGCAGTGACATCAGCAGCAGGGGTTTCGGCAGCAGCAGGGGACTCAGTGTGAACAACAACTTCAGCAGCAACAACTGACTTCTCGACGCGGCAGGGGATGCCTCTTTTTGGACTTCGGGAGCAACATCTGAAAAGGAATCGATGTCGACGAATTCATTTTCGGAACCAGCAGGGCAAATGTCTCGAAAGTTAAATAATGGCCAGAGGAAAACACCTTTGGGGCTATCTGTCTTCGTGAGGATGTCGTCGTCGAAGGCGGATGGGACCCGCCGAACTCCGGTGGAAGAAACCTTCTTCACAGCTTTCTTCAATTTTTTGCGGCTCATCTGGGCAAGCCCCGAAGCAGCCTGGAGTTCAGCTTCTGAGGTTTGAGGTTCGGAGGTCCTTCGTTTACGCTTCGACGACTCAAGCGATCTGGTCCTTGAAGGCTTCACTCCCGAAGAGGTTCCCTCGGTGGCAGGTGACGAGTTTCGCTTCGACGACCTGATTCGGGGAGCGTTGATGGGGGCGGCTGAGCAGCTGGCAACGGCGACGGCGGGAAGTTTCAACTTGGGACCAGGTCCTCGAGAGCTGAAAAATTTATCACCACAAACTTCCGAAAAGATGCGGTTGATTTTCTTCTTGTGCTTCACCAGAGCTTTGTATGCCTTGTACTCGTTCATCGTATATTCGCCCACCATAACATTCACTCTTTTTTCCACTTCGTCCATGAAGTCCTTGGCGCTACGGCCTTCGTGAAGCTTGATCCCGAACTTCGGAAAAGGCACCTTTTGATCGGCCCGATTGACATTGTAATACACGAGTTCGGCGGGGGCCCAACCGTTCGAGATAGGCCGGATTCGCGCGGCGACAAATTCTTCGATAATGTCACGGCCGCCAAGTATTGTACCGGCTAGATGAAATGCACTTTCACAACTTCGATTCCTAAGGCCCGCCTGGTTGTATCTTCCTACATTTACCGCCGTGAGGGGCGCGATCGGGCTTGACATCTTCGGCTCATCAACCTTCAAGTAGAACCAATAAGATCTCCAATCGTCGGTGAGGTTGCTCTTGCGGCAGGGGAGCGATCCGG
The DNA here is from genome assembly GCA_947561735.1 of Cenchrus americanus. NCBI lineage: Eukaryota > Viridiplantae > Streptophyta > Magnoliopsida > Poales > Poaceae > Cenchrus > Cenchrus americanus. The sequence goes on from OX387245.1 coordinate 254,107,734, forward strand.
ATTCGAGTGATCCCCCGTCGGGTGTTCGGCGTCGCGTGTTGAAGGTGCGGCACGCGTGCCGACTATGGTAAACCGCCCATCGTCGCCCTTGATAACTTCGGGGATGATCACCAACTCGTAGAACCGAGTGAAACCATCAACAATGGGATTGCGGCCAAAGGTCTTCAAGATCCGGATAAACTTCGACACTTCGAGGAAGGACGTCGGGGTAAGTTGGTGGATCTTCACCGAAAATGCATCGAGAATTGCTGGCAAGATTGGACCACAAGGAAACCGCAGCCCACAGACGAAGAAGTCTCGAAAAACCACAATTTCTCCGGCCTTGGGAGTAGGAGTTAGTTCATCAAGTGGGGCACGCCCGGCGCCGGGGAGAGAAGAATCCGGCCTTCTCGTACTCGCGAATAATGTTGCTTGTGACCTTCGACTCTCCGAAGGCGAGCGAGGGCGGCGGTGGGCCGAAGTCCTCGCATGCACGAGATCGTCAACACCGGCGTCCACATCCCCGACGTCTTCGCCGCCGTCGGACCCAACCTCTCCGTCCTCGCGACTTCGGGAACCGCCGGGTGAACCAACATCTTCGGCCGGAGCATCACGATTCGCACTTTCGGTGGTTGGATCGAGTGGGAGACCGGCAGCGATCGGCTCTTCGGTAGTCATGGGCCTAGGCGTGCTTTTAACCCGAGCCACCTAATAAACACGAACATCCAAACGAGATGAGAATAATGTTCGAAAATGAAACTCGAGAACTCGCGATGCCTCTACACCTAAATTTAACGAAATAATGAATCAACGAAGCATGGATAAAAAATACCTTAGAGGAGCACGAACAAGGCCTGGAGTTCGTAAGCCTTCAAGCAGAAAACCAGAATCCGCGAAGAGAGAGACGCGCGAATAGTGAAAAGCTCGAGAGCAGTAAAAAGATTTTTAACAGCGCCAGCCCGCTATTTATAGGGCCGGGGGGGGGGGGGGGTAGTTTCGCGAAGTGCGCCTCGATTTAACCGCCTTTGGCTCCCCGGGTGACGCGTGTCCCCTCCGACGTTCCGAGGGGGACGTTTTTTACTAAATTTCCGAAAGGTTCGTGGAATCTCGATCGTCGGAGTCAACCCGCTTCCCCGAGGGGCTAGTGTTGGGGAATTCAGGAAAACCCGTCACCCTCGAAACGTCGAGTTTAACGGAATTCTCAAAGCATGTTTTTCGGGAGCGGGGAATTCGCGATTCTCGGAAGTCCGGGACTGCGGAGCCTCGAATTCGCGAATGTGCGAGTTCGGGGAATCTTGATTCGGTGAGGAGGCGGAGTCGTGAACATGCGGAAGCCCGGAATCTCAGCGTTGATGGTCCGAACTTCGGAGATTTGCCGATTCGGGAATCTGATGAAGACTCTGTTCGGGACTCAGGCGCAAGGACACGCACGAACCTGCTGGGAAGCAAGAGCCACTTCGGGTATCTGTAGAAGACTTAATTCAGGAATTTCGGGCGAAGACATTCACGAATCACGGGGGAAGCAAAGTCAAAGTTGTAGTCCCAAAAAGTCCGGGTTTAGAGTGTGAACTAGTGGCAGACTTGTAAATGTGTAAGGGGGGAAAAGACATTCTTGTGTGTGTTCACATTAGGAATATTCTCCGAGCCCGAGGGTGTTATCGGAATGTAAAAGTCCCTTCGTCTCCCTATAAAAGGGGGCGCGAGGGCACGTGTAAACGGATTCAGACTTTTTTGGGACTTGTGCTATTTGCAAGAGAGATTTCGGTCGCTTTGCGCCCTAACTGTGCTATTGAACGTGTTAAGAACTTTCACTTGTGTTAGGGTAGTATTCCAAATTTTTCGGGTACCCCCAACATTGGCGCCCACCGTGTTCCAGCCGAAAAGAAACTCACGATGCCACCTCAGAAGAAGTCAAAGAAGACTGCTCCAGTGCGGGCCAACCGAGGAAGATCGCCATCTCACCCGGGGGAACGAAAATTCGTTTGTTCCCGAATCCTCGAACGTAACGGACGCAGCCGAAGAGAGAAGCTCGAAGCCCTCATGAAAGCAAGAGCGAGAAAAAACGGCTCACATCCAAGAACAACTCCGCCGAACAAAGCAAGAGCACGAGAATGTTGATGCCGATGATGATTCCATAGACGAGAGAGCTAGCCATGGTCCACCAAAAGATACAACGGTTGCGAGAAAGACAAAGAAAAGTTCGCGGCTCGGTTGCGGGCGAAGAGGAAAATCTACGAAAAACTAGAGAAGCCGAACAAAGCAAAAGAACAAATACAAGCAATACGAGAGAGAAATTGACGAAATGAAAGAGCAAGAGAACAGCTCCCCGTGGCAAGAAACACCGCGGCGAGAACCCCGCGCCGCAAGAGAATCCCCGAAGGAAAACTTCTTCGCGGGAAACGGAGTCTCACACTTCGTGGATTCCGAATCACCATCGTCAATAGGGCCGCAAACAGCACCTTGGCCGCCGAAGTTCAAGCCGTCTCTCTTCCCAAGTACAACGGTTTCGGAAACTCCGGGCAATTTCTCATGAGATACGAGTCACCGTGAATTCGGCGGGGAGGAGATGATGTTGCACTCGCCAAATCCTTCATCATAGCTTGCGAAGGACCGATCTGAATTGGTACTCATTGCTGCCCCCACACTCGATCTACACTGGGTAGATCTCAAAACAAAGTTCATGCAAGCATTTCGGATGTTCCATGACACAACGGCCGAAGCCTCGGATTTGTATAAGCGCAAGCGAAGGACGGGGGGAACCACTGCGAAACTTCGTGAGAAGATTCATGCAACGAGAGGTCTCGGATCCCCGACGCCGATGACAAGACAACGATCAAGGCACCGACCAAGGGTCTCACCCCGGGGCCAACGGCCTCCCACCTCACAAGAAAGAAGCCCGAGACAGTTGAAGAACTATTTCGGAATTGGAGGATTACATTCGTCCGATGATGACCACCGCAAGAGAGTAGCCGAACGAAACGAGGCAAGACGGGCGGCGAGAGATATGACTCGGCGGGCACCACCCCAAGCATCCACGAAATGTAAACGGTGTTGCAAATCCTCAACAACAAAGAAGAAAGCGAGGCCAAGTGCCGGGGGGAGGATTCGGTCATAGAGGAAGGGGGAGAGGAAGAGGAACCCCAAGCCTCCCGAACCACAACCCAAGAGATCCACACTTCTACCGCCGGTATCATGGAAGAGGCCATAGCACCGAAGGGTGCCCGGAGACAAAGAAGAACATGGCACGAATCCAACAAGAAAAGGCACGCGATGAGCATCGCATCCTCGATGCCAATCCGGTTTCGGCCGAACTTCCGGCGACCGCGGTTCGCAAGTCCGCGATCCAAGCTCTGTACCAGTTCAGCAATTTCCACAATCGCAATCAGCATGGCAGCCTTCACAACAGTTCTTCCCTCAGTCGCAAGCGATACAGTCGATCCAGCAGCCGCAGCCCATTCGGGAAATCTTGCCACCGCCTCCTGAAAGCTCATCAAGGCATCAGTCAAGTTCGGGACCTCAGAACTCCAAAGCATTGCCATCATTCGGGACTATCATGCCAATCACAGGTGGATCTGCCATGGAATTTGAAACAAAGAAGCAGCGAAACAACTACTTCAGATCTGTGAATACCATCATCAATGATGGCCCAGCTGCCCGCCCGGAGTGGGCGAAGGTGCCAATCACCTTTACGAAGACGATTTCGGCTGAAATCCGCGATCCACAATGATGCCATGGTGATTGAAGTCAACATTCTTTGGATGGGTCATAGGAAAAATCTTGGTGGACAACGGGAGTTCGGCGGACATCCTATTCCCGAAAACATTCGAGAAAATGAACCCGAGTCAAGCACATGTTGGACCCATCGAGTACCCATTGCATGGGTTCGGAGGGGAAGCCCATCAAGCCGGTTGGAAAAATATCACTCCCGGTTTCTTTCGGAGATCTTGAGAATGCCGAACCGAGAACCTCACCTTTGATGTGGTTGACATATATCACCCGTATCTTGCGATCTTCGGCGGGGGTTTCATGAACAAGTTCGATCTTTGTCATAAGGCAACGGTTCCTATGCATGAAGATGCTCGCGCCCAAAGGGGTTATCACGGTATTCGGCAATCAACAAGAGGCCGGGGAACATAGAAAAGGGCCACACGCCTGGTCAAACGAATGTGTATCGGTGAAAGCAGTCGAAGAGAGGAAGGAAACCTATGAAGAGCCGAAGCGGGACAAAGAGAAAAATAACATAGCCGTAGAAGATGAAACAAAGAGAGTGTATCCGGACGACATGCCCGACGGAGAGCGGTCATAATAGGGGCGAACCTCGGCGCCGAAGAGGATGATGAACTCATACGCTTCCCGAACGAAACAAGGATGTTTTCGCATGGTCGGCAAAAGATTTGCAAGGCGTTGACAGAGACATAATCGAACATGTCCTCGAAACGGATGACAAGATACCGCCCAAGAAGCAAAAACTTCGGAAAATGTCGACAAAAAGGTCAAGGCGGTGGAAGCGAAGTTCGGAGGTTACGGGATGCCCAAGTGAGCGAGAGAGGTCAAGTACCCGGTCCGGTTAGCCAACACCGTGCCGATCAAGAAGAAAAATGGCAAATGGAGAATGTGTGTCGACTTCACCGATTTGAACAAGGCGTGCAAGAAGGACGATTTTCCCTTGGAAAGGGTAGACAAAATCGTGGATGATGCGACCAACGGTGAGATGCTTTCGCTCCTGGACATGTTCTCCGGGTATCATCAAATCGAGTTCGCAAAGAGGACGAAGAGAAGACAAGTTTCATCACTCCTTTCCGAACATTTTGTTTCGTAAGAATGCCGGAGAGGGGTGAAGAATGCGGGGTGCACGTTTTCAAGGATGATAGCAATAGTGCTGCACGGCGGAGATTCGGAGAAATATCTTGGCATACGTGGATGACATAGTTGTCAAAAGTATTCAGAGAAAAGACCATATCAGTGATTTGGTAGAAACGTTCGCGAACTTGAGGACAAAGACACTTGAAGCTAAACCCAGAAAAATGTGTGTTCGGAATTCACAAGGGAAAAGTTCTTGGATGCCTAGTTTCAACGAAAGGCATTGAAGCAAACCACGACAAGATAAAGGCTCGATGGAAATGCAAGAGCCGGCCTCGGTGAAAGATGTTCGAAGTTGACGGGGAGAGTGGTCGCCCTCAACGGATTCATCCCCGAGCTGCAGAAAGAAGTTTGCCATTCTTCCAAGTTCTCGAAGTGCCAAGAAATTCAAGTGGTCCAAACCTCGAAGCGGGCCTTTCACGAACTAAAGAACTACTTGTCCAAGATGACCAAGCTATGTCCTCCCGAGCCAAAATCGCCGCTTCGCCGTATGTGTCCGCATCAAATTCGGCGGTAAGAACGATCTTTGGTACGGGGAAAAGCAAGAAGAAGGAAAGCTCGGGCAAATTCCCGTATATTTCGCCTCGAAGCATTGTCCGGTTCCAAGGTTTTTTATTCCGAACCGGAGAAGATCGCATATGCGGTCATCATGGCAGCAAGAAAGCTAAGACACTAGTTCGAGGGCCACGAGAATAAGAGTTATCACCAACTAACCATTAAGTGACCCGTTCGCAAACGAGGAGGCATCCACCCGAATCATCAAGTGGGGTCGTTGAACTCTCCGAGTATGTGGTGAATTTCGAAAGAAGAAGTGCAATAAAATCGCAAGTCCTGGCGATTTCGTCGTGGACTGGACCTCACCTACTCGAATCGGAGGAAAATATGCCCGAACCTTGGGTAGTGCGGTGTGATGGAGCATGGTGTTACAAGGGGGTTGGAATTTCGGCTGTTGAAACATCGCCGACGGGCGTGGTCATAAGATATGCGGCGCGGCTCGTATTCGCGAACAATGAATACTCCACGAACAATACGGCGGAGTACGAAGCTCTACTGGCGGCATTGAGAAAAATGAAAGCCTTGGGGCAGCGAGACCTTCATAATCGAACGGATTCGAAAGTAATCCGGGAACACATCGAGAAGGAAAGCGAGGCCGGGAATCCAGTTCTCATGAAATATCTTGAAAAAGTCAGAGAAATGGAAAGACACTTCAAAGGATATTCGATCCAAGACATCCCAAGGGATAATAACAATGAGGCGGATAAACTTGCGAAGGCGGCGGCCATAAATCAAGAGCTACCACCCAGATGTGTTCTTTGAAATCATCAGAGAACCTTCCATCAAAGATTCAAGAACTCAAATCGTGAATATGGTGGAAATTCCAGACTGGAGAGCAGAAATAATGGCCTACCTAAGGGGACATTACGAACCACAAGATGAACTGGAAGAGAAAAGGTTGAGGCAAAGGGCTCGGGGCTATACAGTGGTAAATGGAGAATTGTACAAATCAGGAGTCACTGAGCCTTGGCTACGCTGCATCACCTCCGAAAAAGGTCGTGAACTCCTAAAAGAAATTCACGGTGGATTTTGTGGGGCACACATAGGCACCGGGGCTTTGGCGGCAAGGCGATAAAACAAGGATTCTATTGGCCAACCATAAACATCGACGCCAAGATGTTGGTTCGGCAATGTGAAGCATGCCGAGAAGACGGGAAATCGGCGGGAATCCGCCTTCAATGCCGGTTCATTTAATTCCTCCAACCCGGCCTCTCGCAAAGATGGGGCATGGACCTAGTAGGCCCGTTGCCAACGGCTCGGGGGTAATTGCCGATTCGCGGCCGTAGCGGTCGACTATTTCACGAAGTGGGTAGAAGCAAAACCACTCGCGAACATCACGGCGGCAACGAGTTCGAAATTCTTTTGGCGAACATAGTACGCGGGGTTCGGAGTTCCTAGAGAAGCGACGGTTGATAATGGCAAACGGTTTGACTGCTACACCTTCAAAGAGTATTGCAGAACCCTAGGCACACAAGCGAAATTTTCGTCAGTATATCATCCACAGTCCAATGGAGCAGTTGAAAGAGCCAATGGCCTGATTTTTTCGGGAATCAAGAAATGCTTATTTGATCAGAAAAAGGGAAAGTGGGTGGATGAACTTCCAAAGGTGATGCGGTCTCACAACACCACGGTTTCAAGGGCAACGGGTTTCACACCTTTTCGCCTACTCTTCGGGGACCGAGGCTATGACACCGAGAGGAGATCAAGAATGAAAGCATGAGAGTCTTGAAAGGAAAAGAGATAGAGGAAATTGATAAGAAGGTGGAGAAAGACATGATAGAGCCGACAATCCTCGAAGCGACGAGAAAACATTGAGAAGTACCAGAGAGAGACAAGGGCATGGAGAGACAAAAAAGTAGTCCGGAAGGACATCAAAACTGGTGATCTTGTCTTGAAAAGAAAGAAAAATTGGGAGAACCCAGGAAAGCTTCATGAGTCATGGGAAGGGCCTTACATAGCTAGGGAAACAGATATGCCAGGGGCTTTTCGCCTGATGGAGCAGACTGGCGAGCAGTTGCCGTATTCGTGGAATGCCGATAGCTTAAAGAGGTACTATCCATGAAGACCCTAGTTGTACATAAGTGTAGTAGGTAGCAGTTTTTCAATTTTCGTAAGTTTACACTGTAGGAAAATAAAAGCCCGAATCACGTGTCTATAAGTGACTTCGGGAGAAAACTAGTTTTATGTCTAAATCGTAGTTCTAGAATAAAAAGGACCGTACTCTTTTCCTTGCAAAGGGGGCTCTAAATCAAGAGGCAAGGTTTTTAATGAGGCGGATCCTATGTAAATACTCTTTCTGATATATATATGAAAAGAGTCTTCCCCCAAATTGCACGTTTCGTATTTTGTGTCTCGAAATTCCATCGTGAAAAAAAGAAAGAGTTCATGAAAAGAGAAAGAGTTCGTAAGAAAGGCTCCGTGATAGCCGAAGTTCCATCGTGAAAAAATAAAGAATTCGTAAGAAAGGCTACATGATAGCCGAAATTCCATCGTGAAAAAAGAAGTGGTTCGTGAGAAAGGCTCCCTGATAGCCAGAATTCCATCGTGAAAAAAGAAAAAGTGCGTGAGAAAGGCTTCTTGATAGCCGAAATTCCATCGTAAAAAAAGAAAAAAAAGTTCGTAAGAAAGGCTCCGTGATAGCCAAAATCCCATCGTGAAAAAAGGAAAAAAGTTCGTGAGAAAGGCTTCCTGATAGTCGAAATCCCATCATAAAAAAGAGAAAGTTTGTGAGAATGGCTGTGCGACAGCCAGAGTTCAATAAATGAAAAAGAGGCCTGAGACAACAACAAGTTGTGGCCTAGAAAAATCCCATCCATCGAGGGATTCCCACCGAAAAGGCCTGAGACAACAACAAGTTGTGTCCTAGAAAAATCCCATCCATCGAGGGATTCCCATCGAAAAGGCCTGAAACAACAACAAGTTGTGGCCTAGAAAAATCCCATCCACGAAGGGATTCCCACCAGAAAGTTCGCATGATGATTTCGAGAAAGTGAATGTCTAAGGGCTTGCTCGTGTATTCTCACTCAGTATAGATTGTTGAAAATTTTTCAAGTATCATCATTGTAAGAAAAGGGCAAGGGGCTCCATCAGACGATCGCAGAAAAACCTTGGTTGAAGCAACCGAGGGTTGCTGTATCAACCGAGGCAAGTCTGCCAGTCGGGTCAAGTCCACAAAATTCAAAACAAATTTTGTCGACTTGCGCAGTAGCAATCGAGGTTCACAAAAAACTAAGGAAGACTTCTCCTAGAAAGATATGCTAGAAATTCGAGAATAGTAAAATTCGTGAACCTGCAATCTAGTTTTCATGCGAAACGGCAAGGTGGGGGAGGGTGACGTTTTTTCAAAGAAAAAACATATTCATTGCCTTATTCGCATCAAAACTTCCGAACAGCTTCTTCGATAATTACAACACTTGGCGTAAAATTCAAAACGAAAGCTCAACAACATGTCTCGGTTTACAAACACCGGTCTTCGGCCACATCGCAAGCGTAGGCGAAATCAGAGGCATCGGCTAAGGGGCTAAGGGGCTCTGTCTTGGGAACCTTGTCAGACGGCGGAGTAGGTGACACGGAGCGAACCTTCTTGCGAAGTAAGAAAGACGAGGAGAGGTCAAAACAACCTATAGAAAACTTAAGCGAAGCCTCAAACCAAAAATCGGAAAAATCCTGTTCAGGATGCGCTCGTTTGAACAGGCGCCACGCTTCACCACTAACGAACATATCGTCTCGATGAATCCGAAGTGGTAGCACGTCCGCGCGAGCCCGGCTTGCGGGACTCGCGCGAGTTAAAATTTACAAAACGTTGTTCGGAGAAGTTTGATGAATCTACATAAATCTACGACCAGTCTCGAATTCACCCAAAAAGAGTCTAGACATGTCGCTCAATTCGTAACATCCACCTTCGGCGAATCTTCTTCTTGTTCGGGGACTTGTCCACCGTCATTGCCATCATCACCGCTGCGCACTGCGCCGCTGCCCCGCCTGAGCCGTCCTCGCCGGACCCACCCGAACTTTCCCCGGAAGTCGATCCTTCGGGAGACGCGGCGACGCCTTCTTGGTCCTCTTTTTCTCTCAGCTGTGAAAGGAAGAGAAGAGTAAGGAAGGCTTAAGAAACTGGAACACCTGCGACGAACATAAGTCACGAAATCGAGCAAAAAGAAATTACCTCGTCAAGCTTTGCCCGCGCAACTGTCTTAGCAATATCCGCCCCACCAACCAGCCGAATTCTTTCGCGAATTTCAACTTTATAGCCACAATGTCGGGGTTATCTTGAAGTATCGTATCGCCGGTAACGCTTGGGAACCGAGAAAGGTTCGCGCGAAACTTCGTCAAGTCCACACGGTCGTAATCGTGAAGGACCTTCGAATACTCTCTACGTAAAAAGATACGGCGAAGTTGCTGGCACCAGAGATCACTTCGGGAAGAGCCTTGAATTCATCCTCTAGCCAATCCATGAAATCGGGGATATCAATGTCATCTGGGAGAGGGGCTGGACGAACACCGTACTCATTCAGGGACTTCTGGTACTCAGCATAAAGCAATTTCAGCTTCCCCAAAATTTCCGAAGTGTTTTTCTTCGAAGCTTCACCTTGCTCTACCAGCGCCTTCTCAAGATCCACGATCTTCCGATCCTTTGAGCTCAGTGACTTAGCGAGGCTGGCATTGTTGATGCGAAGATCTTCAGCGATTTTCGCGTCTCGCTCTTGCTTTTGCCGAAGTTTTTCGATTACGCTCAAATCATCTTCATGAGATTTCCGAATTTTCTCGAGGTCCTTTTTCGATTCCTCGAGCGCAGTTTCGGCCACTTTCTTTTCATCCGACTTCTTTTCGAGCCCTCGCCGGCTCGGACACCTTCCTCTCGAGTTCCGCATTCGTGGATTGCGCGAGGGTGAAGTTTGCTCCAGCTCTTTCGACTTCGAGAAAGTTCTTCATTAATCTTCACCGTTCGTAAAGCCGGTCTACGGCAACCTTCCCGAGTATCGAGTACTTGAGGGCATAGTCTTCATGAAATCGTGCAAGCTTTGAAGGCGAATACGAGTGTAACAGATTCTTGAATTCTGCGGAGATCAAGAGAAAGTCTCAGACTAAGACTCAAAAACTGGAAAACGTATGAAAAGATAGTAAGGAAGGACGAACCTTCTTTAGAGAACCGCTGCATGGTAACTTGTTTGCTCGAACCCGAAGAAGTTTTCCCTCGAGGCGAAGGAGCAGTTTCGGAGACGAGAGAGGGGCCTTCTATCGGAGCCTTGAGCGGCCTCTTCGGGTCGTTCGGGCGCTTCCTCCCCTGTTTCATCAACAATGGCGGACGATTTCCATAGAGTTAAAAACTTGGATGCCTTGCCCCCGACGCCACTTGTCTCGAAACCAACACGCAATAGTTTGCCGCGATGAGATGTACCAAAGCTTTTGTTAAAAGCGGCCAAGGAAGGAGAGGGCGCCTGGTCTTCGGGGACGACCTCCCGAACTTCGACCAAAGGAACATTTTCGGCAGAGTGGCCCTCCCTTTGGATAGTGCGCTCAAGGTCCCGGGCGAATTCGGAGGAGACTTGATCAGCGGCAGTGACATCAGCAGCAGGGGTTTCGGCAGCAGCAGGGGACTCAGTGTGAACAACAACTTCAGCAGCAACAACTGACTTCTCAGCAACAGCAGGGGATGCCTCTTTTTGGACTTCGGGAGCAACATCTGAAAAGGAATCGATGTCGACGAATTCATTTTCGGAACCAGCAGGGCAAATGTCTCGAAAGTTAAATAATGGCCAAAGGAAAACACCTTTGGAGCTATCTGTCTTCGTGAGGATGTCGTCGTCGAAGGCGGATGGGACCCGCCGAACTCCGGTGGAAGAAACCTTCTTCACAGCTTTCTTCAATTTTTTGCGGCTCATCTGGGCAAGCCCCGAAGCGACACGGGAGTTCAGCTTCTGAGGTTTGAGGTTCGGAGGTCCTTCGTTTACGCTTCGACGACTCAAGCGATCTGGTCCTTGAAGGCTTCACTCCCGAAGAGGTTCCCTCGGTGGCAGGTGACGAGTTTCGCTTCGACGACCTGATTCGGGGAGCGTTGATGGGGGCGGGCCGAGCACTGGCAACGGCGACGGCGGGAAGTTTCAACTTGGGACCAGGTCCTCGAGAGCTGAAAAATTTATCACCACAAACTTCCGAAAAGATGCGGTTGATTTTCTTCTTGTGCTTCACCAGAGCTTTGTATGCCTTGTACTCGTTCATCGTATATTCGCCCACCATAACATTCACTCTTTTTTCCACTTCGTCCATGAAGTCCTTGGCGCTCTGGCCTTCGCGAAGCTTGATCCCGAACTTCGGAAAAGGCACCTTCTGATCGGCCCAGTTGACATTGTAATACACGAGTTCGGCAGGGGCCCAACCGTTCGAGATAGGCCAGATTCGCGCGGCGACAAATTCTTCGATAATGTCACGGCCGCCAAGTATTGTGCTGGCCAGATGAAATGCACTTTCGCAACTTCTGATTCCTAAGGCCCGCTGGTTGTATCTTCCTACATTTACTGCCGCGAGGGGCGCGATCGGGCTTGACATCTTCGGCTCATCAACCTTCAAGTAGAACCAATAAGATCTCCAATCGTCGGTGAGGTTGCTCTTGCGGCAGGGGAGCGATCCGGATTCGAGTGATCCCTCGTCGGTGTTCTAGCGTCGCGTGTTGAAGGTGCGGCACGCGTGCCGACTATGGTAAACTGCCCATCGTCGCCCTTGATAACTTCGGGGATGATCACCAACTCGTAGAACCGAGTGAAACCATCAACAATGGGATTGCAGCCAAAGGTCTTCAAGATCCAGATAAACTTCGACACTTCGAGGAAGGACGTCGGGGTAAGTTGGTGGATCTTCACCGAAAATGCATCGAGAATTGCTGGCAAGATTGGACCACAAGGAAACCGCAGCCCACAGACGAAGAAGTCTCGAAAAACCACAATTTCTCCGGCCTTGGGAGTAGGAGTTAGTTCATCAAGTGGGGCACGCCCAGCGCCAGGAGAGAAGAATCCGGCCTTCTCGTACTCGCGAATAATGTTGCTTGTGACCTTCGACTCTCCGAAGGCGAGCGAGGGCGGCAGTGGGCCAGAAGTCCTCAGCATGACGAGATCGTCAACACCGGCGTCCACATCCCCGACGTCTTCGCCGCCGTCGGACCCAACCTCTCCGTCCTCGCGACTTCGGGAACCGCTGGGTGAACCAACATCTTCGGCCGGAGCATCACGATCCGCACTTTCGGTGGTTGGATCGAGTGGGAGACCGGCAGCGATCAGCTCTTCAGTAGTCATGGGCCTAGCTGTGCTTTTAACCCGAGCCACCTAATAAACACGAACATCCAAACAGGTGAGAATAATGTTCGAAAATGAAACTCGCGAACTCGCGATGTCTCTACACCTAAATTTAACGAAATAATGAATCAACGAAGCATGGATAAAAAATACCTTAGAGGAGCACGAACAAGGCCTGGAGTTCGTAAGCCTTCAAGCAGAAAACCAGAATCCGCGAAGAGAGAGACGCGCGAATAGTGAAAAGCTCGAGAGCAAGAAAAGATTTTTAACGGCGCCGGCCCCGCTATTTATAGGGGGGGGGGGGGGGGGGCGGGGATAGTTTCGCGAAGTGCGCCTCGATTTAACCGCCTTTGGCTCCCACGGGTGACGTGTGTCCCCTCCGACGTTCCGAGGGTGACGTTTTTTACTAAATTTCCGAAAGGTTCGTGGAATCGATCGTCGGAGTCAACCCGCTTCCCCGAGGGGCTAGTGTTGGGGAATTCGAGAAAACCCGTCACCCTCGAAACGTCGAGTTTAACGGAATTCTCAAAGCATGTTTTTCGGGAGCGGGGAATTCGCGATTCTCGGAAGTCTGGGACCTGCGGAGTCTCGAATTCGCGAATGTGCGAGTTCGGGGAATCTTGATTCGGTGAGGAGGCGGAGTCGTGAACATGCGGAAGCCGGAATCTCAATCGTTGATGGTCCGAACTTCGGAGATTTGCCGATTCGGGAATCGATGAAGACTCGTTCGGGACTCAGGCGCAAGGACACGCACGAACCTGCTGGGAAGCAAGAGCCACTTCGGGTATCCGTAGAAGACTTAATTCGGGAATTTCGGGCGAAAACATTCACGAATCACGGGGGAAGCAAAGTCAAAGTTGTAGTCCCAAAAAGTCCGGGTTTAGAGTGTGAACTAGTGGCGGACTTGTAAATGTGTAAGGTGGGAAAAGACATTCTTGTGTGTGTTCACATTAGGAATATTCTCCGAGCCCGAGGGTGTTATCGGAATGTAAAAGTCCCTTCGTCTCGCTATAAAAGGGGGCGCGAGGGCACGTGTAAACGGATTCAGACTTTTTTGGGACTTGTGCTATTTGCAAGAGAGATTTCGGTCGCTTTGCGCCCTAACTGTGCTATTGAACGTGTTAAGAACTTTCACTTATGTTAGGGTAGTATTCCGAATTTTTCGGGTACCCCCAACAGACATACACAGCCATTATTATAATGTTTGGATAAACAGAAAAAAAACAAACCAGTCTGTAAAAAGGCAAAGAACTAATGCAAGTGATAGACATGCCTCCACTCTCCTTTAACTTAATCAAGAACTACTATTTCAATATGTCTGCTCAAGTCGGAGATCGTGTTCTTGTCGTGCTCCTCACGCTGCAACTGCGCCCGAAAACGTAACCAATACATTCCCCTGAAGATGACCTGCAAGATCGAGTAATGTTTGATCTGTGAGGTTGTGATCTGTGAGGTGGGACCAAGTCGAGCGCACTTTGAGTGCACCTATATCTGTCTCCACCATCGTCTCCATCCACTCGCACACGTCCTCCATCCTGGCCCCACATCTAAGCACCATCCGTTTGAACATCTCTTTTTTATGAAAGTTTGCAATGTAAACACATACAGAATAAGCTCGTGATACTAAAGTAGCTACACACTTGAAGTTCACATAGAAAGTAAGAACAAGTGACGATCCTCAAATACTTCTAAGTCTACGCTTACAAATGCATTGCATTATTCTGATTTCCAATTTAGTAATTGAGTAATTCCCAGCATATGCTCAGCTGGTGAGAACCAAATACCACACAAATTGAAACCAACAAGTGATGTGCTTCTGTTGTATAACATTGGACTTCTAGATCCCAGAGTCATTGTGCTTTTGTTTTTCTTTACCCTCTTCTTGTTTAATGAAATGATTCAGAATTTCAAGTGTAACTGTGGTGCTGCTACCAGAATTTCTTTTTCTTTTTGAATCCAGTTCATGACTGACCTTTGCAACCGGACAGGCACATGTGTAAACCATGAGTCAAGCCAGTGACAAAGACGTATCCGACCCCGAATGAGCTCCTCATCAGCTCCTTGAAATAGCTTTCTTTTCCAAGCTCCCCTAGATTTGTGTCTTCTCATGCTTGAGCTCCATGTTCTCATGCTTGGCTTCTCAACCTGAATAAGTGCAAACCCATGTCTAGACTTCCAAAGCATTTGGTAAACCATTGCTTCAGCATTCTGGCTGAAGTAATCTATTGCCTTTGGCAGCATAATCTCTTCCAATTGTTCCAGGGTAATGTCTGTATGCAAGAAATGTTGCTCCTTGTAGACTGTCGCCGCTATTTCAGAACTCCTATTCGCTGGCAGCATATCCTCTAAAGAGCCATGGGGTGAAAAGGCGATTCCGGCTTTCAGATATGGATAATCTTGTAGAGAAATTAGGTCTTCAGATAGTGAGGTCTCTTGTTTTCTGTACACGGGCAGTGAGACTTGGCAATGCAAAGCAAATGTAATTACTGGTTCCAGCGAAACATCTGACGATTCTGTCATGTCCCTGTTGCTAAAATATCGAACCTCATGCCATCCATTCCCCTTGCAACAAAATGGGTTTGGCCGAGACAACTGAGAGGACAAGCTATTGATTTTCTCCCAATGTCGTTTATGGCACGAATAAAAAGTCGGCCCCCATGAGAAGTCTTGAGTGGGCAGTTGAGTAAGTTCATTTCGAATACTTTCAAATTTGCACTTGAAATGAGGGGAAAATAACTGGAGGCACTTAACTGCAATCCCAACTATGTCTATACTCTCTGAGAGCTGTACGACCAAACTAAGGCAGATATTACCCTCTGGTGTACCATCATACTGGATAAATGTTAGGTTAACATATGTTCCATGCAGTGGATTGTCAACGGGAGCCAACCATAATTGAAACAAAGGATAATCATTTCCCCGAACAATTTTATGATGCAGTTCCTTGCCTGCAAAAAGTTTTTTGACAAAGGATTCAAAGGGCATGTGACGGCATGGTGTGCCACCAAGCTCTATGAATCTTAGAAACTCATTGGCACCATTTGCATACCACTCAAATCTTTGAGCAATGGATCTTCTCAAGTCATTGTCATTGCGTTTAAATATGGAGAGAGCAAATGACTTGGTAGCATGGACAATACGGTTAGAAAGGGAGGAATTCCTCACCTTCTCTTCCGATCGTTCATCTTCTAGGATTCTCTGCTTGCATTTTTGCAACGTGTCATTGCAATCTTCAGCAGCACGCTTCAGCTTTTTACGCCAACACAACAAGGATGGATCAGTGATCTGCCACTTATGAGATGTCTCAAGAGCAGCCTCCAACCTGATGTGTGCCATCTCTAGCCTCTCCAAGTTTCTTTCCTCATTTGTTTCCTCTTTCTCCTCATATTTTTGAACAAGACCAGAGAGGAGTTGGCCAACTGCCTCCTGGACAATAGCAGCACTTACTGATTCTGCCATAGATTTCAAGCACCAGTAACGTACCTCTCCTGATCATCAAAAAAAGTAAGATATAACACTATAACAATATATGCATGAGATATTTTAGTGAGCAAAGATTTAGCTTAGCAATTGTAAGAATGTACCTTCAACTGAAGTGGGTGAAAACTGTGGACAACTAATCTGTGTATGTATATATAGAGAGATTCTATTATGGATGTTAAAATGGAACAAGAATGCGGACAACTAATCTGATGGTGAGTGCTGCGGAGCAGTTGGTCTCTATAATGGAAGAATGTTGACCAAGGAAAGATTTGTTTTCGGTTTTAACTTTTACCAACTATGAAAGAACTGTTTCTTTGACTTGACGGAAACTGAGAGTCTGGGTTGGCTAAAAGAATTGCCCAACGGGCATATAGTAGTGAACAACTGCAGTAAAAACCAAATGGGGTGGGTGGTTGTGGCATTCTGACATTTGTCAAAGAAAACGCTGAGGACAAAAAACCAAATACAACTTGAACACTCGCAAACATGGAAGTAATTCAGAAAAGCCTGTGGTCTATGATACAAACCAAATTGTTTGTGGTAGAAGCAAACAGATATTCTACATTTATAATTTACATTAATGTTTTGTATGACGTGCTTGTCTTGCAGTGAATGGGTCATGGACAGTTATATTTTTTCTAATAAGTTGGACGGTTATAGATGCCCTGTGCCATGCTTCTAGAAATTTTTGCATCTGTGTTTACTGTCACCATATATAACTGTCTGATAATATTTGTATATATGTGATAAATTGAAATACACTAGGTCCAGCTTGGTCAAAGCGAAAAACGATGCAAAGATTATTTGAGAAGGAAAAGGAAAGAGAAGGAAAGCCACTAATACGACTTTAATTAGTTAGGCATGAGGATTGTATGGAAAATAATGTGGGGGCTATCTAATTAGCGACCGGGCGCTGGCGGGCCTGCCGGCGACCGCTTTCGGACCGTACATGGTCCCGCCGCGCGGTCACTTTTTTTTTTTTTTCTTTTTTTCCGCAAATTTTCCTTCCGCGCGCCGTTCTGCGCTCATTTTCTTTAGGCGCGCGTTTTTAATTTTTTCTTTTGGCACGCAAAACATTTTTGGGCCATTGGATAGGAGGGTGTAAAATTGGGTGGGGGAATTTCGAAATAAAAGCTATTTTTAATGATGTTTTTCAAATAGAATAAGAAACGTACTTAGAAGAAAAGCATTTAAGCAAACCAGAAAAATCTATATCTATATATACATATATATTATATTAAGTATCGGTGTGTCATCTTCCTGTTTCATACAAACCACTTAAGCATTTTTCGAACTCAGTACTTGGTGTACGTTGGATGACGTTTCACTTGGGATTTCCCCTGTAAAAAATAATATATAAAAAATAGTCACAAGTAGTATCCCTAAAAATTTATATACACAATTTTACTAAATTGTCGACTTATGTAATGCAAAAAATATATAAAAACAGCTATTTTGTACAAAAAAACTGGTGTAACCTAGTATTTCACAAATTTTAGAACAAAGTGCCAAAATTTTTTGTTAACTTGGACCATAAACATACATGATAATTATGCGTATGGTACAAAAAATAATGCAATGCATATGTGAACTTGTATGTTATCTACCTTTTCGGTGCATAACTTTTCGGTGCATAATTTATTAATTCGACACCCTGCACAGAATGAAAAATGTCAAAAAAAAACAAAGTTAAGAAAATACTATAATTATGAAAATTTTATGTGCATGGATATAGATAGGATTAATAATTTATATGCACAAGTTATGCAATAATCATATTTAAAAAGTAATGGTCTAATTTAGTGGATAACTTATGTAAAAAACATAAAATCAGATAGAATATGACAAAGCTTTTCTATATAAATAATTTGCAAAAGTTATATATCAAAAAAATTGTGTGTCAAAAAAGTTACATGTCAAAAAGTTATTTGTCAAAAAGTTATATGATAAAAAGTTGAACCCATAAATTATGTGCATAACATATAATGTGTAGATTGGCTAATGAAAAATGCAATAACTAGTAGTGTGAAATAAGTTAAAAAAGGGTATAACTTGTGTTTTCAACTTTTGACAAAGTGCATGTATCCTGGATTAAATATTTAATAACTAGCATAATTTGTACATGTATTTGAAAAAGCGCACAACTTGTGTTTCCAAAACTTATCAAGTAGCATATATTTGGTCAAAAATATTTAACTAGCATAACTTGTACATACAATTTGTGAACACCATAACTTGTCGACTAGGATATATTTTCATGAACTTATTAAAGCAACATAAAACCTTGTATATTCAACTTTTGTGCATAAATGGTAACATGGCATAAACTTGTGTCAAAAAGAGAGAGAGAGAGAGAGAGAGAGAGAGAGAGAGAGAGAGAGAGAGAAAGCATCTAATCTTAGTAATGATTAAGTACACACTTACATATTGAGCAGCAATTTCCTTGATTTGAGGCATGACAGCCTCATTTTCCGAGTGGGTGCAAAGATAGTAAGTTATCACTTCACGTATTGGCTCAGCGTGTTCCTGTGTTTCATATGATTGAAAAAAGTTTAAATGACATATATATGGTCTTAAAAGGATGTACATGGACAAAAAACTGATGGGAAAAATTGATGTGTATTTTGTACAAGATAAGAACTGTGTAAAAACCTTACTTCTCTAAAATGAAAATGAGTGTCGCCGTTGTATGATAACAGCAGTTGCAAAACGAATACACCAGTGTCATTCCTGTTGACGTAGGTTAGTAGGGGAAGGAGCGAAATATAAATTAGTGCAAGTGACATATTTATGATAACAATAATGTGTTATTAACAGAAAAACTGTGGTGTGAAACTCAACTGGCTGCTGCAATTGGACACACTCGCAATGGCTATCGGCATATTGTATATATCAACTCTTGTGGACCTACTGTGTACGAGTTTGAATACTTTTCGGAAATTGGATATGGCAACAAAGGCATCCTCTTTGATGATGTCAACATTATTGAAAGGACAAATGACCTCAAACCTTTTATCCCTGAAATTTGCAACAAGGAGATACCAAAAGCTATTCTTGCGGAGAGGGACAAATACCTGACATGTTAAAAGAATTTTGTAAGAACAAGCAAGCTATATATCTTGTGATTTCGGGGACAAAATCATATATTTTTTGTTTGGACACTATATAAATGGAAACCAAAAAAAAGAGAAGAAAAATTTAAGCACTAACCAGATCCGAGAAATCCAGCCTATATCCAATCTTTGGTTCAGAAAAACTCCCTGAAATGTCACATGGTTGTAGATTTGCATCCTGTAAATACACCTGTTTGGTTTTGGGTGTGTGTCGGGGGTTAATGAAGAAAGACTGAGATATTTGTGCTTTTTGGCGCGTAGCAAAACTGTGCTTTAAAAATAGAAAGTTGAAATTAGCTTACAGCTGTGTCATAGTGCACCACATGCTTGCCCCATTCGCTAGGAGGTAGCAAATCCTGCAGATGCTTACGATATTGTGCTTCCATTACAGCAGTGCCCATTATGTTCATGACATGATGTGAAACTGACCCGTAAACTTGCATGGATAACCCAAAAGTGCGATGATCGACCCAAGCACGAGCAATCTTGATTATTCTTGGACTGGTTTAAAACATGGTGAAAAAGGAAGCAGTAATGCATTAGTTAAAAAAATATATGCGAGGGGTTGAAAACATGGTGAAAAAAGAAAATGAGTAATGCATTAGTTAAAAAATATATACAACTCATAGACAATTTAAAAACACCTTATATTTATAAACTCATAGCGTACTTGTTGCATGTGTTTCAAAAGGATTGTAGGAGAGATAACATTATGCATAGTGCAAAAAAAGCATGTAAATAAAAAAAGGAACTTATGTGTATAACATACGATCGTTACATAAAAAAAGTACTGCGAGGTAAATTATGTAGAACACAATTTAAAATTATTTTAAGAAGAATGGAAACAAATAGTTGTACCTTCTTGCAGGATAAGGTGGTGGTACAGTGTTCACAATGTACTGATGTACATCTCTTTGGATTGGTGTTGACACGAAGACATGAAAGAAAATGACGGGATTTATTGGTATCATGTTCTCGGTTGGTGTGTTCGGGAAAGATCTTGCCATGGCAACTGACTCATCCATTCGACTTAACGTCTCGTCATCCCACACATCCACATTGGTAATGCATGGTACTGTTGAAGCATCTGGACCTCTATGTCGCTGGCGTTGAAATATATTGATTCCAGTGGTTTCCTTGTTGTAGCTACCAGATTGGTTTTCAAAACATTTGGTTGATGTTCTCTTGCATTCTGCACGGACCATTGACTCTTTGTTTATTTCAGTACTGCACTCATTTTGCGTGTGTCTGCCGGGGGGCAAATGTTGGGTGTCGTCACACTGTGGTACTGTCCCAATGTTCCTCTGAGTAGAAGCTCTTTCTTCATTAAGTGAACAAGGGATGCGTGTGTAGAATGGGTCACTGTCTTGGCTGCATGAGAGACAGCTTGTTGACACATTGTCTGGTGCTGAACCGATAGTGCCAAGCTTGAGCTTCTTGTTCACAGACTCTAAATACTTACCTATTCTTGCAAGTTGAAGCTCATTTAGAGAGAGTCCTGCTAGTTTGGTAGATTCGTTTGTAACATATGTGGCAGCCTTGCTTGAAGTAGTGGGGAATGATCTTTTCTTGAAAGGCAGGGCCTTCGTCGAGGCATGTGTGCCCGTGCTCTGCTGAAATGGTGTTGATTCTGTGTCGAAGGGTGAAATGTGTTGCTCCTTCTGAATAGCTGGACAATCATGTCTCTCATCTGCATAATCCAACATGGCCAAGTTGGCAAGTGAAAATGTGGTGTCAGAAAAACAATCTGATTCCGGCTCTAGTGAGATGTTGTTGGTTTCCAGACTGAAGATTGACTTGTACAACTGATCAAGAGATTCTTTTTGTCCTTCAAATATATCACTGCCATCCCAGATATCCATTGGTATGAGAAGCTGGATGAATTTTTTCATTATTTGCTCACCAATAGGTTGGCTATCCGGAAAATTAGGTGCAATTAGGGGTCTGTGGAACCAATAGATCTTTATCCATCCCATCTATTTTGTTGAGGAATACGGACCGAAGATTGGTTAGGGTAGTTGCGGCTTGTACCGGGGAATGACTTATATCATCGATGGATGTTTTGGTGCTCGCCGAATTGGTTAGATCGAGTTGGTGAGTGTGGAAGGAGGTTTTATTTGAATTCTGTCGGCACTCAGACAAAGACAATGTTCATCAAACGTATTTGAGAAACCGAACATCTTGCTGGTACTCGCCGCCGTCACGTATGATAGATGCGGTTTTCATAACCCGTTCGATGAGAAGTGGCCTTATTGCTTTCATGTAATTTGAGCGAGAGATCGTGGTATGATTGTTGTAGTTCATTCCTAACCTGGTATGAGCAGAAAAATGGTATTAAAGAAAAAATAAATGTGGCACAAATATTCATTTGTATAGAAAAACATGCATAAAGAAAATAGAAAAGTATGGTGGAGGGTGGTGCCCAGAATTGAAAAAACGATGTAAAATCTAAATCTACATGAAAGATTGTGTTTGCATGAAAAAAATTAATAAAACAAAACAAAGAATGACTAAAATTAATAAACATGATGATTGTTCTCACATTTTTGAAGCGAGGCCCTGGGAGGATTGAATTCAAGCCCTCTTGGATAACATTGGACGTGTCAATGTATATGCCTTGGGTCAGATTCTGTGTCCTGAATGGTGTTTCAGTAATGTTTCTCATCTGGTATCGGAGGGGGAAACACAAATGTCAGCTTATAACAAAAAATTAAATGTAGTATGAACTAAAAGCGATGAAAGAAAAAAAAGATTTATATGGACAAACTTACAGGGGTCTTGCCGAACATGTTGTTATCAGCACTGATTAAGTCCATCTTCACATATGTTGCTACATTCTCAGTAGACCAAAGTCCTATCCGAGGGATGGAATCAGGCAAACTCAACTCTGATGAGTCGAGGAACTCAAAATATACTATCTGTTTTGCATAAAAGAAAAAAGGGGTGTGAAAAAGGTTTAAGCAAACATAAAAAAATAGTAGTATGTCTCCCGTGTATTAACATCCATATTTTGACTGTATGTGAGGGTTTGATATATGATAAAAACAAGTGCACAAGAAACAGTGATGAAACTAATGGTTCAAGGAAAACAAAACTTACCATGAGCGCAAAAATGCATCCTCCTAAAGCAGTTGTCTTGCATGAAGCTATAGATTGCTGGAATTTAGATATTGATGACACTAACTTCTCAAGAACGATGTCGGACCAGTTGTATGATATGATTGTATCAGGCATGTATACTACTTGAAAGAACTGCGGGCTTGCACACTCATTGCTAGTTGGACATAGAAACAACGACGAGTGGTGAAAAGGGCAAAGATTCTCTTGAACCGGTCACCATCCAGGTTGTCAGTAATGAGATCCATAAGCTCATTAATGGTGGGATAAGTTCCATTGCATCGGGTTTCACCACGTATCAGCTTCTTTGCACTCTCATCGCAGAAATGGGGGAGAGGAGCACCTCCAATTGGTATACCTAGCACCTGATGTATATGAAGCGAGGATAATCTGAAACTGGACCCACTTGGTAGATTCACAGTTCTAGTCATGGTATCAAAGTGTTGGATGAGCCATAAAATGAAGCCTTTGGGGATCAACTTGCAACATAGATCGAGGAGGTGGTGGAAGCCAATGCTCTTGACAAGATCCCTCTGATGACCATTCAATGATGCTGATACACTGATGAATTTCCGTAGAGATAGTTTGGTTGTGAAATGGGAACCAAGTTCTTCCATGTTATCATCTAATTTAAGTGTAGCCATGATACTTGTCCTTTCTAGAGTCTTCCAGTATCAAAATTCATCCACCTTCATAAAAATGCTGGTTGGAAAGGGAAAAATATATGTTATAATGTCACTCACAAAAACAGTTATAGGACTATTGGTGTAGCATCAGTGCAAAAAAAAGCGATTAGTTAATGGTTGAGAAGGTCAATATAGATAGCTTTGCCGCGCCACAAGATAGATGCATTTTGATCCGTGGTTGGAGTAGAAAAGAAATAGACTAACGACATCTGTTGTTGATTAGTAATACAACAACAAAAAATATATTCCTAGATGACTCATAGCCGAAATAGATAATTGAACTTTAGAATATGAATTAATGTCACTCTACCAAATGGAGCTGACAAATATGGTTCCACCGCCTGCAATGTTAGATTAAATTGGTCCACACGAACCACCGATTCAGACATTCAAATGATAAAAATGGGTGAGTAGAAGTGTATTTCTTTGTCCTATGCGAAGGTAGGGAGTACTTTCTACGTTACATCCCAAGAGTCCATCCCTCACAGCAAAAAATCAGGGGAGCAATTTCAGGTCTTAAAAAACATCAAAAGTAGGTCAGATCTACCCCGTGTGGCCATATAAATCGATGAGATTGTGGGAGGATAGGGTTGTGCGTGTATGTCTGCACCAAGTGTTGCTAATTAGTGGAGAGGATGAGAAAAGGAGGGCAGGAGGGAAGGCTGCGATTCAGATTGGTGATGGCTGCATACCTTGGGTGTTCGTCTAGATTGCCGTCCTGCAGGGATTTGGGGGAGGATGGGGCAGCGGTTTCGGCTGGAGGAGATGCGGTGGGGCTCCCCTGCTCCGGCCACCCGCCCGAGCCCCACACGAGTCCGTGCCGTAGCCGAAGGGAGAGGATGGGTGGACGACGACGGGGACCGAGAAAGATGGAGGCGAGGTGGAGGGGAAGCAAGAGAATGCGAGTGGGAGAAAGAAGAAGGGATGAGGACCGACCGCTTTGTGCGGGGAGTGGTGAAAAGGGAATAAAAAATAGATTGTGTAGTGTAGAAGTTTTTTATTTCTTTGTGGGTGGCATCATTGTATATATAAATTATATGTATTATGTAAAATAACTTTTGTACAATAATAATATATGAAAAAAATATGTTCTAAAAATAATATATGAAAAAATGTGTTCAGCTGATACGATGAATAGTGTTAGGCTGGTAGATTGAATAGTGTTATGCCGTGAGGGGCACCGCTAGTTATAACTTTGGTGCATAACTTCGACTTATAAATTTTGTCAGATAATTTTTAAGTATAAAGTTTGATTCGAGCAAAATTTATACGTACAACTTGTGTGCATAACTACTTGAAGAATAACTTGTGTGTATATTTTTCCTCTAACAACAACTTGTGTGCATAATTTTTATATAAACTTCGAGTTGTGTGCATAACTTTTTCCATAAAGATGAGTTGTACACATAACTTATATATAAGAAAAAATGTTGAAAAAAGAAATTGAAAAAAAAAGAAAACCGGCGCGGGGGGACGGGCGGCGGGTCGCTTGGAGCGACCGCGCGCCAAACTAGTTTTGCGGTTATGTGAGATTAGATAAGGCGAAATAAGGCGAAATAAGTCGAGATAAGTCGTGGAATGGCCACCGAACAGCCTTATGTGTATAACTTTTTCATTGACGACAAAGTAATGTGAAAAACTTCTTTTCCGATGACGAGTTATACATATAATTTTTTTCGTGATATACATAACTTATACATGTAATATTATGTTATAACTTTGGGAGTATGATGTTAAAAATTTATGCAATAAAATAAAAATTATGCGTACATCTTTTTCTGTAAAAAGTTATACACATGATTTTGTTGCAAAAAAATTCAGTGATAATTTATTAATATAACTTTTAAAGGAAAAATTTTAAAATATGCAGGTAACTTTTCTTTAAAAAAGTAAAAGTTATATACATAATTTTATCATGGCAACATTTTTTCAAAATAAATTTATGCACATAAGTTTTACTCACAAATTTTCATTTATGAGATATATACGAGGCACAATTTTTATATGAAAAATTTTGTGTATAACTTGTTTAAGTAACGATAATTTATGCACATAAATTTCTTTAACAAATGAGTTATGCACATAACTTATACCGACAAAAGTTATGCATATAACTTTTCCTTTCCACGACAACTTATGCATATAACTTTTTCATTGATGATGAGTTTATATGAATAACTTTTTCCCTGATGATGGGTTAGACGAATAAATTTCCCGTGATATATATAACTTATACACATAATATTTGTCATAACTTTTTGGATATGTCAAAAAGTGTATGGAATAGAATAAAAAGGATAGGCACATCTTTTCGTGTAAAAGTTAATACACATATTTTTGTTGCAAAACTTTTGGTGATAATTTATTAATATAAGTTATGAAGAAAAATTGAAAATATGAGGTAACTTTTCTTTAAAGTAAACTTATATACATAATTTTATCATAGCAACATTTTTTCAAAATTAAATTTATGCACAAAAAGTTTTAATCACAATTTATTTATGAGATATATGTGATTAACTTTTGTAAGACAATTATTGCATATAACTTCTTTATGTAACGATAATTTATGCACATAAGTTTCCTTAACAACAAGTTATGTAAATGACTTTTCCTTTCAAGGACAACTTATGCGTATAACTTTTTCATTGACGACGAGTTATGTGGATGACTTTTTAAACTGATGACGAGTTATACGAATAACTTTTCCGTGATATACATAATTTATACACATAATATTTTGTAATAACTTTTGAGAGTAATAAAATAAAAATTATGCGTACATCTTTTTTTAAAAGGTTATACACAAAAGTTTGTTGCACAAAATTTCAGTGATAATTTATTAATATAACTTATAAATAAAAAATTTAAAATATGCAGGTAACTTTTCTTTAAAGTAAAGTTATATACATAACTTATCATAACAATATTATTTCGAAAAATAAATTCATGCACATAAGTTTTAGATGCATAATTTTTATATGACGATTTTTGTGTGTAACTTCTTTTACATAACGATAATTTATGCTCATAAGTTTTCCTAACAACGAGTTATGCTCATAACTTATGCCGACAAAGTTATGTATATAACTTTCAATTCGCGACAATTTATGTGTATAATTTTTTCATGATGACGAGTTATGTGCATAACTTTTTTCCTTAATGACGAGTTAGACGAATAAATTTTTTGTGATATACATAACTTATACACATAATATTTGTCATAACTTTGGGGAGTATGTAAAAAATGTATAGAATGAAATAAAAAGTTTGTCATAATTTTTTTCTTGTAAAAGTTAATACACATATTTTTGTTGCAAAAATTTTGGTAGTAATTTATTAATATAAGTTATGAAGAAAATTTGAAAATATGCAGGTAACTTTTCTTTGAAGCAAACTTATATGCATAATTTTATCATTGCAAATATTTTTTCAAAACTAAATTTATGCACAAAAGTTTTAATCACAATTTATTTATGAGATATATGCGATTCATAATTTTTATAAGACAATTATTGCATATAACTTCTTTATGTAACGATAATTTATGCACATAAGTTTCCTTAAACAACAAGTTATCCGCATAACTTATCACAAGTTATGCATATGCCTTTTCCTTTCAACGACAACTTATGCGTATAAATTTTTCATTGATGACGAGTTAT
Source organism: Cenchrus americanus (assembly GCA_947561735.1). Classification (NCBI taxonomy): domain Eukaryota; kingdom Viridiplantae; phylum Streptophyta; class Magnoliopsida; order Poales; family Poaceae; genus Cenchrus; species Cenchrus americanus. The sequence goes on from OX387245.1 coordinate 254,134,478, forward strand.
GTAGATAACTTTTTTAACTGATGACGAGTTATACGAATAACTTTTCCGTGATATACATAATTTGTACACAATATTTTGTCATAACTTTTGAGATAATCAAAATAAAAATAATGCGTACATCTTTTTTTACGTAAAAAAGTTAAACACATAAGTTTGTTGCAAAACATTTCAGTGATAATTTATTAATATAACTTATAACAAAATATAAAATATGTGGGTAACTTTTCTTTAAAGTAAAGTTATATACATAACTTTATCATAACAATATTATTCCCGAAAATAAATTCATACACATAAGTTTTAGATGCATAATTTTTATATGATGATTTTTGTGTGTAACTTCTTTTACATAACGATAATTTATGCATATAAGTTTCCCTAACAACGACCTATGCTCATAACTTATACCGACAAAGTTATGCATATAACTTTTCAATTCGCGACAAGTTATGCGTATTATTTTTTCAGTGACGACGAGTTATGTGCAAAACTTTTTCCCTGATGACGAGTTAGACGAATAAAATTCCGTGATATACATAACTTATAAACATAATATTTGTCATAACTTTTGGGAGTAAGTCAAAAATGTATGGAATAAAATAAAAAGTATATGCCCATCTTTTCGTGTAAAAGTTAATACACATATTTTTGTACTTTATCATAACAATATTATTTCAAAAGTAAATTTATGCACATAAATTTTAGATACATAATTTTTATATGACGATTTTTTGTGTGTATCTTCTCTTACATGACGAAAAATATGCACATAAGTTTCCAAAAAAACAAAAATTGTACTAGTGCGTAAATTAAGATATTTATTAAAAAATCTTGTTTCCAAAAAATCATAAAATTGTACACATAAATTTGGTGCATAACTTCAAAAACTATTAACATAAATTATGTAGTAAAAAGATATTTTGTTGAGCTTGTACACCGGTGGTCCCGGAAAAAAAAGAAAAAAAATTAGGATTGCCCCGCACGCGGCACATGCGAACAAAACCCCACACCCCGGCCCCACCCCCCCCACCCCCCCGCCAATCCTCTTCTCCCCGCGGCTTCTTCCGTGCCGCCGCCGCCCCCAACGCCATTGTTGGCGGCGGAAAAGAGGCAGAGGTGTATTCCACAAAAACGAGAGGGATTATAAAAAGACAAAAAAGGGAGCAACAAAAAAGAGTATCCTAAAAAGGAATTTCGCGCAGTACGTAGCCATTTATTAATCTTGGTTTGAAATTTTTTGGGGTTCATCTCAGATACAAAAATCCCAATCCCCTAGAGTATCTTAATATACACAAAGTGTTTGGTTTCAAACTCCTGTGAACAGTAGTGGTCAAAATCTATTTACATGAATATAAGAAGCACATGGTGTGTGCGGTGACATCAAAGAGCACGAGCATGAGAAATCTTAAAAAACAGTAGGATGCTCATATTTGATCTGGGCTCATTCCAAAGCATTTTGTTAAATATGCTATGTCGCTGTCGATTTGTCCTTGTTTTGTCCCTTCTTCTTCCGCTCCTTATGCCCTGAGACAAAGTCAAAAGATAAGTTCAGTGATTGAATAGTGTGTATAATTACAGCTTTATTTTGTAAAAAATAGGAAAAGGTGGAAGTGCATCCTAGATTGAAGACATAAAAAATGAACATGACTGAAAGCGAAATGTCAACACACATGGATCAACTTTTGGCATCTTGTAATGGAGTGGATGATTTGTGCCCAAGAAAGAATGTTCTAGCTCAACAGGCTCAGGCGCGGTTTTTACAGGTAACAAAACTATTTATTATGCTCCACATGCAGCCGATTTGTATGGATGAGTGGTAGTAGTGTGCAAGCATAAAAACATCTATATCTCTCTCTCTATCTTTGTATAGACATTCTTCAATAGGAGACTGGACAGAGATGACCTAGACATGTGCAACAAACTAGCTGAAGTAGATGCTGCTTTGGCACGTGATAGCAGCACAACACCTGTGATTTGCAGACGAGCGGACAATGTTGTGGAAAAGCGGTGGTTGGATCTAAACCTATACGAGGTAACACAATCTGTTTAAGAATATGAAAAATATTTGTACAAAATGTACAAGATGAAATATGAATAATGAATGCAGGGAGGTGATGAGGGAGAAGCCGCAAGTGGAGAAACAGTAGAACCAGGAGTTGTCCAAGATGCAGCCTCCAATAATGGCAGAATCAATGCATTTGATCTGAATCAAGTACGTGCAGCGAGCTTATTAACTTAGAACATTAACTTACAGGAACCTGACTTTTACAAAAAAGAAGGGGAAAAATGTTCTACAGATTCATGATTTGGGTTTCTTTTTTTTATATGACTAATGTGTTGTGGGTGTTACTTTTTACAGGAGCCTATACTGGGAAGTGGAGCGGAGTCCAGACACGATGTGGTGGGCGACCAAAACTTGGAGGCAGTGGGAATAGGTGGTGATCATGTGGGCCATGGTGGACAAGGGGATGGGGCACTCATTGGTGATGATGTTTTGTTACCTGGAGAGCCAACCCCTGAAGAAAAGGAAATGGACAATATGTTTGATGAGATGAATTACCCTACAGTCACTGAGATATATGATGCTAAGGAGTCGGAAGTTGGTATGCGCTTCAAAACACGGGAGGAGGCATACCATTTCTTCAAGTTGTATGCGAGGAAAACAGGGTTTGCGGTAAAGAAGGATACAACTTACACTTCGAGGCCAACAGGGGTGCTATACAAGCAGGTTTTCGTGTGCAATAAAAGCAGAAAGTCAGTAGTGAATGATGATCCTGGGAGGAAAAGGAGGAGCAATATTATTCCCCAAACAGAGTGTAAGGTGTTAGTGCGACTAAAGCTTGAATCTAATGAATGGAAAATAATAGCCGTGCACCTAGAGCATAACCATGATCTTGCGCCATCGATATGGTTGGTCAGGTTCATGAGGTGCCATAAGTACATGTCACCCGGTGAGAAAAGGTTTATCACCATACTACAGAATAGTAGGGTGCCCCCAAGGAAAGTGATGTCGATATTCAGACTACTTAGGGGCCATCTCAGGGCTGTTGGGTTTGATGCAAAGGATATAACCAACTTGAAGAGTGCAGAAAATAAAACACATGTTAATAAAGATATAGACGAACTGGTAGCATTGTTCAAAGAGAGGCAGAGAAATATCCCTGGGTTCTACTATGCTCTACAAACAGATGGTGATGGCACGGTCCGCAGTGTGTTCTGGATGGATGCAGTTGGTAGGTCAACCTACAAGATCTACGGTGACTATGTATTTCAGCACCAATGTGTATGACATGCCATTCGCCCCAATCGTTGGAGTCAATAATCATGGCAAGACCTTGTTGTTTGGTTGTGCCCTCCTAAAGGACCAGACTGCTGATACTTTTGAGTGGTTGTTTGAAACTTTTTTAATTGCCAACAACGGAAAGGCTCCAGGAACAGTAATCACCGACCAAGACCAGTCAATTGGGATAGCATTGGATTCAAAATTTCCCATGTCGGTACGGAGGTTCTGCTTTTGGCATATTATGAAAGTATTGAGAGAAAAAAACTTGATATACTTTAGAAAGAAAAAAGGATTGTACCAGAAGCTAAAGTGTGCAGTCAGGGACTCATTTAGCCCAGAGGAGTTCGAGGCCAGGTGGAAAGAGGCGGTTGCGGAGCATGATGCGAGTGACAACAATAGGATCAACTATCTATACAATATCAGGAGCTATTGGGTGCCTGCATTCTTCATGGAATCTTTCTACCCATTCTCAAGCACAACAGGTAGGAGTGAGAGTACTAACGCAATGTTTAAAGGCTATGTCGCTCACAAAGACACCATAGTGAATTTTTTTGGAGCATATGAGAACATCCAAGAGAAAAATTTGTCAGAACTTGATAGGTGCAGATACACTTCAGAATTGAAGGAACCAAGCCAGTGCACATACAATGGCCTGGAGGGCCATGCAGCAACAATTTATACAAACACTATATTCCAAAAGGTGCAAAGGGAAATCAAAAAAGGCACAGGCTACGGTGTTGGTGAGGTTACTCGAGATAGGATATTTCAGCTAACAAGAAAAGTGAAATATGAGAACCCTGAATTTGAGAAAGAAAAATACACAGTGCAAGTGTGAGACGACAAGACGAGCTTTAGCTGCTCTTGCAAGAAATTAGAGAGGGATGGCATTCACTGTTGCCACGTGTGGAAAATTGCGGAGCGGCTAGACCTATTGTTGGTGCCAGATAGTTTTGTTAAATATCGGTGGACTATAAAAGCAGATCAAGATGTTGCATTGGCTGTTGGGCAAGAACTGGTGATTGGTGGGAGCAAAACTTCTGATGCAGTGCAATATTGCATAATGATGGCTGATGTGTCACAGTTTTGCTCGACACTTGCTGGAAACAAAAGGGGAATAGATTTGTTCATAAAAGAGTTTGCTAATATGAAGAATAGGATTAACACAACTCTTAAGATTGCAGATGCAGTCAATGGCCCTGCAGGAAATGCAGCAACTGTGCAAACCAGAACAGAACAGGGGGATGACTCTGCAAATGTTGTGACTTACTACAAGGACCCCCCACGTGCAGCTGTAAAGGGACCAACTAAGCGAAAAATTGGTGCTGTGGAGAAAGTATTGGATGGTCTACAAAAGAAGAAGGCTCAAGAAGGGAACATAACGACTAAACCGATTAGGAGATGCAGTAAGTGCAAAAGTACAACACATGATAAGAAAAAGTGCCCGGAAATTGGAAAGATGACCCAACTTCCACAGGTAAATAGAAAACATAATTTCTCACTGCATCTGAAGCTGCATAAAAAAAATTAAAGTGTATTTACACATCATTTTGTAAAAAAACTGGATTAAAATTTTATGTGGCTTGATAAAATTTGATATTGTAGGCTCTACTCAAAAGGGTTGCTCAGATCAACAATGTCCAGCATGATGAGAGCGTATTGGCAACTTCACAACAACCCATACCGGCACACGTGAGCGCGGAGCAGAAAGCTTGAAAAAGAGGAATTCGGGGGGAAGAAGAGGTTGAACATAGAAAAGTGAAGACAACGGAGGAGCAGCGTACAAAAAAGTTTTTGTAGGAGATGGAGTATGAAGAGCATTAGCAATAAATATAAGTTATTTGATGAAAAATATTTAGAAAAAAGAAACCCTCCAAAAAATGTAATGCTACTGATTTGTTTTCCTCTGTTAATTTATAAAAACATGATGTCAGGTGTTTATGTGTTTCACATATAATCATGTTGAATTTTTTTAAAAAAAACTGACCTTCATTCTTCTTCATTAGTTTTTCCACAGCTGGTAGCTTCATTGTGTTAGCTGGGTGGCAAATCAAATAAACAGCCTTCTTAACTCTGTGATTGTAGCTTTGGTCCTATTTGAAAAACAAATAATGAAATTTAAGAGTATGTGCATTAAAAACAGTTGCATACACTTTAAGTTTAGGGCTTGGTCTGAGAGAATTTTTTCAAACAAAATACAAAAACAAACCTTGTCAATTTGATCAACCCTCCTACCATCCCACGATTCCATAAAATGCATGGTGTAGATGCCACAGTCGTAGCTGCCGTGGCAAAACAAATTGGATTAAAAAAATTCATAGTATTTAGCTTTTATGTAACTTATGTGCATAAAAAGCGAAAATTTGTAAAAAAAACAGTATGCATTATTTACATGACTTTCTGTGTATTTATATCTTGTAGCCAAAACCTAGAGGTTGTATCATAGCTGATATCTTGTGGTGAATACACTAGTATTAAAAAAAATCATTACAAAAACGTCTGCGCTTATATCTATATGAATGCTAAATACTATGAATAATTTGTGGGCATAACTTGTGTTCATAATTTATTTTGTTCATAACTTGTGTGTGCAACTTATTCTGTTAAAATAACTTGTGTGCATAACTTGTGGGCGTAACTTATGTAGAGCAAGATAAAAAAAGTGTCTACATACTTGTTTCCTTGCTGGGGAGCATCTTGGTATGCTATGCGGAATCCAGAAACATTGACGACACCTTGGGGATCATACATGACTTCAAATGCTCTAGCAAAGTTTGTCCTCTTCATTTTTTAAAAAAAAATACCATCAATTTTTTTAGGTATGAGGAGGATTGAAAAAACAAAACAACATCCAGAATTTTTTTAAAAAAAATACAGGAGGGTGTGTAAGAGGCAAAAAAGAGATAACATATAGATGATTAAAAAAGTTGACTTACAACTTTATTTGTAAGTTCCTTCTCCTCATCTAAAAATTTGCCGGAGTTTAGAACATCAAATCGTTGTCCCTAATGTTTGCGACAAGCAACCACCAGTGTGCTCCGTTGCATACAGGAATCATAACCTTGTAAAAAGTGTGTGCGGGCAAGGGCAAAAAAAGATTGTTTGTAACATAGTAATCATAACATAATCAGAAGACAAAAAAGGGAAAAAATACAAACCATGTCGACTTCATCAAGCTTAAATCCAATTCTAGTGTGTGCCAGTTTTCTCTTCAGTAACTCAATGTCTACATCATCAACTTTCATGTGGTCCTATTTTTTATTATTCAAAAACAACAAGGTTTGACAAAAAAAAGGAAAAGTTATAAACATGAAATAGAAGTGCATATACCCTAGGTTAAAAAAAGATGTAATGCTTGGAATAAAGCATAAAAAAGAACGACAAACTTATACAAGTTACTTACAACTTCCGCTGATGTGAGAAATCCCTTATTAATCTTTGGTTTAGCTTCTCTGTTCTGATCATAATCGAGTGCCTCGCAAAACACATTCATTACAAATGAGCCTACCCATGTGTTCGGACGCATTGTGTTGCCCAATTCTCCATGCTTTATGGACATCCGACCGATGCATACACATTCAGTGTTCCTTGCAAAGAAAAGAGAGAGAGAGAGAAACATAAGAGATGGAAAAAATATCAGAATGTAAACGAGAGATAAAATGGTTAAAAGTATGTATCCGCTATTACCGTTAACTTACTTTTGAAGTGGCCCGATTCTTTTAGTTGCGGCAAAAAAGACATTCTTCTCAAATTCGAAAAGCGCGATTTTCTTTCCACGACCTTTTTCACCAATGAACATTGACACTGTGGATTTCAAAGCACGCTTCTTATGCCCAAGAGCGAGATAGGGGTTGAGTTGTCTTTGTTTTGGTAACCACACCATCATCACCACTGGAGTCTAATGTGTCGCTTGACTTAGCCTTTGCAGAAGGCTCACTTGTTGTATTGGACTCGTGGCCGACAACAAATAGGTTGAGCTTTGCTGTTCTAGTAATCACACCATCATCGCCACTTAAGTCCAATGTGCCACTTGACTTGGCGTTGCTAGAAGGCCCACTGGTTGCCCTGGGGTCAGCAGCACAATTGTGTGGTGGTGAAGGTTCACTACAGGCCTTCTGCGAGGTCTGTGCACCTTCAGCGGATTTGGCGGTGTTGTGTGGTGAGATTCTAAGCTTCTTTATTGGCGATGCAGGATTTGTGCAGGCACCATTATCGTCAGACAAGGTGTTCCTTTTTGACTTGGACGGCGAGGTATGGAGCTTGTCAGCAGCATATGGCGTGGATTTGACAGACCATGTGTCACTTTTTCCCTCATTGCGAGCAAGGCGTTCTGGTGACCCTGTGTAATCTTCCCTTGCAAAGATGTGTGAGGAATCTCCATCTACCTTATGAGAAATAGCTGAAGAACTCAGTCCACTGTGTGAGTCTTTCCCATCACGCTGAATGCTGGCGAAGTTTGATGCTGGAGTTGTGGAAAGGATTGTGCTCTTATTCTGTTGAAGGATGCTGCATATGTGATCTTGGCCCAATACCCGTTCTGAACCACATTCTAAGCATTTGAAGGTGCCAGCACTTGGATCTGTTTTGGAGTGAGAGTTGGGTTGTGCACGTTCTTCCTCCAAAATTTCACTATGTTGAACCCCCAGTGATGTGTTGCTTACGAGTGGGATTTCATTGTCCATATGTGGTTGGGTATTGATAATTGATCCAGAAAAGGCCTCCTTGCCTTTAGCCTGTTGATGTCCAGACCAGAAAGACTTCACCATATCACAACATTGACTGACCATAACAGGCTCAATTGATTTTACATATTGTTGAACTGACTCCTTGAAGAATGTTTGGCACATGACACTTATTTTTTCAATAGCCTGCTGAAAAATGTATATGAATCACAAAAAAAATCAGTTTCACATCATACAACTAGAATAACATGTAGATACAATTTTTGAAAAGAGCACAAACTTATGCGGTGGAAAATATAAAACTTATAGATCAACATAATTTGCCTAAAAATATTTGATCAGCAAAGCTATGCACACATTTGGTGAATATAAACTTGTGCGCATAAAATCTGAACATAACCTATGCACACAAATTGGTGGACATAACTTGTGCGCATAATTTATGAACGTAATTTCTACACACAAATTGGTGAACATAACCGGTCCACACAAATTGTGAACATAACTTGTATAACAATCAGGATATAAGTTGTGTAAATGAAAATAAAAAGTTTTACATCTAGCTTAATCAAGTAGAACATAATTTACCAAAAACATTATTTGATCAGCATAATTTATACGAAAAACATTTGTCAACATGTATGCAAAATAACCAATTAGCATGTATGTATTTGCTAAAAAAATATTAATACAATATCTGAACAGCCTAAACTGGTGAAAACAAAAAAAAGATACACGTATACAAATTATCGACCGGTGTGTGTTGAGCCAAACAAATTTCATGATAATGGCTTGTATCCATATGATTGGCGGGTTAGGCTTGTTCTAAAAATGCATTATACAGATCAAATACACACATGGGTGGCAAGAAAAATAAAATAAAAAGATAAGGCTAGATATACATACTTCATTGTTGCAGGTGTCTGTAATAGTGCTTTTATGAACTTGTCAACTTCTGGATGTATAACCTCACCAGAAAAAATACGCAGTGACAGGTTGTTTTCTTCTGGCATAACCTTGCGAGCTGACTGGAAATCAATCAAGGGTGTAGCGTCATACTGGTTCTGGTGTGTGTGTGAAGATGTTTTGTTAGGAGTCCTCACATAAAAGATTCCACATCAAAAAATACAAATAATAATAATAATAATTAAAAAAGTAATTAATGAAGAAAGAAAAGGAAAATAGATTTTAGAAACTAGACTATCTATTTAAGAATAGTAAAATAAAAATAACATACATTTGGGTCTTTTTTTGAGGTGCTGGCAACCTCCACTGCTTCTAGATTGGTAATATCGGTTGCATCTGGTAGATGGAATCCACGAAAAGTCAATGAGTTGATATTATCTTTGGAGAAGGGAGTGCATCCAATGTCCTTAATCTGGGAGGAAAAGACACAAGGTTGTTGTCTTGATGTTTGGGAAAGAAATATAATTTAAAAAGAATGACGATCATATGATTGCTCCACCATGAAAAAATAAAAAAGATAGGATCAAAAACTTAACCTGGATCTTATCCATATTAGACTCAACTTCGCGGTACTTTGAGAACGCGTTATCATCCCACACGCATATGCGTGGTATTGTATTTTGATCAACAATGGATTGTTCAATTTCCAGGTAGTCGAAATATGCAGCCTATGAAAAAGGCAAAATGTTTATATTTTTCATATACATAAATGAATGTGCAGGGGAGGTAATTTGGGGGGGGGGGTACTCACAACTAAAATGAATGTACAGCCTGCCAATGTAGCCTTGCCGCTGCTATTTCCTTTAGATGCATTTGTGTGAAAGCTAGATATTCCCACTTGCAGTGCTTCGGCTACAACGCTGCACCAGTCATATGATTGTATTTCTTTGACGATAGATAGGGCTTCATAGAAGTGGTGGCTCACCCTGAAATTGCTTGAGGGGCAAAGAAAAATTCCGAATACAACTAGAAGAAATACCCTAGCAAACTTGTCCCCACCAATCTCTTTGTCAATCATAGCTCTCAAATACTCAATCTTGGCAGCTTGATTGGACTGATTTGTATCCTTCAAGATAATTGACCTTGCACGGGGGCTTGCTTTGTATGGTACTCTCTTGCCACCAAAGGGAATGCCCAGTATCTGATGAACCAATATCGCATCAATCTTGAAGGACCCACCATCCGGTAACTTCACATAATTACTCTTCGGATCATAATGCTTTGCGAGGTACAACACAAGTGGGTTTGGTAAGGATGTGCACTTTAGCTTGAGGATTGATCCAAAACCACAACCCCTGACAATATCCTTTTGTTCTTTAGTTAATCTGCCAAGTAATGAGCTCATTTTGGGTAGCGAAAACTGCGAGTTGAATTTTTGCATATAGTAAATATAAAAAACAGGATGAATGTTAAAAAAGGGGTTACATTGAGCTGCATTTACATAACTAAAAACACAGGAAAACGTAGAGACATGAGTGTCTCTATACACATAAAAACATCATGACAACATTAAGCAGAAAATATTATTTATGAAGCACATCTTATATTTTATAAAACCTATCCCAGAAACTAAGTTATGCCCAGAAAGTTATATGGACAACATATTCGACAAAAAAAAATTGTGCGGAACTTATACACAACACTTATGAAAAAAAAGAAAAATGTTGGCGTGACTTTTAATTTATATGAAGAACTCATTCGGACAACATATGCATACTTCTTATGACAAAAATAATTGCATGGATAATAAGTTATGTGCATTATTGATAAGATTTAAATTGTTGGCACAAACTTGAAAAGAATGTCAAAAATTTATCCACATAACTTGTTTATAATATAACCCGGCGAGAAAGGAACACGCACGCGCAAAAACGGATAGAATCATAACGTACCGTGCATTCAATAAGCTTGGTGGGCACAAAATGTGTGCTCGGCACCATCGTCGTCGCAACTAGTATTCAATGTTTTCTGAAAAAAAGAATGACACAATAAAAACTTATTGATTTGCTCCTTTTTTTAATGAATGGAAGTTCATTGATTTAAGCACCTCTCGACAAGTCAAAAAACATATAGTACCATGAGAAATAGTGTGCATGACCAAGTCCTACCCTGACAATCATGGGATAGTAGTGCAAAAATAACCAAAAAAAATGGATTTGTGGTTATATAACCCTGATCTCAACTATGATCCACCCCCTTGATATCATCACAAAATTTGGGTAGTAAAAAAAAGATATCATCGCAACTTTCTGTGATGTAGATCTTTGTAAAAAAATATTTATACCTTTGAATTTTGCACAGAACTAGAATCCTTCATCTTTGAATGAGATACCCTTTCAGACTCATCACTTTCTTCCATTATGCCTGTAAAAAGCCACAAGAAGAGAACATAAGAGAATTGTTTTATAAAAACAATTAACACATTACCGATCTCGTTGCTAACATTGTAGTCCATTGACATTTTAAAAAAGTTATTGCTTAAACTATTTGTCCGGCACTACAATGCCGAACGAAAGCATGAAAACCGAGTGTTGTCCCAACACGGTCAAAAAACAAAAATTAACTCTCAACCGGTTAAGAGTTTACTTATGAATTGGAATCATAATTTTTAGGCATCCAGCGTAATTGAGCTACAAGGTGCAAAATCGATAGGCAATGGCTTGACTATCATGTGTGTAAGGGAGATCGTTGAGCTTGCTTTCCCTGTGGTCGTCTGTGTGCATTCTGGCAGCAATATAAAATATATGGATGAAAAAAATGCAGAGACTTGTATTACCAATTGGACATTGGGAAAATGTGTCAGAGCCAAAGTTGGAAATTTGGACTGGGCAGTCTGTGTAATAAATTGTTTGAGGACAGAAGCGCACCTAGTTTTGGCAGCTCTAAAACTATCACTACCCAGTTGGGCTTGTATTACTAATATTCAGATAAATTTTCTTCTAGGGCAACTCTAAAACTATGACTACCCAGTTGGCCTTGTATTACCAATATTCAGATAAATTTTATTTGGTGTGTCCGAGGAAAACAATTATTTGGTAGTGCACATGAGAGAGAGGACGACCATTCTGATTACCATCACATCCACAAAGTTTGTTGAAACATAGATCAGCTGGGCGCTAGTTCTCGGATCCAAAAAGGTACAAGAACACCCACGCAAAAACAAAATCCTACCATTCCTATTTGCTATCAAGCCCGTATTCCAATCAGTAAAAAAAAGGGGGTCGAACTTACAGGACATTGGAACCCTAGGGGACCCAAAAAAAAGCGAGTTCGTCATCCACAACTGGAAACAATCGAGTCCTCCATAACCCTAGTACTCAGCTTGGAACCTATTCAACTAAAATTTCTCTAGAAACTTCAGAAACGTGGAACCCTAGCGAACCCCCAAAAAATCGAGTTAATCGTCCCAATCGCAACCGAATCGCGCGGGAAAAGAGAAAGCGCAGTGCTGGATTACTCACCGACGAACCGTGCGCCGCCAAGGTCCCGGCCGGATTCGTAGAATCGCCCCGAATCGACCTCGGAATCGCCTCCCCGGTTGTTGGCCGCAAGTAGAGACGAAGAGGCGTGAGGGGTAGGAGAGAGAGGGAAAACGAGGAAACGGATTTGAAAATCTAATTGCGGGACGGGTCATTTACGGGACGGGTGCGGACACGCGGCGGCGAGTAGAAAAGGGAAAGAGAAGGGCGCGGCGCGGCCGGAAGAATCGGGAAAGGACGACGTGGTCCAAGCGGTCGGCCGGAAGCTTTCACGGCGACCGAGTGTAGAATTGGTTTCGCGAATAATGCGGCATGCACACGGATTGGTTTTGGAATTATTAAGCTTCCTTAATTTATTTTATTGTCGATTTTGAACGGTAGCATCACTACCGGAAACCGGATATTTTGTGAGAGGAGTGTTTTTCGTGAGAGTGAAAACTAAACTCTCATGAAACTAAAATTTCCATGAGACTGATGTAAAACCCGCCACGAAAACATATTTTCATGAGAGTACTCCACACAACGTCATGAAAATCAGTTCTTTTCGTGAAGGTTTACTCTCAGAGACATACAGAAGTCTCACGAAATCCATTCGTGATAGTTTACTCTCACGAAACACCATAAAAATCACTCATGAAAACTTCGATGCAGACCTAGTGGCAACATCTAATCGTGAAGGTTTACTCTCACGGAAGTACCAAAGTCTCACGAATTCCATTTGTGAAGGTCCACTCTCCCGAAATACCATAAAAACAAGTCATGAAAACATTGATGCAAAACTTGGTGGCAATATGCATTCGTGAAGGTCAACTCTCATGAAAATATCAAAGTCTCACGAATTTGATTCATGAAGGTTCACCGTCACTAAATACCATAAAAACAATCATGAAAACACTGATGCAAAACTTGGTGGGCTGGAAAATTACGTTCCCGCTAAAGCCCGCCATGGATTGGCATTGGCGCCAAAAAAAAGCCCGGGATAAATTTTTTTCCCCAAAATACACCAGATGGGCACCGTAGTACCCCAAACCCTATCCTCCCAGAGACCCACCCCCCTTCGGTCCTTCCCTGCGCGCATCAGAAAAAAAACGCCGCCGCCTCCCCATGGCCGCCGCCCCATCCCTGCCGCTGTCCTAGCCAACAGCCACGCCCCTCTCTCCGGTCGCCACCACGCCGCTCTCTCCGGTCGCCACCACCATCTCAGGTCGCCCCCACTGCGGTCCTCTCCGGTCAGCGCTGTGCCGCCCTCTTAGGTCGCCACAGCTGCCCGGTGGGAGGCATCTTGTGCTCCTAGATCCCGCCTCCACAACCCAATGTCAAAGCTTTGAGGAGAAGGCAACAGGGTTGAGCACGATTTGGAGGAGAAGCAGTGACGTCGAGTCGGGGATTCAGGGTCGTCAATCTGGGCTTCTGTTTCAATTCAAAGGTAATAAAGCTTCGATTTCATTCCCCCAATTTTTTGTTCCATGCTCTAAACGTTAGAGGATTATATTGTTTGAGGATTACCATTCAGATTGTATGACCGTGCGACCATGCATGCAGAAACTTGTGAATTTGATTTTTTTAGTTTGGAAAATGAAGAGAAAGAGTGGTATTAGTGTTAGTGCTACTACTGATTTGAGATCTTTATTAGAAAATGTTGGTGACAAGAAGAAATTTTTCCGCTGTTATGAATATGTACTTTAGGCTGTCACAAAAATCACTCTGAAATTTTTTTTGAATACCCATACTCCAAATCCTGGGCCCGCCCTGGTTATCCACACCCGTAATTGGACTTCTGACTGCAGCCTCTCCTGGACAGCCCTTTCTTCTATAGTGCAGTTAAGTACTGAGTACTTTGACTAAGCTTCGTGATGTGTAAGATATGCCAATAAGCAGTAAGTAGTTCACTGCTATATAGGGTGAACAGGTAACCTGCACCTTGTTTGTTGCAAATCACAAAGGTACTCCATACTGACACTGTGGCATCAGTTAGTGTCTCCTATGCTGATTGTGTTACAGAAAGAGGCCTAGCTGTTCTCGGTGGAAAAAGCTGCCTTTGCTGCTGAATGTTGTTCTAGTAAATCTATTCTGGATATACTACATGTTTGAATTTTGTCCCGGTGTATGGTGATTGAAATGTTTGCCTTCGTTGAGTTATGCAGCTACTGTATTTTCCATTCAGCTGCTGTGTTTTCTTTCTTCTATTTACGTGAGTATGCAGCAAGACAATCCTGCATTAGTAATACAAATCAGTTTGTTCCAAAACACGTAGATTTATTAGGATGCTAAATAATATATACGCAACAAATAAAATTTGAGGCTCGTTTTAGGCCACTCATTGCATACTCGGATCCTTTGAAGGCCACACCTGATCTATTTTTCAATCTGAACTCCAGATGATCTTTCCTTCCTGCAAAGAGTTATTTATTACTTCTTGTAGTGATTATTTACTTGACTGTAGTTCCTGTTAGATTATGTATAACCAGAAGTACTTAGTACATACCTTTTTTTTTACAGCTCTGATCCAAGACCGCGCCCTGGATCCCGCCTCCACACTTGAGCTCTGTCGAAGGCGAAGGTTTAAGGAGTAGAAGGCAGCAGCAAGTTCAAGCTAGTTTGGGGGAGAAGACAGCAATGACACCAAATTGTGGATTCAGGGTCGCCGATCTGGGCTTCTACTTCAATCCAAGTGAGGTAACAAAGCTTCATCTTCCCCCCAATTTTCTGTTGCACTGAACTCAATTGGGATTATATAAATGTTGTGTGTAGTATCAATTTTCCAAGGTCTGTACTAAATCCAAATTTTGGCTCACATCTAAACATAAGTGATGCTATGGCGTGTTCATTATTAATTTACATTGGTCTATATATGCTGAGTATCAAGTTTTCTGTTCAATATATACTAGAATATCATGCCTTGATGTTCGATGGTATGAAAAATAATGTTATTTGTGGCTGGCTGTTGGTTGCTATATATATATATATATATATATATATATATATATATATATATATATATATATATATATATATATATATATATATATATATATATTGTTTTTCCTTATTTGGTAGCTGTGTAGATTTGTTCTATATCTAAATTATATATTTTTTAATAAAACCAGAACAAAGGGAATGGCAACACGTGATTGGATGTACACCGGTTGGTCTCGCGCACGCCCCCCTCTAATGATTGGATAGACAATACCAACCAGCTTTTTGGATCGTGCCTTCTCTATGCCTAATCTAGTTGAAGACAACACCATTAAGTGTCCTTGCGCGGTATGTCGCAATTGTGTTAGGCACAATAGGTTAACGAGAGAGATGCACTTGTGCAGAGTTGGCTTTAAGGAAGACTACATGATATGGACAACACATGGTGAGGTACATGCCGGTACCTATGTTGAAGGTGGAGATGATGACGGTTTTCCGAAACCGACCACATGGATGAAATGTTGGCTACCCTAGTCGGTGACAATCCACCACCAATTGATGAGCGACCACCGCTTATGCTCGAGCTTTTTATAGGATGGTAGAAAACATTGATCAATTAGTACATGAGAATACATCACACTCATCCCTATCTCTGCCATAGCACGCCCGCCGGCATTGAAAGCACAATATAACATGTCAATTGGACACTTTGAGGCAAACTTAGAATTAATTCATGAGCTATTGCCTCCGGAATCTAAGTTGCCCAAGGACTTCTACTAGTCAAAGAAGCTGTTTGAGGGTCTTGGTATGGCATATGTCAAAATTGATGTTTGTTACAATAATCGCATGCTTTACTACAAAGATAATAAAGACAAAGACAAGTGTGATGTTTGTTGTTTGTCTCGCTATGAAGGTAATGGTCAAGTGCCACGCAAAGTGTTGCGGTACCTTCCCATCATAGATAGGCTGCAAAGGTTATATTTGCATAAGGACACGGCAAAGCGTTGCGGTCTCACAAGCCATCCGCCTCCGGAAAAATGGTGCACCCTTGTGATGGTGAAGCATGGCAAAAGTTTGATGAAGACTTTCCAGACTTCGCTAGTGAACCTAGAAATGTGCGTCTTGCTTTTGCAACGGATGGTTTTACCCCCTTTGGTTTCATGGCAGCACCTTACTCTTGTGGCCGGTGTTTGTTACCCCATTGAATTTTCCACCATGCTCAATCATGAAATCGGAATACATATTTCTTTCCCTTGTGATCCCGAGTCCCGAACATCATGGAAAAAAACTAGGCATTCTAATGCAACCTTTAGTTGATGAATTAATCGGTTTGTGGAAAGGGGTAGACACTTGGGATGCTTCAATCAAGAAAAGTTTTAAAATGCGAGCAACCTATTTATGGTCGGTCCATGATTTCCCGCTTATGGCATGTTTGCTGGATGGAGTACACATGGTAAGCTTGCATGTCCAAGTGTGCTTAAGTGATTGTCAGGCTTTCAGGCTTCGTTATGGGCACAAGAGTAGCTGGTTTGATTGCCATAGACGTTTCTTACCTATAGATCATGAATTTAGATTCCAAAGTAATGCATTTCGTAAGGACACAATGGTTTTTGATGAGGCTGCAAGGCTTTTATTAGGGGAGGAGATCTTTGCCCAAATGAACAAATTCGTAGATGACAAGAAAAGCTATGGTAAATTGCACAACTGGACCCATGTTCCCGGGCTTTGGCAGCTTCCATATTTTAAAAAATTGTTGCTGCCACACAACATTGATATGATGCACAATGAGAAAAATGTAGCTGAAGCTATTTTTTGTACTTGCATGGATCTAAAGAAGACTAAGGATAATGCCCAGGCAAGGAAAGATTTAGCTATTATTTGCAATCATCCTTCACAACATTTGAAGTCGAAGGCAAATGGGAAATGGGACATGCCACGAGCTCCATTTTGCGTTAGTAAGGATGACAAGCCAAAAATTCTTAAATGGTTTCAGGAACTTAAGTTTCCTGATGGTTATGCAGCCAACATTAGAAGAGGAGTTAATTTGTTGCAAAAGAAGATCTTAGGCCTGAAGAGCCATGATTACCACATATTCATGGAGCGATTGCTTCCTTCTGCATTTCGTGGTTTTCTTCCAGAAAGCGTATGGTTGTGTTTGGCTGAGCTTAGCTTTCTATATAGGCAATTGTGTGCCAAAGAGTTGAGGAAGGATACTATATGTTCATTAGAGCAGCAAGTTGTTGTTCTTATTTGCAAATTGGAGAAGATTTTTCCTCCTGGTTTCTTCAATCCTATGGAACATTTAATAATCCATCTTCCTCGTGAGGCTCGACTAGGAGGGCTCCGTGCAATCCCGTTGGAATTATCCATTTGAGAGGTAAAAAAACATAATTTGTTGTACTAAGTCTTTAGCAAAGATAGCCTCTCGTTAATGCTTTCTTGGGTTCAAGTTAAATTAGTCTATTATTTGTCTTATGCATGCAATGCCAAATCTGACCTAATGGATTGGTGGGTTGTACATATTGTGTCTCCACGAAACTATATTTTGCCAAATGAGACCACTGATGATGACTCAAATCATCCTAATGAGCCAACAGAAGTGTTGTTCTATCGAGAGAATGGGCTGCCAGGCTCTTTTGTCATTGATTTAGGGGCTGAACTGGACAACATAGTTCCAATTGCCTCTGATGAGATAACCAACCCAGCTGATCTTGATTTTTTGGCAAAATTGACTGAAGGTGAAGATGACGATATGGATGAGTCTGATGGAGATGGAGAAGATGACCAAGATATGAATGATCTAGAGTCTGAAGAAGATGGAGGAGATGACCAAGATGATCCGCCCGAATATGCACCTAATGACCCAAATGATTTTTAGATTGCTTTTTTCTTAAAATAAATTTGGTTGTACTATTATGTAATGTAGTGCTTGGACTTAATGTATTGCTTTGGAAGTAATGTCTTGCTACAAGTAATGTACTATTGAATATTTCTCGCCTCTTTTATATGTTGTATGTGTTGCTGTATCTTTAATACCTCTAAAATATGTGCTCTTTTCATCTAACATTTAGGTTTCATTTATCATAATTGTGTTGTTCCTCTAAAATATGCGCTCTCTAATATACATTTCATAATAATGCAGGACATGTGCGGGCTTCGACACAGGGGACTTGCAAAAAAAAGGAGGCCAAGCCCAACAACCAGTGGGAACTCCAAAAGGATAAATACTGATGGTGGCACTATTGGCTCTCAAAGACCCACCAGTGGGAGCTCTGAAAGGACCATTGCTGATGGTGATAGTGCCAACTCTCAAAGACCCACCAGTGGGAGGTCTCAAAGGACCAATGCTAATGGTGGGACTGCCTACTCTTAAAGACCCACCAATGAGAACTCTCAAAGGGCCGGTGCTGATGGTGATAGTGCCAACTCTGAAAGACCCACTAGTGGAAGGTCTCAAAGGACCAATGCTAATGGTGGCACTGCCAACTCTCAAAGACCCACCAATGAGAACTCTCAAAGGGCCGGTGTTGATGGTGATAGCGCCAACTCTCAAAGACCCAACAATGAGAACTCTCATGGAGCAAATACTGATGTTGGCACTGATGTTGGCACTGTCAACTCACAAAGAGTCGATGAACAGATCGACGATGGTGGTGTTCTTGACTCCAATGATGGTGCAAGTGGTGCTTTATTGGTTAGGGATGAACCTCCAAAAAAGCCAAGAGGGAGAGGGAAAAGAAATTTGACAGAATTTAGAGTGCCTCCACCTAATGAGAAGGTTATGCTGAAGCCTGTGGGCAGCCGGTGAGTATATGCCTGAAGATTTTTGCTACTATTCTGCATGATATTAAATTTGACTAGATTATATAATTTTGTTCAAGATTATGCCATTATTTTTCCTATGTACTATTCTGCATGATATTACATTTTCCTATATACTATTTTTGTTACAGTCAATTCCTTTATGTGGGCTACAACCCTAGAGACTACAAGTATGGTTCACAAGTTGGAGCTCTTATCGACGGTTGTACCCCGGAATGGTTGATATCCGTGATGAGGGAGGAAAACTTGTTGAAACACGGGCTGCAATGTCGTGGAATGATTATTACTACAAAAAGGATGTGACCGGAGTAACATATGCCAAAAAACTCAAGCATGAATTACGGGTAATTAAGCTAACCTTGCCGTATCTTTTTTTGCTCTACTATTAGACTTTAAATACCGAATTTTCCACCGTATGTATACGAGAGAGTGTTCAATGTAAGTCGAGCTGATGTGAGAAAAGCCGACCACAATTTGGATGAGTATCTACGAAAAAGAGTTTCTGATTTGATGTATCAAGCTCGTTTGGATGCCGTTAAGTTTCATGAAGAATGTGATGACAATCAAGCACGCAACATACATCTGACAGAAGAAGAATACATAAACAGCAAGCTATCGTGGTGTAGTCAAGATGCTTGGTCCTATCTGTCAAAGTATTGGGCTAGTGAGAGGTACATGGAAAAGAGGAAGATAGCCCAAGCTTCACGCCTGAAATCTAAAGATTGTGCTCAGAATAGGGGCGGTTCGAGGCCATTTGCAGAGACACAACAATTGCTGGTACGAAATCCTTGTTCTTTTGTGGTCTTGTATGAAATCACAGTATTCAAAGATTAAAAAATTTACTTGGGTGCACATGTAGGAATATAAATTTGGCCGTAATAAGGCTAGCACTGTCAACACATATGCGGTTATGAAGTCTGGATTCAAAAAAGTGGACAAGACCTGGAAAAAGTGCTCCCATTCCCGGCCGGAAAGCACAAAGGCGTTTGGTATGTGTTTGATCCACTTTATTTATGCAAATAAATCTAATGAAGTAAAATCGGCTCTCTCTGTTTCGGTATTGCAATCGGCTCTCTCTGAGACTCTAAAGCCACTTTCAATATGATGAAATAAAATGTTGTGTCTGCTTGTGTATAAATGCATTTGTATTTTGTTTCGGACTAACTACGGTGCACGAACGGAACTACCCGAGAATTCTAAAGATCTAGATGCACGGGCATTGTATGACATAGAATGTGGAATGGCCCATGGCGAGTGCCAATAGGTGATGGTTGTGTGGACATGCAAGCACTTGCAGCAACGGCTAAAGCTCGTCGTTCTTCATCAAGAACTGCTGCTTATCAAAACATGTTAGATGAATATGAGCGAGTTGCGGGGAGAGGAATGATGCCTTGGAACAAACAAATAAGAAATTGAATGAGAATAATGAGATTCGATTGAGGAAAATAGTGTTAATCGTGCGCTTATGATGGTAAGGAACCACTGCTGATCCGATCCGATGGATTTGAATAAGTACCGACCATATATGCATTCAATTTCACGTGCTTACACATAAAAAATTTCAGAAAATTTTTGAAGATCTTCGTAAGGAACCACCTACGATTCGATAGCAAATCTTGAAGCCCGTCGTCATCGGGTAAGTGTGGTTCTATTCACCAAACCCGAGCTTGTCTTCGGGTTGCTCTCCATTTAAAAGGATCGGATCTCTGTCTTGTTTTGCCATGAGTAGATCAAAAAGTACTTTTAGTGCGGTTTACTTCCTTCGAGTTACTTCCTTCAGAGTTGCTTCATAATCTTTGATCGTATGTGAATCGTGATGTAATTAGTAGTAGAAAAGAATATTTGTGAACCGATCATGAATAGTGTGGGGCTGATCTAATCTTTGAGTTATTTGTATGCACAAAAATGTATAATGGCTGATCTGATCTTTTTACTTGAACACCGAAATGTTTCAAACACACTTGTTCCTTTTTAGGTCTCTATATCATCACATGCTGCCACTCATCCTCTTGAAATGCTTAGCGGTGCCAATGACATAGTCACCGATGATGATGACTATGACTACAATGAGATGGATGACAATAACAGCTATGATGATGACTCTAATGAAGATGATTGTGGTTCGATGATTCAAGGGGCAAAGTGAAGATGACATGAGGGGAAGTGAAGATGACATGAGGGGAAGTGAAGAGGAGGATGGCTGGAATCACAATGAGGACAAGTGGGGCTGATATCGGTGATAACTAATGCAATGGATGTGACTGAAACTTGACCATTGCTAACCTTTTGGCTTCTTTTGCTAACCAGCCATGCTTGCCCATGCTTTAAACACTTGGATAGAGTAAGTATGTGTATGTGCTGGAACCTTGTCCTTCTTTTGGTGTTGTAGTAAGTATGTGTATGTGCTGGAACTTGTAATATTGGAAGGTTAGGACTATGTGTTGGAACTTAACATGTTGGATGTCTAAGACAACCTTTTATAATGTAGTGGTTGGACACTTGGATGGAGTTAGAATGTAATGCAATTGGAATCAGACATATATATGCATTATATGCTTGTTGGATTGACATTTGGATCATGTGTGTATTTGAATTGGTTTCAGCAGCTCCTGTTATGTTATTTTCATGACAGACATTGACTCTCATGAAAATATACCTTTTGTGATAGTCTGGACATATTTTTGTGATGGTGTGCTCTTATGAAATACTATATTTCCCGATAAATTCTTAAACTCTCACGAATTTCATTGTGTGAGTGTGACTCTCATGAAAATACCATAGCTCTCATGAAATAATTCCATGACACCGAGCTCTCGGGATATCCATAAGTCTCATGAAATAACTTCATGACAGTGTCCTCTCACAAAATACTACAAGTCTCACGAAATAACTTAGTGACGGTGGACTCTCACGAAATGCCATAAGTCTCACGAAATAACTTCGTGACGTTGGCCTCTCACGAAATATATAAATAAAACCGCCATGAAAATAACGATGCAAATCTGACGGCAATGCTCTTTTTATGAGAGTGACCGTCACGGTGAACTCTCATGAAAAGAATCTGTGGCGGTGAACTCTCATGAAAGTGTGTATTTCATGAGTCTAATATTGTGACAAGTTATGCGTGACGGTGTACTCTCACGCATAATTTTCATGAGAGTAAAACCTTTTTTCGTGACTTTTTTTCACTCTCACGAAATCTCCGGTTTCTGGTAGCATGACACACTATGCATTTCAGTACTTGTCATATGTTGTATATATAATTGCCCAACGGGCATATCTTGCGGAGAGTGGTTGGATAGCTGATGAGGACCATATTGGAGAATGACACAGAGACAAATAAAGCATTGGAACATAAGATGTCCCCATCGGCGAGACAACCGGATCACACTCGCCAATCACCACTCATATACAAGATGTCCTCTAGGAGACTACATGCCGGGTGTTGGCCCTCTCAGAGTCTCCGGCTTCTCACCTAGATCCCGGGACTCAGATACAGTGCGGTCCCCAAATGGCGTCGCTTGGAATTCCAGGCTTTCAACTTGAAGTGCTAGGCCAGCACAAGTTGATTTACTTTCTGAACAGTTGGCACGCCTCATCTTGTCTGACACGCACTCAAGGCCATTAGTATGTCGACAAGTTGTCATCGCGTGGTCAAAGTAGTAGTTGTCCCAGCAATTTTTTTTCTTTTTTTTGCATTTACCAAAGAGAAATCCCTTGACGTGCGGGAACCATCCATCCAATAAAAAGGAGGTCGAGAATGGTAAGAGGGGTTTTTTTTTTTGACAAAGGGAATTGTAAGCATCATGAGCTTCTGGTACAAAAGGCATACTCCCTCCGGTTCTCATTTAGTAGTCGTCCTGCGCGGGACGTTGGTTGCGATTTGCTAGTCGTTGCGCGCGTGGAGACAATTTTTTGGACGCATGTACCCCGAGTAATTGCCGTTGCATGCAATGCGCTTCGATTTCCCGGCCGGACTTAATTCTGCCTCGCACGCCTGCCCTTTCTTCACGCGCCGCGCCTCTTCCTCACTCACCTTCCTCGGTGTCGCGCCGCGCTCCGCTTGCTAGCCGCTAGCCGGACGCCGCCCTCCACGCCGGCGCGGCGCTCCGCTTGCTAGCCGCTAGCCGGACGCCGCCCTCCACGCCGGCGCCGCGCTCCGCTTGCCGGCCGCTAGCCGGACGCCGCCCTCCACGCCGGCGCCGCGCTCCGCTTGCCGGCCGCTAGCCGGACGCCGCCCTCCACGCCGGACGCCGCACGCGACGCTCACTAGCCGCACACCGCACCTCCATGGACTTCGACTCCTTGGCGATGGAGTCCTGCTTGGCACCGGACTCCATGACGGAGGAGCCCTTGGCGGTGGAGCTCGCGTCGAGCCGCGTCGCGGACGACAACATCACGCCGAAGCTCGTCGCGCCGACTCGGCGTCCCTCGAGGACGTGCTGGACTCCACGACACCCAAGCTCGCCGCCCCTACCTCGGAGTTCCCGGAGGTGGTGCCGGACTCGGAGGAGTTGCCGCCGGGCGCTTTTGTTTGTGCTCATTGTCATCGCGTTCATGAAGACCGTCAATCGTGGGATCGTGCACACTCGCGTCGTTGGCCATGTGGCTGCTGCGGTCTTGTACACCTTGAATACATGGTAATGGCTATGTTTTACGGCTTCAAAGAGTTTGATTGCAAAATTTTCATTCTTGTACTGGACAACTTCAAGATGAATGGCAACAATGTCAAGTTTGATAAAGAAGTGCTCAAAATGCTCATGGAGAAGCATGATCTTGAGCGAGCTGCCAGGAAGGTACATAGTTCATGCAGAATGTTCTTGCTGCAACATATTTTAAAAAATTACAGAAATTTCAATATCTAACTATTTTTTTGTCCCTACAATGCAGCAAGCGTAGCCTCGGCTTCCTCGAGTAAAGATTTCCGGAGTTGAGAAAGTCTAAATTGATGCCACGTGCTGCTGGTCCATATAAGATTTTGGAGAAAATAAATGATAATGCATATAAACTTGAGTTGCCTCCCGAATTCCGGGTTAGTCCTACCTTTAACATTGCAGATTTGAAACCGTATTTGGGAGAAGAAGATGAGCTTGAGTCGAGAACGACTCCACTTCAAGAGGGGGAGGATGATGAGGACATCACTCCCATGGATACAAACAATATTCCTCTAGTTGATGTTCAAGGTCCCATTACTCGCTCGAGCGCAAGACAATTGAATTTACGGGTGAGCTCGTTCCTATGTATGTATTCTTGTACATTTGAGAATAGTGTGCTACCTAATGATTTAATTGTACTTAGGAATGAAGGAGGGGACCAGCATGGACATGAGAAAGGACTTGGAGGCGTGGAAGACCAGCAAGGACGTCCGGATCAAGGTGGAGGCCTAAACCAATTCGACTTCGTTTCAGTTTCGGACTCCAGGAACAGCCCATCGTAAAACGGACGCCCAGGTCGCATACAGAGTTGGATTTGGACGTTCTATATATGGTTGGAAGCAGAATTTCATAGAGCTTACAATGGCACCGGTCTCATATCAAAATTCGTCCTGAGTCAACGGGACTCGTCGAAACAAGTTGACGTCCAAAATCTGCCTCGGTGCTGCAACACCATATTTTGGCCTTTGGGCCGTGTATCTTTGTTGAGCCCATTAGGGGTGCGTCTAGAGAGGGGGTCACGCCCCTAACCTCTATTTATCCGTATCCGCCACCCTCATTAGGGTTTCGGGTTTTGCTTAAGTCATTCCGTCAAGAACAGTTCGCCGCTCGATCGGTTTGTGAGACCCCAACTTGTGAGCTTAATCATTCATCTGCAATTTTCCAGATTGTGTTTCTTTCTTGTTCTTGCTTGTGCCTTTCGATTCTCAGGCAAGGATTAGCCCTCGTGGCGAGGTCAATCGTGCAGTGCATGGTTGATAACCAGAGGAGAAGTGGTGCTGCGATTGCGGGGTTCTAGTCGTGACTCGGATACCGTGCGGTCCCCAAAAGGCGTCGCTTGGAATTCCAGGCTTTCAACTTGAAGTGCTAGGCCAGCACAAGTAGATTTACTTTCTGAACAGTTGGCACGACTCATCTTGTCTGACACGCACTCAAGGCCATTAGTATGTCAAGTTGTCATCGCGTGGTCAAAGTAGTAGTTGTCCCAGCAATTTTTTTTCTTTTTTTTGCATTTACCAAAGAGAAATCCCTTGACGTGCGGGAACCATCCATCCAATAAAAAGGAGGTCGAGAATGGTAAGAGGGGTTTTTTTTTTGACAAAGGGAATTGTAAGCATCATGAGCTTCTGGTACAAAAGGCATACACATGTTCTTGGTCTGGAACTTAACTCAGACGACATCAATGCAGTGACTTCGGCTCACAAGGATGCAAACAGCCCAACTACTTTTGTTCCAAAAAAAACAGCCCAACTACTACTGCAAAGTTCTTTATGAAAGTTGTTACTGTAACAATTAATGGCCAGTGGTTGTAAATTAGCTACTAGCTACACACTTGACATTCACATAGAAAATAAGAACAAGTGATGATCCCGCACTGCTTGTAACTTGTAAGTCTACACTTACAAACACGTCTGATTTACCATGTAATTCCCTGTGTGCACTCGATCAGCTGGTGAGAACCAAACTACACCATAGATGGAAGACGCACAAATTGAAATTGAAATCAAATAAAAAGTGATGTGCTACAGTTGCATTTGGAGCATTTGACCCGAATTCTAGCTCCATGGATATCCTTGGTATTGGCTCTAATATTTGATTCCTTCCCTATAACATAATAATTTGATTCCTTTGTTCCTCACTTATTTCCCTTATCCATCAAAGTTACATGATTTAGAATTTCAGGTGTAGCTGCGGTGCTGCTATGAGAAATTCTTTTTCTTTCTGCACCCAGTTCATGACTGAGCTTTGCAGTTGGACAGGCACATGAGTAAGCCATAAGTCGATCGAGTTACAGAAACGTATTCGACTCCTAAGAAGCTCCTCATCATTTTCTTGCCATAGATTTCTTTTGCTAGGGCCCCCAAAAGTTCTTCGTGTTCTCATGCTTGATCTCCATGTGCCAACGCATGGTTTCTCAACCTGAATGAGTGCAAACCCATGTTTAGACTTCCAATGCATTTGGTATACCATTGCATCTGCATTCTGGTGGAAATAATGTATCGCCTTTGGCAGCATAATCTCTTCCAACTGTTCTAGTGTAATGTCTTTATGCAATCAATGTTGTTCCTTGCGGATTATTGCGGCTATCTCAGAACTCCTATTTGCTGAGCCATGGGGTGCAAAGACGATTCCAGCTTTGAGATATGGATAATCCTGCAGAGACATTAGGTCTTCCGACAGTGAGTTATACTGTTCTCTGTAAACAGATAGCGAGACATGACAGTGCAGATTTAAATGAACTACTTGTTCTGGCAAAACATCTGACAATCCTGCCATATCTAGGCTGCTAAAACGTCGAACCTCATGTTGACCATGCTGCTTGCAACAAAATGGGTCTGGGCGAATCCATGGACATATTAATCTGGTGAGTTTGTCCCAATGTTCTTTTAGGTATGAATAAAAAGATGGCTCCCATGAGAAGTCTTGAGTGGGCAGTTGAGTAAGTTCATTCCTAATATTTTCAAATGTGCACTTGAAATGAGGTGCAAAAAACTGCAAGTACTTAACTGCAATCCCAAATATGTCTGTACTTTCTGAGAGCTGTACAACCATACTAAAGAAGATATTACCCTCTGGTGTACCATCATACTGGACAAATGTCACCGCCGCACTTATTCCGTGTGCTGAAGTTCGACAGGAGCCAACCATAATTGAAACGAAGGATACTTGTTTCCCTGGACAATTTTATGATGTAGCGCCTTTCCTGCAAAAAGATTCTTGACAAGGGTGTCAAAGGTCATGTGACGACGTGGTGTGCCTCCAAGCTCTATGAATCTCAGAAACTCACTAGCACCATCTGCATACCACTCAAATCTTTGAGCAATAGATCTGCTCAACTCATTGTCATTGCGTTTAAATATGGAGAGAGCAAATGACTTGGTACCATGCACAATACGGTTAGGAAGCGAGGAATTCTTTACTTCCTGTTCCATGTGTTCATCTTGCAGGATTCTCTGCTTGCATTTGTGCAGCGTGTCATCACACTCTTCAATGGCACGCTTAAGCTTACTACGCCAACGCAATAATGATGGATCAGTGATCTGCCACTTATTAGAGGTCTCAAGAGCAACTTCCAACCTGATTTGTGCCATCTCTAGCCTCTCCAAGTTTCTTTTCTCATTTGATTCCTCTTTCTCCTCATATTTTTGAACCAGACCAGATAGGATTTGGCCAACTGTCTCCTGGACAATCGCAGCACTGACTAATTCCGCCATTAGAGTTCAAGCATCTGCAGCATCCTTCCCCTGATCAGACAAAGGAATACATAACAGTATGCATGAGAGATTAGATGATGAACTATATATATATATGGATCATGAGCAAAGATTTAGCTTACATACCTTCAACCGAATTGAGTGAAAATTGTGGTAAGCTAACGTGTGTACAGAAAAATACTATTATGGGTGCTACAATTGAATGAGAATGTGGCCCAAGAGGCAAAGACGTTGAAAGCAAAAGGAGGTTGATGGGCCATTAATAGATGGGGTCTGATGGTGAGTGCTGCGAAGCAGTTGGTCTCTAGGCTCTGTTTGGCTTCTCTTCTTTCTGATTCTCATTGACAAATCAGCCATACAAATTAGCAAAAATCTGCCGAACAGAGCAAATGAAAACATATTGACAAACAAAGGATTTGTTTTTTTTACTTAAACTTTTACCACCTATAAAACAACGATTATTTTGACTTGACTGAAGATGAGAGTCTGTTCGTTGGCAAGAAGAATTGCCCAACATGCATATATAGTAGTGAACAACCGTGGTAAAAATGAAATGGTGGGTGGTTGTGATAGCATACTGACATTTGACCAAGAAAGCTAGGGAGCAAGGACAACAAAAGCAAGTACAATTTGAACACACGCAAAAGGAGTTTCGCAACGCTTTGGCCTATAAGAAGCAACTGTTTGTGGATGAAGGAAACGGATATTCCAAATTTGTAACTTACATGAAAGTTTCGTTTGTTGTGCTTGTGTGATGGTAGATAGATCATGGACAGTTACATTTTTTAAATAAGGTGGACAATTATAGTTGCCCTGCCAGGAAGAGACAGTTCAGCACATCCTTGTTTCTTGTGTTGTGGCCAGGCAGGTTTGATTTAATGTGCTTGCCTTGCTGAACTTTGGGAGATTGTATTCCTGGACAGGCGGAGCGTAGCTTTGCAGAATGGTGGCGGAGAGTAATCAAAAGGGTGAAAAAAGAATTCACAGGCTTGGATGATTTGGGAACACAGGAATTCCTATGTCTTTGATGGCTTATCCCCCTCGGTCAACATCATCATGAGGAACCTCAGGGATGAGCACAACCTTTGGTGTTTGGCCGGTGCCAAGAAATTAGGTGGTCTAGGTTTGGCTGTTGTGTTGTAGTCCTCTAGAATAGGTTTGGTCAGGTCCTTTATTTTCTTTTATCTTTTCAGGTTAGTTTTTGGTGTTGGTGACCTGCTCTCATATTTGCCCCATACGAGAGTTAGGAGTTGTAGGGGCCTTTTTCTCTCTCTAATGCAATGGAGCGCAGTTCTCCTGCATTTTCTAAAAAAAATTATAGTTGCCCTGCCATCCTTCTTGCTATTTTTGCATCTGTGTTACTATCACCATAACTGGCTGTGAATATCTGTATATATGATAAATTGCAAATACACTAGCTAATTAAGTTGTCATGTCAATAAACCAAATTAATCCCACATCTATAAGATAGAAGATTGGAGAACCATATCGGCAACCAACAATTTCTGCCAAATGTACTTATTAAGCTTCCTAGAATAAGTCCATCGCATAATCTCCTGCCCATCATCGAGTGAAGTTACTCTGCTCCGGTTAAGTATGTCTCTCGACACAGAGACACAGCAATATAGATGAGAGATAGATATATGAATAAAAGAGTTAGCTTAGCAGCTGCAGGAACTTTCCGTTCATCGAACTAGTAAAATGGACGTGCGACACACGTATTTTGAAAAAAAAATCTTTTTATACAGTTATTTTATATTGTTAACATATGTAGTACAAATCAGACACTTATTTTATATTCTTATAACATATGAAGTAGTAACAATCAAATGTCAAGACTTCCATAATCAGAATGTATTTAGTATCTAACAGAAACTAATATCCTATTTAGTGTTGTAATAATCATTTTTCATACAACTTTTTTTGGTGCTTGCACACATATGTGATTTAGCTTTGGTTTGAGCAAGTGGGAAGACCACCCGGGACTAATGTCCCATTCCGCCTCACAACCCTCTCTCTCCTCCTCTCTTTATTTTCTCCTCTCCCCACGAGCCACCCATTCATCTTCATTCTCTCTATCTCTTTCTTCATCTCATCTTCTTCTCTCATCCCAAATTTCACATTATGCCTTTATTAAAATTCTGATAGCAACAATGCTCATGCTTAAGGATTTTTAAGGCTTTATTAAATTTTCCTAGGCATTTAATTATTTTCTTAATTAAATCAATGAATTATAGGAGTTTATTGTTGAATTCATGCTGGGGCATTGTTTTTGGTTGCTTAATAAAATTTGACCAACTAAAATGCTAAAGTGCTCAAACCCTTTAGCCATCCACTTATACAACCTTGCATGTTTATTATGATATTCTCCCTTTGCCGAGTACGTCATGTGCTCACGCTTGTTTATTTATTGCATCTAGACAACCCGGACTTCTGCTCAGACTTGAAGATTGTTGATGAGTCCTAGGTGTACGTGCCACCAGTCAGCTGCCTGTGGAGTTCCATTCTGAAGATCTACTGCTAGTTGTTCGCTCTGATGATACGTTTATAAGACTTTTGGTCATGTAATGGTTATAAAACTCTCTTTTACGCTTTAGCATTGTATTTGGTATTCACTGAGTCATTACGTGTGTGTAACTTGATCCTGGCGCACATGTAATTTAAGCATTCGAGTTTGCCTTCAAATTCCGGTGTGACAAAGACGCAGGGGCTATGGCGGGGCGCAGACGCGGTAGGGCTCCAGCGGACCGGCGGAGATATGGCGGGCGCGGCGGGCCGGCGGGGCTCCGGCGGGGCGCAGTGCTCCGGCGGGTGCGGTGAGGGTCCGGCGCAGGCCCGGAGAGGCTCCATGGGGCGTGGCGGGCCAACGGGGCTCCGACGGGCGCGGCGGAACTCCGGTGGGTGTGGCACCCCAGCCCCAGCGGGTGTGGACGCGTGGCTCCGGCTGGCGCGGGCTGATCTGAGGCGCAGACACAGTGCACCGACGTGGGCTCGACGAAGATGGTGACCAAGGACAGGATTGTTGTTGGCGATTTCATTTTTTGCGAATTATTAGTGATTTTTGCTGGGAATCGATCCGACCTCGGAGTCAAAGGAGAGCATACCGGTTGTTGACGGTGAAATTCCATCAACCTAGCCATGAGTTTATCTTCAGTGTTGGCATGAGTTTTATATCTTATCCATTGGTACTAACCCCCATGGTATAACAAGTTAAATTGTGCATGTCGGTTTTGGAGTTTAGTGTTTATGCAGGATTTTAGTGTTGAAAGCAAGACTTCCGGGATAAGTTCATTAGGCACCTCATGACAAGACCTTGAAGCCCGGTACAAGTCAAACAATGTAGTAAACATGACTCCAAGAAGCCCAAGGACCAAACAAAGAAGATGGAAAACTCCGAGGACCCAGCTAAAAAATTGCCGAATCTTGCGGGACAAGGAGCTTCGTCCAAACCGAAGAGAAACTGACGACAAGGGCCCACATGCAAGCATGGGGGAGTGGTGTGTTGACGGATAAAATATGTATACCTCTACGATCCGCAAGCGTACGGACCCCACACCTTTTTCACCACGGGATTCCCAAAGTTCTTGTCAATCCGCGGAGCAAGGGGATTACAAGCGTTCGATCTACTATGACACACTTAGCTACTAAAACCCTAACTAATATTATACTAGAAAACAACTAAACTACACTAGAGAGAATGATTAAGATATCAAGATAAAAGACAATCGCCCACGGGTCTACGATACTAGAGCATGCAATCGCTTAAAGACATGAAAACCAATCTAATCTATCGGGGTTGTGACCACGGTTTCGCCCTTTCCCTCCTCTCGTACTGTCACTACGTGAAGGTATTCATGACTAGACCTTTGATGGACACGGCGTATTGAATGGATCCAAGGAAGCATTGGAGCTCTTACTCCCTCTACGGTATGGTAGATAACCTTAAGCATTAAAGTATATTCAACACAAGATGATAGATAGATAATCCGACAAAGTGCGATTACATCTCAAGATCGATTACAACCCATCGACGAATGAGAAGATTACCCCGTCAAGGTGCCGATCATGGCACCGTTGATCATGGTTTCCCTTCCGCCGGTGTCTTCCTTCTTCTCCACGAGAGGGTGCTTCCTTCGAGGTGGTCGATCTCCCGCCGGAGATCCTCCTCCTCTCTCTCTCTAGCTTGTGGATGGCCTTCGGTGCAAATGACTCCTCTCCGGTGTTGGCGGCGCCTCGGGGCTTTTAGGGTTGAAGATCCTTCGAGGGCAAGGAAAACGGGACCGAACCGGCCACCGGAGTGGGCCGGGCCGACCGGCCCAGCCCAGTCGGCCCGGTTCGGTCGCCCCTTTTGCTCCGTGGGTCCTCATGCACTTATGTACTTTGCCCCCTCCACTTGCATGATTTTGATTCTCGTTATCCTCGCGTCCAAGATGGAGGTTCTCTTCGCATGAAGTTCGATCTTTTACGCTTCAATCCCCGAGGGTGTTCCTCGTAGCACTTCGGTCCTCGCCACCATTGGAAGTGATTTCATCAAGCTCATGAACACGAACAAGACTCCGTAAATGCTCCTTTGAACTTGTTGCGAATCCGTCCTTTATGTCCATGTTTTCCTACATAAACACAACACTTCCAAATGCATGCACAAAGATGAACTCGTTATATGATTAGTGTGCCTAGTGGCGGGTTAGTTCCATAATCAAATCCAAACCAAAGTGTAATGAACATGCTAGGTGCACCAAAATACACCGTCAACATCTCCCCCACGCTTAGCTCTTGCTCGTCCTCGAGCAAGTACTCGTAAAAGAACTTTGTCCAAGGTGTTGTAATCATATACCACTTATCCTTCTTCACAAGTTAGTCAATCCCTTCATCTTTAATACATAAACACAAAGTAATGATAATCAAACATAAACATGGGCGTTTAGAATTTTTACCACGTCAAGTTTTACCCCACAACTCAAACTCTTCACTCGAAGTCTTCAATTTCAGCAATGCTTGCTTCTTTGCTTCCATCGGAGGGTTTTTATGATTTTCAAAACAAAAATTCCTGCAATAAGTATTAGACAAAAACCTTTCTCCAAGCTTTCCAAGTCACTCATATGAAGTAGCTATCCTAACCAATTTTTATAAAACTCTTACCTCCCATTAATCTCTCATATATCATGTAAAGTGGAGCTATAGGTAGGGCTAGCGCAATCAACACAAGTATTGTCAAACTAAGAACTTCCTCTAATGGTTGTCTACCTTTCAAAGCCAATGATCATGAGAATTAACCATATGTAGGGATATCAAGGATGAGAAGATTTAGAATGGTGGACATGTGCAAGGGCAAAAGAAAATTGTGACTACAAGGCACCGATGATGTCCTCGTTGTCGGATTGCACATGGTTGGAAATAGAGTAAAAGTTTCGTCTCACAATCAACGTGACACCCTTCCTTACACTTTATTTTTTTTTCTTTTGTTTCACTTGATCCATCCCTCTCATATCTTCATTGCCACCTCATCTTTTTCTTTTTCTTCTTTCATTCACATATAATTTTTTTCTTCCTTTCTTTCTTTCTTTTCCATACACATACTTTTTCTCTTTATTTTTCTCTCTCTTGACAACTTTTTCAAAGCTTTCAATTCTCTCTTTCCTCGCATGCATACAATCTGAAATTTTAAATAAATCATGCTAGAGACGAGACGAAACTTTGAAAATAGGTTGTGTTCAAGGAATACGATGTACAAAAGAGATGTATAGGGTTGGGTATGGAATTCGGCGATATACATGACTTCCGATGTGAAAGTCACGTAACCGAATATATGACGAGGCTAGCAACAAAAGATAAGCACAAGAACATGATCATTGCTCGAAATTAAAACTCACCAAGAGAGAAGGGTCCTAGCCTAACTCATCGTGCTAATCACACTTATGATATGAATTCTTTCTTATGGTGGAGCTAACCTTTATTACAAGGGTTTTAAGATAATTTTCAAAACTGAAATCCTCCAACTTTTAGCATTGAACATAGCACAACTAACATGTGAAGCTCAAGATCGAAGTGTGGTATGGGTACTTTAAGTAGTAGCAATTCCACTAAGCACCACGGTAAATGTTTTTCAAACCACATACTTATGTTCATATATCAAGAATCGAAGATTAAACAAACAAGTAAATAAAGATAAGCAATACATAAAACACAAAGATATATATATAAAGACTCTTTTTATTTGATTTTCTTGACTCAACACTAATTTAAGACACTTGCAAAAATTTTAAAACACACTTGAAAACTAAAGACTCATTAAAACACTAAGACTCTCACACGAAGATTGAACCGAAAACCGAACCTAAACTTGAAGTTCAAGAGCTAAGGCTAGCGAGCTAGCTCTCCTCCACGCTTAAAACATACGACGTCCTCGTCGTATCTTACAAAAATTCTAAGGGGAAAACTAGATCTAGTGGTACTTCAAGCAAGTATTGCACCACTTGCCTCTCATGTTTCCAACCATGCCGAAAAGTTTGCGCACGTTACGGTTAAGGAACTTGTAGTCGTCTTCAATTACGCGCTCCAAGTCCTCCATACGCTGCTTCATCGCTTCCATGGCTTGGAGACATTCGTCGGCCGACGTGTAGAGATCCGCGATGGATTGACGGCAAGCTCGACAACACATCGGATGCAATCCGAAGGGGTCATCGTCGCCATTATCTCCACCATCGTCACCACCGTCGTTGCCACCTCCATTGTCGTCGCCTTCGTTGCCATCGTTGCTGTCGCCGTTGGGGCCTTCGGGAGTCCTTTCCTTGGGCTGCTCATCCCAATCATCATCATCTCTTCCGGCGGCCGCCCACGAGCTCGGGCTACGATCGTCGGAGTAGTCGCTACCCCCATAATCCTTAGGCTCTGGCGACACCTCCTTGTAGTCTTTGCGCTTGATGCCTTGGATGTGTGCCGACCTTCGAACGGGTGCGGGGACCTTCTCTCCTTCGACGGGGTTGCGAGACGCAAGAGCTCCGGTCGGGACACGCCCTCCGCAGCGGGTAGCTTGAGCTCGCATCGCATCGCCTCCTCCATAGATGGCTTCTTGGCTTCTAGCTTCAACTCTAAGCTCCTTGGGGGCACAGTGGCTGCTACAAGGGTGCAAAATATTGCTTGAAAGGTTTGATCCTCGAGCTCCCAATTCGGCCAAATAAATAGTCCCGAGAGAAAAGCCCCGGGAACCTTATTTTCCTTTTTTACACTTCCCTTCAAATTTTTCGACCAAACAAGGAAGTCAAAAAGGAGCAATTCGGGCGAAATTCGGCGTCATCGGCCGCCGGAACCCTCCGGGCCGGTCGGCTGGGCCGGCCGGCCCCCCCCCTGGGGGCCGGGCCGGTCCGGGTTTTTGCACACCGCCCTATTTTTTCTTCCTTAGCCCATGGGAAAAAGTTGGCCTAGTAAATCTTCGCGAAAAACTCCAGAAAACTAAAAGAAAAACTATTTACAGAAATTCATGCCTTGTTTTTCGTCCTAGGCGGGACGTTCGGGCTCTTCCTCCATGGTGAAGACGTCAACATGGTGAAGGGGCACGACGTCGGGTTCGTAGTAAACCTTAAGCCGCTGTCCATTCACCACAAATTGATCGCCGTTTATATCCATAATGGTTACCGCTCCGTTGGAGAACACCGAATGCACAACATAAGGTCCGTCCCACTTGCTTTGCAATTTCCCCTTTCCGAAGGTTTTAAACCTCGAATTGTAGAGGAGGACCTTATCTCATTCTTTAAATTCTTTTTTCTTCAATCTTTTATCGTACCACCTTTTGATTCGCTCTTTGTATATGCTTGCATTTTCATATGCTTTCAACCTCAACTCCTCTAGCTCGCTTATTTGGATCCTTCGTTTCACCACCGCGGCATCGAGATCGAGGTTCATCCAATAGGCTTTATGTTCCAACTCAACCGGAAGGTGGCAAGCTTTTCCATAGACGAATTGATAAGGGGTCATACCTATCGGTGTTTTAAACGCCGTTCGATAAGCCCATAAAGCTCCGCCTAATTTCTTTGACCAATCCTTGCCTCCCTTCTCTATGGTCTTGTTGAGTAGCTTTTTAATTGCCTATTTGACGTCTCCGCTTGTCCGTTGGTTTGTGGGAGATAGGCCGTAGAAACCCTATACTCAATTCCCAACTTGGACAAGCACTTTTTGAAATTCTTCCCGGTGAAGTGAGTTCCTCCATCACTTATCAAGATTCTCGGTGTACCGAAACGGGGAAAAATCACGTTCTTGATCATAGTAATGGACTCCTCCGTGGAAGCTTTACGACATGGTATAGCCTCTACCCACTTGGATACATAATCAACCATAACAAGGATGTACTCGAATCCAAATGAGTTTTTAAAAGGACAAATGAAGTCTATACCCCATACATCGAATATGTCGATTTGTAAATTGTATTTCAAAGGCATAGAATTTCTCTGAGAGATGTTTCCGGTTCTTTGGCATTCGGGCATGATGCAACATATCTCTTAGTATCTTCATGCATCTCCGGCCAATAGAATCCGCTCGACCATACCTTTGCTTGGGTTCGAAAATGGCTATAGTGTCCACCGTACTCCGCCGAGTGACACTTTCTCAAAATCTCTACCCTTTCTTCTCTTGGCACACATCTTCTCATTACTCCATCATTGCCAAGTTTGAAGAGGTATGGTGCATCCCAAAAATATTTCTTACTTTCGGAGATTATCTTCTTTTGAGTGTTTTATCTAGATGATCGAGGGGCATCTTTCGAATTGCTCGAATGATGTCAATCACCCAAGTATCTTTATCAAGCACTCTATAGAGGTGGTCATCTCTCATCTTATCTTCTATGGGCTCTTTATCATCTTGTCCACGATTCATCCTAGACAAATGATCGGCCACAACATTTTCCACCCCCTTTTTATCACGAATTTCAACATCAAACTCTTGGAGAAGAAGGATCCAACGAATCAAACGTGGTTTAGCTTCCTTCTTAGCCAAGAGATACTTGATGGCTGCGTGATTGGTAAACAATGACCTTCGAGTTCACGATGTAAGATCTGAATTTTTCGAAAGCGAATACCACCGCTAGCAACTCTTTTTCCGTAGTGGCATAATTTAATTGTGCCCCACTAAGAGTTTTGCTAGCATAGTAAACGGCGTGAACTCGGCCTTCCTTTCTTTGACACAAGACCGCGCCTACGGCGTAGTCACTTGCGTCACACATGATCTCGAAAGGTTGGCTCCAATCCGGAGGTTGGATGATGGGAGCACTCACCAACGCATTTTTCAAGGTCGGAATGCCGCTAGGCACTTCTCATCAAAATCGAAAGCCACATCCTTCGAAGAAGATACGTTAAAGGCTTAGTGATCTTCGAGAAGTCCTTAATAAATCTTCTATAAAATCCGGCATGGCCTAAAAAGCTCCTTAAGGACTTAACATCCGTAGGAGGTGGGAGTTGCCGAACTGTCTCTACCTTAGCTTTGTCCACTTCAATGCCTCTCTCGGATATGACATGTCCGAGCACTATGCCTTGTTTAACCATGAAGTGGCACTTTTTCCAATTTAACACCAAGTCTACCTCCGCACACCTCGTAAGGACCTTTTCTAAGTTTGCTAAGCAATCCATGAACGTCTTCCCGTAAACGGAAAAATCATCCATAAACACTTCAACAATCTCTTCGATGAATTCCGAAAATACGGCCATCATGCAACGTTGAAAAGAGGCCGGAGCGTTGCATAGACTGAAGGGCATCCTTCTATATGCAAACGTTCCGTAAGGGCACGTAAACGTTGTCTTATGTTGATCTTCCAGGTGAATGGGAATTTGCATGAACCCCGAGTATCCATCGAGAAAGCAAAAATAAGCGTGGTTTGCTAACCTCTCGAGCATCTCGTCAATGAACGGTAGGGGGAAGTGATCTTTCTTCGTCGCTTTGTTAAGCTTACGATAATCGATACACATCCGCCACCCGGTCACGGTTCTTTGCGGTATCAACTCGTTCTTCTCATTCTTCACCACGGTCAAACCTCCTTTCTTTGGTACACAATGTACCGGGCTCACCCATTCGCTATGCGGAACCGGTAGATGATTCCTGCATCAAGTAACTTGATAACCTCTTTCTTTACTACCTCTCGCATGGCATGGGTTAGCCTCCTTTGGTGGTCCACTACGGGCTTACATTGGTCTTCCATTGGTATACGATGAGTGCAAAAGGCTGGGCTAATACCGTCGAGATCATTAATCGAATATCCAATCACCTTCCTATGTTTTTTTAATAAAATCAGCAACGCTTCATTTTCTTCGGGACTCAACTCGTCGCTCACAATGACTGGATAAGTTTTGTCCGGGTCCAAAAATTCATACTTTAATCCCTTGGGCAAAGGTTTAAGGTCTACCTCGGGCACTTGTGGCTCCTCGGGTTTGATTTCTCTTATGTCTTCGAATTTCTCTTCCTCCACACTACCATCATGCGGCTCTAAGCCTTTTGTCGCTTCCTCTAGTTCTTCATCTTGTTGATTACTAATTTGATTTTCCATCGCTCTTTGCAGCGGGTCTCTAAGGGTTTCAACAAAACAAAGATTATCTATCTCTTCTACTTCTTCATCTTCGGGAGGAAAAGGTGTAAGGTGTTTAGAAGCACGAAGAAAGTTATATGTGTACTTTGTTCCATTAAGGTTCATTGTTACTTTGCCTTCTCCGACATCTAACACGGCATCAACCAACTTAAGAAAAGGCCTACCAAGATTATATGATCATGATTACTATGGTAAGCATCAATAACAAAGAAATCGGTTGGTATGTAGTTTCTAGAGATTTTTACTTTCATGTTGCAAGCAATACCTAGAGGTTTGATAGTTCTACCATCTCCCATAATTAATTTTGTTGATGTTGGAGCTAGGTCTAGGTTGTGGTCTCGAACTTTATTGTAAATTTTAGAAGATAGGACACTTACTTGGGCTCCGATGTCGCATAAAGCCTTGCATTGAACTCCGTTGATCTCGCAACTCAAGTGTGGTGTCATCTTCTCTTCTTCTTCGGATCCTATCGAGTAAATTTCAGCGAGGCGAGCGTATGGTGATGCTTCGGGCTTGATCCCCATGATTCTCTTCACCTCGGCAATATGTTCCGGATCCACTACGTCATCTCCAAAGAGCTTTTCAAAAATCTCACCGGTGGTTTCAAGGTCGTATGAATTTTCAGCTTTCTTCTCCGGTGGGAAATCCACTTCCAATGCTCTTGCCATTCCCTTTTGATTGGGGAACGGTCTTCTCTTGTCGAATACTTCTCCGTAATCAATAGGAACCCAATCCATTGGTTCGAACTCCCTTAGTGGCTTCGCGCTTGACATGCTTCTCTTGTTCGGCCCATTTGGTGCGGCGAAGTCGACGCTTGGTGTAGTTCTTGACTTGATGTGTTCTTGTTCAAGCTTTTCCATGATTGGTTCCTCTTTTGTGACTTCCGGGGTTTCCTCTTTAGAAAAATCAGCAAGCTTCTTCTTCCTTGAATTGTATTCCGGCTCTTCCGCAAGTCTTGTTTCCCAATCTCTTCGCATGGCAGCCGCTTTACTAACTTTTTGTAGAAGTTGGGCGGCTTCGTGAGTGTTTTCTCCATGAGATCCCCACCGCACACATTTGGACATGTTGGATGCAACTAGGGGTTAGGGAAAAGAAAAATGTATGCAAGAGTACGTCACCGGTGAAGCCGAGTTTTGGTCCTTGTTCGATCAATCCATTAAACCTATCCCAGGCTTGGTCTATCCCTTCCTCTTCTCCTTGCATGAAAGTGATCACTTGCCTCCTTAGATGTTGAACCTTGCTAATTGGAAAGAACTTCTCGCAAAACTTCTTTGTCAACTTGTTCCCATTGCCTTCAACTTCAAAGGACGCAACCGAATACCATGTATTTGCTTTGCCGGCAAGTGAGTAGGGAAAGAGATTCCATTTGAACCATTCATCGGGAACTCCTTCTTGATGCACCGTGTTGCATATTGTCGTGAAATCCCTTATGTGTCTATATGGGTTCTCCGTAACCATCTCTTCAAATGGGTTCGCGGCCACCATCTTGATGATCTTGGATTTAATCTCATACTTGGTCACTTCGAGCTTCGAATCCGACTCTTGTACTTTTATGTCTTCACATCGAGGGCTAGCGTAATCCCTTAGTGATTTCTCTCCGGTTCTTCCACGGGTTGATTAACGAACGCCATCTAGACAATAAGATAAAACAAGTGTTTTTCTAGATAGTTTATGTTAGATAAAGCAATCAAAAGATAAACTAAAATATAAAACTAAGCTAGATGCAAATCAAACGATGTAAACTAGCTTGATCCCCAAAGCAACGGCGCCGGAAAAAAGGGGCTTGTTTACGGATAAAATACGTATCCCTCTACGATCCGCAAGCGTACGGACCCCACACCTTTTTCACCATGGGATTCCCAAGGTTCTTGTCAATCCGCGGAGCAAGGGGATTACAAGCGTTCGATCTACTATGACACACTTATCTACTAAAACCCTAACTAATATTATTCTAGAAAACAACTAAACTACACTAGAGATAATGATTAAGATATCAAGATAAAAGACACTCGCCCACGGGTCTACGATACTAGAGCATGCAATCGCTTAAAGACATGAAAACCAATCATATCTATCGGGGTTGTGACCACGGTTTCGCCCTTTCCCTCCTCTCGTACTCGTCACTACGCGAAGGTATTCATGACTAGACCTTTGATGGACACGGCGTATTGAATGGATCCAAGGAAGCATTGGAGCTCGTACTCCCTCTACGGCATGGTAGCTAACCTCAAGCATTAAAGTATATTCAACACAAGATGATAGAAAGATAATCCGACAAAGTGTGATTACATCTCAAGATCAATTACAACCCATGGACGAATGAGAAGATTACCCCATCAAGGTGCCGATCATGGCACCGTTGATCATGGTTTCCCTTCCGCCGTGTCTTCCTTCTTCTCCACGAGAGGGTGCTTCCTTCGAGGTGGTCGATCTCCCGCCGGAGATCCTCCTCCTATCTCTCTAGCTTGTGGATGGCCTTCGCTGCAAATGACTCCTCTCCCGGTGTTGGCGGCGCCTCGGGGCTTTTAGGGTTGAAGATCCTTCTAGGGCAAGGAAAACGGGACCGAACCGGCCACCGGAGTGGGCTGGGCCGGCCGGCCCAGGCCCAATTCGGCCCGGTTCGGTCGCCCCTTTTGCTCCGTGGGTCCTCATGCACTTATGTACTTTGCCCCCTCCACTTGCATGATTTTGATGCTGTTATCCTCGCGTCCAAGATGGAGGTTCTCTTCGCATGAAGTTCGATCTTTTACGCTTCAATCCCCGGGGGTGTTCCTCGTAGCACTTCGGTCCTCGCCACCATTGGAAGTGATTTCATCAAGCTCATGAACACGAACAAGACTCCATAAATGCTCCTTTGAACTTGTTGCGAATCCATCCTTTATGTCCATGTTTTCGTACATAAACACAACACTTCCAAATGCATGCACAAAGATGAACTCGTTATATGATTAGTGTGCCTAGTGGCGGGTTAGTTCCATAATCAAATCCAAACCAAAGTGTAATGAACATGCTAGGTGCACCAAAATACACCGTCAACATGGTGCAGCCATGCCCCCACCAAATTTTGCGGTGCCCAACATAGCCTTTGCGGAGCCATATGCACTTCTTCCTCAACCACAACAAATTGTGGCTATCGTTGGAGGATACACTGTGAGAAACATGCAAAATATCGTAGCCATCCAAACCAATGCAAACAAAATGGGTGAAGGAATTGAGAACA
Organism: Cenchrus americanus; assembly: GCA_947561735.1. Lineage (NCBI taxonomy): Eukaryota > Viridiplantae > Streptophyta > Magnoliopsida > Poales > Poaceae > Cenchrus > Cenchrus americanus. The sequence continues at coordinate 254,175,775 of OX387245.1, forward strand.
TCACTTATGAGCTTGGATGCCTTCACTTAGCACCGCCGAGACAATTCATAGGAGGAGCGGTGCAGTCCTATTATGAGCAAGGGTACGACAACCGAGACTATCAATATCAACCACCGACGGAAGATTAGAGAGAGGAGGAGCTTTAGTTATCTTTCCTTTTCCCCCTTTTCTTTAATTTTCAGCTTGTATGCGTAGTGTTTTCTGTTGTTATTTAAATTTTCAGCATGTGTGTTAGTTTATTTTCATCATTAATAAAGTCACCACCTAGTTTTTACCTTTGGTAAAGTTACAAAGTTTGTGCCATGATGATATATGATTATAATTGCCGCTTTGTTTATCTTTGTACTTGTTTTGTGCATGATTAAGCTAATGCTCTCTTTAAATGCAAATCTGAAATTATCTAAATGCCAGCTTAATCTTTAGCGGAGGTTATGATAAAAATAAAGACCCATAGTGTTTTATGTTCTCTCAAGTTTCAGATGGATTAAAGATGATTTATTTTTGTTCTTAAAAGTAATGCTAACCTTTTCATAAATACCAATTGCATGTTGCTCTACCTATCCAGAGCCATATAAATATTTGAGTGCAAAAACTTGGCTTACAAGCTTTATTTTTGGGTGAGTTATTTCAGGCCTTGATTTCTCTGGCACGAGACTAGGAAGCTGGTCATTTTTGCGTATCCATCTTATTGCTAGCCTTTTATCTGTGCATTGTGTATCCCCACATCGGAGATCTCACAAACTTCGCCGGATATCCACCCTTAAAACCAAATATCATCTTTTGTGATTACCACCTTGACCACAACCTATCGTTGAGAGTGGATCGACAATTCAAGGAAGATCGCAAGATGGTGCCATGATTGAAGATTTCAAGTATCTCTCCAAAGGAAAAATATTTCTAGTATCTACCTTATCTCTATCACATCTTTGCCCAAGGACGAGCAAACGTCTAAGCATGGGGGAGGAGGTAGGTACAATGCAGTTTTAGAGTTCAAGGGGAGAAAATAAAAAACATAGAAACTAAGAAAGAAAAAGAAAAAAAAGTGAGTATAAAGAAAGAAAAAAATGAGAAAAGAAAAAATATATGAGTATCTATGATATAAAAATAAAATAAAGTGAACTCCCCGGTTCTCTAAAGTGCATCAGGAATTTCAATGTTTCAAGATTAAACGATCCAAACTCATTTTTCCAACCATGTGCAATCCGATAACGAGGACTTCCTTTGTGTCTCGGGATCACTCTTTGCCATTTGCACATGTCCACCTATCTCAAGTGTGTGTATTTTTCACTCCCCTTCCTTGATAACATTATTTTCCATTGACCTTTTTAACGAGTCTCGGTAAGACAATGAGAAGCTTGTCTTGTTTTGACAACATCTCATTTATAATATCTTGGTAGGACTAAAACTTTCCCAAAGAGCTCCATATAAAGTCTACCACTTACATATATGTTTTGAGAGGGAAAGGAGTAGAATAAATAGGCTTGAGAGACAAGGTGAGATGAGAGTTCATGAGCAAGATGCAAGGTGGTTTAAATTTTTGAACTTGGTTTAGCTCCTTTTCATCTCGTTCTTTATTTCAAAATTTTTGAGATCCATTTGAATTTTGGGAGCATGTTAATTCTTGTGGGATAAGCTTAATTAATAATCTACCCTCCATAGAGATGAAGGCTAGTACATTATGGAACTTAAAAGAACTAAACTTTTGAGAGCATTATGTTTTCTCATGTATGATCAAGTGCAAGGTTTGAACAATGAGGGGCAATGATGATATCCATCGAAGGCTTACTCGAGGACGAGCAAGGTTTAAGCATGGGGGAGATGTTGACGGTGAAATTTTGTCAACCTAGCCATGAGTTTACCTTCGGTGTTGGCATGAGTTTTATATCTTATCCATTGGTACTAACCCCCGTGGTATAACAAGTTCAATTGTGCAAGTCGGTTTTGGAGTTTAGTGTTTATGCATGATTTTAGTGTTGAAAGCAAGACTTCCGGGATAAGTTCATTAGGCACCTCATGACAAGACCTTGAAGCCCGGTACAAGTCAAACAATAAAGTAAACATGACTCCAAGAAGCCCAAGGACCAAACCCGAGAAGATGGAAAACTCTGAGGACCCAGCCAAAAAACTGCTGAATCTTGAGGGAAAAGTAGCTTCGTCCAAACCGAAGAGAAACTGACGACAAGGGCCCACATGCAGAAGGGGGAAGACTCTAGAAGACTTGGAAAGCAACACCATGCAAAGGAGGGCGCGGACTGGGCCGAAGTGGGCCCAGGCCGGCCGGCCCAGCCCACATCGGGGCCCAATCACGCCCCCCTTTGACCTAGACGCCTCTCCAGCTATTTATAGCCCCCTGACTGAGAGCCACGGAAGAATACATTCGTCATCCGCCACCGAGGAGCATAGATGCTTGAGGGACACCATCTCGCAGAGGAGGGTCATGCTAGATGTCTAGGGTCTCCCTAGCCCCCTGACCGAGAGCCACGAAAGAATACATTCGTCATCCGCCACCGAGTAGCAGAGATGCTTGAGGGACACCATCTCGGAGAGGAGGGTCGTGCTAGTAGTCTAGGGTCTCCCTAGCCGACGTGGGAACCTTTCATGGAAGACCACGTCGGAGCACCGGAGCAAGGATCAAGATCTAGGTAGGATCCCAGTGGTGATCTTGTTCATGTAATCATTCATGGTGAAGTTTTTATAGTGAATCCGATTTCTAGCGATCAAGTGCCTTCTCGATGATTTTGTTCTCCCTTGGTTTTCTTCTTCCCCAATCTATACTTAAGATAGCTTGCATACGGTGCTCTTGTAGCCACGGTAGCTAGAGGTGCATACCGGACCGACCAAGTGATTTCAACTTGTTCTTATCGAACTGGCCCTAGGCTAACCCGCACGAACAGGGGTGCGTTGTGACAGAACGGTGGCTCCAAAAGGCGTGCGTCTTCGGAATCGGACCGGAGGCCACAGTTTAAAGATGCTTTTTAATGAGATTCGCTTTTCTATCTTCATCTATCTTGTTTGGAACTACAACTTATGCATGATCTAGACTCTCTAAATCAGTTATCTCTTTGCTTTCTCTTGCTACCTCTTAGTAGATTAGATTAGATATGTTCTCTTGATGGTCTCTTAGAATAGATACAACTTGATTCTTGAAAAGATAGCTTTCCTTGCTTTACGAGATTGAATCCTTGTGTTGCACATTGTTCCACGGATTCGATACCTTGGGTTCACCACTCGAGGGAAGAAGGGTCCCTTGACTATGATGGGGGATTTGTCCGCATGGAAATCCATATGAACTTTGATACGAATATACACCGTCAACAAGCGCCCTTTTCTGGCGCCATTGCCGGGGAACAAGTAATCAAGATCCGATCTAGTATCCGATCCACTTACATATGGTTCACCGCGGCTGTGCAAACAGGTGCACGGGCTAGAGGAAAAAGAAGGAGTGGCGGCCTTCTTACCCTGTACTGAAGCTACGGCCGAGAAGATGGACGGCGGGGATGGAGCGATGGCGGAGTTCGGTGGCGACGGCGAACTCGGGCGGCGCTCCGGCAAACAGGGGCGCAGCTCCGCAAGGCGACGAGGACGGGGTCCTGGTGCAAGGGAAGTTCGATGAGCACCGGCGCAACACATGAAAGAGAGAAGAGAGGGAGAAGGAGAACCCTTCACCGGCGGTGAGCTTCTCCCGCGGCAGTGGAAAAAAAGGCGGCGGCACTAGTGAGTGTGGTGCTCGGGCGCGGGAAGGAGTGTACGTGGAAACGAAAGGGAGGAGGTGGCGCTGGGATTAATTGCCTGTCACCGAGAATTAATGATGGAAAGAGGGGGCAAGGAAGGTGAGCGGGCGCAGCGAAGTCCCGGTCGGCACCGGTTCAAACAGAGGAAGAAAGAGGGGGGGCGTGGGAGGATGGAGAATCTGACAGGTGGAGTCGGCCCGTCAGCAGCACAAAGAAAAAGAGAAAGGGAGGCGGGGAGGTGGGCCGCTGCGAAGAAAGGAGCTGGGCCGGTGGGGCGACCGGGGTGAAAGGTAAGGGGAGATGAGGTCTTTCATTTTCTTTTTTTAAACTTTTCAAACTGTTTTCAAAACTTTTGAAACTTCAAATCTTCACATAGAAAACTATGCAACCAAAATATGATGCACAAGCACTTGTTGTTTCTAGATTTAATTTAATTTAATTCAATTACTTTAGAGCACAATTTAATTAGAAAATTAATTTAAATCCTTAAGACTAAAACTTTATGTTGCTTAAGTGAATTTTAGAGATGGAATTTTGGGGTGTCACAGAGTGGAGCTCTGCATCTCGCGCCAGCCGCGTCCCTACCCCGTGGTCCCATTGTCCGAGGCCGCCTCTGTCCCCTATAAAGGGCGCCGCCGCACTGAAGCCTAGTTTCCGAAACCCTAGCAACCACCAAGTTGCCGCTTGAGCTCCAAACCCTAGGGCGCTGCCACCATTGATCTCCTCGGCCGCTGCCCTTCCTTCAACGTGGAGTAGCTCCGGAGGTTTGCGTGGAGGTGAGGAAGCTACACGTGCCATTCGTGGTAGCTCTTGTGCCCTGCATCGCTGGCAGTAGCTCACCGGAGATCGCTAGCTACCATCGTCCGCCTCACCAAGCCGCGCACCATTGTTGTTGGGTCTCCACCGTACCAAGTTCCGTGGTTGAGTTCGCCACATCCTGGTCTTCGTTCTGGTCCAAACCCGGTGTCGAATCGTGACCAGAAGCTCGGTTTTGAGTAACGCCGGCTAGTTCCGCCGCCGGACTCCTCCGCTTGCCGACGCTCGCAGCGCCGCCTCTGCCGTCCATCACGAGATGTGTGGTCCAGATTCGATCTGATCTCGGAGTCAAACGAGAGCATACAGGTCAACACCAGTCAGTCGCGCCTTTTTTGTTTAAGAGACCCCCAGTTTTCCTTGTTTTACATTTAGGTCCTTCCACCATTTAAAGTTCCAGTTTCTTGCGGTTAGACCCCTAGAAGCACTATTTCTTTGCAGATAAGCCCTTAAACCTTGTACACCTCATAACTTTTGTGTTTTAGATCCGTTTTTATTGTTCTTTATATCCTTGTGTTTGTCTCGATGCGTAGATTAGTTTAGTGAAGATTTTTTCTTGTTTGAAATGATTGGTGTACTGTTTTCTTATTATATTGTATTGTTCTTTGCATGTGAATGTGTGATGCGTAGAGAAAGAGCAGTCCGAGAGATTTTCTGAAGGTGAAGACTTTGAAGACTCTGAGCAGTTCCGGATCTTGTGGAAGGAAAGTGTCCTACCCACTTTATCCTATATAAACATGCATTTAATCACCTTTATTTACTTTATTGCCTGCATTAATTTGATGGGTTCCTATTAAGGACTATGCCTAGTTTCTTTTGATCGTTGCCTTGTAACTAGGTTGATTAATTTAATCTTGATGGTAGATGCTGCTTAGTTGCTCAACTGGGTTGGTAATAAACAACATGTTACTCTTTATGCTCTATGTTCACTAATGGTAAGTTAATTACAATACCACATGTTTAATTGGAACATGGAGAACCACCCAGGACAACAGTACAACTACAAGGCTATATGGCTCTGGCTTGGCTGAGTAATTAGCGACCTTGATGTTTTAGTGATCTTACCTGAAAGGGGCCAATGGGGAGGCGTTGACGGAGTATAGACCTGCTATAGCAGGGAGTTGGGATTTTCTAAGTCATGGTACCCACTAGGGAGCTTTATGCCCTGCTTAGTACTGAAACCTAGTGGGTTGCTGCACATTAGGGAATCTTTGTAATGGCCTCATAACGTCCCTATGCAATCACACCTCGGTAGTGTGGTATGATGCGTGATCAGCATCACGTGGTTGGGTCTAAAGTTCTTCGAGACTTCTACGCGACTTGTGGGTAAAGATGTACAACCTCTGCAGAGTGCTTAAAACAAATCGATTAGCCGTGCTCACGGTCACGAGCGGTCTGGACCCTCACATGATTAATCTATCGGAAGACGAGTTTAAATTGTTGTTTACTTTATGTTCATGGTTATGACGCCACGCCTCAATCGTGGGATGGTATAACTTATATTTGCTAGTAAGTAAGTTGCTTAATAAAATTTGACCAACTAAAATGCTAAAGTGCTTAAACCCTTTGGCCATCCACTTATACAACCTTGCTTGTTTATTATGATATTCTCCCTTGCTAAGTATAGCATGTGCTCACGCTTGTTTAGGCATGTTCTCACGCATTTTTATTTATTGCATCTACACAACCCGGACTGCTGCTCAGACTTGAAGATTGTTGATGAGTCCTAGGCGTACGTGCCACTAGTTAGCTGCCTGTGGAGTTCCATTCTGAAGATCTGCTTCTAGTTGTTAGCTCTGATGATACGTTTATAAGACTTTCGGTCATGTAATGGTTATAATACTCTCTTTTACGATCTAGCATTGTATTTGGTATTCACTGAGTCATTACGTGTAATTTAAGCATTCAAGTTTGCCTTCAAATTCGGGTGTCACACAGACGCAGGGGCAATGGCGGGGCGCAGACACGGTAGAGCTCCAACGGGCCGACGGAGATACGGCGGGCGCAACTCCGACGGGCGTGGCGGGCCGGCGTGGCTCCGGCGGTTGTGGTGCTCGGCGGGCGCGAGCGAGGGTCCGGCGAGGCCGGCGAGGCTCCAAGGGGGCGCGGCGGAGCTCCGGTGGGTGTGGCACCCCGGCCCGGCGGGCGCGGACGCGTGGCTCGGGCCGCGCGGGCCGGCCGGCCGAGGCGCGGACACGGTGCACCGACGTGGGCTCGATGAAGATGGTGACCAAGGACAGGCTTGTTGTTGGCGATTTCTTTTTCTGCGAATTATTAGCGATTTTTACTGGGAATCTTATATGTGATGTGAATTAAATCGAACATGTGTGGTGAATCGCATCTTGTGCAAAAATGTGTTATGAATAGCATCTTGTGAAAAAATGGTTGATGGATCTAGTGGTTATGTAAAGACTTGTGCAAATTGATGTTTGTGGTGGAATTAAATCGTTTTTGTGGAGTCGGAGCCGGAACCGAGTGTAGTGAAGTCGAAGGTGCCGGAGCTGGAGCGAAGCGAAACACCAACTTGTGAGGCTTTTTTTTGTTTTTTCGAAACTCATTTAGTCCGGTTCGTTCACTCGGGACTAAATATGGGCCTTTTGTCTATCATCATTAATCCCGGTTGGACATGAGAGACCTATTCCCTCTACCAACCGGTACTAAAGCCCCTCACCGTACGGTGTAACTTAAGGAGAAGATGGTGATATCCGAAGATAGAAAACTTTGGTAGTGAGGTTGTATGGATCTGTTCACTTAATGGGAATTCTTTTAATCAAGACGTCTGATTTAAGTCAAAGATGAGGGCATCCACTTCATAACAGGCTTGAATAAACTAGGCCAACATGCATTACAAGGAAGAAAGTGGAAGAGTTGGGTCAGATTGCATGAAAGTGGGGGTTAGTTTGATAACTAACAGCAACATCTGAGCCTAGGGACCCTCGTGTCGCTCCGCTTGGGCGACTCGAGGGCGACGCAGCCGCCGCCGCCTAGCTCCCCCAAACCCTAGCCCAGCGAGGCCGCTGTCGTCGTCGCCGGTCGGCGGTGGCAGCGGCCAGCGGCAGAGCCACACAACAGACGCCCGCTCGCAGCTCGTCAAACCTCCCCACCTTTCCCCTGTCCCTTGCCCCAAATCGCGTTCTGCACAGGGCGGTCCCATGGAGGCGGCAGCCGTGGAGCCCTGTCGTGCGCGCGGCGCGGGATCCCCGACCGCCGGTGTGCGACTCCTCCATATCGACGGAGGAGGCAACGCCGAAGGCTGCCGGCGCTGGCCGCGACCGAGAATTTTGGCTCGACTCCCACCCCAGATCGTCGGCTCGTTGCTCGGTTCATCGTGTAGTGTGGTCGTCGGTGCCATTGGACGAGATGGGGTGGCTCGGGCATCTCCGGAACCCTAGTCGCCGCCACCATAGTCCACTCTCTGTTGTGCCTGTGGTGGTCGACGGCCACCCACTCATCCCGTCGTCGCCGGATCCGGCCATCCGGAGCCCGGATCTGCACGACGGGACCTGCCCGGTTCGACGGTGGCACCTTCCTTTGTCCCGGCCTCCCCGGCGTGCGTGCGGAGATGGCGCTGCCCCTGCATGTCATCGCCTCAGTTGGCTGCCGGAGATGGCGCTGTCATAGCGTGCAAGATCATCGGCGGAAGCTTGCAACGATGACGCCTATGGGTGTCATGTCTCTTCCTGAAGGCATTGCGGAGGTGTTCTTGCATTGCATACCATGCCCTTGCTGCAACACCTCACGCCACTCGTGCATAAGCGGCATGCGGGGGTGCCCAAGGAAGGGTCGAGGTGATGATGGGGTCGCAAATCAGTGGCGACTACCCGTCTTCATCGCCACGATGATAGCATCAGTTTCTCACGCATTCTAATAGTGAGGAACGACCTCTCCTTTGCCGAGGGCATATACTTTTTCATTGGCGACAATATTTCACGCCGCGATGCAACCCGGCGACCCAGCAACGCACGACTCGACGCATGGATCGAAGGTGGCTATTCCGAACGCCACCGATACATCAAGGTGGAGGGGCAACGGTGACGGCACATGATTTCAAGCGTGAGCCGATTTGCCAGCTGCAGTGGGGGTTGTCTACATCTAATGAGTTTCTTTCAAGTTCATTTTGGTGCACGTTGTTTAAGTCATGGTGGCTGTTTTCAAGACCGTCATGAAGCGACATCAATATCTTTAGCACTGTCTTGAGAAGTAAACTTAATTCTTTTTTGGATGTAGTAGATCTTTAGTACATATATCATCATGTACTAAAGTTTTTTTATTTTTTCTTAGTTTTTGTAATAAGTTTGGCTGTGTGTGGTCACGCAGAGGCTTTAGGCTGTGTGCGTTACTGCAGAGCCCGGAATGTTAATTCCATTATCTAGAAAAAAAGAATGAAAGTGAAAGTTTGAAACACAGTTTGAAAATATTTGATTTATGTAGCATGGTAGCAGTGGACGAGGAACTTGGAAAATCTAATTCGCTCATTACAATTTTTTTTATTTTTCACGTGTTTCATTTTTTTTCCTTTTTGCATATCATGTAATTCGGTCCAACGAACTACCGTCAATGAACAGAGCTGTAGTCTGAAACAAAAAGTGATTATATCCGTATATCATGGATTCTATAACACTGACAAGATCACGTGTGGTGTCAGGCCGGGCCGAGTCGATTTAACTTTCGTATGGCCCAAACGAGTTGACAATCATCATAATGGGGCTCATCGTGTCTGTACGCAGTTAACGTGCGCCGCACCCGGTCGGCATCCATATCCACCAGCGACCGCTGCGGCAGTGACGGGCCTGCCGGAATCTTGGCGTAGCGCCGTTTGCGTCGGCGATGTGCTGCAACAACCAAGAATTCAGGGGAACTGCAAGCACCTGTTTTAGCTCAAGCACAAAACTTCCTGTAGTCCAACCATATTTAAGATGTTGTCATGTTACGACTGGTATCTAACGTGTGGATCTAACATATGATCTTTCGTAAACAAAATTGTTTTCGATAGCATCTTGATTTGAATGAGATCCTCAACTTTACGCTACGGGAAACAGTGGGTTTCCCGTGCGCCGCGGGCGCACGGCAAAGGTCCAAAAACGCACGGCGAACTCTTTGCCGTGCGTTTTTCGTCGAAGCGCACGGCAAAGGGCACACGGTAGCATTTTGCACGGTAAAGCCCCTTTGCCGTGCGCCGCGTCTGACAACACACGGTAAAGAATCTTTGCCGTGCGTCTTTTCACGACGCACGGCAAAAAAAAGCAACTGACGGCGCCGGGGCTAAACGGCGCGTTACGGTCTTTGCCGTGCGCCAGCAGAAAAACGCATGGCAATCATTGGCCTTTGTCGTGCGCCATAGTCTAACACGCACGGCAATAACCTACCTTTGCCGTGTGCCACCGTAAAAAACGCGAGGCAAAGTAAAACAAAGAAAATAAAAAAAATACAAGGGCCTCCCCGGCCTCATGCCGCTGCCTGCCGACGTCCAATTTAATTAACAAGGACCAAGTGTCCAATTTAACCGGTAAACACTTTTATTATGGATAATACATAGAAAGTACATAGAGAAACATAAATACAAACGGCAAAGAAACAAAAATAAACCACAGAATTAAGGTTTGTACAACTGTAATTAACAAGGTTATGCTATGCACTATTTTTACACCATTTTCAAGTGTTGTGCATCATTGCAATATTCATCATTTGAGCATTTGTCGTATGCCTCTGCAGTCAAAAGGAAACAATCAAGAACTAAGGGAAAATACAGATAAAGAATGAACCACAAGAGACATAACTAGACTTAGTTCACTTGAGGCATCCTAAATAAATAAGAAAAGGACAGTGTATAGGTGAGCTGCTGGATATTGATGTCAGTATAGGCGAGCTGGAATCGATGAATTACAGTTTCAAGTGAAGGTACATATACATGATTCACAGCATAGTGCGACATGCTATATAGTCAGGTGATTTTAGATCAAAATAACAATGAGGAGATACAGAATTGATGTCCCAAATAGTAGCTGCTGAGTTAAAATTTACTAAGTAGTTACTTGTGGAATATTTGCAATGCAAAGTTTGCACATTGTAGATCAGCGACCCATCCTATCTAATTGTATAAGAATCTTCTCAATAAAGTCGTGTCAAAGAAAATACTTACAATTACACCCTTCTGAGCTATCATCTGTCCTCGTTCACCCTCCAGAAGTTTTTTGGTGTTTGAAATATCAACTTCAAATGTCTTTGGAAAAAGAAATGTCCTTAGTGACTTATTCAATCTAATATGTGATAGCATGATATGAAGGATTATCTTTTCTCAAAGTGACCACATTATCATGTCATGTTTAGTTATGAATTTTACAGCAATGCGCTGAGATAGTGTTTAGCATTAAAATGTTTAGCATCAGACACCAGAATATGTAGCTTTCAAATGGTGATCTGGAAATTTACACTCGTGATTAGTCAACTTGTAATAACATGTCTTCAGGTTCCAGTCATGACTACAGAAAGTTTTTGTAGTGGAAGTGATCTATGCACAATGTTATTAAATCATTCAAAGTAATTATACTATTAAACTTAACCATCTGCCAGCATCATGTTAAAAAATAGACATTCCTGACTACACAACGATCAAATGTTAAGTTGTAAAAAAGGACAAGTGCTTTTCCAGGACTGGCATTTGGATCAAACTGATTACAACTGCTTGAAGCAAAAGTAACACACATCCCTACTTTCAACAGTGCAACAAAAAAGGTGTTACAGAATACAGAGCTTTTATTACTAAGACAACTGATAACTGATCTATGGCAGAGAGCATTCTAACAAAGATCATTTTTGCATGAGAACAAACAAAGTAGATCTCCCTGATGAAAAAAATAAATTTAGCTTGAGCAGCTTTAAATGCGAGCATAAGTTTCTCAACCAACTTAGATGAATACAAGGGAAAAGGAAAATCATACTTCTCGAATGGGAAGGCCAGCACGATCCAGTTCCAGAAATTCAACTTCACCATTCCTTTGTTCAGATGGGAAATTCGAAGCCATTTTTGCTTTGAGCTGAACACATTTCAATGTAAAGAAAATGACAAGTATGGCTGATAATACAAGGTATGCAAATGAAAAACAAAGTGCTAGACAGAATAACAGATACATGGATAAATGGATCCAGGTGAGTCATGGATAAATGAGAGATGTGTGTATCCTTGAATCTAGGCATGTGAGTCATCAGGATCCCTTATTTTTCGATTGCATAATCTGTCATCTTCACGTCAGTTGGCTCCGTTTTTTATTCCTGGGACAGAGGGAGTGGCTTCGATGGTGACCGATCTAGGTGCTTAGTTTTGAGCAGCTAAACATCTCAATACAACGTGTTGCCATGCATATGTGCGACTCTGGGGCATTTCTAACTGCGTTGCTAGATGAAATTGTGGTCGACGTCAAAGAATCTGCTGGACTCGACCGTGCTACAAACACTAAATTTCATAGCTTTAAAAAGCAAATGCTAATGTTCTGTGCCACTCTATTATATACTTTTCTTTGTTAATCACGGTTGAAGTGTTCAGTAAGGAGTTAAGTAGATCAGCTAAATATAAAGCTGGTTGTTGACAGAACGGATTACAGGTTGATCAATCATTCCATTGATCAATTATTCAATATGTACGTATAAACAGGTATATAGCATTATTTTTAACAAGACCTTCATAGGCATTACCTATGAAGGTGGCGTGGCCTCGGCTGCAGTGGGAGCCGGCCGCACCGCTGTTGGGTCTCGGCCATGCCGCCTCGGGGCCGGCCGCGCCATACCGCCGTTGGGTGCCGGCCATGCCGCCTCGGGGCCGGCCGCGCCGCGCCGCACCTCGGGGCCGGCCGCGCCGTGCCGCCGTTCGGGCAGGCCACGCCGCGCCCTCGAGGCCGGCCGCGGTTGAGGGGGGCCGTGCTCACCGCGCCTCGGGGCCGGGCCGCGCCGCGGTGGAGGGGGCCGCGCCGCGCCTCGGGGCCGGCCGCGGTTGAGGGGGGCCGTGCTCACCGCGCCTCGGGGCCGGCCGCGCCGCGGTGGAGGGGCCGCGCCGCGCCTCGAGGCCGGCCGCGGTTGAGGCCGCCGCCGCCTCTAGGCCGCCGCCGCCGCCTCCGCATCCGGAGAGGAAAGGGAGATGGGGGGAGGGGCCGGGCGGCCGGGGGCGCAGGGGGGAGGGAGGGTGGGGGCGGGTCCGCGGGTGGAGGTGGGGTGGGAGGGTAGGGTTTGGGGGAGGAGGTGGCCGGATTATATAGTATTCTTTCGTCAAATGCTGACCGTCCGATGATGAGATCTACGGTTCTCAGCGGCTGGGGAAAGTGGGCCGGGAGGAGTTGTTGGGCCTCGACCTGCAGGGGCTATTTGTGGGCTTTGCCGTGCGCGGGGAACCATGGCGCACGGCAAACACTCTAGTTTGCCGTGCGCCGTACCCCATGATGCACGGCAAAGAAAATTTTTAGTTTTTTTATGTTCCCATAAAAGCGATATTCAAATTTTCGCGAATGTATTCAAAATCAGATGAACCATTAAATTTTATTCAAAAACATGAACATCTTTTTTACAACTAATTTTTTTATTGAAGTTATTACTCAAATTCAATGCATGTCCATTTAAATTACTTAATTAGATTTAATATTCAAAAATTAGTAAATGGATGCGAAAAATTACCATAAACTAATATGAGATAATGTATGTTGTATGTTCACTAGAGAAAAAGTTTTCAAGTCAAAAACCAAGTTCAAATTTTAATAAGACTACAAACCAATAGAGATGACTCTAAACACTCTGAAACTTCTAGTTCAAATTTGACTTAAACAAAAAAAAATCCTTTCGATGAAATAAATTTGTTAAAAATAGAAAAATGATCGAGATGAGTACCAAATTGAAATATATATTACAAAGTAATGTATTTGTAGTGAACAAATATAAAGAAGCCAAGAATTCAAAAAAAAATTGAAACTTTGCCGTGCGTTTTACAATGGCGCACGACAAACATAAAACTTTGCCGTGCGTTTTTATTTTGGCGCACGGCAAAGGCCTTTTCATTTATCTTCATTTCAACCTCATAATTAGTGTTAATGTACTAAAATTATCAAACGGATCCAAAAAATTACCATAAATTAAAATGTGACAATATAAGTTGTATATTACCTAAATCAAAAATTTTGAATTCAAATTTGAATTTTATTATGGTTACAAACTGAATCAAGTGTGTCACAGGACTCTAAAACTTCTAGCGAGATACTTCGGTTTCTAAGCACCATCTATGACAATTTGCTCAAAACACTCTATATGATTTATCACAAGCTTCACATAGGATACCATGAGCCCTCGATGAATCTCATGATTTTCAAACTTTATTTGCATTTTTATACAATTAAAAAACAATACAACCTCATGTGGGTTTTCATGATTCGCGAACAAAATGTTCAAAATTTCATCCAATATGATAAGGTCTTAAAAATGATTCAATTACATGAATATGATTTTTCCACAAACTTTACTACATTATTTTATGCACTTGCACTTTAAATTTGACTTATGCGAGAAAAATTCTTTAAGTGACACATAATTTTTAAAATTAGTAAATTAATCGAGACATGTATAAATTTGAAATATAAAGTACAAAATAATGTTTTTGTAGTGGAGAAATTAAAAGAAGTACAAAAAACAAATTTTTTAGAAATACTTTGTTGTGCGTTTTTCGATGGCGCACGGCAAAGGGAATGTCTTTGTTGTGCGTCTTACCCTAACGCATGGCAAAGGCGACGAACAACCTAACGGGGTTAACGTCCACTAGGAAAACAAATGTTTGCCGTGCGCCACAAAGAAAACACACGGCAAACTATTTATTTGCCGTGCGCCAAAATAAAAACGCACGACAAACTATTTTTTTACCGGGCGTTTTTTTACCGTGCGCCGTGGAAAATGCACACGGCAAAGCTTCTCTTTGCCGTGCGCCCGAAAATATGCGCACGGCAAAGATCAAATATGCGCACGGCAAAGATCGAAACGCACGGCAATCATCATTTTTCCCGTAGTGTTATGGGACAACAAGAACTCATGTGTCAGACCTGTGCAGAGCAGGAACACGAAAGTATATACGAACTAAAGCTCATCATCGATGTAAATGTAGTTGTAGATCGTCAGAGGCAAGTCCAAGAAGCAAACCATGTGTTGGGTGTGTTTAATCTAAGAAAACTAAGCCGGTGGGGGAAGGCTGCCCCCCCCCCACCCCAGTTTTCATTAAGGGCTTGTTTCGGAAATGGAGGATTCAAGTGTATGAAAGAGGATTGAAGGGGATTTTGAGAAATTTTGACTTATAGTGGAAATTCCTCCACCCCAATGCCTTTCATTCCCGTTCATTCCACTGATTTCCAAACAAGCCCTAAGAGAAAAAATCTCCTCCCGGCTTAGAACCCCCCCCCCCCAACCCGATGCACCGAGTGAGAGGATTTTTTTCGGAGATAAATTCCAACGAGGAAAACCTGCGCCTAGTGAATCTCGAACCCAGGGCATGGGTGCTACATCCGGTTGCTCCACCAACCGGGCTAGTGCCCATTATCAGTTGCAAATAATAGCTCCATATTATTTGACCTATTCCCTAGAACATTCCTATTATATTCTTCTATTACCCCGTCATGTTTCTCTTCTCGATTCATGTCGTGCTTGAAAGTTTCAGATGTCGCGTCGTTTCCTTTCAGCATCTAGACATCTAGTCCAAGAGAAACAATATCTGCCTTTTGGATTCAAGCATATGTAGTATCCCTTCTATGTTCAGGAAATACAACATATAACAACATAGATGAGACACAGATATACGGATTTTGAACGAAAAGAAAAGAGTGAGCTTAGCAGCTGCAGTGGAACGATAACTTGAGAAGATAGTATGTCCAAGTTAGGCAACTTGTCTAGTGACAGGTTGTATGGGTTTGGCCACTTCATAACCGGCTTGAATAAACTTGACCAACATGCATTACATGGAAGAAAATGGAAGGGTTGCGTTAGATCGCGTGAAAGTGGATCATAGTTTGATTAGTAACAGCGAAAGCTTGAAACGCAATTCAAAAACTTTGAGTGTACTGTCACACCCGAATTTGAAGGCAAACTCGAATGCATAAATTACATGTGCACAGGATCAAGTTACACACACGTAATGACTCAGTGAATATCAGATACAGTGCCAAAGCGTAAAAGAGAGTATTAAAACCATTACATGACCGAGAGTCTCAACAACGCAACATCAGAGCGAACAACTCGCAGCGGATCTTCAGAAAGGAACTCCACAGGCAGCTGACTGGTGGCACGCACGCCTAGCACACATCATCATCTTTAAGTCTGAGCAGCAATCCGGGTTGTGTAGATGCAAATAATAAACAAGCGTGAGCACATGTCGTACTCAGCAAGAGAGGAATATCATAATAAACATGCAAGGCTGTATATGTGGATGGCCAAAGGGTTTAAGCGGTTTAGCATTTTAGTTGATCAAATTTTATTAAGCAACTTACTTACTAGCAAATGTAAGTGTATACCACCCCACAATTAATGTGTAACATCATAACCATGAACATAAAGTAAAGAATAATTTAAATTCATCTTCCGATAGATTAATCATGTGAGGGTCCAGGTCGCTCTTGAATGTGAGCACGGCTAATCAATTAGTTTTAAACACTCTGCAGAGGTTGTACAGCTTTACCCACAAGTCGCGTAAAAACTCCGAAGAGCTTTAGACCCAACCACGCGATGTTCATCAGGCATCATACCACACTGTCGAGGTGTGATTGCTAGGGACGCTACGAGGCCTCTACAAAGATTCCCCAATGCGCAACAACCCACTAGGTTTCAGGACGAAGCGGGGCATAAAGCTCCCTAGCGGGTACCGTGTCTTAGCAAAGCCCAACTCCCCGCTAGAGCAGGTCTATACTCCGTCAACGCCTCCCCATTGGTCCCTTTCGGGGTAAGATCACCACAACACCAAGGTCTCTAATTATTCAGCCAAGCCAGAGCCATATAGCCTTGTGGTTGTACTGTTGTCCTGGGTGGTTCTCCATGTTCCAATTAAGTATATGGTCTTGCAATTAAATTACCATCAAAGAACATAGAGCATAAACGGATATCAAGTTGTTTATTACCAACCCAGTTGAGCAACTAAGCAGCATCTACCATCAAGATTAATTAAGTAATCCAGTTACAAGGCAACTGTCAAAAGAATCTAGGCATAGTCCTTAATAGGAACCCGTCAAAATTAATGCAAGCAAGAAGGTAAATACAATGATTAAATGCATGTTCATATAGGATAACGCGGGTATGACCAAGGACACTTGCCTCTCACAAGATCCGGATTTGCTCGTAGTCTTCAAGTCTTCACCACAAAAAAATCTTCGGACGGCTCGTTCTCTACGCATCACACATTCACATGCAAGAGACAAAACAATAAAATAAGAAAACAATTCACCAATCACTTCAAACAGGAACAAAAGCTTCACTAAACTGATCTACTCGTCGAGACGAACACATGGACATAAAGAACGCTAAAAACGGAGCTAGAACGCGTAATCTACGACTGAAACATGGTACAGGGGCTGTTCTGCTGGAAAACTAGGCTTCCAGGGACTAAACTGCGAGAATCTAAGGGCTAAAACGTAATTTTATATAAAAACTCAGGGCTAAAACACTAAACTAACAGCCAGGGACCTCGGGCGCAAAAACTTGAAAACCTAGGGTCCGAACCGCAAGGAAAAAGGACCTGCTAGCAAGGGTTTCTCTAAGGTGGGGGGGCGGCGCCGCAAAATTTAAAAAGGCAAGGGCCTCTTTGCAAAAATGACCGGGTCACAGCTGTGTTGACCGGTACGTTGCCGTTTGACCTGGTGGCGGATTAGATGCGGGCCGCAGGATCGTGATCCGACGGCTGCGGTGACTCGCATGCGCGGGCGGCGGAGACGGCGCCGGCGAGCGGCGGCGCGCGGCGAGCTCCGGCGAGCTTCGTCGATCTCGAGCCGGGGGCTTCGGTTTCAAGCGCGGATCACAACGAACGACGCCGGCGACAAGCGCGATCGATCAAGGCCATCGGGAGAGGACGCACGGGCGGTGTCGGCGATGCGCGGCGGACGGCAAGGCGGCGCCGACTCCGGCGAGCTTGTGCCGGCGGTTCAAGGCAAGAGAGCGTCCACAAGCCACTCATGCGGCTTCCTCACCTCCACGCGAAGCTTCGGATCTGCACCTCGGCGAAGGAAAGGCAGCGACCGGGGGAAATCAGAGCGGCGGCGGCGGTCTAGGGCTTGAGACGGCGGCGGCGCGTGGTTGTTGCGGATAGGGGCAAAAACCCTAGGGAGGCACGGCGGCGGCGGCTAAATAGGCCAAGGGGGGGCCGCCCGGACGCGCGGGCCCAAGGAAGGGAGGAGGCGCGAGCACGCGACCCGCGCGAGCCGGGGGGGTGCGGCGCGGGCTCGGTTCGATGCGGACCCAAGGATGGGGATGACGACGCGGCCCCACCCGTCGGCGGCACAAGGAGGAGGGAGGCGGGTGGGCCGCCACGGCCGCCGAAAGGTTGGTGCTCGGGCCGACTTGGGCTACCGAAAGCCGGGCCGCACGCGAGCGATACGAGCCGGCCACGGGCCGACTAAGGCGAGCCGGGCCGGGAAGCAAAGAAGTAGAAAGGAGGGAAAAGAAACCCTTTTGCTAATTTTCAAAGGAGCTCACAAAAATTGAATTCAAACAAAAATTTGAATTCAAACAAACAAAAACAATGCAACAAAGCATGTGTACAACAAGAACTCCTATAGTCCATTAATTTAATTTGAAAAAAATTAAATGCCTATAAAATTAAATAAATCCTTAAAAATCCTTAAACAAGCATTTGTTGCTAAGCAAAATTTTATTAAAACAAAAATTAAAATTTTTGGGTGTTACAAATCCTACCCCCTTAAGATGAATCTCGTCCTCGAGATTCGGAAGGATCAACAAAAAGATCCGGATAGTCTTCCTTCACTCATCCTCTCTTTCCCAAGTTGCCTCATCCTCTCGCATGATTACTCCACCGCACCTTGCACATCCCGATCACCCGATTCCTTGTAACACATGCTAAAGTTTCCAAGATCCCGATGGGACGTTCGGATAGGTGAGATCCTCCTTGACGGTCAAACCATCCATAAGTAGTGGCTCTTTATCATGAGGTTGGAGACCCTTTTTCAACCGAGAGATATGGAACACATCATGCACATCCGAGAGCTAATTTGGTAACTCCAATCGTAGGCTACTTCTCCCACTCTCTCTAAGATCTTGAAAGGCCCGATAAAGCGAGGTGACAACTTTCCCTTTACTTTAAACCCGCACAAACCCTCGATCGGTGACACTTTTAGGTACACATAGTCACCTTCTTGGAGAACCACGTCTCTCCTCTTTCCATCCGCATAACTTTCTCGCCGTGATTGAGCAGCCCTCAAGTTTTCTCTTATGATCCGAACTTGCCTTCCTGCTTCCTTAATGACATCGGTTCCAAACAACCGACTCTCTCCCGTTTGGCTCCAATACGAGAGGTGTTCTACACTTCCTTCCATACAATGCCTCGAAGGGTGCCATCTTGAGGCTAGCCTCGGTAGCCGTTGTTGTAAGAAAACTCGGCCGTAGGGCAAACTCTTATCCCGCCTACCTCCATGCTTAAGAGCACAAGCTCTCAACATGTCCTCCAAAATCTGGTTAGTCCTCTCAGTCTGTCCATCGGTCTGTGGGTGATAGGCTGAGCTGAAATTTAACTTCGTATCCAAGGATTCATGAAGCTTTTCCCGTAAACGAGACATGAACCGAGTACCTCTCGTCGGATACTATCTTCTTAGGTACACCATGCAAGCACACGATCCTAGACATGTACAACTCAGCTAGTTTTGCCCCTGTATAAGTGGTTCGCACTGGTATGAAGTGAGCAACCTTTGTTAAACGATCCACTATAACCCATATTGAATCATACCCATCACGAGTACGGGGCAACCCAACAATAAAATCTATGCCAATCTCTTCCCACTTCCACTCTGGCACCTTCAACGGCTGAAGCAATCCCGCTGGCTTTTGATGCTCAGCTTTAACTCTATGACAGGTGTCGCACAAGGCCACATGGGCTGCTACATCCCTCTTCATCCCATACCACCAATACCTTTGCTTGAGATCTTGATACATTTTGGTGCTTCCTGGGTGAATGGAATAAGCTGAATCATGAGCCTCTCTTAAGATGGTCTTTCGGAGATCTCCCACATCAGGCACACAAATCCTGTTTCTAAACCATATAGTTCCCTGATCATCCTCTGTGAAATCTGTGGCTTTACCCTTTTCCATAGTCTCTCTGATTTCCTTTATCTCTATATCCTCCGGTTGTCCTTTGCGTATCTCCTGCTCCAAGACAGACTCTACCTCCCAGGTAACTCCTTCGGTTTGAGCAACCATCCCCAGATTGAGTTTCTCAAACTCCTTCATCGCTCTTCAGGCAACCGGAATGTCAAAGCCATGTTGGCATGTCCCTTCCGACTCAAAGCATCCGCCACCGGGTTGGCCTTCCCGGGATGATAGTGTATCTCCGCATCATAATCCTTGATCAGCTCTAACCAGCGACGTTGTCTCATATTCAAATCTTTCCGAGTGAAGATATACTTTAAACTCTTATGATCCGTATAAATGCGGCACTTGGTTCCCATAACGTAGTGTCTCCAAATCTTCAACGCGTGAACCACCGCCGCTAACTCCGCATCATGGGTAGGATAATTCAGCTCATGTTTCCTCAACTCGTCGAGATGCATAGGCTATAACATGTCCTTCCCGCATGAGAACACAACCTAAACCTTGTCGGGACGCATCGCAAGAGATATCAAAACTCTTTTGCAAGTTTGGCATCACTAGAATTGGAGCCGAAGTCAACCTCTTCTTCAATTCCTCAAAAGCGGCTTGACAGCCTCGGTCCACTTAAACTCTTTATCCTTCTCCAAGTAGTGACGTAAGCGGCTTTGCTACTTTAGAGAACCCTTCAATGAAATGACGATAATACTCGCAAGGCCAAGGAAACTCTTGATCTCCTTGACGATCCGTGGCGGCTCCCATTTCAATACGTCACCGACCTTTGCCGGATCCACCGAAATACCACCATCCGTGATGATATGCCCAAGGAAAGAGACTTCCTTCAACCAAAAATCACACTTGCTAAACTTGGCATACAACTGATGCTCTCTCAGCTTCTGCAACACAAGCCTCAGATGTTTCTCATGCTCCTCCTCATTCTTGGAGTAAATCAAGATGTCGTCAATGAACACCACAACAAACTTATCCAGGTACTCCATAAAAACTTTGTTCATCAGATACATGAAGTAGGCAGGTGCATTGGTCAGTCCAAAAGACATGACTGTGTACTCATAGAGTCCATACCTAGTAGTGAACGCAGTCTTAGGAATATCTGATAATCTGATCCTCATCTGATGATAACCAGAACGTAAATCAATCTTTGAGAACACCTTAGCACCTCTCATCTGATCAAACAAATCGTCAATGCGGGGCAATGGATACTTATTCTTGATAGTAACATCGTTGAGCGATCGGTAATCCACACACATCCGCTGAGTACCATCCTTCTTCTCCACAAAGATAAACGGTGCTCCCCAAGGTGATGAACTAGGACGAATGAATCCCTTTTCCAATAGCTCCTTAATCTGCTTCTTAAGCTCAAGTAATTGATCACTAGACATCCTGTAGGGGTGCCTAGAGATAGGAGCGAGCCGGTGTAAAAGATTGTTAACAAACTCAACTTCTCGATCGGGCGGCATACCTGGCAGCTCATCTGGGAACACATCTAGGTAATCGCACACAACCTTAATGTCCTCTAAAGATTTACCATCCACCGGTTTATCGAACACCCTTCTACCGAAGGTAGCGCGGTACCGTAAATTCAATCGTTCGCCGTCTAAACCGGTGAGGAGAACGCGACTTCGTGGCATACCGGATTTCTCCTTTGAACTTACCCAACCATCCCATTCCAAGTACCACATCAATGCCAATAGAATCCAATACTATGGGGTCTGCTTGAAAATCCTTCCCCAAAATCTGAAGGTTAACCCTGTTACACCGGTATATTGCCTTCATGTCTCCTCTTGCTGAACTTACTAGCATGGGACGTGGCATGGTGCTCATGGGGATGTTAAGTTTAGCTGCGCAGTGAGAAGTAATGAAAGAATGAGTTGCTCCAGCATCAAACAAAACTGAAGCGAGGGCGGAGTTGACAAGACACATGCCGAACACTACTCGGGGGTTCTCTTGAGCAGTCTCTGCACTCACGTGGTTGACTCTGCCACGTGCAAAATTCTGTTTTCCCTTGCTGCCCTTCGAAATCTGGCTCTCGTTCCTCATCTGCTGGCTATGCTGACTCTGTGCTGGAGTGTTGGGGGCATTCCTCTTAGGGCAGGCATTTACATAATGCCCAACCTTTCCACACCTCAAGCAGGCGGTACCTCTAGGGTTGCTAGTCTTCACTGGGGTGACAACTGGCGCCATCTGACGACTCCGTAGAGAACGGGGTCGGGAGGTCCGCCGTGACCGGACACCGAAATTGTTGTTGACCAAAGTCCTCAATAGGGCCTCCGAACTGAAAGGGAGTCTCTTGAGGTGGATTAAAGCGGGGGCGAGTGTTAGTTCCGGATCGTCCGGGGGTAGTGGCTTTCCTCTTTAAGTCTTCCAACTCCTTGCGAACATACTCTAAACCAATGGCCTTGTCTATCAACATCTGGAAGGATGGGAAGGTGTGGGATATGAGCTGGTACCGGAGTGGTTCGGCTAATCCCTCCAAGAACAACTCTTGCTTCTTCACATCATCAACAACCTCCTCAGGAGCATAACGAGACAACTCAACGAACTTGTCCCCTGTACTCTATCACGTACATCTCTCCGTGCTTGAGTGCCGGGAACTCCTTCTTCTTTAACTTCATAAGGCCGGCGGGGTATATGATAGCTCCCGAAGCCGGCGGTGAACTCCTCGCCAAGTGATAGCATCGGGGGTGGCATGAGCGGCAACGTAGGCATCCCACCAAGCCGACGCCGTCCCCCGAAGTCGACCCGAAGCATACAAGACCTTCTCTCTATCGTCGCCGTGCGATGGTGAGCATCTTCTCCACCGTCTTCAGCCAATCGTCGGCCTCCAATGGATCGACCGCATGAGAAAACACCGGCGGGCAATGGCTCATGAACTGCTGGTGCTTGTCCTTATGGGGCTGGTTCTGATTTATCCGAGCCTCGCATGCTTGTCATGTTGGTGGACATGTCCCTGGAGAAGCTGCATCCGTGCGGCCGGAAACTGCTGCATCGCCGGATCCATTTGACTTTGCTGTTGAGTGATACTAAAATGGCCACTCGTCCTCTGATGTGGCTCCAAACCTGGTGTTCACCATCTAAGGGTTAGGATCATGAGATTTAAATACTAGAGTAAAGAGATAACTTCGAAAGATAAAGCAACACGAACTTCCAGATTAAGACAGATTATGCTTGCCCCAATATATCAAGTGCAACTGTCATTATTGATATCCATAAATTATGAAATTTCTCCAGAACAGGGGGTATGAAATTATGAAACTAATCCAACTGGAATCAACTCAATCGGAGATCTAGAAGTTCAGATACAAAATAAACAAGTCGATTGGGTCAGCAGAGTTTCCAGATTCTGGTAGCTCCAATGTTTCGTTCATAACTCCCAGAATATGCATTGGATGGTGCTGAATTTTTGACAGAAAATCATATATGAAATTTGTGAACTAACCCAACTGGTTTCATGTCGTTTGGAATTCTGTAGCTTGAGATATAACCAAAACATTACTGCTATGTCAGAGAGCTGCGGGAACAGATTTTGTATCCACAAGATTTGTTGGAGAGAAAAAGAAAGTTGGATAAAGGGAAGGATAGATAAAGCAAATATTACTCAAGGTTGCAAGGATTGGGAAAAGACTACACCCCCACTAACAAACTAGCTACTAAACTCGATGTCATTGTGGTCATCACTCCACAACACACCGCACTCAAACAAAGATCCAAATCAAGCATTTGTCACAAAATCAAACATTCAAACACACCTCTAAACTAAGCACACATTAAGACGCTCACATCTATCGATTTTACTAAGAAAGATCTTAAAGCTCCTATATCCTATTGAAGAAGATCGTTGAGATGAACAAGATGGGGTCACTTGATTACTGGGAACGATCAGGAACACGTGTAGGGTAGGATAATGAAAGATTGGAGAGGAGTACAGCAGATGCTAAAGGTTCCTTAAGGCAAGATCAAGGAAGTTTAGAGTGAAAAGATTTGATCAAGATAAGATAGAGAACAAGTAGATTATCAAGGATGAGGTTAAAAGCAAGGATAAGTATATTAAAATAGAATTAAAGCATAGCATGAAGTGGGAATGGCTTCTATGATATTATAATCCTTAAATTCGACCATTTTCCAACTAGGCTAACGTCCTACAGTCAACACGGCTCTGATACCACTTTGTCACACCCGAATTTGAAGGCAAACTCGAATGCATAAATTACATGTGCGCCAGGATCAAGTTACACACACGTAATGACTCAGTGAATATCAGATACAGTGCCAAAGCGTAAAAGAGAGTATTAAAACCATTACATGACCGAGAGTCTCAACATCGTATCATCAGAGCGAGCAACTAGCAGCGGATCTTCAGAAAGGAACTCCACAGGCAGCTGACTGGTGGCACGCACGCCTAGCACTCATCATCATCTTCAAGTCTGAGCAGCAATCCGGGTTGTGTAGATGCAATAAATAAACAAGCGTGAGCACATGTCGTACTCAGCAAGGGAGGAATATCATAATAAACATGCAAGGCTGTATAAGTGGATGGCCAAAGGGTTTAAGCGGTTTAGCATTTTAGTTGATCAAATTTTATTAAGCAACTTACTTACTAGCAAATGTAAGTGTATACCATCCCACAATTAATGTGTAACATCATAACCATGAACATAAAGTAAAGAAATAAATTCAATTCATCTTCCGATAGATTAATCATGTGAGGGTCCAGGGCGCTCTTGACCATGAGCACGGCTAATCGATTAGTTTTAAACACTCGCAGAGGTTGTACATCTTTACCCACAAGTCGCGTAAAAACTCCGAAGAGCTTTAGACCCAACCACGCGATGCTGATCAGGCATCATACCACACTGCCGAGGTGTGATTGCATAGGGACGCTACGAGGCCTTTACAAAGATTCCCTAATGTGCAGCAACCCACTAGGTTTCAGGACGAAGCGGGGCATAAAGCTCCCTAGCGGGTACCGTGTCTTAGCAAAGCCCAACTCCCCGCTAGAGCAGGTCTATACTCCGTCAACGCCTCCCCATTGGTCCCTTTCAGGTAAGATCACCACAACACCAAGGTCTCTAATTATTCAGCCAAGCCAGAGCCATATAGCCTTGTGGTTGTACTGTTGTCCTGGGTGGTTCTCCATGTTCCAATTAAGTATATGGTCTTGCAATTAAATTACCATCAAAGAACATAGAGCATAAACGGATATCATGTTGTTTATTACCAACCCGCTTGAGCAACTAAGCAAAGCATCTACCATCAATATTAATTAAGTAACCCAATTACAAGGGAGCGGTCAAAAGAATCTAGGCATAGTCCTTAATAGGAACCCGTCAAAATTAATGCAAGCAAGAAGGTAAATACAGTGATTAAAGGCATGTTCATATAGGATAACGCGGGTATGACCAAGGACACTTTCCTCTCACAAGATCCGGATTTGCTCAGAGTCTTCAAGTCTTCACCACAGTAAAAATCTTCGGACGGCTCGTTCTCTACGCATCACACATTCACATGCAAGAGACAAAACAATAAAATAAGAAAACAATTCACCAATCACTTCAAACAGGAACAAAAGCTTCACTAAACTGATCTACTCGTCGAGACGAACAAATGGATATAAAGAACGCTAAAAACGGAGCTAGAACGCGTAATCTACGACCGAAACAAGGTACGGGGGCCGTTCGATGGAAAACTAGGCTTCCAGGGACTAAACTGCAGAGAATCTAAGGGCTAAAACGTAATTTTATATAAAAACTCGGGGGCTAAAACACTAAACTAACAGCCGGGGACCTCGGGCGCAAAAACTTAAAAACCTAGGGTCCGAACCGCAAGGAAAAAGGACACCGCTAGCAAGGGTTTCTCTAAGGTGGGGGGGGGGGCGCTCGCAAAATTTAAAAAGGCAAGGGCCTCTTTGCAAAAATGACCGGGTCACAGCTGTGTTGACCGGTACGTTGCCGTTTGACCCGGTGGCGGATTAGATCCGGGCCGCGGGATCGTGATCCGACGGGCGCGGTGACTCGCATGCGCGGGCGGCGGAGACGCCGCCGGCGAGCGGCGACGCGCGGCGAGCTCCGGCGAGCTTCGTCGATCTCGAGCCGGGGGCTTCGGTTTCAAGCGCGGATCACAACGAACGACGCCGACGACAAGCGCGATCGATCAAGGCCATCGAGAGCGGACGCACGGGCGGTGTCGGCGATGCGCGGCGGACGGCATGGCGGCGCCGACTCCGGCGAGCTCGCGCCGACGATTCAAGGCGGGGGAGCGTCCACAAGCCACTCGTGCGGCTTCCTCACCTCCACGCGAAGCTTCGGATCTGCACCACGGCGAAGGAAAGGCAGCGACCGGGGGAATCGAAGCTGGCGGCGGCGGTCTAGGGTTTGAGACGGTGGCGGCGCGAGGTTGTTGCGGATAGGGGGCAAAAACCCTAGGGAGGCGCGGCGGCGGCGGCTAAATAGGCCCAGGGGGCTGCCTGGACGCGCGGGCCCAAGGAAGGGAGGAGGCGCGAGCACGCGACCGGCGCAGAGCCAGGGTGCGGCGCGGGCTCGGCTCGATGCGGACCCAAGGATGGGGATGACGACGCGGCCCCACCTGTCGGCGGCACAAGGAGGAGGGAGGCGTGTGGGCTGCCACGGGCCGCTGAAGGGTTGGTGCTGGGCCGACTTGGGCTACCGAAAGCTGGGCCGCACGCGAGCGATAACGAGCTGGGCCACGGTGCTGACTAAGGCGAGCTGGGCCAGAAGCAAAGAAGTAGAAAGGAGGGAAAAGAAACCCTTTTGCTATTTTCAAAAGAGTTCACAAAACTTGAATTCAAACACAAATTTGAATTCAAACAAATAAAAACAATGCAACAACATGTGTGCAACAATAAACCCCTATAGTCCATTAATTTAATTTAAAAAAATTAAATGCCTATAAAATTAAATAAATCCTTAAAAATCCTTAAACAAGCATTTGTTGCTAAGCAAAATTTTATTAAAACAAAAATTAAAATTTTTGGGTGTTACATGTACCTACGCGTCTCCATCTATCATGCTACCTCATTGACCCTGGCACCACATCTAAGCAACATCCTCTCAAACATATCTTGTCATGAAAGCTTGAAATGTAGAGTCACATACAGAATAATATCTCAAGGACAGGGTACGACTAAAGTAGCTACACACTTGAAGTTCAAAGTAAGAACAAGTGATGATCCTACAATGCTTTTAAGTCTACGATTACAAATGCAATGCATCATGATTTCCAAAGCAGTATGTACTTGAGAAACCCCCAGTGTATACTTCCAGGTGAGAACCAAACATGATATACATGCAAGAGAAGCAAATTGAATTATTTGCTACAGTTGCATAAGTTCCGAATGTAGAAGGTAGGACTTCTAGGATCCAGAGCTCAGGGGGGTGGAGCCCCAGTTAGCTGTTGTAGTTTTGTTTTCCTTTACCCTCTTCTTCTTTCACAAAATGATTTAGAATTTCAGCTTCAACTGTGGTGCTGCTACCAGGATTTCTCTTTCTTTTCGAATCCAATTCATAAGCGACCTCTGCAACCGGACAGGCAGATGTGCACACCATAAGTCAAGCCAGTGACAGTTACGTATCCGACCCCTAATGAGCTCCTCATCTTCTCCTTGAAATCGCTTTCTTTTCCTAACTCCTCTAGAAGTGCTCCGTCTTCTCGTGCTTGATGATCTCCATGTGCTCATGCATGGCTTCTCAACCTGAATAAGTGCAAAGCCATGATTAGACTTCCAAATCATTTGGTAAACCATTGCTTCAGCATTCTGACGAAAGTAATCTATTGCCTTTAGCAACACAATCTCTTCCAGCTGTTCCAGGGTGATGTCTGTATACAAGAAATGTTGCTCCTTGCCGACTATAGCCGCTATTTCAGAACTTCTGTTCGCTCGCAGCATGCCCTCTAAAGAGCCATGGGGAGAAAACGAGATTCCGGCTTTCAGATATGGATAATCTTGGAGAGAAATTTGTTCTTCCGATAGTGAGTTTTTCTGTTTTATGGACACAGGAAGTGATACTTGACAATGCAAATTAAATTGAGTTACTGGTTCTGGCAAAACGTCTGATAATCCTGCCATGTCGAAATTGCTAAAACGCCGAACATCATGCCGTCCATGCTCCTTGCAACAAAATGGGTTTGGCCGAGCCAGCTGAGAGACACATAAGTCAGTGAGTTTGTCCCAATGTTCTTTATGGTAGGAATAAAAAGTCGGGCCCCATGAGAAGTCTTGAGTGTGTAGTTGAATAACTTGGTTAATAATATTTTCAAATTTACACTTGAAATGAGGGGCAAATAACTGGAGGCACTTAATTGTGATCCCAACTATATCTATACTCTCCGAGAGTTGTACGACAAGACTAAAGCAAATATTCCCCTCTGGTGTACCATCATACTGGATAAATGTTAGGCTAATATCTACTCCATGCACTGGATTACGGGTGGGAGTCAACCATAGTTGAAATAAAGGATACTCATTTCCTCGAACAATTTTATGATGTAATTCCTTGCCTGCGAACAGGTTTTTGACAAGGGACTTGACGGGCATGTGACAGCACGGAGTACCACCAAGCTCTATGAATCTCAGAAACTCACTAGCACCATCAGCATACCACTCAAATCTTTGAGCAATGGATCTTCTCAAGTCATTGTCATTGTGTTTAAAAATGGAGAGAGCAAATGACTTGGTAGCATGCATAATACGGTTAGGAAGCGAGGAATTCTTTACCTCCTGTTCCATTTGTTCGTCTTCTAGGATTCTCTGCTTGCATTTGTGCAGTGTGTCATGACACTCATGAGCAGCACGTTTAAGCTTTCTACGCCAACGCAATAACGATGGATCAGTGATCTGCCACTTATTAGATGTCTCAAGAGCAGCCTCCAGCCTGATGTGTGCCATCTCTAGCCTCTCCAAGTTTCTTTCCTCCATTGATTCCCCTTTCTCATATTTTTGAACCAGACCAGATACGATTTGGCCAACTGTCTCCTGGACAATCGCAGTACTGACTAATCCTGCCATTAGAGTTCAAGCGTCTGAAGCATCCCTCCCCTGCTTAGAAAAAGTATGATATAACAGTATGCAAGAAAATTAGAAGATGAACTCTGGATTGTGAGCAAAGATATGATTTAGATTGGTGATTGTAAGAACATACCATCAACTGGATTGGTTGAAAACCTGTGTATAAAGAAATACTATTATGGGTGTTACGATTGAACGAGAATTTGGCCTAAGAGGCAAAGATGTTAAATGCAAAAGGAGGTTGATGGGCCATTAATTTAGATGGGAACTGATGGTGATTAGTGCGGAAGAACTGTTTTTGCTTCTTTGACTTGACAAACATGAGACAGAGTCTGTACGTGGACTAATTCAATTGCCCAACCTGCATAAAGTAGTGAACAACCGTGGTAAAAATCAAATGGTGGGTGGATGTGACATACTGACATTTGACCAAGAATGCTAAGAACAATAAAGCAAATACAACTTGTACACTCACAAAGGAGGAACGAATTCAGCAAAGGCTTGGCCTATGAAGGGCAATTGTTTGTGGCTGAAGCAAACATATATTTCAAATCTGTAATTTGGAAAGACAACATATGATAATATAGATGAGAGATAGATATATGAATTTTGGATAAAAAGAAAAGAGTTAGCTTAGCAGTTGCAGGAACCTTCCTTCGATTGAATAATGGTAAATCATACTGCAAGCAAAGACGATAACTTAAGGAGAAGATAGTGCCATAGTGATGCCCAAGTTAGACAAATATCTCAGTAATCAGCATGGACCAAATTTCATGGCATCTGTGTGTTGTCAATGGTTTACAGTTCCCCTGTTGGCTTGTTCCAATTGCCCATATTTCCATACGTGTTTGATAGTATTTGTGTAGTCAAGGATTGATTGATTCCACAAGCTCCCTGTTCCATTCAACAAGAGAAGTAAAAATATAAAACTCAGCTTCATTATAAATGAAAAAAAATAAAATTATAGTTTGTTACATGGCCAACACCAGTGATACCAAAGACAAAAAAGAAGAAAAAATCGTTTCAGTGGTAGTTAATGAAGTTACATATCAAAGACGAAAATGCTACTTACTCAGTCCATGATTGAACCTAAACACCATCAAAACATCAATACAGAGGCTAAGCATGAAGGTCTGTACTTTCATGCCTCTAAGTTTGATCGCCTTCTCTTTGCAGCTCGATGTGTCTCAGTGCCTGTTTTTTGCACGATGAAGTAGGCAGCGCCATGTCCTGGATTCCAACCCATTCTATAATCGGTCAGATCAGGTTGACAAATGTAATGGTTGATTGCATTTGATAGTACAATCTTATCTATTTCCTGTAGGCTATCGTTTATATGTTCTGTCTTCCCTCCGATTATCTCAACTGAAGTCCTCCCTTGCATGCATTCTTGGGACAGGTGAGGTGAGGCACGAAGCCCACTCCCAGCTTCAGACGTGGCCAGTGACCCACGGGGTTTCTTGCAGGTGCATCAGCTATGCTATGCAGGTTTCTGCACTCAAATGCTGAAACATGGGATTCGATGTGTATCAGAATAACCTGCTCTGGGAACTTGCATGATAATTCTGATGGGACACAGCTAGTAGAGCACCCATCTGGCTTGCAACATAGTGGATCCGGGCGCCAAAACTGTGTGTCGTAGCAACATAAATCTTTTATGCTGAAACATGAAGCAGAGTGTGAATGGGAAATGTCTTGTGGAGGCAGTTGGGTGAGTTCTCCGACTGCAGCATCAGCCACAAGCTTCATCGAAGACGTCAACGACTGCAAGCAGCTTACAGCAGTTCCAACAATGTCCGTGCTAATTTCATCAAGAAGACGCAGGTATGCCCGTCCCCCCAACCCCCGCCCCCCGCCGGGCGGCCGGCCGCCGCCAGCCGGCGCCCCGGCTTCCCAGCGCCGGATCCTCCGCCGCGCCCCCACCACCCAGCAGCCACCACGGCACCAGCCCCCGCCCGGTACGCCCGCGAGAGGAGGACGCCTTCTTCTTGGGCACCCCGCCGCCGCCCCCGCCAGAGGTCGCCCCCACCCCGATGTCATCGATTTCGTGCCGGATTCGCCGGTGCCTGCGCCGGATCCACCGGATCCGCGGCCGTCCCAGGGAGATCCACCGCCTACCTTCGCAGAGGTCGTCAGGCGGAAGCCTTCTGCCCCCCAAGGACCGCGTCGCACCCCCTGTGCCCCGCAACGCCCCCCCGCGGCAGGTGAGCACATTCAAGGTGCAGATCCCCTCCGGAGCTACGGGCGCACGGCATGGATTCGCCGTACGGGGCGTGCGCCTGGGCGGAGCGGTCCTCCTGCGCGTCGCCGGGAGCATTCAAGCCTCTGTACATCCGCCGCGCCGGGACAGACCCCTTTGCAGGAAGAGGGGTGGACGCCGGCCGGGCGCCGCGAGGGCCCGAGGTGTCCGCCCCGTTGGCCAGCTGCGTCGAGGGGCCGGGCGACGCGACCCGTCATCCAGGAGCATTGATGGCCGGCATTCAAGGCGGCCAACCTCGGAGGCTCGCCGTGCCTTTCATCAAGCCACGGAGGGCAGATGCTTCAAATGCCTGGCAAGGGACCACCGCGCCGTCGCCTGCCGTGACCCGGTCCGCTGTCTCCTCTGCTTCCGCTCGGGGCACCGGCAACGGGACTGCCGGACTACTCCTCCGCCCCCGCCACCGCCTCCACCCCCCGCCCCCCACCTCCGCCACCACCGCCGCCGCCGCCTCCAATGGCGATTGGGGACCCCAACACGAGGCCGGACGAGGAGACAATCTTCGTCCCCAACTCCTTCGCTATGGCACGCGACGCGCGAGACTGGGAAGCCTGTGCGCTGGTCCCGTGGGCAATGCACCTGCCCCCGCACTGTGGCGCCCGCGACATCGAGCGCCTGGTCGCCGACGAGCTCCAACTCCAGGCAGGAGACCTCCACGTCACCCTGCATCAGCCCGAGCCGTACCTCCTGCGCTTCACCCACCCCCACCATGCGGCGGCGGCCGAGATCAGGGGCCGTTTCCAAGGGAGGGGCATCGACCTGTGCCTGCGGCGCTGGAGGAGCCTCTCCCATGCGCTCGGCCTCAGGCTGTTCTACAGGGTCAAGCTCTGCCTTGACGGGATCCCACCTCACGCGTGGTCGCCGGACATCATCGAGAGGGTGATCGGCCACCGATGCGCTCTGCAATTCATCGTCACCGATCTTGTCCAGCCGGCCGAAACGCGGCACATCGAGCTTTGGGCGTGGACGCTTGACCCGAGCAACATCCCCAAGAAGGTATGGCTCTGCTTCACTCACCGGCCGATTGACGGGTCCTCGGCTGTCTTTGTCTCCACAGAAGAGCCACCGGACGCCTGGCACCAGGCGGTCCGTTTTGAAGTCTTCATCCACATGCCCACCCTGGAAGACTTCACCGGAGTAAAGCAGGACCTGCAGGCGGCGATCAACAACCCTGCTGCGGTCGCGCCGGTGCGTCGCCGGTTCGACTGGCGCTACGGCCTGGTCGACGGGGCCCCGGTGACCGCGCGCTCGCCTTACCCGGCCGGGCTCCCACGTCCGCCCCGGGGGTGGCCGGACCGCGCCGACACGGGAAGGGCCAGCGGGGCTGGCGGCCGGGAGGTGCGACGGGAGGGGCGCGGCGCCCAGAACCCACGCGGCGACCGCGACGCCCGTGAGGGGCTCTCCCACCGCCACAACGGGCGCCCAAGCATGGACAAGAACGACAGGAGCAGGGGCAACCGTGACAACAACTCACGCCGCCCCGATGGCCGCGATCGTGCGGGTGGACGCACCTCCTGCAAGGGCTTCTTCAACGATCGAGCACGCCGCCGCGACGACGACAACGATGACACCGACAACCACGGCGCCGACAGCGACCGCCGCGGTCTGGGTAACCTCACCGGAGCCTCCTTCTGGGGCTTCGATGAGGAAGGGCCGGTCCGCCGGGAGCGCACACGCTCGCCACCGCGCCGCGACTACACACGCCGCGGCCATGTCCTCGCGCCAACAACCCTCCACACGCAGTTCGCGGACGCGCTGCAGCGAAAGACGCAGGCGGTGGACCCAACGGCGGGCGGGCTCCACTTCATCTCGAGGGCCCATCGCCTACTGGAACGCGCGGGCAACAACACTGCTGGGGATGACGCCTGGTCCGGCATGGTGCCCCTCGCCCGGGCCTTCAACACTCTGCGAGCTAGTCTGCATCAACTTTCGCCGGCGGCCAACGGTCACAACGTCTACAGCTTCTGCTCTACGCCTTCCGTGGAGGAGGTGGCCGCGGCGCTCTCCGACCTCGAGCTCCAGCACCAGCCCTCGGGTGCAGAGGACGCCACACAAACTGCTTTGGCGCCGGGGCGGGTCATGCCGCCAGGGGACGGCGACGTTCTGCAGGGGGTAGACAACCTGTTCACCACCCCCCCTGCGCCCATCCTTCAGCAACCGGCGGCGCGCAAGACCAGACGCCGTCGCACGTTCGACATGGCCAAGGTGCGCCGGAGCGCGCGCCTGGCAGTCAAGCCGTCGATCCCGGCGGTCCAGAAGGCGCAGAGGAACTTGTGCCGCAAGCTCGGCATCGGCAACGACGATCTTCAGCCCCTTGACGACGTCCTCAAGGATTTCGTGGCAATGTTTCAAGGCCCCTTGCCAGAACATGTGGTGGCGGCCTTGACTGCCCTGTTTGGCCTTGACGATGATGGCACTGAAGCCCTGGATGACGCCCTTCTGCACCATGCTGGGCAAGCGCTCCCTGAGCTCCGTCATGACGAAGATGTCGTCTAACTTGGTCGTGCAGCACGCTCCTGCGCCGTTATCTGTTTCCATGTTGTGCCTGTACTGTCACTTAATTCCCTTTAGCGACACTGTGATGCTTTCGCCCTGCTGGCTTCGACCTTCGGGCTTTTCGGATGCTACACCCTGCTGGCTTCGACCTTCGGGTGCACAACTGTTGTCTTGGACACCCCCTGCCCATTGCGTCTCCAAGCAATCCCCGCGACCGCCTCCACTAGTTTTTTATGGCAACAAATAACCTACAGTTGATCTCTTGGAACGTAAGAGGCCTGAATGCACCGGCTCGCTGTCTGGCGGTGCACGAATTGATTGCGGCAACACCATGCAACCTCGTGTGCCTACAGGAAACCAAGCTCCAGACAGTCGATCTCACGTTGGCGAGTTTCCTGGGAGCCTACAAACTGAACCGCTTCGCCTTCAAGCCGGCGACGGGCACCAAAGGCGGCATCCTGCTTCTCTGGAACGACTTGGACATTGATCTGTCCCACGTTCGCGAGGGACGTTTCTCCATCTCGGCGCACGCGACGATACGCTCCTCCTTGACGACATTCTCTGTTACTGCGGTTTACGGCCCAGCGCGACGTATAGATAAACTTGCCTTCCTCGCTCACCTGCGAGGCTTGAAACAGGATGTTGGAGATAGCTGGCTACTCTTGGGGGATTTCAATCTCATCTACAGAGCCCGCGATAAAAACAATTCAAACCTCAATCTCAGACTAATGAGGCTTTTCCGGAGTACGTTACAAACCTGTGAGCTTAAAGAATTGCGATTACAGAACCGGAGGTTCACCTGGAGCAATGAGAGACACCGACCGACGTTAGTTCGCCTTGACCGCTTTTTCTGCAACCAAAATTGGGACTTGTCTTTCGAAGGCTACACACTCCACGCGCTTTCCTCCACCCACTCTGACCACTGCCCCTTACTCTTGACAAATAGTGAGGGGCCACGTCGCGCACGAACGTTCAAATTTGAGAACTTCTGGACCCGCCTGCCCCGCTTTCAGGAAACGGTGGCCGAAGCATGGAACGCGCCAAATAACCACACCGAGCCTTTTCACATCTTAGGCCATAAACTTCACCATACGGCAAAGGCCCTTCAGAGATGGTCCTCCCGGTTGCTGTCTCAGACCCGGCTGAGGCTTCACATGGCCCAGGAGGTCATATTGAGGCTGGATGAAGCGCAAGATTTCCGCCCTCTTTCGGACGCGCGAGGTCGCTCTAAGAGCAAAGCTCAAAAAGCGCATCTTGGGGCGGGCCGGGTGGTGGAGAGAGCTAGAAAGAAACGAGAGCGCGCGTATTTCATGCATCGAGAGAAGGGGACGCCAACACCCGCTTCTTCCATCTGAGGGCAAACGGCAGGCGTCGTAAAAACTACATCCATCGCCTGCGCTCCGGGGCGGGCTGGGTGCTCGACCACAACGACAAGGGAAACATGGTTCAGGATCACTTTGAGCACATCATGACGGACCCGCCGCCGCGTTCCTGCGACTTCAACTGGCCGCTCTTGCAATGGGACTCCCCGGACCTGTCCTCCTTA
Organism: Cenchrus americanus; assembly: GCA_947561735.1. Lineage (NCBI taxonomy): Eukaryota > Viridiplantae > Streptophyta > Magnoliopsida > Poales > Poaceae > Cenchrus > Cenchrus americanus. The sequence goes on from OX387245.1 coordinate 254,210,967, forward strand.
GATAGGCCGTTCTCGGAAGATGAGGTGTGGCAGGCCATTCGCCAGATGCCACATGATAAGGCGCCGGGCCCAGACGGGTTCACTGGTTTATTTTTTCGTAAATGCTGGCAAACGATACGGCACGACATTATAGGCGTCATAAACTCCTTTCATAATCTAAGGTGTCGGGACCTAAACTTGATCAACAAGGCCAATATCATCCTTTTGCCCAAAAAGGAGGGGGCGGAGGTGATCACTGATTTCAGACCGATCAGCCTCATCCATGCGGTGACCAAAATCGTAACAAAAGTCCTTGCGCTACGCCTCCAACCGTTCATGCACCGCCTAATCTCCACCTGCCAAAGCGCCTTCATAAAAAAGAGGAGCATTCACGACAACTACCTTTACGTCCGTAACCTCACGAGAAGGTTTCATCGGACCAAAACCGCGGCGCTCCTTTTCAAGCTAGACATCTCCAAGGCCTTCGACTCGGTGCGTTGGGATTACCTCATTGCCCTGTTGGCTCACAGAGGTTTCCCAACGAGGTGGATCAATTGGATTACGTCGCTTCTCTCCTCCTCCACCTCAACAGTAATGCTCAACGGTGTGCCTTTAACGCCGATTCAGCATGGCAGAGGGCTTCGACAGGGTGACCCCTTGTCCCCCTACTCTTCATCCTTGCTGTCGACCCCCTCAGTCGCCTTCTACAAAAGGCAACCGACATGGGCCTACTCACCAGGTTAAACGGCCGTGCGGCCAGGTTTAGAATCGCGATGTATGCGGATGACGCGGTCATTTTTCTCAAGCCAACGGTGAAGGATGTGTCCAACCTGAAACTTCTCCTAGAAAATTTTGGTCCGGCGACCGGACTACAAACAAACCTTCAAAAAACGTTCGTCACGGCAATCGGTGCTCCAACGTCGATCTCGACGACACCGCTACCGGACTACCGGTGAACCGCGCGCAATTCCCGATCAAATATCTCGGCCTCCCACTTTCATCAAAAAGGCTGCGCAAGGTGGACTTCCAACCGCAGATCGACAAGGCTATGGCAAAATTATCTAAATGGCGCGGCAGGAACCTCACACAGGCAGGTCGGGTCTGCCTCACCAAAGCGGTCCTGTCGTCACAACCGGTTTATCTGCTGACGGTTATTAAGCCGCCAAGGGAGGTCCTCCAAGAGGTGGACAGGATTCGTAGGCGTTTTCTTTGGGCAGGGGACAATGTCATCTCTGGAGGCAAGTGCAAGATAAAGTGGGCAAAGACTACCTCACCCAAGGATTTTGGGGGCTTAGGGGTCCTCGACCTCGATAAATTTGCAACGGCGCTGCGCTTACGCTGGCTCTGGCAGGAGTGGACCTCTACTGACAAGCCGTGGGTGGGTATGGAGACGCCCTGCACCGAAAAAGACAAGGTTCTTTTCTCTCGGTGCACCACCATCTCATTGGGCAACGGGACCAAAGCAGATTTCTGGAGCTCGGCATGGCTGCTCGGCCAGCGCCCGAAGGACTTAGCACCCTCGCTCTACAATTTCACGAGGCGTAAAAAACGGTCAGTGGCGGAGGCCTTGCAAAACAATACGTGGATTCGCGACCTAAACTGCCGGACGGGTTTCACAACGTCCCTGCTTCTGCAGTTCGTGGCCTTTTGGAATCTTCTCGCACCGGTACACCTTAACACAAACCTCGAAGATACCATCTCCTGGACCTTAACTCGCCATGGGGAGTACACTGCGGCGTCCGCCTACAGAGCCCAGTTCGCAGGTCTCACAAAAGCCCCGGCGCTGGCGTCAATTTGGCCGACCTGGGCACCTCCCAAATGCAAGTTTTTTGCGTGGCTTCTTCTGCAGAACAGAGTTTGGACTTCTGATAGGCTGGCAAGGAGAAATTGGGACCACAGCCCGAGTTGCCCGCTCTGCCGTAGGACCATGGAAACGTCGCTCCACATGGTCTGTCAATGCCGTTACACGCGACGGATTTGGGCCACGGCCGCCGCCTGGACCGGCCTGAGACACTTTCATCCGGACGAATGGCCTCAACACGAGTCGGTGCTGCACTGGTGGTCTAGTGTTACTACGCTTCCGGACATACCGCGTAAAGGAGTACGATCCTTCCTAATGCTCGTTCTTTGGGAGATTTGGCTAGAGAGAAACGCTAGGGTGTTCAATCACCGCGAATCCTCCGTCCCTTCAATTCTGGCCAAGATAAAATCCGAGCTCTCGGTTTGGGTAGCCGCAGGGGCCAGGGACCTTGCGTTCTTAACAACCCGCTTGTAAATATATAGCAGTTTTGGCCGTTTTCCACGGCTTGTAAAGTTTCTTCTCTATCAATGAAATTGGCACAGTCCGTGCCCGTTCGTTCAAAAAACAATGTCCGTGCTGTCTGACAGTCGTAGCATCAGTGCGAGAGAAAAGCTTCTCATCGGTGTCTTCCGATCCTCATAGTGAAATTCCAGTGTCGCCTCCACGCCACGGCCTTCCACACACACGGGCCATATGTGAAGCTGCCGGAGTATGTTTCGTTGCATCCCCTTGTACTCTAGAGTTTTGCCTTCAAGAAGTTGCCTGACGATGGGGTTGGAGAACATGCATCGCTGAGGTGAGCATCCGGACTCCAAGTCTTTGAGAAAACGGTTGGCACATCCTGCCCACCACTCGTATCTTGGAACATCTGAGCAGCTTGTGCTGCTGTCTTGGTGAAACCCAGAAAAACAGGAGGATATGAATGATTGACTCATCTCTGCAATCCGTTTACGGATGAAAGAGTGTGGTGCTGCTTGGTCGATCTCAGTGATGTCCACTGTCTGCTGTCTACTGCACCTGTGTAGCAGATCTCCACACTCTTTGAAGGCACGCTTCAACAGCTTCCTGCGACGTAGGAGGGACACATCTGTGATGGGCATCCTTGCAGATCTCTCCAGCGCAAGCTCCAGCTCGGTGTGCGCCACCGCAAGCCTCTCAATGTTGTGCCCCCTGGATGAAATCTTGTCATCATTGTCACCCTTGGTGAACAGGTAGGAGGTGACTTTGTTCATGGTCTCCTGAACAGCGGCTGAAACAACCATGTGCGCCGCCATGAGGGTTGGTTTCCCTCTTGGGAGATCAGATCCCCTGTTCTGTGCTGGAAGCAAACAGAGTGATTTCGATATGTACAGGAAGAGGATTTAGTTCATAGAGAAACCAAAATGTGAGCATGCTACATCGATTCATTGGTGTCTTACCTTGCTTTCACCTTGCAAACAGATAGAGTGTTAGTATCTGTGCACCTACTTGCAAACTGAAGGTTATCAAGGAAGAATGATCAAGGAAGGTGATCAGGGAAGAATGCACATACATTGGTCATACCAACAGTGGTGAAGGTGACGACAAGATTAAGAAAGAGATAGTGATGTCCCAAGACTTCCATTGGAAAATTGTGTACAGGTCTTAAGTGGTTGGTAGGGGTCTGATGGTGACGGGTGTGGAGGAAATGATCCCTACAATAGATATTATTCTTTTGACAGCAGGACACCTTGACCCAGTTTTCAGAATCAAAGACCGAGCTCCACCACACACATTGGCCATTGCATTGATGTCTTGTTGAAGCTTCTTTAACCCCTTCGTATTATTGATTTGGAGGTGCGGAATAAATGTAACTATTAAATGAGGATGACTTGTGGTAAGAAATTATAAAGAAATACCTAAAAAACACAATGCTATCACAAGTAGAAAAGAAAAAAGGTGACTCGCAATTTTGGTCTGGGTTAATGGAAGGTAAGAATCAGTTCTTGAAAGGGGCAGGTTCGTGGCCCAAGACGACACTTAGACTAGATTTTGGGATGACCTCTGGGTTGCTAATCAACTGATGATGAAGAGGTTCCCATCCTTGTATAACATTGTTAGGAAAAAGAGTGTTACAGTGGCTCAAGTTTTAAGTATGGTGCCACTTAACATTTCTTTTAGACGGGCCGTGGTGGGATTTAAGAAAAGTGTCATTAAAAATTAAGATCTTCTTGTGCTATTTAAGAAAAGGAGATGTCCTCGCTAAAGATAATTTGGCTAAGAGGAATTGGAAAGGAGGTACTGAGTGTTGTGTTTGTGGTCAATATGGGACAATTCAACACCTTTTTTAATTGCCTGATTGCTACGCAAGTTTGGGGCACGACCAGTATAACTTTTGAAATTAAAAAACAAGAAGTATAAGTGATATATTTGGGGCATGGATCAAAAGCTTTAGTACTAAACAGAGAAAGCAAGTATTGCTAGGGATCGCGGCAGTGTGTTGGGCTATATGGCTTAGCAGGAATAATTTGGTTTTTCAAAGATCAAAGCTTTGTTCATGCTTGTAAGTGATATTTAAAAGCGCATTCTGGATAAGGAGTTGGTCAATTCTGACCAAGGAGGAAGAGCGGAGGTGCTTGCTGCTTGGTAGTCGTTGTTTGGAGACGACGGGTTGGAAATCTTCAACAAGTTTGGTTGGAATTCATTGAGAAGGATTACTAATTAGCAGTAGCGCTACGCTAGAGTGGGTGGCAGCAAACTTGTTGCATATGTGCTTTGCTTTCGCTATGTCTTTGGCGTTCGGTAAACATGTTGGATTTGTGGTGTGGTGACAGTATAAACACTGCATTTGTACCATTTTGGACCTTGTAGATGTTATAAATGATGGCGCAAAACAACGAGAAGTAAAGTAATCAACCCGCAAGAGAACACAAGATTTAACGTGGAAAACCCCCTCAATGCGAGAGGTAAAAACCACGGGCGGCAGCCAGCAAGCAACTCAGTATGATCGGAGTCCGGTTACAAACGCCAACGGCGACGGCTTACAAGAAGTAGAATGAATCAAACTCCAATGAAAACCCTAACGGTGTTATATGACCTGTACCGTCCATGGAATGCGGTGGCATCCATCCGACGTGCCACATGCGGGCCGTTGACGGTGGCTGCTGGCAACCTAGTGACTCACTACATTTTTCTTGTGTATTTCTTTTTTTTTTGCATATCATGTAATTTGGCCAAAAAAAGAACTATATTTGTCTGGAACACAATGACCATTTCCCAACTTATAGCTGGATTTAATCCAACATCTATAGATCGTATCTCTATATAACGAGGCAACATACATTTTTTCCCTTTAATTAATTATCCACAAATGCAAGATGTATCCAAGATCCATCCTACTGTCGTAATCACAACAACTGACATGTCAACCACCTACCCTGTTTCTAGTTGGTGATACTCTCAATGCAGAGCAGCAGCAGGCAGAGGAGATGCAAAGCAGAACAGGTTGTGGCTTGTGAGGTTAGATGCAAAACAAAACATTTCTAGTTGTGGCTTGTGAGGAGATACAAAACAAAACATCGCCGCACTAATTTTTTTCAGTCTGCACCTTTGTTAACACCAAAATTTGGTAAGGAGTCCGACTTGTGGGCCCAACTCGGTGAGAAATCCGTACGGCGGAAGGAAGGTTTTTTCGGATGCATTCGGCAAAAAAATCCGCGGTCGCCTATCCGCTTCCGTTCGGCAAAAGAATTGTTGAGCTGATTTCGCGGGATTGTATGGTGACGTGGCCCAAGCGTAAAGGACGAATGGATGGATAAGCGATCGAGCTTAGAGATAAATTAGGTATCAAATCCATTCGAGATCGTGCTTGGCGGGGTATAAATATGAACCCCGAATGTATGTAACGGATATACGTAATCATTCTCAATACAAACCGGCTTTACGCCAAACCCTAGAGTCCATTTGTCGTGTCGTCGAGTTCTTCGAGAGGGTTCATCGATCCGTCGACCTCCGTGAGTACCGGCAATCTTGTATCATATCTAGTATCATGCGGTGGATTTAGATCGATGCAAGTAGTCTTGTTACCATGCTTAGTGTCATGCGATAGATTCAAGCTTGGTTCAAGAGGGTTTCTTGTTAGGTCATGAGCCATGCGGTAGGCTAAGATCTAGCTTGAAGCTAGTTATCGGCTCTATTGAATTTTGGCAAGATTCAATAGATTCATTAAGTTACCCCGTGTTGCTTTGAGTTTTTGCTTTATGTTTAAATTCATGTAACACTTTTTGCCCAATCTAGATGGGTTTGGATCGGCTTCATCCTTTTTGATGATCCTTATGCGAGTCGAGTTGGAAACTTTAGTTAATCTGACACGTGGATCACGTGCTTTTCGATAGCCGAAACCGAATCGATCTAGGTTGTCACATGTTGCGGGTTCAAGCTTGCTAAAGTTTGTATAAATCTTGAAAGAACTGGGTATCACGCGGTAGATGCGGGTTTTTGGGTTGTTTTGGAGCTAGTCATCCGGTGGATTAGATTTTCAAATCAATATGATAGATTTATCTTACTTGGTAATGTTCGTTCCTTCTTCATGGATCCCGAATCGGCTCTTCAGCCGTGTTCGGTTATGTTCCTCATGAGTAAAGCACGTGCGTAATTTATTCTTTAAATAATGTATGCTTTTAGCTTTTCATGTTTAGATTGTATCATGCGGTGGGTAGATCTATTTGTGGAAAGTGGCACGATCCCAAGCAAGTTGTATCATGCGGTTGATAGATTTGCTTGGTGTCGTACCCGACGGGTTTTAAAGTATCTAGACATGCGGTAGACTAGTGCTTTGGATCTATGCATGCTTGTTTATTACATATTTATGCTCACGCTTTTACTTCATTTACTATTTAATCACCACGGGGATCGGTCATGGTCTTGCGTACATGCATCTTTGTCCAAACAAAGACCGATCATCGTCATGCTTACGTCATCCATTCGGCTATGTTACTTTTTCCTCTTTAAAGCTCCCGAATGGTTTCAGTTTGCTGGCAGATAGCTTTCTATAGCTATATGTCATCTCATTTGGCTTTATAGCCGTAAATATGGAACTGTCTGGTACCACCCGGCAAGTTCCAAGCTTTGGAATTTAACTACTTTGTCTTTTGTTAATTTTCAGGGAAAATTGACTGGCACGTCTTGTGATCTCTGCACGTGTGAAGCCAGCTTGTTCGGCTTGCTGTGTGCTTGGCGCTAGGTGCACATTTCGCGTCAACAACCTTTATGTTTTGGCCCAACATATGGCTTCAACTTTAGGGCCTGGTTATCTGTTTTGCTTTTGGGTACCACTTTCGAAATTCCTACAAAAGCGAGATACCAAATTGAGAATTTCGAGACGATATCGAGTGGAGTATTTCAGGTCGAGTAAAAGTTACATGGTGCAATTATCGATTGGAGACAGAACAAAATTATGCAACAAAAAAATAACAAGATGCTAAAAATTTCTCTTTAAATTTTCTATATAACTCATGGTACATAAACATAACTACAACGTTGAAACTCATACGTAAAAACTAGAGCTTGTGGCATGTGGCTACAAATTGGCTGCATTTTCCAATTCCCCATATAACTCCCACTTCCCAGCATATATTATTAGTCAGGAAAAAAAAGAAAACAGCACTACATATACAGAGCACAGAAAAATGGTAACTGAGAACAGCTGATGTGCTACATTTCAGTAAGTTCCCAATGTTGAACATACTACTTCAAAGTTGTAAGACCAACACTACAGCCTTCAAGCAATCGATTTGATTATCTTGCCCCTGTATCTGACAGATCGTATTCAGTTCTCAATAGTAGCTCCAATATATTTCTTATGTGACCATGCTAGATCATTCCATTATTTAGAATTTTATATTTGCAGTGCCGGTAGGGGTGGCATAAAAGCTCGAGGCTCGAGATCGTTCATAGGTTTGGCTCAGTTCAGCTCGGTTCGAAGTTCAAACGAGACGAGCCGAGGCTCAATTTCAACTCGTTTTCTTAACAAGCCCAGCTCGTGAACTGATCGTGATATGTGCAATTAGCTCGCTCGATAAAGATGAAAATACTAAAATTATTATTATTACTATTTGGTTAAAATAATTTTATTATGCAACTTGTAAGTCAACTCTGATATTAATTGTCTATTTGAGCTCTCAAAATATCTATATTATCCTATTTTATTACTTATGTTACATACTTTCGTCACACCCGATTTTCCGTAGAAAACCGAATGCATCTCGATGTGTGCCAGGATCACAATTTCACACATATGATAGACTCATGAGTGTAATATCACAAGACATTGCTCAAAACGTACATAAAAGGTTTATTAACTTTTATTACACTCACGAAGGTAGACACAAATGTCTTTACACGAACAACGATAACTATGAAGACGCGACTCCATCTTCATCTTCCACGAGCTTCGATCGGTTGATCGCATTTTCGAACTCCTCGTAGTCGGTGAAGTACTCCACTACGGGGTTCTTCTCTCGAACAGCGTAAGCAAGGATGAGTACACTTATGGTTGGTACTCGGCAAGGCCACGAGGAATAACCGGAGAACAATATTAATCAATCTTTAAGTTCAACTAATCATGTGAGGGTCCGAGGCCGCTCTTGACCGTGAGCACGGGCCGATCGATCGGTTTTACACTCTGCGGAGGTTGCACACTTTCCCCACGGTTCGCGTAAAAGTTCGAAGAACTTTGAACCCAACCACGCATGTGCCGATCGAGCACAATACCACACTTCCGAGGTGTGATTGCATAGGGACGCTACGAAGCCTTTACAAAGATATGAAAAAGCATCAACAACCCACGACGATTCTGCTCGGGGCGGACCATAACCCTCCCTAGTGGTCGGCACCTTAGCAAAAGCTACTACCCCAAAAGAACCGGGCCATATCCCCGCAACCCGGAGCCCCCCGTGTTCTTTTCGGATAAGGTCGTCAATACAATCACACACCTAATTAAGCGGCTAAGCCGAGCCATATGGATTGTGGTTGCCTCGTTTTCCTAGGTGGTTCTCCATGTTCCGATTAATTTATAGTGTTCTTGATTAAAGCATAGGTAGAAGGGTGGTTAGGGTCACTTGCCTTTCTCCAACAATAAGCTACTCTCCTTTCTTCGCAAAGCTCGCTCTTGTTCTTCCTCGAACGGCGTGTTGGCTACGATCATGAAAGAAAACATACAATAAATAAAACAATACATCAAACATTACCAAAAGACTAAAACAAGCTTTTAGAAATGACGGGCTCGGAGGAACGATCGCGTGGACACCAAGAACGCGTAAAACGGAGCTAGGATGAAAAAGATATGGTCGAAACAAGATTTAGGGACTAAATTGTGAAATATCCGGAAGTTTAGGGGATTTCGCAAGATTCCGGGGACCTAAACATAATTATGTGTGAAACTAGGAGGTCTAACATGTAAAAGGTCAAAGGGTAGGCTATTAAACAGAAAACCTAAGAGATCGGGGGCCTAGACATAAAAATCACAATCGGATTGTAAGAGTTCTAATATGTGGAAGGGCCGGCTTGTAATATTAGAAACTGCAAGGTCTTTTGCGCAAACTGGCGGCGGAGGACTTGGGTTGACCGGTACAAAGAACTTTGACCCGGGGAGTGCGGGCTGATCTGAGCCGTTGGCTCAAGATCAGACGGCCGGCGGCGGCGGGCCGGCGGCCGGCGCGGCGGGGAAGCGGCCGGCGCGGTGGCGCCGGCGGCGGCGGCGGCGGAGCTCGCCGGAAAAGGATGAACCGGAGCTCCCGGGCACGATTTTGAGAACGTCTAGGCTCAACGTGAAGAGGAGAAGAAGGGGAACTCAGCGGGGAACTTGAACAGGAGGGAGCCGCGCCGTAGGAGGAGATCGGCGGCGAGGGGCGGTGGTGGCGGCGGTGCTCGCGCGCGCGGCGCGCGTGGAGAGCGGGAGAGAGGAAGGGAGGGGTGCGGGAGATGCGGGGAGCTCGAGGGGGCACTTTATAGGTGAAGAGGGGGAGGGGGAGGGGGCACGGCCGAGGCGGTGGGCGGCGGCGTTCGGTGGCCGCCATTGATGGCGGTGCGGTGGCGGCGGGTAGGGGAAGGGGAAGGGGCCGGGGAGGTGGTGGGTGAGTGGGGGCGGCGCCTTGATGGCGTAGTGGAGGAAGCGGACGGGCGCGGGGCGACGGGGAGGCGGCGGGCGGTGCGGGGAGGGCGGCGGCCGGCGCGGGGAAGGGAGGGCGGCGGCGGGGAGGTTGAAGATGCCGGATGTGTGGGCCCCACACGTCGGCGAGTGAGAGAGGGAGAGAGGGAGGCCGGGCCGCGTGGGCGGAGCCGGGACCGCGCGGTGATGGGCGGAGAACCGGGCCGCGGCGGGGGGAAAATAAGAATAGGAAAAAGAAAGATGGGAGGTGGGTGGGCCGGAAAGAGGGAGAGGGTAGGGAGTTTGTTTTGTTTTTTTCTCTTTTTTTTTCAAATCCTTTTTCAAACCAATATTTTCAACACTTTTAAATTCAAACTTTCATTCTTTTTTTTTAATTCAAACTTTTACACAAATTTTCACAATTATTTTTAAGGACTTTTTCACAAAGTTTTTTAAGACTTTTAGAATCACACCACAAAAAAAACTCATGCATTTCAACATGATGCACAAACACTTGTTTGATTCTAATTATGAAATGATGTTTAATTTAATTAAAGGCAGATTTATTTATTCAAATTTATTAAATCCTTAGGAAATAAAACTAAACCATGTTGCTAACAATATTTTATTGTGATGGAATTTTCGGGTGTTACAAATCCTACCCCTTAAAAAGAATCTCGTCCCGAGATTCCGAGGGATCGGAAAACAAGAGGAGGGGATACAAGACGTCTTGAAAGATGATGGTTTACTACCACGAGCTTATTCACTTCTCCTTCTTCTTCGGGCTTGTAGAGGCAAACTCAATCCTATCTCCTTGCGGTGTAGTTAAGAGCACCGACTTCTTGGCACATAAAATGATTCCATCATGCTTGCTTAACCAATCCATACCAAGGATCACATCTATCCCACTTGATGTTAGGATCACTAAGTCTCCTTCAAAATCTATCTCTCCGATCTTAAGATTGACCCGTGGGCATACATAGGTGGATTTCATTTCACCGTTTGGGGAACTAATTAGCAAATGTGTCTTCATGGAGCTCCTGGGTACATCATGCTTTGTCACGAATCGTTCAGTAATAAATGAATGCGATGCCCGGAATCAAATAAAGCTGTTGCGGGTACGAGTTGATAAGGAACGTACCAAGCACAACATCCTTGGCCTCTTGATCTTCTTCGGACTGTCACATGGTTCACCCTACCATGCATATAGTTCGTTGGCCTCTCGTTATCTCTCCGAGGTGTCCGCATATTGCGGCGAGGGCAAATGCGGCATAGTGTCCCAATTCTCCGCAGTTGAAGCATCCACTGGGTTGAACCGGGAGTAGTGTTCCTTCATTGGCGCACCCGAGCGATTCGATGAGGATTTGGAGCCCGTGGTGTCATTGGGTTGGATTCTTCGGGTTCATCAAACGAACGATACTGCCGACTCGTCCATGATTTTCGCCTTGTGTGCTAGAACGAAACAAAGAGTCTTGTGATGAGTTGTAACGAGGGCGGGTGTTCTTGCTAGATTGTCCCCGAGATTGAAACTTGCGCTTCGTTCACGAAGTTCCTTGCGTTTATTCTCCAAGCCTATAGCCTTATTGAGTAACATGCGAAAGTTAAGAAATGTGTGGCTCGCAACCGATAGTTAAGTGGCCCTATCAAACCATCGAGAAAACGTTCTTGTCTCTTTGCATTCGTGTTGACTTCATCCGGTGCATAGCGGGACAAATGAGTAAACCGATCCGGATACTCACTAAGCGTCATGTTGCCTTGCTTTAGAGCTAAAAATTCCTTCTTCTTCGGTTTCTTCACACCGGGCGGGATGTGATGTGTACGGAAACTCTCCTGGAACTCCTGCCAAGTAATGGTGTCGGCAGCAGCATGCGCGACGGTGTAAGCATCCCACCAATCAGACGCTGCACCTTCCAGACGTCTTGAGGCATACAAAACCTTCTCACGATCATTACATTGGGTGATATTCAGCATCTTGTTGATGGTCTTGAGCCAATCATCGGCATCGAGGGGATCTACAGAATGAGAGTAAGTGGGCGGGTTGTGGCTCATGAATTCTCTATGTTTGTTCACTGGTGGTGGAGGTGGTGGGGGTCCTTGTGGTGGTGGCTGGTTCTGCTGTGCCTGTAGATTCTGGACAGTGGCGGTGAGGTTCTGAATTAATTGCATCTGTTCCGTAAAGAACTGCTGCATCGTGGGATCCATTGCTAATTCTTGAGGGAACTTGATTCAACGGCCTGACGAACGGAATATCTTGTCCAGCTCCTGACCTGGTGTTTACCATTTGATTGTGAGGGAAAGAAATTTCCGATAAGAAGTTGAATTAATAAAGGTGAATCGAGAGAAAAGGGGCTAAGATTCAAATTTTAACTTTAATTATTTTATTGATGTATTTGTGGCCATCACTCGACAAAAACATCCCAATCATGTCAAAGATCCAAATCATGCATGTTTACAATCAACAAGCATTTACATCGCACGTCCTCACAAGAACGGCTCTATCGAAACGAAACTTGACAAAAGGGGTAGGCATCCTAAGAAGCTATCCTAGAAAACACGGGTGGTAGTTCAAGGTGGAAGAACAAAAATCAGATTCAGTGTAGAAGAAAACAAAAGATTTGATTTTGTTAGAGGATAAAGAATAAAATATATATTTTTAAGCGTAAATAAGATATTTTGAATGCTTTGAAAGGCTTTCTAGAAAGAGAGTCCTTAATATCGACCATTTTCTATCCGAGGCCGCGTCCTACGATCGGCAATGCTCGATACCACTGTCACACCCGATTTTCCGTAGAAAACCGAATGCATCTCATATGTGTGCCAAGATCACAATTTCACACATATGATAGATTCATGAGTGTAATATCACAAGACATTGCTCAAAACGTACGTAAAAGGTTTATTAACTCTTATTACACTCACGAAGGTAGACACAAATGTCTTTACACGAACAACGATAACTATGAAGACGCGACTCCATCTTCATCTTCCACGAGCTTCTAACCGGTTGATCGCATCCTCGGAACTCCTCGTAGTCGGTGAAGTACTCCACTCCCGGGGTTCTTCTGCGAACGGCGTAAGCAAGGATGAGTACACTTATGGTTGGTACTCGGCAAGGCCACAAGAATAACCGGAGAACAATATTAATCCATCTTTAAGTTCAATTAATCATGTGAGGGTCCGGGCCGCTCTTGACCGTGAGCAAAGCCGATCGATCGGCTTTACACTCGCGAGAGGTTGCACACTTTCCCCACGGTTGCGTAAAAGTTCCGAAGAACTTTGAACCCAACCACGCATGTGCGATCGGAGCACAATACCACACTTCCGAGGTATGATTGCATAGGGACGCTACGAAGCCTTTACAAAGATATGAAAAAGCATCAACAACCCACGACGATTCTGACTCGGGGCGGACCATAACCCTCCCTAGTGGTCGGCACCTTAGCAAAGGTCGCTACCCCAAAAGAACCGGGCTATACCCCCGCAACCCGGAGCCCCCCGTGTTCCTTTCGGATAAGGTCGTCAATACAATCACACACCTAATTAATTGGCTAAGCCGAGCCATATGGACTGTGGTTGCACCGTTTTCCGGGTGGTTCTCCATGTTCCGATTAATTTATAGTGTTCTTGATTAAAGCATAGGTAGAAGGGTGGTTAGGGTCACTTGCCTTTCTCAACAATAAGCTACTGCGCTTTACCGCAAAGCTCGCTATTGTTCTTCCTCGAACGGCGCATTGGCTACGATCATGCAAGAAAACATACAATAAATAAAACAATACATCAAACATTACCAAAAGACTAAAACAAGCTTTTAGAAATGACGGGCTCGGAGAGACGATCGTGTGGACACCAAGAACGCGTAAAACGAGCTAGGATGAAAAAGATATGGCTGAAACAAGATTCAGGGACTAAATTGTGAATATCTGGAAGTTTACGGGGGGTTTCTGCAAGATTTCAGGGACCTAAACATAATTATGTGTGAAACTAGGAGGTCTAACATGTAAAAGGTCAAAGGGTAGGCTATTAAACAGAAAACCTAAGAGATCAGGGGCCTAGACATAAAAATCAGGACTGAATTGTAAGAGTTCTAATATGTGGAAGGGCCGGCTTGTAATATTAGAAACTGCAAGGTCTTTTGCGCAAAATGGCGGCGGAGGACTTGGGTTGACCGGTACAAAGAACTTTGACCTGGGGAGTGCGGGCTGATCTGAGCCGTTGGCTCAAGATCGGACGGCCGGCGGCGCGGCGAGCGGCGGCGCGCGCGGCGGGAGCGGGCCGGCGCGGTGGCGCCGGCGGCGGCGGTGGCGGAGCTCGCCGGAGAAGGATGAACCGGAGCTCCCGGCACGATTTTGAGAACGGTTAGGCTCAACGTGAAGAGGAGAAGAAGGGGAACTCACCGGGGGAACTTGAACAGGTTGGGAGGCCGCGCCGTAGGAGGAGATCGGCGGCGAGGGGGCGGCGGTGCTCCGCGGCGGCGGCGCGCGTGGAGAGCGGAGAGAGGAAGGGAGCGGTGCGGGAGATGCGGGAGCTCGAGGGGGCGCTTTATAGGTGAAGAGGGGAGGGGAGGGGGCACGGCCGAGGCGGTGGGCGGCGGCGTTCGGTGGCCGCCATTTAGGGGAGGGGAGGAGGCGGACGGGCGCGGGGGCCGGGGAGGCGGGGGGGCGGTGCGGGGAGGCGGCGGCGGCCGCGCCGGGAAGGGGAAGGGAGGGCGGCGGCCGGAGGTTGAAGATGCCTGACGTGTGGGCCCCACACGTCGGCCGAGTGAGAGAGGGAGAGAGGAGGCCGGGCCGCGGGGGCGAGAGGCCGGGCCGCGCGGTGATGGGCCGGAGAACTGGGCCGCGGCGGGGAAAAATAAGAATAGGAAAAAGAAAGAGGGGAGGTGGGCTGGGCCGGAAAGAGGGAGAGGGTAGGGAGTTTGTTTTGTTTTTTCTCTTTTTTTTCAAATCCTTTTTCAAACCAATATTTTCAACACTTTTAAATTCAAACTTTTATTCTTTTTTTTTAATTCGATCTTTTACACCAATTTTCACAATTATTTTTAAGGACTTTTTCACAAATTTTTTTAAGACTTTTAGAATCACACCACAATCAAAACTCATGCATTTCAACATGATGCACAAACACTTGTTTGATTCTAATTATTAAATGATGTTTAATTTAATTAAAGGCAAATTTTTTTATTCAAATTTATTAAATCCTTAGGAAATAAAACTAAACCATGTTGCTAACAATATTTTATTGTGATGGAATTTTCGGGTGTTACACTTTCATAATATAATAATAAATTATACTTCTAAATTTCGTTAGCATACCTAAACTATCATATATTGATTAATATTATTTTTATCATAACATTAACGCACATTGTGCCGGTTCTACAAACTGACTTTCCATTTCTTTATGAATCCAATCCAAGACCACGTCTCACAGCCAGGTGCATGTCCAACCCATAATTGAGGAAGCGAGCTACCATACGATTCCGATCCCTATGTTCCTAAACATGTTGTTGCTCCAGCTTTCTTTTTCGGGTGCGATTAGTTGTCACCGTGGTGAGAAATTAGTAAATCATCACAGAAGGGGTGTGTGGATGTGGGTGGGTTGCTTAGGTGGGTGGACTATCTGCCAACAAATAAAAGTGCTAATGTCACCTTTGCAAACAAGTTGTTTGAAATTTAAAAAAATGTATAAATCATAAACTGAGTATCAAAATTAAATTCTGATTGCACCATTGAATTTCTTACAATAGAAACTTCGAACCAGACCCCACTTGACTATATTTTGATAAAATTTTTATTTGTATTTTTAGTTAAGGTTATATATTTTATTGTCGCCAAAACAAACAAATGAAGTACCAAAAACAAGCGAGAACTATCTGTCTGAAAAGTCCTATTCTAGCATAGTAAATCAGAAGAAGGGGAAGGGTCAGAACAAGTTATTATTGTAGACAGAACAAGTTGTTAGTATAGCCAGAACAGGATATTACTGTGCTAGAATAACTTATTATTATAGCCCGAACAAGTTACTATGTTATCTCGAACAAAAAAATAAAGTGTCAAAACAAATGCGAACAACCGTCAGAACAAGGTCATATTATAGCCAGAATAAGTTTATATTTCATCTCAAATAAAAACAAATATAGTGTCATAGCAAATAAGAACAAGTTATTATCACAAGATTTCAGGTGACCGGTAAACAGTTATGGTAACAGTCTTGGTTGAATGCCCGTTACAAAGACGCGTTATCAGCCCGTTACCTTTGTTCACTTATTTGTAACACTTGATCGGTAACGGACGCAATGGCCGTTACCAATAGCAGTTGGCGCCCGTTACCCATGAGTGTTTTTCACGTAGTGTTAGAGCACGCAAAGAGCTTAGCTCGCTCATCACGCGAGACGACTTCCTCTCTCACGCATGGGTTCCAAGGTACTGTGCTGAGCTACTGTGATGGCTCTTTTAATGTAGCTATAAGCTAACTTGTCTCCAACCGTTAGAGAGAAGGCAAGCTCATTAACCTCCACAAGACCATCATTAGATGTATCTTGTAGATGATAGTTAGCTGGAATCCTGCATCTTGTCATAATAAAACTCGGCGCAATATTCTTTCACTTTCACGAGCAAGTCAGCGGTGACTGAGTCATATATAGTAGCAGATCTATGTGCATCGTTGGTCTAAAATATGTTCAGTTGTATACGGGGACGAAGCCAGGAATTTTACATTGGAGGGGCCAAGTTCGAAATTTTGCTTCAGTCACATAGTTACAGTCACATTCTTTCACAACTACATGTGTTAACATACTTCATATACATCTTTGTATTTCATTTAGGACAAAATAAAAGGTCTTATGAAGCTATAAAGCATGGCTACATGAATAATTTTCATATAAGATGCAGGGGGTTTAGAAAATTTTTTATTCATAGGGGGGGCCATGGCCCCCGCTGGCCCCTAGCTGTCTCCGTCCCTGTGTATAGAGAATTTCTTCATGGGAACGCAAAAGCAAGATGAGTTTCTTGTTGCGGGAATTAGAAAGTGTGTGATATTTGTAAGAGGACAAATACCAATATGATATTTAGTACATATGCTATCATCATTATTTATCAACCACCAGCCTTGAGTAACTTTTGCTGCCGCATATAATTCGTGTTCATCCTTTTGCATTTAAGATTGCAACGTGATTTTATGAAGCCTATATGTATCATCAATTTGAAACAATTAGTGTCTGGCAATGCCTCAGACATGTGTAAATTCTATATGTTAATATGTAAGATACTTACTAATTTTTTTCGCAGTAATAACGTCAGTACGTATATAAGTATATTAGATCTGCATTTGAATTATATTATGGAATCAAGGTTCTTTCTAGTGTTTTTGTACCTGGAACTTATTTCTTAACTCAGGAAGAAAGTGCCATCTAAACTCAATCGAGCACTATATACTTTGAGTTCCATGACAAACATACTGAGCTCATAGTTGGATGGATCAATCCACCGATAGCATTATGTCTTCAGGAATCACATACGCATGCATTATGTTTTTTTAGATTACACATTACAACGCAGACACTCACAACACGTATGCACACTCACCCCTATGAACACACGTACGCAACCCTATCCCTATGAGCACCTCCGAAGGATTGAGCACCCGACAGATCTGGAGATACCCGAAGTCAACATTGGCACCTCGTCGTCGACGGGAATGCCGCTTATCACTTAACGCATAACGCTGTTAAATCCTGAGAAAATACCAAGAAAAGGTGCGAGCATTAGGATTTGAACCCTGGTGGGTAGCGTCCCACTGGACCACACAATAATGTTAGAAATTTGTATTGCTATGTGCACAATCTTTGCCATGTGCCCACTCAATGTCTACTCTTGACTCATTCAACCTAGATTGGCAACAAACCCTTTAATATTCATTCAGTAGATCTGAAGGTACTTCAACTCCTGAAGTCAACTCCGAACATGTGGCAAGATACCGTTCGTGAAGTCCCAACTTTCTAATAATCTGTAGCATATACAATAGGTCTCATACGTAGGTTATTCCATTGGGTTGGCGCCTATAAATAGTTCCAAATAGCCCATATACAATCGCCGATTGAGCTGCCTCCCTACTTACACACTGCATTGTAGCATCTAATCTTCCATTCTTCTCCTTGCTATCTTCTCCTCATCACAAGCTTGGCAGTTCACTCGTACCATGGCGTCCACTGCTGCCACTATCAAGGGGGCCTTGGTCATTGGCGTATGCTTGCTGCTCCACTTTTCGATGGGGCAGCAGCCAGAGCCTGCACCGGCACCACCATCGCCACCGGTGTTAGATTGTGGAGACTACTGCTTCTCGAATTGCAGTCCGAGGTGCCAAGCCCAATCCGCCGCTGAGCACGGCAGTTGCAATACCACGCTCGAGTTCTATGACGATTGCTTTAAGGACTGCACTAGTGAATGCAAGGGCAACTCCTACGCCCGTGGCTCTAGCTCCTGCACAATGGGTTCCTGCTCTGCTAAGGACTGCGGCAACCCCTGTGCCCGTTCATGCTGCGAATCCTGCACTAACACTGCTCCATATCTGTACTCGAAATGCATGTCGTCCCGTGGCATGGGCATGATCTCCTGTATGCCCCCCTGTATGAACGAATGCACCGACAACTGCATGAAGACGAAGGGATGAGTTCAACCTGCTCCATAAGCTGCATGCCGCCACGTGCTACATGCGTGAACTTAATTGAGGCTCTATCCATATATGTGATCGTCCGGCGGCTGGAATACTCAATCCGTATGTGCAATTTGTGTTTCCCGGCGTGCAATTGTGTTTCTGTTGAGTTAATTAATCTAGTGCGAGTCCAATAATATATCTTGGTTTACATTTGTAGGTATGTGAGTGTCCAGTCTGAATGTTATTGTTGAAATACACGTTGTCATTGTCCAGTTGTACTGTTGTAAACTCTTGCTATATAACAAGCATTGTGTGATAACTGCAGTGTTAAAAGAAAGTTTCTTGTGCGTAGTACTTCCAAACGATCGATCAGTGAGTCCTGGACTCCTGGTGTTTCTGTGATTCGTCTTTGGTCTGGATTAATAAGATTGTTTCATATTACGCCTTTACAGTGATGAGTGATATTTGCTGGTGAGAACTGTCCATATACTAGCTAGGACTGTATATTACGTCATTGTTTGAAAACTTTAATCCTCTGTACTTTTTGCATCCTTAAATATAAGGCATCCAAGAGCAACTCCAACCAAGCCCTCAACTGAACCCTCACCTCATCTTTGAGGGTCAAAACGCAAAAAAAAAGCACTCCAACCGGCCTCCCATCCGCCCCTTGACGGATGAGGGTGCCTCATTTTGCCCGGCAAGTCCTCTCTCGAACTCTCATCCGGCGACAGCGCCAACGGCCGGCCTCCCGCGCCTCAACAGAAGTTTCCCAGCGGCAGGTATGTCGATTTCTCATCTCCGGTTGTCATGCCATCTAGGGGTGGGCTGGAGAAATTGTACCTACAGATCCGATTTTACATCTCATGCTTATGATATAATAATTCTAATAACACTTATTGTAAATATAGTTCTTTTGGTTAAAAAATAAATCTAAGAGCATCTCCAAGATCTAGGCTAGAAAACAGCTAAAATAGAGGTTTAGCCTGGTATGAAAAATAAATTTCCTCCTAAAAGTGCGGGGTTAAACCAACAGATCATGTAAAACAGTTTTCGTCCCTACCGTAGGCTAATTTTAACCTCCATAGAGCAACTCCAATGGATCTTCTAAATTGTATTCCATCGGTAAAAAATAAAAAAGTCACGTTTTCACCATTCCAACAGACGCAGAATCGTAATCCTCCCTCTCCATCCTCCCCCGGCGGCTCGCGACCTTTGGCGAGGCCATTCGCCTCGCAATCCTATCGATTCCCGTGCCAATCGAGCCAGCGGTATTGCGTTCACCTTGGCTAGAGAAACCAAAAGACGCAGAGAGAGGAAGTAAGGACAGAGAAAGAAGGGTAGCACTCTGCTCGGCGTCGAGGAGAAGCTCGACCACTTGTTGGTAACACCAACCGGGACTAAAGGGGGGCCTTTTGTCTCTCATCATTAGTCCTGGTTGGACATGAGAGACCTATTCGTGACACCCTAAAAATTCCATCACTAAAATCAACTAGCAACTTAAATTAGTCTTAAGGATTAAAGAATTTAAATTGCCATTAAAATTGAGCTCTAAAATATTAAACATAATTTAATAAACATAGAGACAACAAGTGATTGTGCATCATCAATTGGTTTGCGTGGTTTTTGGTTGCTTGTGTGGTTTCTACAAAGTTTATAAATTTTTGAGAAAAGTTTGAAAGAGTTTGATTTGAATTTGAAAAGAAATGTGGTTTTAAAAAGAAGTTTGAAAAAGAAAAAAAGAGAAACCGTGCCCTGCCCCCTTTCGGCCCAGCCAGGCCTGCCAGCCCACCTAACCCACCCCGCACCGGCCCGCGTCCCCTTTCTTTTTCTTTTTCTTTTCTTTCGCCGCCGACACACGGGTCCCACCCGTCGGGCTCTCCCTCCTCCCTTCCTTTTCTTCTCCCCCCCCGCCTCGCCGGCCCGCCGCTGCAGCCGCGCGGATCCCCGCCGCGCCCCGCCTTCTCCCTTTCCTTTCCCTACTCCTCGGGCTTGCCAATTAAGGCATTTAACCGCCCGGGCACAATTGGGGCCGTTTCCCCTTTCCTTGCACGGAGCCGTGATGGCCGCGACCATCAAAGGCGGGCGCCGCAGCTCGGAGCCCGCCCGCCTCCCTTCACCTCCCTCCCCGCGCTCCTATTTAAGCACGCACTTGATCGCCCGCGCCTCCCTTTGCCTTCCCAAGCACACCCACTCGCTTGCTCGAGCCCAATTCCCCGAAGACCGCCGCCTCGGATTTCCGTCGCCGCCGTGCAAACGTCGCCGTCGGTGAATGACCCCCCTCCGCCGCCCTTCTCACTTTCTCTTTGGATTCACCAAGGGCTCATCAAGCTCAATTGGCTGCGGGTTCCCGTCCTCGGAGCCCGTGGGTGCCGCGCCTCGTCCACGCCGAGCGCCGCCCGTCCCGCCGCCGTTGCCAAGCCCCCGCCGCCGTTGAATCCTCTTCACCATCGAGCTCGCCCGCTTCACCTTTGAACTATGAGCATTAATCCCCGCCCGTTTTCCCTTCTCTTCGTGCACGAGCAGCGTCGCCGCGAGCTCACCGGAGTGGCCGCTCCGCCCCCGTCCGTGCCGGCCGCCGGTGAGGCACAATAGCCCCCGAAACCCCATGAACACGTGCGCAAGCGTCCCCGCATCATTTTGCACCAACCCGTGGTCGTAGAGGTGGCCGGGAACGCCGTCCGGGGCCAACGCCGGCGAGCTCCCACCGCGCGCCGCCGCTATCCGGTGACGTCGCCGCCGCCCATCGCTTGCGTGCGTCCGGGCCGTTCGATCTCGCGCGGATGGCCGGGATCTCGTACCCCTTCGTTTTAAACGGCCGGTCCACCGTGGACCCGTGCACCGGCGCACGGTGCGGTCCACGGCGCACGCTCGCGCCGTAGCCGTTGGATCCGAGATCCACGGAGCTGATCTTGTTATTTTGATTAAGAGCCCCCGAGCTTTTACGTTTTGCAAGCCGGTCCTCCCACCTATAGGTTTTCTTATGATTTGGTCCCGATTTTTATGTTTTAGCCCCCGGCCGGCCTAGATTCCTTTAAATAGAGGTCCTTTTCATCCTTTTAGCATATAAACCCCTCCGATTTATTTTATAATTCTGTTTTAGCCCTGATTTTATTTATAAAAAGCCCTATAAACTTAGTTTTCTTGCGGATAGGTCCCCGTAACTTGTTTTAATCATATCTTTCTCATTTTAACTCCATTTTTTAGCGTTCTATATACCGAAATGATCGTCTCGACGAGTAGACTCTTTTGAACAGCAAATTTACCAGTTTTGTTCTTGTGTGGTGTACTTGTTTATTTATTATTTGTTGTTCATGTTTGACTCGTAGATATCGTGCCTATTTCGTCCGAGCTCCCCGTCGGAGGTGATCGGGGAAGAGCCTCGTTTTCGAGGAAGATTTCACCCCGTTTGTAGAGGAAGGCAAGTTGTTTCCCCCCCGCATTATCTTTTTGAACCTATGTCACCGCATGTTAAACAAAGTTTACTATTCCGTTGCTATGCATAAACCCGATGGGCAAACACCTAGTTAAGGACTTGACTAGACATTTTACCTCATTACCTTGATCAACCCCGTTTAACAAATGCTTGGGGTAGATAAATGCTTAGTTTGCTTTACATGAGTTTGGTTATGCTTTGTTTATGTTATACATCTCGGTTTCATATATATAATGTGCTTTGTGCTTAAAACAAGATAACTTGATTTATAATCGGAACATGGAGAACCACCCAAGACAACAAGATAACCACAGTCCATATGGCTCGGCTTAGCCAAATAATTAGGAGAGTGGGTTAGGCGATAGCTCTTTTCCGAGAGGGGCACGGGGGCTCGGGGTTGCGGGGGTATAGCCCGGTTCTTTTGGGGTAGCACCTTGGCTAAGGTGCCGACAACTAGAGAGGGTTATGGTCCGCCCCGGGTCAGAATTGTTGCGAGCCGTTGGTTTCTCTTCTTTCCTTTGTAAAGGCTTCGTAGTGGACCCCTAGCCACTCACCTTGAAAGTGTTTAAGGGCTAGCTAACCCGGGCAAGATGGGGAACACGAACCGTGGGTAAAGTGTACAACCTCGCGAGTGTAAAGGCGATCGATCGGCCGTGCTCACGGTCATGAGCGGCTTGGACCCTCACATGATTAATAAACTTGAAGATTAATGCAAATCTTGGGTTTGTGGTTTGGTTTGAGGTTTCTTTTAATGATAAGTGGTTTGTTATATACTTACACCTAGTAATTAGGTGCTTGCTAATAAATCTTGATCAACTTATAAAATGCTTACCGCCGTGAACCATAGCATATCCTTGATAGCCTTGCATTGTTTCCCCCACTTGCCGAGCACCAACCATAAGTGTGCTCACCCTTGCTTACCGCCTGTTCGGAGGAGAACGTCGGAGGCGAGGACGAGTACCGGAGTGACTACGAAGAGTTCTAGGGCATGCGGATCCCCCGGTCATCACGCCCGTGGAAGTCAAAGTTGGAGCTGCTCGTCGCTTAGTTATCGTTGTGTTCGGACCTTCGAGTCCACCTCTCGGATGTAATAATGAATATCGTACTAGTTTAACTCTTGAACGATTTATTACCGCAATGGTATTACACTCGTTTTGTCTATCATGTGTGTGTAAAATGATACCGGCGCACACATGAGATGCATTCGATTTTCCTTGTAAAATCGGGTGTGACAAAGTGGTACCGAGCCGTGATGACCGTAGGTCGCGCCTTAGTTAGAAATGGACGAAATTAAGGATTCATGTTCTAGAGAACCCTATCATGCTTCAAATCATCTTATTTACGCAATAAAAATCTAGTTTAATCTTGTTTATCATTTAAACTCGTCATTTTGATTTATTCGTACTCCGAGATCGGTTTTGCTTTGACACATGGCCGTAACATACATGACCCCTCGCAAGAGCACCGGTGGGCGCTTTCCCTCCGGGACACCGGCTCCTCGCCATCGACTTGAGGATGTTGAGGAGGAACCAGAGGAGTTCCAGCCAGAGGTTGAGGTGGAGGAAAACCCAGAGGAGGTCCAGCCGGAACCAGAAGAGGAGGATCCTGGAGAGGTTGAGATGGAGGAGGAGGAGCCAGATGAGCCATTGGAACAGCCACAGCTGTATGATGGCACCGTACTGGAGGCAGACGCTGATGGGGACATTGTGATTCCACCGGCGCCTGTGGAAAATGAGGAAGCACCCCCTGCACATGTTGATCCAGTGCCTGATGGTGAAGGAGGTGACCCGGATGATTCAAGTGATGACAGTGGAGATGAAGAAGGAGGTAATAATGCTAATGGCAACCCGGAGGAAGATGAGGATGAAGACCCTCGCTATCTCAGAGTAGAATACCACAAACATTCCACTGAAGATGAGAATGGACAGTTTTGCATTCTTCTGTGGGAAGTTCTGCGGTACCTGGGTTATACCATAAAGCCCCTCTACGTGACAAAGCACTTCAGCGAGCCAGGAATGAGAGACTACTACACCAGCAGAGTCTACATAAGGAGGCCCCTGAATGATACAGAAGGCTGGAGGTACCACTCATCTCACCACAGCATGGCCCAGTTCTCCACGGATGATGCTGCGGTGAATGATGCAGCAAGGAGGGCACTCTGGTCAATCTGCAATGCGAATCGAGTGTAGTTGTTCCACTCGGAGTATCGCCATGTGCCTCGTCGTGCAAGTGGCACAGAGGAGACTGTGGTGCCAGCAGGAGGTAATGATCGCATCGACGTCTTGGCACGTGTGACTGCTGCCTTGAACACAGATCTGGAGGGGCAACTACTGAAATGAACATGTATCACGAGGAGTTGCAGGCCGCTCAGGTGAAGATAGCACGTCTGGAAGCACAGCTGGCGGGACAGCGACTTCCTCAAGAAGTTATGCCATATCAGACCACGGCTTCCCCTCCGCGCAAGAGACTCCGTTACGGCTCCGCTGAAGCTACTACTCATCTTGGCTAGGATCCTAGGAAACTCGCCCTTACCATTTACTTTTTAGCTAGATCGTTCCTGCGTGAACATATTGCTTGTAATAATGAATGTTGTTTGCAAACATGATTGAGTTGGATCTTTGCTTGATTGTGAATTGTATGGTGGAGTGGTGGCCACTATGCAATCAGAATTGTTATCTTAATTAAAGGATAATTTGGGTTTTATCAGTTGTCATTGCTTAATCTTCTATGCAAGTTTGATTGGATCAAATCTGTTTTCGCAGTCATATGACATACCAGTAATGTTTTGTTTATAACTCAAGCTACAGAACTCCAAATGACATGAAACCAGTTGTGTTAGTTCAAAAATTTAGAGGATAAATTTCTGTCAAAAATTCAATGGTATACAATACATATTCTGGGAGTTATGCACAAAGTTATGAACATGTCAGAATTTGTAAATTTCTGCTGATACAGTTGCACTGTTTGAATTTTATCTCTAGTTATAGATGTCCAAATGAGGTGATTCCAGTTGGGATAGTTCCATAATTTTACACATCATAATCTGGTAAAAATTCGTATTCATTGGATAATTACACAGAAAGTTATACATAATTATTTGAGGTCAACAGAATCTGTCCTAGCTGAAGAACATGCTGCTATCTCATTTTGAGTTATCTTCTTATGCATTGATTCAAGTACAACTATCTGAAATATGATTTTTCTAACGGTCAAATGGTAAACACCAGGTCCGGAGGAGGTCAAGACGTGCCGCCTATGATCCGTGCACATATAGCAAATCAGCAGAACCCAGCACCACCCCCACCGATCAACCAAGCAATGGATCCAAACATGCAACAGTTTCTTGCAGCACATATGCAACTGATTCATAATCTCACCAACACTGTGCAGCAAATGCAAGCTCAACGGATCCGATCACCACGGCCGATTCCACCACCACCCCCGCCACCAAGGGACAGGCACAAGGAGTTTATGAGCCACCATACTCCTACGTTTTCTCACTCGTCCGATCCACCGGATGCCGACGATTGGCTGAAAACCATCACCAAGAAGCTAGAGATCATGCAATGCACCGATAGGGAGATGGTCCCGTATGTTGCTTGGGAAGACTTGCGGGGGCAGGCTGCAGACTGGTGGGATGCGTACTCAAACGCTCATCCCAACAGGCAGAACATCACATGGCAGGAATTCCATGACAACTTCCGTACTTACCACATCCCTTCAGGGGTTATTAAGCTTAAGCAGAGGGAGTTCTTGTCTCTGCGGCAGGGCAATATGTCAGTGACCGAGTATCTGGACAAGTTCACTCACTTGTCACGCTATGCACCTGATCAAGTCAACACTGACCCAAAGAGGCCGGAAAGGTTTCTGGATGGCTTGATTGGGCCTTTAAACTATCTACTGCAGAGTCACATTTTCCCAGACTTTCAGACGCTGGTAAACAAAGCTATTGGGCTGGAAAGCAAGAGAAAGGAGATGGGTGAACAGAATTGCAAGTTTCGATCCACATGGACGGTCTAGCGAACAACACCGTCCTCGTTACGGTTCTCGGCGGTGCTCGACTCCATATCGTCCGGTGGTCATGGTGGAAGGTACCCTCGAACATGCATGCTGCAGCGCTTGTTTCGGCCACGGCACTTCAATCCTCGGACACCCGAGCTCCTACCCCTCGGCCCGAGTCGTCCTAACAATAGCTGCGGGGCACCCGTCGAAACACCAACCCCGTTCGGCTCGGTGGATGCTTCAAGTGTGGAGAGTCGGGGCATTATGCTAACAATTGTCCCAAGAGAGTAATGCAAACTCCGCAGAGAGACGGTGGAAACGAGATTGGGCAATCATCTTCGCGAGCTCGTACTCCACGGACACCTAGCAAGAGAGGCCGGAGAGTCATGTGCGTGGCCGAGTTAACCATGTATCGGTGGAACGGGCTCGGAATGACGCGGCATGGTATTGGGTACGTTTTTCGTCAACTCTGTACCTCTACCGTATTATTTGATTCAGGAGCATCACATTCATTCATAGCTGATCAATTTGTGGCAAAATATAACTTATCTATGAGCTCAATGAAGAACTCACTGATAGTTAGCACTCCTGGTGGAGAAATGAAAACTGGTCATATATGCCCACAAGTAAAGATTAATATCATGGGGGTAGACTTTCTTGCTAACCTGGTAGTTCTAAAATCGTGGGGAATAGATGTCATTCTTGGGGTGGATTGGTTGCAAAAGCATGATGGAGTCATTCAGTGTCGGAAGAGGTCAGTGCAGTTAACCAGTCCTCAAGGGGAGAGAGTAGAATATGTGAGTACACCCTCATCCAAAGCAAAGGAGTTGTGAACTCGTAGAAGGCAAGGCCTTGGAGGATATAAGGGTAGTGAGTGAGTTCCCCGATGTGTTTCCAGAGGATTTACCAGGTATGCCACCTGACCGTGACATTGAATTTAGTATTGAACTTATACCTGTTACTACTCCCATATCTAAAAGACCCTATAGGATGGATGTTAAAGATTTAGCTGAATTAAAGAAACAAATTGAAGAACTACTTAGTAAAGGGTTTATCCGTCCTAGTTCATCACCATGGGGAGCCCCCACACTCTTCGTTGATAAAAAGGATGGATCTAGGAGGTTGTGTATAGACTATCGATCACTTAATGAGGTTACTATCAAGAACAAATACCCTTTACCTCGGATCGAGGATTTATTTGATCAGATGAGAGGAGCTAAGGCATTCTCTAAGATAGATCTTAGATCAGGTTATCACCAGTTAAAAATCCGAGTGGAGGATATACCAAAGACAGCATTCACATCTAGATACAGGTTGTATGAGTTCACTGTGATGTCCTTTGGCTCGACCAATGCACCAAAGATACTTTATGTATTTGATGAACAAGGTATTCATGGAGTATCTGGATAAGTTTGTTGTGGTATTCATTGATGACATATTGGTATTCTCTCGGAGTGAGGAAGAACATGAAGAACATCTGAGGCTTGTGTTGCAGAAGCTTTGGGAACATCAGCTGTATGCCAAGTTCAGCAAGTGTGCTTTCTGGTTGAAGGAGGTCTCTTTTCTCTGACACATTATCACAGATGGAGGAATTGCAGTCGATCCAAGCAAGGTTCAGGATGTATTGAACTGGAGTCCGCCTAAGAATGTACCGGAGATCAGAAGCTTCTTTGGACTTGCAGGATACTATCGGAGGTTCATTGAAGGATTTTCTAAGATAGTGAAGCCACTTACCACTCTGCTCGAGAAAGGAAAAGAATTTAAGTGGGATGAGAAGTGTCAGGCTAGTTTCAAAGAGTTGAAGAAGAGGTTGACCACAAGCACTCGTGTTGATCATGCCGGACATACACAAAGGATTCGATGTGTATTGCGATGCCTCTCGGCAAGGATTGGGTTGTGTGTTGATGCAAGAGGTAAAGGTAGTAGCTTATGCTTCAAGACAGCTTGAGGAAACATGAGCGAGAACTACCCTACACATGATCTTGAGCTAGCCGCCGTTGTTCACGCATTAAAGATTTGGAGACACTACATGATTGGGAACAAGTGTAAGATCTTCACCGACCACAAGAGTCGAAGTATATCTTTACTCGTAAAGATTTGAATTTGAGGCAAAGAAGGTGGTTGGAGTTAATCAAAGATTATGATTTGGATATTTAGTATCATCCGGGAAAGGCAAATGTTGTAGAAGATGCTTTGAGTCGGAAGGGACGAGACTAACATGCCGATAGGACACCTGCTACCTCGGGTGCTATGTTGGGAGATGGCACGGCTCAACTTGGGAATAGTAGCTTCGAGTGAGACTTTCACATTAGAAATTGAGTCGACGCTTGAGCGGGATATCGGGAAAGGACGGTTGATCGATGATAAGATTGCGAGAATACGGGAAGTTGATTAAGTTGGGCAAAGTTCGGAATTCGAGAGAAGATGAGCAAGGAACAAGATGGTTTAAGAACGAGAATCCGTGTACCCGAGATCAAGGAGTTGAGAGAAGCTATCTTGAAGGAAGCACGCGATTCAGCTTACTCTATACACCCCGGGAGTACCAAGATGTATCGGGACTTGAAACGAGAGATACTAGTGGTATGGAATGAAGAAAGATGTAGCGGCTCATGTAGCTTTGTGTGATGTGTGCCAAAGAGTGAAGGCCGAGTATCAAAGGCCGGCGAGGATTGCTTCAACCTCTAAAGGTACACGAGTGGAAATGGGAAGAGATCGGTATGGATTTCATAGTAGGCTTACCTCGTACTCGTGATGGGTATGACTTTATATGGGTTATTGTGGATAGATTAACCAAGGTAGCGCACTTTATTTCAAGTAAAGACAACCTATACAGGAGTGAAGCTAGCTGAGTTGTATAACTCAAGGATAGTGTGATTGCACGGGGTACCGAAGAAGATAGTGTCAGATAGAGGCACTCAGTTTACCTCACGGTTTTGGAAGAAGTTGCATGAATCGATGGATACAAAGTTAAACTTCAGTTCAGCATACCATCCTCAGACAGATGGGCAGACAGAGAGAACAAATCAGATTCTTGAGGATATGTTGAGAGCTTGTGCGTTGAAGAACAGTGGCAGTTGGGATAAGAGTTTGCCTTATGCAGAGTTTGCTTATAACAACAGTTATCAGTCCAGCATTAAAATGGCACCTTTTGAGGCTCTGTATGGAAGGAAGTGTAGAACACCGTTGTTTTGGAACCGGACGGTGAGAGACAACTCTTTGGACCGGACAACATACGAGAAGCGGAAAAGCAAGTTGAAATCATAAGAGAATCTTAAAGCGGCACGGTCACGTCGAAGAGCTATGTCGATCCTCGAAGAAGAGAGGTGATTTTGGAAGTTGGTGATTATGGATACCTCAGAGTGTCACCTATTCGGGGTTTGCGAAGGTTTAATGTCAGAAGGAAGTTATCACCTCGATTCATCAGACCCTTCAGGATTTTGGAACGGAAAGGAGAAGTAGCATACCAGTTGGAGTTGCCAGCATAGTTGTCGGGAGTTCATGATGTGTTCCATGTATCACAGCTGAAGAAATGTACAAGTGAGGTTAGGATAGAACCGGTACAGTTAGAGCATATTCAAATGGAGAATGACTTGACATACAAAGAATACCCTATTAAGATCTTGGATATATCATAAAGAGTTACCAGGAGTAAGATCATAAGAATGTGTAAAGTACAGTGGAGTCATCATACTGAGGAAGAGGCAACTTGGGAAAGAGAGGATGAACTTAAGGAAGACTTTCCTCATCCGTTCTCTAAGTCTTCGAATCTCGGGACGAGATTCTCTTTAAGGGGGTAGGATTTGTGACACCCTAAAAATTCCATCACTAAAATCAACTAGCAACTTAAATTAGTCTTAAGGATTAAAGAACTTAAATTGCCATTAAAATTGAGCTCTAAAATATTAAACATAATTTAATAAACATAGAGACAACAAGTGATTGTGCATCATCAATTGGTTTGCATGGTTTTTGGTTGCTTGTGTGGTTTCTACAAAGTTTATAAATTTTTGAGAAAAGTTTGAAAGAGTTTGATTTGAATTTGAAAAGAAATGCGGTTTTAAAAAGAACTTTGAAAAAGAAAAGAAAAAAGTAACCGTGCCCTCGCTCCCCTTTCGGCCCGGCCAGCCTCGCCGCCCACCTAACCCACCCCACACCGGCCCGCGTCCCCTTTCTTTTTCTTTTTCTTTTGTTGTCGCTAACACCTAGGTCCCACCCGTCGGCCTCTCCCCCCCCCCCCCCTTTCTTTTCTTCTTCCCCCCGCCTCGCCGCCGCCGCGGCCACGCGGATCCCGCCGCGCCCCACCTTCTCCCTTTCCTTTCCCTACTCCTCGGACTTGCCAATTAAGGCATTTAACCGCCGGAGCACGATTGAGGCCGTTTCCCCTTTCCTTGCACCGAGCCGTGATGGCCGCGGCCATCAATGGCAAGCGCCGTCGCTCGGAGCCCACCCGCCTCCCTTCACCTCCCTCCCCGCGCTCCTATTTAAGCACGCACTTGATTGCCTCGCGCCTCCCTTTGCCTTCCCGAAGACACCCACTCGCTTGCTCGACCCCAATTCCCCAGCGCCGCCGCCTCGGATTTCCGCCGCCGCCGTGCAAACGTCGCCGTCGGTGAAGGACCCCCTCCGCCGCCCTTCTCTCTTTCTCTTTGGATTCATCAGGGGCTCATCAAGCTCAATTCGCTGCAGGTTCCCATCCTCGGAGCCCGTGGGTGCCGCGCCTCGTCCACGCCAGAGCGCCACCCGTCCTGCCGCCGTTGCGAAGCTCCGCCGTTGTTGAATCCTCTTCACTTTCGAGCTCGCCCGCTTCACCTTTGAACTGTGAGCATTAATCCCCGCCCGTTTTCCCTTCTCTTTGTGCACAGTAGCGTCCCCGCAAGCTCACCAAAGCGGCCGCTCAGCCCACTTCCAGTGCCGGCCGCCGGTGAGGCACAATAACCCCCATAAACCCCACGAACACGTGCGCAAGCGTCCCCGCATCATTTTGCACCAACCCGTGGTCGTAGAGGTGGCCGGGAACGCCGGCCAGGGCCAACGCCGGCGAGCTCCCCACCGCGCGCCGCCGCTATCCGGCGACGTCGCCGCCGCCCATCGCTTGCGTGCGTCCCGGGCCGTTCTATCTCGCGCGGATGGCCGGGATCTCGTACCCCTTCGTTTTAAACGGCCGGCTCCACCGTGGACCCGTGCACCGGGCGCACGGTGCGGTCCACGCGCGCACGCTCGCGCCGGTAGCCGTTGGATCCGAGATCCACGGAGCTGATCTTGTTATTTTGATTAAGAGCCCCCGAGCTTTTACAGCTTTTGCAAGCCGGTCCTCCCACCTATAGGTTTTCTTATGATTTGGTCCCGATTTTTATGTTTTAGCCCCCGGCCAGCCTAGATTCCTTTAAATAGAGGTCCTTTTCATCCTTTTAGCATATAAACCCCTCTGATTTATTTTATAATTATGTTTTAGCCCTGATTTTATTTATAAAAAGCCCCGTAAACTTAGTTTTCTTACGGTATAGGTCCCCGTAACTTGTTTTAATCATATCTTTCTCATTTTAACTCCGTTTTTAGCGTTCTATATACCGAAATGATCGTCTCGACGAGTAGAATGTTTTAAACAGCAAATTTACCAGTTTTGTTACTGTTTGGTGTACTGTTTATTTATTGTTTGTTGTTCATGTTTGACTCGTAGATATCGTGCCTGTTTCGTCTGAGCTCCCTGTCGGAGGTGATCAGGAAGAGCCTGTTTTCGAGGAAGATTTCACCCAGCTTGTAGAGGAAGGCAAGTGGCTTCCCCCCTGCATTATCTTTTTGAACCTATGTCACTGCATGTTAAACAAAGTTTACTATTCCTGTTGCTATGCATAAACCTGATGGGCAAACACCTAGTTAAGGACTTGACTAGACATTTTACCTCATTACCTTGATCAACCCTGTTTAACAAATGCTTGGGGTAGATAAATGCTTAGTTTGCTTTACATGAGTTTGGTTATGCTTTGTTTATGTGATACATCTCAGTTTTGTTTATATAATGTGTTTTATGCTTAAACAAGATAACTTGATTTATAATCGGAACATGGAGAACCACCCAAGACAACAAGACAACCACAGTCCATATGGCTCGGCTTAGCCAAATAATTAGGAGAGTGGGTTAGCTGATAGCTCTTTTCCGAGAGGGGCACAGGGGGCTCGGGGTTGCAGGGGTATAGCCCGGTTCTTTTGGGGTAGCAGCCTTGGCTAAGGTGCTGACCACTAGGGAGGGTTATGGTCCGCCCTGGGCTGTAACTGTTGCGAGCTGTTGGTTTCTCTTCTTTCCTTTGTAAAGGCTTCGTAGTGGACCCCTAGCCACTCACCTTGGAAGTGTTTAAGGGTCTAGCTAACCCGGGCAAGATGGGGAACACGAACTGTGGGTAAAGTGTACAACCTCTGCAGAGTGTAAAACTGATCGATCAGCTGTGCTCACGGTCATGAGCGGCTTGGACCCTCACATGATTAATAAACTTGAAGATTAATGCAAATCATGGGTTTGTGGTTTGGTTTGAGGTTTCTTTTAATGATAAGTGGGTTGGTATATACTTACACCTAGTAATTAGGTGCTTGCTAATAAAACTTGATCAACTTATAAAATGCTTACCGCTGCGAACCATAGCCTATCCTTGATAGCCTTGCATTGTTTCCCCCACTTGCTGAGCACCAACCATAAGTGTGCTCACCCTTGCTTACCGCTGTTCAGAGGAGAACGTCGGAGGCGAGGATGAGTACTGGAGTGACTACGAGGAGTTCTAAGGCATGCGGATCCCCCAGTCATCATGCCTGTGGAAGTCAAAGTTGGAGCTGCTCGTCGTTTAGTTAACGTTGTGTTCGGACCTTCGAGTCCACCTCTCTGGATGTAATAATGAATATCGTACTGGTTTAACTCTTGAACGATTTATTACTGCAATGGTATTACTCTCGTTTTGTCTATCATGTGTGTGTAAAATGATCCTGGCGCACACGTGAGATGCATTCGGTTTTCCTTGTAAAATCGGGTGTGACATATTCCCTCTACCAACCGGGACCGAAGCCCCTCTCCCTACCAGTGGCCACATCGGTGCTATGTGGTGCAGCACTTGTTGGCATGGGTGACGTGGCAACCAAAGGTGCATTTGAGTGGGTCATTGGTTGCACTGATGCTGTCAGAGCCGCCAGCGCGGTACTATTGTTTTGTACTAAACTACTAATATAAACCTAACGTTAATTGAACTTACTGACAGCATATATGGAAAGAACAAAAAGGATGTGGCGACCTGTGTGGAGAGCTACATCAAGGAACACAAAGTCAGCGCCGAGGTGGCCATTGCCAAGATCGAATCTCTGAATCAAGATGCATGGAAGACTATTAACCAGGCACACTTGGAGCGCCGCGCATTCCTCCCCATTGTAAAACGAGTTGCCAGCTATGCAAGGAGCATGGAGTTCTTATTCCTGAACAGGTAAGATGTACACAGTCAGCAAGTTCAACGAAGGGACGATTGAGATGCTCTTCGTCACGCCCCTCCTGCTCTAGCTTGATTACTACTACCATTTAGCAAAGGTGTCTGAGTCTTCTCTCCCTAGCATCTCTCCCTAGCACATTGGTCTGCAAAATAAGCAGTTTTACTTCATGTGTGAGTGCAGTTTCACAAAAAAAACATTGGGATTCTTCCCTAGCACATTAGTCTGCTCTAGCTAGATTACTTGATTTATTTCTGCAAAAATAACTGAGCCTTGCCCCTCCTATTTCATAAAAAAAAAACATTGGGATTCTTCCCTACAAAATAAGCAGTTTTACTTCATGTGTGAGTGCAGTGTTATTCAGTCTTGTTGCAATGATTGTTGTCGAAATGAATCATCAAGTGGGGAGTTAGTATCAAATTTTAGAGTAATCAATTAATTCATAGACGTAAGTATTAGCGCACACGGCAATGTCATGCTTGCCTGAGTTTTGCGTTGGGAATCAAAGGAGGGACTTAATACCAGCCGTGAAGTCGTCAGACTCACTCGACAGGTTCAAATGACTCGGCCTCGAGCTCGTGGTCCAGCAACAACACCCAGACAAAATGATACAGCAGATTGGTGAGCGCAAGCTCCGCGAGGCGTGCAGTGTCGAGAATGCGACGCCGGGTGTCGGTGCTAAATATGACCGACTAGTAAAATGACAGAGTTTATACTGGTTCGGGCAGAATGTCACTATGTCCAGTAGGCTCGTGTATTTTACTTGAGTTTGCAAGGGGAGTACAAACAAGCGAGAGAGGGTAGCTATAGCTTGTCCCAAGTCTCTCTGTGTGCGTGAAAGGTGTGAAGTGTGGTGAAAATTGATGATCTGTACAAGGGGAGGGACATAACGATGCATGCGTTCGAGTTGGGAGGTGGCACCCGACTTGTGGTGCTTGGAACTAGAGCCGTTGCCTTGTCATTCCTGCAATAATGGCGTCATTAGCGGCGTTTAGAGGGGGTGATGCATGCCTCGCTCCTTCCTCGCGCCATGTTGCGTCTAGAGTTATTAAGGCGTCACTATTCTCCGGTCGTGTCCAATTGTCCATTGCTATTGGCGTAGAGGCATGGCAGGCATGGGTCGGCCCTGTGGTGCCGCCCGGGTCGCCATGGGAATTGGTGGAGGCAACCAGGTCAAGGCGTCCCGCGAACAGGAGAGTTCCACGTACGAATGATAACTTGTGTCATGATTATGCCTGCTAACGGAGTAAGGGCAGCCTCAATGGTTGAGACGGCAGCTGTTGCGGAACAGCCCAACGGACGTGCGAACGGACAGCTCCTTCAATGGTTAAGACGGCAGCCGTCCGTTGGGTTGTTTAATGCTCGTATGCAAGCTCGGATCATATATGAATACATAATTGTGGCCCATGGTCTTGCTACACACAATAGCATTCTTTAAAAGAGAGTAGGCATTACATCCATAGAATTTCATACATGCATAGAGATATATATTGGTTTAAAAGAGAGTAAACAATCTATAAAACACCTATTTTTTTCTTCTTCCCATAGCGGTTCCATATATGCTCCACTAGATCATCTCGAAGCTTCACATGTTGTGCACGATCTCGAATATTTGCATTTCTATGAACTTGAGCCGCATAATATTGGTTTGGATTCGAAGATGTTTTGACTTCGGGTGGTAGTGCAAATGATCCACTAGGACATTCATTCAAATCAACGCGGAATTTTAGCCAACTCCTTTTCATCTTCAACAATCATGTTGTGAAGAATAATGCAAGTTAGCATTACGTTCACAACATCTACGCGATGCCAAAGGCGTCTTTGGCCGACCAATTATAGCAAAACGAGCTTGCAAAGCACCAAATGCGCACTCAACATCCTTTCTTACCGATTCTTGATGTGCTGAATATAATTTGTCTTTTTTTCGGTCCGAGGTCTTGATATAGACTTCACAAAGGCCGCCCACTGCGGATAAATTTTATCTCCAAGATAATATCCAACTTTATAGTCATTCCCATTTACTTTGTAATGAACACGAGGAGCTTTCCCTTTTATTGCATCAATGAACAAGGGTGACATATTCAAAACATTGATGTCATTTTGAGCTCCTGCAACACCAAAGAAGCAATGCGATTCGAAGATCTTGCGTTGCGACCGCTTCTAGAATCATTGTGGGCTTGCCTTTGTCACCACGGGTGAACATTCCGGCCCATGCCTTAGGACAATTCTTCCAAATCCAATGCATGCGGTCTATGCTTCCCAACATTCCGGGAAAACCTCGGGCCTCATTAGCTTGGAGAATTTTTTCTATTTCCTCTGTTGTCGGTGGGCGTAGATACTCGGAACCGAAACACTCGATGATTGCTTTGGCAAATTTTCCCAAACACTCCAAAGTGGTGCTTTCACCAATCTTCAAAACTTCATCTAGTTCATCTGCCGCGGTTCCATACGCAAGCATTCTAATGGCAGCGGTGCATTTTTGCGAGAGGTGACAAACCTTTTCTTCCCGTTGCATCAACTCTCTGCTTTGGAAATAAGGTGACCATGCCTTTATAGCTTCAACTATTCGAAGGAATAATGGTTTATGCATTCTAAACCTCCTACGGAACATCTTTTTCATGTATAATGGACGTTCGAAGTAGTTTTTGAATAGATCTTCATGAGCGACCTCCCGATCTCTTGCAATGTATGTCCTTGGAGCGAATTTCGACGACGACGTTGAGAACCTCCACCTTTCATTCTCTCAAGAATCCTTTTCTTAATTCTATCCAAGATTTCTTCTTCTACTTTGAATTCATCAATTCGTATATATCCTCAAGGTCAAAGTCAAGGTCATCTATACATAAAGAAAATATAAATTAATCAATTGACATGTCGGATTAGTAGCAACTCCATTCCACCTTGATTAAACAACATGTGCACTATGCGGTGTACACAAATGCATCTAAAGTAGCCTAGCGAGTACCGGGATATCCGAGCTTATAGATGGAGCAAAATTCATTTCGGACAATACACATGTAGATTGAGATCCAAGAGTTTAATACATACAAAAAGCTACAATACTTCTCGAGCTCAATACACACGAGCCGCAATTTATGCTACACGGGTTACTCTATGTACGGTCAAGAAGAAAAATGTACAAGTTGCTGATTCGGACTGATTCGGGTAATGCATCTTCCATGTCCGTTTCTTCATCTTCTAGTTCTCCAACATCTAATATAACCATGTACAGGGAAAGAAACATCATTGGCATGCATATATCTGTATGCTCCATCAAATTTTAAGTCCGAAAAATACGATTCATCTTGTTCATAGAGTGCCATCTCTTCATCATTCAAACCATCACCTTCCATTTGTTGTGCTTCTGTGCTCCCCAATCATCCAAATCATCAGATTCCACATGTGATTCTTCCTGTCCCAAGTTGCCATCATCTACAAAGTATCATTTCAATTAATTTCAGCTAACAATGACAGGCAACAATAGGATGCATCATTTCAGTTAATTTCAGTTTTCCAACTTGTACCTGACGATATGAAAGGAGGCATATCCAAAAAATTTATCCAGTGACAGAGGTTTGTAGCCGAACCTACTGGTTTTATTTGCCTTAGAATATCTGTGCATGGATCTTCTAACCATGATTTATATATAAGACCGAGGATTGTTATCTGATCATCATCCAAAATTCCTAAAATGAGCAGGGCATGGATCTTGTGAGCATCCGATATTACTAATTTACTTGAAAGATTCATAGGTAGCAGAAACGAGAAGATAACTTACCGGATTGGTCATCCATAGGTGCACCTTGAAATCGAAATGGATCAGAACACAGATATTCCAGAGAGACATCTTCTATGTCTCCTATTTCTTTAGATGAACTATCAGGACTCATTGGTGTTATCTCAATTCACCACAATACAAAACACAGCCGGCCATACATATATATAGTAGAAGTACAAGTGGGAACACAAAGAGCCCATAATACAAAGAGTTGTAGGCGCATACAAAGAGTTCTGAGATTAATTGAATGGCCGCACCTCTTCACATCCGACATACAAAGAGTCTCTCATTTATTTTAAAATGACAGCCGGCCATACATATATATAGTATATAGCAATGCATTTCAAAAAATACATAGTAGGAGCATACGGATGTAACCAACATATAGCAATGCATTTCAAAAATTAGATAGTAGGGTCATACGGATAGATAAATGAGATCACCGAGACAAGTTCACTAGACATAATTAAATAAAAGTTCACTAGCAAGTACATAATTCAGTACCAAGTACAAGTTCACTACCAGTACCAGTTGAAGAAAGGATTTGTCTCATGCATCATCTCCCTGTGTACAAGTAAATAAGGGTTTTAGATATTAATATCAGAATATAGTATACAATGGAAAAACTAAAAGAATTCAGAAATCACCTACAAATTAAACTCCGGGATAAAGAGTTTTCTTCGGGTGCTTTAGCATGGAAGCATGCTCAGCTTTTTCATCATTGTTCATGGTGCTTACATCTTAACCGTTATCCGTGCAAAGATGTAAGCACCATGAACAATGATGAAAAAGCTGAGCATGCTGCCATGCTAAAGCACCTGAAGAAAACTCTTTATCCTGGAGTTTAATTTGTAGGTGATTTCTGAATTCTTTTAGTTTTTCCATTGTATACTATATTCTGATATTAATATCTAAAACCCTTATTTACTTGTACACAGGGAGATGATGCATGAGACAAATCCTTTCTTCAACTGGTACTGGTAGTGAACTTGTACTGGTAGTGAATTATGTACTCGCTAGTGAACTTTTATTTAATTATGTCTAGTGAACTTGACTCGTTGATCTCATTTATCTATCCGTATGACCCTACTATCTAATTTTTGAAATGCATTGCTATATGTTGGTTACATCCGTATGATCCTACTATGTATTTTTTGAAATGCATTGCTATATACTATATATATGTATGGCCGGCTGTCATTTTAAAATAAATGAGAGACTCTTTGTATGTCGGATGTGAAGAGGTGCGCCATTCAATTAATCTCGTAACTCTTTGTATGCGCCTACAACTCTTTGTATTCGGGCCCTTTGTGTTCCCACTTGTACTTCTACTATATATATGTATGGCCGGCCGTGTTTTGTATTGTGGTGAATTGAGATAACACCAATGAGTCCCGATAGTTCATCTAAAGAAATAGGAGACATAGAAGATGTCTCTCCGGAATATCCGTGTTCCGATCCATTTCGATTTCAAGGTGCGCCTATGGATGACCAATCCGGTAAGTTATCTTCTCGTTTCTCGCTACCTATGAATCTTTCAAGTAAATTAGTAATATCGGATGCTCACAAGATCCATGCCTCGCTCATTTTAGGAATTTTGGGTGATGATCGGATAATAATCCCCGGTCTTATATATAAATCATGGTTAGAAGATCCATGCACGTATATTCTAAGGCAAATAAAACCAAGTAGGTTCGGCTACAAACCTCTGTCACTGGATAAATTTTTTGGATATGCCTCCTTTCATATCGTCAGGTACAAGTTGGAAAACTGAAATTAACTGAAATGATGCATCCTATTGTTGCCTGTCATTGTTAGCTGAAATTAATTGAAATGATACTTTGTAGATGATGGCAACTTGGGACAGGAAGAATCACATGTGGAATCTGATGATTTGGATGATTGGGGAGCACAAGAAGCACAACAAATAGAAGGTGATGGTTTGAATGATGAAGAGATGACACTCTATGAACAAGATGAATCGTATTTTTCGGACTTAAAATTTGATGGAGCATACGTATATATGCATGCCAATGATGTTTCTTTCCCTGTACATGGTTATATTAGATGTTGGAGAACTAGAAGATGAAGAAACAGACATGGAAGATGCATTACCTGAATCAGGTCTGAATCTGTAACCTGTACATTTTTTCTTGATTGTACATAGAGTAACCTGTGTAGCATAAATTGCAGCCTGTGTGTATTGAGCTCTGAGAAATATTGTAACTTTTTGTATGTATTAAACTCTTGGATCTCAATCTACATGTGTATTGTCCGAAATGAATTTTGCTCCATCTTATAAGCTCGGATATCCCGGTACCGCTAGGCTACTTTAGATGCATTTGTGTACACCGCATAGTGCACATGTTGTTTAATCAAGGTGGAATGGAGTTGCTACTAATCCGACATGTCAATTGATTAATTTATATTTTCTTTATGTATAGATGACCTTGACTTTGACCTTGAGGATATATACGGAATTGATGAATTCAAAGTAGAAGAAGAAATCTTGGATAGAATTAAGAAAAGGATTCTTGAGAGAATGAAAGGTGGAGGTTCTCAACGTCGTCGTCGAAATTTCGCTCCAAGGACATACATTGCAAGAGATCGGGAGGTCGCTCATGAAGATCTATTCAAAAACTACTTCACGAACGTCCAAGATACACGAAAAAGATGTTCCGTAGGAGGTTTAGAATGCATAAACCATTATTCCTTTGAATAGTTGAAGCCGTAAAGGCATGGTCACCTTATTTCAGCAGAGAGTTGATGCAACGGGAAGAAAAGGTTTGTCACCTCTACAAAAATGCACCGCTGCCATTAGAATGCTTGCGTATGGAACCGCGGCAGATGAACTAGATTAAGTTTTGAAGATTGGTGAAAGCACCACTTTGGAGTGTTTGGGAAAATTTGCCAAAGCAATCATCGAGTGTTTCTGTCCCGAGTATCCGCGCCCACCGACAACAGAGAGGAAATAGAAAAAATCTCCAAGCTAATGAGGCCCGAGGTTTTCCTGGAATGTTGGGAAGCATAGACCGCATGCATTGGATTTGGAAGAATTGTCCTAAGGCATGGGCCGGAATGTTCACCCGTGGTGACAAAGGCAAGCCAACAATGATTCTAGAAGGGGCCGCAACGCAAGATCTTCGAATCCGGCATTGCTTCTTTGGTGTTGCAGGAGCTCAAAATGACATCAATGTTTTGAATATGTCACCCTTGTTCATTGATGCAATAAAAGGGAAAGCTCCTCAGAGTTCATTACAAAGTAAATGGGAATGACTATAAAGTTGGATATTATCTTGGAGATAAAATTTATCCGCAGTGGGCGGCCTTTGTGAAGTCTATATCAAGACCTCGTACCGAAAAAGACAAATTATATTCAACACATCAAGAATCGGTAAGAAAGGATGTTGAGTGCGCATTTGGTGCTTTGCAAGCTCGTTTTGCTATAATTGGTCGTCAAAGACGCCTTTGGCATCGCGTAGATGTTGTGAACGTAATGCTAACTTGCATTATTCTTCACAACATGATTGTTGAAGATGAAAAGGAGTTGGCTAAAATTCCAGTTTATTTGAATGAATGTCCTAGTGGATCATTTGCACTACCACCCGAAGTCAAAACATCTTCGAATCCAAACCAATATTATGCGGCTCAAGTTCATAGAAATGCAAATATTCGAGATCGTGCACAACATGTGAAGCTTCGAGATGATCTAGTGGAGCATATATGGAACCGCTATGGGAAGAAGAAAAAATAGGTGTTTTATAGATTGTTTACTCTCTTTTAAACCAATATATATCTCTATGCATGTATGAAATTCTATGGATGTAATGCCTACTCTCTTTTAAAGAATGTTTGAAATATTACTATTGTGTGTAGCAAGACCATGGGACACAATTATGTATTCATATATGATCCGAGCTTGCATACAGAGCATTAAACAACCCAACGGCACGCCGCCGTCTTAACCATTGAAGGAGCTGTCGTTCAAACGTCCGTTGGGTCGTTTCGCATCACCGCCGTCTCAACCATTGAGGCCGCCCCGAGACGTGCTCTGTCTTGCTATGTAACCATGACAACAACATGGGTGTGATCGAGACAGTGCCTCATTTAATCCGCTCCCTTCCTCAGTAAGCCAATGGTTCGGGCTGAAGGAATCAAGGCAGACCCCACTCGCGACTCCCTCGTGCAAGTCGGGTGAGGCAGACCCCACCTGCAGGGGTCAGGCGAGGCGCAACTCCCTCACGGAGTTGGGCGAAGCAGACCCCACCCCCAGGGATCGGGCGAGGTGGAACTCCCTCGTGGGGGCCAGCCTCATGTTATGGGCCCCATTTGCGGGCCTATCCGCACTGATAGGATCGCTCCTCGTGGTTTACCTGGTCTATCCAACCGAGATTTACCCATGATCTTCAGTACCCTAATTTTGGTACCCGGTAGGCTGAGAGGGGGTGAAGGTTACTCCCCCCTCCCAGGACTTCCGCGGTCTCTTTTGTCGGGTTATTTTGTGCTGGTTATCCAATGGTACACGAGAGCGCACCCTTTGGGTATAGCCCCCGAGCCTTAGGGCATGTACAACGGTGTAGACAGTTGTTGTCTATTTGACATATATATAGACAGCTAAATAGTCAGCTTATACAACATGTTGTCTATTTAGATGTCTACATGATATTTAATGGATCTCTTGACACAAGAAACTATAATGATCTATGTGCATTGTATGGTTGTAGCTATTTTGTAGTTGCAAGAGAGAACACAATCACATCAAATGATAGAAATGTCATATGTTGTTTATATCCTTCTTAACCTAGAGGATTTTGTTTCTCTAGTCTTTAGAAAGGATTTTCATGCCTAAAGCAAAATGGAAAGGTCAAATTTGTAAATAGACTAGGCCTCATGTGAGGCCGTCGTTTCTACGGGGCCGTTCGTTCTTATCCTCTCCGGTCTCCCCGAGTCAACTCAATCTCTCCCATCTCTATCTCAAGTAAAAAAAATACCACATCATCTTCATCCCACGGAGCCCGGCGGGGGCTCCCGGACGGCCGGGACGGAGCGGCCCGCGGCGCGCGCTCGCGACGGCCGCGGCGGAGGGCGGGCGAGCTCCCCCACAGGTGCGACAGCGCGGCACACAGGTGAGCACCTCCTCCCCACCAAGCGGGCCGCAACGGCGTCAAGGCGCAGCGTCCTCTCGTCGGCCGTCGCCTGGCTGCTTCTCCCTCGCGCACCTGTCGTCACCCAGCTAGTACTCCTTCGCCAGCCTGCCATCGCCCGACCGTTGCTCCCTCGCACGGGTGGATTGATTCTTGGCGCCAAAGCTCGGTGCCGCGTGGGAGCCGTCGGTCGAGCGTACGACGGTGCTGAGACCGGCGATAAGGCCTGGGAGCACGAGCCACCGTCGTCCTTTCGCGAGACGACGGCGCGCTCGTCGCCTGGCTGAGGGGAGGGGATTTTTGAAAAAATGCCGGCTCGCAGACCGCTCGCAGTCACCCGTTTTACGTTCCCTTAGGAGGAATGGTTATTTCTTCAAAGGCTGAAGTGGTGTTGGGATTTGGTTCGAGCCCAGTCGGCATAAAACTTTGACTCGTGTAGCCCTTGAGCCTGGGTAAGAGCGGTTTGCTCTTGCTCGGGCTAAAACGCTCGATTTATAACTCCTATTGTGCATGACTATAGGTCAGCCATTCGGCTCTGGCTGAGTTGATGAGATCGTGATTTTCGTGGCCCGTCTGGGGGCCTCTTCTCGTCTTTTGTTACTTCCCGCTCACATCCCTACGGTGAGAACGGGGAGTGAGGCGTCCACATGTTTTCCTCGATGGTCGTGGCATGGTGCTTGGCGAGTTGCTAACGGGCTTGGCCGAGTGGAGGTCCGGTATGCCTTTGTTAGGGGACTTGGTTGTGGTCAGCTGGGAGCAACCCTCGACTCCTAGGTGGAGACCCCTCTTGGTTACCGAGTCCAATGCCTTTCTTCGCGGAAAAACCCGTGATCACCTGTTCTCGGGACTCAGTCATGGTAGATGATGCCTTGGATGCTTCGTACGCAAAGGTGCTGGCTGCTGGGACCCATTCAACACCACCCCTTACTCTAGATTCCATTTGGGGGAAGTTGTCACCCTCTGTGGGCCAACCTACGAACCCTCAGGATTGGCAAGAGGATTAGGCTGTTTTCGACCCATCGTTCGTTGGTCGTCGGCATGTCTTGCCAGGGCAGCCTCGCAGGTCACCTTTTAGTGGGTGACATTTTCAGGAGTGGGTGACGCCATCACCTAATCTTGAAAACCCATTTCCAGGTGCGGGCCATCAGCTACAGTGTCATGTTTTTTTGTTAGATCGGGCGGGAAATTCGTACGCTTCTGGAAAAAATGAGGGCCCTCTTACAAATCATTTCTATAGTAGTGATTCTGGGATTTAATGGCGATATGCTTACAGTGGTAGACGATATCCCTGACTCCCCATCAATAGCGGTGTGCATGTGGTGACTTCATGTATCTTAAACCTCGAGATTTGCCGGCTCAGTCCTTCAGAGGTATTTATAGGGGTTGTGCTTGTGTATATGTGTTCGTATGGGTGAGTGTGCGTGCGTGTTACGAACGTTTGCCTTGAATTATGTAATTCTAAAAAATAAGATGTGTGTTATGAAAACATATTTAATGATATATCTTAATGCTAATTTGTTGTCATAAATATTAGTGCTATTTTCCTTTTAAACAATGATCAAAATTAAGGATTCTCTAGAAGCTGATTGCGGGAAAGAGGGATTACAGTCTAGGATAAATTATAAATACACCAATTCTTATTATATTTTAGAATGAAGCAATGTTTTTTCCAATGACACTTAAAACTAAGTGATGATGATGAGTTGGCGGTGAAAAACCGAGATGGTGGGTTAAGTCTTCCATTGATGCTCTTAATTATAGTTGTAGTGCTGCATCAGCACTTCCATGGCGGATTAGTGGACGACTGCTGACTAATGGTCATCGAGATGGTGGGTTAAGTCTTCCATTAGTGCACTTAATTATAATTACGGTGCACCAGCACTTCCATGGTGGATTTTTTTTTGAAAAGAATAATCTTTAGTTTTTTTTTTGAAAAGAACACTTCCATGGTGGATCAGTGGACGATTGCTGACTAACCCTGTATTGCTGAAGCACAAAACAGAGCACAAGGCTAGACTAAAAGGCTAACCTTCAAAGGGTGGGGAAAATGCACAAGCAGCACAATTTGTGAGACAGCCATGCACGAGATCAGTAATTCAGTAACCCACACCACACTATAAGGTAAAGCACACCAGATCAGTAATTCAGTATTCAGTACTACCAACGATGCGGAAAAAAATGATATGTCTGCTCTATCTGATAAGGCACGCGGCGGGGAGCATGAAACAGGAGGTGCAAATTCAGTACTGATTACAAGGGATGAAATGAACACCAAATATTGGCAGATGCTAGTTACTTAATTAGGATCTCGACCGAACCTTAAAACCTCATATACAGGCCAAATTAAAGTCCTCCCTTGTCGCACTCTAACTTCAACCGCCTTCTCTTCACACCTCTCTGGATCTTGGATTTTGGGGCAGCTGGGGCTGATTTCTG
The DNA here is from genome assembly GCA_947561735.1 of Cenchrus americanus. Classification (NCBI taxonomy): domain Eukaryota; kingdom Viridiplantae; phylum Streptophyta; class Magnoliopsida; order Poales; family Poaceae; genus Cenchrus; species Cenchrus americanus. Next base: position 254,255,751 of record OX387245.1, read on the forward strand.
CACAATAAAGCACACAGCAGCATGCCCTGAATACCAACCCATTTTATAATCATTCACATCTAGCTGACAGATGTAATGGTACATCGCTTTTGATAGTACAATCTCGTCCACTTGTTGTCCATCACACCCATTCGATCTCAATTTGAAATGTATTGCATCCGGGGTGCCGTAGGAACACAATTCTTGTATACTGAATCAAGGAGCAGCGTGAGAATGCGAAATGTCCTAAGGCAGCCAGGATGGTTGAATGGAGAGGTGGATGACTGCAAACATCTTTCTGTGAAATGGGTCATGCTTGATGGAAGCTACAGTTGGGAACAAAAAAGAACTATAAGATCATAATGTCATCCAACTAAAAGAAGCATTTAATCATTTTAGGGCCACATCACATACAAAATTGTAGGGCCATATAATGGTGAATTATTTTTGGTTTACCGTTCCTCACAGGCTAAGTTGATGACATATAGTTTTCCAAAAAAAATGTTGATGACATATACACCTAATGTTGCAGTGGTGCCTGTTGTTACATGACCAAAATCCCTTACCCCACAAGAAAAAAGGAACATTTAATTTATTGGTAACAAATAAGCTTTCATATTAAAGAGGCAAATGCTACTTACTAGGCATTTGATTGAAACTAAGCACCATCACATAAATATGCTAAGCATGAATTCCTGCTCCATGCTTCTCACTTCGACCGCCTTCTCTTTGAAGCTCCCCGGGTCTCGAAACCACAGTCGACTTTGTGCGTCCTTGCTGTTTCAGTGCCTGATTTTCGGACAGAGAAATAGGCACCGCCATGCCCTGAATACCAAGCCATTGCGTACTCTGCCAGATCAGGTTGGCAAATGTAATGTTTGATTGCCTTTGATCGTACCGTCTCGTCCATCTCCTGTAGGCTATCATTTACACGCTCTTCCTTCCCTCCGATTGTTTCAACTGCACTTCTACCTTGAGTGCATTCATAGTGAGGTGCGAAGCCCGCTCCAAGCTTCAGAGGTGGCAGGTCAGCCATGAGGTTTCTTGAGGTTTCATCAGTTGTGTTATGCAGGTTGCTGCACTCAAAGGCTGAAACATGGGATTCGATGTGTATCAGAATAACCTGCTCCGGGAATTTGCATGATAATTCTGAGGGGATGTAGCTAGTAGGACACCCATCTGGCTTGCAACATAGTGGATTCGGGCGCCAAAAGAGGGTGTTGTAGGAACACAAATCTTTTATGGTGAAACATGAAACAGCGTGTGAGCGGCAAGTAATGTCTTGCTGGGGCAGTTGGGTGAGTTCTCTTACTGATGCCTCAGTCACAGCCTGCATCGAAGCTGTGAATGACTGCAAGCATCTTATAGCAGTCCCGAAAATGTCTGTGCTCTCTGACAATCGTAGCATCAGCATGAGGGAGAAATTTCTGATCGGTGTCTTCCGGTCTTCGTAGAGAAATTCCAGCGTCGCCTCCACACCACGCCCTGCTACACACATGCTCTGTATGTGCAGACGCCGGAGAATGCTTCCTTGCACCATCTTGTACTCTAGAGTTTTGCCCTCAAGAAGTTTCCTGACAAGAGCGTTGCAGAACATACACCGCAGAGGTGAGCATCCTGACTCCACATCTCTGACAAAACGGTTGGCACATTCTGCAAACCACTCGTATCTTCGAACATCTGAGCAGGTTATGTTGTCTTTACAAAACCCAGTAAAGTAGGAGGACAGAGATGATTGAGTCACCTGTGCAACCCATTTTGGGAAGGAGTATCTTTTTGGTTGTTCAAACTCTATGACATCCATTGTTTGCTTCTTGATACACCTATGTAGCAGATCCCCGCAGTCTTTAAAGGCACACTCCAACAGCTTCCTTCGCCGTAGGAGGGACACGTCCATGATTGGCATCCTTGCAGATCTCTCAAGCGCAAGCTCCAGTTCGGTGTGCGCCATCTCAAGCCTCTCAATGTCATGCCTTGTGAATCCCATCCTCTTGTCATGGTCACACTTGCTGAACAGGTAGGAGGTGATTCTGCTCACGGTCTCTTGCACAACGGCTGAACCCACCATGTTCGCCATGAGTATTGCTTAGGGGAGGTTCCCTGTCCAGAAAGCAAAGAGGGACCCTGAGATGCAGAGGTGATAAATCACAGAGAAAAACTGAAGACTTGTTCATCATGTTAAATTCATTGATTGATTCCTTACAGACTTGCGGATTGAATGAGAGATCAAGGAGGAATGCACGGTTGGTTGCTGTACATACCACCGTCGTAACCAATGGTGAAGATGAAAAGCTTGATTAACAATGCTAAGACTTTGAGAGGTTGGAACTTGGAAGAGCACTAGTCAAGTAACCAGGCTTGATGGACTGATGGGTTGGGAACTGGTCCCTACAATGGAAAACATAGCAGCTGGGCATCTTGACCCAGTTTTTTCTCAACACATGACTGTAGTCCACTAAACACATCATCCGTCAGGTCGCTTGCTGAAGCTTCCTTTTGCCTCCTTCACATGACTTTGTAAGCCACGCATGAACCATCAAGCCTGAAGGGCATTCATTGTGTTTTGGCCTCTTGGATTAGAGTGTTTGGTTTACCTCAGCAGTTGGTAGAAAAACAAAATCAAATTTCGGTGAAAATTTGCAAATTTGCACTTTCCAATGGGGAATGAAAAATAATTCGGTAAGAGAATAAATTTTGCAAATATGGAATAACTAAAGTGATACTATAAGAAATGATATGGTCTAATAAAATAACCACCAAGCACTTTGGAGCCAAAAATCTTTGGCCACTTGTCACTTGCAATTTCTAGTGGGATGAGTCCAATGTACGAGATTTCATAAATTTACTTTCATAGCACAGTACTCGGTCTGATCGATATGTGAATATCTTACTGACTTACTTTCATTTTTCTCGTGCACAATTTTCTCGATGAAGTTGGTTCACAGACTGACATTCTCCGCAAATAGGATTCAAGCATCTGTAGCATCCCCTTCCCTGCTCAGGAAAAAACTACTAACCTGTAACAGTATGAATGTGAAGATAGAGTTTGGATCGTGAGCAAAGATTAGCGATTTAGCTTTTGTAAAAATGTACCCTTACCGTATCCGGTGAAAACTGTGGACAGCTAACCGATGTAGAGAGATACTATTATTGATGTTAAAATTGAACTAGAATGTGTCCCAAGACATTGATATATAGTCATTGATACGGATGGGCCTGATGGTGACGGGTGCGAAGCAGTTGGTCTATACAATGGAAAAATGTTTGACCAATGGAAATATGTCGAGCTCAGCAAAGCCTTTGGTCTTCGAACCCAACTGTTTCTAGATGAAGTCGTTCCAAAGAAAAAATTGCTTCCGGATGAAGTCCTAGACGAAGTCGATTCGCGTAATCTCCTGCTGTAATCGCATCTAATTCGAATACTGAAACTACTCTGCTCTGATGTGCGAGTGGGGGAAGTAAATCGAGCGTGTACCTCGACTCCACCTGCGAGTCGCCGGAGTATATAGGCGGCGGCGCCTCGGCCTCCATCTCCTCCGACCGCTAGTCATCCCATCCGCCGCCGCGTCCCCCCTCCTCTCTCCTCATCGGCGGCTGATCGCCGTGAACACCAACCAAGCGGTGTGGTGGACACCAACCAAGCGGTGTGGAGACGAGTAAGGCCCAAGCCCAACGCAGCTAACACTCCATTTCCGCATGCGTGCAGCAGGGCCAGTGCGCTGCCTGTTAGAAATAAAGTAGCCTATCAACCCGTGCGGAATTAGAATTAACATATAAATAATACTTATAGCTAATGCTTATATTTATCTATCTTACGTTTGTTTTTATTTATTAAATATTTTAATATATATAATAATCTAAAGATACATACTTATAATTGTCGAATCGGATTATGTTTACTTAGTCATAATTTTTTCACATAGTATGACACCTCCATGTGTGTGTTATGTATTTAATTAAACCCTTTGTTTGAGCTTTTTGAGCAACATAAAAATTGTATTTTTGTTTCTTCTCTCATTCATGCATATGACATTAGTATTAATAATGATAGAAATAGTAATTTAGAATTTTTTAGTGGTGAATTTTAAGATTTTGTTATAATTATGTAATTTAGATTCAGATTTAGGGGTTCGTATATAATGACATAATTGGATAATTTATATGCAAATTTAGGAGGTTATTTGATATTATTTTTTTAATAACATAGGTGGGTAATTTATATGAAGATTAGGGGATTAGTTTAGATTAATTTTATAATGAAAAAAGTGGGTAATTTATATACATGTTTAGGGGGTTACTTTAATTTTTTTTATAATGGCAGAGTTAAGTAATTTATTAAAAATGTATAATAGATCCCATTGCTATTATGATTAGATTTATGGAATTGATGGCTTGTCTCACATAGATGCCACCATTGTTAGAGTAGATGACGCCTAGCAGATTGATGTGTCTTATTGTCTCACGTAAATGATTGTTAATGGAGTCAAGATTTCTCTTGTCTCACATAAATGACTTGTCGATGGCGGTCTAACCAAAATACGACATCTATTTCCGTTATTTCCTATGATTGGTTGTAGGATATATTTATGTGAGTGAATTTAAATATATAATTAAGTTGGGGTTTGCTACAGTACACTCAAAACGACGGGGGACCGTCTATTTAAAGTAGATCAAATTGGTTATGATGACATGTTACCTCTAGGAAGTAATAGATTAAATGTTTATGTATATTATATAATTTAAAAATTAAAAAATATAGAAACATCTTTATAGATCTAACAAAAGAGGAGACCTGAATGTTTTTTCCTACCATGGATGTAATGTGGTCTTTGCCGTGGAAACATCATCTTTTTTTTTTCTTTTGCCATGGTCAATGTTAATGTGGGATTCTAATATTATTTTTTCTAATATTATATAGATATAGGTGAGTTATAATACTTTTCTTTTTATAACACACAAAGGGTGACTTTTATCAATTTCTTCCCTAACACAATGTGCAGATTAAATTTCTTAGAAAGTACATATAGAATCGCCTACATCTGTTACTTGATTACACTTACTTTGAAACAATCAAAAATAGTAAAAAGTATGCTTGGAATGCGAGAGATTGGAGTTAGAGATAATGCTGGTGCATGCGTGCAGCAGGTAGTTGGGGGAAGCGGTTCGTTAATAATTTTTTTATATTTTGTAATTAATTTTTTTTTGTAATAATGGAGGCTTCAGATTTAAATCAAAACAGTAAAATAGTATGCATGCGATGTGAGAAGTGGGAGTAACATGCGTACGTTGGGCACTCTGCCCAGGGGACTGCTCGCCTCCTAGCAATCCAGGTGCGTCTTCATTCTCTACATATTGTTGTTGGAGGTGGCCATCCATGCCGCGTAGCTAAATCAAGATTTTATGACGAGTTTAGATGCAGGGTCATATCAAATTGATAATCGATTAGTGCTCACTGTCCCCGCATATGGTATGTGTCTGTTTTATTATTGGATCTTTTACTCATTTAGTCAACATGCAAGTTTCACATTGAGTGTCATGCACTAAATATATTCAATGTATTGCCCCTTCAAAATTGTTGCATAAACCAATTTTAAAATTTTCAGGTTCATATGGATTGATTTTGTCTCTGAAAATAGCAAGCACATTAGCTTCATTGAGTCAATCAGGTAACATCCTCTGCTCCATCTTTATTACCATTTCTTTTTCTGAAATTATTGCTTACCATTTCTTAGTCCGCAGTTGTCCTCACTTTGTTAGTTGTAATTAGAAAAACACATTAGTTCATAATTTTATAAAACTCTCTCAAATCCGGCAGCAACACGCGGGGATCACCTACAAATCCCGCAGCAACGCGCGGGGAATCACCTAGTATTTACTAATTGGAGGCTCCTTCCGCCTAGGATCCTACATGGACAACCTAAAACGATAGAGAAATCCTAGAAATTCTCTCAATAAAACAAAACATCCACCTAGGATACTAGGTGAACCAATCACATCTAATATATCTAACTAAATAGAGCCTTGCTACGGTATACCTCCTTGGAGATAAGATATTAATTAAATCTGAACCATTCATTATCACAAAAAAAAATTATAAAATATAAAAAGTTTATTAAACACTTCCCCCCAACTACTACCTGATGCACGCATGCAACATCATTATCTAGATTGCTAGGAGGCAAGCGGATCCCAGACACAATATGCAGTGCGGTGCTTTAAAATTGAATAGTGGAGAGGTGGATGATTGAAGGATGATTAATGCCATTAGTACTATCCTTTTGAGCTGCCAAGGTGCTCTGCGGTGCTTCAAACCATTAGTGCCGGTTAAGCTGCATGCTTTGCTGCGGTGCTGTGCAGACCCGTAGAGGCCTTTTAAGTTGCCATCACTACGGGAAAACCGACGTTTGCCGTGCGTTATTATGTTTGCCGTGCGTTTTATATCGGGACGCACGGCAAAGCCATTCTTTGTCGTGCGTCACAGCTTCAGCGCACGGCAAACATTTACGCACGGTAACTGGACTCTTTGCCGTGCGTTTTCCAAAGGGCGCACGGCAAAGAAAAATCTTTGCCGTGCGTTTTTGTAGAGACGCACGGCAATCCGTGTTTGCTAACGCCACCACCCCCGGACCGTCCCTTCTCTTAACGGACGTCAACCTTTGCCGTGCGTCTTCTCAAAACGCACGGCAAAGACGGATTGTTTGCCGTGCGTTTTACGTTGGCGCACGGCAAACATGTAACTTTGCCGTGCGTTTTATGTGGGCGCACGGCAAAGTTTTTTTAAAAAATATGTTTTCTTACCTTCTTTTAATTTTTCCTCTACTAATACATTATTTTGTACCCTATACTTCAATTATGTAATCATATCTATCTTTTTGGAATTTTAACGAATTTCTTTCATTCAAAGCATTTTTTTCTTATAAATCAAATTTGAAGTGCAAGTGCATAAAATAATATAGTATAGTTCCTGGAAAAATGATATTCGTGTAATTGATACCTTTTTAAGACCTTACCCTTGAAAGTACTTGAAATTTCAAACAATTTGTCCGCGAAGAATGAAAATCCACATGCATTCGAAATGTTTTTTAATTGTATAAAATGCAAACGGAGTTTGAAAGTCATGAGATTTGACGAGAGCTCATGACATACTATGGGAAGGTTGTGAAAAATAGTAGAGAAAGGTTTTGAACAATCTGTCGCACACAGTGTTTAGAAATCGAGACTTCTCACGAGAAGTTTTAGATTGTTTAGAGTAACTTTATTAGGTTTGTGGTCTTCGTAAAGTTCATAATGTGTTTTTGACTTCAAAACTTTTTCTCTAGTGAACGTACATCATACATTGTCACATATTATTTTACGGTAATTATTCGCATTCATTCATTATTTTGTTAATATTAACATGCACGAAAAGGTAAAGAAATTGAAATATATAGTTGTTTGCCGTGCGCTACTGATGAAAGCGCACGGCAAACAGGCGTCTTTGCCGTGCGCATTGGTCAGTAGCGCACGGCAAAAAATCCTGGGCCCACCCTTATCTCTTCTTCTTCCACCGCACTACGCACCCGAGCCACACACACACCCAGCCCGTCATTGCTCGCGCCTCCCCGGCCACCGATGCCGCCCGCTCCCGACCCCCGCCACCGCCGACCGGCCGCGCCCGCCACCGCCCCCCGCCGGCCGCGCCCGCCACCGCCTCCCGTGCCCCCGTCGCCCGCGCCCCCGCACCCCGGCCGCGGGCCGCCCCCCGCCCCGCCCCCCCCCCGGCGCGCGCGCCACCCTCCCCGCGCCCGTCCCCGGTCCGGATCCGCCGGAGGCGCCGGCCGCCGCACCATCCCCGGCCCCGGATCCGTGCGGGGCCCGGCCGCCGCACCGTCCCCGGCGCCGGATCCGCGCCGAGCGCCGGCCTCGGCTCCGGCCTTGCGGGCCCCCGCCCCGACCGCCGGGCGCCGACCCGCCCCGCGCCGCGTCGTTCCGCCGCCACCGCCCCGCCGGCGCGGCCCGGCCCGCGTCGCCGGCGACCTCCGAGGGCATTCTGTACGGTGCTGGGTACGGTGCTGTTGTCCATGTTTTTATATCAGGCCGGGTTGCAACTCTAATTTCAACTGCTCGTCGTTTGTTGCTACAACCACACATACACACACTGATGCACTGGTGTTGAAACATCAGCTCTTGTTTGAATGGATTAAATTCCTTGAAACTGATATTTTAGCCTGCGACTTCCTTGCTAGAATAGTTTATAAATCAAGAAATACATGGTTTCTGATGCGCCAAATCTACATTGTAGATGTGTTTACTTCTAATCTTTGATGCACACAAGACGTTTGCTAAAATGTCAAAGTGAAAACGAAAAGTTATAAAATGATCGCACTTTAAAAAGTTATCAGTGCCTTCAATCACTTATGCTTTCTTCATAGTTTCAACAGCAGATGGAAAGGACATATATTAATGTATACAATCGAAACAACTTCCTTCTTTTTGAACATCCTTTTTCTAATCATGGATCTAAATTGTCTTAGTATTTTTAAAGTTAATCTTACTCCAATTCCAGCAAAGCGTTTCTACTAATTTATGAGTCATGGCAATAGCAGCAGTTATACCAGCGAAAGGAGTTTATCATTTCTATTGTTTCTGCTTGTGCCAATCCTGAGCTGCTTTCAGCCTTGGTGGCAACTGCAAGGCGACACCTAGGTATCGGAGGGGTGATAAACATGAAGAAGGGTGAACCAAGTCCCTGTGTCACGTATACATTGAAATAGGTTGAATTTTATCATTCAAAATAAAATTTTACCATCTGAATAAGATATGGATAAATGACAAAATATTGAGGTTTATATCTGTTGCCCTGCCATTGTTGCTACCACATTATTGAGGTTTATATCTGTTCAATTGAGGCTATTCTTTCTAGGATTACTTATTGTACAAGAGACTACTTTGGTGAGAGAATTTGAAATGTGGTTATTACAGTGATGTAGTTAGTATTGGTAAGTTATTTGATGGGTTTAGCCGTAAAAATATTTCTCAGCTTGAGAGCTCTCAGGATAGTGCTCACATAGATCCAATCTTTCTTTCGATTATTTCTCTACAAACAAGTGCTCAAAATTTCAGAATTCAGACCACCGAAGAAAATACTCTCGATTATTTCTTAGTAGATGTATAATCTAGTCAACACGCACTTAAAACATTGTAAGCTGAATACCAATATATGCTCTGCCTTACTCCTGTTCTACAGGTTAATGACCCTAGATAAATAAGAGAGGTTGCTAAGGTCATTCAGCTTGCTACAACAGAGACTTTTTTTCTACATATCAGGTTGCTGGGTTAATCACTTTAATCACTTCATAAATAAATAAGCAGCATATTAAGGAATTTATGAAAAAAGCTGCACTAGTGAAAGTTGATTCATTGTCTTGTAAATATTCAAGATTGCCGCCAGCTCACAACATATCCTATATAGTATGCATCATCCTTAGAGTAACACTATAGAGTGCACTGCTGCTGCGGGGAGCATGTTTGTTAGGTCACTTTAATTTTAACAGTTGCATCAAATAAATTAACTTTTTCATCTAATGCATAAATATCCAAAAATGCAAGTATAGGTAGGATGACTGAGCAAGAAGAAGTTTGTATTGTGCCATTGTGCAATCTGCATGTGCATAATTATCTTCTCTGTGACAGTATACAGACATATCATTCTCAGCCCTGGATTAATTTGTTCACAGAAGTGGAAATACGGGGCTACAACCCTGGGACAGAAGATAGACACAATTGAGGAATACAGGAGGTGATGACAGTTAGTGCTTTTAGAAATGGGAAGGAAGGAAAATCATATCAAGCAGTCTGGAATATTAATGATTGTATGTGTATGCAGGAAGCTGCTTGGGGAGAGCCTTGGATCTTGTTCAGTCCAGGAGCTGCAAGAACTGGAGTTGCAGTTGGAGAAGAGCCTAAGAAGCATCAGGCAAAGGAAGGCAAGGAGAGCAAATTAAACTATCTTGCTAGCTAGTAGCTGTTAATTGGTAGCTAGTTTCTGTTGCTGCATATATACAGTATGATCTAAGTTACTGATCGATACATCTTGAAGCCACATTACTCCAGTGTTATTGTGATGTCTTATTCTGATATATATGATGTCTGTGATGATTATTGTGACATATATGATGTCTGTGATGATTATTATGATATATATGATGTCTGTGATGAATATTATGATATATATATATATATGATATTCCTGTGATTTTTGGGTATTTTTAAACGTGAAAAAAAATTTGCAATGGTCACTTTGCCGTGCGTCTTTCGGAAGACGCACGGCAAAGTGACCAAAACCAACAGCAGAAATAGGGTCTTTGCCGTGCGTTTATAGAGGCGCACGGCAAAGGTGCCATTTATTGCCGTGCGTTTCTTGCCCAGGCGCACGGCAAAGAGGGATCTTTGCCGTGCGTTTTTCTCCCAGGCGCACGGCAAAGAGGGTCACAAGCCGTTTGGTTCCGGCGCCGTCAGTTGCTTTTGTTTGCCGTGCGTCGTGAAAAAACGCACGACAAAGATTATTTACCGTGCGTTGTCAGACGTGGCGCACGGCAAAGACGCTTTACCGTGTAAAATGCTACCGTGCGCCCTTTGCCGTGCGCCCCGACAAAAAACGCACGGCAAAGAGTTTGCCGTGCGTTTTTGGGCCTTTGCCGTGCGCTCGTGGTGCACGGCAAAGCCGCGGTTTCCCGTTGTGCATGCGGAGCTGTGAGGTCTTCCAGTTGCCGTTTGCTGAGCCGGTTCAGATTCAAATGCCTTGCAGAGAGTAAATAAGAGGTGATAGTATTGACCGATGACGTGGATGGCTGAGAGGCCAGATAATGGTACCGAAAATAAAGTTTTGTATGATAAGACGTGTCGCGGTGTGGCCGTGATGCGTCCAGGTCGTGTACGTGCGTGAGTGTCGCGTGTAGGTGCAGTAGATTGGCAAGGTTGTTGCCATGTTAATCGAGTCCAGGTTTAGGTGCAGAACGTGTGCAAGTCTGTTGCGCCGTGGCTGCTGTGTTGATCGAGTCGTAGGAGGTTAGTTGGAGTGGTGTGCGTGGTTGCCGAATCGCATGGAGAAGCTGTGACGCACGAAGGAGCGAGAGGCTCTCGGATGTCGCTGAGCGTGACCTGCGGTTTATGGCACTAGAACAGCCGGCGCGCGTTGCGCGCCCCTACAGTGTGTACATGACAAAGATCCAATGTAAAAAGATAAAAAAAATATCAAGAATGAGGATATATAAGCCGATCCGCACATCATATAAGCACAGAGTAGCTTACAATCTTAAGCATCACCAAAGGCGTTTGTCTGTCATCTAATACATAAATACCACATCACATGCACCCATCTTGACTATTGGCAAAGGTGTTTGTTCGGCATCTAATACAACATCACAACAGACCTATTCACCCTGACTGCCTGTCAGAGGTGTTTGTTCGGCATGAAAATGCATCAATATTACAACACAGTCACTGCCATCCGCACCCTGACCACCGTACCCATATCAAATTAGGTGTTTGCTCAGCAATTAAACCTTAAAATTACAGCATATTTGATCGCCATGATAGAGCCACAATCAGTATCCATAGCTACCAAGCATCGCAGCTGGTAGCTATTGATACTATGCGGAAGAGTTTTGAGCAAAACATGTCACCGAAACACTACACAGATTGTAGTTACAATCCGGAGCTGCAAAAGAAGCATGCGCTCGACCGCTCATGCATTGTTGCTTGGGCTGCAAAAGAACAGTCATCAGTCTACAAGGATGTAAAGCACGAGCAATCAAGTAACTGTGTCTTGCTAATAATAGAGAGAAAGAGAGAGGGAAGGAGAGAGGGAGCAAGTCACAATCTGAATCTATTTTGTCAACAAATTTAAAAGATCAACACTGCAGTTAAAGGGTGATCAAGACTTTTAGCTGTGAGAAGCACATAAGTTTTTCTAGGTAATACTGTAAGTCAGTTTTAGAAAAAAATTGTCTCATTTCAATTAATGCAGCAAGTAAACCACAATTGCAGGATTGTCACAGTCACATTAGTAATTTACTTTAAGCACAATCACTATTGCTCTATAGTGATAACACATGTACGGCATGAGGCTCCATCAAAACAAAATGTTTGATCTTGTAGTGTACAAACGATCTTGCAGACATTCCTTTATAATAATAGTGGATAATACACATACGACATTTCTCTCCTTCAGACTATGGTTAGATTGTACTATCAACAAACATGCTAGGGTCATGAGGCTGGCCACATGAGGATGTTCATATATTTATCGACTAATGGTAGAACAACTTCCAGAAATTTAGAACTTGCCTCAGAAAAAAAGGGAAAATGTATTGGTGACATACAAGCAGTTTGCATAGTCAAACGGTAGGGCAGAAGCATAGATGATGTATTGTTCATTGCATCTTTTTCTAAAAAAAAATGTTTCCAATCTGCATTTTTATTTGGCGACCAGGATGTTAATCCCAATCTGCATTTTTATTATCTCCCACATTTCTCCTCTCCTTGACTGTGTAAAAACAACTCAACAAAAAGCTCCTCTGACCTTTACCATGTACTCTCATTTCGCCATCCACTCAGTTATTTATTTAAAAAGGACTGGACGCAAAACATTCTAAATCCAAAAAAACACTGACACAGTAGCTAGACCAAACAAGAAGTACAAACACTTCAATGAGAACAAGTTACCTAACAAATGGCTCTCTAGGCTTGCAAACGACATGTACTTCAATGACAGATGGTTGAGGCGTTGAGCACAGTCAGCATGAGCACCTCTACCAAGAATTTGTTCCTCTCCTCTGTACATCATCTTCAGCGAGCTGATTCATTGAAACCATTTAGACATGAGAAAAAGAAAAATAAATTAGGTCAGGCTCCGAAGCCTATTCATGCTTAGACAAAATTTTCAATGATGAGAGAAAATATATATGATTCCAAAACACATGCCTCATACGCACTTGCAGGAGCCAACAACTGCTTCATCTTCAAAGGCATTTCACAAAACAGATTAAGTGCATGGGCACAATGTGACCTAGAGCACAAAGACCGAGTCAAGCTTAGAGGCCATGCCAACTCGATCCGCAAGAAGGAAAAAGAAAACCGGCAACCAAGTGCATCCACATCACAAATTTCGTTTGCAAACCAAGATTAATCACATGAAAAGAATGATCTTTCTCCTCACCGACGAGATCCCGAGCTTGGCAATCTCCCGCCCCCCCCCGCGCGGCGGCACCGGCACCGCACCGCACCGGCCCCACCGCCCGCCCTCTTCTCGTCCTCGTAGAACGACCTCTCCTCGGCGAACCGCGCCCGCGCGGACGCGCCGCGGTGCCCGTCTCCCCGAACCCGAGCCACGCCGGCGCCGAGTGGAACCACGCCGCCGCAGCCGCCGAGGCCGCCGCCGGGAGCCGCGCCGGCGCCGCGGGGCCGCCGCCGCCGCCGCGGCCGGCCGGCCGTTGGTGGAGCACCGCCGCCGCCGGCGCGCGGACACGGCCGCGCCGCCGTAGTGGCGCCGCGCGGCGGAGGGCGGCGTACATGGCCGCCGCCGCCGCCGGGATTGCGCTGGCCGCCGCGACGGCGGGGGAGGGGCGAGATGGGGCGGTAGGGGAAGGGGACGAGGGGAGTCGGGGACCGAGGGGTTAGGGTTCGGGGACCGCGGGGGTGGGGGTATTAGGGCGGGGGGTGGGGTGGTGGGAGGGTGTGTCCGCAAAAGTGATTAGGGGGTCACCGCAAAACGACATCAACGGCGAATATCCGCTTCTTTACGTGCAAATAAATTTTACCTAAAGAGCTTATTTGCAAATTATAGGAACATGGGTGCTTGTGCAATGACGGGACGCGCCGGACCGATCCGCGATTCCTTGCAAACCGGAGGGCTTTTTCGCAAAAAAGCCAAATTCGCCGCCGCGCGACACGTACCCCCGCGGAGGGCCGTGGTGCGAGCAAAGGAGGGTGGGATTTAATATATCCGATGAAGGCCGGACGTGGAGGTTAGCTCCTGGTGAGTCCGTGGCCTATATGTATCCCTGTGCTCCATTGTATTTAGTGGCTGAGTTCCTTTCAATGTAGAAAGTGCCAAGATACCGGAGCAGTTTGGCTCCGCGGCGTTCCTCGCGATTGCTACTGTTCATCTTCTACCTCCGGCTCGCCGGTGCATGTGTGAGCTAGAGGGAGCACATCGAGGGGGAGCCGGTCAGCGGTGTGCGTGACGGCGAGGCAGCGGCAAGGCGCGTGCTGGCGGGGAGTGGCGACGTCGCCAGACTGTGTTGGTCCTGTGCGTGGTCGCCGGCGTCAATGGAGCTCGGCATGTGTCGCTGAGGAAGAATACGGAGGCCGCGTCGTTCGGCGAGCTAGTGGCTCACGACGATGCTGAGCGGGTGTTGCCACGTCGTTCGGCGAGCTAGTGGCTCACGGCGACGCTGAGCAAGTGTTGCCGCGTCATTCAGGCGAGCAAGTGGCTCTTGGCGATGCTGTGCAGGATGGCATGTGTCGCCAGAGAAGAAGAGGATGTTGGGACGTTCACGGGAGGCATGCTGCGTGGTTCGCGTCAGGACTGCTGGCTGTAGCGGCGGCCGTGGGACGACGACGACGACGAAGGGAGCTGCAGCATCAAGGCGACGGCGAGCGACGGCCCTGGAGTCCCTGTGATGGTCGTCGGATGTTGACGGTGAAATTCCGTCAACCTAGCCATGAGTTTACCTTCAGTGTTGGCATAAGTTTTATACCTTATCCATTGGTACTAACCCCCTTGTATAACAAGTTCATTCGTGCGTGTCGGTTTTAGAGTTTAATGTTTCTGTAGGGTTTCGACGTTGAAAGCAAGACTTCTGGGATAAGTTCATCAAGCATGTTGTGACAAGACCTTGAAGCCCCGTACAATTCATCTAATGAAGCAAACTTGACTCCAAGAAGCCTAGGGACCAAACCCGAGAAGATGACAAACTCCGAGGACCTACCCAGAAAAGTGCCGAATCTTGCCGGACAAGGAGCGACGTCCAACTCGGAGATAAACTAACGACAAGGGCCGACATGCAGAAGGGGGAAGGATCTAGAAGACTCGGGAACCGACGTAGGGCAAAGGAGGCAGGCAACTGGGCTGGGATGTGCCCAGGCCGGCCGGCCCAGCCCATTCCAAGGCCTGGTCGCCTCCCCCTTTGACCTAGCCGCCATTCGGGGTATTTATAGCCCCGCGGTCGAGAGCCACACATCAATCCATTCGTCATCGGTCGCTGAGGAGCAGAGAAGAGAGGGACACCATCTCGGAGAGGAGAGGGTCGAGCTATTTGACTAGGGTCTCCCTAGCCGACGTGGGAACCTTGCAAGGAAGACCACGTCGGAGTTCCCGGAGCTAGAAGCAAGATCAAGGTAGGATCCCGGTGGTGATCTTGTTCATGTATCATTGTAATAGTTGAATTATCAAGTTAAATCTGATTTTTTAGCGATGAAGAGTTTCTCCGAAGTCTTCGTTTTCGATCGCTTTGCTTATCTTAGATCTATTCTCGAGATAGATCACATAGGGTGTTCTTGTAGTCGTGGTGGCTAGAGGTGCACGCCCGACCTTCCAAAAGACCTCGACTTGTCCTCGGACTCGCCCTAGACTACCCGCATGGATAGGAGTGCGTTGTGACAGAACGGTGGCTCTGAAAGGCGGACGTTTTCGGAGTCGGATGGGAAACCACGGTTTAAAGAGGCTTCTAATGAGATTAAACTTACTACTTCTTCTTTTGCTTGAAACTTCAACAAAAGGCTTGACCCGATCCCTCTAGATCGGTTTATCTACCCCCTCTATCTTTGCTACCTCCGGTGCCACGGAGAGAGGTGGGGTCATTTTACGAAAAACCACCCGCTAGCCCCTTGTCCGTTTTGCAAAACACCCCCTGCGCACACCACCCCGTCACTCTTGTGCCCGAGCCCCTGCGCCTCTTTCGTCTCCGGTCGAATCATGGGCGCTCGGTGAAACTCGGCGGCGGAGAGGGCCCTGGCGAGGCTCCGCGGCGGAGCTCGCCCGCGCCTCGATGAGGGCCAGCTGCTAAGCTCGCTCGCACCCTCATGGGGCTGTGGTGGCTGAGCTCCGCAGCGCGAGGGTGCATAGCTCGTGCACATCCCGATTCTTCTCCACCAACTCCATGGCTGCGGCAACAACGCCAAGGCCAAAACATAGCAGAAAGAGCAGCTCTCGCTCGCCATCAAAATTCGTAGGCCACACCCCACCTCTAGTCGATTCCTTTCACCCACTACATTACAAACTCCCCATCTCCATCCAAGATCAAGCCCTAGGCGCAGATGACCTCAGCCTCGACGGGAATCTCAGATCTTGTGGCCTCCATCGACACCAATCGTCTGAGCTCTGTCCACTGTTGAACTCATACCTTTGGTATTAAAAATCGAACCAACAACAAGACCCATGATTCTTATCTATCCCTCGGTTTCACGAGCGTATCGAGTCACGACCGTTTTTTTAGCGCTGCTAGCATCGTCCTTCCAGTTGTGCTTCGTCGTTGCCGCCGAGCTGCCCGGCTTCGCCTTCTTGGTCCGGCCGACCTTGATATGCCCGACGCACGTGACCTTGGGCAACCGTAGCTCCTCCTCGTCTTCCTCCGTCCGCTACCTTGCGTTGGACCCTCGGAACATCGGGCTGCTCCCGCGCACCTTCCCGCCACCGGTGGCAGCGCTCGAGCCGCCAGGTAGATGAGCTGGCGTTGCCCTCTCGTCTCCATGGATGGCGCGGCGGCACGGGTCAGGGAGAAACAAAACGACGCACAGGGGGCGCCAGTGGAAATTGAGGGAGAGGAATAATTGTAAAAGTACTGAGACTAGTGGGGGGTGGCGGGCGGGTTTCTATAAAACGACCCCACCTCTCTCCGTGACCATTAGATGTCGATCCAACATCCCTGACCGGAGTTTGCATAGTTTGCACAAGTGGTCTGGTTTTCACGCTCCCATAAACAAAACCTTATACATTTGCTTTATTGTTTTTCTAAGGAACAGGAGGGGTTGCCCCTACTAGATATATATTTGATCAAACAAAAGAGAACGAAGGTGGAGATGAGGCTCCCAGACTTAAAAAGAAACGAAAAAAGGAAGCAAAGAAAATGATACAAAAGACTAGCAGCTCAAATATTTGACATGTTCCCTAGAGCATCTTTCCCATATATGTTTGCCTAATTCATCCAAGTTGCATGATTCATAATTTCAGGTGCTGCTTTGCAGTCCATGAGCAAACTTTGCAGCCGGACTGGCACATATGCACCCCATAAGTCGAGCAGGTGAACAATCGTATGACGTGTCCAACTCCTAGTTCCCTGATCCTGTCCTTGCAACGGCTTAGTTTTTCTAGCTCCCCCAGAAGTTCTACGCGTTCTCATGTTTGTTCTCTGCTTTCTCATGGTTGCCTTCTCAACCTGAAGGAGTGCAAAGCCATGTTTAGACTTCCAAATCATTTGGTAGACCGTCGCTTCAGAATTCTGGCAGAAGTAATCCATTGCCTTTGGCAGCATGATCTCCTCCACCTGCTCCAAGGGTATGTCTGTATTGCCAGCTACCGCCACCACTGAAGAAGTTTTATTAACGCGCAGCATGTCTCGTGAAGATCCATGAGGTGCAAACACAATTCCAGCTTTCAAAAATGGCGAATCTTGAAGAAAAATACTGTTTCCAGACAGAGAGCTCTTCTGCTTTCTGTACACTGACAGTGAAACTTGGCACTGCAAATTCACTGAAACTACTGGTTCTATAGAAGCTTCTGAGTGTCCTGCGATGTCTTGGCTCCTACTACTTTGAAACTCATGCCGATCATGCTGCTTGCAACATAGTGGATCTGAGCGAAACCATTGAGTGCTAAACCTATGATGATCGTTCCAGTGTTTTCTATGCTGCAGATCAACATATGGTACCCATGAGGATGATTGAATAGGTACTTGATTAAGTTCTTTCCTAATAATTTCAACTGTAGACTTGAAATGAGATGGAATCAACTGCAAGCATTTAATTGCAGTTCCAACTATGTCCGTACTCTCTGAGAGCTGCAGTGTTATACTGAAGTAGAAACTTCCCTCTGGTGCATTACTGTCTTTGTGGATAAATATCAGAATGACCTCTATTCCATGCTCTGCAGTCCTGAAGGGTACCAACCATAGTAGAGAAGATGGATGCTTCTTTCCGCAAACAATTTCATGGTGTAGTTGCTTGCCTGCAAATAGGTCTTTGACAATGGAGTGGGAGGTCACGTGACAGTGTGGTGTTCCACCAAGCTCTATAAATCTCAGAAACTCAGTAGAACCATCTGCAAACCACTCAAATCTTTGAACAATGGGTCTGCTCAAGCTCAATTTTCTCTTGTCGCGGTTAAACATGGAGAGAGCAAATGACTTGGTAGCATGCACAATCCGGTTAGGAAGGGGGGAATTCCTCACCTCCTGTTCTAGCAGTTCTTTTACTAGGATTCTGTGCTTGCATTTGCGCAATGTGTCATCACACTCTTGAGCAGCACGCTTCAGATTCCTGCGCCAACGCAACAATGATGCATCAGTAATATTCCACTTTTCTGATGTATCAAGAGCAGCCTCCAGCCTAATGTGTGCCATCTCTAGCCTCTCCAAGTTTCTGCTCTCATTTGATTCCTCTTTCTCCTTATATTTTTGAACCAGACCATACAAGATTTGGCTAACTGTCTCCTGAACAACTGCAGAAATGACAATCTCTGCCATTAGGATTCAAGCATATGTAGTACTCCTTCCCTGTTGCGGAAATATATATAACAATATAAACGAGAGATCAGGTATATGAACTTTAGATAACATGCAAGTTTTAGCTTAGCAGTTGCAAGAACATACCTTTGATTGAGTAGCATGGAGGTGCTGCTGTGTCGAGAGGGTAAAATTACTGCAAGGCAAGATGGAGAATGTTTAGACAACTTATATATAGTGAAAGGGTTCTTTGGACTTGATCTCTCCATGGGAAATCATTTAGTCAAGAAGTTTGGCCAACGTGCATTATGTGAAAAAAAAAGACAGAGAGGTGCGTCAAGTCACGTGAAAATGGAGGTAGTTCGTTTGATAAAGAACAATGACAGGGAAAGTTAGAGTGGAGGTGTGAAACGCAGTCTTAAAAATATTTCGTATGTGCAGCAGTGCACAATGGACGCGCATCCACAAGGAACCTAGAAAAGTCTTGGCCACTTTCCACACTACCAGAATTTCAGTCTTTGCCTAGAGTCTGCTTCTGTGCCGAGAGCCAAATAAAAAACTCTCGGCAAAGAAGAAACACTGCAAACAGGCTTCTTTGCCGAGAGGCAAACAAAAAGCTCTCGACACAGAAAGAAACTCTCGCCAAAGATTTCTTTACCAAGAGTCAACTGGCTGACTCTCGGCAAAGAATTTCTTTGCCAAGTGCAATTTTTTCGCTCTCGGCAAAGAAATTTTTAAAAATCACTTTTTTACCTCCAAATTTTTTCTATCCTCAACACACACTTATAAAAAACTTATGCTCAAAGTTGGCAAAATTTCAGCTATGTTTGCTATATTTAAAATTTTTACTTCTTAAAAGGTATTTTTTTCGTATACATCCGATATGAACTGCAAGTGCATGAAGTCATAGAGTAAAGTTGTTGGAAAATGATATTCATGTCCATGAGACATCTCTATGACCATGTACACGAAATGAAGCTAAATTGCTGGCATTTGGTTCTATATGCATGATAGAGATCGTGATGCAGAAAGGATTTAAAATTGTATAAAATTCAAATGAAGTTTGAAAATCACGAAATTTGTCAAGTGACCATGATATCTCATAAGCGAAGGTTATGGTAAAAATTTGAGAATGTTTTGAACACTTCGACACGTACATTGTTTATAAACTGAAACATCTCACGAGAAGATTCTAAGAATTTGAACTACTGTCACTAGGTTGAAGTCTTTTAGAATTTCAAATTTGAATTTGACTAAATTTTTTTTCTATGAGTAATATACAACATAATTGATGACATGTTGAGTTTTGATTTTTTTTACATTTTTTGCTATTTTTAATATTTAATTTGATGAAAATGCTCTCTTTGCCGAGAGCTTGGATGGTGGGCTCTCAGCAAAGAAATGATCTAGCCCACCACCAGCCCAACACAGCCCACTGGCCCAACCTTTCCTCTCCCGTATATAACACCACCGCCCCCCTAGCTAACCCTAACCCGTCGCCCCTCCCCCTCCCTCTCTCCAGCCGACCGCCGCCGCCGACTCCCTCCCCTCTCTCCCTCCGTCCACGCCGCCAAGGCACCGTCCACACCGCGGGCCCGGCCGTGCCGCCCCCCCTCCTCCCCCCTCCGCTCGCCCCTCACCTTGTGGCAAGGAGCGGCGGCGGGGCGAGGGCGCGGTGGCGGCGGCCGCCGGTCTACTCCCGACGGTGGCGTGGAGGTGGCGACCGCACTCATCCACGACGGTGGCGGCCAGATCTACGACGGCGGCGACCGGGGGCACGATTGCAGCAGCGATCTCCTCCTCCTCCTCATCGTGCGGTGGCGGGGCGACCTCCTCCTCCTCCTCATCGATGTGGTGGCGGCGGGCAGTGGTGTTGGTAGATGGCGGTCGAGGGGCACGGCGGCCGTCCTGTGGGTGTTGAGTTTGGCGGCCTCCTCTCCAAGTCCCAACCGAGGCTGGGTGAGGCGGGGTGGCGGGAGGCGGGCAGTGGTGGTGGTGGGCGGCAGCAGTGGTGGTGGCGGTTCTGGTGGTGGCCGGTGTTTGGCGGCAGTGGTGGTGGCGGGCGGCACCGGTGGTGGTGGTGGCGGATCTGGTGTTGGTGGTGGGCGGCGGTGGTGGGGCCAGGGTAGTCGGCTGGTGGGCCCGCTGCCTTGGATTTGTTTCTTTTTTTGTTTCATGAAATTTCTTTTGCCGAGAGCAATATCCCACTCTCGGCACACGTGTAACGAGTGGATCTGACGTGGCTCTCGGCAAAGGGCTCTTCGCCGGCCCAGCGGTGCCGAGTGCATTGTGCCGAGAGTTCCCTCTCTGCACAACCGGTGTCGAGAGGAATTGTGCCTCTGCCGAGAGTAAGGTTCTCTCGGCAGAGCCTTGGAATCCGGTAGTGCCACTGGCAATTTTCTAATAGAATGAAGCCAGTATACTAGTCATTGTGAATGTATTTCCATGACACGCTAGTCTAATTGATGTCCTATTAGTTGGTTCAATACATTTTTCCTGTCGTATATTTTGGTTCAACGGGAAGGAAATGGACCTTCATCTCCGGCTGCAGCTCGCCATGGCAGCAAAACTGTAATGAGTTTCCAAGCGTCTGCAGAGGAATCGGATGGGCAAAGGAGGCGGATTAACCATCCCACGTCTCCAATGACGTGGGGCCCAATTCAATTTGTATTAAGAACAGTTCGCATTTCTCCTTTTAGTCTGCATTAAAATTTTGTAACATGTATTTTTCTATCGTAATTAGTCCAAATTTGACTATTTTTTACTAAATTTTCTAAAATCACCATCTTTTTATTAATTTCATTGTTTAGTGTATATTCCGTTTCTTGAATTTTGTTTATATGACTTATCTTGTTCTTTGTAAGTAAAACATATAAATAATATTTGTTTTACACAACCATTAGTAATGAAACTTTGCATTTAGTAATCTTAAGTTGAACACAAGGTTTTGCTAAATTTTCAAATGCATATGAGTTCGAACATGTTGCAAAGTGTGGAAAACTTCAATGTTCAAGCAACATTCTAGGAAACTATGTGAGAGATGTGACGAGGAGCGGGGGTCCGTCTCTCCAGCAAATCTACTGTCTTTTTAGTGTTTTAGTCGAGTCCTATTTGATCTAGGGCTTGCTCGCCGCCGTTGCTCGGCGGAGGAGTTAGGTTTTGCCGGTGGAGCGTGACTCCTCTGCGGCTTGGTTTTCCTGGCGGCGCCGGCGATGCGGAAGCGATGGTGCTGCAGAGGAATAATTTCTGCCAACTTCTTCCATTCTCCGATGGCAATCTACTCCGACGTCAACGGAGAGGCTGGGAGACCTGTCCAGGAGTCGAGGGTCGGCGCATCGTCGTCTTCTTCAGCCGATGATGTTGTTGACCCTGTTAGTCTCAAGGAAGATGATCTTTGGAAGAAATCTGAGCACCGCTCGTGTTGTCGGTGGTAGAAACGAAGGATGAGTTGTGGGTACTGGAGTTGGCCGATGCACCTGGGAGGCAGCGTACTCGGCTAATTCGCCTAACAGTAAGTCACCTATCCGTGGTCTGCGAAGGTTCAATGTCAGAGGGAAGTTATCTCCTCGATTCATAGGACCTTTCAAGATAGTGGAAAGAAGAGGAGAAGTAGCTTACCAGTTGGAATTGCCAGTACAGTTGTCAGGAGTACATGATGTGTTTCATGTATCACAGTTAAAGAAATGTACGAGTGAGGTCAGGATAGAACCCATATTGCTGGAAGACATAGAAATGGGAAAGGATTTGACTTACAAGGAATACCCTATCAAAATCTTGAATACTTCGGAAAGGGTTACTAGGAGAAAAGTCATCAGGATGTGTAAAGTACAGTTGAGTCATCATACCGAGGAAGAGCAACCTGGGAAAGAGAGGATGAACTCAAAGAAGATTTTCCTCAGCTGTTCTCTAAATCTTCTGAATCTCGGGGCAAGATTCTCTTTAAGGGGGTAGGATTTGTGACACCCTAAAAATTCCATCACTAAAATTCACCTAGCAACATGTAAACATAGTCTTAAGATTTTAAAATGAAATTCTAATTAAATATGAGCTCTAAATTATTTAATTTAATTTAATTGATCTAGAGACAACAAGTGATTGTGCATCATTATTTGGCTATGCATGGTTTTTGGTTGCTTGTGCGAGGTCTAAAAAGGTTTATAAAATGTTGTGAATGATTTGAAAAAAGTTTTGGTTTGAATTTGAATTGAAAAGGGTTAATTTGAAAAGAGTTTGAAAAAGGAAAAAAAGAAAAAGGAACCTCACCTCCCTTCTGGCCCAGCCGGCCCATGGCCCACCTAACCTCCTCCCACAGCGGCCCGCCTACCCGCCTGCCTTTTCATTTTCCTCACAGCCACCGACAGGCCGACCCCACTTGTCATATTCACCTTCTATCCCCCCCTTCTTCCTTCCCCTGTTCGAGCCGGCGCCGTCAGGATCCCAGCCGCGCCTGGCCGCCTTCTCCGCTCCCCCCTTCCATCCGTTGGCTCCAATCAAGAACCGTTATCCCCGCGCCCGTTTCCCCTTCAAATCCTTCTGTTTCCCCTTTCCCATTCCTTCTTTATGCCACAGTGCCGCCGGTTATCAATAGCAAGCTTACCGGCCGTTGCGCCCTCTCATTTTCCCTCCCCTCTCTATCCCTCTCTGTCACTATTTAAGGTTGAGCCCGAGCTCCCGCTCTCCCCTTTGAACTCGCATCACGCCTTCATGCATTCGAGCACCACATACACCTAGCACCACCGCCCCTGCCTCCGCCGCCGCTGGAGGAGCTCGACGACGGTGAAGGGTTCACCTTTTCCCTTTTCTTCTTTATGTTATTGTGTTGCGCTGTTGCTCATAGAGCTTTCCGTGCACCAGGGCCGTCCCTAGCCGCCGCTCAGGAGCTGTGCGCCTGTCCATCGCTAGAGCACCACCCGAACCGCCGCCGTCACTGATCCTCGCCACCGCAACATTTTCTTCATCGGCAATCTCGTCATCTTCGTCCTCGAGTCGTGAGCATCGCTTCACCGCTGTTCTTTGTCCTGCACGCGTGCTGCAGCACCGGCGTCCGCACGCCGGCGAACCCTGCGTCGCCCCCTTTCGGTGCCGGCTGCCGTGGGCACGCAAACCACCTCCTTGACTTCCTAGGTTTGTGCGCATGCTTCCTCTCTACGTGTAGAGCTCGCTCGCGCACGAAATGTTGCCCGGTAGGCCGATCTAGGGCTGCGCCGGTGATCTTCCGGCGAAGCGACGCCACGCCGCTCCTGCCTCCGGCGCCCTCGCCGCTGTGCCTCGCACGCGCGAGTCCTGGGCCATGCGATCTATGACGGATGGACGGGATCGCGTACCCCTTCACGTTTTGAGGCCGGTCCACGTGGACTCGTGGGCCGCGACCACGGCTCAGTCCACGGCTTCGTCAGCCGCGGGATTGGGGATCCACGGCTCAGCATCGCCGCAGCCTCGGGTCAAGCTTCAGTATACTGGTCAGCGCCGGCATACTTGTTAAAGAGACCCTAGGTTTTTGCCTTTTTTGCATGTCGGTCCTCCCACCTATGCAAATCCTTGCAATCAGGTCCTGAAACTTATGATCTAGCCCCTGCTTTCTCTGTATAATAGCACCCGAGGTCCTTTTCATTTGTTTTAGCATGTTAGCCCTTTAGTTTTTATATGAAATTATGTTTTGGTCCCTGGTTTTATTCATAAAAGTCATGTAGGCATAGTTTTCTTACGGAAAGGTCCCTGTAACTTGTTTTAAGCATATCTTTCTTGTTTTAACTCCGTTTTGAGCGTTCTATATACCGAAACGATCGTCTCAGCGAGTAGAATCATTTAGACAGCGTGTTTTCAGCTTTTGTCACTGTTTGGTGTGATGTTTATTTATTGTTTGTTGTATATGCTTGTGTGTAGATATCGTTCCTGTTTCGTCTGAGCTCCCCATTGGAGGTGATCAGGAAGAGCCTGTCTACGAAGAGGAATATACCATGTTTGTAAAGGAAGGCAAGTGGCTTTTCCCTCTGCATTTTCTCTGTGGAACCTATATCACTGCATGCTTAAACAATGTTTACTTTATCGGTTGCTATGCATTAAATTGATGGGCAAACACCTTTTCAGGACTTGACTAGATGTTTTACCCTGTTACCTTGATCAACCCTGTTTACCAAATGCGTTGGGTAGATAATTGCTTAGTTTGCTCAACTTGGGCTGGTCATGTTGGTTTATGTTATTATCTGTTATGTTAATGAAATGTTGGTTATGTTTAAGACGAGACCACATTCTTTTAATCGAAACATGGAGTAGCTGTCGGTGTTTTAGACCGGCAACCTACTACGGGGAGTACCCGAAGTAGATGATTGTGACTCACCGAGATCGGTAACTCGAAGGAAGAGACACGTGGCACACAATTTAGACAGGTTCGGGCCGCGAGGTGCGTAATACCCTACGTCCCGTATGCCGCGTAGCTCGGATTGATAGGGCACGATTACAAGATGGTGCAATGGTGCGCCGTGAGTTGTATGAGAGGAGATTGGATGCTAGAGATCGGTCCCTGCCTCACCTTATATAGTCCGGGAGGCAGGGTTACAAGTCGGAGTAGGGAGAGAGTACTAGTCGAGTACGTCTACGAGTCCTCTATACAGTGCGGAACATGTACAGCTCCCTAACCGAGTACTACTCCTGTGTAGTCCTTGTGCTCCACGCCTTCAAGTGCCGTGTAGCGCAAGCCGGGTAATCCCAGGGGCCCACCGAGTAGCCGGTCCTGGTACCCACCGAAGTATTGGGCCCAGGGAGGTCCATACGACAAGCCCCCGAGTACTTTGTAGTCGAGAAGGATAGCTTCAAGTAATCTTGACGGCCTTAACGAGTAATCCTCAAGCGTCCCTGAGTACTACAAGTCAAAAGTCCTCAAGAGTAGTCGAAGCATCCCGAGGCTGGAATGTACTCCAGCTGATGTTTGAGCAATCTTGAAGTCTTCTCGAGTAGTCCCAAGCGTCCTTGAAAACTGCCTTCAAAGGTCTTCAAAAAATGCCTGTCTTGTCTTGAAACCGGAGCTGACATGGAGGTGCGATTTGCAAAATCGCACTCCATATGGAGTAGCCCCCGAGCCTTAGGTTGAGCCGCGGGCTCTGGCTGAGGGTCCATCTGAAGTCTTGGCAAGAAAATCCCGAAAAATCCGGAGAGAAAAAACCGAAGGACACGTGGCACGGAGCCCCCGAGCCTTGAGTCGAGTACTTACTCTCGAATTGAAGGGTCTTCTTGAAGAATGTGTCCTGAGATGCTCTTGAGACTAGCCGCTTCCCAGGTAGTCGAGTAGGAGTAGCCGAGCCCCCGAGGTGAGGTGCGTCGACTAGTAGAATACGAAGGGTCACGCGCAGCCGCTGAGTTAACCGCGCGTGGACTTATCCAGCCGCTCATTGCGAAGCCGCTTTGGCTTATAAATAGAAGCCAAAACCCTTAGGGTTTTTCACCCATTCGAGCTGCAGCCATTCCATTTGCATCTGAAGCGAATCCACTCCCAGCGCTTGCTGCCGCCGTAGTAGATCCAAGTGCGCCGCCACCCAAGTCTTTAGGGTAGTCCCCGAGCGGATACGAGTGAAGACGCCCTGCACTTGGAGGATGAAGCCGTCGCCGTCCAAGACGTCCAAGGCCGCCGGGAAGAAGAGGGGCCGCGAAGAGGCCGCCGCGGCTGCCACCGGAGCAGCGCCGCCCATGTCTCCACCGCGGGCTGATCCAAGCCGCGAGTGGAAGAAGTCCAAAGTGAAGACGGAGGATCTGCTGACCCTCCTGAACAGTGGGTTCATCAGGGAGAAGGAAGTCGACATGTGGAGATCCGCCGCTGGAGATCCATATCCTATGGAGAAGGCCGAAGACGATATCCCGATGTTCGCGCGGTTCGTGGAGCGCGGTCTTGCGCTCCCGGCCAGCGATTTCTTCAAGGGGCTGCTCGGGTACTACGGGATCGAGTACCTGAACCTGAACCCCAACGGCATCTTCCACACGTCGGTCTTCGTGCACTTCTGCGAAGCCTTCCTCGGAATCAAGCCGCATTGGGTGCTTTTCCGGAAGTTCTTCCGCGTCAAGCCGCAACCAAGTGCCACCAATCCCAGGGTAGTCAGAGGAGCTGGCATCCAGCTGAGGGAGGACGCCGCTGAGCAATATCTGGGATACAAGCTTGTCGACTCCAACACAGATTGGAAGACCAGGTGGTTCTACATCACGAACCACCACTCCGGCCTGCCGAAGCCGAGCGGACGGCAGCCCAGGCACCGTGAATGGTGGAACACGGAGCCCACCATGCAAGAAGGAATCCAACTCCCCGAGCTGCTAGCACGCATCAAGGTGCTCAGGGAGGCGGGACTGAGGGCCTAGCACGTGGCCTTCAGTTTCATGAAGCGTAGGATCCAGCCGTTGATGGCTCGGGAGACCCTGGGCTTCGAGTACACCGGCGACGACGACGCGTCGCGGATGCCGGGAGGCGAGCTGGACGACAACGAAATCATCGAGAGATTGTCGTGGATCTTCAAGGACATGCCGCCGTACACGGCGTGCCCTGTCGAGGAGTACTCCGCCGCGCGCCCACCCAAGGAGGTGAGTAATCGTACCCCCCTAGACGAGTAGTGATTACTTGAAGTAGAGTTGCTGACGTCTTGTGTCTTGCGCAGGATGATGTGAAGAAGTTCATCTCCGAGTCGCAGCCACCTCCGAGCGGAATCGAGATCCCGATGGAGGGGAAGGCTAAGGAGCACCGAGAAGTCGGTGAAGGCCACGACACCGTCGTCGTGGAGGATACCTCCGACGACGACGACGAAGACGAGGAGACGTTGCAGAACCGCTTCCAGCTGCGGTCGAGGTTTAGCCGCCCGGGCTTGCCTCATGTTCCTCTAGTACAAGACCCCCCGGCTAGCCTGGAGGCTAGCCTGGCTGCGCCGCCGCGGAAGCCGCGCAACCCCGCCAGGAAGCGGGTGGCGAAGAAGCTGAAGGTCTTAGAGACCACACCTTAGGAGGTAAGTTTGTCTTGAGTAGAGTAGTCGAGTACCCGTTGTTTGAGTACGTTTGCTGACGAGTAGTCTTCCTTGTATGCAGGAGGTGCCGCCAGCGGAGCCCGTCGAAGAGGGCGACGAGGGCGTGTGGGACACGGTGGGGGAGCCAGCTGGATCCCGTAGTCCAGCCCCAACTGTTGAAGAAATCCTGGCGCAACTGGAACGCCAGCCCCCAGCTCCGCAAGGGAGCACGGGACCCGTGGCTGCCGCCGTTGAAGAGGTGGTGGCCTCAGGAGCGCAAGAGACCGCTGCGCCGACCGCCGCTGCTGTGGAGGAGGCGGTAGCCGCAGGGGCGCAGGAAGAGGCGCCCGCCGAGGGTGGACTGGTCGATATCGCCAGCATCCTCGGTGCTCCGGCCGTGACCATTGTCCAGTCGAATTTGTAAGTACCATATCCTTGCGAGTAGTACTTGTTGCAGTAGTCGATGTTTCCTGACGACAATCTGTGTGTGCTTCTGCAGAAAATCCACGGATCTGACTTGGGATGGGGATGAGCCCTCATCAGCGGTGGCGGAAGAAGTCGCGCCGCCCGCCGAGGAGGCCGTTCCCGATGCTCAAGCCGCGATTGAGCCACCGGTTGCCGAGGCGCCGCTGCCGGAGGCCAGTGTAGTCGAAGGTTAGTACCCTTCTTAAAGCTACAGGGCTTCACGAGGAGTAGTCGTAGGCACTGATGCACTTGTCGTCTTTTTGATAGGCGCTGAAGGTGGTGACATCCCTGCGGGGGTGCCAATGCAGAGGTTGACACCAGAGGCCCCAGAGGCGGCGGAAGGAGCCCCCGAGCCCATGGAGGAGGTCGTCGAGAAGACCGCCGAGGGAGAAGCAGTCACCACGTCGCCAGAGATTGCTCTGGAGGTGACTATCCGCTCCCCCGAGATCCAGGACGCAGAGCCCATCCGCGCTGCGCTGATGACGGAGGCCACCGCGAGTAGTCGCGGCGGGATAGAGCTGCTCGCAGATGACCTTATCGAGCCGGCGACGGTGGCCAAGCATCTGGAGGCGATCCGTCAAGCGGAGCAGTGCATGAAGGTAAGTAGCCGTAGCCTTTGAGTAGCCAATCCTTTGTCATTGAGTACTCTTCGTGACTTAAGTTGTCTTGTGCAGGACGTTGCGGAGCGGTCTCGCGACAAGTCGAACCTGCTGCAGGGCTATGGCGACACGGTGCTCCGAGCCGAGGCGCTAGAAGAGCAACTCGTGAAGTCGCGAAAGCACGCGGCTACCATGCAGTCGAAGCTCGACGCCGCCTTCGCCAAGTACCACAACGATGTCTTGGAGTTGCAGGCGAAAGGCGACGACTTGGTGCGGAAGAACAAAGGCCTCCGCAACAAGAACAAAGGTATACCCCTGAACTTGTCGGGTACTTGTTGGAGGTCGAGAAGCATCTGACCCGTTGTTGCGTTTCTGTGTTGCAGAGCTTGAGGGCCAGGTGGAGCAGCTGAAGGCTTCAGAGACGAGCATGAAGAACCTCTTCTACCGGGAGCAAGAAGCCCGCCAGGTACTCAAGCTCGATTACAAAGAACTCGCCTTCGAGTGCGAGAAGCATATGGAGCTTCGGATTGCTTCTGACAGAGATCTCGTCAACTGCTACAAATCCTTGAAGAAGTTGAACGAAGACTGCGAGGCATTGCGGGCCCAGTTGAAGGAGTTGGAGGAAGCCGCACTGCCGATCGCAAGGCTCCTGGTGCCGCACCCGGGCGGCCCCAAGATTGCTCCTCTGGTGGATCGCCTCAAGGAAGCGCCAAGCCGGTTGGCCGCCTACATGAAGCATATGGCAAGGTCGATCCCAAGACAAGTCTTGGCCTTCATGAAGTCGTACTTCCCGAAGGCCCCAGTGGAGGTAGTCGCCGGCGGGGTAGCCGCCAACTGCTCCGATGAGCAAGATGCGAGCCGCCGGAGCGAGATGGCTCCCATCGCGGAGCGAGTGGCCGAGAAGTCGAACCTCCGGTAGCCCTGTAATAGGTAGCTAGTAGCCATAGTTCTACAGGAAAACAATTGTAATGAATTGTTCAAGTATCAATGAAAGAAAATTTTCCAGCAATGAGTACTCGTAGTCACGATCTCAGAGTGCGGAGCCCCCATCGTGGAGTGGATGCGAGTAGTAGTACTCGGCTTTAGTAGCCCCGTTGTAGGGAGCAGGCAGTAAAGAAGTTGATGAACAATCAAACTTTATTACTGAAGAAGTACACCTGGATGGCCAGGGCCGTAGTTACAGAGTAGTCGCTTGGACCCGGAGGCCGCTTACAGCTGAGTAGAGCTGGAGCGGGTGGCCGCTTGCAGCAGTTGATCCGTAGGTAGCCTTGTAGGCTGGATCGTAGATCCGTAGGTAGCCGTGCAGGCTGGATATTGGAGTGTGGTCTCTTAGTAGACCGCTGCTAGAGTCCTTGACGCTCGTCGCAGCCCAGGGTCCATAGGTAGCCGAACGGGCTAGACCCTGGAGAGGAGTAGTCCGGAGACTGGAGCCAGGACCCGGGGGGTCGCTTACGGCAAGGGGTGTTGATGTAGTCGCGTAGACTTGGACCCCAGAGTAGTCGTGTAGACTAGGCGTAGAATCGACAGAGCTGGTCGACGTTCCACGAGTTGTTGATGTCTTCTCCTTCAAGTGTTTGGAGGCGATAGGAGCCCGGCCCGGTCACCTTTGCCACGGTGAAGGGACCTTCCCAAGGGGAGCTGAGCTTGTGGAGTCCTTCCGTGTTCTGGATACGGCGGAGGACAAGATCTCCAACGTTGAAGGAGCGTTCCTTGACGTTGCGATCGTGGTAGCGTCGGATACCCTCCAGGTACCTTGCTGATTGGACGAGGGCGGCGCGGCCGAGCTTCTTCGAGGCCGTCGATGTCAACTCGTCCGTCGTCTTCCGAGACGCCTTCGTCGTAGTGATCCACTGCTGGCGAGTTCCATATGACGTCGGCAGGGAGGATTGCTTCGGAGCCGTAGACCAGGAAGTAGGGGGATTGCCCCGTTGGCTTGGATGGTTGAGTCCGTAGCCCCCAGAGTGCATTGGGTAGTTCCTTGATCCACTTGCCCCCTTTAGAGTTCGCAGCGTCGTGTAGCCGCTTCTTGAGAGCGTCGAGCACCATCCCATTGGCGCGCTCGACTTGTCCGTTGGCCCGTGGATGGGCAACAGAGACGTATCGAACGTCGATCCCGCTGTTCTCGCAGTACTCCCAGAACTGGTGGTTGTTGAAGTTGGACCCCAGGTCTGTGATGATGCGGTGGGGTAGCCCATAGTAGTGTACGAGTTCATCCAGGAAGTCGAGTACTCTGTCATCCTTGAGGCATGTGACCGGCTTGACTTCGATCCACTTGGTGAACTTGTCGATGGCCACCAACACCCTGTTGAACCCTCCTGGCGCAGTTGGTAGTGGCCCAATCATGTCGAGCCCCCAGCAGGCAAAGGGCCAGGTTGGCGGTATGGTGACTAGCTTGTAGGGCCGGGACGTGTTCTTCGCTTGGCGAATGCGGCATCCTTGGCACTTTCTGACGAGTTTTTCGGCATCGCCCAGAGCTGTGGGCCAATAGAAAGCTCGTCGGAAAGCCTTGCTGACCAGCGTGCGTGAGGACGCGTGGTTTCCGCAGACGCCCTTGTGGATCTCCTCCAAGATGTCCTTGCCTTCCTCACGAGGAACGCATTTCATGAGTACTCCAGAAGATGCGCCCCGCTTGTAAAGCTTATCTCCGACTAGGACGTAAGATTTGGCGCGGCGGACGAGTTGTTCGGCTGCGTTCTTGTCGGAGGGGACCTTCTGCTCGCTAAGGTAGTCGATGAAGGGTTGCCTCCAGTCCACGTCGATCATCATGACCTCCTGCCCAGCTGGTGGATGGGCTGGGACAGTGGTCGGTGGCGCCGGCTCCGGGATGGATGGCGCATGAAGCTCGTGTACGAAGACACCCGCTGGCACTTGAGCGCGGGTGGATCCGAGCTTGGAGAGGATGTCCGCTGCAACGTTGTTGTCGCGGACGATGTGGTGGAACTCGAGACCGTAGAACTTGTTCTCGAGCTTGCGGACTTCTAGGCAGTAGGCGTCCATGTTCTCCTTGTTGCGGTCCCAAGACTTGTTGACTTGGTTGATGACCACTGCGGAGTCGCCGTAGACTAGTAGTCGCTTAATGCCCAGTGAAGCCGCGAGGCGGAGCCCGTGTAGGAGGGCTTCGTACTCGGCTTCGTTGTTTGAGACCTTCCAGAAGATCTGTAGGACGTACTTGAGTTGTTCGCCCGTTGGAGAGATCGGGAGTACCCCCGCACTGCGCCCTCGAGGTTGAGTGAGCCGTCGAAGTACATCACCCAATGCTCTGGTCGCACGGTGGGAGTAGGTAGCTGATTCTCCCGCCACTCTGCCATGAAGTCGACTAGTGCCTGCGACTTGATGGCTGTGCGTGGCTTGAAGTCGATAGTGAGGGCGCCGAGCTCGACAGCCCACTTGGAGATTCTTCCAGTAGCATCTTGGTTCCGCAAGATGTCGCCAAGCGGGTCGTCGGTGACGACGGAAACCGAGTATTGCTGGAAGTAGTGTCGTAGCTTCCGCGAGGTGATGAGTAGAGCGTACAGGAGCTTCTGCACAGGCTGATAGCGGGCCTTGGACTCTGATAGGACCTCACTGACGAAGTAGACTGGGCGCTGGACCGGGTAGGCGTGGCCGTCTTCCTGCCGCTCGACAATGATGGCAAGATGCCGACCACGTGAGTAGTCGCGCCTAGGTAGAGCAGATGGCGCTCGCCCTTGTGAGGAGCCGTGAGGATCGGTGGCTTTGATAGGAAGTCCTTGAGCTGGGCAAGGGCTTGGTCCGCCTCTGGAGTACACACGAACTTCTCGTGATGCTTGAGTAGTTTGAAGAAGGGGAGGCCCCGTTCTCCTAGCCTCCAGATGAATCTGTTCAGCGCCGCCATGCACCCCGTCAGCTTTTGGACGTCTTTGATGCTCGTGGGAGCTTTCATGCTGGTGATGGCGGAGATCTTCTCGGGGTTGGCTTCAATGCCGCGCTGGCTGATGATGAAGCCGAGTAGTTTGCCCGAAGGGACGCCGAAGACGCAATTGTTCGGGTTGAGCTTCCAGCGGTACTCGCGTAGTGATGCGAAGGTCTCTTCAAGGTCGTCGATGAGGGTACTGGAGTCCCTGGTTTTGACAACCACGTCATCCACGTAGGCCTTGACGTTCTTGTTGAGTTGCCGCTTGAAGCAGGCCTGGATGGCCCGTTGGTAGGTAGCGCCGGCGTTCTTCAACCCGAATGACATGGTCGTGTAGCAGTACGAGCCAAACGGGGTGATGAACGCGGTCTTCTCCTGGTCTTCTTCCTTGATCGCGATCTGGTGGTACCCGGGGTAGCAGTCGAGGAAGCAGAGCAGGTCGCAGCCCGCCGTGGTGTCGATGACTTGATCAATCCGCGGCAACCCGGAGGGGTCCTTGGGGCAGTGTTTGTTGAGGTCGGTGTAGTCGACGCACATCCTCCACTCGTTCGAGTTCTTCTTGTGGACGAGGATGGGGTTGGCGAGCCACTCAGGATGGAAAACTTCTCTGATGAAGCCAGCTGCGAGTAGCTTGGCGAGTTCCTTCTTGATGGCGTCCCGCCTGTCGTCGGCAAAGCGTCGGATGTGTTGTCGCTTGGGGGTGGCCTTAGGATCGACGTTGAGGCAGTGCTCAATCAGCTCTCTGGGCACTCCTGGCATGTCTGCTGGCTTCCACGCGAAGATGTCGAGGTTAGCCCGAAGAAAGCTGATGAGCGCGTCTTCCTATTTGGGGTCGAGGCCAGCCCCAATGGTGGTGGTCTTGCTGGGGTCGCCTGTTCCGAGGTCGACCGTCTTGACGAGTACCTCCTCAGGTGGCTGAGGCTTGTTGGTGCTGTCAGACTTCTCTAGGATGTCGAGTTAACTTGTAGCAAGCTTCTTCGACGCAGCGTAGACCTCCATCATCGCGTTGGGTACTTGAATTGTGGAGGCAATCTCCACGGCCTCTGTGTCACAGTCGTGGGAGATCTTGAGGTCCCCTTGGAGGGAGAGTACACCGGCTGGGCTTGGCATTTTGAGTACCAAGTAGGTGTAGTGGGGCACCGCCATGAACTTGGCGATGGCCGGCCTGCCGAGGATGGCGTGGTAAGAGGTTTCGAAGTCCGCGACCTCGAACTTGATGTACTCGGTACGGTAGTTGTCCCGAGACGCCCGAAGGTAAGCGCGGCGGGACCACTGAGCCCAGTGGAATAGCCGCGTTGCCGGGGACGATGCCGTAGAAGGGCGTGCTGCTCTTGGTGAGCATGGGAGTGATGTCGAGCTTCATTTTCTTCAAGGTCTTGGTGGAGAGGACGTTGAGCCCGCTCCCACCATCGATGAGGACCTTGTTGAGTTTGGAGCCCGCCACTGTTGGCTTCAGGACGAGGGGGAACCGTCCTGGTTCGGAGAAGCTGGTCCATTGGTCCGCGCGGGAGAAGGTGATGGGTACCTCCGACCACCTAAGAGGGGTCAGGACCGCTGGTTCAATGGACATTACTTCGCGACGGGTAGCCTTCTGCTCCCGCCTGCTGGGCAGTCCGCCGAAGAGGACGTTGACGGTCTTCTCGGGTTCTTGGAAGTCGTTGTTGTCGCCGTCCTTCTTCTTGTTCTTTTGATCATGAGGGTGCGGTGGCTCCGGCGTCTCCTTGAGTGCGTGCCTGAGCTGGTAGCACTGTTCGGTGGTGTGGTTGCCGTTTGGATGCCACGGGCACTTCTCCTTCAGCAGGTCTTTGAAACCGCCAGAGTTCTTCTTCGAGTTCCCTTTCGCAGGGCGCTGGATAGCCGCGACGGTATTGTCTGGCTTGCGCTTGCGGTTGGGACCCGAGTAGCAGTTGTTGTTGTTGTTGTTGTTGTTGCGGCCGCCCTGGTTTGCATTGCTGCCCGCTGCCGCCGCCCTGATTCTGCTTGGACTTGCCGCGGATGGCGTCGTATTTGGTGTTGGCCTTGTCCTCTTCGTCCGCCCAGGACGTGATCATGTCCTTGAGGTGGGGGATGGACCTGGGACGGCGACGACCGAAGTCTTCGAAGGTGCGGCGGTGATAGAGGCCGTCTTGGAAGAGGTCGATGACCTCCTTGTCGGTGACGTCGACGACGGTGGCGCGCTTATCGAAAAAGCGGCGCATGTACTTGCGGAGGGTCTCGCCCTGTTCCTGCTTGATCATGGCCAGGTCCATGCGAGTACCCGATCGGCCCATGGCGCCCGCGAAGTTACTTGTGAACTGCTCCTTCAGCTGGTCCCACTTGTCGATCGAGTGCTTGTCCAACGACTCGAGCCATGTGAGTGGTGCTTGGTCCAGGCAGAAGGGGAAGTAGAGGCACTTGGTGTCGCCGTTGCCGCCGCCGTTCTCGATGGAGAGGGCGTAGCATCGGAGCCACCGGATGGGATCCTGCTTCGCGTCGTACTTGGTGATCCCCAAAGGTTTGAACTTGTCGGGGAGGAGCGAGGTTGCGAAGTCGAGGTGAGAAGGCGGGGAAGCCGTCGCCTTCGGCGGTGGTGGTCGACTTCTTCCGCCGCGGCTCCTCAATCTTCGGCGGGCGTCGTACCCGCCGTGTGAGGCGCCGCAGGCGTGGCTGTTCGCGTGGCCTCGGCCGCCGCGGGCGCCGCCGCCTCCAACCCTCCGTTGGCCCCATGGTTGGAGGCCGCCGTCGCCGCCGCCGCCGTCGGGGTCGTTGCCGCCGCCACCTGCCGGAGCGCGGTGGGGGACGACTTCTCGGTTGCCGCGGTCTTGCAGTGAAGGTCCGCTGGCGTTGGAGTGGCGACGGTTTGGCTCGGCTGGGAGGTCAGCTCGAGTACGGTTGGGACCGTTGTTGGCGCTGCGACTAGTAGCTTCGTTGTCGCGGGGCTTAGCTGGAGGAGGTTGGTTGACTCTGTTGTCGACCCGCATGAAGTAAGCTTCTTCAGCGAGCTTGGCGATGACCTCACCAGCGCGTATGCCCTGAGCCTGGCGTGCGATCGTTGTGATCGACATGAGGCATTGCTCAGGGGTGGTGTGTACTCTGCTCTCGACCGCCTCGAGAGCTTCCGCAAGGTTACGGATGGGGAGGTTGTCGCGGAGGCGTCGACGACGTTCGTTGTGCTTCCGGTTGCGCTCACGTCGAGCGTCTCTGTCTGCCGGAATCTCATTGGGTGGAGCATCAGCAGAGAGCTCGTCGGCGGAGATGTCCTCCAGGTACTGGTCCTGAGCTGTGGCTGAAGGCCCTGGGGTGTCGCCGGTAGCCATGAAGACTTGGCGATCGGGGGTGCCAAGGCTGGACTCAGAGGGTGCCACCTCAGTTGGTGTGTTTGAGTCAGCCCGGGCTAGCGGTGTTACCTCCTGGAACGGTAGCGAGTCGATGTAGGCGACGTAGCGTGAGTCTCCCTTCACCAAGTCAGCAGGCTTGCGGTCTGGCCAGTAGACGTATCTTCCGGCTGGCGTGGATGATATAACCAGCCCAGAGGCTGGCCCTGACAAGGGAAGCTCGGTGGAGTTGTCCTCGGATTCAGGCTCCTCAGGGTCCGACCCGAAGTCGAACTCGTAGTCCGGGTTCGAGTAGAACTCGGAGAGAGGGCTGGAGTCAGAAACGTGATCGGGGGCGGCGTCGGAGTCCGAGTTGTACTCGGGTACGGGCTCCTTGCCGGCCCGGCGCGAAGCGGGAGCCACCGTGCGGGCCCGGCTGAGGATGCGGGGGCCACGTGCGGAGGGCTCGCGCGGTGAGGGGACCGCCTGCGATGGCTGAGCAGCCGGCTCGCATGTGATGGCCCATGGTGACGTCGAGTTCGAGTTGGAGACGGACTCGAGCTCGAAGTCAGCGTGGTGGTTGAAGAGCGAAATTTCGCCGAACTTGCCGGCGAGTTCGCCTGTGACAACTTCGGGAAGTGTCACGAAGCCTGTGATCGGGTTGGGCTGCATGGTTAAGCGGCGCTGGAAGGAGCCCGCGCCGTCAGCAGTGCAGACCCAGGCGCCGAACACGAAGGTGTCGCCACGGTTGAAGGCGACGGTTGGCTTGAAGTAGATGGAAGCCGTCGAGTTCGCCATGTGATCTCGGGCGAGAGCCCCTACCTGGCGCGCCAGCTGTCGGTGTTTTAGACCGGCAACCTACTACGGGGAGTACCCGAAGTAGATGATTGTGACTCGCCGAGATCGGTAACTCAAAGGAAGAGACACGTGGCACACAATTTAGACAGGTTCGGGCCGCGAGGTGCGTAATACCCTACGTCCTGTATGCTGCGTAGCTCTGGATTGATAGGGCACGATTACAAGATGGTGCAATGGTGCGCCGTGAGTTGTATGAGAGGAGATTGGATGCTAGAGATCGGTCCCTGCCTCGCCTTATATAGTCCGGGAGGCAGGGTTACAAGTCGGAGTAGGGAGAGAGTACTAGTCGAGTACGTCTAGGAGTCCTCTATACAGTGCGGAACATGTACAGCTCCCTAACCGAGTACTACTCCTGTGTAGTCCTTGTGCTCCACGCCTTCAAGTGACGTGTAGCGCAAGCCGGGTAATCCCAGGGGCCCACCGAGTAGACGGTCCTGGTACCCACCGAAGTAGTGGGCCCAGGGAGGTCCATATGACAGTAGCACCCAAGTTAACAGTACAACCACAATGCACATGGCTCTGTCTTAGCCAATTAATTAGGAGAGTGGATTTATCTGATAGCCTTTTTCTGAAAGGGGCACAGGGGGCCGGAGTTGAAGGGGTATAGCCCGGTTCTTTTGGGGTAGCAGCCTTGGCTAAGGTGCTGACCATTAGGGAGGGTTATGGCCCGCTCTGCTGCTGTAACTGTCGCGGGCTGTTGGTTTCTCTGCTTACCTTTGTAAAGGCTTCGTAGTGGACACCTGACCACTCACCTTGGAAGTGTTTAAGGGTCTAGCTAACCCGGGCAACATAGGGAACACGAACCGTGGGTAAAGTGTACAACCTCTGCAGAGTTTAAACTGATCGATCGGCTGTGCTCACAGTCAAGAGTGGCTTGGACCCTCACATGATAATCAAACTTAAAGATGGATGTAAATCGTGGATCTTATGGGTCTTTGGCTTGGGTTGTATTTTAAAGTTGAGTGGGTTGGTATAAACTTGCATCTAGTAACTAGGTGCTGTTAATTAAAACTTGACCAACTTATAAAATGCTAACCGTTGTAAACCATAGCCTATCCTTGGTAGTCATGCATGTTTCCCCCACTTGCCGAGCTCCAACCATAAGAGTGCTCACCCTTGCTTACCGCTGTTCAGAGGAGAACATCGGTGAGGAGTACTGGAGAGACTACGAGGAGTTCTAAGGCATGCGGATCCCCCCAATCATTATGCCTGTGGAAGTTGAAGAAGGAGCTACTTGTTTTAGTTATCATTTTGTGTTCGGACCTTCGAGTCCACCCGTCTGAGTGTATTAAATGAATATTGTATCAGTTAAACTCTTGTACGTTTTGATTACAGTTATGGTATTACACTCTATGGTCTATCATGTGTGTGTAATTTGATCCTGGCGCACATATAAGATGCATTCGGTTTTCCTTGTAAAATCAGGTGTGACACCTCCTCTGCGGCCTCTACTTTGTGCAGTTTAGCTCTGGTGCCCGGCGACGATTGGGAAGCGGCTTCGACGACGGTGACGA
This sequence comes from Cenchrus americanus, assembly GCA_947561735.1. Classification (NCBI taxonomy): domain Eukaryota; kingdom Viridiplantae; phylum Streptophyta; class Magnoliopsida; order Poales; family Poaceae; genus Cenchrus; species Cenchrus americanus. Next base: position 254,294,003 of record OX387245.1, read on the forward strand.
ACGGATCGCTGAAGTCTTCGAGGAAGATAAACGGAAGTTTTGAACTTCTTTGTAATTTTTCCTTTTCTTTTGGGTCTTGTTTGTAAACGTTAAGACCAATACATGTTCCTATTAAAAAAAACTGCCAAAAGAGACCGGCACAAGAGGGGGGATATGATCCAGGAGGTAACTCGTTACAGAGAATCTTTAGCGGGGTGCGCTCAAAAGTTGACCCTGGCTGCATACATTGGAAGCGTGAAGCGAAATTGGAAGAACGTCTCATGGTGAATTGTGTGCAACCTTTGCAAAATGGTGTGGCTGAAGGCCCCAATGGCGTGGACTCCCCATCAGGCTATGACAACAAGAGTTTTGCCATCAACACCACTATCAGCGCGCTTCGAGCTCTCGATCTAGCAATTAAGCAGAGTCGCGAATCCATGGCATGCGCAAGCGCAACCGTACTTACCCCACAGGTGGCTGCTCGATCCATCAACGACATCATCGATCCACAAGGTAGCTAGGTCCAAGACCGGCGACCAGCCATTAGTGCGCGTGGACGACGACGGCAACACGAGACAGCCTTTAGACTGAGCATAGTGTGGTCTGGATGCCGAGACTATCACGGTAGCTGCATCGCCTCTTCACATATTTTAAACGGTGTTGAAAGTAGTTTTTAGATCCACCCACCCACGTGAAACAACATGTTTCTTTTGCTTTCAATAAAATCCTTTGGCACGATGCGTATGGCCATTTCCATCCACCAAGCAAGCAGCAATACGTCCAAATTCTCAATCTCTTCCCGCCACTTGCCTCTGGCCGCCATACACACATATAAAAAATATTACGTCTCTTTTACGGTGGACCATACACTTTATATCACTATTGGAAAAAGGACCGGTACGAAACGATTCCACGGTCGAAATTAATTATACACCACCACAACTTACACCTGTAGTATATGGTGGCATACATATGTGGTATAGGGGTATTATTGGAAGTTTTATCTCGGTGTTATAAATGAGATATTTCAAAAACGAAATTTTTTCATTTCAAATATTCCTTGTGGCATAAAAAAAGTTTCCTCGGCTTGAGATTGCCAAATTTATTAAAAAATTAGTTATTTACCCTTACTAAAAATAGTCATATACTGGATACCATAACCTGGTGTCTAGTCCACCGTAAAATAGCCCATGGAAAAATTTTGACCAATCGAAATATGTCGAGCTGAGCAAAGCCTTAGTATTCGAGCGCAACTGTTTCTAGATGAAGTCCTTCCAAATATAAAATTGCTTCCGGATGAAGTCCTAGACAAAGTCGATTCACGCAGCCTCCTGCTGTAATCGCATCTAATCTGAGTCCTGAAACTACATATACTCTGCTCTAATTCGAGTCTTTCTGTCCGAGTGCGGGAAGTAAATCGAGCGTGTGCCACGACTCCACCTGCGAGTCGCGGGAATAGGAGGCGGCGCCTCGGCCTCCATATTCTCCGGCCGCTACTCATCCGCCGCTGCGTCCTCTCTCCCTAATCCATAATATAAGAGTTGAGAAAATTGATGTCAATTTTCACCCAGAGTTTATCCTACCCACCTCTCACAGAGTAACTCACTTTTCAGGTCGTCCCCGCCCGAAAGAGGTTGATGAAATTTCTCTCCCTTGCCCCCCCCCCCCCCCCCCGCGCCCCTATAGTGCAAATTGGCTCCTGAGTGCCCCCACCCTCAAACTTTTACCTGTCGGTCCCACCTCAAAACATGCCAAAGTTGTACCGTGACGGTCCCATCCTAACTTTTACACATGGAAACTCTTTAATCATGCAAATTCTTTAGTCACGCATGGAAACTCTTTAATCATGTAAATGCTTTGACCATTTATAGTGACATTGTGTTTCCTTTCTAGCTCATAAAAACTCTTCAATCGTCCAAATTCACACATATCACATAAATATTTCTTTACAAATATTTCCTTTGTTGTTGTCACACATCATCGTTAAAGGAGTTTCCTTTTTTTTCTCATCACGCAGATCACAAAAATCTTTGCTTTTTTACTAGATCTTTAATCTCGCATGAAAACTCTTTAATCACATAAATTCACAAAAAACACATATATATTTTCTTGCAAATCTTCCCTTTGTTGTTGTCACACGTCATCGTTAAAGGAATTTCTTTTTTCTGGTAGCGCAAATCACACAAATCTGTCCTTTCTTGCTAGATCTTTAATCTCGCATGGAAACTCTTTAATCACGCAAATTCACACAAATCACGTAAATATTTCCTTGCAAAATTTTCCTTTGTTTTTGTCACACGTCATCGTTAAAGGACTTTCCTTTTTTCCTGGTCACACAAATTTAATTTTTCTTGCTTGCTGGACTCACAAGGTGCATATAAATGTACTCATACTAACGCGCCACAATCTTTCGGCATCCGCGGTCACCGCTAGCATTCATCTCCAAACTCTTACGTTCCTCCTCGGGTGCTGGCGTAGTGCAGCAGGCGTGCCCTTCTGCTGTCACTACAGACGTGACGATGCACTCTTCCGCTCTTTGTTGCAGTGCTCCTTCTTAGAGTAACTCCGTATGACCTAGCTAGCTGCTATCCATCCATGTTTGTCCCATTTCTGATTGTGTCTGCAAGATGCGCAATCCTTCATGTTGTTGGTACATGTGAAATCGTTGCTTGCTGGTACTGCTGGTCACCCATCGTCTAGAAATTTCATTGTGGAGATCTTGGAAGGTTTTGTATCATACAATATGTTTCTATTAGGTGAAGTTTAATCTTTAACTAATCGTGGAATTGCGTGGATAACGTGAAGATCTTGAAAGGTTTGTTTTGTACCACTTGTTTATTCATTGATGGATCATGAGTTTATGCAAGTTGATTATAATGTGGTGCACCTCCGAACCTCTTTAGTGCAATTATTTGTACTACTTCTTCAAAATTTTGAAAAAGTACTACAAATGATTGAACTAAAGAGGTTTGGAGGTGTACCTAATGGTTACCCCTTTGCAGCCTTAGCATGCTTTTTGCAGAATGGGCAACCCTTCAAGGACTTTACCAACACCAGATCTCGTTGTCCACTGGGAAATAACAAGAGGAAACTTGATTCTGTTGCTAGTAAGTGTTGTTTTAAATTCATTCCTCATTTTCTCATACATGATTAATACTTATTTTTGTTTTATCATAAGATGGAAATAATAATTTTATATCAAGGAGGAGCGTAAGAAGCAACGTAGAATTATGCAAACATTCCAGCAGCGGTTAGGGCAGAAAAAATGCAAGGAGGGACGACTAGCAGAGAAAAAAAGCAGAGAAAGAAGTTGCAGTATTAACCGTGCCTGGTTTGGTAAATCCTACACCTGGTCCTGGTATGTATACATTTCATACACATGTTTCGTCCGCAGTTGGGGCTGAAATAATTTCTGGAATGCACACAGCAGCACCTTGTGAATTAATTTAACTAGGTCACACTTCAGAGTACACCAGGATAAATGGTTCAATAACAACTCCCACCACGAATCTAGCTCTAACCGAAATTGCAGACACTACTTCGAGGTCAACTTGCTAACTGTTGTGGCTTCTGTTGAGCCCATGAAGGAAGATCTATACGGAACAAGGGAGATCTGCGTGAACGACACCATGTTGGTTTTCATTACAATTAATTAGCAATCAAATTATGCAATGCCAGAAGTAATAGATCTTTTTTAGTTGCATCGGATTTGTTTGTATTTTCACCAATCACGCACCAGATGAACAGTGAAAATTTCCGTGATGCCCAACTGAACAACTACTTTATGATGGCTCCAAGAGTTTGTGTAAATTGTTATAAATATGCGTTAACAAATTGAAAAATTAATCACATCTAGTTGGTATTATGTACATTTTTAATTATTGATAACCGAAGAATTTTTAGCTTACTTTGAAGAATCTGAAAACACAACCATCAACTTCATTGAAAACGGCACATACCCATGGATATCAAGCCTAGAAGGTTCTTTACATTTTTTATGCTCGAAGTGATGCATTATTATTATTTCTACAACATCATTGTGCTTAATTTGATTATTATTATTGTGCTGCTTTTAGAACCAAGCTGTGTACCAATGTTACGGCGCGCGACAAAATTAAAGTTGTTGCCACACGTGCTGAGGAGATTAATTAGATTAAGAAGTAGTCTCAATTTTATATTTTAGTTTATATGTAATAATTTTTGGCTGCATATTAATTGGATATTCATCCCATTTTATCTATCTATCTATATCTATTATTTTGTATTCAATTCATTTTTATCACGTGTGTGTCACACATGCACTTCCACTAGTTCGTGAAAAAAGCTAGTTTGGCAGTATGGTGCTGGGCTGGGCCCTGCAGTAGTATGGAGACGAGTTAAGCCCAAGCCCATCACAGCTTACACTCCACCACCATTTCCGCACTCTGCTGCACGCAGTGTGCAGTCCGCAGTGGCCAGTTGTCACACCCGATTTTCCGTAGAAAACCGAATGCATCTCATATGTGTGCCAGGATCACAATTTCACACATATGATAGACTCATGAGTGTAATATCACAAAACATTGCTCAAAACGTACAGAAAAGGGTTTATTAACTTTTATTACACTCACGATGGTTGACACAAAGGACTTTACACGAACATCGATAACTATGAAGACGCGACACCATCTTCATCTTCCACAAGCTTCGATCGGTTGATCGCATCCTCGAACTCCTCGTAGTCGGTGAAGTGCTCCACTCCGGATTCTTCTCTGAACAGCGTAAGCAAGGATGAGTACACTTATGGTTGGTACTCAGCAAGGCCACGGGAATAACCGGAAAGCAATATTAATCCATCTTTAAGTTCAATTAATCATGTGAGGGTCCAGCCGCTCTTGACCGTGAGCACGGCCGATCGATCGGCTTTACACTGCGAGAGGTTGCACACTTTTCCCACAGTTCGCGTAAAAGTTCCAAAGAACTTTGAACCCAACCACGCATGTGCCGATCGTGCACAATACCACACTTCCGAGGTGTGATTGCATAGGGACGCTACGAAGCCTTTACAAAGATATGCAAAAGACTAACGACCCGCATAGTTACGGATCGGGGCGGACCATAACCCTCCCTAGTGGTCGCACCTTAGCAAAGGCTGCTACCCCAAAAGGACCGGGCTATACCCCCGCAACCCGGATCCCCCTCTCGCTCCTTTCGGAAAAGGGCCATCGGATCAATCGCACACCTAATTAATTGGCTAAGCCGAGCCATATGGACTGTGGTTGCACCGTTTTCCGGGTGGTTCTCCATGTTCCGATTAACTTATAGTGTTCTTGATTAAAGCATAGGTAGAAGGGTGGTTAGGGTCACTTGCCTTTCTCCAACGATAAGCTACTTTCCTTATCTGCAAAGCTCTGCACTTGAACTTCCTCGAACGGCGTGTTGGCTACGATCATGCAAGAAAACATACAATAAATAAAACAATACATCAAACATTACCAAAAGGCTAAAACAAGCTTTTAGAAATGACGGGCTCGGAGAGACGATCGCGTGGACACCAAGAACGCGTAAAACGGAGCTAGGATGGAAAAGATATGGCTGAAACAAAATTCAGGGACTAAATTGTAAAAGAACTGGAAGTTTAGGGGGTTTTCCGCAAGATTTCAGGGACCTAAACATAAATATGTGTGAAACTAGAAGGTCTAATATGTAAAAGACTAAGGATAGGCTAAAGAACATGAAAACTAAGGACTGCAGGGGCCTAAGCGTAAAAGAAAGGACTTGATTGAAAGGCTTTTATATAGGTGGAAGGGTATATTTGTAATTTTCAGAAATAGGGGGGGCTTATTTGCAAAGTTGCCTGGGCGGCTGGCGGGTGAACTGTGGCGGCGACACGTGGCGGCTTGTGGTTCGCTGGCGCTGACGCAAGCGATGACGTGGCGATGACGTCAGCGGTGGACCGGCCTTGTGCACCCGGTCCACCGTCCACCGTGGACCTTATCCAAGGGTCATGAGTCCTTTTAATCTGGGCCGTCCGCTCAGATCCTAAGGCCACGGTCGCACGTGAGCGGCGGGCGGCGGCGGACGGCCGGCCGCGGCGGCGCCGGGCGGCGGCGCGCGGCGGTGAGCCAAAATCGACGGGATCCGCGCGAAATCGAAGCCAAGAAGGAGAGAACTTCACCTATGCTCTTGAAGAGGCGGGGCGAAACGGCGGCGAGGGAGATCGGGCGGGGAGCTCGGTGCGGGCGGCGCTCCGGCTCGGCCTGCGCATGCGCGAGGAGAAGGCGGGGCTGTGGTGTGGGTGGAGCAGGGGTGGTGTTGCGTCTTTATAGGTCGAAGGGGGAAGGGGAAAGGGCGCGGAGGCGGTGGAGTGGGAGCTCGCCGGCCGGCCATAAATGGCGGCGGCGGTCGGTTCGGTGCGGCGTCCGTTACGGGGAGGGGAAGAGGCGGGGACGGCGGTGGGTGAGTGCGCGGCGCCTTGATGGCGAGTGGAGGAGGCGGTCGGGGCGTGGGGGAAAGGGAGGGGCGGCGCCGGGAGGGGAGGGGATGGCCGGCGGCGCGCGGGGAAGAAAGGGGGGCGCGGCGGCCGGAGGAAGAAGAAGCCCCTGACGTGTGGGCCCCACACGTCGGCCGGGTGAGAGAGGGAGAGGGAGAGAGGAGAGAGAGAGGCGGCGGAGTGAGCCGCGTGGGCCTAAAGCAGATGGGCCGCGGGTTGGGTTAGATTGGTAGGTTAGTTTTCTTTTTTTTTCTTTTTCTTTTTCTTTTCTTTTCAAATCAAATTTCAAACCTATTTCAAATCTTTTTAATTCAAATCTTTTTCATCTTTTCAAATTGAAATTTTAACACAAATTTATTCAAATATTTTAGGACTTTTAGAAAACTTTTTCAAACATTTTTAAATTCAAACTTTCAACCTCTTTTCATTTTTTTTAATTCAAACCTTTATTCCAATTTCCACAAACTTTTTCACAATTAAATTTAAGGTCTTTTTCACAAATATTTTCTTTTTAAGACTTTTAAAATCACACCACAACCAAAACTCATGCATTTCAATTATGATACACAAACACTTGGGTGATTCTAATTATTAATTGTTGTTTAATTTAATTAAAGGCAAATTTATTTATTCAAATTTATTAAATCCTTAGAAAAATAAAACTAAGCCATGTTGCTAACAATATTTTATTGTGATGGAATTTTTCGGGTGTTACAAATCCTACCCCCTTAAAAAGAATCTCGTCCCGAGATTCGGAGGGATCGGGAAACAAGAGGAGATACAAGATGTTCTTGATAGATGATGGGTTACTATCACAGAGCTTGTTCACTTCTCCTTCTTCTTCGGGCTTGTAGCGGCAAACTCAATCCTATCTCCTTGCGGGGTAGTTAAGAGCACCGACTTCTTGGCACACAAAATGATTCCATCATGCTTGCTTAACCAATCCATACCAAGGATCACATCTATTCCACCGGATGTTAGAATCACTAAGTCCGCTTCAAAATCTATCTCTCCGATCTTAAGTTTGACTGTGGGCATACATAGGTGGATTTCATTTCACCGTTTGGGGAACTAATTAGCAAATGTGTCTTCATGGAACTCTTGGGTACATCATGCTTTGTCACGAATCGTTCGGTAATAAATGAATGCGATGCCCCGAATCAAATAAAGCTGTTGCGGGTACGAGTTGATAAGAAACGTACCAAGCACAACATCTTTGTCTCCTTGAGTTTCTTCAACCGTCACATGGTTCACCCTACCATGCATATTGTTCCGTTGACCTCTCGTTATCTCTCCGGGGTGTCCGCATATTGCGCCGTGGGCAAATGCGGCATAGTGTCCCAATTCTCCGCAGCTTGAAGCATCCCCTTTGGGGTGAACCGGAGTAGTGTTCCTTATTGGTGCACCCGAGCGATTCGATGAGGATTTGGAGCTTGGGGTGTCATTGGGTTGGATTCTTCGGGTTCATCAAACGAACGATACCGCCGACTCGTCCATGGCCTCCGCCCGGTGTGCTAGAACGAAACTGAGAGTCTTGCGATGAGTTGTAACGAGGGCGGGTGTTACTGCTAGATTGACCTTGAGGTTGAAACTTGCGCTTCTGTTCACGAAGTTCCTTGCGTTTATTCTCCAAGCCTATAGCCTTATTGAGTAACATCTGAAAGTTAAGAAATGTGTGGCTCTGCAACTGATAGTTAAGTGGCCCTATCAATCCATCGAGAAAGCGTTCTTGTCTCTTTGCATCCGTGTTGACTTCGTCTGGTGCATAGCGGGACAAATGAGTAAACTGATCCAGATACTCACTAACTGTCATGTTGCCTTGCTTTAGAGCTAGAAATTCCTTCTTCTTCGGCCTTCTTCACACCGAGCCGGGATGTGATGTGTACGAAAACTCTCCCTGGAACTCCCGCAGGTAATGGTGTCGGCGAAAGCATGCGCGACGGTGTAAGCATCCCACCAATCGGCGGCGCACCTTCCGGACGTCCCGAGGCATACAAAACCTTCTCACGATCATTGCATTGGGTGATATTTAGCATCTTGTTGATGGTCTTCACCAATCATCGGCATCGAGGGGATCCACCGAATGAGAGTAAGTGGGCGGGTTGTGGCTCATGAATTCTCTATGCTTGTTCACCGGTGGTGGAGGTGGTGGGGGTCCTTGAGGTGGTGGGCGGTTCTCGCTGTGCCCGTAGATTCCGGGATGTGGCGGTGAGGTTCTGAATCAACTGCATCTGTTCCGTAAAGAACTGCTGCATCGCGGGATCCATCACTAATTCTTGTGAAGGAGGGAACTTGATTCAGCTGATTGATGACGAACGGAATATCCTGTCCAGCTCCTGACCTGATGTTTACCATTTGATTGTTAGAGAGAAAAGTTTTCCGATAGGAAGTTGAATTGATAAAGGTGAATCAGAGAAAAGGGGCTAAGATTCAAATTTTTAACTTTAATTATTTTATTGATGTATTTGTGGCCATCACTCCACAAAAACATTTCAATCATGTCAAAGATCCAAATCATGCATGTTTACAATCAACAAGCATTAACATCGCACGTCCTCACAAGAACGGCTCTATCGAAACGAAACTGATAGAAGGGTAGGCAACCTAAGAATCTATCCTATAAAACACGTGTGGTAGTTCAAGGTGGAAGAACAAGAATCAGACTCAGTGTAGAAGAAAACAAAAGATTTGATTTTGTTTAGAGAATAAAGAATAAAATATTTTTTTAAGCGTAAATAAGATATTTTGAATGTTAGAAGGGCTTCCTAGAAAGAGAGTCCTTAATATCGACCATTTCTATCTGAGGCTGCGTCCTACAGTCAGCAATGCTCTGATACCACTCTGTCACACCCGATTTTCCGTAGAAAACCGAATGCATCTCATATGTGTGCCAGGATCACAATTTCACACATATGATAGACTCATGAGTGTAATATCACAAAACATTGCTCAAAACGTACAGAAAAGGGTTTATTAACTTTTATTACACTCACGATGGTTGACACAAAGGTCTTTACACGAACATCGATAACTATGAAGACGCGACACCATCTTCATCTTCCACAGGCTTCTGACTGGTTGATCGCATCCTCAGAACTCCTCGTAGTCGGTGAAGTGCTCCACTCCGGGATTCTTCTCTGAACAGCGTAAGCAAGGATGAGTACATTTATGGTTGGTACTCAGCAAGGCCACAGGAATAACCGGAAAGCAATATTAATCCATCTTTAAGTTCAATTAATCATGTGAGGGTCCAGGCCGCTCTTGACCGTGAGCACGGCCGATCGATCGGTTTACACTGCGAGAGGTTGCACACTTTTCCCACGGTTCGCGTAAAAGTTCCAAAGAACTTTGAACCCAACCACGCATGTGCCGATCGGTGCACAATACCACACTTCCGAGGTGTGATTGCATAGGGACGCTACGAAGCCTTTACAAAGATATGCAAAAGACTAACGACCCGCATAGTTACGGATCGGGCGGACCATAACCCTCCCTAGTGGTCGCACCTTAGCAAAGGCTGCTACCCCAAAAGGACCGGGCTATACCCCCGCAACCCGGACCCCCCTCGCTCCTTTCGGAAAAGGGCCATCGGATCAATCGCACACCTAATTAATTGGCTAAGCCGCAGCCATATGGACCTGTGGTTGCACCGTTTTCCGGGTGGTTCTCCATGTTCCGATTAACTTATAGTGTTCTTGATTAAAGCATAGGTAGAAGGGTGGTTAGGGTCACTTGCCTTTCTCCAACGATAAGCTACTTTCCTTATCTGCAAAGCTCTGCACTTGAACTTTCTCGAACGGCGTGTTGGCTACGATCATGCAAGAAAACATACAATAAATAAAACAATACATCAAACATTACCAAAAGGCTAAAACAAGCTTTTAGAAATGACGGGCTCGGAGAGGCGATCGCGTGGACACCAAGAACGCGTAAAACGGAGCTAGGATGGAAAAGATATGGCTGAAACAAGATTCAGGGACTAAATTGTAAAAGAACTGGAAGTTTAGGGGCTTTTCCGCAAGATTTCAGGGACCTAAACATAAATATGTGTGAAACTAGAAGGTCTAATATGTAAAAGACTAAGGATAGGCTAAAGAACATGAAAACTAAGGACTGCAGGGGCCTAAGTGTAAAAGAAAGGACTTGATTGAAAGGCTTTTATATAGGTGGAAGGGTATATTTGTAATTTTCAGAAATAGGGGGGCTTATTTGCAAAGTTGCCTGGGCGGCTGGCGGGTGAACTGTGGCGGCGACACGTGGTGGCTTGTGGTTCGCTGGCGCTGACGCAAGCGATGACGTGGCGATGACGTCAGCGGTGGACCGGCCTTGTGCACCCGGTCCACCGGTCCACCGTGGACCTTATCCAAGGGTCATGAGTCCTTTTAATCTGGGCCGTCCGCTCAGATCCTAAGGCCACGGTCGCACGTGAGCGGCGGGCGGCGGCGGACGGCCGGCCGCGGCGGCGCCGGCGGCGGCGCGCCGGCGGTGAGCCAAAATCGACGGGATCCGCGCGAAATCGAAGCCAAGAAGGAGAGAACTTCACCTATGCTCTTGAAGAGGCGGGCGAAACGGCGGCGAGGGAGATCGGGCAGTGGAGCTCCGGTGCGGGCGGCGCTCCGGCTCGGCCTGCGCATGCGCGAGGAGAAGGCGGGGCTGTGGTGTGGGTGGAGCAGGGGTGGTGTTGCGTCTTTATAGGTCGAAGGGGGAAGGGGAAAGGGCGCGGAGGCGGTGGAGTGGGAGCTCGCCGGCCGGCCATAAATGGCGGCGGCGGTCGGTTCGGTGCGGCGTCCGTTACGGAGAGGGGAAGAGGCGGGGACGGCGGTGGGTGAGTGCGCGGCGCCTTGATGGCGAGTGGAGGAGGCGGTCGGGCGCGGGGGAAAGGGAGGGGCGGCGCGGAGGGAGGGGATGGCCGGCGGCGGCGCGGGGAAGAAAGGGGGGCGCGGCGGCCGGAGGAAGAAGAAGCCCCTGACGTGTGGGCCCCACACGTCAGCGGGTGAGAGAGGGAGAGGGAGAGAGGAGATAGAGAGGCGGCGGAGTGGGCCGCGTGGGCCTAAAGCAGATGGGCCGCGGGTTGGGTTAGATTGGTAGGTTAGTTTTCTTTTTTTTTCTTTTTCTTTTTCTTTTCTTTTCTTTTCAAATCAAATTTCAAACCTATTTCAAATCTTTTTAATTCAAATCTTTTTCATCTTCTCAAATTGAAATTTTAACACAAATTTATTCAAATATTTTAGGACTTTTAGAAAACTTTTTCAAACATTTTTAAATTCAAACTTTCAACCTCTTTTCATTTTTTTTTAATTCAAACCTTTATTCCAATTTCCACAAACTTTTTCACAATTAAATTTAAGGTCTTTTTCACAAATATTTTCTTTTTAAGACTTTTAAAATCACATCACAACCAAAACTCATGCATTTCAATTATGATACACAAACACTTGGGTGATTCTAATTATTAATTGTTGTTTAATTTAATTAAAGGCAAATTTATTTATTCAAATTTATTAAATCCTTAGAAAAATAAAACTAAGCCATGTTGCTAACAATATTTTATTGTGATGGAATTTTTCGGGTGTTACACCAGTGCGCCGTCCGCATCCAGCGGACGGCTGCGCCGGTGACGGGAACCTCTGCCACAGATCTGGCAATAGCGCCGTCCTGCAGCGGCGATGCGCTGCAACAACCAGGAATTCAGGGAGCCACGAGAACCCACCTATTGTCCCAGTTTAACTCAAGCACAAATTAAGCTTCATGTACTCTGGCCGTATTTCAGATGTCAAGAAATGGTTTTCGACATCATCTTGATTCTTGAATCAAAACTTGAAACTTTGTTCGATAAGTGACAAGAATTTGTGCATCAGATCAGTACGAAACAGACTACATAAAAGCACCAAAAAAAAATCAAAGGTCACCGACACCATCGATGTAAGATCATACATAGGCAAGTACGTCCAAGAAGATACTGGGAATAACATAAGGGTTTTACATGTATTGTCCTCTTAAGGTTTAATATATCCCAGGGTGCAATCTACTAAAAGAATATTGGTCTCATGCTGCAGCGTCGATAATAAGTAAATGCAATATACTCAATCCGTCCTAATTTGATCTGCGTATAACAAAATAAAAGATGTTCATGAATGATATATGTGTTCCCAGTTGGAGTCACTCGTACCACGAATTGCTTAGTTGGTGGCTCGTTTGTCGATGTATCACAGAGAGGAATTAAAGTTCTTCCTGGTCTTTACGTTACAATTAATGCGCCCGACAGGATTCGAACTCGAGACCTCTGGCTCTGGTACCATATTGAGTTGCATGCACTAACCAATTCAACCCAAAAGCTTAAGCTGATAGGGAAAGGTAGACAATTCACTTATACTCCAACACTCCCCCTCACGTGCAGTCTCCTTCAGGCCGCATACGTGGAATATTGAAGTGGGCTGTAATTATTTTAATTAACACGCCCGCCAGGATTCGAACTCGAGACCTCTGGCTCTGGTACCATATTGAGTTGCATGTACTAACCAATTCAACCCAAAAGCTTAAGCTGATAGGGAAAGATGGGCAATTCACTAGTTAAGCACATATTAAACGTGAAGGGAGGGAGTAAATGCTATTTGGTTTAAACAAAACCATGCACATTTATTTTATTGCCCATTTAACTAAAAAAAACAAAACCACCTAACACTCGACATTGAGAAACAGAACACCACCATATGAAACACAAATTAAGAATCTTCATGATGATGCATCTTTAAGCCTACTCCCACCCCTGTATACAAGGGTTTCACCCATATTCTTGCTCTGAGATTAGACGTTTTGACTGTTTTTTCTCCTCAATTACTTTACAGCACCTCAAATATTTGACATGCTCCCTAGAGCATTCCAGTTATGTTCCTTGTGTTGCCCCCTGCGCCCGCCATGTTGCATCTCGCGTTGCCGCTCCGCCCCGGTGCGCTTGGCGCGCCTGCAGGTGTCCGCCGCCCGCCTGCCATGATGTTCAGTCGCGTGTTTTGCCGCGCTCAAGTTCAGTGAACGCACTCCTACTCCTAGTTCTAGGCTAGCAGAGAAGAGCAAGAAAGTGTCTCAGGCGTCAGCTCGCGGCCTCGCCTCATCACCAGCCGGCGGACACTATCCCTTCCGCCAGCTCTTGGAACGTCACCAGCTCACCGCCAGGCGCCAGCCAAACACGCCGCCGCTCACGACAAGCTGAGGCGTTGTACTTTCTGTGACGACTGATTGATGCTTGTGCGACGCAATGCACGCGGCGAAGGGTGAGGCGCCGGCAGGTTGGGCTGAACTTCCGGCTCTCCTCTGATTCAGATACTGCATAATGGGCGACACAAGTAACATCATGTGTGCCTGGGACATTGTGCTTCCATCTGACCTGCTCAATTGGACGTGGGGATTATGTAAGGAATCGGATACTCGTTAGCCTAAGAGAGGGAGTGAATTAGGCAACTTAAAACCTTAACCTATGTCTTCACTAATTTTATACAATAGTAAACTAGAACATACTATCTCGATGTCCAACTAGGGTTGTTCTAGTGTAAAACTCTCATCCCAAAACAAGGTTTGCAACCCATTGCCAATCCTAGCATGATATTACTCTACGAAAGTAAAGGCAAACAAGGATTGCAATAGAGTAAATGCGGAAACGTAAAGGGGATGAGAGGAAGCAAACTCTTGACATGCGATTTATCCCGTGGTATTGATAGGCACTAAGCCACCCCTAGTCCACGTTGTTGAAGCACTCACACAAGAGTATTGCTTCCCGGTCACCAAGTCTCTCCCAAGAGCACCACTTGACTCGCCACAAAGGCTAGCCACTTAGGCACTTGCAAAGCTCCCTTGGTCACCTTGATGCCGCCTCCACTAAGGAGCTTCTCCACTTTGGAAGGGGGTCTCCACGTCCCCCGCACAAAGTGTCTTCGCCGCTCCACACCAAGCCGGAGGGTCGATGACGATTGCCGGTGAGCCACTTAGGCCCCAAGGCTTCAGGCGAACCTTGTACACCTTGATTCACTCAAGAATCACCTCACAAGGTTGGCACAACCTTGCACTCACTCAGCTCTAAGCTAAGCCTAGCACTAAGCACATACACTAAGCATATGCAAGTCTATGGATGAGGAATTAAGCACTTGGATGGATTGGATATGATCTTCTAGGTGTCTTGAACTCCTCTGCACTTCCACAATATCCAGCAACTTCTAATGGGTGAGTGGAGGGAGTATAAATAGCTCAAGGCATCAAACTAGCCGTTGGCTAAAAGCTGCTGAAAGTAGTACCGTCGGATGATCCGACGCTATACTTTTCCAGGGCGTCGGTTCATCCGATGCCCCTCCCACGTCACATAGCCGTTGAGGTTCTCATCCGGTGCTGAAGACTCCGCGCTCAAGTCGCCTCTGTTAGCTTCCACTCGACCGTTGGATAGACTGACGCTTCACATTGACCAAGGCGTCGGATCATCCGGTGCTGAAGGCTTCGTCTTGGCGCGTCTCTGTATGAATTCAAACTGAGCGTCGAATATACCGACGGTGTCCCCACTCATACCATTGGATCATCCGGTGCTACTGTCTTCGCTGCTCTTCCTCTGCAACTCGTCCGACGAAACTAAATAATGGACCGTAGGTTCATCCGACGGTACCTAGGGTTTCGCCCTGTGTACCAACTCGTCCGACGATTGCAGCGACGCTTGCTAAAATGATTCATCCGACGGTGTCTTTTCTTTTCCTTTTCTTGCTCGGTTTTGACCCTTTGTTTTGGCATTTTGGCGTGTGGTTTTCTTGTATCCTTTGGGACCTAGAGGTGTCTATAAAGAAATGCTAAAACAATATGGTTAGTCCCAATGATCATGTTGTCATGAATCACCAAAATCAAACTCGAACTAATGACATATGTGGCCATGTTCGCTACAGATTATGCAGGTGTGCTGCAACACCCCTGGATTTCTTTCAGGCAAAGCAGAATAACAGTCTATGAAACACCATTCCTCCTTTTTTTTAAGAACATCTTGCAGTAAATGAATGAACTAGGCCATGAACCAGTAATTCTTACAGTAAACAGTTGATCAACCATTTTGAGCTCCATCTGACGTTCTCTGGTCTTTAACATTGAGCAGTCAATCAATTGAAACATTTACCACTCTTGAAAAATGATTTGAAAGTCGAAAGGAATGGTGTGCATTGTCTCAATTTATCTGAAAACCTCCCACTACCATAAAGTTTAACAATGTATATAGTAATACTCATCATATAATCAATAGGTGAGAGACAACCAACACCGTATCAAATACACATTGAAAACTATCAAAAGAGTTTGTGTTACACTAAGATGAATTCATCTGTTGAGGGTTGCAGAAGAAGATTTATCTGGACGAAATGGTTGGATCTTCAACAACATATATCCATCTGTTGAGGGTTGCAGAAGAAGATTTATCACTGAGTTTTCTCTGACTATTCTTGGAGCTAAGCCTGGTCTTGTTCCTGCTATGGAATCCTGGGTTCATTCTCTGTAATTTCTGCTTCTGATGAGTTATCTCCCTGCTTCCCCTCCTCTTTTCTTCTTTCCTTTTATCTTGTTTGTTGTTTTACTATGTTGTAACACTGTAAAACTTTTACTCTTTCCAATTTATATATCTAACCAGTAGGAGCTCGCCCCTCCTGATTTCTTCAAACAAAAAACATGAATTCCTAATGTACAACTTACTTCTTAATTAAGATCAACATCAAACAAAATTTAGCATGTAACTCTACAGTCATGATGATGTATCTTTGCTCTGATTGCCGTTGCCCCTGTATTTGAACCCTTCGACACGTATTTGTGATCTGGTAGCACCTCTACTATGATGTTTTTTGCGGTGCTCATAAAATTCCTCAATTGTGAATCTCCAATAGTTTCTTCTGCTCCTTCCTTGTTTTCCGTATTTATCTATGTTACATGATTTACAATTTCAGGTGTAGCTGCGGTGCTATAACTTTCCCATTCTTTCTGCAGCCAGTCCTTGAACGCAATAATTAGGTGAATGGGAATGTGTGCATGCCATAAGTCGAACAAGTGAGAGATCATAGATTTTCGACTCATAAGCTCCTCATCATGTCCTTGCAACAGCTTTCTTCTCTTCGTAGCTCCCCCGAAAGTTTTATGTGTGCCCATGCTTTCCCTCTCAACCTGAATAAGTGCAAAGCTATGTTTAGATTTCCAAATCATTTTGTAAATTGTTGCTTGGTTATTCTGGTGGAAATAATCTATTGACTTTGGCAGAATGATCTCTTCAAGTTGTTCCATGTTGACATCCGCTTGCAAGCAATGTTGATCCTCACCGGCTATCGCCACTATCTCAGAGAATCTATTAGCAGGTAGCTTGTCTTTTGAAGAGCAATGGGGTGCAAAGTAAATTCCAGCTTTCAGATAACAAAAATCCTGCAGAGAAGTTATGGATTCCAAAGGCAATGAGACCTGACACTGCAAATTCACTTCAGTTACTAATTCCAAGAAATCATCCACAAATCCAACCATGTCTGGATTGCTAATATGTCGAAGCTCTTGCTGATTATGCTTCTTGCAACATAATGGTTCTGGACGAACCCATTGAGATGCATGGTTTTGAAGACGAAACCGATCTTTCTCATTGGAATGAACAGATGGCATCCATGACAAGCATTGAGTCGGTAGTTGAGCAAGTTCTTTTATAATATTTTGAACTGCACACTTAAATTGAGGAGCAAACAACTGCAAGCACCGAATTGCAATCCCAACTATGTCAGTACTCTCTGAAATCTGTAATACTATACTAAAGTAGATATTGCTCATTGGTACAAAATCATCTGTTTGCATAAAAATGAGGTGAGCCTCTGTTCTGTGCTCTGCAGAACCAAAGGGTTCCAACCATAGTTGAGACGAAGGATGCCGGTTTCCCCCAACAATTTTGTGATGCAGTTCCATGCCTGCAAAAAGCTTATTGACAAGGGAATAGAATAATATGTGGCTTCTTGGTGTACCACCAAGCTCTAAGAATCTCAGAAACTCAGTAGCACCATCTGCAAGCCTCACAAATCTTTGAACATTGGACCTCATCAGCTTGTTGTTGTCACCACTAATGATGGAGGAGACAAATGACTTGGTAGCATGTGCAATCCGGCTCGGAAAGGAGGAATTTCCTACCAGTTGCTCCATCTGCTCGTCTTCTAGGATCCTCTGTTTGCATTTGTGTAGCGTGTCGTCGTATTCTTGAGCAGCATGCTTCAGCTTCCTACGCCAACGCAGCAAGGATGCGTCGGTGATCTGCCACTTGTCAGATATCTCAAGAGCAGCCTCTAGCCTGATGTGTGCCATCTCTAGCCTCTCCAAGTTTCTGTTGGCATCTGATTCCTCTATCTCCTCATAGTTTTTAACTAGAATGGACAGAACTTGGCTAACAGTCTCTTGGACAACAGCAGAACTGACGATGTTCTCCATTAGGATTCAAGATTCTTTATCCCTTCCCTGTTAAGGAAATAAAAATAAAGCAATATACATGAGAGGCTAAAATATGTACTTTGAATGACAAGCAAAGATTTAGCTCATTAGCAGCTGTAAGAACCTACCTTGAATGGCAGCAAAGATTTATCCTGTGAATGGAGTATTTCTTGGACGGTAGAAGAAGCTAGGCTGAAGACTTTGGCTGCCAAAACAAGAGCATGACTAAGATGAGACGAACTTAGGAAGAAGATAGCTGGGTCAAAGACTTTGGTAACTTCAAATAGGCTTGTTCATGTCACGTGAAAATTCAAATGGAGATTGTCATGATATAGTACTAGCTGACAAAGACAGGGAAAGAAAGTGAGCACACAGCTTGAAAATATCTCATCTGCTCTACAATCGGACACGGAACTTGGAAAAATCTTGGCCAGTTTCTAGGAAAATGAAGCCAAGATAGTGATGTCCAAGACTTTTGAGGTGGGAAATCAGGTAGAAAAGTCCTATAGTGACGGGTGTGGTAGAAGAGGTCTTTTACGGTACACAATACCACCCAACGGTAGGACGGTGGTATTATGTCTTTTTCAGTTTTTTATTATGGGTAAAATGGTAATTTGCTCGATGTATATTGTTCGGAAAAAATTTCCCCGCGGACAAGATTACATAAAAAGACTTGATTTCATATATTACAACAATTTTAATTTGTATATTTCCGATAATAACCATGTACTACCTATACCACCTGTGAATACCACCCGTACCACGCTAAAAAAACCGGTGGTATATAATTAATCTCAACCATCGGATCCTTACATATAGGTCTTTTTATATTACATACGAGTCCTTTTCAGTCGGTGGTACAGGGTGGTATTGTGTACCGTAAAAAACCTCGTTGTAGAATGGAAGCTAAGTGCTCGTTCGTTTAGTTGGTGGCTGGTGGCTGGTGCTGATTTGATCTTAGAGAAAAGTATTGTTCGCTGGTTACTGGCGGCTGGTTCGTTCTGCGAGAAAAGTACTGCGGGCTGATAAGCTAGTCAAGAAGGTTTACTTAAGTCAATGATGAGTCTTCCTTGCTTTGTGGAGAAAATTGGAAGAGGTGCACTGTGAAAATTTTGATTCGTGTGATAGCTGACAGCAGCAAAGAAAGAAATGCTTCCAAAAAAAATTACAATGTTTAAAAAAATCGACAAAGAAAGAATATAAATAACACAGCTTGACAAAAGTCACGACAACGTTTCGCTCGGTAGTACTGCTTGCACGCAGGTGTCCGCCCGAGCTATGACGTGTATTGGATAGCGATTGTTCCTCAAATGACAGCCTCTATCACCTCAACGTTCTCCAGGAGAATAGGTCCACTAACACATCTGCACGCATGGCTCTCTTGACTTGTAGGATCCTCCTTAGACTAGCGTTGAGACTCCTCACCGCTCATGTATATACCTGTACTGCCTATATTAAGGCCCTGCGACATCAATGGAAAGCAAGGCGATTGCCTTTTCTGCATGGTAATCAGAGCATTATGATCCTACGCCTTCACCTTCACTTTTAGCCTTGATTTTTTTTTCCGTTTGTAGCGAACATGGCCTCATATGCCATTAGTTCGAGTTTGATTTTGGTGATTCATGACAATATGATCAATGAGACTAACCATATTGTTTAGCATGTCTTTGTAGACATTTCTAGGTCCCAAGGATGCCAAAATACCACATGACAGATTGAGAAGATAATCTATTTTTCAAGGGTCAAAAACAAGAAAGAAAAAAGAAAGAAAGAACACCGTCGGATGAGCCGACGGAACCTAAATAGCAAGCGTCGGTGCAATCGTCGCATGAGTTGGTACACTGGGTGAAAACAAGGGCACCGTCGGATGAACTGACAGTCCATTTTCTAGTAGCGTCGGACGTGTTACAGAGGAAGAGCAGCGAAGACAGTAGCACCGGATGATCCGACGGTCTGAGTGAGGACACTGTCGGTCTATCCGATGCTCAGTTTGAATCAAGACAGACGCGCCAAGACGAAGTCTTCAACACCGGATGAACCGACGCCTTGGTCAAGAGGAAGCGTCGGTCTATCCGACGGTCGCGTGAAAGCTAACAGAGACGACTTGGCCACGAGGTTTTCAGCACCGGATGATCCGACGCACCGTCAGTACATAGCGTCAAAGCAGTTCTGTCAAAGAACCTCAACGGCTATGTGACGTGGGAGGGGAATCGGATGAACCGCCGCCCTGGAAAATCATGGCATCTGTTCATCCGACGCTACCTTTTTCAGTGGCCGTTATCCAACGGCTCTTTGGATGCCTTGGGCTATTTATACCCCCTCCACTCACCCATTTGAGGTTGCTGGATTGTGTGGAAGTGCAGAGGAGTTCAAGACACCTAGAAGATCATATCCAATCCATCCAAGTGCTTAATTGCTCATCCATAGACTTGCATATGCTTAGTGTATGTGCTTAGTGCTAGGCTTAGCTTAGAGCTGAGTGAGTGCAAGGTTGTGCCAACCTTGTGAGGTGATTCTTGAGTGAATCAAGTTGTACAAGGTTCGCCGGGAGCCTTGGGGCCTAAGTGGCTCACTGACAATCGTCATCGACCCTCCGGCTTGGTGTGGAGTGGTGAGGACACTTTGTGCGGGGAACGTGGAGACCCCCTTCCTTGGTGGAGAAGCTCCTTAGTGGAGGCGACATCAAGGTGACCAAGGGAGCTTGGCAAGTGCCTAAGTGGCTAGCCTTTGTGGCGAGTCAAGTGGTGCTCTTGGGAGAGACTTGGTGACCGGAAAGCAATACTCTTGTGTGAGTGCTTCAACAACGTGGACTAGGGGTGGCTTAGCGCCTACCGATACCACAGGATAAATCGCATGTCAAGAGTTTGCTTCCTCTCATCCCCTTTACATTTCCTCATTTACTCTTTTGCAATCTTTGCTTGCCTTTACTTTCCTAGAGTAGCATCAAGCTGGGATTGGCTATAGATTGCAAACCTTGTTTTGGGATGGGAGTTTCACACTAGAACAATTTTATTTGCACATCTAGATAGTATGTTCTAGTTTATCTTTGTGTAAAAATAGTGAAGCATAGGTTAAGTTTTTAAGTTGCCTAATTCACCACCTCCCCCTCTTAGGCTAATGAGCATCCGATTCCTTACAAGTGGGTATCAGAGCCGGGTCTCACTTCCTTCACAAGGAAACGCCAATTCGATTGGTAAATTGTGAAAACCAGCTCATTGGAACGGTTAGGCTTCACCGCCTAGTGAGTTGCTGTATAGAGGAATGAAAGGGGTGGATACCTTAGGTTTGGCTCCACATTTCGATGGCACGGGCTATCCTCAGTGGAAGGTTCTCATGGAGGCCTATCTCCAAGCAAAGGACCTTGATGTTTGGAGAGTCACCGGTGAGGGCATGAAAAATGGTATTAAGAAGGAAAAGCAATTTGATGTGATTGCTAAGAGTATCATTTTGTCCTCACCAGATGTAGGTGTTTTCAATAGAGTTTTTAATTGTGAAAATGCTCATGAGCTATGGAAAACCATCAAGGAGCAAAATGAGGGTTCAAAAGTTGCTAATGAACGCTATGGTTGTCTCCTTGAGGAATTCAATAGCTTTAAGCAACTTGCAAATGAAAATGTTGAATCTATGTACTCACTCCTAAATGTTATTGTCAATGAGATCAATGCTTTAGGTGTGAAAAATATCGCGGACCTGAACATCAACTGCAAGATTCTTCAAAGTCTCCGGAAGCCCAATTATGACTTGGTGAAAGCTATCATCTATGAGAAGAAGCTCGAAGAATTGAAGCCATCTCACATATTGAACAAGATCACGACACATGAGCTTCAAATCATGCCCAATTCCAAAAAGGCGCCCCAAGAAAAGCCCCAAGAACCATCTTCTCCAACCACAAGTCATGCCCTCTCAAGCCAACAAGAGAAGGTGATTAGTAGGATGGCTACCCATGGAAGCTCAAGCGAAGATGATGGTGATGATGGTGACGATGAAGATTCCTCAAGTGATGAAGAGGTTGAATCCATGGTGGTCGAGTACGTGAAGAAGATCTTCAAGTATGTGAAGAAAGTCAACATGTACTGCTACAGCGTCCACTTGAGAGAAGGGAGTCATCATCAACACATCATGTTCACCAAGATCGAGCACAAGCCCAAGAAGAAGGTGGTCAAGGAGAGGAGACCAAAGCAAGAAGCAAATGTCATTGTCCATGAATGGACAAGTGGTGGAGAATCAAGTTCTTCTTGCTCAAGTGATGAATCAAGAAAGAACATCACCACCCGCTTCTTGCAAGGTCCTTCATCATCACAACACATGTGCCTTATGGCCCAAGGTATGGAGAACAATGTAAGTGATGATGATTCCGACACCACATCTCTCGATGATCTTGTTGAGCTAGTCCATGAGCAAAAAGGAATGTTTAATAAAAAAGCTAATGAAATTAAAGAACTCAATGCTCTCAATGATCTTAGTGCTCTCAATGATGAATCATCTATCCCTTGTGCAATTCCTATCTCCAAGGTAGATACTTCAACTTATTGCATTAATTTAATTGATGAATCCTGCTCACCGTCTTGCAATGAGAATGTGGTTGTAGAAACATGTGATTCCCTCATAGGCAAGAATGATGAGCTCAAGCAAGAAATTGATGCCGATACTGGCGTCGACATCATCTAAAGAAGATGCGTCGATGAGCAAACAGACTTACGTTGCCTCCGGCCTCAATACATAGGAACGAGCTCTAGCAGAAATGCCTACACAAGAAGTAGTGAAGCTCCTTGATTTCATGGAACAAACAAGGATGCCTTTAGGTGCTGCACTCGACCATGAAGAACCACCCCGGGATCCAAGTTTCGAGTATAGATGGCCCTTTCAGCTAGGAAAACCTCTTATCAGGCCATAACTAGTACTTAAGCTCTCACCTAAGATGTATAAATTTCATGAGTGGTACATGCGGCTATCACTAAAAGGCGTAAATACCATAGGTATGCTTGCTGCACCCGAAGATTTTGCCACTGAAGGCAACAAGGTGGTATGGCTGGAATTCAAAGATGTTTATGAAGTTTACCATCAAGACACTATGAATACCGATCTTATCGTCGCTTGGTGTTTGTAAGTGGCGTCTTTTTTTGTGTTTATTAATTAAATTATTATGTATGTGGATTTACTAATTAACTTTGTATTTCATTTTTGGTAGCTTGCAAAAACAAGAGATGCAAAAAAAGAATATTGCCAGTATCGGTTTCATGGACCCATCAAAAGTCAACGAGTTTGAGGTCAAGCATCAACCAGACACAATAATCGCGACAATCTATAGGACCTTGTCTAAGTTTCATGACAAGGATCTCATACTACTACCTTACAGCTGCGAGTATGTGCGATAGCCATCTAATTGTCTTTGCTAATTCTATTTAGTTCTAATTTGTATGACTATTATGACCATGTATGTAGAGTTTCTACTGGATTCTTATGATCATTCAAGATGACAATAGGAGCGTCATGGTGTGGGATTCATTGAGAAAAAAGCCCGCAAGTTACCAAAACCTTCAAGATATGTTTCAAGCGTAATAATTCTATCTAAGACATTCTTTTAAATGCAATATTTATTTATGTATATATATATGGATTGTTTTTACTAACATATTATCTCTCATTAATTTTCCTTAGAGCTTGCAAAAATTAATTGCAGAGAAAGAAGGTGAATTTAAACCAACAATTACACACTATAGTGATTATCCGGTACGTAATCCAAATAACAACTTCAGATTTGAGAAAATTTAAATTTATCACACTTATATTTCATAACATTTTCTCCTATCCACTTAAGTGTTTGAGACAGGAACAAGGATACTATGTCTGTGAGCACATACGATGTTTGGCAAGTGCAAAGTCCAGAAATTATGATGTAATTAAGTTAATTAAATAAACCTATTAACAATACATCATTTCCTAACTGCTTCTATATCTAATTGTTGGGTGTAATATATTAACATATTTGCACATTATACAGATGGATATGGTTAAGGACGAGGTCATTCAGAAGGATCGTCTTTCGGCAATTCAAGAAAGTCTCTTGAGATTCATCCATGCGGAGGTGGTTATGCCAACAGGAAATCATCATTATGATGCATCTAAAAAATCCAACAGATACTAGAAATTTGAAGCGAACAATATTTTGATGTATAAATACTATATATTTTGATATGTATATTTCTAAGTTTATGTAAGTTTATATATAAGTCTAACTCCAAAAAGTTTATATAGAAGTATAATTGCGTATATGGTATATATAGACAGGTATATACATATATACAAGTTCAAATACCTATACGTGCATATACGGGTTAGACAACAATTAGAATATAAGCTCAAATCAAAAACCAAAAAAAAGATAAACGAGACCCTTTAATCTCAGTTGGTATTACCAACCGAGACTAAAGGGGGTGAGCGCAGGTGCTGGCGTTCCCTCCCCCTTTAGTCATAGTTCGTAATACCACCCGGGACTAAAGGATCACTTTTAGTCCTAGTTGGTTCAACCGGGACTAGGGGGGCTTTTGTCTCTCATCATTAGTCCTGGTTGGACTTGAGAGACTTATTCCCCTTACCAACCGGGACTAAAGCCCCTCTCCCTACCAGTGCTTCCCTCATGCAAACGGAGCCTTTGACCACACTCGGGCCTTCGACGTGAGCACTCTCGGCTCTACGCTTTGGTGTTGTGCATGTATATATGTATAAAAGTGTGTACGAAAGTATGCTCTTGGATGAAGGCTTGGATGAAAAGGTTATCCAAAATAATGCACAGGACATCCATTAATCAAATTCTCAACTTGAGTGGTGAAATCATGAGATGACCAAAATCCGATAATACCGAAGTCCATATGGAAATCCCAGCAATCACTCGATGAAGTTCAATAAACAATGATACCAATTGATATGGCCTAGCCATTCCCAAGTCAATAATAGAATAAAACAACCACGAGAGTCAATATCTTCGGGGTGAAAACCACTAACTCAAAAGCTATAACCTGCAATAGAAGACGTGACGAAGTGCACACACAAAACATAATATCTCCTTACAACAAAGTCATTGTGAACAAGGTACGAAGTACTAAGAAAAGGCCCTTAGCACATGCGAGATGAAGGTGCGAGAGCATATGAAATGCGAATGGTTAGAGTACATGCTAAGGATGGAACGGGGGTACAAGAGACGGAGCAATTATGCAAAATAAGACTAAGGTGAATTCTTGAGCTTCAGCTCCCACACTTGTTCTACACTGCTAAACTTGCTATTGAAATGACAGACTGGCCTCAGAGGAGGCAGCGGGAAAAACAAGAGCTTCCTTGCATCTGCAACTCAATACACTGTCGTCTCCCCCATGGATGGCTCATGAGGTGTAGATGATGCCCGACAACATGACCATGAGGATTGAGGAGGACGACAGCATTTCCTCGCTCATGCACTTGTTGTGGCGCATCTGACGGCACTGCTTGAGCATAACCTCCCACTACTAGAGAATCAGTCATTTGTCTCATGCAAGTTTTTCTATTAGTAATTGGTATTTTTGCACCTAATACTAATGAGAACATTAGTACCGAGTGGGAAGGAAGAGCCCCGACGCACTCTCAGTGACCCACATTAGTACCGGGTGGAGACCAGCACCGGTACTAATGGGTCACGCCCTCATTAGTACCGAGTCGAAAGAAGCCTTGGTATTAGAAGTTGCACGTAGATATCAGGTTGTAGAAAGCACTAGTACTAATTTCCTCGCCACGCACAGCCACTGCACCCACATCATGCGGCCTCATCCATCCATTCTTCTAACTCCTATGTTCTTCTTTGTTCTCCTCATATCTCTCTCTAACTACTCTGTTCTTCTCTTCCAGGAGAATGCAGGCCGGGCAGACGCGGCCTGCATGCTCGAAGCCAGGCCGGCACGGTCCCTGCTAGTGGCCACATAGGCGAGGTCCGGCGCACGCAGAGGCAAGGCTCAGCGCGGCCCCTGCCAGCGACCTCGGAGGCAGAGGACCGGTGCAGCCCCCTACCAATGGCCACAGAGGCGGAGGCTCTGCGCAACCTTCTGTCGGCGGCCACGGAGCCGAGGCCCGACGTGGGAGCAAAGTCCCCAGTGGGATCTAGGGTGAGAAATTTGATTGAGTTTGGCCTGTGGCAGTGGCGGTGTTTGTTGCTTGCGTGATGATAGTGATGAACTAAACATATTGTGAGCTCTTGATCCTGTGTCTTGCGAATTTGGGATTGTAAATCTAGTGAGTTGTGTGTCGTGATTCACGTGAAACGGTGATTTAATTTGAATGAGATGAGCATCGTGGTAGTAAATCCTACTTTTGTGATGTGACTTTGAATGAGATGAGATATATGAATTTTGTAGTGATGTGTGTTATGAATGAGATGAGATGAGAAAAAGAAAAGAAAAGAAAAGAAAAGAAAAGGGAACAGAAGAGCCGACACGGACGAGAGCAAATACATTAGTACCAGGCCGGTGGTATCACCACCCGGTAATACAGTTCATACTCGGTACTAACGGGGTTTGGACCTGGTACAAATGACCATTTTCGTAGTAGTGTCCTTGCCGAACCCCACGACACGTACGGAGCTCCACAGTAACCTGGTGAGCTGCCGATCTTGTGCTTCTTGTTCCGGTTGGTGCGGCTGCTGGTGGCAGCGACAGACTTCGTCTTCCGCCGCAACTGGTGATTCTCCTCGTTGTTCTTGTTGGTGCTGGCGGCTTCAGCCTCCCTTTGCTGCTGGTTCCGAACTATCACTGATCCCAGAGATCGACCTTGAAACAAACCTTTTTCTTTTAATCTCAGGAACTCGGGAAGAAAGCGGGTTGGGGAACTGCTAATAAACGACATAATAAAAGAAAGAGGAGACTGACTCTCCTTTCAAAGTCCTATCTCATCTGGTTGATAATAGAAGGTACGTAGGATGGTACCATGGACGTAACCGAGGTCGGGCATAAAGCCTGCCCTGGATGTGAAAAAGGGATTTGAGCCATAAGAAGATGAGGATCTATCACCCGATGAGGATCTGCCACGCCTCCAAGGCAGGAGGACGCCGCGGCGCCGCCGAGCATCGCAGTGGGGCTCCACTGGGAGGAGCTCCGCGCCAGGAGGCTGCTCGCCGCGTCGTCGAGGCGGGGGGGGGGGGGGGCATAGGGGCAACGAGGTCAGCCGCGATCGAGCGCTACCTGTTGCTGCTCTGTGTGGGCGACGATCGATGCACAGAGGTCAGCGAAAGGCGAAGCAGATGGAATCGTTGAAACGAACCGGGGAGACGAGCGCAGAAGACGGGAGAGGCAGGCGTGAGTCGATCGGACCGAGGAAGAGGAAGAAGCGTGAATCGGACACTCAATCGATTAGTATGAGCGCAGAAGACGGGCATGGTTTTTAGTTGTATATAATTAGTATGAGCCGTTAGATGCCTCAATACTGGTCTTTTTTAAGGGTTCCTTTATATAGTGCACCATACCACCTCATACCACTGATTGAAAATGACTGGTACGAAAGGATCGACGGTTGAGATTAAATGTGTACAAAACTAAAACTTACTATACACTAGTGGTATGGTAGTATATATTGGTGGTATATGTGGTATAAATGTATTATTGGAAATTTGTCTCGGTGAAAAAGTGAAAAACGTTGTGCACAAGAAAATGGTGTTCAGAAGTAAAATCACCCAAAATAACATATTTTTTGATATTTATAGATTTACTCATTGTTGGAACTGATCACGTGGATCAGCACTCACTCTCACGCACTCTCTGGCTTACACACACAAGCAAGGATTTCTCTTGCTAGTTGCTCTCGGTGGATGCAAACTGAAGATAAACACATAAGACACTCTCGAACACAAGAACACAAAGAAGTTTTCTACGCTGCACACCAGCGCGCACACAAGCACTTTTCTTCACTTCACGCCCTCTTAACACAAACTGATTACAGATGGTTTAATAGCCAACACTCACCCACCTCCGCTTTGTTCGGCCGCACGACTCGGCCAAACTGAACGACTCGTTGAGCTCCACCACCTGATCGTGTCTACACGCAGAATATTCTCCACTAATTCCTGCATGCTAGCTAGCCCCACGCACACACTAATCTTCCGGCACCGTTGATCATGCACGCACTCCGTGCATCACTAACCAACTCACTCCTACATGCCGATCGCCACGAACAAACACATGCATACAGCAACAGACCTGCTCACTGATCCGTGGACTCATGCAACAACTAATCTTGACACGCACCGCTGCCTAGACACATTAAAAAACTGATGAACAAAAATATAAACCACAAGATTAGTTCTAACACTCATTTCAATGGCCAGTTGGGCATAGCTGCATGCCACTCACAAAGTCACAAGTAGCAAAGAAGACAGTGGGCCAATAATTTGTGCGGAGAAAAAAGATTGATGTTAATAACTCGAATTGACTTCAATGACTCAATTCAGGGGCATCTAAATCTCAGAGTGGAAAATGGAGTGAGCAAGCAAATAATGAGGCCCAAATAATTGAGAAGGAATTATTTGACATGATTAGGTACATGAATATATATTGTACGTCTGATTTGTTCTGAAATAAAAAAAATACTGTGTTCTGACTTGTATAATTGATTTATTTTGAGAGAAAAATATTAAGCAAGAATGAAGTAGATAAAAGACAAGTCGTACACATGAATCAAGTGGTGAAAAGGTGAACGGGGCATGTTTAGATGTCTAGTTTCAGAAAGCCTGGCACCACCAAACCCGTGGTTTACCTCACATCAGTTGGGAGGAAGACCAAAATCGGGCAACAGGCGGTGAGATGGGATGTTGAAATTTTGGTGAAACTAAAGTAGAAAACTAACACAACTTTTCAACTTTAAGTCTCTTTAAAACTATAAATTCTTCGACAATCTTTATCATCAACCTAGCCAAATTTCTCTATGAACATCAACATTCAATTGTAGTAAAAAAATGTCGAAGGTCTCAGTGTAAAATTTCTCAAAAGGGGTTCAAATAAAGTTGACTAGTTGGCTGTATATTAGCAAATTTGATGTGTTGATACAATAATACTTTGGCTATTTCGAAATTAGATTTCTCATTTTATACACCATGATTTGGAATGCAAAAAGTTAAAATCGAACTTATGCACTCTATAGATGATGCATCTCGAGTTTCACAAATTTTTGAGTTGATTTGCTAATTAAAAGGAAGAACGAAACATGGCTAAATGAGAGTGTGAGGCGTGACTGCAGTCACGTAGGTGCCCGGAGTTCGTGGAAGAGTCGTGCCAGACTGTGTGGCGTGACTCCGTCGCCACGTCAGATGCGACTTTTTCTAACACTATCATGTATATTAGTCGCGTCAAGAATCTTAGCGTGATCGAAAAGGGCTATAGTTTTTGGGAAATTTTAGTTTGAGAGAGAGGTCATTTTTACAATTTTAAATAAAAAAGGTTAAAATAGAAAAAAGCTAACCCACCAAAAGCCCAATTACTCCCAGATGGCCCAACATCTTCAAACTCTAGCCTCCTTGCCCAACCTTCCTCCCAACACTCTCTGCGCTGCCGCCCCTGTCTAGGTACCACATCTCCCACCTCGTTCCCGCCGCCATCGTACGTCCCTTGTGGCCGGCCCCGACCCGCGGCCATGCATGGCCGCGACCGTGGCCATAGCCAGAGCTGGAGGAGATGCACGCCTCCGGGGCCTACCACCGGAGCTCCGACACTGATGGGCACTGAAGCAGAAGACGATGGCCCAACACTTTTTTTCATCTTTAACAATTTTGGAAAAAATACAAATTCAACATTTTTTGAAAAGTTTTGAAAAAAAATGTTCTACTTTTTTTAAAATGTTGATTAAACATTTTATGTAAAATGTTGAAAAATTATTTGCCCAACATTTCAGCAAAAATGTTGATTTCAAAAATATCAATCAACATTTGTCGAAAAATGTTGACAACGTGGTGAAAAATGTTGATCCAACAAAAATCTTGACGCGATATTTTTGAAAAAAGTTGGTCAACATTTTTTATGCGGTTGAAAATGATGAATTAATTAGTATTAGTTGAATATTATTAATGAGTTGATAGCTTTGGTGGGCTGTCTTTAGTGGGTCAAGTGGTTTACAGTTTAGGACCAGTCTCACTGGGGGTTTCATAGTCATTAAATAGACTGTCATGTGAGCACTTTTGATGATGTGGCAGTCTTTAGTGGGTCAAGTGGTTTACAGTTTAAGACCAGTCTCAGTGGGGGTTTCATAGTCATTAAATAGACTGCCATGTGAGCACTTTGGACAACTCCTGTCCCTCATCTCCGGCCGGCACCCGCGGGTCCAGCTCGCCATGGTGATGAACGCAAAGAGGAAACAATAAGCGAACTGAGATGTGTTGAGCTCTGCTATGGGACGGACAGGACGCATCTGATTCGCAATGGGAGCGGAAGCTACCAGCCTACCAAGATTTCGCAGCTGGATCGAACCAACGCCACCCCCTATCCCTTCCGCCAGCTCTTGGAAGTTTTGGAACGTCACCGGCTCACCGCCAGGCGCCGGCCTAACACGCCGCCGCTCACGACGCGCTGAGGCTAGCTAGCACGCCACGTTCCGACTCCATCATCCACCTCGAGCCACCACTGGCGGCTTTTGCAACATCTCCATTTCATCTCTGGCTTGGAGCCTTCAATTCGCCATGGCGGCAAGACCTCATCGAAGTCACGAAGTGAAGAGCCTGAGATGAGTTCAGAAGGGGCTGCTGATAGGAGAACTATACATGGGCATGGGTCAACCTTAGATGCTCCACCGGAGCACCATGCGAACCACTTGATGAAAATGGATGAGTGGATCGAACCTTTGACTGCTCCAAGGGAACCATAGGTTCGCATGGGTCGATCCATATTACTGTGGCCAGCAGGTCGGTACCACCACCCACGACGCTTGTAGCATCAGTGTTTCAACCATTAAATCACACAAGTGCTTTCTAAAAAGAGAAATATCCACAGATTTTGATATCTCATCTAAATTATATAGCATCGATAGGGGAAAACAATGCATTGCCGTTCCATTCATACATAAGCTCCTGACTAAACAATGCATAGCATACTACTGTCAACCACAAGAGAAACTGTACCTTTCTTGCAGCATACTACCGTCAAGCTCAAGCATAGGATTATATAAGTACAGGCCAGAGTTTCAGCAGTCTATAGCACATCAATGTGATTTCTTCAAGCATATTATTTCAGAGAAGCAGACTTAAAATCTGTAGACTGCAGATAGTACTAATAAAAGCCCAAAATACCAACAGTCTACATATCACCAACAGGAATAATTAACATACTCAGCAGTGAAGTAACAGGAAGCAGGCAACAAAATGGCTACTGCAGGGTTACCTTCTAAGGTTACCTTCTAAGATATCATTCTTCTTCATCAATTAGCTCCATGTAGTCATCAATCGACTTCACGCAGAATTGGGATGAATTAGAAGCACGGATCCAGTCTTGCACACATATTAATGCTTCCACGGTTTTTGAAGATAACCGACTACGAAACTCTGATATTATTTTCCTTCCGGTGCTGAAGGCTGACTCTGAGGCTACTGTTGAAGCTTGAATTGCCAAAACATCTCGAGCCATGCGAGAAAGGGTTGGATACTCTGTTGAGTTGCTCTTCCACCAAGCAAGTATATCAAAGGAATTACTTCGAGGGACTGTAGGCTTTGCTAAATACATTTCAAGCTCAAGCTCAGAGGCCATGCTTGTTGAGGATGTACTATTGCTCAAGTATTCGTCCCAATCTAAATATCTATCACTTCCAGGTTCAGCAAATGGCATATTTTCTCCACCATGATTCACTTGTGAATAATCCTTATACAAAGACAGCAAAACTCTCCTTAGTGTAGCAATTTTGGAATCAGCTTCACTCCCAAATGCTTTATTCAAACGAAATTCAATGAATGCAAATTTGAACTGTGGATCGAGAATCACAGGGAATGAGATCTGCAGCCACGTTAACTTCCAATATCTATTAAACTTCTTCCTCATATATTCCACTGTATCAAATAGTGTATCATTCGGCTCAACAATACATCTTTCTAAAGCAAGCTTGACCTCCCATATCTCATGAAAATATAAATTGGATGTAGGGTAAAGCGGTCCTGAAATGACCTTTGTTGCATCGTAAAAGGGTTTCAGCAGTGCACATACCTCCCTAGCCATTTCCCACTCTTCATGTGAGGGTGCATATTCGTACTCTGGCTGCTGCTGGGTGAGGGACTCAAAAGCTCTCTTTAACACCAAACACCTTTCTAGCATGATGTAGGTCGAGTTCCAGCGGGTGGATGTATCAATGTTCGGACGCTTTTTCTCTTGGATACCAAGTTGTTGGATGATTTCCTCAAACTTTTGCTTCCGTGATGTAGACCCTTCAATGAATTTCACACTTTCCCTAACCTTGTGCACAACTAGATTGATAACCTGAAATCCAGCTTTACATATCAAGTTGAGGACGTGGGCTGCGCATCTGTGATGGAGTAGCTTTCCTTTACCATACAACATGCGTTTCTCTAGCAGATTATGTCTCAATAGCTTCACCATGGCATTGTTGTTGCTTGCATTGTCCAGTGTTATTGCGAATAATTTATCCTCAATCTTCCAATCTTGGATGGATTTGAGAAGGGCATTGAACATTGCAACACCAGTGTGCGGCGTTTTCAAGAAAGTAAACTTGATAATCCTCTTTTGCAGCTTCCAATCTTTATCTAGGAAGTGGCACGTGATACACATATATCCAAGAGTTTGACAAGATGTCCACATATCCATTGTCAATGAGACTCTACTGCTAGTACTTTTGAAAACATCAACAAGTGCTTATTTTTGTTCTTCAAATAACTTTAAGCAATCATTGGAGATTGTTCTCCTTGAAATCATTTTGAAGATGGGGTTCAAGCTAGAAACGGACCTTCTAGAGCCATCATAATCAACGATCGAAAGTGGCAGTCCATGAAGTGCAATCATACGAGCTAGCTCCCTCCTTGAGGTGTCTTGACTGAACCTCCACTTGTCCAAAGCAACTCCTTCTGGAGACATCATAACAGATCTGAGCTGATGGGACATATTTGTCACTTGTCTTCTAATTTGACATCTCTTCAAATGAGTTGACATAGCGCTAGTTCCTGCTCCTCTCTTGGCACTGATCTCGGTATTGAAATGAATGCACTGTCCTTTAGTAACGATGCCTCCCACACGAACTTTCGAGAATTCATTCCAAACTTGGGATCTGAACTTCCTATTCTCCTCACCATGTATGTAGCCATCCACCATTTCAGTTTCAACTAAGCCCTCAACACGCCCAATTGTAGCACCTTCATCTATGTCCTGTTCCTCTCTCGTGCCAATAATCAATGTTGCCCTCATCCTCCCAACCATGACCATAATCATCTCCTTCCCACCCATCAAAATTCCTAGCATAATCATCCTCTTCGGATGCTCGGTACGGAGTCTGTTGGTTGCTCTGCATAGTCACATATGCTCTTGCTCCACTATTGGGCTGCAGTGACTGATGAGGTACTGGAGTGTTGGTGGAATGGTGCCTCTTCCGCTTTCGACCACTAGAATCGAAAACAAGTAAAAATGCTAAAGTTAAGTACTATTGATTCTGCAAAGAACATTTTTTAGCAAGATCTGCAAAGAATATTCTGACCGACCGGATACATACTGTAATCATCACCATTCAGCATATTATTTTCGTATGTAGGTACTGACCTAGCATGAAAACGAAGCTAGATAGGGTGCAAAAGGACCTACGCATCAGTAGCTTAATTTTTATTGGCATCCAAGTCCAATCAATCAGCACGGGTTAAAATTCCTTGATAATTTGCTTGTTTAAATTTATTTAAGGGGGGAAACTAACCCTCTGAAATTACTTTTATAAACAAATAAAAGGTACTTTATAAACATATCTCAATCCCAACAGAATTAACGCTCGCATACTGTAATACAAACAGAGCAACAAATAGGATATTTCAGTCATCATCTCTTTTAATACAAACAAAGACAGGGTAGCAGTAATAATGCAGAAACGATATGATGTTCCAGTCATGATATAGAAGTAAATAAAGTTCACCAGAGTAAACACCAAATACTTACTCCATCACCAGCTGTCCAAAAGAACCATAAAACCATATTAACAGTTACTTTAACATAAGCAAAATGTCACATTAATAGACCGCATTTTAGATCATATAAACATACCTATATATTATATTACTATTAAAGTGTTAAAAGAAGTCACTACACACTACATTGTAAAACTCTCCACCATTCAGTTTTATGAAGCATATGATGATCTAAATTCTTCTTCAGACTGTATCGAGACTACTTGCAGCCATCAGGAATTTATCAATCTCTGACGGTGGTATTGAAGGGACGCGCCAACAACATGATCTCTATATTCGTGCTAAGCCTGAACATGGAAAAACTGAAAGCTTGGCGACGACTATGAAAAGCATGTCTCCGCGAAAATACTAGTTCACCTACATATGGATTTCTCGTCGTAACTAACTAATACTACTTCTTGTTGTTTTGCAATGCAGCATATCGACTTGATTGGCCCTCCTGTTTCAAGATAATTCAGGGAATAGCACAGGGCTTACATGACCTACATGGGAGACACGTTGTTTATATGGAACAGACATGTATTTTTTATGAGAAATCGAACTAATGATGAAAGTACTCCTGGACTCATGGTACACATTAATCACCATGCTAAATCCAACAGAGGCCAAAGCTAGAATCTTGCAATCTTTTAGCCTAGCTAGGGTGGAACGGGCAAGGATGCGAACCTGGGGGTAGCTGCGGCAGTGGGGACACCGACTTCGACTTCCATGGGTTCTTGCTGAGGAAGGAGATGGCCACACGCTCGATCCAATGGCAACGCCCGTTGTCCTTGGGCGCGGGAATGGCGGCCCCCAACTCGGTAGACTAGGATTCGGCGCGAATATCCGCAGGGTAAAATCTGAGCCGGATCTTGAGCTCGAGGCTGCCCATGAGTTTCAAAATGTCCAATTCAATTTCAGAAAGGGAGAAACAACGACAAGAAATCAATCCATAATGAATGGGAAATCCAGAGATTTAGCGGTGCAAGTGAAAACTAACACGAACCGAATCCACCCACACGATTGGTGATAAGCTGAGAGAGTAATAAACTAACCGAATTTGGCGCAAAGTCGGAGAAGGGCAGCGGATTTCCGGCGAGCGCGTTGAGGCAGGGCACCAGGGAGGCGTGGCGCGGGCAACGCCCTGACCCTGGGTTGGGGGTGGTGATGGCGACGCCTAAGCCTAACCCGCGCGCCGTCTCGGGGACGGGGGACTCGGGGGCGGCGGCGGATCGAACCGCTCGACCCTAGGGTTCGAGTCCATCGAACCAGCTGTATTTTTGGATCGAAATAGGAGCCCATCAGGATCGTTTTTGTGGGCCGGTTCGGCGAACCGTTGGGCCGAACCGAACCACGCCCATGTATAAGGAGAACGCAACGCATCCAATGCTCCACGCGAGAAGAAGCAATCAAATTCTCTCGCGGATCAAAACCAACACCGGAACTCGTCAGATGCCGGCGAATCAGCGCCGCGGTAGGGTCACGGCTTCATGATGAGGTTTCTTACGGTACACAATACGACCTAACGGTCGTATTATCGGTTTTTCTTTATGGGTAAAATGGTAATTTGACAGATATATATTATTTGGAAAAAAAATTCTCCGCTGCCTCTTATACTATCTATCACATTTCATATATTTCATTTCCTATGTTACAACTATACCATTACATTTTCGATAATACCCTTATCCTACCCATACGACCTTTGAATACTACCATACAACAGCTTAAAAAATCAGTCATATAGAATTAATCTCAACCGTCAGATCCTTAAATATAGATCTTTTTTTTATTACATACGATTTCTTTTTTTCAACCGGTAGGACTGGTCGTATTGTGTACCCTAGAAACTACGTCATGAGAGGGGAGCCCCTCTGTTAGCTTGGCTACATCCCGTATCAGCCTGATACTATCAGGTGTATTCGTGACCATGGGATCCGGTACTTCTTGCTCTCCTCTGCTTCAGGGTGGTTGATTGTTTTGCTTCTCTTCCGTCCATCACAGGATCAGTAGAAGCTGAACAAAATCTCAACTTGAGCTGAACCGATTCTGCTACGACGAAAAACAACCTGAGCTGCTCAATTGGACACGGGGATTTGTCCAGGTGTGCTGTAAAACTCTGAATTTCTTTCAGGTAATGCAGATAAAAGGATGGATGAAACATCGTTCCTCCAGCCCCATTTTGTAGGCGATTTTAAGAGGCTACTTTTTTTTTACAGTCAACGGGGTGACGCTCATTTTTTAACCGGCAGCTCTGATTACCATGTGAAGATGAATGAAACGAGATGCCTTAGCTCTCGGTTGCGTGTTTGCTTATATAGCCCTTGGGTTTGTACAACAAGATTACATAGTTTACATCTCAACCAAATGGATCATCTTGACCTACAAGTCAAGCCTACAACAAACTCTTGTAACAACAATTATCCTATCTGTTGGGTTTAGTCTCACATCGGAAATTGATGGTGTGGGAGTACAACATAAAGGTGTGGGGGCAGTTCTCACCAATCAGGTTAGTCTTTTGGGTTGAGTTAGGCCTAGAGCCTGTTGTTGTGGGCTCCGATGGACTTAAGGCTTGATGGGGCACCGGCTCGTGGGTATAGCGGGTCGGGTCGGGCCGGATTCCGCTGCGCCACTCTAACAAGTGGTATCAGATCCGAAGGTCGGAAAAACCTGGGAAAACATCTCTGGGTCACATGGTGACGGGGGAGCCCGTGAACGTCTCCAAGGAGTCACACGGATGGTTGTGACTTGAGAGTTGGACTCGGGGCCTGGATAACGTCTTCGGGAAATCATATGGTGACGGGGGAGCCCGTGAACGTCTCCGAAGGGTCACACGGATGGTTGTGACTGGAGAGTTGGACTCGGGGCCTGGATAACGTCTTCGGGAAATCACACAGATGGTTGTGATAGAAGAGTTGTGCCCAATGTGTGACGGGGGAGATTGTTGGGTTTAGTCCCACATCGGAAATTGATGGTGGGGGAGCACAACATAAAGGTGGGGGCAGTTCTCACCCATCAGCCTAGTCTTTTGGGTTGAATTAGGCCTAGGGCCTGTTGTTGTGGGCTCCGATGGACCTAAGGCCTAATGGGGCACCGGCTCGTGGGTATAGCGGGCCGGGCTGGGCCGGATTCCGCTGCGCCACTCGAACACTATCGTCTAATGGGTGGGGGGCCGGGGGTGGAGGTTCCCCCACCTGATTTTGTTTTCCATTGGTCACCGTCACCGGTCACCTAGTGCCGGATTACAGCAGGGGGTTTGTTACGGGGAAGGAACGTCTCTCTCGCGTTGCCGTTGTAATTACATTGGGGAAAGGAGCAGACGGCGGAGGCATGGCTGGTGCCCATCAAAGACGACTTCGTTCCGGTGTTTCGAGATGTGCCAGCAGCAGAGGAGAGTGAACACAAGCATTTGAATGAAATGTAGCATTGGAATCAAGCACATAAAGCCCATGTCATTTCATTTTTTATATGTGCATTGGAATCAAGCATGAAAAGGTAGAATCCACCAAAAATGCCATAGCGGGCCGGGCCGGGCCGGATTCCGCCGCGCCACTCGAACACTAT
This sequence comes from Cenchrus americanus, assembly GCA_947561735.1. Taxonomy (NCBI): domain Eukaryota; kingdom Viridiplantae; phylum Streptophyta; class Magnoliopsida; order Poales; family Poaceae; genus Cenchrus; species Cenchrus americanus. The sequence continues at coordinate 254,331,607 of OX387245.1, forward strand.
CGTCTAATAGGTGGGGGGCCGGGGGTGGAGGTTCCCCCACCCGATTTTGTTTTCCATTAGTCACCGTCACCGGTCACCTAGTGCCGGATTACAGCGGGGGGTTTGTTACGGGGAAGGAACGTCTCTCTCGCGTTGCCGTTGTAATTACATATTGGGGAAAGGAGCAGACGACGGAGGCATGGCTGGTGCCCATCGAAGACGACTTCGTTCCGTGTTTCGAGATGTGCCGGCAGCGAGAGGAGAGTGAACACAAGCATTTGAATGAAATGTAGCATTGGAATCAAGCACATAAAGGCCATGTCATTTCATTTTTTATATGTGCATTGGAATCAAGCATGAAAAGGTAGAATACACCAAAAATGCCATAGCGGGCCGGGCGGGCCGGATTCCGCTGCGCCACTCGAACACTATCGTCTAATGGGTGGGGGGCCGGGGGTGGAGGTTCCCCCACCTGATTTTGTTTTCCATTAGTCACTGTCACCGGTCACCTAGTGCCGGATTACAGCGGGGGGTTTGTTACGGGGAAGGAACGTCTCTCTCGCGTTGCCGTTGTAATTACATATTGGGGAAAGGAGCAGACGGAGGCATGGCCGGTGCCCATCGAAGACGACTTCGTTCTCGTGTTTCGAGATGTGCCGGCAGCGAGAGGAGAGTGAACACAAGCATTTGAATGAAATGTAGCATTGGAATCAAGCACATAAAGCCCATGTCATTTCATTTTTTATATGTGCATTGGAATCAAGCATGAAAAGGTAGAATCCACCAAAAATGCCATGCGGGCCGGGCCGGGCCGGATTCCGCTTGCGCCACTCGAACACTATCGTCTAATGGGTGGGGGCCGGGGGTGGAGGTTCCCCCACCTGATTTTGTTTTCCATTGGTCACTGTCACCCGTAACCTAGTGCCGGATTACAGCAGGGGGTTTGTTACAGGAAGGAACGTCTCTCTCGCGTTGCCGTTGTAATTACATTGGGGAAAGGAGCAGACGGCGGAGGCATGGCTGGTGCCCATCAAAGACGACTTCGTTCCGGTGTTTCGAGATGTGCCAGCAGCAGAGGAGAGTGAACACAAGCATTTGAATGAAATGTAGCATTGGAATCAAGCACATAAAGCCCATGTCATTTCATTTTTTATATGTGCATTGGAATCAAGCATGAAAAGGTAGAATCCACCAAAAATGCCATTGTAAATGCCTAACCGAGTTCAGAGCCTTTAAAGAGTTGATCAACAAGTTGAAGCTCCATATGAGATGTTCTCCGGTGATCTGGTATTTAACAATGAACAATCAATCAATTAAAACATTTACCGCTCCAACATTAGTACTTGTAAACGTTCTGAAATTCTGAATGAATGATGTGCAATAAGTCTCAATTTATCTAATCAACTGGTGAGAGACAAACAACCCTGTATCAAATACACACATAAAACTCTCAAAATTGAACACATAAAACACCTAATAAGTCTCAATTATGAATATTAACTCCAATATTTTCTTTTGTTCCTTCCTTGTTTCCCTTATTGATCTATACATAATTTAGAATTTTATTTCAGGTGTAGCTGCGGTGCCATATTCTTTCTGCAGCCAGTCCTTGAACGCACTTATTAGGTGAACGGGTATGTGTGCACACCATAAGTCGAGCAAGTACGAGATCCTTAGATTTCGACTCATAAGCTCCTCATCATGAACTTCAAACAGCTTTAGTCTCTTCCTAGCTCCCCCAAAAGTTGTATGTGTGCTCATGCTTTCCCTCTCAACCTGAATAAGTGCAGTGCTATGTTTAGATTTCCAAATCATTTTGTAAATTGTTGCTTCAGTATTCTGGTGGAAGTAATCTACTGACTTTGGCAGCATGATCTCTTCCAGCTGTTGCAAGGTGACATCTGCTTGCAAGCAATGTTGAGCCTCACCAACTATCGCTACTATCTCAGAGAATCTATTTGCAGGTAGCATCTCTTCTGAAGAGCGATGGGGTGTAAAGTAAATTCCAGCTTTCAGATAACTAGAATCATGCAGAGAAATTCTATCTTCAAACGGCGAAGTCCTCTGCTTGTTGTACAGAGACGATGAGACCTGCCACTGCAAATTCACGTCAGTTACTGGTTTGAAGAAATCATCTACAAGTCCTACCTTGTCTGGATTGCAAATATGTCGAAGCTCATGCCGATCATAATTCTCGCAACGTACTGGTTCTGGGCGAACCCATTGAGATATATGGTTTTGAACAAAAATCCTGTCGTTCTTATGGGAATAAACGGATGGCATCCATGACAAACATTGGGTTGGTAGTTGAGCAAGTTCTTTTATAATATTTTCAACTGCACACTTCAAATGAGGAGCAAAAAACTGCAAGCACTGAATTGCGGTCCCAACTATGTCAGTACTCTCCGAAATCTGTAATACTATACTGAAGTTGATATTGCCCAGTGACAGAGAATCATGTTTCTGGATAAAAATGAGGATAGCCTCTGTTCCGTGCTCTGCAGTACCAAAGGGTGCCAACCATAGATGAGAGGAAGGATGCTGGTTTCCCCGAACGATTTTGTGATGTAGTTCCTTGCCTGCAAAAATGTTATTGACAAGGGAGAAGAATGATATGTGGCTACGTGGTGTGCCACCGAGCTCTATGAATCTCAGAAACTCGGTAGCACCATCTGCAAACCACTCAAATCTTTGAACACTGGACCTCATCTGCTTGTTGTTGTCGCAGCTAACGACGGAGGAGACAAATGACTTGGTAGCATGTGCAATCCGGCTCGGAAATGAGGAATTTCTTAGCCGTTCTTCCATTTGCTCGTCTTCTAGGATCCTCTTCTTGCATTTGTGTAGCATGTCGTCGCATTCTTGAGCAGCACGCTTCAGCTTTCTACGCCAACGCAGCAAGGATGAATCGGTGATCTGCCACTTATCAGATGTCTCAAGAGCAGCCTCTAACCTGATGTGTGCCATCTCTAGCCTCTCCAAGTTTATGTTGGCATCTGATTCCTTTGTCTCCTCATACTTTTTAGCCAGACCAGATAGAACTTGGCTAACCGTCTCTTGGACAACAGCAGAACTGACGATGTTCTCCATTAGCATTCAATATTCTTTATCCCTTCCCTGTTCAGGAAATAAACATAATGCAATATACATGAGAGGCTATATGAACTTTGAATGACAAGCAAAGATTTAGCCCATTAGCAGCTGTAAGAACTTACCTTGAATAGCAGCAAAGGTTTATCTTGTGAATGGAGTATTTCTTGGACGGTAGAAGAAGCTAGGCTGAAGACTTTGGCTGCCAAAACAAGAACATGACTAAGACGAGACGAACTTAGGAAGGAGATAGTTGGGTCAAAGACTTTGGTAAATTCAAAGAGGCGTGTTCATGTCACGTGAAAATTCAAATGGAGATTGTCATGATATAGTACTAGCTAACAAAGACAGGGAAAGAAAGTGAGCACACAGCTTGAAAATATCTCATCTGCTCTGCAATCGGACACGGAACTTGGAAAAATCTTGGCCAGTTCTAGGAAATGAAGCCAAGATAGTGATGTCCCAGACTTTCGAGGTGGGGAATCAGGTAGAAAAGTCCTATAGTGACGGCTGTGGTAGAATGGAAGGTAAGTGACTGTTCGTTTGGCTGGTGGCTTCCAAAAAAATGATAGCCGGCAGCGACAAAGAAAGAAATGCTTCCAAAAAATTTACAATATTTAAAAAATGGACAAAGAAAGAATATAAACAACACAGCTTGAGAAAACTCACGACAACGTTTCGCTCGGCAGTACTGCTTGCACGCAGGTGTCCGCCCGAGCTACGGCGTGTATTGGTAGCTATTGTTCCTCAAATGACAGCATCTATCACCTCAACGTTCTCCAGGAGAATAGGTGATAGGTCCACTACCTGCACATCTCCACACACGGCTCTTCTAACTTGTAGGATCCTCCTTAGACTAGCGCTGAGACTCCCGTTACATCCTTGGTGGTAAGAGTTCAAAAAAAGTAATTAACAAAAAACTAGCCAGCTTTCCTAACTACCCTACGCTACTTTCCATGGATTTAGGAGAGGAAATTGCGCACGTTTGCATGTGTACATGCATTAAAATCTGGATCTCTCTTGGTGTTTCATCAAGATTCAACTATGTCCACGATTTGATATATTTCTTGTTCAGATCTAGGCAAATTCAATCAACGAGATACAACCTGATCTCTCGCCAAAACATCTGAATATTTACTTTTTAGCAATAAATAGTAATTAAAGATTAAAAAAGATTAAAAAAACTGTTGCGTGCATGGTTAACCTCCCCAAGACTATGGTATATAGGAATCATGGGAGAATGTAAGGGAAAAAAGACGTGACTTTTTTCATTTGAAGTGTTGCAAAAGACTCTACATGCATGTTCAGGAATCATGATTCTGCTACGAGTGCATCACAGGTTAAGCGGTCATATATATATATGTGTCATGTTGCAATTTAATTTTTTTCCAAAGTTCATATAGCATTGTTTTTGCTTCCATGGAAAAAATGCATATTTTCCTATTGTATTGCAAGGCTATCATAAAAAATTGTATACTTCCCAATTGTACTGCCAGGCTACATGTTACGTATTTTTCTTATTGATGCTAACATGCATGTTAACAGTGGACGACTTGTGAGTACACACGACACATTTTAGATGCTTAGATCCGGATAGGTTAGTTAGATCTGATAGGTAGATTTTCTTTATTTATCCTATTTTCGAAAATAAGGATGTAAAAATAAATATAATAATTATATATTAATATATTACTTCTTAGGAGGTAATATCTAATTAAATGGATGGTCCACATTCATTTGCGAGCACCTGAGCACTGCAAGGCCCCTTGACTATATTACAACATCAATGGAAAACAAGGCGATTGCCTTTTTGCATGGTAATCAGAGCATCGGGTGCATCCAGTCCAGTCAGTTGCGGATTGGCGAACCGAGAGCTGGCAAGCGAGGCCACCCTTTATCAGTTCCAATTCTAGTTGATGCACTCAGAGAGAGAGAGATATCATGGTCCAATGTATTTATCTGTCCAAATAAATCAAAGCGCCTCCCATTAATTACTTGATAGCATGGGAGGAAGGAAAAACGAAACGATGGACAGATAAATACACATCAGATTACCAGCTAGCATTTGGGCATTTGGCCTTCAACTGTGTGGTCTCTGCTTACATACATGAATTCTATCTTCATGTATGTCATCGAACAAATACTCTTCTAAGTTTTATATTTCACAGTAATTAAGATAGCTTTCAATGACTACTCTACCTCTTTTTTTAATTGGATGCTAGTATGAAACATATGAACCTGTACTTGTGTAGCGAACATGGCCTCATATGCCATTTGTTCGGAGTTTGATTTTGGTGATTCATGACAACATGATCATTGGGACTAACCATATTGTTTGAGCATGTCTTTGTAGACATTTCTAGGTCCCAAGGATGCAAGAAAACCACATGCAAAAATGCCAAAACAAAGGGTCAAAACCGAGCAAGAAAAGGAAAAGAGAAGACACCGTCGGATGATCCGACGGTCCCTCATTTACATGCGTCGGTGCAATCGTCGGACGAGTTGGTGCACAGGGTCAAACCCTAGGTACCGTCGGATGAACCGACGGTCCGTTATTTAGTAGCGTCGGACGAGTTGCAGAGGAAGAGCAAGGAAGGCAGTAGCACCGGATGATCCGACGGTCTAAGTGGGGACCCCGTCGGTCTATCCGACGCTTAGTTTGAATTCATACAGAGACGCGCCAAGACAGAGCCTTCAGCACCGGATGATCCGACGCCTTGGTCAAGGCATAGCGTCGGTCTATCCGACGGTCTGTTGGAAGCTAACAGTACCGACTTGGACACGAGGCCTTCAAGCCTCGGGATGATCCGACGTAGCGTCGGAGCATAGCGTCGGAGCAGTTGTGTCAGAGAACCTCAACGGCTACGTGACGTGGGAGGGGCACCGGATGAACCGACGCCCTGGAAAAGCATAGCGTCGGATCATCCGACGGTACCTTTTTCAGCAGCTTTTAGCCAACGGCTAGTTTGATGCCTTGGGCTATTTATACCCCCTCCACTCACCCATTTGAGGATGCTGGATTGTGTGGAACTGCAGAGGAGTTCAAGACACATTCAAGATCATATCCAATCCATCCAAGTGCTTAATTGCTCATCCTTAGACTAGTGCATGCTTTGTGTATGTGCTTAGTGCTAGGCTTAGCTTAGAGCTAAGTGAGTGCAAGGTTGTGCCAACCTTGTGAGGTGATTCTTGAGTGAATCCAGTTGTACAAGGTTCGCCGGAAGCCTTGGGGCCTAAGTGGCTCACCGGCAATCGTCATCGACCCTCCGGCTTGGTGTGGAGCGGCGAGGACACTTTGTGCGGGGGACATGGAGACCCCCTTCCTTGGTGGAGAAGCTCCTTAGTGGAGGCGGCATCAAGGTGACCAAGGGAGCTTGACAAGTGCCTAAGTGGCTAGCCTTTGTGGCAAGTCAAGTTGGTGCTCTTGGGAGAGACTTTGTGACCGGGAAGCAATACTCTTGTGTGAGTGCTTCAACAACGTGGACTAGGGGTGGCTTAGTGCCTACCGATACCACGGGATAAATCACATGTCAAGAGTTTGCTTCCTCTCATCCCCTTTAAGTTTCCGCATTTACTCTCTTGCAATCTTTGCTTGCCTCTACATTCTAGAGTAGTATCATGCTAGGATTGGCTATAGGTTGCAAACTTTCTTTTGGGATGGGAGTTTCACACTAGAACCACCGTAGTTGCACATATAGATAGTATGTTCTAGTTTACCTTTGCGCAAAATTAGTGAAGCCATAGGTTAAGGTTTTTTAGTTGCCTAATTCACCCCCTCCCCCTCTTAGGCTAACGGGCATCCGATTCCTTACAAGTGGTATCAGAGCCGGGACTCACTTCCTTCATAAGGAAACGCCAATTCGATTGGTAAATTGTGAAAACCGGCTCATTGGAACGGTTAGGCTTCACCGCCTAGTGAGTTGCCCTATAGAGGAATGAAAGGGGTGGATACCTTAGGTTTGGCTCCACATTTCGATGGCACGGGCTATCCTCGGTGGAAGGTTCTCATGGAGGCCTATCTCCAAGCAAGGGACCTTGATGTTTGGAGAGTCACCGATGAGGGCATGAAAAATGGTACTAGAAAGGAAAAGCAATTTGATGTGATTGCTAAGAGTATCATTTTGTCCTCACTAGATGTAGGCATTTTCAATAGAGTTTTTACTTGTGAAAATGCTCATGAGCTATGGAAAACCATCAAGGAGCAAAATGAGGGTTCAAAAGAAGTTGCCAATGAACGCTACGGTTGTCTCCTTGAGGAATTCAATAGCTTTAAGCAACTTGCTAATGAAAATGCCGAATCTATGTACTCACGCCTAAATGTGCTTGTCAATGAGATTAATGCCTTAGGTGTGAAGGACATCACGGACTTGAACATCAACCGCAAGATCCTTCAAAGTCTCCGAAAGCCCGACTATGACTTGGTGAAAGCAATCATCTATGAGAAGAAGCTCGAAGATTTGAAGCCATCGCATATCTTGAGCAAGATCATGGCACATGAGCTTCAACTCATGCCCAAGTCAAAGAAGGCGCCCCAAGAAAAGCCTCAAGAACCATCCTCTCCAACAACAAGCCATGCTCTCTCAAGCCGACAAGAGAAAATGTTGAGTAGGATGGCTACTCATGGAAGCTCAAGTGAAGATGATGGTGACGATGAAGATTCCTCAAGTGATGAAGAGGTTGAATATATGGTGGCCGAGTACGTGAAGAAGATCTTCAAGTATGTGAAGAAATTCAACATGTACGGCTACAACATCCACTTGAGAGAAGGGCGCCATCATCAACACATCAAGTTCACCAAGAGTGAGCACAAGCCCAAAAGGAAGGTGGTAAAGGAGAGAAGACCAAGGCAAGAAGCAACTTTCGCCATCCGCGAGTGGACAAGTGGTGGATCAAGTTCTTCTAGCTCAAGCGATGAATCAAGAAAGAACTTCACCACCCGCTTCATGCAAGGTCCTTCATCATCACACATGTGCCTTATGGCCAAAGGTATGGAAAGCAAAGTAAGTGATGACGAATCCGACACCACCTCTCTCAATGATCTTGTTGAGCTAATCCATGAGAAAAAAGGAATGCTTGAACAACAAGCTAATGAAATCAAAGAATTCGATGCTCTCAATGATCTTAGTGACACCCTTGCTACAAATTATGAACATTTGTTGTGCAAATTCAAATTGCTTAGCAAGGAGTGTGATGAGCTAAAATATAAGCTTGAGAACAATGAGACTAAAACAAGTAATTCCTTTGAGCATGATGAAACATCTATTCCTTGTGCAATTCCTATCTCCAAGGTAGATGCTTCAACTTCTTGCATTGATTTAATTAATGAATCTTGCTCACCATCTTGCCATGAGAATGTTGTTGTATAATCATGTGATTATCTCATAGACAAGGAAAATGATGAGCTCAAGCAAGAAGTGAAATGGCTCCGAGAGAGGTTGGCAAACTTGATGGGCAAGGGCAAGAACAATGAAGAACAAGTGGACATCTCTCAAGACATGAAGAGCCATGTCCAACCTTCTCAAGATAACTGTGATCACATGGTGAAGAAGCTTGAGAAGGGTGCAACCGTGACTTGCTACAAGTGTCATGAGGATGGGCACAAGTTCTACAAATGCCCCCAATTTGTCAAGAAGATGGACAAGGGCGCAAAGAAGAAATTAAAGCCCACCATCAAGAGCTCCCTCATCTACACCAAGCCCAACCGCAAAAACAAGACCAAGAGCAACACCTACGTCATCAAGAAGAAGGCAAATGGCAAGGTGGTTGCACACAAGGTTGGGAAGATGAAGGAAGAGCTAGGTTGGAACCAACCTATTTGGGTGCCCAAGGAAGTCATCACCAACATGAAGGGACCTCAAATGGTTTGGATTCCAAAGGCCACTTGAAGGCCTTAAGTGCGGGGACTTGGGAGGCTTGGCACAATCAAGATGAGAAGATTCAAGCCTATAAGCCAAGCTTGCGAATTGGAAATGTGTTGCCCAAGTTCCCCGATTGAGGTAATGGAAACTAGAACCCATCTCTTGTATCATTGTGGCTCCATTGCCTTGTTTAGGTTGCATTTGTTGCAATGTTTACATATGGTAGGTTGCTTGTGTCATGTGCTAACCCATGAGCAATCTACATGGTTTGATTAGTGTGTAGGAAAGCTACACTTGTTCGTTCATGGTGCATGTTTTCATATATATCTCTTTGCATCATGAGCAAGCTATAGGGTAAGCTTCCCTTTTGTTATCATAAACAATGTGCATACATTTGGTTGGTGATTCAAACACTAAATGCACACATTTAGGGGGAGCTCATCCTATGGTTTGGTTATGGGACTAACATTGTTTCAAGCTTCTCTTATGTAGTCCCTTAGTGACGCGTTCCGGTGCGGTGTTTCATTCTAAGAGAATGCTATTTCACTCTCAATGTGATCTAACATCTCTAAATGAGTGAATATAGCAATATGAGCTTCATGCTATTGAGTCATGTCCTTGCGAGCTTATGTCTCTATATAAGTTCAAAGGCAATCTACTCATACATTCCTAATCCTTGTGGTACCCCAAGTGTCTTCTATACAAGCTTCTTTCAAGTGGTGTCACCTAGTGATATCATTTCCAAGTGGCTCATCTCAATGTGGTGCCAACAAGGTAGAGAGGATCAATCCCCCGGAGGTATGCAATAATCAAAAGACTACAAGTGATATCTACAAGTGGTAATGTAACAAGAACCCATTTGTTTTATCTCTTGTCCTTTAAGCTACCTCTTTGCATGATATGCTATAAGCTTCCTTGTTTTACAAGTTTGTAGTTGTGCACTTGTTTCTCACTACCCTTGTCTTGCAAGTGGTATTCTTTTTATGCACACACTTAGGGGGAGCTTAGTTTGTATCATGTTAGTCTCATGAGCTTGTGATCCACCTTAGTTACTCACACATGTGATATCTTCATTGATATCATACTTATGGATCATGGTTCATGCGGCTTTCTCCCTTGCATTTAACATCTCTCCTTTGAGCTATGGTTGCTAGATCTTGCTAGTTTCCTTGGACCCGTTTGCTTTGGACTTTTTTGAAGATTTTATTCCAAAGGGGGAGAATGTGAGACCAAAGCAAGCGTGTGGCGTAAGCTTACAAGTGGGCTCAAGTATGCTTACAAGTGATTTCAAGGATTTGAGACCAAAGGGGGAGAATGTGAACATAAGAGCAAAAAGGGGGAAGTTTGATCTAGGGGGAGTTTGGATGATGGTAAGCATCCAAGCAAGTGTAAGTGGTTCTAATTCTGTCAAGTCTAGCAAATTTATGCTTGATTTGGTTGTGTTGTCATAAATCACCAAAAAGGGGGAGATTGTAGTGAACATGGCCTCATATGTCATTTGTTTGGAGTTTGATTTTGATGATTCATGACAACATGATCATTGGGACTAACCATATTGTTTGAGCATGTCTTTGTAGACATTTCTAGGTCCCAAGGATGCAACAAAACCACATGCAAAAATGCCAAAACAAAGGGTCAAAACCGAACAAGAAAAGGAAAAGAGAAGACACCATCGGATGATCCGACGGTCCCTCATTTACATGCATCGATGCAATCGTCGGACGAGTTGGTGCACAGGGTCAAACCCTAGGTACCGTCGGATGAACTGACGGTCTGTTATTTAGTAGCGTCGGACGAGTTGTAGAGGAAGAGCAAGGAAGGCAGTAGCACCGGTTGATCCGACGGTCTAAGTGGGGACCCCGTCGGTCTATCCGACGCTTAGTTTGAATTCATATAGAGACGCGCCAAGACAGAGCCTTCAGCACCGGATGATCCGACGCCTTGGTCAAGGCATAGCGTCGGTCTATCCGACGGTCTGTTGGAAGCTAACAGTACCGACTTGGACGCGAGGCCTTCAGCACCGGATGATCCGACGTAGCGTCGGAGCATAGCGTCGGAGCAGTTGTGTCAGAGAACCTCAACGGCTACGTGACGTGGGAGGGGCACCGGATGAACCGACGCCCTGGAAAAGCATAGCGTCGGATCATCCGACGATACCTTTTTCAGCAGCTTTTAGCCAACGGCTAGTTTGATGCCTTGGGCTATTTATACCCCCTCCACTCACCCATTTGAGGATGCTGGATTGTGTGGAAGTGCAGAGGAGTTCAAGACACATTCAAGATCATATCCAATCCATCCAAGTGCTTAATTGCTCATCCTTAGACTAGTGCATTCTTTGTGTATGTGCTTAGTGCTAGGCTTAGCTTAGAGCTAAGTGAGTGCAAGGTTGTGCCAACCTTGTGAGGTGATTCTTGAGTGAATCCAGTTGTACAAGGTTCGCCGGAAGCCTTGGGGCCTAAGTGGCTCACCGGCAATCGTCATCGACCCTCCGGCTTGGTGTGGAGCGGCGAGGACACTTTGTGCGGGGGACGTGGAGACCCCCTTCCTTGGTGGAGAAGCTCCTTAGTGGAGGCGGCATCAAGGTGACCAAGAGAGCTTGACAAGTGCCTAAGTGGCTAGCCTTTGTGGCAAGTCAAGTTGGTGCTCTTGGGAGAGACTTGGTGACCGGGAAGCAATACTCTTGTGTGAGTGCTTCAACAACGTGGACTAGGGGTGGCTTAGTGCCTACCGATACCACGGGATAAATCACGTGTCAGGAGTTTGCTTCCTCTCATCCCCTTTACGTTTCCGCATTTACTTTCTTGCAATCTTTGCTTGCCTCTACAATCTAGAGTAGTATCATGTTAGGATTGGCTATAGGTTGCAAACCTTCTTTTGGGATGGGAGTTTCACACTAGAACAACCGTAGTTGCACATATAGATAGTATGTTCTAGTTTACCTTTGCGCAAAATTAGTGAAGCCATAGGTTAAGATTTTTTAGTTGCCTAATTCACCCCCTCCCCCTCTTAGGCTAACGGGCATCCGATTCCTTACAAATTGGTAACATTACTCCTTGTTAGTATGAACCATATAGTTGTACTTGGTCTGTTTAGTGATTTCATAATGGCTCTTTAATGTGGATCCATGCAATCGTCTTCCTACTAGCATGCAAGTGATTAAACAAACCACATATGTGTTATTCTTTTTATCTCATGTTCAAATGACATTTATAATGTATCATTGGTCATCTTGAAATTGGACTTTGAAAAGGCTTTTGACACTATTGAACATACCACAATTTGGAAAATGATGGAGAGATTAGGTTTCAGCTCCACTTGGATTAATTGGGTACAAAGGATTTTAGTTAGTGGATCCACTTCAGTTTTGCTAAATGGCGTACATGGGAAACAGTTTCACTGCATTAGAGGGGTTAGACAAGGAGACCCCCTTTCACCTCTTCTGTTTGTATTGGCAGCCGACGTACTGCAATGCATTGTTAATAAAGCTCACAATGAAGGCCTTTTCTCCCTCCCCATCAATGCAGACCCTAGCCATGATTTCCCAATTATTCAATATGCGGATGATATTATTCTAGTAATGAAAGCAAGCTAGAGGGAATTATTTTGCTTAAAAGGCCTACTGCAATCCTTCACTGAGTCGACTGGATTAAAAGTTTATTATTCAAAATCCCAGATGATTCCTTTGAACTTGTCTCAGGAGCAAGCTATAATCCTCTCAACCACTTTTGGATGTCAACTTGGAACCTTACCCTTCACATACATTGGTCTACCTATGGGAACCACCAAGCCTAGGGTAGAAGATTATATGCCACTGATGGACAAAACCGAAAGAAGACTGACATCAACTTCTGCCTTCTTAACACAAGCTTGAAGACTTCAGTTGGTAAATTCTGTTTTATCCTCTCTGCCAACTTATGTCATGTGTAGCTTAAAGATCCCAGTTGCTGTTCTAGACTTCTTTGATAGCGCTAGAAGACATTGCCTGTGGAGGGGGTCTGATGCCAATGCAAAAGGCAAGTCAGTGGTAGCATGGCCAAAGGTAACTAAACCAAAGGACAAAGGTGGTTTAGGAGTAGTTGATCTGAGATCTCAAAATGAAGCTCTATTGTTAAAACATCTAGACAAGATCTACAACAAAAAAGATAAAACTTGGGTTAACATGATTTGGCACTCATATTACTTTCAAGGTCGGATCCCTCATGCTTCTGCAGAGAAAGGTTCTTTTTGGTGGAAGAACCTTCTCCATCTATGTGACAAATTTAGAGGAAATGCTAAATGCACAGTTGGCAATGGTACTACTGTGCTATTCTGGTTGGACATCTGGAACGATCTCCTTCTCCATGAGAAACTTCCAAGACTCTTCACATTTGCAAAAAAATCAAAAAATCTCAGTGGCTGACTTTCTCTCAACAACAGATTTGGCTTCTCACTTTGACCTACCACTATCAGAACAAGCATATGAGGAATACCCAAAGATCAATGGCAATATATCTGGGGGCAAAAAAATACACATCCAAAAATTACTACAAGTACCTCTACAAAGAGATACAACCACCAAAACCTTTCTTATGGATTTGGAGCTCCAGATGCTGCAACAAATTGAGAGTCTTCTCATGGTTACTCCTAATGGATAGACTCAACACTAGAAATATGCTAAAAATAAAAGGTACAAACTGGAAGGCAATAACTACAATTGTGTCATGTGTCCAGCTCAAAGAGAAGAAATTGCTTTCCACTTATTCTTTAGCTGTCCTTTTGCCTCAGAATGTTGGAACAACATTGGAATTCAGTGGCAGCTGAATGTTCCTTTCTTTCAAATGATGGAATCAGCTAGATATGACTTCAATCATACTTTCTTCATGGAAGTTTTCATCATCGCAGCATGGCACATATGGAAACAGAGAAATAATCTAATCTTTGAGAATTGTCAAGCAAGCATAACCAGCTGGAAAAGAAATTTCAAAGAAGAATGCACTCTGCAAGCTCAACGAATGAAAGCATCTCTGAAATCCCCCTTCTTAATTTGGTCTAACAACTCACTTTAACTGTACAGTACTTTTTCTTTCTTTTAAGTAGTTCATCAGCCTAACCAGCTGGGTTGTAAATCTTTGGCCTTTTGCTCTTTTGTAAATATCTTTTCTTTGAATAAAATCTCAACAGCGGGGGGGGGGGGGGGGGGCTCCCTCGCTGTTTTCTGTTCAAAAAAAGAGGAAGGAAAAATGAAACGAGGGACACATAAATACACACCAGACTACCTGCTGGCATTTGGCCTTCAACTGTGTGGTCTCTGCTTACATACATGAATTCTATCTTCATGTATGTCGTCGAACAAATACCCTGAATTGCCATGACACTCAAAGTTGGCTTCAGGATGACTTGGGTGCTTGCCAACGGCGTTCCTCAACACAGACTCGGCAGCCCTCACGTCGGATTCCATGGCACCCTTTCCCCCAATGTTTACAAAGATTTTCTTCAGGCCTGATAGGTGCTCCATGCCAGCAGGCGCAGCGCCGTGCTTATCCCACCCTTGCGCATTGAAGCATAGATCCAATTTTTCAAGTTTGGCCATTGCCCCTTCCTCGAAGGCTATGCATGATATCCTGCTAATGGCTATTGTAAAATGCTTCAGAACAGGAAATCCAGTTTCACGGAACAAGATCGTATCGTCTAGAGCTACTTGGATGTGCAAGAAGAGGTAGACAAGGGAAGGAAGCTGTGCAAAAATTCCAACATCTTCCTCTAGCATGTGCTTAACAGTAAGACAAACATTATCGAGGTGATGGAGTTGGCTGATCCACCTAGGAACCCTTGAGAGCATGTAGCCTTGGAATTTTCGGAGATAGCAAAAAGAAGCAGGTATTGAACTCAATGCATCCACGTAAACCTTTGGCCGCCAAAGATACATATCCAGATATTTGAGGTTGCAAAGTTTCTCAAGGCAAATGCGCAAAACTTCCCTACCTCTTCCCACTACCTCATCATCCGTAATATTGGATTGTGAGAATCGGAGATAGGTCAAATTGGTCAATTCTCCCAGACCCTTGACACTGTATGGTGAATTCACCAAATTGAAGTAGCGTAGAGTACGCAAAGATTTCATGGTACCGATCCTATTTGGCAATTGTGTGCTGTATGGAACAATCAGATGCATTAACCGGCTCAAGTGAATGATATCTGATGGTAGTTCCAAAATAGATTGTCCCTTGCATGATTTTGTAGCCGCAACATTAATTTCAAATGTTTCCAGTTGCTGCAGATTCCCAATTTTACTAGGTAACAACAACTTATGACCTTTTTCTATGATCTTTAAAGATCTCAACTGAAATAGGTGGCGGATCTCAGTGAAGTCTAGTGACAGTGGTGGATCAGCCCTTACTGTAATTTCAATTCCAAGAACTCGAAGATGTTTGAACAGTTGAAAAGGAGGTAAATATGAAGAGGTTCCAGATACTGCTAGGGTTCTTATTTGGGATAGCCTGACAGATCTTGCAACCCTTTTACCTATTGTACCATCCAGGTTGAGAGAGAGTCGCCGGATCTTGACTTCGTGTCCTTCTAGGTCTCTTATATTATCTACTACAGTGACAAAATTCATTTCTCGAGATTTATGTAGAATAAGATCAAGCATCATATCATGTACCCTGCAAGATACCATCTCACCGTCATTGTTTGTATCTGCAGGCTGAATCAAACTCCTATTAATAAGCTCATTAAAATAACTTGTTGCAATATCCTCAAGATCTATCCCACGAGCTTTATATATAAAACCTTCGGCTATCCACTGTCTTGCCAAATCATTCTTGTCAATTGTGCAGTCCTCGGGATAAATACCAAGATATAGAAGGCAAGTCTTCAAATAATGTGGAAGATTTGTATAGCTAAGGTTCAATATTTGTCTCATGCCATCCAAGCTTGGGCTCGTTTCAATGTTGGAGCCCAGAAAGTCCCTTATATATTCCCAGTGCACCTTTAGTATGCTTGGCCGACTCGCTATTAGGCTAGATAGCGTGATAATTGCAAGTGGCAAACCGCCACATTTTTTCAAAATTTGAGCAGACACTTCCCTCAAATGTGGAGGGCAAACATCCTCTAAACCAAAAATTCTTTTGAGGAATAAGCTTCTTGAATCTTGATCACTAAGTGCCTTGATCTTGTATACACATCCAATGTTCTTAGTGCAGCATGCTCTAGCCACTGTTTCGATTCGTGTAGTTGTTAATACCTTGCTACCATTAATATTTTCAGGAAGAGCACATCTGATGATATCCCAGGCAGCAGCATCCCAGATGTCATCAATTACAATAAAGTACCTAACAAGCAAATTATTATAGACATAATAAATAAAGATGTGATAGCATCCCCACAAACGTCAGAATAACGATAACAATAAAAGCGCAATTGATGAAACTGCAAAAGTGGTTGGAGAAGGTTTCATGTACAAAAGTTAGGAAAGCAATGTCTTATTATAACCGACAAACAGTTGGTTGGAGAAGGTTTCTTGTACAAAAGTTGGGAGAGCAATATCTCAACAGACTTAAATTTTAATTTGAGTTACGTAACTTGCAGCATATATATGAGAAAGCAACATTTAGGGCTCTTATATAACTATAAAGAATAGCACAAACTATTGAATACATAAATGTTTTAAAGAACAGTGCAAACTATTGAACACATAATCCAACAAATTTGAGTATTAGAGCAACTAATTTTAAAGGAAAGGGGGAGTGAGATCTTGTGGAGTGCCTTGTAATAATAAAGGATCGCGATGTAATTGGGACCACACATAAACTAGTCTCGTAACGAGGTTGAAAGAAGAAATGCAGAGAGATCGGCATATTGACTACACCAAAGGCCCTCTAGTCTAGTTGGTTATAGGCGGTTGAGGTATGGTTACAACCAGGAAACCTGGGTTCAATTCCTCGTTGGAGCGAATCTACGGAACTGGTTTAAAACAACCCTCTTGCCGGTGAAGCTGGGTTCAGGGATTTTTTTTAACTGAGGTTAGGTTCTCTTCTCTTAATGAAAATCATGGGGAGGTCTTATCCCCATCGAATTAGTTTTTCCTCATGTTGAATACATAGTATTAGTAGGATGCTAAAGAATTAATATCATCAAACAAGAATAAACTAAAACACCGGGCCATAAAACACTGGAAACAAAGTTAATTATTTGCAGGCTCACATACCTCTGTTCCAGAAGGAATTTTCGGAGCGCAGCAATCAATTCGGCCTCATCCCATGTTTCCATGTTTGTATCCATAGGTGCTTTAAAGCCAACTTGTGATAGCATAGTTCTGAGAAGTTTCCTGATGTTTGGTTTTTGGGACACTGAAACAAAGGCCCGGCACTGAAACTTCCCCTCGAGCTTGCGATAAACCTCATTTGCTAGTGTAGTCTTTCCCAGGCCTCCAAATCCCACAATAGAGGTCACTTTTAGTTGATGTCCTTGTGAACCCTCTGCATCCATCAACTGAATCAGTTCATCTCTGGGCCCTTCAATAGCCACAAGTCCTGACGTTTCTGCATATATTGCCAGCAAGTTGCGATCGATGGCTGTGATGTTTGTCGTAGTAGTGCTTGTGTTAGGATCGATAAGGGTTCTGATGTCTGACCTCGAGGCAACACCGTTAACCTGCTGGTACCTCAGGCGTCTCTCCCTGGCCTCGATGACACGGACCTTGATGCCTTCAAACTCTTTCGCGATCCCGCGCCGAGTGTTCATGGTTGTCATCAACTTCATGCACCTGTTCATGAGACCCTTGAGCCCATGTGGCTTCCTGGAGTCGTCGTGTTCGAGGTGAAGCGTGAACTCACTGACGCTGTCCTCGATGTCGTAAGACAGCTCACGTACCTCCTTGGCCCAGCACTTGTCTTGCTCGTCGGGTTGATCATCTGAATCGTCTGAGATCTTCCCGAGGAAGACATGCATGGTCTCAAGCTCGGCTTTGAGGAACAAGATCTGTCCCTTAACTCCCTTGAGTAGCTTGTACTCGCCTCTGAGCAAATCACCAAGCCTCCCTATCAGGGATCCCACAGCACCATGCGAGGCGCTCACCACAGCAGCCTCCATCCCCTTTGTCGAATCGGTTTTCTTTCCACTCTAATCCTAAACACAAACAAACAATCAAAGCAACATATTAAGCACCGGGGCCTCCTCTCGTTTGAACAAATGAGAATTCAGTCGTCTGTATCGACTTCTGGAGTTATTGATCATTAGTTAAATATAATTTGAAGTGAGGAGTAATGAATTCAGCCCACGCTAGCTACGTGCTACTGGAGAGACCATCAAAGAGAAATGAAAAAACTGTTGGTGTCACACACCAAAGTTTACCTTCAAAACTGACGTCTACAAGAAACTCGGTTGGTGCTGATGGAGTAGTGGCAGCACGCCGACCGGACCACGGGCCTCTGCTTTCCGAAGTTCGAGAAGCGCTCGCGGAGGGAGCGGGGCACCCGTGATGAACTGAGAATAGATAGCAAATGCTCCTGTCTGAAGGGGAGAAATGATCCGGATCAAGTCGCATAAAAGCACTCTGGAAGTTAGGCGCTTCTCCACAAGCACGCACTAGCTGCATGTTTTTTTTTTTTGAACGTAAACTCGGCGAGATTGCCGACTTTGTATTAATTAATAGAGAAGATGAAACAAGGCCTAAGCCTAACGAAAAACAGAAAAAGCTGTACAATTACTCCTCAAAATTGGTAATATCTCTCAAATGCTTTGCTCCGGCCAAGATCCAGCATCTTGCTTCCTCCTTGATTTTTAGCACCAGTTGCCCCCTGTGAATAAAGGTTCTCCGAAAAATTCTAGCGTTTCTCTCCTTCCACAACTCCCAGCACACCAGAATTAAGAGTGAGCGCCAACCCTTGAGAGGAGCTCCAGGCATGCTTCCAATGGCTGACCACCATTCTTCCAATGATGTGAACGTGGACCAGTCAGTTCTCGGCGGCACATGCGGCGAAACCCAGTTGAATATATCTTGCCAGACAGACAGACTATAACGGCATTGGGTGAACATGTGCAAGCCGGTTTCGTCGACGGAGCGGCAGAGCATGCAGATTTTCTGGTTTGGTCGTCTGCGCTTCATTAGTCGGTCGGCAGTCCACAACCTGTTTTGGAACGCAAGCCAAGAGAAGAATTTGCATTTCGGCGGAGCCCAGACGCGCCAAATGAGGTGCTCCATGGGAGAGCTTGGCACATCTGTAAACTGGGCCTCGTAAGCTGAGGCCGCCGTGTACTGACCGTGTTTAGTGAGCTTCCAGACAATAGAATCGGGCAGTTCCGGGGAAAGCTGAAACCCTCTCAGACGTTCCCAAAGAAAGCTGAACTCATGAATTTGTGATGCAGAACGTAAGCGCGAAATGTCAATGTCGAGGACCCACGCGTCGTTGAGTGTAGCGTTGGCAACGATTCTCCCTCTCTTTTTGGAGATAGCATAGATGGATGGCGCGATCTGTTTCGGTGCGAGTCCTTGCAGCCAAGCAGAATCCCCGAATCTTGCCGAGTTCCCCATTTCCGACGGTGATGGTGGTGGCGGAATTAAAAAGGCGTCGGTCTTCATCTCGTGCAAGGAATGGGCATACCAACCCAAGGCTTGCCGGAGACTTCCACTCTCGCCATAACCAACGTAGACGTAAAGCGCGCGCAAATTTTTTGAGGTCGAGGATCCCCAGGCCTCCTAGACGAGTCGGTCGGCAAGCCTTCGGCCAGGCAACCTTGCATTTTCCGCCTGCGATTTGGTCGGTGCCGGTCCAAAGGAACCTTTCGCGTCGTCTGTCGATATCCTCAATAGTTTCAGCTGGGGCATTAAGAGCAGACAGGTAGTAAACCGGCTGGGAAGAGAGCACCGCTTTGACCAAGGTTGCCCTTCCCGCAGTCGTGAAGAATTTTCCCATCCAATTTGCAAGCTTAGAACTCGCCTTATCAACCAGTGGTTGAAAATCAACTCTTTTGAGCCTCCCTAGTGACAAAGGCAGGCCAAGGTAGAAGATTGGGAAAGCAGCACGCGAAGCCGGAAAAGCGGCTAAGATTGATGTCAGATCCAGACCATCGCATCTAATAGGAGAAACAGAGCTTTTCTGGACGTTGGTGGTTAAACCCGTGACCCGACCGAAGTTGACAAGTATCTCTTTGATGTTATTGACGTCTGTTACAGTTGGGTTGATGAAGATAGCTGCATCGTCTGCGTAAAGGGACAATCTTAGACGGGCACATTTGCCTCGGAGCTTGGAGAGCACCTTTTGTTCTGTCGCGATTCGAAGCAGGTCATGAAGCGGGTCAATAGCCAGGACGAACAGCAGAGGCGAAAGGGGGTCGCCTTGCCGTAACCCTCTTCTATGTTGGATGTCGTCCCCGGGTGCTCCATTGAGGAGAACCCGCGAGGAGGCCGAGCGTAAAAGGGTCGAGATCCAACCTCTCCATCTCGGTGGAAAACCCCGACGTTGAAGGAGGTCCAACAGATAGTCCCAGCGGACAGAGTCAAAGGCCTTAGAGATGTCAAGCTTTAGAAGCAACGGTGTCGGAGTTCTTGAAGTGTGGAACCGCCTCGCCAGGTTGCGGACAAACATGAAGTTTTCGTGGATGGCCCTGCTCTTTATGAAAGCGCTTTGGCTGTTGGATACAAGGTCATTCATGTGCGGTTGCAGCCGGAGAGCCAACATTTTGGTTATAATTTTCGCTATGGCGTGAATTAGGCTGATTGGACGGAAGTCGGAAATCATATCGCCACCCTCTTTCTTAGGTAAAAGAATTATGTTTGCTGTGTTTAGGATGTCGAAGAAGTTGTGCCTCTGGCAGTGAAATGAGTGAATGAGACTCATGAGGTCGCCTTTAATCGTATCCCAACATTTGCTGAAGAAATTTAACGTGAATCCGTCAGGCCCCGGAGCTTTATCTTTTGGCATCAGCTTGATAGCACGTGTGACCTCCTCCTCAGTGAAGTCAGCATCAAGGGAAGATAAATTGTGCGGCGGCCGCTGGAGGATGCTCCAATTGAAGTCAAGGTCGCGACTCGGCGGCGGTCCTAAGACGTTTTCGAAGTGAGCCTGAGCGATAGAGGCTTTTTCCTCGTGGTTGGTCGCCCACCCAACAACGGATTTGAGCTTTGAAATGAAGTTCTTACGCCTTCTGGAGTTAACCCTCAGGTGAAAAAACCGAGTGTTGGCATCACCGAGTTTCAGGTTAGTTATGCGCGAGCATTGCCGTTTCCGCAGGCGTTCCAAGACCGCCAGTCCCAAAACCCGTTTTTTAAGTTTAGTCCGTAAGTTGAACTCCTCTTCAGAAAGAACTCTCTCTTCTTGAGCTAAGTCCAGCTGTAGAATGACTGAATTAGCCATGTGGAACTGAAGCTGCGCTTCGGAGAAAAGAGTTTTGCTCCATTTTCTAAGCGCCTTTGCCGTTGCAGCCAGACGAAAGTTTAGGCGATGAACCGGGTTGGTGTGGGTATTCGGCAACGCCCAGGCTTGCTGAACGACCTGAAGGAAACCAGGCATTGACGTCCAGAAGTTTTCAAACCGAAAGGGACGAGGTCTCGGCGGGCTCTCCTGATTGGAGAGGAGCAGCGGACAGTGATCCGAAAGCGAGGTAGACAACGCCTGGAGAACGTGCGAAGGAAAGGAAAGATCCCAAGCGTCATTGCAGAAAAATCGGTCGAGGCGCACAAGGGTTGGATTCCGTCTCTCGTTGCTCCACGTGAACTTCTTGTTTTGCAAGTGAACTTCCTTCAAGTTGCAAGTGTTGAGAGTTGATCGGAAAGTTGTCATGTGGCGCAGGTTGAGGTTTGAGTTATTCTTGTCGCGAGCTTTGTAAATGAGGTTGAAGTCACCGAGAAGTAGCCACCGAGCAGTTGATGTCGGCTTAATGCTGCGGATTTCAGCTAAGAAATTTGATTTTTCATTTGCTCGTGTTGGGCCGTAAACTGAGGTTAGAAGGAAGGAGAGGCCGGATTCTTTAAGTGTTATGATCACCGAGACGGAGTAGGTGCGAATGCAAATCTGTTGCGCATCAATGCAATTATCATTCCACAGTAGCAGAATACCGCCGCGAGTGCCTGAAGGCCCAGAAGCTGGCAAGTAAGCAAAGCTTTTCAGCCTGTAGCCTCCGAGTTGCTGGACTAGGCGATCATCAACAAGACTTAATTTTGTCTCCTGTAGGCAGGCAATATGACACGAGGTAGAGGCAAGCGTTTGCTGCACAGTTGAGCGTCTGGCCCCAGAGTTGAGGCCTCTCACATTCCAGCACAGGACGTCTAAATTGTGACTAATCATCGGGCAAACCCAGCAGTACGCGGAGGGGAACAAGATCCCAGAAGGTGCGGCGTCCAAAGGAGCAGCTCAAATCTAAAATGCAGGGGTTACATGGAGTCCGAAGAAATGACGAAACAGTGGTGCTGGGGGTCCCACACAGGGGGCGGCACCAATGCACGAACTGGACCAGAGGCCTACACGAAACGTGAACACGAAACCAAGGTTCGAACTGATACATGGCGGTTGAAGCGCCCAATAGAACATGAAGATGCAGCAACTTAAGCATTTGGCAGAGGATCGTCCACGTCGGTGGCACCCATCCTGATCAGGGAGTCAGTCGCGCTGCACGCTTCCTCGTCGTCGAGGTGGAAGAGGGCCGTCAGGCCGGCCACGATGGACGGTGGCATGGGACCTTTGAAGGAGGCGACGAACTCTTGAATGGCTTGTTCGGCGAGCGAGAGGTCGTCGTCCTTGATGTATCCGAGGCGACGACAGAGAACGACGTTAGCCCTCTGCTCCACCGAGAGGTGCTTGAGTCTGCTGACAGCCTGTCTCTTGCTGCGGCGGAGGCTGACCGCCGTGGTGACTAGCTGCATGTTTTGCTTTGTAGTTTATATAACTAGACTAGATAGAATATAACCCACGCGCGGATGATGGTGCAAATTCAATTGGAATAAAAATTGAGTGGAAACGATGTGTGCGGGTACTTGCACTTAAGATATTAAAATTTAGTGGGATGCATTTTACTCTAAGATAAACTTTAGTGAAGATTATTAGTTTTTTTTTACTATGCCAACCAAAAACTTTCTCGCTATGGACCTCTGGATTACCACGGTAGCAATTACTACGTTACAAAATCGTATCGTAGATAATTAAACATTTTCATTTAGTTATAGGTCTCGGTTTGAACTTTGGATTCACACAGACCACACATCCATACTCTGCTTTCCAAAACCGTGCACAGTCAGACTCAGATGGAGCTTTCTGTAGTTTTCTCTTTTGTTTTTTTTTTTTGGCGTGCATGTGAGTTGGACGCTACCGGTTCCGTCATACATTTTTTTACAACAACATATATGAAATATAGAGTTAGGTATGAAGAATGATGAGCCGTTCGTTTATTCAGCATGGGCGACCTGCATGACGAGCATGAAAGAGACATTAACCATTGCTTAATTTAAAGAAAGCTTCTCACACGCTTTTCTTACGGGCCCCACACGCTCAAAACATGGTCCATTTACTCATGTAGAATATGACAAAGAAAGGCCCAAGTCTTCGTCTATATACGGTGAGCGATTGACTAGTTGATTAGCAGCTAAGATAATATTTCATATGTGTATGCTAACGGCTAACCCGAAGTGTTGTGTTGAGTGCGTTTTGTCGTGGCGTTTGTGTAAAACAGATCTTGTGTATTGTGTCTCTTACCTTGTGACATGGCGGTCAACACATATTGTGGTGAAAGTCGGGCGAAAGATTCATGCTGATGGATCGAGGGAGGCGAAACTAGAGTTGAATGCTAATACATTTGAGCCGAGGGACCCAGAGAATCCCGGAAAAACCATACAACAATGTAATTGAGAGGTTTTATGAACTTTGAATAACAAGCAAATATTTATTTAGTAGCGATAATAACCTGCTCAGGATCCGTTTAGGGCCCGTTTAGTTCGTGTGGGTCCTCTTTCAAGGTCTGTTAGGAGTATTAAACGTAGACTATATAGTTACAAAATCAATTACATTAATGGAATGGAAATTGCGAGATGATTCTATTAAGTCTAATTAATCCGTCATTAGAGATTGGTTATTGTAGCACGATGTTGTCTAATCATGACATAATTAGGCTCGTTAGATTCGTCTCGGAAATTATGGTAGGATTGTAAAATAAGTTTTATCATTAATCTACATTTAATACTCTTAGTTAGTGTTGAAGATTGATGTGACGACCAGTTGATGAAATGAAAGGGGCCTTGATTGAATTGAACTAAACTATGCTGTGTTCGTCTAGCTTATCAACCAGCAGTACTTTTCTCTCAAAACAAATCCGCCACCAGGAACCAGCCAGTAATATTTTTCTTTTAGAATAAATCAGCACTCTAGCCGTCACCAGCCAAACGAACATGATGCTAGTCGAGAAGGTTTACTGAAGTCAGCCACGAGTCTCCCCTTTGTTTGTGGAGAAAATTCGAAACAGGTTGAGGAGCTTTGTGTAGTTTTCTCTTTTGTTCTGTCGGCATGCATGTCAGTTGGACGCTATCGGTTTCGTCATACTTTTTTCACAACAATATATATGAAATACGGATCTTGTTTGGCACGAGCTCAACTTCACCAAGAGAGCCGTTTTTAGAAAACAACTTCATAAGCGAGGGGAGAGCTATGTTTTTGTAGCTTGACCGTATGCTTAACTCGTGAGAGAGAGTTTTCGGAGAAGCTGGCGGGAGAGAGGTTGGCAGAGAGAGCTGGTCGTTTGGCTATTGAAGTTGTGAAGGCTGCTCGTGAAGCCGCTCATGAAGCTGTATCAAACGGGCTTATTGAGTTAGGTATGAAGAATGATGAGCCGTTTATTCAGCATGGGCACGCTGCATGACGAGGATGAAAGAGACATTAACAATTGTTTAATTTAAAGACAGCTTCTCACACGCTTTTCTTATGGGCCCCAAACGCTCAAAACATGGTCCATTTACTCACACAGATAAAGAATCTGACAAAATAGAGGTTTTTTAGGTACACAGTAGGTACCGGTTGAAAAATGAATCGTATGTAATAAAAAATGATCGATATGTAAGGATCTGACGGTTGAAATTAATTCTATACGACTGGTTTTTTTAGCTGTCGTACGGTAGTTTTCAAAGGTATGAGTAGTATAAGGGTATTATCGAAAATGTAAAATGGTATTGCTGTAATATAGGAAATGAAATATATGAAATGTTTTACATATTATAAGGGGCAGCGGAGAGTTTTTTTTCCAAACAATATATCTATTAAATTATCATTTTACCCATAGGGAAACGACAACTGTAGGACCGTTGGGTTGTATTGTGTACCATAAAAAACCTCACAAAATAAGGCCTAAGTCAATGATTCAAGTTCAAATATGTGATGGTCTATATATATGGTGAGTGATTGACTAGATGATTAGAAGCTAAGTCAATATTTCATATGTGTGTGATTATGCTAGCGGCTAACAAGAAGTGTTGTGTAGTGGTGTTTGTGTAAAACAGATCTTGTGCCTTGTGACATGGCGGTCAACAACACAGATTGTGGTGAAAGTCAAGCGAATGATTCATGTGCTAGCATCATGCATGTTGAAACCTCAGGTGCATCTGATGCTGTCTTGTCTTTAGCAATGAACAATGAATGAATCAATTAATTCATTTTCCACTCCAACAGTCGTACTTGTAAACGTTCTGAAATGCTGAATGAATGATGCGTGTAAATTCACAATTTATCTGTTCAGGACCCATTATCTTAAAGTAAAGAAAAATGTAGTAATACCCATAATATCAAACAACCAATATCAAACACCCAATATCAAACACACATTGAAATTTCTCAAAAGACTTAGTGTTACAATTTCATAAATTCCTAAAGTAACTTGTTAATTAAGACCAACATGAGTCAAATATTTCGCATTTAACGCTACAACCAAATTTGTGCTCTGATAGCACCTTTACGATGATGCTTTTGTGGACTCCAATAACATAAAATTCCTCAAATATGAATGTTAACTCCAATATCTTCTCTTGTTCCTTCCTTGTTCCTCATTGATCTGTGCTACATGATTTAGAATTTCAGATGTAGCTGCGGTGCTATACCTGTCCAATTCTTTATGCAACCAGTCCTTGAACGCGCTTATTAGTTGAATGGGCACGTGTGCACGCCACAATTCTAACAAGTGAGAAATAATAAATTTTGGACTCATAAGCTTCTCATCATGTAGTTGCAACAGCTTTCTTCTCTTCCTAGGTCTCCAAAAAGTTTTCTGTGTGCTCATGCTTTCCCTCTCTACCTGAATAAGCGCAGAGCTATGTTTAGATTTCCAAACCATTTTGTAAATGGTTGCTTTACTATTCTGGTGGAAGTAATCTATTGACTTTGGCAGCATGAACTTTTCCAGTTGTTCCAAGGTGACATCTGCTTGCAAGCAATGTTGATCCTCACCGACTATCGCCACTATCTCAGATAATCTATTTGCAGGTAGCATGTCTTCTGAACAGCGATGGGGTGTAAAGAAAATTCCAGCTTTCAGATAACTAGAATCTTGCAAAGAAGTTATGTCTTCAAACGGCAAAGTTCTCTGTTTGTTGTACAGGGATAATGAGACCTGACACTGCAAATTCACTTCAGTTACTGGTTCCAAAAAGTCATCTATAAGTCCAACCATATCTGGATTGCAAATACGTCGAAGCTCATGCCGATTATGCTTCTTGCAACATAATGGTTTTGGGCGAACCCATTGAGATGCATGGTTTTGAAAACGAAACCGACCTTTCTGGTTGGAATGAACAGATGGCATCCATGACAGGCATTGAGTTGGTAGTTGAGCAAGTTCTTTTATAATATTTTCAACTGCACACTTGAATTGAAAAGCAAACAACTGCAAGCACTGAATTGCAGTCCCAACTATGTCTGTACTCTCTGAAATCTGTAATACTATACTAAAGTAGATATTGCGCACTGATTCAGAATCTTTCTGTATAAAAATCAGTTGAGCCTGTGTTCCATGCTCTGCGGTACCAAAGGGTTCCAACGACAGTTGAGAGGAAGGATGGCGGTCTCCCCCAACGATTCTGTGATGCAGTTCCATGCCCGCAAAAAGGTTATTGACAAGGGAATAGAATGATATGTGGGTGCGTGGTGTGCCACCAAGCTCTACGAATCTCAGAAACTCAGTAGCACCATCTGCAAACCACTCAATTCTTTGAACAATGACTTGGTAGCATGCGCAATCCGTCTCGGAAAGGAGGAATTTCTCACCCGTTGTTCCATCTGCTCATCTTCTAGGATCCTCAGCTTGCATCTGTGTAGCGTGTCGTCGCATTCCTGAGCAGCACGCTGCAGCTTCCTACGCCAACGCAGCAAGGACCCGTCGGTGATCTGCCACTTGTCAGATGTCTCAAGAGCAGCCTCTAGCCTGATGTGTGCCATCTCTAGCCTCTCCATGTTTGTGTTGGTATATGATTCCTCTATCTCCTCGTATTTTTTAGACAGGCAAGATAGAACTTGGCTAACTGTCTCCTGGACAACAGCAGACCTGACGACGTTCTCCATCAGGATTCAAGATTCTTTATCCCTTCCCTGTTAAGGAAATAAAAATAAAGCAATATACATGAGAGGCTAAAATATGTACTTTGAATGACAAGCAAAGATTTAGCTCATTAGCAGCTGTAAGAACCTACCTTGAATGGCAGCAACGATTTATCCTGTGAATGGAGTATTTCTTGGATGGTAGAAGAAGCTAGGCTAAAGACTTTTGCTGCCAAAACAAGAACATGACTAAGATGAGACGAACTTATGAAGAAGATAGTTGGGTCGAAGACTTGGTAAATTCAAATGGAGATTTTAATGATATAGTACTAGCTAACAATGACAAGGAAAGAAAGTGAACACACAGCTTGAAAATATCTCATCTGTTTGTTCCAAAAAGGAGGTTTTTAGGTACACAATACGACGCTGTAGGACCAGGTTGAAAAAGAACTCGTATGTAATAGAAAAAGGACCTATATGTAAGGATGCGACGATTGAAATTAATTCTATACGACTGGTTTTTTAGCTGTCGTACGGTAATATTCAAAGGTCGTATGAGTAGTGTAAGCGTATTATCAAAAATGTAAAATGATATTGTTGTAATATTGGTAATGAAATATATGAAATGTTTTAGATAGTATAAGGGGTCGGCGTTGAATTTTTTCCAAATAATATATATCTATCAAATTACCATTTTACCCATGTAGAAACAACCGAAAAAAGCGATAATATGACCGTAGGACCGTTGGGCCCTATTGTGACCGTAAAAGACCTCAAAAAGTATATCTCATCTTCTCTGCAATGGGACAAGGAACTTGGAAAAATCTTGGCCAATTTCTGGGAGAATGAAGCCAAGATAGTGATGTCCAAGACTTTTGAGGTGGGAAACAAGTCAGAAAAGTCCTATAGTGACGGTTGTGGACTGGAATGGAAGCTAAGCTACTTAAGTCAATGATGAGTCTCCCCTGCTTTGTGGAGAAAATTGGAAGAGGTGCACCCAATCCGTGTGAAAATGTTGCTTGGTGTGATAGCTGATAGAGACAAAGAAATAAATGCTTCCAAAAAAAATTACAATGTTTCAAAAAAAATAGACAAAGAAAGGATACAACAACACAGCTTGAAAGAACTCGCGACAACGTATGTGCTCCGGCGTGTATTGGATAACGATTGTTCCTCAAATGACAGCCTCTATCACCTCAACGTTCTCCAGGAGAATACGTCCACTTACTGCACATCTCCACACATGTCTCTCCTAACTTGTAGGATCCTTCTTAGACTAGCGTTGAGACTCCTCACCACTCATGTATATACCTGTGCTGCCTATATTAAGGCTCTGTAACATCAATGGAAAGCAAGCCGATTGCTCTTTCTGCATGGTAATCAGAGCTCCTTCACTTTCCCTTTTAGCCTTGATTTGTTTTCCCGCTGCGTATCACCATGAGACAATCAAAGCTCTCGGTGGTCAATTCCACCCCTGCCGCTCTTAGTTCTGATTCCACCCATGTGCTCATCTCCGAGATCGCCGGTGTTGTCGCTTCCGCAGCTTCCTCTTCTTATTCCGGCTCCACCCATGGCGAAATCTCTTTTTTTACAAAAATATTTTAATATTTATTTATTCATTTATTTATAATATTGAATGTTGGTGTTTGCAGATGATCCTGCGGGCACATCTAATGTACCGCCCGATGGAAATGGTCACACCGGGAGGAAGAGAAAGAGCGTTGTCGGTGTTTTAGGCCGGCAACCTACCAAGGGGAGTACCCGAGGTAGATGAATGTCGCCTCGCCGAGATCGGTAACTCGAAGGAAGAGACACGTGGCACACAATGTAGACAAGTTTGGGCCGCAATGTGCGTAATACCCTATATCTTTGTGTGTTGCGTAGCACTGAATTGATTAGATGTGTTTACAAGATGATGTGGATGATGATAGAGGGGTCCCCGCCACGCCTTATATAGCCGGGAGGCGAGTTACAAGTCGGTTTGAGGGGAGAGTACTAGTCGTGTACGGCTAGGAGTACTTTACATGGATTCGGACATGCACAACTTCTTATCCGAGTACTATTCCTCCGTAGTCCTTGCACTTCACGCCAACGGATACCATGCAGCACAAGTCGAGTAGTCCCGGGGGCCCACCGAGTAGTCGCACTACAAAAAATCTCGTGGTCTATGACGGTCAATTTTCGTCACGGATCATCAAAATTTCGTCATAAAATGACATCTATGACGAAATTTGAGAACGTCATGTATTGAGCGTCACGGATCCCTTATCGTGACATCATTAAATTTTCGTCATGGATTAGCGTGATCCATGACGTTCTCAAGCCGTCATAGATTGGTGTAAAGCCCATTGAACCCAACTTTGAAGCCCAAAATATGTGACGAAAGTGATCGTCGTGCATTAACTTGCCACATCACTCATAGATGACATGGGCAATGAGTTGGCGAGATGATGTGGCGACCACGTGACAAACGACGTGGCAGCCACGTGGCAAACGACGTGGCGGCCACGTGGCAAACGACGTGGCGGACAACATGGCATTCACATGGCGAGACGACATGACGGCCACGTGGCGGATGATGTGCCCCAAAACCAAATGGCCAAATTCAATACCGATCATAACTCCACAAACCACACCGAGAATACAACAATAGAACCACACAATTCAATAATAATTCTTAAATTAATAAATCTCAAGTACGTTCACACCACCTTAATAGCAAACAAAATATAATTTTTGTCAACAAAGCATAATCGACTAACATTCATCTACGCTGAATTCACGAGAGGTCTACAATGGTCTTTAGCATACAATGTCTTCTTCCCTGCCACCCAAAGCCACCTTCTCTTTGTTCAGTTTTAATTATTCAATTTTTCTTGAAATTAAGAGACCAAATGTATCAAATAGCAAGAACTTAGTTTCAGTATATATAAAAAAGCCTACTTAATATTTGTTTGTTTTAAGGACATCCAAAAGCATGAAAGGCTATCCGAGGCAATATTCGATGCAAGATACTCAAAGATGATGTTTAGTCCGTTGACGAACAATCAAATTTCAATTGACATGTGAAAAAAGAACTCAATGCAATGTTGAAAATGAACACAACAATATTTATGACTCCATATATTTCTCAAGCAATTTGTCAATTGAAAATGACATTCGGATGAAATCAACGGGTATGTCTTCTTTTGGGCTGTGTTGCTCATCTCTATGCTTGCACTCGGTTTCTATGTTGAGGTATGCTAATTAACACTTTAAGCGGCATTTATTTTTTTTATAGTGAATAACTTTGATTTGACAAAATGACATTTATATACTTGAAGCTGATGCAAGTTGGATAACTCTAGGAAAATGGTTACTTGCAAGAGCTTCTGCTACGAGATCCCTACCAAAGATAAAGGATTGCAAGAGCTTCTGCTACGGATCCCTACCAAAGATAAAAGATGTATGGAAGATTGCTTGTTCTTGCCTAATATCTTGTCAACAACAATATCTTCTATCTGCTTGGCTCCTTCCTTCACAACTTTCCGAAAAGAACAAGTCACAAAATATTCTCGGTAGCTTCCTGCTACATTCAATTATCCGGCAAAGATTTCTCCATTGTAGCTCTAGCGAAGTATATGGTAGAGCTAAGTAATATAGAGCTTTATTAGGGCGCAAACAAAACTTAATTACCAAACTAATTAAGGTCTCAAATATAAGGAGATCGGGTAACCTGGCTCCTAAACACTTAGACATATATGCGGATATCCGGTATAAGTATAAGAACTATATACATTACACATACATTGGGCCACTAGTACCAACATGACTTGCTAATAAACAATCGAAGAATAAAAACATATCACTAAAGAAGATATTTCTTGTCATTTGAACTAATCTAGTGAGCAAGTCACATAATAAACATCGGGAAGTCATGTTTACGGTCGAGCAAAGTTCGGGGACCAAATTGGCTATTTTGCCTACTTCCAATGGTGGACCATATAATCGGGAAAGAGCCTTTAGACAATGAAAGGACTATTCACGCTGTGTACCTAAGTGCAGTGACATGTGTTTCACCATTCATAAAATGGCTACAACATATCAGTGGAACTGAGAATGAAAATAGATATATGGTTGTCTTGCTTTAGATCGAAACATATACAAATAAGATTACAGCCATAGTACGAGACCATTACAAAGTGACGTAGCCATAAGTTAAAAGCTCTCCTTTGTAGTAGCATATGCATCCAACCTCCGAGTTTTCATTCTTTCTTTTAGGAAAGGAAAAAATAGAATACTCATGAGGGAAAAGAAATAATATCAAGATCATATGCATACGCGCTCCGGTACTCGTGTTGTACTACAACCGTTCGGGGTGATAAATATTCGGTCTATCCGATAATTGGGATAAAATTGACCTTGAAGGTCATCTCGAAACTTCGCATACCTCTAGTGCTGACTGATGCAAGTCCATCAGTCCATCCATTTGTAATTTCACATGACCATGGCATGTCGTCAGTTAGTTTTTCACTGTAAATGTTTCCTAGGACCATTTGTAATATTTACTTTATGAAGTAGTGCATCATAAACTACTACAACACTTGCATGAGGTATGCCACGGGAAAGTACCAAAAAACTATATGCAATTAGAAGATGGGGGCAAACATAATTTTGCAACTTGGTGGAATCGTCTTCATTTGCCACTCAACGAGATAATTGGAGCCCCACTACATTTTTGCTTAGGTATACGATATTACTTCACAATGTAGACCACATAGTATAGCTCGCATGAAACGAATAGATCTAAGTGCGGCGTGCGGCACAATTCCCTTATAGGTCGGGGCGGGGGCCTATGCAAAGGAATCTACATCTATGTACGCCGGACACGGATATGATCCACCAATCCACTACCTGTACGCGCATGAATCACGGGGAGATGGATGGGCTACCCAAATCCTTGACGGCTTGGTGGGGGCGGCGGGGACGCTCACCTTGCTTGTGGGCGATGTCCTTGTCGACGGTGTGGCACCTGCGTTGCGCCGCGGCCGGGAGGTCGGCCGGCACCCGCGCCGTCGCGCGCGGCGGGGGAGGCCGGCCCCGGCACCTTCGACGCCCGCCGGGGTGGCCGACCCCGGGCCGGTCGCGCCGCTCGCTAGGAAGCAACGCCCCCGGGCTAGTCGCACCACCCACTAAGAGTGCCGCCGCGCACCGGGACGAGCTCCGCCTCGACCGGACCCCCGCTGCTCCACGACCGGGGGGAAGAGACGAGGAAGGAGGGAGGGAGAGGGAGGGTGCTAGGAGCCGGCGAAGGGGAGGGAGGACGCCGGGGGCCGGTGGTTGTGGTGGAGGAGCCGCCACGATAGGCAAGGAAGGGAGGCGGATCCGGGGTCGCGGGGAGGCGGAGAGGGGAGAGGGGGGTCGCGCCGCCGTAGTCGAAGGAGGCCGGGTGTGAGGAGCAAGAGTTAGGGTTGAGGATGCATATTATATACGAAGCGAAAGTGATTAGAGCCATCCGTTCGGTGATGAACGGTGCGAAATGATTGGGCCGGTTGGGTGAAATGGGCTGTTTCGTTCCTCTCTACTTAACCTTTTTCTTTTTCATTTTATTGCACAATTGTGAAGTAACAATAACAATTATTATATTTGATGCACTAATATATTTTTTATATACAATACTGTACATGCAAGATATCTTGTAGAAGTTTCAACAATTTTCAAACTCATTTAATATTTTTAACAATTTAAATTAATTTCCATGTGTTTACCGAAAGTAAGTTCAAATCAAACTATGTGTACCTTCAATAATATTATAAAAATTTATGGTGTGGTGGTAAGGGTAGGAACTCATCATTCATGAGGTTCATGGTTCGAACCCTTGATCTCACCATTTTTTTCATTTCTCTATTTTTTTCATACATCATTCTATTTTTTCTCATGCCTTTTCTAATGAGAGGTTATTTATTTACTAATGATCATTTCATTTCTCTATTTTTTCATACATCATTCTATTTTTTTCTCATGATTTTTCTAATGAGAGGTTATTTATTTACGATGGTCATCTCTAATTCTTTTAATTTATTGATCATGAGAAAATGTCAAAATGCAATGTGGGTTGGATTATGACGAAATTGACACAACGTCATAGTGTTTGGACTTTATATTGGGCTTTATATCTAACACGATAATCTATGATGAAATTTGACTTTTGTCGTGGATGCGAGTGTGATTTGTGATGAAATCTATGACGAAATTGACACAACGTCATGGTGTTTGGACTTCATATCGGGCTTCATATCCAACACTGCGAATCTATAACGAAATTTGACTATTCGTCATGGATGTAGTGTGATCTATGACGAAATATGAAAACGCCATGTGAATTTCATCATAGATCACCGGGTTTCTTGTCTTGTCGATCCCGGTACCCACCGAGTAGTGGGTCCGGGGATGTCCATACGACAAGCGTGTCGGTTCGGCCCTCGTCGGTTCAAGATTCTGGTAATAATATAATATTGTTGGCTATTTAACTAACATTTTGTGTCGAAATTCATTTACTTCCTTATCATGTAGCAGCCATTGATGCAAATGTGGATGACGATGGTAACTGTGGTCATGATAACGACGGGGGTGAAAATGACCAAGATGGTGGTATGTTGTTTGTTTCACCGTCTTTCATGCACTTGAATATACACCTCCAATTACCTTTGTATTTTTCTTCCTCCAATTATTCAGAGTTACATGTGACCGAAAACATGTGTACTAGGTTCGAGGCTCCATGTCAGTGCTCGGGAGTATTATTGTTATCTAATGCAAATACGAGATGGTGTGTTTAATGTATTCTTCCGTGGAGGACGTCTCTTCCAACTGTGGATTGTTGATATGTATACAAAAATTGAATCAATACGGCTTGATTGGTACTCCCACCCTGCTCACCGAGAAAGTTATTCGAGCGAGATCTTATCGAGTTAGTGTGAATTGTATAGTACACGTACCTTATGCAGTGAGCATATACCAAAAACTTATGTGGTTTTATCCTAATTTATGGGTGCATTTTATTTCACAGGGTATCATAGATTTCTTGGCCCTTGGTGATTCTGATGCAAGAAAGGTTGGTAAACGTATTTGCTGTCAAAGGATTTTCTGGGTTCTGACAGGGATGTTCATTCACGTTTTATGGATGCAATGGCTTTGGTAGCACGGTATGGACGCCCCGGTTTTTTCGTAAACATGACATGCAATCCTTATTGGCCAGAAATTACAGAACAATTACTACCTGGTCAGACCCCACAGGACAGACCAGACGTTGTGGCTAGAGTCTACCATCACTACGTGACAACCTCAAATAGGTCACACAACATTTGTAACGGGCCTTAACGCCCATTACATTCACCCACATCCGTAACGGTTGTTGTTTGGCGCTCGTTACCTATAAGCGCGCCAGGACGACCCCGGGGTTGGCCTCCACAACGCCCGTTACCAATGTGGACTTCGGTAACGGGCTTGTTAAATGCCCATTACATTAATACTTTGTAACATATGTTAAAAGAGCCTATTACAAATGTCAATCCTATCGGAAACAGGCTTGTAAAGTCCGTTACCGATCAATGCCCTATCAGTAACGGGCTGCTTAAGTCCGTTGCGATCCTTGTCGTATTGGTAACGGGCTATAAAGTCCGTTACCAATAATTTCATCTTTGGAGGCGCATGTTGAGCAAGTGTTTTATGTACCGACCTTGCAAAGAAGAAGCTGGTATGTGGTTATGCACGAAAAAAAAGGATTGTAAGGATTGAAAAAATGTTGTTTCTAAGGAGGAGGAATACAACCGAGTTTGAAGAAATTCCATCCTTTGACACTTCATACAAGCCCCAACTATTTAGAACTAACAAAACACCATACTTGCGAAGCGACCATAGTGAAAAAATCAATATACGGAAATCATGGAAGAAAAAGCAAGCCGATTTCGCTAAATCCTTTTTGTAATGCGGAGGATGTGTCTATGGGTGGAAATGGAATCCGTTTTGTGATATAAAGGATGCAATGTATTGGTGGAATTTCAATACTTTTTGAAATATATGCGATGTGGTGGAATTTGAATCCTGCTTGTAATATATTACGCCAAAGATATATACTGTTTATATTCCGCTTCGGTTCGGTAACGGGCAAGAAACGAGGATTGACGAACCCGCGTCGCCATTGCTACGAGCAAGAGACGAGGACTAACGAACCGGCGTCGCCTTTGTTACGGGCAAGAGACGAGGACTAACGAACCGGCGTCACTTTTGTTATGGGCAAGAAGATATGCAAAATCACGAACGGACTACATCAAAAGAGACATGGATTAGAGCATCTCCAAGAGTTTGCCAAATTTTACTTGGCAAATCTTGTGCTTTGCCAACTTCTAAAAAGATATGTCAACTAAAAAAGAGTTCATCTCCAACAATGCGGCATAATTTCACTTGCCATATCACGATCGGGAATCTGAGAGAAACAAGTTGATTTGCCAAACTGTTGAGATAATCACAAGCTTTGCAAGTGAGTAGGTAAATCATACAAAAAATTGTATTGCACGAGAGATAGTCACAAAAGCATGTCTCTTGAGATGCAAAATCACACACACACCTATTACGGTCATCATTGATACATTAGAACAAGGTAACAATACGGCCGTATCTTCATGACGTGATATGCAAAATCACACACACATAGATTACGGTCATCATTGATACATCGGAACAAGGTTACAATACGGCCATATCTTCATGACGAGATATGCAAAATCACACACACACATCGATCTTGCCCGCGAGTCGTCGATCTTCTTTGCATGTGGTCATTGAACAAGCTCCATTTCTCTTGTTGGGCGAGAGAGCTAATTCCTGGCTTGCAATGAGACCACAAAGCTTCCTAGCTTAACTTTGCACTTTTGGTTTGCAAGAGCATTCCACGAGTGGAGATAGAAAGCATAGGAAAAATAATGATCATTGGACAAAAGATGAAGGATTGTTCATCACGAAAACAATGATCATTGGACACCGAAGTGTCCCCTCATCGAGGTGACTAAATGTGACACAAATACCAGTCCCAGGAGGCTGGTAACACATTTATTACAACAGGTGGAATCAGTCTTTTACATCACGGCGACACAGAGGGCACGGTAGTGCCAACGCTACAATGAACAACACCAAAGCTAACGACCACACTACAATAGCAAAGGCTTCCATAGCCTCCTCAGAGTACCACACCATGGAAGCTTTCGGTAGGGGCCCAGGGTACACAGGCACGGTTGGGTGTAGGGCCACGACCTACTCAACGTCTTCGGGAATGTAATCGGGATCCTCCTCTGTAAAATAGTTAGTAAAACAAGGGTGAGCACATACGTACTCGGCAAATCCAACCCCACCCGCGGAGGGGCTTATAAGCGAGAATCATGCATAAGGTATAACAAGGATCGGGTTAAGGTTCATTTTGCAAACTTACTCATGCGGGGGTTCATTTCAAAAAGGTTTTCGCAAACATTTTCATAACCAAAGTGACTCAATTGTTCTAGGAAAACCACCGTAGAACTACGGACTTCCCGTCCGTCGTAGCCCGAGCACACGGCCACACACTTCACCCGAAAAACAACTCACACCGGAAATCATCCCATCCCAAACACTAGTTTTTGTGACCACACCGTGACTCGTCCAATACCGTGGACATGGCTATTCGAATAGGTTTGACACTGCAGAGGTTGTACATCTTTACCCACAAGTAGGGTACCGTCACGCGGACACCTTAGTGCCGGTGCGGATCCTATCAAAGCCATTACCCACCTTAGCTAACACTACGAGCCACCACGAAAGCACCCAAGGGGTTATCCCACATAACCAGGGCGTACCTCACACAGAGCGTACCCCTACTCCTTGGTCTCCCGCCGCTCACCCGCACACCAGATGGCAAGTAGTTTAAGTAGTGGGGTTTATGCTAAGCCGTTGCCACATACAACGGTCGAGTGGTTGTACGATAATTTGGGTCAGGTGAGATGTCACGCAACCCGGTCCTTAATTGACAAGATGGACAACTCCCAACACGCTCAACCACACGGTACGAGCTCACCCATACTCCGACACACACGTCCATCCCGTCTACCCGGTTCTTTACTCATTTTCCAAACACATCCCCCTTTTTGTTTTTAAAGCACTCACACATTTTGAAAGCACGCACACGTTTTTAAAGCACTCATTCAGGCCAAAACAAGGTTCAATCATAGCAATCAAGGGTGGCTATCCTACCATGTTTTTGCAGTAAAACAATATGCAATTTGTAAAACGGACATAGGGTTATATTTATAAAACTAGGACATAAGCATGCATCAAAGGATGAGATTGGACTTGCGCGTCTTCGAAGTCTTCGGGGAGTGCCGGCTCGGCGTTAGGGGCTTCGGGCTCCTGCTCGCGTAGTCGGCCTCGATCTCCGGCTCGGGTTACCTTCCTCCGTCTACTCCGTCGGCTATAGCGCACACACGGGCAAGAAAGCAATATTAGCACACATATTTCCGGCCGAGCTCGAGGAGGGGAAGTGAACGGAGAGGGGGGTATATATAAGTCCTAGGAAGGGGGTTGGTTCGGCGGGGGTACTGCGGGAAGGATGTGGTGAAATTTGGACTTAATTGGGAGTAAAAGCGTGCATGAAATGCCGGGTTAAGGAGGGGTTATAGGGATTAAGGACCTATTAGTAATTTCTACTAATGGTAAAAGGGGTGATTATAATAATATAAACTTGGTTAGGGCCTGGTTGTAAATTATTTAGGGTTTGACAGTAGTTAATCTATAATTAATTATTAACTCAGGGGCTATTTGAAAAGAATAAAGAGAGAGAGACAATAGGGGCATGGGTTTAGGGGAAAAAGGAAAGAGCAGGGGGGTTTTTGGATAAAACGCCATCCCCTTCCTCCCCTCACGGTTCAGAACAGAGGAGGGGGGGGGGGGGGGTAGCGGGCGGCGGCCGGTTACGGAGGAGGGGCGCGGCGGCCCCGGCCTCGGGCGCGGCGGGGATTGGGGCAACACGAAGAGGGGGACGAGGGGGATCCTTTCCCCGTGCTCACCTTGGACTAGTATGGCGCGAGGAGATGGATTGGCGGCGGACGAGAGAGGGGGTGGCGGCGCGGTGGAGCTTGGGGAGGATGTGTGGGTGCTCGATTGTGGTGCGGTGCGGCGAGGGAGGGTGTTGCCGGCCTTTTATAGGCGGCCTAAGGAGGTTCCCGGGCGAAATATCTCGCCGGCGACCTCCACACCGGCTCCGGTAGTGGTGGGTCGCGGCGGCAGCTCGGGCCGGTCGCGGGCGACGGGATGGCACGGGCGGGGGCGAAGGTCGTCGTGCGGGCGTCGGGTCTTTTCAATCCGGTGGCGCGGGAGGGCGGTAGGCCGGCGGGACCGGCCGGCGGGTCGGCCGACGGCGGCGACGCCGCGGTGTGACGGCTCGTATTGATGGCGGTCCGACGGGGGTGAGGCGGGGACGCGTCGCGTCGTCTGCGGCGCGGCGCGGCGCGGTGGCGTGCGAGGAGGGGCGGCGTGCGGGCGCGCGGGCCCCGCGGGTCCAACGGCGCCGGGGGCGCCGGTCGGGGCGCCGTCCCGCGCCGCGCGGGAGGAAGGAGGAAAGGAGGGAGAGAGAGAAGAAGGAAAG
The DNA here is from genome assembly GCA_947561735.1 of Cenchrus americanus. Classification (NCBI taxonomy): domain Eukaryota; kingdom Viridiplantae; phylum Streptophyta; class Magnoliopsida; order Poales; family Poaceae; genus Cenchrus; species Cenchrus americanus. Next base: position 254,370,657 of record OX387245.1, read on the forward strand.
GGGAAGGGAAAAAAAGAAAGGAGGAAAAGAAAAAGGAAAGGAAAAGAAAGGAAAGAAGAAAAGGAAGGAAAAAGGGAAAGAAAAAATGGGAAAAAGAAAGGAAAAGAAATAGAGGAAAAGGTTTAGAAAATTGGGGAAATTGTTAGAAAAAAATAGGGGAAGGGTTTTGTAACATCCCGGAATTTCTCCGGAGTGTTAGCAATGCGAAAATGTGGATTTCAAAATTTCGATTTGAAATTGAGTGCATGATTAAAATATAAAGTTTGTCTTCTTCGATCCTTCCCTAATTTCTTAGATTTAATTTGAGCTAAATCATAAAAATTAGGAATTATAAAAATGCTAGTGTGAGAACCTTGGATTTTATGGGATTTATTTTGCATCTTAATTGTGTGGGATTCAAATTTGAATTCTAAATTCAAATTCGAATCGTAGTTTAATTAGGAGCTAGGTGTTTAGAAAATAGGAAAAAAACCATCTATGCACCTTGGGCCTCAACTCAGTTCGCCAAGTCCTCTAGACCACCCCGAAGCCTTTCCTCTGGTCCACCAAGCCGCAGCCCACCTAGTCCCTTTCAGCCCACCAAAGCCGCCGGCCCATCTATTCCCCACCTTTCTTTTTTTCTCTCACTGCCGCGTGGGCCCCAGCCGGTCAGCCTCTTCCTGGATCTTTTTCCCCTTCCTCTGCCGATGCCCCCGTGACGCGAGGCGGGGAGGCCGGCCGCGCCGGCCCCATGGCCGACGCCGGCCATGGCCGCCCCCCGCCTGCTGCGGCGGCGCCCGGATGGAGGCCGCGTGCCCCCGAACGGAATCCTCACCGTCCGCTCCCGCATCCCCAAACCCTAGGGCGCCGCCCTTTGAAGCCGCCCCCAACCGGCCTCCCCGTAGCGCGCGCGCGCCGGCTTGGGGGATTTCCCCTGAATCCGCCGCCATCCACCAAAAATCAGAAGGGGGGGAGAAGGAGTGGAGGAAGGGAGGAGGCGCTGGAGGCGAGGGAGAAGCTGGGGGCCGCTATGGTGCGTGGAATTGCGACGCCGTGCTGCCACCATGTTGCTGTTCGCGAAGGAGAAGACAGAAGGAGAAGGGGGGAGAAGAAGGAGCCGGACCCCCACGTCGTCGTCCGTCCTGCAGGTGAGGCCGCCTGAGGAAGGGGCGCCGCGCGTGGCTGCTGCGAAGATGGAGCAGTGCCCGGTCCCTTGCTCCCTTGCTGCGCACCGCGACGCCGCCCCTGTCTGCTTCCTCTTCCCCGAGCCCTTCAACACCGCCTCGCCGGAACGCCAAGGAGCGGGGGCTGCGGCACGGGAAGATGCCGCCGTGGAAGCCATGGACCGCGCCGCCTCGCTTCCTCTGCTCCCGAGCCGTTCCGCCGCTCGTCACCACCTCCTCGCCGCCGTGTCGGAGCGCGAGGTGAGCACTACCCTTCGCCTTGCTGTGGACCCGGCCATCGAGCCGAGGGCCGGGCCGAGCCTTACGGGCTCGTTGTTTGTGTGATGACCCCTGTCCCGCATCGCGCCGCCGCGCGGACCCGCCGTCGCTTGAGAGCCGGTCATCGAGCCGAGCCGGTCGTTTTGCGGTGCCGCCGCCGTCGTCGCCGCGCGCGCTCCCATGCCCCGCAAGTGTGTCGTACCTTTGTTCCGACGAGCGCACGCCGAGTTCGGCTCGCCGTCGGCACCCACACACCGAGCACGCCACCGTCGAGCGAAGGCCACCGCCTCTACGGGGCCGGGGAGTCGGGTGAGCACGGACCTTTGTCGTGTGCACTTTCCCGCTTGCCGTCACCCTGTTTATGTCCCTTGTCGTGCACATGTTGTTGGCGTTGTGCCATCGCCACGGCTGTGCCGCCGACCTTTTACCCGCACACACCAACACCGGGTCGAGGCCCTGTCCTTCCTGGCCGAACCTGTGCACGCGCACTCACGCACACGCGAGGTCGTTCGCCGGCGTATGTCCCCAACCAACGCCGCCGGGCCGTTCCTCGCCGTTTTCCTGTTCTCTGTTCCCTTGCCTAGTGCACGCCGTCAATTTCGTGTCGCTGCCATGGCCGAGCCGTCGGCGATCGGCACGCACACATACGCACGCAACCGAGGGGCCGAGCCCCTGCTTCACCTATGCGTGACCGTGTTCGACGTTCCGCCGTGCCGTCGCCGCGAACCCCAACGCACCGGCGCACGTGTGTCCGTCGAGCCATCGACCCCAAGATCGAACCTTTCGGCCACTTCGACCCACGAACACCGCCTCGCCTAAATGCGCTCGTTGAGCTCTTGTCTCGTGCCGTCGCCGTGCACGTGCCGTCGGTTTTGTGTCGCCCCCGTGGCCACGCCGCCGACGTTCGCACAACTGCTAACACGTACACCCGAGGAGTCGAACCCCTCTGCTCTCCCCGTCCAACCGCACACACACGTAACCGTGCGCACACTCACGCTCGGTTTCTGCACGTGATCGTTTGATCCTCGCCGGCACCACACAAGAGTTTGCGTCGGTGAGCCCCTCTCGCCCCGCTGCGCCGCCGCCGCGAACCCCAACGCGTCGGCGCACGTTTGTTCCCCGAAGCCATCCGACGCGAGGTCGAACCATCTTTGGCCGCATTGAACCTCGTCACCTCCCGGCCTTAGCACGGTCGCCGCTCTCTTTTCTTTGCGCCGGCCACGCGTGGCACGCCGCCGCGGTCGCGTTGTCTTCATGGTCACGCCGCCGCCGTTCGGCCCACCGCCGTGGCCCGGACGTCGGTATGCGCAAGTGTTCGCCCTTGCCTTGTGCAACCACGCACGCACGTGCTCGTGCCTAGCCGCGCAACCATGCGTGCGCTTGTCTGGAGAGGTCAAGGCCAAACCTTTGGCTCCCTTTCGCGCCAGACCTTGTCGGCACTCCGTCCCGCCACGGGACACGGCTTTGCCGCCAATGGAGATCCTTCCTCCCCGGGAGTGCGAGCGCCAACTCGATCCCGTTCTTGCACACTTGCTCAGGCGCATGAGCGCGCCAACCCAGTCGTCGCCTTCCCCACCTCGAACGAAACCAAAGCATCCAGATCGCGACCACCTCGTCGCTCTACTTCACCTCGCCGCCGAGAACGTCCTTCCGCCTGGGCGCACGAGCGTCAGGCCAAGTCAGTGCTCGTGTTCGTCCACACGTACGCACGCAGGCGAACACCCCGGTGTGCCACCGAGGAGCTCACCTTTCTGTGCCCCAACCTCGTGTGAACTCAAACCCTCGCCGCCGACCTTCTCATCATTGCCAGGAAAGCCATGTTCCTGACCGTGACCTTCTGTTCGCAAAACGGCGTCCCCGCCGCGTACTGCGTTGTCTCTGTCAACCTTCGCCGCGTCGGGCCGCTCTCTTTCGCCGCCGACGTTCTGCTCACGTACACCCGCACCCGCGGGAGTCGAGCCCTGCTCATCCTGTCCAAGCGGTGCATGCGCATGTTCACACGCACGCACGTCCTCGCGGGCGAGCGCCACGCCGCCACGGACACCCCAGTCGCGACGCCGCGGAGCTCGAGCCGCACCAAGCCGTTTACCTTCGCACCGCCGTGCTCGACCGGGAGCTTCGTCTCACAGACGCACGCTCGTGCATGAGCTCGACCAAGCTGTCGCCTTTGCTCTCCTTGCTCGAGTCCGGTGAACACGCTCACGCGTGTGAGCCGAACCTAACCGCCGCCCATCCTGTCGCGACCGGAACCCCGTCGTCAAGAGCATCATTTCCACCGAGGCGCGCGAGCGCCGAACCAACTCGTGTACGCGTTTGCTCTCAGGCACGCGAGCGCATACAACCTCATCGACGCCGACCACCCGAATCTCGTCGCCGAAACCTTCTGCTTTGCACCGCACGCCAAGCTGCTCTCCGTCACCGTCATGCCGAGCTTCCGACCAAGGCAACCCTTTTCTTTGCCTAGATGAATCCCTAGGTGTACCCGAGCCGCGTCGAGTTGCGTGAGGTCGAGTCACCGACCAACCTCGCCGCCGACGAGCCCCTTTCCACCCGTCGCTCCTCTGGGACTTACCATCGAGCACCTGGCGCCCACGCCAGAGCCCCGTAGGAAATAGATGCACACACGCGCCCGCACGCCTTCGTTACCGTAGTGGATCCTGTCGGATCTAGTGCGGTCGACCAACCACAAAAGCACCACACCTCTGCCGCTCGGTGCGAGCCGTAGCGGATCCGACCGAGATCGTTTGTGGCGACCACACCTTCGGCCATGTGGGCGGCCACTTGTGCATGGGTCAGCTTATAGCTACCTATGTGGCAGCCATGTGAGCTCGAAGAGCTAGCTTGCAGCCGACATTGTAGATAGCTTAGAGCCCTTTTGAGCCTGCCGGTAGTTAGCTTATAGTTAAGTGTATTGTGTATGCGTATTTTAATTTCGAAATCTATTTTATCTTTGGAAAATCCTAGAAAACTCATTTCAACTCCGAAAATTGTGAAACCTTTTCCAAAGCTCTTCTAAAATTATAAACTCCGTGTTAGGCTAGTGTTCGCTCTCTTTTGGCTCTTTATTTGTTGTTCATTTGGAGTTAATTGCAATAGGACCCGCCTTTATTTTAATTGCGCGTTAATAGGAACATTTGGAGCCGGGAGGCCGAGCTCGGAGATCGACTACAACGACGACTACGTCACCGACGACTACTCGCACGCGGTGTTCACGCCCGACCGATTTCGAACTACCTATTAGGCATTGCCGAGTACTATTGCTAGCGCTTTACTTCATGTATGCATGTTGATGAACCTTGCACCGCCTACTTTTATTACCCCGTCCTTGATTGTCCTACTACTATATATGTGTATATAAGCGTGTATATGCGGCGAGCTTCGCGATGCATGTGTTTGGGATGGGAATAGTGGTTCTTGGCGTGAGTGGGGTAAAACCGGCGAGGAGAAGGCGTTTTGGGTACTTTGGCGGGGGTGAGCTCGAGACAACCGATGCGGGATCGGGGATAGGGATGCACTCCTCGGTGTATCCTCGCTTTGACGGTTTTCGGAGCCTAGGTGTTGGGGGTTTACTTGCGGATGGAGGACATGAGCTTGCCCCCGGTCCGAAAGCGAGTGGATCAACTTGTCGATAGGACTTTCGTACACACCACCTCGCCGAGAGTGGGGATAGGGCCGAGTTGAGCTCGGCAAGTGCGGAACCATACCTGCTTAGGAAGGATAGAGGGTATCTGTGGGGGGGGAGCGGTGGAGGTGAGACCACCCTGTCAGAGCGTCTCCCGTGTGGCCACACGGGAGCATTTCACGGTTCGGTGCGATTCCTTACGAGGGGGGATTCGTTTTGAGGGCCGGATGCGGGATGGGATCGTAACTACCGAGAGTTCGCACGGTAGGATGGGCTCGGTTGGCTGATCACCGTCGGGTACCATCCCGAGTTGGGTACGAGTGTACACGCTGCGCGAGTTTTGATCTATACGTATAGCCGCGTCCTCGGTCATGGACAAACCTTGAAGACATGTTCGTTCCTCATGTTTTGGGATTTCTACCTCCCCCTATAGTTGAGAGTGTGGAGAGCCGTGGTTGCAGTCGGTTAGAGGAGAGTGGCTCCCTCTACCTCGTCGATCCGACCGCAATCATTGAGGTGCGAGGAGAGGAAGTTCTCGCATCGACCCTAGCTGGAGATAGGTTGTGGAGACGGGACCCTGGGGTACCAGGTGGTTCCGAGCTGTGTTTGAGAGATTGGATTGGGACTTATATGGAGATGATTTCTGCTTATGCTTTGCTGCTGCTGCATAGGAAACCTGAGCTTCCACCTTGTCTCTTTTCTTACCCTTTAGAAGATAGGCCACTTAAAGCTGCATACAGCCGGTGACGTGAACCTATCCCACTCCTTGGGGATAGACTTTGAGTGTGCAGGTTGCGAGTTCGACTTCGACAACAACATTGACGGATGGTACGGCGAGGGATACGTCGCTTCGCTCAAGGATGCCTGTGGGCGTGAAGATCAGAAGATGGAGACCCTTCCAAGATGCTAGCTACCGCCGCGTAGAGTTTTACTCTGATTCAGCCTTGAGGCTTGTAATGTTGTACTCCATTATGGATATGTAATAAAATATGTACTAATATTTGTGTGATGCGATGTACGGATGTGATTTACCTACTGTGATGAGATCTGTACGCGATAGCTACTGATCCCGGGACTATCGCAAAGGTACGGGGACTCGGGTTTTCCTCACCGAAAATCCGGGGTCGTTTCGAGGTTTTGCGGGATTTTTCCGATTTCCGGGCGTCGGCGCGGTTTCCGGGACGGCGGTGATGGCGAGGCGGACCGGCCGTCGGGACCGCGGCATGCGCGGGATTCCCGGCACGGTGGCCGACCGCGGTGTTGGGAAGGCACGCGTGGGTGCCGGCCGGGTGCGGGCGGTGCCGGCGGGATTCGCGGCACGCGCGCGGGGTGAGAGGGAGGGACGGTGACTAGGGTTTGAAGGGGGGTAATTGAGCTCGGTGGACGGTTTTTGAAAATACGCATGATTTATTAGGTGATTTATTTGGTGCTAAAAACGTGGGCGTTACGGACACATGATGAATTTGTTCATCCCGATGCTAGGAGGTTCGGGCTACCTACCCCGGACACGGCTACGAGGAAGGAGTATGTCACAAGAATTCTTCTCGCAGTGTGTTAGAGGGATGAGCAACCCAAACACCCCTATCACAAGAATTCTTCTAGCAACTAAGATCGAGGAGGAGGAAGAAGAGAGAAAAGCAAAAGCTTGCGCCCTACAAAATCTATTCTTTGCGCCATAGCTACATCTAGATCTAGAAAAGAAGGAATCGAGTGTCTCTCTTTATTGTATCGGAAGAAGGAACCATATACTAGCTAGATCTAGAGAAGAAGGAAGCAAGTGACTCGCTTTATTGTATCGAAGAAGGAACCAAATAGCTACATCTAGATCTACTACGGAAGAAGGAAGCAACTTGAAGCACCATGTTCATAAAGCACGTGTTAGCGGTGTGTTTTCACCATGTTTTGTTTCGAAAATAAAATTAATATTAATTTTGATTAATGTCTAGTTATACATGTCTTTTCCAAATAAAAGCTATATAGGTCTATACCCGTTTTTCATAATCAAATTTAACTTGCTTAATGATTTCTTTACATGCTTTTATATATATAATCTAATTAGATCTTTATCTCGGTTTTTCTTAAACCAAATATTAATTTGTTTAATAGTTAATTAACCTTTTCTAATTAAAATTTGATTAGGCTTTTACATTGGTTTTTATAATAAATTTTATTTTGATTAACGCCAATACCATAATTTTTTTTAATAATAATATGATCTACTCGAATTACAAAGTTTCGTTTAGATTGTTCATCTAGTTTAGTTTTTCTAAATTAAATTTTTAATTGGTTAATTCATGTATGAATCTTTATTAATAAAACTTGACTAGTTCTTTACACCGGCTTCATAAATAAAGTTTAATATTGCATTAATGTCAACATACGGTATTTTATTTCTGAAATATCCTTTAGATTTGTTTTGTTAATTAAAATGAACCTAGCTCATGGCCTTGTTCTCTCATATATGCAAAACGTTCGTTAGACGTTCTTTTCACAGCTCTCTAAGTGTGATCTTCCCGGTTCTTGCTCAATGTTTCATAACCATCTCTTTAAAGCAAACCAAGCCTTTCTTCCTCTAAGAACGGTTTGTGTGCTTTAGTGATCCATCTAATCGAGCCTATCCTTTAGTGTGTTCTTTTAAAGTTTTCTTTTGATTGGTGCTTTGTTCTTAGTATATGCTTGTTTGTTTGCTTTGTGTATGTTTGTGCCCGATGATTGATGCGCTTAGAGTGAACGCCGTTTGAGAAGCTTTGAAGAGCAAGAGGTTGAAGATATTCTGAGCAACGACATTACTTTGGTTAAAGGCAAGTGTGTCCTTGATCTTTGTCCCAATAACTATGATTAATCACTTTGCATTGCTTGCATTAATTTTTATGGGTTCCTATTAAGGTTTGTCTAGTCTTTATCATCATCCCTTGTCAACCTGGGTTTATCATTTATGTTGGGTAGCTATTCTTAGTTGCTATACCTGGGTTATGGTGGTTTTAATGAACAATAATGATGAATCATGCTATACCTTTATGTTATATCTTTGTTTGCTTAATACAAGACCATATGCTTAATCGGAACATGGAGAACCACCCAGGAAAACCGTACAACCACAAGGCACATGGCTCTGCCTTGGCTGAATAACTAGAGACTTTAGTGTTGTAGCAACCTTACCGAAAGGGACAAATGGGGAGGCGTTGACGGTGTATAGACTCGCTCTAGTAGGGAGTTGGGCTTTGCTAAGACACGGTACCTACTAGGAGACTTTATGCCCCGCTTCGTCCCGAAACCTAGTGGGTTGTTGCGCATGGGAGGATCTTCGTAAAGGCCTCGTAGCGTCCCTATGCAATCACACCTCGGTAGTGTCGTATGATGCTTGGCCGGCATCGCATGGTTGGGTCTAAAGTTCTTCGGGACTTTTACGCGACTTGTGGGTAAAGATGTACAACCTCCGGAGTGTGTAAAACTAATCGATTAGCCGTGCTCACGGTCAAGAGCGGCCTAGACCCTCACATGATAATTGAACTTGAAGACGGACTTAAATCATGCTCTCTGGTTATGCTTGCCATATGCTTATGGCGTATCTCGTCTATCTCTTTATGTTAATTGTGGGTTGGTATAAACTTATACTTTATTAGTAATCAGGTGCTAATAAAACTTGACTAACTAAATTGCTAAATGCTTATAGCCCAGTCCACTATAAAGCCTTTGCATTCATTCTTTTCCCCACACTTGCCGAGTACGACAAGTGCTCACCCTTGCTATAAACAATGTTGTTCCGAAAGAGGAAGCCGATCTAAAGCCTTGTGAAGATGTTGCTGGTGCTAGGCGTGCGCAATCCCCGGTCGATCGCCCGTGATGTTGGAGCCTTCGTTTCCGGGATTAAGCGTAAATCTCGATAATCTTTACGTGATCTTGTTTACGTATTCACTTATATGTCACTATATGCATGAAACTTGATCCTGGCATGTATATAGGTATGCACTTGGTCTTCTTCGGAAAGTCGGGTGTGACATCCGTTTTGCGGCGAAGACTGTTGTAACACCCTAAAAAATTCCATCACTAAATTAATTTAGCAACAAATGGCTAGGTTTAAATTCCTTTAAGGACATAAATAAATTACTAAACAAATTGGATTTTAAAATATTTAAACATCACTAAAATAATTTAGAAATAATAAGTGTTTGTGCATCATGATTCAAATGCATGGATTTTGTTTGATTGAAGTTTGAATGTTTGAAAAATGAATTTGAAAAGAAATTTTAAAAGAAAAAAAAAGAAACCCTTTTCTTCTCCTCTCCCTCCTTCTCTCCCTTCCTTCTATTTTGGCCCGCAACCATTCCGGGCCGAGGCCTTTCTTTTTCTCACGCGCGCGCGTCGGCCCAGTTGGCCCAACACCGCAACCCGCCGGCCCGGCCACCGCCCCTTCTTCCTTTTCTTTTTGCGCCGGACACCGACGGGTGGGGCCCGGCCGTCGAGCTCGTCCCCAACCTCCGGCCGGTCAACCGCGCCCCCTCCCACGCGCCGCCGGCCATTACCGGCCGCCTCCCCACGCCCCGCACCTTCAAACCGCGCATTTAAGCCGCAATGAAGCTCCTCCATTACTCCCCCCCTCTTCAATCGTCAGTTACCCCCTTAATCCCCCTCCCCCCTTAACTCCCCATCAAGGCCCGCGGCCGTTAATGGCCATGCCGCCGGGGAACCCGCCCCGGAGCTCCCCGGCCTATTTAAGCACCCCCGGAGCACCACGCACCTCCCCCTTCGCTTCACACCAAGCCCACGCGCCTCCCGTGCCCTAGCCGCTTGCGCCACCGCATTGAACCGCCGGCCGCCGCGCCATTGCCGTCGCCCATGCTCTTCCGCCATCGGTGAAGCTCCCCGGACTCTCTCATTCGTTTCTCCTTCGCACGTGTGAGACAACTCTTGCATCCAATCGAACCCGCGAGCTCCCGTGCGCCCCAATCGAAGCTCGCCGTCGCCGCCCCCGAAGACCGGCCGCCGGTGTTGAACTCCACCACCGCCGCCTTCTCCATCCAATCCTCGCCCACCGAGCTCCTACCCACCGTAAGGACCCTATCCCCGCCCTCCTTTTCACTTGAGCCCGACCGTAGCGCACGCCGCCGCCGCTCGCCGGCCGCCGCCGTCCGCCCCCATGGACGCCGCGCCTCGGTCGCCGCTAGTTTCACCTGTGCAAGCGCTTGGTTAAGATCGCATTGTTCCCAGCTACGCGTAGAGACTTTCCCCGCACGATTTCGTGGCCGGGAGCACTGTTTTGGTCGTCGCCGGCGACCCGCCGCCGCGCGCGCGCCGCCGCGCGCGAGCGCCGCCCCTAAGTCGCGTGCGGGCGTGGCCGGCCGTCCGATCGGCCATCCACGGCCCCGAGCCGTTGGACCCGCGGGTCAATCCGGCGTTTAACGGTCAACCCGGGCTCTTTTGTTAAAGAGACCCCCGGTTTCTTTTCTATCGCAAGCCGGTCCTCCCACCTTTAAAAATCCTTGCAGATCAGTCCTGAATTTTATGTTTAAACCCTGATCTTAATAGAATTTTGTACCCGAGGTCCAGAACAGCCTTTTTATAGTTTAAACCTTCTGTTTTTAAGTTTAATTACGTTTTAGCCCCTGTATTCTTGCTGTTAGGTCCCTGTATAGGTTAGTTTATCGCAGATTAGTCCTTAAATCTTGTTTTTAGCATAACTTCTCCGTTTTAGCTCCGTTTTTAGCGTTCTAGTAGTCCTTACGATCGTCTCAGCAAGCCCGTTGTTTTAGTAGCATGTTTTCAGTCTTTAGGATTGATTGGTGATCTGTTTTATTTATTGTATGCTTTATGTGTGCATCGTAGATATCGTGCTCGTTTCATCCGAGCCACCTCTCGAGGACGATCGGGAGCGGTTGTTCGAAGAGGAGGAAGTTTTTCTGTAGTTGAGGAAGGCAAGTGGTCTTCTCCCCCCGCATGTTCTCTTTTCGTCCTATATAATTGCATTATAAATAATGTTTACTTTATGATATCATTGCATTAATTTGACGGGAAAAACCTTTTAAGGACCGACCTAGATCTTTTACCCCGATCCTTGGCTTAGCCCCTTTTTAAATAAAGTTTTGGGTAGAAAACGCTAGTTGCTTAACATGGGTTGGTTAAATGGGTCTTTTATGGAAATGATACATGGCTTATAGTTAATGTTTTGGGTAATGCAAGAGCACCCGAATTAATCGGAACATGGAGAACCACCCAAGAAAACATGCGCAACCACGGTGTTACATGGCTCGACCTTAGCCGAATAATTAGGTGTGTGATCGTACTAGTGGCCCTTTTCGAAAGGAGCAAAGGGGGGATCCGGGTTGCGGGGGTATAGCCCGGCCCTTTTGGGGTAGTAGCCTTTGCTAAGGTACCGACCACTAGGGAGGGTTATGGTCCGCCCGATCCGTAACTATGCGGGTCGTTAGTCTTTTGCATGCCTTTGTAAAGGCTTTGTAGCGTCCCTATGCAATCACACCTCGGAAGTGTGGTATGGTACTTGGCCGCATCGCATGGTTGGGTTTAAAGTTCTTCGGAGCTTTTACGCGAACCGTGGGTAAAGTGTGCAAACCTCTTCGAGTGTAAAGGCGATCGATCAGCCGTGCTCACGGTCATGAGCGGCTTGGACCCTCACATGATTAATAAACATAAAGACGAGATAAATCGTGGTTGGTGAAGCTCGTTGAGCTTGGGCTGTTTTGGTACTTAAGTTTTTCTTAAGTGGGTTGGTACGAACTTACACTTAGTAAATAGGAGTTCTTTAATTAAAACTTGATCAACATTAAAATGCTAATCGCTGCAAAACCTTAGCCTATCCTTGATAGCCTTGCATTTTCCCCCACTTGCTGAGCTCCAACCATAAGTGTGCTCAGCCTTGCTTATCGCTGTTCAGAGGAAAACTTTGGAGGGGAGTTCTTTGACGACTTCGATGAGCTGTGAGGCTTGCGGATCCCCAGTCAAGTGCCTGTGGGAGCGGAAGACGAGGACTCGACGAGTAGTTATCGTTTTCCGTTGTTAGAGACCTTCGAGTCTCCCGCATGAGTGTAATAAGAGGTTAAACTTTGAAATACGTTTGAATACTGTTTATGATATTTCACTCATTTTTGTCTATCATATGTGTGTGAACTGATCCTGGCGCACATATGAGATACACTTGGTTCCTCTTCGGAAATCAGGTGTGACAGAGTGGTATCAGAGCAAGTTGACTGTAGGGACGCAACCTTAGTTAGAAACGGACGAAATTTAAGGATTCATGTTCTAGATCATTCTGTCATCTTTCAAAACCACCTTATTTTCGCATAAAAATCTAATTTGGTCTTGTTCCTTTGTTGAAAATTTGCATCATTTTGATTTCCTCTATGTTGAGTTCACTTTTTCTTAACAGATGGCCAGGACTCGTTTGACTGCCCGCAAGAGCACCGGTGGTCGCCTTCCTTCGGGGCAGTTGGCTCCACGCTACCCGGTAGTCCGGAGGAGGCACGGTGGAGGAGATGCGGTAGGAGGTTGGAGACTATCCGGTTCGATGTACCGGAGGAGCGCGTGGAGCAAGGATATCAGGCAGTGCAGCATCAAGAAAATGATGAGGAGGATCCAGAGGAAATAGTGTTTGAGGATGATGGGACAGAGGAACATCCACAGCTATATGATGGAGTTTTTCTGGAGGTTAATGCAGATGGAGACATAATATTTCCACCAGAGGTAGAAGCTGTACCAGAACCAGATGTGGTAGGAGGAGAAGAGCTTGAACAAAATGTTGCAGGGGATGATTCAAGTAGCGGTGAAAATAGTTCCGGCGAAGAAGATGATGAGAGTGAAGAAGAAGAAGAGGAGGTGGACATAGAAGGATTGGAGGATGACAACGATCTTGTGGGCAATGGAGAAGACAACAATGATAATCGAATGAGGACAACAACAATAACAATGAAAATGGAGACCGGCGAGGTGATGAGCATAGGTATCACGGGGCGAGTATCATGAACACACATACATCGGCCCGGACGCTCCGTTCGTGAGTTATTGGAGGAGTTGTTGCAGGAGATAGAGTATGCGGTGAGACCGTTGTACATCACCAAGCACTATGTAGAGCCGGGGATGAGAGATTATTATACCACGAGAGGTCCATGTCGGGGTTGCCACAGCACGAGGGGGAAGATGGAGGACCCGTACTATTCCCACCTTTGCACGGCACATTTTGCCTCGTAGGGAGCGTGCTATCAACGATGCCGCGAGAAGAGCATTATGGTCTATCGGCAACACATTCCGCGATCGCTTAGAAGGCACGGACTTCCGATTCGTCCCCGGCAGAGTCGGTGGTACGGAAAACACCGTGATACCTATGGGAGATTTCCGAGATAGCCGTGTTGATATACTTGCTAGAGTGATAGCAGCTCTTTACACGGACTTGGAGGGAGCGACGGCGGAGTTGGATAGGACACATCGGGAGCTACGAATGCACGGGCAAGGATAGCTCGGTGGAAGCTCGGTGGCGAGGACAGCAGCCACCTGACGAAGCAGAAGCATCTTGTCCTTCCCGTTCTCCTCCACGCAAAAGGCTTCGATACGGCACTCCAGCAGCAACCACTAGTCTTCAGTGGAATAGGGACTAGGATATCCATTCTCTTTTTGTTTTTCCGGTAGACGTTCCTGCGAGGACGAACGATTGTAATAAGTTGTTGATTGAACCATGTTTGATTTGGGTCTTTGTGTGAGTGAGTTGTATTGTGGAGTGATGGCCACAAATGCAACAAGAAAAATCATGTTAAGTTAATGGTTAGTTGGGGTTCAATTCCAAGTTGTTTTCTACCTTACTTATCAAACCAAATCAATCGTGCAAAATCTGTTCGCGCAGCTCCTTGACAGCACAACAATGTTTTTATCCTAACTCAAGCTACAGAACTCCGATTTACCTAAATCCAGTTGGGTTGGTTCACAAATTTTGTGGATCAACCTCTGTCCAAAATTCAGCACCAAAGGATTAATATACAGCGAGTTATAAACAGAACAATGGGGTTAACAGAATCTGTAAAACCGTGCTAACACATCGGTGTTCGAATTTTAACTCAAATTGTGGATCTCCAAATGGGATAAAACCAGAGGGGTTAGTTTCATAAATGGGTTCTACACGGACTGGCACAAGTTCATAATTTTTTGAAGAAGGATACTATGGGATACAACTGAATTATCGGAAACAACCGAATCTGTCACAGAAAAGAAAATCATGCTGATTCCTTAATTCAAACTTACTTCTTTGTACATCAGTTCGATAATCTTATCTGAAATATCTTTCTCTAACAATCAGATGGTAAACACCAGGTCAGGAGGAGGACAGGACGTCCCACCAGTTGTTCGGGCACACATAGCCAACCAGCAAAACCCGGTGCCACCTCCCCCGCTCAATCCCGCAATGGATCCCGCTACCCAGCAATTCTTCGCTGCCCAGATGCAGCTGATTCAGAACCTCACTGCCGCAGTGCAGAACATACAAGCCCAGCAGAATCAGCCGCAGGCACCACCCCCACCACCACCACCCGCTCCGAGAGACAAGCATAAGGAGTTTATGAGCCACCACCCTCCCACCTACTCTCACTCAACCGATCCGCTAGATGCTGACGATTGGTTGAAAACCGTTACCAAAAAGTTGGAGAGGGCTCAGTGTAATGACCGAGAAATGGTCCTTTATGCTTCCGGACGCCTGGAAGGGCAGGCATCGGATTGGTGGGATGCCTACACAGCCGCCCACCCTGCACCTAACACCATCACATGGGCAGCGGTTCGAGAGATGCTTTTCGCGCTCACCACATCCCCGATGGGGTATTGAAGCTTAAGCGAGAGAGAGTTCCTTGCTGCGAAACGAGGCAATATGTCCGTAAACGAATACCTTGACAAGTTTACTCGGTTGTCTCGTTATGCTCCCGACGAGGTCAACACAGACCCAAAAAGGCAGGAACGCTTCCTTGATGGATTGATAGGACCACTGAATTATCAGCTCCAGAGCCATACCTTTCCAGATTTCGCCACTCTGTTAAACAAGGCGATCGGCCTAGAGAACAAACGCAGAGAGCTTGGGGAGCAGAAACGCAAGTTTCAATCCCAGGGTCAGTCCAGCAGCCATACTCGCCCACGCTACAGCTACCAACAGAATACACCATTCCGCCCTGGAGGACATGGTGGAAAGCACCCACAGAATATGCAGTTGCGGCGTTCATTCCCAGGCGGCCTCAACGATTCAACCCGCAAACCCCTCGCACCCCAAACTTCCAGCAGAACCGCCCAGCTCTTACCCCGGGTGCACCGGCAAGAAACACCACTCCCGTGCAGCCCAATGGATGCTTTAAATGTGGCGAGTTGGGGCATTATGCTAATAAGCGTCCTAAACGTGGAATGCGGACTCCCCGGAAGGAGTAATATTCGAAAGTTGGATAGTCATCAACTCCAAGACGCCCACGGAAATGCGGGTACTCCGGGCAACAAAGCACAAGCAAAATTATGTGCGCGGTAGGGTGCACAACATGACCGTGGAGCGAGGCACAAGACGCTTACGGGGTTGTGCTTGGTACGTTCCCTATCGACTCCGTACCTGCTACAGTATTATTTGATTCGAGAGCTACGCATTCATTCATTACCGATCAGTTCGTAGCAAAGCATAATATGCCTGTGAGCCCAATGAAGAAACCATTGCTTGTTAGTTCACCGGGCGGTGATATGAAAGCCACTATCCGTGCCCGCAAGTAAACCTTAAAATTATGGGGATAGACTTTCCATCCAATCTGGTAGTCCTAAAATCTTGGGGCATAGATGTAATCTTAGGGATGGATTGGTTAAGAAAGTATGATGGGGTTATCCAGTGCCGGGAGAAATCAGTTCACTTGACTAGTCCACAAGGGGACAGAATAAAATTTATCGCAACACCATCACCTACCGGGAAGGAGTTAGTGAATTCAATGAAAGGAAAAGTCTTTGGAGGATATTAAGGTGGTGAATGAGTACCCGGATGTCTTTCCGATGACACCGGGTATGCCACCGACCGAGACATTGAATTTAGTATCGAACTCTTACACGGTACTGCTCCTATATCCAAAAGACCGTACGAATGGATGTCAAAGATTTGGCGAGAATTAAAGAAACAAATAGAGGAATTGTTAAGTAAAGGGTTTATCCGTCCTAGTTCATCACCATGGGGAGCCCCCACACTCTTCGTAGATAAAAAGGATGGATCTAGGAGGATGTGTGTAGACTATCGATCTCTCAATGAGGTCACTATCAAAAATAAATATCCTTTACCCCGGACCAAGGATCTGTTCGATCAAATGAGAGGGGCGAAAGTTTTCTCTAAGATAGATCTGCGATCTGGCTAACATCAGCTAAAGATCCGTATGGAGGATATTCCTAAAACAGCTTTCACATCAAGATATGGTCTGTACGAGTTCACAGTGATGTCCTTTGGATTGACCAACACTCTAGCATACTTTATGTATCTGATGAACAAGGTTTTCATGGAATATCTTGATAGGTTTGTGGTAGTATTTATAAATGACATCCTAGTTTTCTCTCAGAATGAAGTGGAACATGAGGAGCACTTGAGACTGGTATTGCAGAAACATCGAGAGCATCAGTTATACGCCAAATTCAGCAAGTGTGATTTTTGGTTGAAGGAGGTCTCTTTTCTTGGGCACATTATCACTGACGGAGGAATTGTTGTAGACCCAGGTAAAGTTCAGGATGTGTTGAATTGGAATCCACCTAGAAATGTACCAGAGATCAGGAGTTTCCTCGGTTTGGCAGGGTATTATCGACGGTTTATAGAGGGATTCTCGAGGATTGTAAAACCACTCACTTCTTTGTTGGAGAAAGGAAAGGAGTTTAAATGGGATGATAAGTGTCAAGCTAGCTTTGAAGAATTAAAGAAGAAACTAACCACCGCACCAGATGCGATAATGCCCGATATACACAAAGGATTTGATGTGTATTGTGACGCGTCAAGGCAAGGACTAGAATGTGTTCGATGCGAGAAGGAAAAGTGGTAGCATATGCTTCTAGACAACTAAGGAAGCATGAACAAAACTACCCTACTCATGATTTGGAGTTAGCGGCTATAGTGCACGCACCGAAGATTTGGAGACACTATATGATTGGAAATAAGTGTCGATATTCACAGACCACATATTCAGGGACAAAGTTAGCAGAACTGTACATATCAAAGATAGTCTGTTTGCATGGGGTTCCAAAGAAGATAGTATCAGACCGAGGCACTCAGTTCACGTCCCGATTCTGGCAGAAATTACATGAGTCTATGGATACGAAGTTAAATTTCAGCTCAGCATATCATCCACAGACAGATGGTCAAACTGAAAGGACGAATCAAATCTTAGAGGATATGTTAAGGGCATGTGCCTTGAAACATGGTGGAAGTTGGGATAAAAGCTTACCATACGCGGAATTCGCATACAACAATAGTTATCAGAGTAGTCTCAAGATGGCACCATTTGAAGCTCTGTATGGAAGGAAGTGCAGGACGCCATTGTTCTGGAACCAGACAGGGGAGAGTCAACTCTTTGGTCCAGAAATAATAAAGGAGGCAGAAAGACAAGTGGAGATAATTCGGGAAAATCTCAAGATTGCTCAATCTAGGCAAAAGAGTTATGCGGACCCTAAGAGAAGAGAAGTAATATTTGAAGTCGGAGATTATGCATATCTTAGAGTGTCACCCATCCGAGGTCTTCAAAGGTTTAATATCGAGGGAAGTTATCACCTCGCTTTATCGGACCTTTTCAAGTCTTGGAAAGACGTGGCGAAGTAGCTTATCGATTGGAGTTACCTGAACGCTTGGCAGGTGTCCATGATGTGTTCCACGTGTCTCAATTGAAAAAGTGTACGAGTGAGGTCGAGTAGAACATTTACCATTGGAAGAACTTGAGGTAAAGGATGATCCGACATACAAGGAACACCCGACCAAGATCTTGGATACCTCCGAAAGGGCCACTCGCAAAGAAGGTCATTAGGATGTGCAAGGTACAATGGAGTCACCATTCACGGGATGAGGCTACTTGGGTAAGAGAGGACGAACTTAAGGAAGAATTCCCTCACTGTTCTCTAACCTTCCCGAATCTCGGGACGAGATTCTCTTTAAGGGGGTAGGATTTGTAACACCCTAAAAAAATTCCATCACTAAATTAATTTAGCAACAAATGGCTAGGTTTAAATTCCTTTAAGGACATAAATAAATTACTAAACAAATTGGCTTTTAAAATATTTAAACATCACTAAAATAATTTAGAAATAATAAGTGTTTGTGCGTCATGATTCGAATGCATGGATTTTATTTGATTGAAGTTTGAATGTTTGAAAAATGAATTTGAAAAGAAATTTAAAAGAAAAAAAAAGAAACCCTTTTCTTCTCCTCTCCCTCTCTCTCTCTCCCTTTCTTCTATTTCGGCCCGCAACCATTCCAGGCCAGAGGCCTTTCTTTTTCTCACAAGCGCGCGTCGGCCCGCTTGGCCCAACATCGCAACCCGCCGGCCCAAGACCGCCCCTTCTCCCTTTTCTTTTTGCGCCGGACGCCGACGGGTGGGGCCCGGCCGTCGGGCTCGTCCCCAACCTCCGCCGGGTCAACCGCGCCCCCTCCCTCGCGCCGCCGGCCGTTACCGGCCGCCTCCCCGCGCCCCGCACCTTCAAACCGCGCATTTAAGCCGCAATGAAGCTCCTCCATCACTCCCCCCTCTTCAATCGTCGCTACCCCCTTAATCCCCCCTCCCCGCTTAACTCCCCATCAAGGCCCGTGGCCGTTAACGGCCATGCCGCCGGGGAACCGCCTCCCGAAGCTCCCCCGGCCTATTTAAGCACCCCCGCAGCACCCCGCACCTCCCCCTTCGCTTCACACCAAGCCCACGCGCCTCCCGTGCCCTAGCCGCTTGCGCCACTGCATTGAACCGCCGGCCGCCGCGCCATTGCCGTCGCCCGTGCTCTTCCGCCGTCGGTGAAGCTCCCTGGACCCTCCCATTCGTTTCTCCTTCGCACGTGTGAGCTAACTCTTGCATCCAATCGAACCCGCAGGCTCCCGTGCGCCCCAATCGAAGCTCGTCGTCGCCGCCCGTGAAGACCGGCCGCGAGGTGTTGAACTCCACCGCCGCCGCCTTCTCCATCCAATCCTCACCCACCGCAGCTCCTACCCACCGTAAGGACCCTATCCCCGCCCTCCTTTTCACTTGAGCCCAACCGTAGCGCACGCCGCCGCTCGCCGCCGCCGCCGTCCGCCCCCATGGACGCCGCGCCTCGGTCGCCGCTAGTTTCACCCGTGCAAGCGCTTGGTTAAGATCGCATTGTTCCCGCCTACGAGTAGAGACTTTCCCCGCACGATTTCGTGGGCGGGAGCACCGTTTTGGTCGTCGCCGGCGACCCGCGCCGCCGCGCGCGAGCGCCGCCCCCTCGGTCGCGTGCGGGCGTGATCGGCCGTCCGATCGGCCATCCACGGCCCCGAGCCGTTGGACCCGCGGGTCAATCCGGCGTGTAACGGTCAACCCGGGGCCCTTTTGTTAAAGAGACCCCGGTTTCTTTTCTATCGCAAGCCGGTCCTCCAACCTTTAAAGATTCTTACGGATCGCTCCCGAATTTAATGTTTAAGCCCCCGACCTTAATAGAATTTTGTACCCGAGGTCCAGAACAGCCTTTTTATAGTTTAAACCTTCTGTTTTTAAGTTTAATTACGTTTTAGCCCCTGTATTCTTGCTGTTAGGTCCCTGAATAGGTTAGTTTATCGCAGATTAGTCCTTAAATCTTGTTTTTAGCATAACTTCTCCGTTTTAGCTCCGTTTTTAGCGTTCTAGTAGTCCTTACGATCGTCTCAGCGAGCCCGTTGTTTTAGTAGCATGTTTTCAGTCTTTAGGATTGATTGGTGATCTGTTTTATTTATTGTATGCTTTATGTGTGCATCGTAGATATCGTGCCTGTTTCATCTGAGCCACCTCTCGGGGACGATCGGGAGCGCTTGTTCGAAGAGGAGGAAGTTTTTACTATAGTTGAGGAAGGCAAGTGGTCTTCTCCCCCCGCATGTTCTCTTTTTGTCCTATATAATTGCATTATAAATAATGTTTACTTTATGATATCATTGCATTAATTTGACGGGAAAAACCTTTTAAGGACTCGACCTAGATCTTTTAGCCTGATCCTTGGCTTAGCCCCTTTTAAATAAAGTTTTGGGTGGAAAACGCTAGTTGCTTAACATGGGTTGGTTAAATGGGTCTTTTATGGAAATGATACATGGCTTATAGTTAATGTTTTGGGTAATGCAAGAGCACCCGAATTAATCGGAACATGGAGAACCACCCAAGAAAACATGCGCAACCACAGGTGTTACATGGCTCGACCTTAGCCGAATAATTAGGTGTGTGATCGTACTAGTGGCCCTTTTCCGAAAGGAGCGAGAGGGGGGATCCGGGTTGCGGTGGTTATAGCCCGGCCCTTTTGGGGTAGTAGCCTTTGCTAAGGTACTGACCACTAGGGAGGGTTATGGTCCGCCCTGATCTGTAACTATGCGGGTCGTTAGTCTTTTGCATGCCTTTGTAAAGGCTTCGTAGCGTCCCTATGCAATCACACCTCGGAAGTGTGGTATGGTGCTTGGCCGCATCGCATGGCTGGGTTTAAAGTTCTTCGAAGCTTTTACGCGAACCGTGGGTAAAGTGTGCAAACCTCTGCAGAGTGTAAACCGATCGATCGGCCGTGCTCACGGTCATGAGCGGCTTGGACCCTCACATGATTAATAAACTTAAAGACGAGATAAATCGTGGTTGGTGAAGCTCGTTGAGCTTGGGCTGTTTTTGTACTTAAGTTTTTCTTAAGTGGGTTGGTACGAACTTACACTTAGTAACTAGGAGTTCTTCAATTAAAACTTGATCAACATTAAAATGCTAACCGCCGCAAAACCTTAGCCTATCCTTGATAGCCTTGCATTTTTCCCGCACTTGCCGAGCTCCAACCATAAGTATGCTCGCCTTGCTTATCGCCGTTCGGAGGAAAACTTTGGAGGGGAGTTCTATGACGACTTCGATGAGCTGTGAGGCTTGCGGACCCCTAGTCAAGTGCCCGTGGGAGCGGAGGACGAGGACTCGACGAGTAGTTATCGTTTTCCGTTGTTAGAGACCTTCGAGTCTCCCGCATGAGTGTAATAAGAGGTTAAACTTTGAAATACGTTTGAATACCGTTTATGATATTTCACTCATTTTGTCTATCATATGTGTGTGAACCGATCCCGGCGCACATATGAGATGCACTTGGTTCCTCTTCGGAAATCGGTGTGACAACCGTAGGTCGCGCCGCGAAATGGTGAAGTTCGCACACGTAATAGGAAATCGGTAGTAGATTAGCTTTTGTATGATGCCCAAATTATCCGTGTAAAATTTTGGGAGAGCAGCAAATCCGACGCGGGTTATCAGCCCCGCGTCGCTAATGACTGTGGGGCCCAGTTCTATTCAAATGAAGAACAGTTCCCATTTCTCCTTGTAGTCTGCAATCAAATGTTGTAACAAGTATTTCTTCGTCGTTATTAGTCCAAATTTGATACTTTTTTCCAATTTTTTCTAAAATCACCATATATTCATTAATTTCATTGTTTAGTGTACATTCCGTTTGTTGATTGATGTTTATATGCCTTATTTTGTTCATTGCAAGTACAACATACAAATAATATTTGTTTTACACGACCATTAGTGATGGAACTTTACATTTCGTAAGCTCAAGGTGAACACGAGGTTTTGTTACATTTTCAAATGCATATGAGCTCGAACATGTTGCAAAGTGTGGAAGACTTCAATGTTCAAGCAAACATTCTAGGAAACTATGTGAGAGATGTTACATTTGTACACAAGTATATAATTCCTTCATCGAAACCATTTGAAATTTTAAAGATAATTCTAGGTACCCAAATTATGTTGGCATGTCAATTTGTAGATTTTTTAGAGCACACTAGATGTTAGTAGAATTCTTACATCATTAACATGGGATGTAAAAACGGATTCTAAGAATCTTGGGCACACAAGTGTGATCGTTGATATTTTATTCAAATACTAAATGTCCAAACAGGAATTGTTCGTATTTTTATGATTTTTTAGGTGCTGTTTTATGGGCTCTAATAAATCGGGTAATGAAGTTCCATTCCAATAAAATTGTGACAGGCCCACGCGTCGGCGTCAAGCCTAATATAAAAAAGATAACCGCCGACCCAACTCCCAACAAAGGCGATTCGGGTTCACTAACCATCATCGCCCATGACACCGGCCCACTCGTCGGTGTTAGCAGAGCGAATCTGCGCGGGCTGCTCAAAATTTCCCACCTATATTTACTATAGTGCCCATGAAATTCCAATTGATGCACGGAACCGTCAAGGGCACGCCGTAGTTTCATTAAAGATAGTTACGCGCGCCGTTCATATTCGGATCCTCGCCGGGACGGATCCACAACGCCCGCATTCTCCCCACCACCGCCGCCGGTCGCCCCGCTCGCCTTCGCCGCTCTCTCCCCGTCGCGGCCCCTCGCTCTTCTCCCGCCCCCACCGCTCCCCGCATCACGACGGTGACGAGGACGCGGTTGCGGCGTGCGGACGTACGTCCGGCCAACCTAAAGAAGATTAACGCGGATCCGTTGACGTCGTCCCCGGCCACGACGATGAGCCGGCCGGGCAACCTCGGGCCACGAGCCGCCGTGGATCCGGCCCCTCCGACCATCACGAGAACAACTACTTCATTCGCGACGGAGGTTAATCCGGCCTTGAACCTCCAACGCCCTCTCTCTCATCGCCCACCAATATCGGTCCGCTATATATTCATGTCAATGTGGATTAATTGGGGAGACATGCCTAGATAGTTCATCTTTAATTGATTGACTATGGTTTTGATTGATGGATTTTGTTGCCTCAAGTCCGTGTGAATAAATTATTGCTAACGAGATGTAGTTATATGAACTCGTTGAAATTCATTTTCATGTTCCTGGTGCTACAATTTTTGCACTATAAATTTATGAAAAGCATCGAGGATGTTAGCATACTTTAATTCTCGCTATGCTCGAATGTACCGGATCGATAGTTATGCTTTGGACTCGTTAGCGTATACTTTAATTCTCGCTATGCTCGGATCGATAGTTATGCTTTGAACTCGTTAGCATACTTTAATTCGATGGACACAAAATGTTATTGGGAATTGCATCGTAGTGGTTTATAATGTAGTCCACCCAATCTGCTATATATTCATGTCAAGGTGGATTAGGGAGACATGCCTTAATAGTTCATCTTCAATTGATTGATTGTGGATTTGATGCATGGATCTTATTGCTCCAAGTCTATTTGAATAAATTGTTGCTAGCAGATGAAGTTATATGAAATGTTGAAATTCATTTTCATGTTCCCGGTGCTATATTTTTTGCACCGTATTCATGAAAGCATAAAGGATGTTAACATACTTTAATTTTGCTATGCTTTGAATGTAGTGATAACTAGACTTGTCTTATGCTTTGTTGTGAGTGTTAATTGTTTCACTACTGTCATATATATTGTTATTGTTGGTGTCATGATGTGTTGTGAGTGTTGTTTCACTACTGTCATATATAATGTCATGACCATTGCTTTATCCTCCTGTTGCATGTACATATGGAACACACAATCTATCGCTGCTCAAGTTGGACAAGGAACCAGTTGAAGGAATTTATTCTCTGCTTTGATATATAAGCATATTGTTGTGTCTCTGTCAAAATGGTAAGCACCTATCCATGTATGCTAATTAAATAAAATATGAATTGTGTATCTCTATGCTGATTTTATTTACGACCGTATCAGCCTATTTTGCCTCGTCGAGAAAACGAATTTATCTAATAAGAATTAAGTTTAGATTTTCGGTCTTGCTTATGTTGCTCTACCGACAAACCCGACATATCATCTATGTAGTCTCCCACAATAACAATCTCCTCTACCTCCAGTGCATCATCACGGCCCATCGTCGGACCGTCGCGAGTAGTACTCGATCCCGTGGGTCAAGGACACAAACCAAATGACCGGAAGACATGTTGATCGCAACTAGACTTGATGCCAATTTTTGTCCTACCCCA
Source organism: Cenchrus americanus (assembly GCA_947561735.1). NCBI lineage: Eukaryota > Viridiplantae > Streptophyta > Magnoliopsida > Poales > Poaceae > Cenchrus > Cenchrus americanus. The sequence continues at coordinate 254,394,780 of OX387245.1, forward strand.
AATGCTGCGAGGGATAAATTTGTATTGGTCCGTGGTCTCATTGATCGGGAGAGGGTGTCAAAAAACAAGGCGGTTGATGATCTCTCACCAATTGAAAACGACCATCTATTTACAATTTTAGAGGAAAAGCTAGATTACCCGACCAATCCGGAAGAATCTATTCGCAAGAAGGCGATTAAGGCAGCTATATCACGATTGGAACCTTGCAACAACGGTTCAAGGCCCATTTAAGAAAAAAAATATGTGAGTGAAGAGGAGACTACCTTTGTGAAGCATGCCTTTTTGCAAGCAACAAGATCGGGACATGTTTGTGCAGGAAACCAATTCTCCCGCATTTCAAAGCAATTGAGCTAGGGGATGAAACAAAAGAGAGCATTGCATAATAAGCCACACAAGATGGGCAGAAAAGGTTATCGTGGTAAAAGGAAAGAGTGGGAGGAGGAGGATGCAAAGCTAGCTGCAGAAGGAAAACAGAACCCTTGGGACCAATTTCCGGACGTTCGAGACCTTATCTGCGGGCAAGGGTAGGGAAGAAGAAGAAGAATACTAGTGAAGGAAGTGGGGGCATAACATTCGGTAACCCTGCGGTGGTGGGGGTAGCAGATAGGGTGAAAACACTTGCAGCTCAGGGTAGCGATGGTTCTTTCTCTGGGGTTAGGGAGGATGATATCCTCACCGTAGCACTTGAGACTCCGGATCATCGAGATCGAGTCCGAGGCGTGTCTAGTTCACTTGGTCGGGGTAAAGGTTTTGGTGAAGAGTTTGCTGGAATGTACGAGAAGAAGAGGAACAAGAGGTCCGATGCTCATGATGTGATGGCGGAGAAAACATTTAATTCAATTCTCCATGCTCTAAGACTATCGGGCATTAACATACCCGAAATGCACTTCTTCCTTCCCAATTACCGGCGCACCGTCGTAGCGCCGAGGAAGAAGATAAGGATGGCATTGAGGAAGAAGATGGGCATGACAGCGAGGAAGTTCATTATGATGTCAGGGAGGAAGATGGCAGAGAGCAAGATCATTGGAATGCCAACGGTGACGAAGCGAATGAAGTGCACAGTGATAGTCGATCACCTATGCCGGACACAATAGATAAGTCGACAGAGACAACCGTGTGCGGCCTTTTGGATGGCACCATAGAGCTCGCACTAGCGAAAGTCTTTCCATCTCAAAAGGCTTGCCATTCGCACGGTGCGGGATGGGTATGTTGTGGTGCAACCTCGCTTATGTGTGGGCCAATACGAGTCAATACCCTCTCGCCCGTACCAATTGATGGGGGTGACGTAGCAACCCTAGTTGCGGCTCTCGTTCAAAGGATCCAATGGCCAAAGGACGAGATCATTATACCACCCATGACGAGACATCCAACCCCGAAGCCGCAACGGGTAGCGGGGGTAACACATCAAATGGAGGTGTTGCGGCTCGGTGTCGCAAGAGAAGGCTCAACGCCAGCAGTAGATCGGCAAAACTACGCAAAGAGGAGTGCCGTCAACAACCGGAGGAGGAGCCTAGGCAAACTCCGCCTAGCAGCACCGCAACTTGAGGATAATCAACGGACGAAACAGCAGCCTCTCCAAAGAAAGCAGGAGCGTCGACAACACGACAACGGTAGCGAGGAGCCCGGGCAAACTATGCCTAAGCAAGACTCGCAACATGAGGATAAGCAATAGACGAAACAAGATCCTCTCCAGGAGGAGGAGGAGCGCGGGAAATCTCCCCTAAGCAGGCAGATGCAACAAGTACGGTAGCCTGCACGCGGGAGGAGTCCAGGCAATCTCCTTTGCGGAGAAGGGGAACTAGGGCGGGAAACCTCTCGTCTAAAGATGTGATTCTTAACCGTGTTAATGGGGCGAACAGGACCGACCAAAATACAAGCCCGGTGCACCTATGTTGTCGAAGCAAATGTAAAGGTTGTTGGACCAAATTGTGCCAAGTTGCATGCTTATGTCATGGAACACAAGAAGGGTAAACTTGCCTTTCCGGCAAAGGTGGATCAAGACTACTTTAAAGGTGGTCGTGGTGCTTTAATGTTAAACATTGAATTCGGTAGCATGTTTAACCTTATAACCCCGACTTCTCCGGATGTTACCTTCATGAGGTTGTGGACATTGTAAGTCCTTTAAAACCTAAAAAGATATTTATTTAATTTTGACCGCAAAGTTCATGCATGCTAACAATTTGATTTGTTGTAGGAAAATGATGGTCAAGGCGGTGGAGAAGCAGATCAATGTTGGGTTTATAGATCCAGCATTTGTTTACTTCAACAAATATTTCTCATCGTTCTCGGCAAGTTGGCAAATCAATCTCCAATGCAATGATGAACATGTAGCGAACATGGCCTCATATGCCATTTGTTCGGAGTTTGATTTTGGTGATTCATGACAACATGATCATTGGGACTAACCATATTGTTTGAGCATGTCTTTGTAGACATTTCTAGGTCCCAAGGATGCAAGAAAACCCCATGCAAAAATACCAAAACAAAGGGTCAAAATCGAGCAAGAAAAGGAAAAGAGAAGACACCGTCGGATGAACCGACGGTCCCTCAAATACAAGCGTCGGTGCAATCGTTGGATGAGTTGGTGCACGGGGTCAAACCCTAGGTACCGTCGGATGAACCGACGGTCCGTTTTTTAGTAGCGTCGGACGAGTTGCGAGAGGAAGAGCAAGGAAGGCGTAGCACCGGATGATCCGACGGTCTGAGTGAGGACCCCATCGGTCTATCCGATGCTCAGTTTGAATTCATACAGAGACACGCCAAGACGATGCCTTCAAAGACCGGATGATCCGACGCCTTGGTCAAGGCATAGTGTCGGTCTATCCGATGGTCTGTTGGAAGCTAACAGTACCGACTTGGACGCAAGGCCTTCAAAGACGGATGATCCGACGTAGCGTCGGAGCATAGTGTCGGAGCGGTTGTGTCGCGAGAACCTCAACGGCTACGTGACGTGGGAGGGGCACCGGATGAACCGACGCCCGGAAAAGCATAGCGTCGGATCATCCGACTCGTACCTTTTTCGGTGGACGTTAGCCAACGGCTAGTTTGATGCCTTGGGCTATTTATACCCCCTCCACTCACTCATTTGAGGTTGCTGGATTGTGTGGAAGTGCGAGAGGAGTTCAAGACACATTCAAGATCATATCCAATCCATCCAAGTGCTTAATTGCTCACCCTTAGACTAGTGCATGCTTTGTGTATGTGCTTAGTGTCGTATGGACCTCCCTGGGCCCACTAGGTGGGTACCGGGACCGACTACTCGGTGGGCCCCCGGGACTACCGGCTTGCGCTACACGGCATCCGAAGGCGTGGAGCACAAGGACTACACGAGAGAAGAACTCGGTTAGGAAGCCGTGCATGTTCCGCACCGTACGGAGGACTCCTAGACGTACTCGACTAGTACTCTCTTCCTACTCCGACTTGTAACCCCGCCTCCCGACTATATAAGGCGAGGCAGGGGACCGATCCCCTCATCCAATCTCATCTCATACAACCCACGGCGCACTACCGCACCATCATGTAATCGTGCCCTATCAATCCGAGCTACGCATCATACGGGACGTAGGGTATTACGCACCTCGCGGCCCGAACCTCGTCTAAATTGTGTGCCACGTGTCTCTTCCTTCGAGTTACCGATCTCGGCGAGTCACATTCATCTACTTCGGGTACTCCCCGTAGTAGGTTGCCGGTCTAAAACACCGACACCGGCGCCGCGGTAGGGGCTCTCGCTCGAGATCACATGGCGAACTCGACGGCTTCCGTTCACATCAAGCCCACCGTCGCCTTCAACCGCGGCGACACCTTCGTCTTCGGCGCCTGGGTCTGCACTGCTGATGGCGCGGGCTCCTTCCGCCGCCACCCGACCATGCAGCCCAACCTCGAGGACAGCCTCGTGACGCTTCCCGAAGTTGTCACGGGGGCGAACTCGCCGCAAGTTCGGCGAAATTTCGCTCTTCAACCATCACGCCGACTTCGAGCTTGAGTCCGTCTCCAACTCGAACCCGACGTCGCCATGGGTCGTCGCATGCGAGCCGGGCCGCTCGCCCATCGCAGCGGCCCCTTCACCACGCCGGCGCTCCGCGCGTGGCCCTCGCGCCCTCATCCCGGCCCGCACGGAGGCTCCTACTCCACGCCGGGCCGGCAAGGAGCCCGTAACCGAGTACACCTCGGACTCCGACGCCGTCCCCGACCACATCTCGGATTCCGGCCCTCTCTCCGAGTTCTACTCGAACCCGGATTACGAGTTCAACTTCGGGTCGGACCCCGAGGAGCCCGAGTCCGAAGATGACTCCGCTGAGCTTCCCTTGTCGGGGCCGGCCTGCGGGCCGGTTATAAGATCGACACCGGCCGGAAGATACGTCTACCGGCCGTACCGCAAGCCGACCGAACCGACAAAGGAGGACTCACGCTACGTCGCCTACATCGACTCACTACCGTTCCAGGAGGGAACACCACCGGGCCGGCCGACTCAAACACACCAACCGAGGTGGCACCCTCTCGAGTCCGCCTTGGGTACCCCCGATCGCCAAGTTTTCATGGCCGCCGGCGAAACTCCGGGGCCCTCGGGCACGGCCGAAGACAGTACACCGGAGGACATCTCCGCGTACGAGCCGTCCGCCAACGCACCCGGACGAGACCGTCACCAACAGGGGACGCCCGACGCGAACGCAATAGGAAGCATAGCGAACGGCGCCGGCGGCTCGCAGACAACCTTCCCATCCGCAACCTTGCGGAAGCTCTCGAGGCGGTCGAGAGCAGAGTACACACCACCCCCGAGCAAAGTGCCTCATGTCGATCACGGCGATCGCACGACAAAGCTCGGGGCATACGCGCCGGGAGAGGTCATCGCCAAGCTCGCCGAAGAAGCCTACTTCATGCGGGTCGACAACGAGCAGTCGCCCAACCTCTCCCGGCCTAAGCCCCGCGACAACGAAGCTACTAGTCGCGGCCGCCGATCCCGGTCCCAACCGTACTCGAGCCGACCTCCCGGCCGATCCAAACCGCCGCCGCTCCAACGCCGGCGGACCTTCACGACAAGACCAAGGCAACCGAGAAGTCGTTCCCCCACCGTGCTCCGGCCGGTGGCGCCGGCAACGACCCCCGACGGCGGCGGCGGCCGACGGCGGCGGCCTCCAACCACGGGCCAACGGGGAGAAAGCCGGAGGCGGCGGCGGCCGCGGCGGCCATGGCCACGCGCATAGCCACGCCTCCGTGCCTCTCATGGCGGGTACGATGCTTGCCGAGGATCGAGGAGTTGCGGCGAGAAGAAGTCGACCACCGCCGCCGAAGGCGACGGCTTCCCCGCCTTCTCACCCCGGCCGCAACCTTGCTCCTCCCCCGACAAGTTCAAGCCTTTGGGGATCACTAAGTACGACGCGAGCGAGATCCCATCCGGTGGCTCCGATGCGACGCCCTCTCCATCGAGAACGGCGGCGGCAACGGCGACACCAAGTGCCTCTACTTCCCCTTCGTCCGGACCAAGCCCCACTCACATGGCTCGAGTCGCCGGACAAGCACTCGATCGACAAGTGGGACCACCGAAGGAGCGGTTCACGAGCAACTTCGCGGGGCGCCATGGGACGCTCGGGTACTCGCATGGACCTTGCCATGATCAAGCGAGGAACAAGGCGAGACCCTCCGCAAGTACATGCGCCGCTTCTTCGACAAGCGCGCTACCGTCGTCGACGTCACCGACAAGGAGGTCATCGACCTCTTCCAGAACGGCCTCTACCATCGCCGCACCTTCGAGGACTTCGGTCGTCGCCGCCCCAGTCCATTCCCCACCTCAAGGACATGATCACATCCCGGGCGGATGAAGAGGACAAGGCCAACGCCAAGTACGACGCCATCCGCGGCAAGTCCAAGCGAGAACCGGGCGGCGGCGGCGGCAAAGAATGCAAACCAAGGCGGCCGCAACAACAACAACAACAACAACAACAACAACTACTACTACTCGGGTTCCAACCGCAAGCGCAAGCCGTACAACACCGTCGCGGCTATCCGCCGCCCTCCGAAAGGGAACTCGAAGAAGAATTCGGCGGGTTCAAGGACCCGCCGAAGGAGAAGTGCCCGTGGCATCCAAACGGCAACCACACTACCGAGCGGTGCTACCGGCTCGGGCATGCACTCAAGGATACGCCGGAGCCACCGCACCCTCACGACCAAAAGGGCAAGAAGAAGGACGGCGACGACAACGACTTCCATGAACCCGAGAAGACCGTCAACGTCCTCTTCGGCGGACCGCCCGGCGGGCGGGAGCGAAGGCTACCCGTCATGAAGTGATGTCCATTGAACCGGCGGTCCCGAGCCCCTCTCGGGTGGTCGGAGGTACCCATCACCTTCTCCCGCGCGGACCAATGGACCAACTTCTCCGAACCGGGACGGTTCCCCCCTCGTCCCGAAGCCAACAAAGTGGCGGGTTCCAAGCTCAACAAGGTGCTCATCGACGGTGGAAGTGGGCTCAACGTCCTCTTCACCAAGACCTTGAAGAAGATGAACCTCGACGTCACCCCCATGCTCACCAAGAGCAGCACGCCCTTCTACGGCATCGTCCCAGGCAACGCGGCTATCCCACTGGGCTCAGTGGTACTGCCAGTTACCTTCGGGGCGTCTCGGGATAACTACCGCACCGAGTACATCAAGTTCGAGGTCGCGGATTTCGAGACTTCTTACCACGCCATCCTCGGCAGACCGGCCATCGCCAAGTTCATGGCGGTGCCCCACTACACCTACTTGGTACTCAAAATGCCAAGTCCAGCTGGCGTACTCTCCCTCCAAGGGGACTTGAAGATCTCCCACGACTGTGATACAGAAGCCGTGGTGATCGCCTCCACGAACCAAGTACCCAATGCAATGATGGAGGTCTACGCCGCGTCGAAGAAGCTCGCCACGAGCGAACTCGACATCCCGGAGAAGTCCGACGAAGCACCAACAAGCCTCGGCCACCGAGGAGGTACTCGTCGGGACGATCGACCTTGGAACGAGCGACCCCAGGAAGACCACCACCATCGGGGCCGGCCTCGACCCCAAATAGGAAGACGCGCTCATCAGCTTCCTTCGGGCTAACCGCGACATCTTCGCGTGGAAGCCGACGGACGTGCGGGAGCGCCGGTGGAGCCGATTGAGCACCGCCTCAACGTCGATCCAAAGGCCACCCCCAAGCGACAACACCTCCGGCGCTTTGCCGACGACGGACGGGACGCCATCAAGAAGGAGCTCGCCAAGCTACTCGCGGCTCGCTTCATCCGAGAAGTCTTCCATCCCGAGTGGCTCGCCAACCCCGTCCTTGTCCGCAAGAAGAACTCGAACGAGTGGAAGATGTGCGTCGACTACACCGACCTCAACAAGCACCGCCCCAAGGACCCCTTCGGGTTGCCGCGGATTGACCAAGTCATCGACTCCACGGCGGGGGCCGCGACTCGCTCTCCGCTTCCTCGACCGCTACTCCGGGCACCACCGGATCGCAATCAAGGAAGAAGACCAGGAGAAGACCGTGTTCATCACCCCGTTTGGCGCGCATCGCTACACGACCATGTCATTCGGGTTGAAGAACGCCGGCGCTACCTATCAACGGGCCATCCGGGCCTCGCTTCAAGCGGCAACTCAACAAGAACGTCGAGGCCTACGTGGATGACGTGGTTGTCAAAACCGGGGACTCCGGCACCCTCATCGACGACCTTGAAGAGACCTTCGCATCGCTACGCGAGTACCGCCGGAAGCTCAACCCGAACAAGTGCGTCTTCGGCGTCCCTTCGGGCAAGCTACTCGGCTTCATCATCGCCCGCCGCGGCATTGAAGCCAACCCCGAGAAGATCTCCGCCATCACCGAAGCATGAAAACTCCCACGAGCATCAAGGACGTCCGTAAGCCGACGGGGTGCATGGCGGCGTTGAACGATTCATCTCGAGGCTAGGAGAACGGGGCCTCCCCTTCTTCAAACTACTCAAGCACCATGAGAAGTTCGTGTGGACTACGAGAGGCGGATCAAGCCCTTGCCCGGCTCAAGGACTTCTTGTCGAAGCCGCCAATCCTCACGGCTCCTCACAAGGGCGAGCGGCCCATCGCTCTACCTAGCCGCGACTACTCACGTGGTCGATCTGCCATCGTTGTCGAGCGGCGGAGAAGACGGCCACGCCTATCCGGTCCGGGCCGCCCGGCCTACTTCGTCGGCGAGGTTCTATCGAGTCCAAGGCTCGCTATCGGCCCGTGCGAAGCTCCCCGTACGCTCTACTCATCACCTCGCGGAAGCTACGACACTACTTCCGGGGAGTACTCGGTCTCCGTCGTCACCGACTACCCGCTCGGCGACATCCCGAGGAACCAAGACGCCACCGGAAGAATCTCCAAGTGGGTCGTCGAGCTCGGTGCCCTCACCATCGACTTCATGCCACGCACGACCATCAAGTCGCAAGCGCTAGTCGACTTCATGGCGAGTGGCGGGAGAACCGCCTACCTACTCCCACCGTGCGACCGCAGCATTGGGTGATGTACTTCAATGGCTCACTCAACCTCAAGGGCGCGAGCGCGGGGGTACTCCCCGATCTCTCCAACGGGCGAACAACTCAAGTACGTCCTGCGGATCTTCCGGAAGGTCTCAAACAACGAAGCCGAGTACGAAGCTCTCCTACACGGGCTCCGTCTCGCGGCTTCATTGGGCATCAAGCGGCTACTAGTCTACGGCGACTCCGCAGTGGTCATCAACCAAGTCAACAAGTCCTGGGACCGCAACAAGGAGAACATGGACGCCTACTGCCTAGAAGTCCGCAAACTCGAGAACAAATTCTATGGTCTCGAGTTCCATCACATCGTCCGCGACAACAACGTTGCAGCGGACGTTCTCTCAAAGCTCGGATCTACCCGCGCCCAAGTACCCGCGGGCGTCTTCGTCCATGAGCTTCACGCGCCATCCATCCCGGAGCCGGCGCCACCGACCATGCCACCAGCGGGCGAGGAGGTCATGATGATCGACGTGGACCGGAGGCAACCCTTCATCGACTACCTCGCCGAGCGAAGGTCCCCTCCGACAAGAACGCGGCCGAACAACTCGTCCGCCGCGCCAAGTCTTACGTCCTCGTCGGAGACAAGCTCTACAAGCGGGGCGCATCTTCTGGAGTACTCATGAAGTGCGTTCCTCGCGAAGAAGGCAAGGACATCTTGGAGGAAATCCACAAGGGCATCTGCGGCAACCACTCGTCTTCACGCACGCTAGTCAGCAAGGCCTTCCGGCGAGCTTTCTACTGGCCCACAGCCCTGGGCGATGCCGAAGAACTCGTCAGAATGTGCCAAGGATGTCAGTTCTTCGCCAAGCAGCAACACGTCCCAGCCTACAAGCTAGTCACCATACCGCCAACCCGGCCCTTTGCCGGGGGCTCGACATGATTGGGCCACCGCCAACCGCGCCGGGGAGGATTCAACAGGTACCGGTGGCTATCGACAAGTTCACCAAGTGGATCGAGGTCAAGCCGGTCACATGCCCCAAGGCCGACGAGTACTCGACTTCCCGGATGAACTCGTACACCGCTATGGGCTACCCCACCGCATCATCACGGACACCGGGGTCCAACTTCAACAACCACCGCTCCGGGAGTACCGCGAGAACGGCGGAATCGACGTCGGATACGTCTCGGTCGCCCATCCACGGGCCAACGGACAAGTCGAGCGCGCCAATGGGATGGTGCTCGACGCCCTCAAGAAGCGGCTACACGACGCCGCTAACTCAAAAGGGGGCAAGTGGATCAAGGAACTACCCAACGCACTGCGGGGGCCGCGGACTCAATCATCCAAGCCAACGGGGCAATCCCCCCTACTTCCCCGGTCTACGGCTCCGAAGCCATCCTCCCCGCCGACGTCATATGGAACTCGCCGGCGGTGGAGCACTACGACGAAGGCGTCTCGGAAAGACGGAGACGAGTTGATATCGACGCCCTCGAAGAAGCTCGCCGCGCCGCCCTCGTCCAATCAGCAAGGTACCCGGAGGGTATCCGACGCTACCATGATCGCAACGTCAAGGAACGCTCCTTCAACGTTGGAGATCTTGTCCTCCACCGTATCCGAGAACACGGAAGGACTCCACAAGCTCGGCTCCCCCACGGGAAGGCCCTTTCGCCGTGGCTAAGGTGACCGGGTCGGGCTCCTACCGCCTCCAAACACTTGAAGGCGAAGAAGTCAACAACTCGTGGAACGTCGACCAACTCGTCGATTCTACGCCTAGTCTACACGACTACTCCGGGGTTCAAGTCTACACGACTACATCAACACCCCTTGCCGCAAGCGACCCTCCGGTCCCGGCTTCAAGTCTCCGGACTACTCTCCTCCGAGTCCGGCCCCGTGCGGCTACCTACGGACCCCGGGCCGCGACGAGCATCAAGGACTCTAGCAGCGGTCTACCAAGAGACCACACTCCAAGATCCAGCCTACGCGGCTACCTACGGATCCGCGATCCGGCCTACACGGCTACCTACGGATCACTCGGCCGTAAGCGGCTACCCGCTCCGGCGCCACTTAGCTGTAAGCGGCCTCCGGGTCCAGGCGACTACCTGTAACTACGGCCCTGGCCACCCAGGTGTACTTCTTCAGTAATAAAGCTTGATTGTTCATCAACTTGTTTACTGTTCTGTTCCCTACGACGGGACTACTAAGCCGAGTACTACTACTCGCACCTACTCCACGATGGGCGCTCCGCACTCTGAGATCGCGGTTACGAGTACTCATTGATGGAAAATCTCATTCATTGATACATGAATAGTTCATTACAACTGTTTCCTGTACAACTATGGCTACTAGCTACCTATGCAGGACTACTGGAGGTTCAACTTCTCGGCTACCTGCTCCGCTATGGGAGCCACCCCGCTCCAGCGGCTACGCGTCTCGCTCATCCGAGCAGTTGGCGGCTACCCCGCCGGCGACCACCTCCACTGGAGCCTTCGGGAAGTACGACTTCATGAAGGCCAGGACTTGCTTCGGGATCGACTTGGCCATGTGCTTGACATAAGCGGCCAGCCGGCTTGGCGCCTCACGAAGTCGATCCGCCAGAGGGGCGATCTTGGGGCCGCCCGGGTGCGGCACCAGAAGCCTCGCGATCGGGAGAGCAGCCTCTTCAAGGTCCTTCACCGGGCCCGGAGCGCCTCGCAATCTTCATTCAACTTCTGCAAAGATTTGTAGCAGTTGACGAGATCTCGGTCAGAGGCAATCCGCAGCTCCATGTGCTTCTCGCACTCGAAGGCGAGCTCCTTGTAGTCGAGCTCAAGTACACGGCGGGCTTCTCGCTCCCGTAGAAGAGGTTCTTCATGCCGACCTCCGAGGCCTTCGACTGCTCCACCGGCCCTCGAGTTCGCAAACACAAAGAACGGGTCGAGGCTTCACGACTTCCAACAAGTACCCGACAAGTCAAAGGACATACCTTTATTCTTGTTGCGGAGGCCTTTGTTCATTCGCACCAACTCGTCGCCCTTCGCCTGCAACTCCATCACGTCATTGTGGTACTTGGCGAAGGCAGTGTCGAGCTTCGACTGCATGGCGGCCGCGTGCTTCCGCGACTTCACGAGCTGCTCCTCCAGGGCCTCGGCTCGGAGCACGGTGTCGCCGTAGCCTTGCAGCAGATTCGACTTCTCACGGGATCGCTCCGCGACGTCCTGCACAAGACACGCTCAAGTCAAGCGAGTACTCCACGCAAAGGATTGACTACTCGGGAGGCTACGGCTACGTACCTTCATCCTTTGTTCGGCTCGTTGCATCGCCTCCGTGTGCCGCGCCAACATCGCCGGCTCGACGAGGTCGTCGGCCGAAGTTCAATCCCGCCGCGGCTACTCGACGTAGCCTCTCGTCATCGGCGCGACCGGATGGGCTCCGCGTCTTGGATTTCGGGGGAGCGGATAGCCACCTCCGGGGCAACCCCCGGCGACGTGGTGACCGCCTCACCCCCGGTGGACTTCTCGACGACTTCCCCCACGGGCTCGGGGGCTCCTTCCGCAGCCACCGGGGCCCTCGGTGTCAACTCCCGCATGGGCACCCCCGCGGGGATGTCACCTCCTTCGGCGCTCGCCATCACACGACACGCGCATCAGTGCCTACGACTACTCATCCTGGAGTCCTACGGCTTCAAGACGGGAACTCACCTTCGACTACGACCGCCTCTGGCAGCGGCGCTTCGGTAGCCGGGGGCTCGGTCGCGGCTTGGGCTTCGGGAGCGGCCTCCTCGACGGGCGGCGCGACTTCTTCGCCTCCGCTCGTCGAGGGCTCTTCCCCGTCCCAGCTCAGATCTCGTGGATTTTCTCGCCGAAGTGTTCACGGAAGATCGTCGAGCAATCATCGACTACTGCGGCTAGTACTACTAGTAAGGACATGGTACTTACAAGCTCGACCGGACGATGGTCACGGCCGGTGCACCGAGGATGTCGGCAATATCAACCAGTCCACCCTCGGCGGGCGCCTCCTCCTCCGCCCTCGCGGCCACCGCCTCCTCCACGGTGGCGGCGGCGCGCGCGGACGTCTCCCGCGTCCCCGCGGCTTCCATCTCTCCAACGGCGGCGTCCGCGGGTACCCCGCTCTCCTCCGGGAGCGGGGGGGCCGGCGCTCCGAGCCGCGCCGAGAAGTTCTTCGACGGTGGGGGGCGGACTTCGGCTTCCGGCCCGGTTCCCCCACCGTGGGCCACACGCCCTCGTCGCCCTCTTCGACGGGCTCCGTCGGCGGCACCTCCTGCACACAAAGGAATACTACTCGTCAGCAATGTACTCGAACAGCGGGTACTCGACTACTCTGCTCAAGATGACTTACCTCCGGAGGCGTGGTCTCTGAGACCTTCATCTTCTTCGCCACCCGCTTCTTGGCGGGGTTGCGCGGCTTCCTTGGCGGCGCAGCAAGGCTAGCCTCCAGGCTAGCCGGAGGGTCTTGAACAAGTGGCACATGAGGCAAGCCCGGACGGCTAAACCTCGACCGCAGCTGGAAGCGGTCCTGCAGCGTCTCTTTGTCTACATCGTCTTCATCGGAGGTATCCTCCACGATGACGGTGTCGTCGCCTTCTCCGACTTCGCGGCGCTCCTTCACCTTTCCCACCGCCGGGATCTCGATCCCGCTCGGTGGCGGCCGCGGCTCGGAGACGAACCGCTTCACATCATCCGCGCAAAGACACAAGGCGTCGAAACTTCACTACGAGTACTCACTACTCGACTAGGGGGTGTTGACGCAAAATGCGCACTCAACGCCAATCACACGGCAAGCCGAAAAAGCTAGTTTCGCACGCGCGAGAGAGCAAATGACGTGCCGATCAATTTTTCCTGAAAATTAACAAAAGATAAAGCAGTTAGATACCAAAGCTTGGAACGTGTCGGGTGGCACCAGACAGTTCCATATTTATGGCCAAGCAGCCAAGCAAGAATGACACGTAGCTATGTAGAGCTATCTGTCAAAGAATCACAACCATCCGGACCATTATAAAGGAAAAAAGAATACTGCCGAATGGATGACGTAAGCATGACGACGATCGGTCTTTGTATAGATAAAGATGCAAGTATGAAGTTATGACCGATCCCCGTGAGGTTTGTCATTAAATAAAATGAGGTAAAGCACGAACATGATCATGTATTAAATGAGCACGCATAGATCAAAGCACTAGTCTACCGCATGTCTAGGTACTTTAAGATCCGTCGGGTACGATCACAAACAAATCTATCCACCGCATGATACAACTTGCGTGAAAAACGTACCACTTTCCGCAAATAGATCTATCCACCGCATGATACAATCTAAATATGGAAAGCTAAAAGCATACATCACTTAAGGCACAAACAATGCACGTGATCTACTCGTGAAAACATAACCGAATACGGCCGAATGTACCGATCCGGGGTCCATGAAGAAGGAACAAACATTACCACGTGAACAAATCTATCAGACTGAATTGGAAATCTAATCCACCGGATGACTAGCTCCAAAGCAACCCAAAAACCCGCATCTACCGCATGATACCCGGTTCTTTCAAGATTTATAGGCACAAAGCAAGCTTGAACCCGCAACACGTGACAACCTAGATCGATTCGGTTTCGGCTATCGGAAAACACAAGATCCACGCGTCAAAACACGAAGCCTACTCGTGCACGGATCTTAAAAGAAGTATAGCCGATCCAAACCCATCTAGATTGGGCAAAGGTGTGCTACATGAACTAAAACGTAAAGTAAAACTCATGATAACACGGGATAACTTAATGAATCCATTGGATCTTGCCAAAATCCAATAGAGCCGATAACTAGCTTCGAGCTAGATCTTAGCCTACCGCATGGCTCATGATCTAACAAGAAACCCTCTTGAACCAAGCTTGAATCTACCGCATGACACGAAGCATGGTAACAAGACTAATTGCATCGATCTAAATCCACCGCATGATACTAGACATGATACAAGGTTGCCGGTACTCACGGAGGTCGACGGATCGATTGGCCCTCTCGAAGAACTCGACGACACGACAAGGACTCTAGGGTTTGGCGTAAGGCCGGTGTGTATTGAGGAATGAACTTGTCCGTTACATACATCCAGGGATCGTATTTATACCCCGCTGATTACAATTGCGAATGGATTCATTGCCTAACTAAACTCGATCGCCTATCCATCCATTCACTTCCTCTCGATTGAGCCACGTCACCGTCCAATCCCGCAAAATCAGCTCCTCTCGTTCCTTTGCCGAACCGGGAGCGGATAGCCGACCGCGGATCCTTCCGCCGAAAATCTCGAAAATATCTTTCCTTCCACCGGACGGACTCTCTTTCGAATCGGACCCACATGTCATACTCCTTACCAAATTTTGGTGTTAACACATGCCCCTTCAATTGTGGGATAAAAGTAATTTTATTCCACAATTGACTCTAGCCACGAATCCTTGAGCCAAACCTCGTCAACACCGTTCTTCGCAATCCGCCGGATTTTTCGTTCGATCCAACCCTAGATCCCCTTCGTTCCGAGCTCGAATCTCCAATGGCAACTCGGAACCAAGCTGCTCGGTAAATTCACCCCTCCAAACCTTTATTCGGCATTAGGTTTTCAATTTTACCCGAGATTTTCCTCTTCCGCTCTCCTCCGAGAACCTTCTATCGCTCTTCCGATTCCTATTGAGGCCAATTCGCAGTCCTATTATCTTGGTCCCGAAGGGAATCCCGACCCTCGAGATTTTATTGCCGCCGAATCTCGAGAATCCCTTTCAAGGTAGCTTTATCTCCACCTCCCCGGTGGCAAGATGCGTTCAAGAACCGGCCTTTGCCCCCAATTGCGGGGGCCGGAAGACTTGGTATCGGAGGATTCTTGCGGATAAGAGTGGATTGACCAATGCGGATGCTCTCCGCATTGCTCAATGTCCGGAGTTATCCGTAGCCGAGACACCCAAGAATGAAGATCTTCGATAGCCGCATGCCACTTCGGTCAAATGGCGTCAACGCCTTCCTTTTTGGGCATGGCCCAATGTCTCCAACCTTGGCCGATGTGTACATGATCACCGGCCTTGACATCACCGGGTCCGTCCAGCCTTGGAACTTCAACACGGATCGCCGAGGTGATGGAAGGAGTGTTCCAGCCGTTGCCAAATGAAGTGCTGCCCAAGCTCACAGAAATTGCCGCCTGGCTAGAGAAAGATGCTCAGGATCAGTTCAATGATCTCCATCATTTCGAAGAAATGTTTGAACCCATTAGTCAAGAACTCCCTGAAGACATCAGAGCTTCTCTGTCATCCATCTACGACTTAGAGCCCCTTTATGTACCCTTGAGGCGCGCTTGGAGGAAATTGCGCTCCCGTCCGGCCATTGAGAAAAGGAAAACCGATGCCGAACAAGCCATGATCGGGGCACAAACCCAAGCGAGAGAACCATAAAGATGTATTGGCTAACCCGCAAGCTTCTTATGATCTGAAAGCTGTTAGGAAGGCTGCTCTAGAGGCCGAACCGAGAAGCTTGTCGGCGGAGATGGAGATTGACCAAAAGAAAATAGCCGAACTTCCCGGATTGATGGCAAAGACCCAAGCGGAGGTAGAATCGGCCGTCACCGAATAAAGTAATGCGATGCGGAGCTCACCGACCTATCCGGTGCCCAACAAGACTGCCAGGAGATGCTGGACAATTCCCGTTTGATAATATCCAATGTTCGTCGTGTACTTGCCAAACTCCTGAATGCCTGAATTCTTATTGATGTACAATTGAACTGGTCGTTCTCGTAATATCTCCTTGTGATTTGCTTCCTTTCTTTTGCGTATTTTTGAGATGTAATGCTGAACGACCCATTCGGTAGGGAAACGCTAACTCCCGAACGACACCTTGAGTTCCTTTAGCCGAACCAATCGACTTGCGCACGGTCCAGCTTAGAACTCCAAACGACCCGCCGGCGGGCTGGTCAAGGAAATCTCTCCGCCTTCCGATTTTATTGGGACGTGCGCCACGATCCACAGCCACGACTCGAAGCCACGATTCATCCTGCCAGGCCTATAAATGTTGTCATAGGTGCCCCCTAGCTCTCCACCAGGCCTTCTAGCTCTCGAATCTTTGCCAATCTCTGGTCTTCTCGCAAACAGTGCACATCCCCAAACCGCAATGGTGCGCCGCCTCAACCGCCGCCGCGCCTCCGACGAGGCTGAGGGGAGCAGCGCTAACGCGCGCAGGCGGTGATGACCGTCAACTTCTCCTCTTCGATCCTTCTCTTGATCTTCTTTTGCCTTGACAATCACCTCCCTTTTGCAGGGTTGATTCGGTGGAATCCGCCTCGCGCGCCGACCAATCAACCCCTCCCGGCATGACTCTTCGGAGTCCGATGGCCACTCCCCGCACCGTACGGGGGAAGCGTACGCCATCCGCTACAAGGAGGAGTTAGAGGCGTCCCGTCGCGAACCGGAGGACGTCTCCAAGAAAGCGGGCGTGGCCGAGTTAGAATGGGAGGACCGGCCGCAAACAACCGCCGGAGGCCATTGACGGTATGGCCCTGAGATTGATTCTTGGTCCAGCTCGGCCTTTGATGATAATCCCTTCTGCTCGTCTTTTGCAGCCCGCGACGCTGAGCTCGACCGCCCAAAGACGCCGGTAGAGCAATTGGCCGAGAAGGTGAATGCCCACGGCGACACGCCGGCGGAGCGCCTGGCCGCAGTGGAGCGCCGCGTCGACGAGGTGGCCGTTCATGGCGTTCGCCCGGGCACCACCTTGGGCCCGGGCCGCGATGGCGACGCATACGGACGTCGACTACTCCACCAGGCCGCGTGGCTTTCGTGGCGGCGCGCCGGAGGATATCGACGAGATCGAGCTCATCCGGAGCGCCTCGATGGTCACGGCGACGCCATTGCCGAAATTACCCATCCCCAGTCTGTGTTGAACAGGCTCTTTGACTAGATTGTACTAGGGATGTGTAAATGTCGGCAATATATGATGAACTTTTGAATTCTGCATTTGTTCCGTGACGTCTCCCTTCGCATTTGCATCTGTGAATTTTGTCTTCTTTGAATGCATCTGGGAACTGTCTTTAGCCGAACGCGCGCGAACAACTGCTCCCTGGCGCAAAATCCACAAAGGATCCCAATTCGGCAATCCGTAAACACTGTTCCAGAGAAAACCCTTCGCACCTAGTGGAAACCCCTGCCGCTTGGTATTCCAACAGTGTGTACTGGCCAGATCATCACTCCCAATGCGCCTCCTTGGTCAATAAAATAGCCCGTGGGGTGCTCTGCAAATCCACTTGCACACTCCTCCATCGCTTCTCGTCTCTTCCTTTGCTGCTAGAAGAGAAAACCCCAACGCCATGGACAAGGGTAAACAACCTCAGGGGAGCGGCTCATCAAGGAAGCGTACGATTCGGAAGTGAGTTCTCTCTTGATCTGCTCCTCGTTCTCCTGCTTGATCTTGCGCTTCATGTTTCCTTCTCGTCTTTTCAGCCTTGATTTGCTTCCTGAAGAGGTCATCGGGACCGAAGATGTTCCTGAGTACATCTCCTCCGATTCCTCCCCTGAAGCAGAGGACGCCACGCCTGAGCAGAGGGCCATTCATCTGCTGCGCCGCCGTGCCCGGCACCTGGAGCGTGACCTTAGGGACATGTCCGTCCGTTGCCAAGCCGAGCGCGAGCGTCGCATGGCGCTGGAAGCGTTAGTAGGGGGTAAATGCTTCTGACTCCTTCATGTTTGCATCTGGATTTCTTGCCCCTAACCTTGATTCTTCTGCTCCAGATGTTTCGACAGGTACAAAGAACCCGAAGGCGGCCCGGGATAGCTTGGTAGAGGCCGCCAATCACGGTCATCCTCGTGCGTTCCAAGTCGCCGTCACGGTGGTCCCGGGAACAACCGAAGAGGGAGCAAGCAACCGAAGAAGCAAAGAAAAGATTGAATCATACTTTCGCTTCTTTCTCCACGCCTTTCGCTTCCCACCCCTTAGGGGACTTGACCCTCGTGGCTGCTATATGTAATCCCGCAAGAAACAAACCGTGATTGAGTTAAGGGCAATGCATCCGTGCACCGGCCATCTTCTCTTGTTCATGGATTTTGTTCTAAAGGCGGCCTCATTCTTGAGCGCCGGCTATTTTTTGTGCCGTATGTGTGTAATCATCGATCGATCTCAATGCTAGGATAATATTTCTTCGGATATCTCCCATTTATCGCAGCGGAAAACTCTTCTCCCAAAGAAAGTTTTCAATATGTATGCATTACCAGGGACGCATCTGACCACACGAAAAGGCCCCTCCCAGTTAGGGGACCATTTGCCGAATTCATCGTATTTAGTTCCAATCGGCGTAGCGCTTTCCAAACTAGATCGCCTTCTCGCGAATTGCTTTACCTTTACTTTCTTGTTATAGTATTTGGCGACCCGCAGCTTGTTTTTCTCGATGTTCTCCGGTGGCCCCGAGACGGATCATATGCAAATCTTCTAACTCATCCATCATTAGGCCACCGTAATCCTTGGAGCTCAAATCGTTTTGCAAAGCACCACTCTCCTTGACTCGATTGCATTTCCCGGGCAAGGTGATCGCGTGATGCCCGTAAACCAACTCGTAAGGAGAAGTCTTTGTAGCTCCATGGGGGGCCATTCGGTAAGCCCACAACGCTTCACCGAGTACCGAATGCCACCTCCTTGGCTTCGATCGATCTTCTTCTCGTATCGCCTTGATCATGATCTTGTTAGAAGCCTCTCGCTTGACCATTAGCCCGGGCGTAATATGGAGAAGAATTAAATAACTTGATTCCCATGCTTTCGGCAAAATCTCTAAATTCCAATGACACGAATTGTGCCCCTTGGTCAGTGGTAATCGTCTGAGGGATCCCAAATCGATAGATGATGTGTTCCTTGACGAACTCGATCATGTTTTCTGACGTCACTTTCTTCAGTGGGACCGCCTCGACCCATTTGGTGAAGTAGTCTGTAGCCAAAAGCACGAACTTATGCCCTTTGCTAGACGGCGGATTAATTTGGCCAATCAAGTCTATACCCCGTGCCCCCGAATGGCCATGGCTTAATGATGGGATTCAATGCCGATGCGGGGACTCTTTGAATATTCCCGAACCTCCGGCAATCATGACACCCCTTGTAATACTCAAAGCGAGTCCTCTAATATCGTCGGCCAAAAGCATCCAAGCCTTGCCTAATAACCCATTTCATCCGATAGGCCGATTGGTGCGCTCCACATATCCCATCGTGCACCTCGCTCATCATGTTCTTGGCTTCTTCCGGGACCCGGGCATCGTAGCAATACTCCATCTAATGATTTATAGAATAAATTATCATCCGTAATAACGAACTTGATTGCCTTGTACCCGAGCTTCCTAGAGACTTTTCGGGATGGATCTCTCAAATAATCAACGATCTCTTTCCTCCAATCATCTTCTATAAGATCCGCCCCTAGTGCACTCACCTCTCGCAGCAAATGCTTCTTGACTCTCTTTATAACCAGAGGCGCTCCGAGCCGCCCCGTTTGCTTCCTCGTTATGCTCTCTAGGAATGTGTCGTAGGGTTACCAATGGAAAGCCCTTCAAGATTCTCTCTCGCATTCCTCGTAGTAACTCCTCGGCGCCTCGCTCCCGCACTCGTATTGGCCGTTCAATTGCTTGATGACCAGCTCGAATCTCCATAGATTTCAACCGAAACGGCCCCGCCTCTCTCAAATATTGAAGCCCTCGAAGCGTTGCCTCGTACTCGGCTGGTTATTTGTGACAAGGTTGTATAGGAATGGCGAATTCAAACATCTCACCTCTCGGGAGAAATTAGTAGAATCCCTACTCCCCCACCTTTGCCACATGATGACCCATCAAAAAAATAAAGCCCAAGGGGTAATTTCAGCGTATCAACCGAAGGGTCACGATGTTCAGTAATAAAATCGGCAATAACTTGACCCTTGATGGCTTTTGCCGATTCGAACTTCAACTCGAATTCTGATAAAGCTAAAATCCATTTGCCAATCCGTCCATTCAAAATTGGCATAGATAACATATGTTTTATCACATCAAACCTTGAGTAAACAGTGCATTCGGCACTCAATAAGTAGTGCCGAAACTTTGTACACGAGTAGTACACGCAAAGACACAGTTTCTCTATAGCCGAATACCTGGTTTCAGGATCAAGTAATTTTCGGCTAAGGTAAGCTACTACCCGCTCCTTTCCTTCGAATTCTTGAATGAGGGCCGATCCAATGGTTTGGGTATCGGCCGCCACGTACAACTTGAAAGGCTTGCTTAGCTGAGGAGGAACCAGCACCGGCGGCTCCTTCATGTACTGCTTGATCTCGTCAAAAGCCTTTTGTTGTTCGTCGCCCCATGTGAATTTCTGATCTTTCTTTAGCTTTAGCAATGGAGAGAATGGCAACACTTTCTGCGATAAATTTGAGATGAATCTTCTCACGAAGTTGATCTTGCCGAGCAGTGATTGCAATTCCTTGAGGTTGGTTGGAGGAACGACTTCATCAATGGCTTTCATGCTCTTTTTGCCAACTTCGATTCCGCTTTCGTGGACCAAAAACCCCAAGAACTCTCCAGCTGATACCCCAAATGCACACTTGTTTGGATTCATCTTTAGGCCATGCTTCCGGGTGCATTCCAAGGTCTTCTTCACATCTTCCAGATGGGTGTCATGACTTAAGGACTTGATCACTACGTCATCGATGTAGATTTCCACGCTTTGCCGATCAACTCATGAAAAATGTAATTCATGGCCCGCCGATAGGTTGCACCGGCATTTTTCAACCCAAATGTCATGACGATCCATTCAAATAGGCCTATATGACCGTAACATCTAAAGGCCGTCTTCGAGATGTCTTCTATTGCCATAAAGATCCGATTGTATCCCGCGTTGCCATCCATGAAGCTAATCACCTTGTGCCCAGCAGCGGCGTCAATCAACAAATCGGCAATAGGCATCGGTACCCATCCATGGGAGTAGCTCGTTTAGGTCCCCGAAGTCTATGCAAACCCTCATTTTTCCATTCTTCTTATACACAGGGGACGATGTTAGAAATCCACTCCGCATATCCGCATGGCCGAACGAAGTTTGCGTCAAGTAATCTTTCGATCTCTTTCTTCACATCGGCCAACACTTCATCCTTGTAGATTTTCCGGGCGGTTGCTTATATGGTTTGAAACCAGGCTTGATCGGCAACCGGTGCTCGACGATGGAACGATCCAATCCGGGCATCTCCGAGTAATCCCGTGCGAAGCAATCTTTATATTCTTTGAGAAGTTCAATTAAGTTCCCCCGAAGTCCGGGCCGCAAATTTGCACTAATGAACGTCGGCCTTGGCTTATCACCGCTTCCAATGTCAACTTCTTCCAGCCTTATCGGCCGACATGAATCCTCGTCCTAACTTGCCATCGTTGCCGTCCACGGGGTTCTCCATTAAAAATTACTATAAGAGCCGACCGCTTGAATCGGCCGTTGGTCACCGCCGACAGTTCAACAGACCTTCTCCCCCCTCCTTCCCCGAGAAGCAATCGATGCCTTGATACTCCCGGAAGGCCGGTTCCATGTTGGCCACGCCCACCGAGTCATCCGCCCGGACGACCTCGATCTCGTCATCCACCCACCGGATAAGCCGTTGATGCATGGTGGATGGGACGCAGCAGCTTGGCGTGAATCCGGTCCCGCCCTGGCGGGCCAGGCCGTAGGCTCCCTTGCCTTCGATGACAAAGAAGGTGGTGAGCGAGCGTCTTGGATCCGATCATCGGGTCCACGTGAGCGCATCCTTTGGTATCCGAAGGGTTCCCGCGAAGTCGTTCGAGATGATGCTCGTGGGTGTGGATCGCTCGAGTCATGCCAAGTTTCCCGAAGGTGGTGTACGACATTACGTTGATCGCCGCGCCACCGTCGACGAACATCTTGGTCAATGGCTTGCCATTGACGTACCCCCTCAAGTACGGCGGCCTCATATGGCGATTCTTGGCCGGCTTGTCGAAGACGGCCTCGCTTGGCAAGTACCGCCGCGCCATCATCTCCTCGGCCGCTCGTCGTCAAAGGAAGCTTCCTCCCGCATCACCCGGTTAGCGGGAGCCATGAACTTGTTCGGCGAGAAGTATACCATGCATGTAGGGGCCGAACGCTTCGATCCTTCCGGCGGTCCTTGGGGCGCCACTTCCGCCTCGTCCGGATCCCGGCTTGCTTCATCTCGCGGTTCCTCAAGCGCCGGACCCGCCTCTTCGGCTCCCGCGTAGGCCGGCGGGCACCACCGCCCCTTCTCGCCGCACGTGGACATCCTCATCCTCTTCCCCGATCGCCCACCGAGATCGGCTTGGCGCTTCCCGGGATGATCAATGATTTCAATTTTTTGCCGCCGATCCCCATTCGGGTGGATCCTTCCAAGTCTTTCATGGACGGATCGGCGATTGGCGCTTCCCCGCTCGTACTCAGCATATCCGTCGCCGCATGTCGGACGCTCCTTAATGTGGGCAGCTTTAGGCCCTCATTCCAAGCAGTGCTCGAAGAAGGCGCACCCCCGTGGGCGCGCTCGCTCGCGCGTGTGCTGTTCTTGATTCCATCTCGCGCGCCTCCTCTTCGACCCCCGCGCCGCTCCTCCTCGTGACGACGCTTTTGGTAGCGCTCTTTTTCCATCTGGCGCTGCCATTTGTTGAGGAGAATGCGTGACGTCACTTTGGGTTTAGGCCGGATGATTCCCCAATCTCGATGTGGCTCTTGAGAACGCGGGGGCGTCGCCCGCACTTGTTCTAGGGTCACCCGGCGCTCCGGTCAATTGATCCATCTTGCTTGGACCCGTCGAGGTCGGGACCTTGACTTTCCCCTTCTCTTCGGCCGTTATCGCATTGACGATGAAAAGCCGAGCATGTTCTCGAGGGAAGGGGTGGCCATCCAGCCTTCATCTTGTTATCGAATTTGAGGTGCCCCTCCCCGGATAGCCTTCTCGGATCCTCATCCCGAAGACCCCTAAGCCGTTGATGGAGTGCGAGTCCCCGTCATGGAAGCCGCAGTAACGTTTCGCTTTGACTCCATCAAAGCCGAAGCATAGAGTGCCCTTCGGGCAGCCTTGATTCGGCCTTCCTTTACCAAGAGCTCAAACAACTTATCGACCTTTGTGATGTCGAAGTCGTAGGTCCCTTTGGTCCGCCCGACCCACCGCCGATTCATTGTCAAGGGCTCTTTACCCCACACGATCTCCGCTGCGCCTATCTCCAATTCGTCGTCGAATCCTCGCACAAATCAGCCTTGTCCAAGAATTGGTTGTAGATGTCGGCGATGTCATGTCGCTTGCCAAACTTGGGGTCCTTCTTGAGGCCATGTGCCCGATTGCTCATCAAGGATAACTCTCGCGATAGCCGGCCCAAGTTTTCAAACTCCATCCCAAATAGCTTCTCGCGCACGGCCGGGCAACATCCCGGCGACGGCCATATCACCACTCGATCGTCCGGGCAAGTTCAATGAGAAGCACATGCCCTTAACTTCTCTGAATCTTCTAAGAAACTCCAGCGGTGTTTCACTGTGCCTTTGCTTCAGGGTGGCGAGATCAATCAATTTCTTCTCAGAACTGCCGCTGAAGTAATGAGCGTGGAATTTACGCTCCAAATCCTTCCACCTGGCCACTGATTCAGGCGGCAAGGACGAGAACCACTGAAAAGCTGGACCCGTCAGCGAGGCGGGGAAGTAGCGAACCCCGAACGTCTCCTCGCCGAACATTCCCCAAGCTGCATGAGGTAACGAGCGATGTGCTCGACCGTGCTTGTCTCGTCCCCGCCCGGAGAACTTTGTGAATTCCGTCGGCGGTTTCACCCTCGGTGGCGGGAGCACGTTATAGTACCACTGCGGGAACGGCGGCCCGTAGGTGGGGCCCCGCATCCTTGGCTTGAGGCCGAACCGATTCTCGCATCACTTCGGCCATCTTGCGTGCTAGGGCGTCTTCCTCTTGAGCGCCCGCAACGGGGCGCGTACCCCGGGTGCGGGAAGGCGTCGAACGCTCCGTAATTTCCCACTTCATGATAACCACCACCGTACAAATTCCTCTCGGGAGCCGCTGGTCGACCGAGCTATCCTTCGACCGGGATCGAGCGGGGCCCTAGATGAGCCGAATGCTAGGTCTCCGTACGTAGGCTGGTACGACCTCGGCTGTTGCACGGAGCCGACCCGTGCCGCTCCGTGGTGGCGGCGGGATTGGTTGACCTCCCGAAGCTTGCAACGGAGGCCGAACCGGCCGCCCCGCGCCCGCGGAGGGGGTTGGAACGTTTGGCTTCCGGAGCTCGAGGAGGAGGTTGCCGCACCGGCTCCGCAGCGGCGGCCGAGAGCTTGATTCTCCCGGCTCCATGGTGCTCTTTCCGCGCGGACGCCCTCCCGAACGCTTGCCCCGCGCCCGGCCAAAGAGGGCCACCATCATCCGCCGGAGTGATCCGAGGAAAGCCTCGGTTGTGCTTGGTGAGCATGTCGTCTACCGACTCCCGGAACATCCGTGCGCATTCCTCCTTCTCCCGTTGGGTTGAGGCATCGCTCTCTCCCGGCACAAAGCACTGGGCGGTGTCATTCTTTAGATACGGTACACCACTTCGATTCTTCTTAAACGACATGAGACACTTTTGCTGAAATTGATTCACGGCGTCTAGGAGCTGCTGATGCTGCTCTGGAGAAAGCTCTTCGATGTTGACATCCAGGAGGTCTGAGACTTCAGGCATCTTGAACCAATTCGGCTGTATGGTCCCACTGGGCGTGCCAAAAAGTGTGTTGACGCAAAATGCGCACTCAACGCCAATCACACAGCAAGCCGAAAAAGCTAGCTTCGCACGCGCAGAGAGCAAATGACGTGCCAGTCAATTTTTCCTGAAAATTAACAAAAGATAAAGCGAGCTAGATACCAAAGCTTGGAACGTGTCGGGTGGCACCGCACAGTTCCATATGTATGGCCAAGCAGCCAAGCAAGAATGACACGTAGCTATGTAGAGCTATCTCGTCAAAGAATCACAACCATCCGACCATTATAAAGGAAAAAAGAATACTGCCGAATGGATGACGTAAGCATGACGACGATCGGTCTTTGTATAGATAAAGATGCAAGCATGAAGTTATGACCGATCCCCGTGAGGTTTGTCATTAAATAAAATGAGGTAAAGCACGAACATGATCATGTATTAAATGAGCACGCATAGATCAAAGCACTAGTCTACCGCATGTCTAGGTACTTTAAGATCCGTCGGTACGATCACAAACAAATCTATCCACCGCATGATACAACTTGCGTGAAAAACGTACCACTTTCCGCAAATAGATCTATCCACCGCATGATACAATCTAAATATGGAAAGCTAAAAGCATACATCACTTAAGGCACAAACAATGCACGTGATCTACTCGTGAAAACATAACCGAATACGGCCGAACAGTACCGATCCGGGTCCATGAAGAAGGAACAAACATTACCACGTGAACAAATCTATCGATCGAATTGGAAATCTAATCCACCGGATGACTAGCTCCAAAGCAACCCAAAAACCCGCATCTATCGCATGATACCCGGTTCTTTCAAGATTTATAGGCACAAAGCAAGCTTGAACCCGCAACACGTGACAACCTAGATCGATTCGGTTTCGGCTATCGGAGAGCATAAGACCCATGCGTCAAAACGCGAAACCTACTCGCACACGTATCTTAAAAGAAGTATAGCCGATCCAAACCCATCTAGATTGGGCAAAGGTGTGTTACATGAACTAAAACATAAAGTAAAACTCATGATAACACGGGATAACTTAATGAATCTATTGGATCTTGCCAAAATCCAATAGAGCCGATAACTAGCTTCGAGCTAGATCTTAGCCTACCGCATGGCTCATGATCTAACAAGAAACCCTCTTGAACCAAGCTTGAATCTACCGCATGACACGAAGCATGGTAACAAGACTACTTGCATCGATCTAAATCCACCGCATGATACTAGACATGATACAAGGTTGCCGGTACTCACGGAGGTCGACGGATCGATTGGCCCTCTCGAAGAACTCGACGACACGACAAGGACTCTAGGGTTTGGCGTAAGGCCGGTGTGTATTGAGGAATGAACGTGTCCGTTACATACATCCAGGGATCGTATTTATACCCCGCCGATTACAATTGCGAATGGATTCATTGCCTAACTAAACTCGATCGCCTATCCATCCATTCGCTTCCTCCGATTGAGCCACGTCACCGTCCAATCCCGCAAAATCGCCCCCATTGTTCCTTTGCCGAACCGGGAGCAGATAGCCGACCGCGGATCCTTCCGCCGAAAATCTCTCGAAAATATCTTTCCTTCCACCGGACGGACTCTCTTTCAGATCGGACCCACATGTCATACTCCTTACCAAATTTTGGTGTTAACGAGGGGGTACGACTACTCACCGTTGGGCGGGCGCGCGGCGGTACTCCTCGGCGGACACGCGGGTGTGCGGCGGCTTGCGCCTGTCCTTGAAGATCCTCGACAACCTCTCGACGATGTTGTTGTCGTCCGGCTCGCCCCCGGCATCCGCGACGTGTCGTTGTCGCCGGTGTACTCGAAGCCCATCGTATCCCGCGCCATCGGCGGGCCGGATCTGCGCTTCATGAAACGAAGGCCACGTGCTCGGCCCTCGGTCCCTCATCCTTGAGAGTCTTGATGCGTGCCGGCGGCTCGGGGAGGCTGGATCCCCTCTTGCATGGTGGGCTCCGTGTTCCACCACTCTTGGTGCACAGGGGCTGCCGTCCGCTCGGCTTCGGTAGCTCGGGATGGTGGTTCGTGATGTAGACCCATCTCGTCTTCCGGTCGGTGTTGGAGTCCACGAGCTTGTACGCCGAGTGCGCTCCGCGGCATCCTCCCTCGGCCGGATTCCGGCCCCTCCCGACTACTCTAGGGTTGGAGGCGGCCGGGCTGCGGCTTGACGCGGAAGAACTTCCGGAAGAGCACCCGGTGCGGCTTGATTCCCCGGGAAGGCTTCGCGAGAAGTGGACGAAGACGGATGTATGGAAGATGCCGTTGGGGTTCGGATTGAGGTACTCGATGCCGTAGTACCCGAGCGCCCCTTGAAGAAGTCGCTTGCTTCGGGAGCGCAAGCCCGCGCTCCACGAAGCGCGAGAGCATTGGGATCTCGTCTTCGGCTTTCTCCATCGGATAAGGATCTCTGCGGCGGATCTCCACATGTCGATCTCCTTCTCCCCTGATGAACCCGGCCGTTCAACGGGGGTCGGCGAGTCCTCCGTCTTGACCTTCGATTTCTTCCACTCACGGCTTGGATCAGCGCGCGGTGGAGACGGAGGCGGCGCCGCACCGGTGGCGGCTGCGGAGGCCTCTCGCACGGGTCCTCTTCTTCCCGCCGGTCTTCGACGTCTTCGACGGCGACGGCTTCATTCTCCAAGTGCAAGGAGTTTTCACTCGCATCCGCTCGGGGGCTACCCTAAAGGCTTCGGGTGGCGATGCGCTCGGATCTACTACGGCGGCGGCGAGCGCCGGAGTGGATCTACTTCAAGATTCAAATGGCAATGGCTTGCGGCTCACTTGGGTAAAAAACCCTAAGGGTTTTGGCTCTTATTTATAAGTAAAATCGACTCCGCAACGGGCGGCTGGATAAGTCCACGCGCGGGCGACTCGGCGGCCGCGCGTGACTCTTCGTATTCTACTAGTCGACGCGCCTCACCTCGGGGGCTCGGCTACTTCTACTCGACTACACCGGGAAGCGACTAGTCTCAAAAGCATCTCGGGACACATTCTCCAAGAAGACCCTTCAATTCGAGAGGAAGTACTCGACTCAAGGCTCGGGGGCTCCGTGCCACGTGTCCTTCGGTTTTTCTCTCTCGGATTTTTCGGGATTATCTTGCCAAGATTCCGAGGTAGACCCGAGCCGAGCCCGCGGCTCGAGGCTCGGGGGCTACTTCATGTGGAGTGCGGTTTTGCAAGTCGCACCTCCATGACGGCTCCGGCTTCAAGACAAGACGGCATTTCTTGAGGACCTTCGAAGGCGATTTCAAGGACGCTTGGGACTACTCGAGAAGACTTCAAGATTGCTCAAACATCGGTGGAGTACATTCCGGCCTCGGGATGCTTCGACTACTCTTGAGGACTTTTGACTTGTAGCGCTCGGGGACGCTTGAGGACTACTCGTTAAGGCCGTCAAGACTACTTGAAGCTATCCTTCTCGACTACAAAGTACTCGGGGGCTTGTCGTATGGACCTCCCCGGGCCCACTACCTCGGTGGGTACCGGGACCGACTACTCGGTGGGCCCCCGGGACTACCGGCTTGCGCTACACGGCATCCGAAGGCGTGGAGCACAAGGACTACACGGGGAGTAGTACTCGGTTAGGAAGGCGTGCATGTTCCGCACCGTACGTAGAGGACTCCTAGACGTACTCGACTAGTACTCTCTTCCTACTCCGACTTGTAACCCTGCCTCCCGGACTATATAAGGCGAGGCAGGGACCGATCCCCTCATCCAATCTCATCTCATACAACCCACGGCGCACTACTGCACCATCGTGTAATCGTGCCCTATCAATCCAGAGCTACGCAGCATACAGGACGTAGGGTATTACGCACCTCGCGGCCCGAACCTGTCTAAATTGTGTGCCACGTGTCTCTTCCTTCGAGTTACCGATCTCGGCGAGTCACATTCATCTACTTCGGGTACTCCCCGTAGTAGGTTGCCGGTCTAAAACACCGACACTTAGTGCTAGGCTTAGCTTAGAGCCGACCGAGTGCATGGTTGTGCCAACCTTGTGAGGTGATTCTTGAGTGAATCCGGTTGTACAAGGTTCGCCGGAAGCCTTGGGGCCTAAGTGTCTCACCGGCAATCGTCATCGACCCTCCGGCTTGGTGTGGAGCGGCGAGGACACTTTGTGCGGGGGACGTGGAGACCCCCTTCCTTGGTGGAGAAGCTCCTTAGTGGAGGCGGCGTCAAGGTGACCAAGGGAGCTTGACAAGTGCCTAAGTGGCTAGCCTTTGTGGCAAGTCAAGTTGGTGCTCTTGGGAGAGACTTGGTGGCCGGGAAGGAATACTCTTGTGTGAGTGCTTCAACAACGTGGACTAGGGGTGGCTTAGTGCCTACCGATACCACGGGATAAATCACGTGTCAAGAGTTTGCTTCCTCTCATCCCCTTTGCATTTCCGCATTTACTCTCTTGCAATCATTGCTTGCCTCTACATTCCTAGAGTAGTATCATGCTAGGATTGGCTATAGGTTGCAAACCTTCTTTTGGGATGGGAGTTTCACACTAGAACAACTTAGTTGCACATATAGATAGTATGTTCTAGTTTACCTTTCCGCAAAATTAGTGGAGCCATAGGTTAAGGTTTTTAGTTGCCTAATTCACCTCCTCCCCCTCTTAGGCTAACGGGCATCCGATTCCTTACAAGTGGTATCAGAGCCGGGACTCACTTCCGTCACAAGGATACACCAATTCGATTGGTAAATTGTGAAAACCGACTCATTGGAACGGTTAGGCTTCATTGCCTAGTGAGTTGCTCTATAGAGGAATGAAAGGGGTGGATACCTTAGGTTTGGCTCCACATTTCTATGGCACGGGCTATCCTCGGTGGAAGGTTCTCATGGAGGCCTATCTCCAAGCAAGGGACCTTGATGTTTGGAGAGTCACCGATGAGGGCATGGAAAATGGTACTAGGAAGGAAAAGCAATTTGATGTAATTGCTAAGAGTATCATTTTGTCCTCACTAGATGTAGGCGTTTTCAATAGAGTTTTTACTTGCGAAAATGCTCATGAGCTATGTAAGACCATCAAGGAGCAAAATGAGGTTTCAAAAGAAGTTGCTAATGAACGCTATGGTTGTCTCCTTGAGGAATTCAATAGCTTCAAGCAACTTGCTAATGAAAATGTCAAATCTATGTACTCACGCCTAAATGTGCTTGTCAATGAGATTAATGCCTTAGGTGTGAAGGACATCAAGGACTTGAACATCAACCGCAAGATCCTTCAAAGTCTCCGGAAGCCCGATTATGACTTGTTGAAGGCAATCATCTACGAGAAGAAGCTCGAAGATTTGAAGCCATCGCATATCTTGAGCAAGATCATGGCACATGAGCTTCAACTCATGCCCAAGTCAAAGAAGGCGCCCCAAGAAAAGCCTCAAGAACCATCTTCTCCAACGACAAGCCATGCTCTATCAAGCCGACAAGAGAAAATGTTGAGTAGGATGGCTACTCGTGGAAGCTCAAGCGAAGATGATGGTGATGATGGTGATAATGAAGATTCCTCAAGTGATGAAGAGGTTGAATCTATGGTGGCCGAGTACGTGAAGAAGATCTTCAAGTATGTGAAGAAAGTCAACATGTACGGGTACAACATCCACTTGAGAGAAGGGCGCCATCATCAACACATCAAGTTCACCAAGATTGAGCACAAGCCCAAAAGGAAGGTGGTCAAGGAGAGAAGACCAAGGCAAGAAGCAACCTTCGCCGTCCGCGAGTGGACAAGTGGTGGATCAAGTTCTTCTAGCTCAAGCGATGAATCAAGAAAGAACTTCACCACCCGCTTCATGCAAGGTCCTTCATCATCACACATGTGCCTCATGGCCAAAGGTATGGAAAGCAATGTAAGTGATGACGAATCCGACACCACCTCTCTCAATGATCTTGTTGAGCTAATCCATGAGCAAAAAGGAATGCTTGAACAACAAGCTAATGAAATCAAAGAACTCAATGTTCTCAATGATCTTAGTGACACCCTTGCTACAAATTATGAACATTTGTTGTGCAAATTCAAATTGCTTAGCAAGGAGTGTGATGAGCTAAAATCTAAGCTTGAGAGCAATGAGACTAAAACAAGTAATTCCTTTGAGCTTGATGAAACATCTATCCCTTGTGCAATTCCTATCTCCAAGGTAGATGCTTCAACTTCTTGCATTGATTTAATTGATGAATCTTGCTCACCATCTTGCCATGAGAATGTTGTTGTAGAATCATGTGATTATCTCATAGGCAAGGAAAATGATGAGCTCAAGCAAGAAGTGAAATGGCTCCGAGAGAGGTTGGCAAACTTGATGGGCAAGGGCAAGAACGATGAAGAACAAGTGGACATCTCTCAAGACATGAAGAGCCAAGTCCAACCTTCTCAAGATAACCGTGATCACATGGTGAAGAAGCTTGAGAAGGGTGCAACCGTGACTTGCTACAAGTGTCATGAGGAATGGCACAAGTTCTACAAATGCCCCCAATTTGTCAAGAAGATAGACAAGGGCGCAAAGAAGAAATTGAAGTCCACCATCAAGAGCTCCCTCATCTACACCAAGCCCAACCGCAAGAACAAGACCAAGAGCAACACCTACGTCATCAAGAAGAAGGCAAATGGCAAGGTGGTTGCACACAAGGTTGGGAAGATGAAGGAAGAGCGGGGTTGGAACCAACCTATTTGGGTGCCCAAGGAAGTCATCACCAACATGAAGGGGCCTCAAATGGTTTGGGTTCCAAAGGCCACTTGAAGGCCTTAAGAGTGGGGACTTGGGAGGCTTGGCACAATCAAGATGAGAAGATTCAAGCCTATAAGGCAAGCTTGCAAATTGGACATGTGTTGCCCAAGTTCCCCGATTGAGGTAATGGAAACTATTACCTATCTCTTGCATCATTGTAGCTCCATTGCCTTGCTTAGGTTGCATTTGTTGCAATGTTTACATATGGTAGGTTGCTTGTGTCATGTGCTAACCCATGAGCAATCTACATGGTTTGATTAGTGTGTAGGAAAGCTACACTTGTTCCTTCATGGTGCATGTTTTCATATATATCTCTTTGCATCATGAGCAAGCTATAAGGGTAAGCTTCCCTTTTGTTTTCATAAACAATGTGCATACATTTGGTTGGTGATTCAAACACTAAATGCACACATTTAGGGGGAGCTCATCCTATGGTTTGGTTATGGGACTAACATTGTTTCAAGCTTATCTTATGTAGTCCCTTAGCGACGCGTTCCGGTGCGGTGTTTCATTATAAGAGAATGCTATTTCACTCTCAATGTGATCTAACATCTCTAAAAGAGTGAATATAGCAATATGAGCTTCATGCTATTGAGTCGTGTCCTTGCGAGCTTATGTCTCTATATAAGTTCAAAGGCAATGTACTCATACATTCCTAATCCTTGTGGTACCCCAAGTGTCTTCTATACAAGCTTCTTTCAAGTGGTGTCACCTAGTGATATCATTTCCAAGTGGATCATCTCGATGTGGTGCCCACAAGGTAGAGAGGATCAACCCTCGGAGGTATGCAATGATCAAAAGACTACAAGTGATATCTACAAGTGGTAATGTAACAAGAACCCATTTGTTTTATCTCTTGTCCTTTAAGCTACCTCTTTACATGATATGCTCTAAGCTTCCTTGTTTTACAAGTTTGTAGTTGTGCACTTGTTTCTCTCTACCCTTGTCTTACAAGTGGTATTCTTTTTATGCACACACTTAGGGGGAGCTTAGTTTGTATCATGTTAGTCTCATGAGCTTGTGATCCACCTTAGTTATTCACACATGTGGTATCTTCATTGATATCATACATATGGATCATGGTTCATGCGGCTTTCTCCCTTGCATTTAACATCTCTCCTTTGAGCTATGGTTGCTAGATCTTGCTAGTTTCCTTGGACCCGTTTGCTTTGGACTTTTTGGAGATTTTATTCCAAAGGGGGAGAATGTGAGACCAAAGCAAGCTTGTGGCTTAAGCTTACAAGTGGGCTCAAGGATGCTTACGAGTGATTTCAAGGATATGAGACCAAAGGGGGAGAATGCGAACATAAGATCAAAAAGGGGGAAGTTTGATCTAGGGGGAGTTTGGATGATGGTAAGCATCCAAGCAAGTGTAAGTGGTCTTAATTTTGTCAATTCTAGCAAATTTATGCTTGCTTTGGTTGTGTTGTCATAAATCACCAAAAAGGGGGAGATTGTAGCGAACATGGCCTCATATGCCATTTGTTCGGAGTTTGATTTTGGTGATTCATGACAACATGATCATTGGGACTAACCATATTGTTTGAGCATGTCTTTGTAGACATTTCTAGGTCCCAAGGATGCAAGAAAACCCCATGCAAAAATGCCAAAACAAAGGGTCAAAACCGAGCAAGACAAGGAAAAGAGAAGACACCGTCGGATGAACCGACGGTCCCTCAAATACAAGCGTCGGTGCAATCGTCGGACGAGTTGGTGCACGGGGTCAAACCCTAGGTACCGTCGGATGAACCGACGAGTCCGTTTTTTAGTAGCGTTGGACGAGTTGCGAGAAGAAGAGCAAGGAAGGCGGTAGCACCGGATGATCCGACGGTCTAAGTGAGGACCCCATCGGTCTATCCGACGCTCAGTTTGAATTCATACGGAGATGCGCCAAGACGATGCCTTCGACACCGGATGATCCGACGCCTTGGTCAAGGCATAGTGTCGGTCTATCCGACGGTCTGTTGGAAGCTAACGATGCCGACTTGGATGCAAGGCCTTCGGCACGGATGATCCGACGTAGAGTCGGAGCATAGCGTCGGAGCCGGCTTGTGTCGAGAGAACCTCAACGGCTACGTGACGTGGGAGGGGCACCGGATGAACCGATGCCCTGGAAAAGCATAGCGTCGGATCATCCGACGGTACCTTTTTCAGTGGACGTTAGCCAACGGCTAGTTTGATGCCTTGGGCTATTTATACCCCCTCCACTCACTCATTTGAGGTTCTTTGGATTGTGTGGAAGTGCGAGAGGAGTTCAAGACACATTCAAGATCGTATCCAATCCATCCAAGTGCTTAATTGCTCACCCTTAGACTAGTGCATGGTTTGTGTATGTACTTAGTGCTAGGCTTAGCTTAGAGCCGAGTGAGTGCAAGGTTGTGCCAACCTTGTGAGGTGATTCTTGAGTGAATCCGGTTGTACAAGGTTCGTCGGAAGCCTTGGGGCTTAAGTGGCTCACCGGCAATCGTCATTGACCCTCCGGCTTGGTGTGGAGCGGCGAGGACACTTTGTGCGGGGGACGTGGAGACCCCCTTCCTTGGTGGAGAAGCTCCTTAGTGGAGGCGGCATCAAGGTGACCAAGGGAGCTTGACAAGTGCCTAAGTGGCTAGCCTTTGTGGCAAGTCAAGTTGGTGCTCTTGGGAGAGACTTGGTGACCGGGAAGCAATACTCTTGTGTGAGTGCTTCAACAACGTGGACTAGGGGTGGCTTAGTGCCTACCGATACCACGGGATAAATCACGTGGCAAGAGTTTGCTTCCTCTCATCCCCTTTACGTTTCCGCATTTACTCTCTTGCAATCTTTGCTTGCCTCTACATTCCTAGAGTAATATCATGCTAGGATTGGCTATAGGTTGCAAACCTTCTTTTGGGATGGGAGTTTCACACTAGAACAACCGTAGTTGCACATATAGATAGTATGTTCTAGTGTACCTTTGCGCAAAATTAGTGAAGTCATAGGTTAAGGTTTTTAGTTGCCTAATTCACCCCCTCCCCCTCTTAGGCTAACGGGCATCCGATTCCTTACGAACAACTACTACGTGGTGGGTGCCTACTTGCACTAGCCACCGGGGTAACGATGATCATCCGTATGAAGTTCAAAGAGGTTTGGTATCTAGATTACGCTAAACAACATCCCCCGCTAAAGTTCCCGGACCTCCAAAATGTTTTGAACTCGATTAGTTTCTTGTAGGTTTTGTTCACAAAAATTTAATCTCTTAGTGTTTCTAATTGGTATTGCTTGACCATGCGGGGCCTTTGGTACGGTATTTTTTGTTCACAAAAAATCAATCTCTTAGTGTTTGTAATTGGTATTGGTGATCATGCATGGCCTTTGGTGATGCACGGGACAGAGTGACGAAAGGAAAGAAAAAAAAAGCCAAAAGACACACTCAAGCACAAAACAAATCTCGCCGTAAGGCGAGGTTTGCTTATGGTTCCTTCTTACCTATTTGGTACTGCATTAACTTGTCATTTTGTTACCTCGATGCGGTATACTCGGCAAACACGGGGTCCCCTTTGTGTGGATTCCATGTGGCATTCCATATGTTAAGACTACTCGATGACATACACGACATCAAGAAGGTCGTTGTAAGTAGATAATAATGCTCAACCTTGTCTCTCGCTCATATTACCCATCCGATTTTAGAAAATGATTTCTACTTGTATTCTCATAAATGATTGTATTTTGCAGGATTTCAAACCTCCTGTAGATGTTTCCACAGAAGATGTAAAGCGTGTCCGGGAGATGCTGTGCGAGTACATTCTTAAGGAGACCATCGACCGAAAGGGCAAGTTCTACAGTGGTGCACCGTGAGTTTATTGTGACCAGAAACTTGAAACTCATTCAGTCTTCTTTAGTCAGGTGTTGTTGCCGAGAAGCACTCGCTTAGCTTGCTTGGTTGGGGTCGAATCTTTCTTTGCCCGGTCCCGATCTTTTTTTATGACTCCATCCAAGCAAGCCCCGATGAGAGTAACTTGAAACTTGATGTTATCCTAGCTAGCTTGTCTATAAATATGATCTTGCTTTGCCAATATCTATGATGTGAGAATGTGTTTGTGATGTCTCCTTGCTTGTGGTGGCTGCCATATCTGGGCCGGTTCCGGGGATGCGGACCCTAGTGGCTACCAAATCTGGGCCGGTTCTAGGATGCTTTCCGGCAACCGAAAGGTTACTTAGGGATGGCCGCCGTATACGTAACGGGTGTTAATTAAAGATCGTTACAAACACCGATCGATAAGTAACGGGCTTCATTCGGAAAGCCCATTACAAAAATGCCCACAATGTAGCGGGCGGTGTAAAAGCTTGTTACCGGTCCCGATCGGTGGGCCCCAAGACACGGTCGTTCATCAAGATATAGGAGACGCGAGTTGAAAGCAAGCATCTCCCTTAATAGAGAGGAAGCGAGATGAGCGTAGAAACGGATGCATCTCATTTTTTTGAGACGGTGGAGACGCCGGTTCACGAATGCGTCTCGATGTTAATTTAACGATAACGGGCTCTGTTTCATGCCCGTTACCAAAGTTCCATGTGGGCCCGGAGAAACAGCCATTTCACGTGACCGGTGACTAGTTGTGGTAAAGGTCGTTGTTTGATGCCCGTTATGAATACTAGTTGTGTTGAGACGGACGTGAAATAGACGCGTCTCATTTCGTCAATATAGTGGAGACGCGGGTGCACATCGGGCGTCTCGATATTCGGCTTCGTAATGGGCTTTGCTTTGGTGCCCGTTATGAAAGTTCCACCGTGGGCCCGAAAAATAGCCATTTCATGTGACCGGTGGCTAGATTTGGTAACGGTCGTTGTTTAATGCCCGTTATGAATATGTCTTATCGATAACGAGCATCCGCCCGTTACCTTTCTTGGCTTATTTGTAACAATTGGTTGGTAACGGGTGCATTGCCCGTTACCAAAGGCGATCTACGCCCGTTACCAAAGCCGCTTTTTCACTAGTGCATGCTAAGCTTTGTGAGATTCATGGCTTCATGATCGTAAAGGATCATTTTGGTAAAGTTGCATCTTGGGCACATGTTATAGAGTTTCGAGAAAAGGGGACTACCGCATGAGCACTTTTTATTGATTATGGAGAAAAATTGTAAGCTAAACGGACTCGATGATTTTGACAAGTATATAACGAAATTTGAGATGCCCGATCAAAGTAAATATCATGAGCTTCATAGCTTGGTATGCACCGACATGATGCACGGTTTGTGTGGAACGCTAAATCCAAATTGTCCGTGTATGATTGATGGTGGATGACATTTCAAATATCCACGACGGATTTTTGACCGGACGCGGCAAGGGAAAGATGCATACCCGGTATATATAAGACAGGATGATGGTCAATAGGTATTCATGAGAAAACTTTGGTTAGACAACGGATAGGTGGTTCCATACAATCCTACACTTTTGATGCGTTACAATTGTCATATCAATGTTGAGGCTTCCTGCAGCATCAAATATATCAAATATATATACAAATATATTTGCAAAGGACACGACAGTGCTTCATTCTCAGTTGAGGTGGGTACAGCAGATGGACCTATTGAGATCAATGAGGTGAAGCAGTACAGAAAAGCAAGATGTATTACTGCAATAGAGGCAGTCTATCGGCTATATCGCTTTCCATTGTACAACATGTATCCACCTGTCCTTCAAATGCAAGTACACCTCCCTGGAATGCATATGGTACCCGTTAATGTTACATATAGCCTTGAAGAGGTTGCTGCACGTGCACGATCTCGGCGATCTATGCTAACCGAATATTTCAAGATGGACATCAAAGATCCCAAAGCACGTCAATATTTGTATAAAGAATTTCCAGAACATTACATGTAGGTCAAGTCCGGTAAATATTGGAAACCGAGGAAACAAAATTTCCGATTGGAAGGTTAGTCTATGCTAATCCAGTGAAGGGTGCGAGGTACTAGCTTCACATTCTTCGAATCATGTCGAGGTGCAACGTCGTATGAGTCACTTAGAACTATTAGAGGTGTTGTATGCCCTACCTTTAGAGATGCTCGTGAGAAGCTCGGTCTTATTACCGAGCGATGGATCTCTCGGCGAGGCAATGCCCGAAGCATCACATTTTCAAATGCCTTTTGCATTAAGGCGCATGTTTGCTATCATTGCTTGTTTTTTGTATGTTGATATACGTAAACTCGGGACAATCACTTTGAATCGATGGTGGGGACTACCGCCGCAATTTCGGAGATGATTCATATGTAATAAAACTGGTTTTGAGGGATGTAGCATACATTATGCGCTACATAGGGAAGGATATAAAGGATTTTGGGCTGCCCCATCTTGACGAATCGGGTACCCTTTTCACGGTGCATGTTATATTAATAAAAATGCTTAAGTTTTTTTGGTAGTATAGGTATTGATATATGGTACATAAACATTAATATGGTAAAGTGTCCCACTAATACCGGTGACGCCATATGATGGCGATAGGATGTTTGCTTAATTAAATTATTTATGTTGAGTTAAAATATTTTTTATTTGCTATTTCGATTCTATTTTACGGCCACTATGCTAACATTTTGCTCTATGTTACGGTCATAATTAATTCAACATTACTTATATTGTACATGATGAATAAAATTATATAACATTTAGTTTAATATCACTTGAAATGACAATTTTAATATGGAATTTTTTATGTTAGGTACTATAGATACTACATTTCCTTGGTAATGTTTTATGCAAGTTGGTGAAGGTTTATTTAAGATTACATACATAACTCATTCAAATTACTTTATATTATAACAATATTAGGGATTATATTTGATGAATTTTTTCACCCAACGTACAGATGCATTGAGAGATTACTATAGGGAGCTAACCGAGGAGAGGAATGTTGTTTTCAACAAGGATGATTTGAGTATCATAGGATCATTGAATGTTGAACAACGTTCTGGTTTCGATGCAATTATGGAGCATGTCATTAATAAGAGAGGTCAGATTTTTTTGTTGACGGACCTGGAGGTACTAGCAAAACTTTTTTGTACGGGGAGTTACTTGCCATGGTTCGTTACGTGGGACCGATTCTTTGTCGCAACCGCAACATCCGGTATTCTTGCTTCTATCATGCACGGCGGGCGTCTTGCGCACTCAAGATTCAAAATCCCTATAAAACTTGGTGATAATACTGTCCGCAAATTTTCTAAACATAGTGGTACAACAACTATTTTGCAGACAACATCGTTAATCATTTGGGATGAAGTTGCCATGACCAAAAGACAAGCTGTTGAAACCCTTGATAGATCTTTGCAAGATGTAATGGATTGTAATGACCCAGGTTGTTGTGTTTGGAGGTGACTTTAGACAAGTCCTTCCTGTCGTGCCACGTGGTACTCGAGCATAGATTACGGATGCAACCCTACAGAGATCGTATATATGGCATAAGATACATAAGATCCAGTTGTCACAGAACATGAGAGCACAAAGTGACCCATGGTACTCTGATTTCCTTCTGAGGATCAGTAATGGAAGAGAAGAAAGTGATGCTAATGATTATGTGCGGCTTCCTGATGACATTATGGTTGAGTATGAATCCGAACGGTCTATCAATATTCGATAAAGCATGTGTCTCCCGATCCGAAGGTAATTGCACGTCATTAGAGTATACGCGAGAGCATGCAATCTTATCAACTAAAAATGAGCATGTCAATGCTATGAATGCTAGGATGATTAAACGGTTCCTAGGAGAGGAATAGGTGTATTTCAGCCATGACGGTCGATGACAACACTAGCAACACCTATCCACTTGATTTTTTTGAATTCCATCACTCATAATGGCTTGCCGCCTCATATCCTTAGAATTAAGAAAAACTGACCTTTGATCCTACTTCGCAATCTTGATCCACACAATGGTCTTTGCGGTGGCACCCATTTGGTTGTTAGGGGTTTTTGGTAACAATTCAATTGATGCGAGAGATTGTTAACGGCCAACATGGTGGTAAAAGGATTTGCCTTCCAAGGATACCTCTTCCCCTTCGAAGATGTGACGCTACCATTCCGTGACAACCCGCCCGGAAAATACCGTACTATCGCCTAAGACCGATCCACTTTGGTCATTAAGCAATAATAAAGTATCATCCTGTCGTTAGTTGCCGGGTTAACGCCGGTAAATCACTTGAAGAGCACAAGGATCGAATATATGCATATAAACTAACTCGAAGCCGAGTCCGGAGATACAACAACATTAATATCCAAATTCGTACCTCGAGGGGTTTAATTATTATAAACCATAGTTTTTGTCATGACGAAATAGTTCGGAGTTTTCGAAAGCGGTGGAAATAAACTAACGAAAGAGAAGACACCACGGGAGGCCATCCATGATGCTTTCGGCGGTCGTCCTCCACCCACTCCGGCTCCCGGCCGGGCGGGGTCTCTCGGGCCACACATCACTAAAGGCATTACCTGGATCAACACATTATAGCAAGGCCGAGTATACTAATACTCGGCAAGACTTACCCGTCGGTGATAACTACTTCACCAATTCGAGACCATGAAAAGCTTTTTGGCTACTCGGGTTGCTTTTGCTAAAAAGTAACAAAGAGTAGGTCCTTACTTTCAAGATTTTAGCACAAGTTCCAATAGGTTTAATCTTTACTACATTAGCCAACTAGTACAAACAAAGTTGTACAATACAATTAATCAAGCATCATCTTCATCAACTTTCATCATTAGGGATCTCATGACTAGTGGAGTAAGTAGTCTCGGATAACGGTGAGAGGCCGACAATCGATTGCTTTAAACCTTGCAAGGTAGACCCAAACACACGGTAGGCTTTCCCCGCGAGAACAACTTTCCCGAGTTTGTCCCCAAAAATCCTCGGGTCGGGATCGAATCTTACAGTCTTTGGTGCAGGCTATCCGGCATACCCCGCGAGATACCCGGAGTCACCATACACCACCGGCAGCTAGCCGTGAGAGCGAATCCCAAGAGTAGTAATAGTAGGATCCCTCACCGCCTCATTAAGGTACTAGGCTTACTGGTCCCATTCCCGGCAAATGTTTGGTACGTTCAAAAACTTAACCCACATAACCACTGGACCGGAGGCCAGATCCCATGCTCTAACCACGTGAGCAATCCATTTAAGGATACATTGTGATTCCTATCTAGGAACCTATTCTCGCGAGTGAGGTCATCACCCGACTTGTAACGGTCCTATAGCTTAGCAGCTATCGACCTATCGGACTAGTAAGGACAAGGGTACCTATGGATCATGCATCTAGGGTTTCATTCAACTCCTGAACGTAAATGCACAATCATTCATAGATAATTGAATAAAGAATTTTAAAACTAGGTTAGATGCACCGGAGCTTGCCTTCGTCAGCTAGGTTAGCTTGGGCACCCTCGGTGTCGAGTACTTCCACGTACTGCAGCGACGCTTCCGCTCCTCCTTCCTCGGTTTCTGGGACAAGGGAGTAATCTCCGTCCGGAAGATCTACACGGAATGCAATGCACTTTAGGTGATGTGGTAGTTTGTTGTCTCATCCAACTGCGGGTTGGTCATATTCCCCTTAACAAGCATTTAGATAGGGTTTCTCTTTTAGGAAGGTTACTTGGTGTACATGGGTTATCCTTTTATTGAACATTGAATAAAGGTTTTTATTATACTTGTCATTTCATGTGAAGCTTTAA
This sequence comes from Cenchrus americanus, assembly GCA_947561735.1. Classification (NCBI taxonomy): domain Eukaryota; kingdom Viridiplantae; phylum Streptophyta; class Magnoliopsida; order Poales; family Poaceae; genus Cenchrus; species Cenchrus americanus. Next base: position 254,436,267 of record OX387245.1, read on the forward strand.
TTCTTTTCATCTTCACAAGCAAGGGTATAAATAGTATTTTTATTTATGAATTACTTCCTGATCGGTGATGATAATTAATTATCTTTTAATTATATTAAATAATACTTTCAAAAGGAAAAAGATTTAATTAAGGGTTTTTCTTTATTTATTTTCCCTTTGATATTAAAAGGGATTTTAAGCTTTTTATTAAGCAATTAAATTACCAAAAATTAAAGAAGTGTTTCAAATGCATATTAGCACCTATCCTGGTCCATTGGACCCACATGTAAGTGTTGGATGCTAGAAAATTAAATATTATTGAAAATAACAAAGGCTAGCTAGTGATTCCATTTAAATGCATATAAAAATAAATAAGCATCAAAATGATCCAAACTTTCTTGTGCATGCTCTCCGATCCTAAACAAGTCTAAAGAACCAGCATGTTCACATGGAAACTCTACTGAACTTGGTTTATTAATTTACAAAGGAAAACATGCATAAATCAAGAATAATTATTTCTGCCGATCCAAAAATTATGATTAATTCACAAGATGTGCCTTTTGGGATTACAAGACAGTGTGCACAAGTTGAGCTCAAGAACATAAATATATTTAACGGGAAAAATCATCTAGGCGATTCTTGCGGGAATGGAAAAGGATTTATTTAGCCGGATCTCTTCGCATAACTTTGTACAATTTTTGGTACAGCATCTAGTCATATCCTAACACAGAACATATCCAAAATTGGGCTACAGAGGAGTTATGGATTTCAAGTTATGACAGATCTAGGTTTAACACATTTGTATTTTCCTCCTAAAACTATTTAGAATCCAGCCATGAGTATATAACAAAAGAGGTGGGATTTATCATCCTGAACCCTACAAAATTGGTTTGGGATTTTTACGTGAATTTCTATGAATTTTCTAAGGCTGCGGACTGATCCGCAAGAAAACTTAGATAGGTTTTATAGCAACCGAGGTCCGACTTTTACACGAAACACACTAAACAAATTTAAATCCTCGCAATCCGGCCCTTGGCCGGGGAGGGCGGCGCGGGTCGAGGCCAAATCCGGCGAGGCGGCGGCGATCCCGGCCGGGCAAGCGGCCTTGGGGGACCACATGCTCACCTAGGAGTGGCGAGGGGAACGGAGGGGAGGTGGGGAGTTGGCCGGCGACGAGGTCCGGCGGCGGCCGGCGGCGGTGCCGCGGTGGCCCGGTGAACGGTGGCGTGGGGGTGGAATGCGGCAAACAAGCGACGGCGCGAGCTTCACTAGGGGCCGGGGGAAGCTAATAGGTCGGCTCGGTCGGCGGTGAGGACCGGCGGCGAGCTCCGGCCGGCGGGCGGCGGCGGCGGCTCGGGGCGGCGCGCGGGAGGGTGCGGGGTGCTTTTATAAGCGGCTCGAGGCGTCCGTGGATGACGAGGCGTGACGGCGGGGAGCATCTCGGTGCTACGGCACTCGGGGGGGGGGGCGTACGGCGGCGGCGCCGCCGTCGGACCGGCGGTCGCGGCGTGCGCGCGCGTACGGCGGCGGCGGCGCCGGGGTGCCTCGGGACGGGGCGCGGGGATCACGGGGTGAGCGTGCCTTGGGCCGTGCACGGCCTCGGGAGGCGAGGGCGCGGATGCGGGGCCGGCGGCGCGCGCGGCGGCGGCGGCGCGCGGGCGCGCGCGGCGTCGCGCGTGGCGGCGCTCCGGCACAATTTGTTTTACTAGTGCTGCCTTTGAAATAGAATCGCTCCAAAATTTTGTATAAAAGTCGACCAAGTGATGAATACCAAAGTTGTAGATCTAGCTACCAGCAACATTTTCTACAAAGGCTATATAGGGTTTTTCCGTCTAGATTTGAAGAAATTTGAATGCCAACTTTGAATGTCAGCCTGTTTTGGCAAACAGTGATTTACGCCTTGCACTTGATTTTTCAAGTTTTTCCCCTCAAAATTTGAAATGCCAATCTACATGAAAGTTGTGTCCCTCATCATGATCTACAACTTTCATGAAGGTATAATTTTAAGTGTTTAGGTGAATTTTGGAGAACGCGGCAAAAGTTCCGCGGACACTGTGGACACTAGTGTGGCAAGGGGTTTGACCCAACTTTTGACCATGGGTTGGCCCCACAATGTGTTTACTATTCAATTAGGGTCACTAGGGTGGGTTAGTGAGTTTTTCGAGGTGAGGGCCCAGGTTGACCTAGTTTGACCACGGTTGACCATTTGACCAGAGTTAAAGGTTAATTAAAACCTGGGCGTCACGGCCTACCCCCCTTAAACGGAATCTCGTCCGAGATTCGATTTGATAACGAAGAGATGGGGAGAAGGAATCACGGTTTCGAGGCTGTAGGAAGCCCCGGATACTTAGTATTAAGATAGTCCTCCGTCTCCCACGTTACTTCTTCCTCCGTGTGATGGCTCCATTGGATCTTGTACATTCGCACGGTCTGCCTTCGGGTCTTTCGCTCTTTTTGGCCTACTACTTTCAATGGATGCTCGACGAGCGAGAAATCCGGCTCAATCCAAGCATTAGCTTCCGTGATGATTTCATTCTCCAGAACAGGCATTCCCTTCTTCAACTGAGTTACATGGAACACATTGTGAACTGCGGAAAACCGTTCTGGCAATTGGATACGGTAAGCCACGGGTCCACACACTTCTATAACTTCATATGGTCCAATGTAGCGCGGGGCTAACTTTCCCTTGACTCCGAACCTTTGCACACCTTTGGTGGGGGATACTATCAAATACACATAATCTCCCACTTCAAAGTGTCGAGGTGCGGTTCCCTTGTCATGGTAACTCTTTTGCCTCATCTATGCCATTTTCAAATTCTCTCTTATTACTTGCACCCTTTCTTCGGCCTCTTTCACTAATTGTGGTCCAAAGAGTGTTCTCTCTCCGGTCTCGACCAATTCGGCGGAGTGCGGCATCTACGTCCGTATAGAGCATCGAACGGTGCCATTTTCAAGGCGGCTTGATAGCCGTTATTGTAAGAGAACTACGCCAAGGACAAACACTTGTCCCAACTCTTGTCAAAGTGAAAGATGCTTGTTCTCAACATGTCCTCCAAAATCGATTTATCCTCTCCGTCTTACCATCGGTCCGCGGATGATAAGCTGGAACTGACGGATCGGTCGAGTTCCCAAACACTCATGCAATTGTTCCCAAAAACGAGGTACAAGGCGAGTCCCTTTATCGGAGATTATAGTCTTTGGGATTCCATGCGGACGAACTATATGGTCCACGTACAACTCCGCATATTGTTGTACGGAGTAAGTGGTGTGCACGGCAATGAAGTGGGTGGTCTTGTTGAGTCTATCCACAATTACCCAAATAGAGTCCTTCTTTCTAGTCGTTAGGGGTAAACCCACAATGAAATCCATACTAATATCGTCCCACTTCCACATAGGTATCGACGGGGGTTGGAGTACTCCTGCCGATTTCAAATGACTTGCTTTCATCCGGTGGCAAGTATCGCACTCGGCTAGATACTTGGCTACATCCACCTTCATGTTGGACCACCAAAAGTTACGCCGGATCTTGGTACATCTTGGTACTACCGGGATGAATAGAGAATTTGGACTCGTGAGCTTCATCAAGAATGATTTTCTTAATTTACGGGTCAACGGGGACCACTAGATGTTTCCCAAACCGGACCACATCCCGGTGATCCTTCTGGAAACAAGTGTACTTGGGGTCTCCTTCTGCTAGTTTCTGCCTGATGGTTTGAATATCTGCATCATTGCGCTGGGCAGTGACAATCTTGTCATAAAGGTTTGACTCTGCCGTCAAGGCATAAAGGATTCCCTGCGGTACCACTTCTAAGTTGAGCCTCCTCATTTCCTCACACAATGGTTCACTGACTGGCTCCAACTTTAGGTGGTTGCAATGATCTTTGCGGCTAAGAGCATCCGCACAACATTTGCTTTGCCGTGATGATAGTGCACTTCTAGATCATAATCTTTAATCAACTCAATCATCTTCTCTGTCTCATATTCAATTCGACCGGGTGAAGATGTATTTGAGGCTCTTGTGATCGGTGAAGATATTGCAATGATTACCCATTAGATAATGTCTCCATATCTTGAGGGCATGAACAACGGTGGCTAACTCAAGATCATGGGTAGGATAATTGAGTTCATGGGGTCGGAGTGCCCGTGAAGCATAGGCAATGACTCGGCCTTCTTGCATGAGGACACAACCGAGACCCGTGCCCGATGCGTCACGAAGAAGACTTCGAAAGGTTTGTAATTATCGGGTTGAGCTAGCACCGGGGCTGAAGTTAGATGTTGCCCGAGGGTGTGAAAAGCTTTCTCACATGCTTCGCTCCACACGAATTTCACTCCTTTGTTGAGTAATTCGGTCATGGGTTTTGCGATTCTAGAAAAGTCGGGAATGAATCGACGGTAGTATCCCGCCAATCCTAGGAAGCTGCGGATTTGATGCATGGACTTGGGTGGTTTCCAATCCATCACCTCTTGAACTTTGCTAGGATCCACGAGAGATACCATCGTGGGAAATGGTGTGCCCTAAGAATTTCACACTTTTCAACCAGAATTCGCATTTGGAGAACTTAGCATAAAGCTTGTGATCTCGCAAACGCTGAAGGACAACTCGAGAGATGGTTGGCGTGATCTTTCTCGCTCTTAGAATAGATGAGAATATCATCAATAAAGACCACGGCAAATTTATCGAGCTCCGTCATGAACACGGAGTTCATGAGGTACATGTGTTGACGCAAAATCTGCACCTCACGCCAAGCACACGGCAAGCCGAAAAAAGCCGGCTTCACACGCGAAGAGGTCACAAGACGTGCCGATCAATTTTCCCCGAAAATTAACAAAAGACAAAGTAGTTAAATTCCAAAGCTTGGAACTTGCCGGGTGATACCGAGACAGGTTCCATATTTACGGCTAGGAACCCAAATGAGATGACATATAGCTATAAGGAGCTATACGCAAAGAACCGAAACCATTCGGGGCTTTAAAATGTAAAAAGGTAACATAACCGAATAAGTGACGTAAGCATGACGATAAAACGGTCTTTATTTGGATAAAGATTGCACGTACGCAGGGCCGTGACCGATCCTCGTGATAAACGACGATAACAAATGAAGTAAAAGCATGGTCATAAATATGTAATAAACAAGCATGCATAGGTCCAAAGCACTAGTCTACCGCATGTCTAGATACCTTAAAACCCGTCAAGCATGATAGCAAACAAATCTATCCACCGCATGATACAACTTGCTTGGGGTCATACCACCATCCACAAATAGATCTATCCACCGCATGATACAATCTAAATATGGAAAGCTAAAAGCACACAATATTCAAGACATAACTTATAAACACGTTTCACTCGTGAAAGCATAACCGAATACGACTGAACAGCCGAATCGGGGTCCATGAAGAAGGAACGAACATTACCAAACAAGATAAATCTATCAGATTGAATCAGAAATCTAATCCACCGGATGACTAGCTCCAAAACAACCCAAAAACCTGCATCTACCGCATGATACTCAGCTCTTTCAAGATTTATACAAGATTTGGTAAGCTTGAACCCACAACACGTAACAACCTAGATCGAATCGGTTTCGGTTGTTGAGGAACATGTGATCCACGTGCAATTGGAGCTATGGGTACGAACTTGAATGGCATAAGGATCACCCAAGGGGATAAAGCCAATCCAAACCAATCCAGTTGGGCAAAAAGGTGTTACGCGAATTTAAACATAAAGTAGAAACTCGAAGTAACACGGGGTAACTTAATGAATCTATTGAATCTTGCCAAAACTCAATAGAGCCGATAACTAGCCTCAAGCTAGATCTTAGCCTACCGCATGGCTCATGACCTAACAAGAAACCTTGAACCAATCTTGAATCTACCGCGTGACACTAAGCATGGTAACAAGACTACTTGCATCAGATCTAAATCCACCGCATGATACTAGACATGATACAAGGTTGCCGGTACTCACGGAGGTCGACGGATCGATGAACCCTCTCGAAGAACTCGACGACACGACAAGGGACTCAAGGGTTTGGCGTAAAGCCGGGTTGTGTTGAAAAATTTTTCGAATGTCTGTTACATACATTCAGGGTTCATATTTATACCCTGTTAAGCATGACCTCGAATGGATTCGATACCTAATTTATCTCTAAATGTGATCGCTTATCCATTCATCTGTCCTTTCCGCTCGGGCCACTTCACCACGTAATCCCGCAAAATCAGCGCAACGGTCCCCTTGCCAAACGGAAGCAAATTGCCGACCGCGGACTCTTCTGCTGAATTCATTTGAAGAAACCTTCCTTCCGCCGAACGGATTCTTCACCGAGTTGGACCCACAAGTCAGTCTCCTTACCAAATTTTGGTGTTAACATATGCCCCTTCAATTACAGGATAAAAGTGATTTTATTCTGGAATTGACTCCAGCCATCAACATCTTCAAATCAAATCTGTTCAACATCCGTTCTCTCTCTTCGCAATCCGTCGGAGTCTTCGCCCGCATCCAAACCCTAGATCCCCTTTTTCGAGCTCAAATCCTCAATGGTGGGTCAAAATCAAGCTGCTCAGGTAAATTTCTCCACCAGAAGCTTCATTCGGCACTTAGATTTTCAATTTTTACCTGAGATTTCTTCTCCGCTTTCCCTCAGGAGCTCTCCACTGAGCTTTTGATTCGCACCGAGGCCAATTCGACATCCTACTTCCTTGGTCCTGTGGGAGTTTTTGATCCTCGCGAATTCATCGCAGCCGAATCCCAAAGTATCCCCTTTAAAGCAGCTTTAACTAAGCCTCCCCTGTGGCAGGACGCCTTCAAGAACTGGCCCTTGCCCCCAATTGCGGGCTGGAGGAATTGGTACAAAAGAATTCTTGCGGATAAGAGCGTCAGGACCCAAAACTGGGATACCCTCCGTATTGCTCAATGCTTGGAGCTGTCTTTGGCCGAGACCCCCAAAAACGAAGATCTTTTGATAGCGGCTTTCCACTTCGGTCAAATGGTGTCAACGCCTTCCTTTTTGGTCACGGCCCAATGTCTCCAACTCGTCCGATGTATACATGATTACCGGCCTTGACATTACGGGATCCGTCCACCCCCGGGATTTCAAAGGTTCCACAAGACAAACGGGGAGTGAAATCGGGGAGCGGATATAAATACTATATCCATAATCATATGAAAGACGACCCCCTTGGTGAAGTTGAATATAGGGCGTTCTCGAATATGTGGGCCGTGCGGGTTCATCTTCCGTGGTAAAGCCAATGAGCCTACTCGAATCATATTGTAATGGCCACACAATTGGCTAGTGGTAAGCGCCTTCCCCTTGGAAAATACCTCTGTGCGGTGTATACCACATGCTTCATCAAACTGTCACCCAAATGTACACCAACCAGAGGATAGCGTGTGTCAATGGCCCTTGGTGGTTTGTACAAATGTGGCTTCAACGCACATGCACCGATTGTTGGTGTTGACCTCAACACCCGCTTTTTCCTTCATCCAACTATCATGAAGGGGAAATTCGGATTACCGAGAGGATGTCACACCTACGGAGAAAGCTTTGCTTCAACTGTTTCCATCAATCGGAATATCGGCCCGGCTTTTTGAGCTTTTCTTCAAATGTTTCCCAAACCCTCTCTCGCTTCCTTATTTGGACAACGATAATTTAACTCTCCCTTGTGAGTTCTCCTTTGAAGCCGGACACTAAGATGGAAGATTTACGGAAATCCTCAATATCCTCATCCATCCATGCATTCTCGCCGGATGAATTTAGTGGAGGGAGGCTAAACCACGGCACTTATGAATACTACCGGCCCAACATGATGGCTCGACAACTTGGATGTGGCCGGATGCCCCCAAGGCTATTTCGCATGAATTTCTCAAGCCCGGAGAGGAAATCAAAGAACTTACTCAAACCGACCGGGGTTTTTAGTATGTATGCGGTTCAACCGTTTACACCGGGCCCTTCACACCTACAATAGTAGCTCACCCCATCTTCAACTCCTGGTGGCAAGAATTCCATGATCACCTTTTTAGTGAGCACGTACACTCATTTTGTATAGAGCCGATGTCGATTTTCAGCCAACTTCGAGGTAACATGATTATCCCTTTCCTCAAATCGGACACTTCTTCCTCTAGCCGGGGAGATTGCTTACAATGCGAAGAGGGCCCAATCTCGGCATTGGGATTTAGATCACCAACCCCGGCTCAAGCGGTTGCTAGATATGCTACAACGGACCCGGTTTTGTCCGGTATTACTACGACAAGAGGCAAGGCTTTGTCTCCGATCGCACCTCCAACGCCAAGAGGAGAAGAACCATCGGGAAAGTCCTTATTGAGGTAAAATCCTCTCTTTCTTGATCACGGGATTACTCCTTTACGATAAATCTCGTCGTGTGTGATTTCGGACTAGAACTCGGCGACCTTCGGTTTCGAACACCGCCAATGCTCCATCCACGATATGACCTTTATTGTCCTTTCCTTAAAGATGAACACTGGCATTCATTCTTAATCTGGCATTTGCAGAGGAAACAATGGTGGATCAACTTGTGGATGTCCCCGTCTCTCAACATACGAGTCCACCCAGGGCTGAGCCATCTGCCCAAGTAGAGATCTCATCTTCATCAGGGACTCAATCACCCCCTGCTCAGACAGAAACACCAACCTCACCAGAGGTGAATTTCCCCATCCAACCAGAGCCGTCAAGTCCTTCAAGGGCTCAATCACCCATTGGCCAGGCAGAAACATCAACCTTAGCCAGAGGTGAATCCATTTCCTCTCCAGCCAGAAGCTTCCGAGTTGCCGAAACTGCGTCAGCACCCTCTCACACGAAGCTTCAGCTTTGCCTAGAGCATCCCCTTCACCAGTGATTCTAGAGGTCACCCCCGAAACCGAACAAAATCCTGCTCCGGTTCGGGAAGTTAGGCATGAGGTAAACATTTGCACCGAATCATGTTACCCTTTATTTCCAATACTCCCGATTCGGCAATATTACTCTCTCAGGATCAGGCTCCACCATCATCAAACCCATCAATGGGGGACAATCCAGTTGCCGAGACAAGGGAAGGAGTGCCTCAAACCTTGTCAGAGGTAGTGCAAGAAAAACTCAAGGAAATTTTTGCCTAGCTGCAAAGAGATGCACGAGATCAATTCAAAGATCTTGATCATTTTGAAGAGATGCTTGGACCCATCAGCTGAGAACTCCCTGAGGACATCAATGCCTCACTTGAACCCATCTCCGGTCTGGATATTCATTACGTGGCCATAAGACGAGCTCTGAGAAATGTGTCTTCCCGCCCGGCTGTTGAACGTGAAAGAAGGCCAAAGTTGAACAAGCCGCGAAGGGAGCACAATCTCAAGCGAGAGTCACAAAGAGACATTAGCCAATCGCAAGCTGCTCGTGAATTGAAGATCGCCAGAAAGGCCGCATTGGAGGCAGAACTGAGAAGTCTGTCGGCTAAAATAGAAGCCGATGACAAGAAAATAGCCGAACTTCCCGGACCGATAGAGAAGACCCAAGAGGAAGCAACATCGGCCCTAGGCGAGGTGAATTAATGTAATGCGAACTCACCATCTTGTCCGACGCCCGGAAAGATTATCAAGAACGGATGGAGAACTTTCACCAAACAACATCGAACGCCTCCGATGTGATTGCAAAGTATTTAAACATTTAGATGCCTTTGGTCGATGTGTAACCGAACCGGCCGTCCTTGCAACGTTTACTTCGTAAATTTATTTTTCCCTTTTCTCTCGCACGTCCTTAATCGCAATGCTGAACAACCCATTCGGTAATCAATAGCCAAAAAGTGCCATACCCGAACGGCACCTTAACTTCCATTTAGCCGAGCCAGTCAACCGAATACGACTCAGCCTTGAACTCCAAACGACCTGACGGCGGATTGGTCAAGGACACCTCTCCACCTTCCAAGTTTCTAGGGGTATGCGCCACGATCTAAAGCCACGACACGAGGCCACGATCTATTTCGCCGAGCCTATAAATGAAAACCGCGGTGCCCCCCGGCTCTTTACCAAGCCCTTAGCCCTCAAATCTTCGCCAACCTCAAGTATTCTTTTTCCCAATCGGTGCAAATCCCGGAAGTATGGTGAGCAGCGACAAAAGGCGCCACGCTACCGACGAGGCGGAGGGGAGTCGCGCCAGTGCGCGTCGGAGGCAATAATCGTCAACTTTTCTTTTACGATTCATCTCTGATTCCCTTTTGTTTTTGACGATCATCTTTGTTTCAGGCTTATTCAATGGAATCCATCTTCTGCGCCGGCCGGTCAGCCCCTGCCGGATGACTCCTCGGAGTCAGACCATTACTCCCCCGTGCCCTACGGGGAACTTGATGCTCTCCGCTTCAAGGCGGAGCTGGAGGTGGCCCAGCGCGAGCTGGAGGACGTCTCCAAAAAGGCTGGCGTAGCCGAACTGGAGTGGGAAGACCAGCGCAAGCGGCTGCGGCGACCATTGTGACACCCTTAAATTCCATCACTAAAATTTCTTAGCAACTTAAATTAGTCTTAAGGATTTAAGGAGAATAAATTGCTATTTAAATAGAGATCTAAAAATATTAAAGATAATTTAATAAACTTAGAGACAATAAGTGTATGTGCATCATCAGTTGGCTTGCATGGTTTGTGGTTGCTTGTGTGGTTTCTAAAAAGTCTATAAAATTCTTGAGAAAAGTTTGAAAAGGTTTAAATTGAATTAGAGTTGAAAAATGGTTTGAAAATGAGGTTTGAAAAAGAAAAAAGAAAAAAAAAAAACAAAACCGGTCCGGCTCCTTTCGGCCCAGGCGGCCCAGCCCAAACCCCGCGCCAGCCCACCGCTCCCCCCCTTCCCTTTTTCTTTTTCACCGCGCGCCGACGGTGGGTCCCACCCGTCAGCCTCTCTTCTTCCCCCTTCCTTTCTTCTTCCCCGCGCTCGCCGGCCGCCGCCGCAGCCGCGCGGATTCCGCCCCGCTCTCGCCTTTTCCCCTTCCTTTCTCTCCTCTGTGAGCACGCCAATTAAGGCAATTAATCCCCACCCAAAACCCCCGGCCGTTTACCTTGCCTTCTTTACGCCCGGACGGCCCGCCGGCCATCAATGGCAAGCCGCCGGCCGCCCCGTCCCTTACCCGCCTCACCTTCCATCCTCGGGTCCTATTTTAGCTCGCGCACGCACCCCTGTGCCTCCCTTTCGCCTCTGCAACGCACACACGCACACGCCGAGCACCAATTTCACCAGCGCCGCCGCCTCTGCTCCTTCCCGCCGCCGTGCAAACGTCGCCGTCGGTGAAGTGCATCGCCGCCTTGCTCTTTTCTTCCCCGTACACGATCATGGCCCTCACGTGATGCTTGTTGACCAGGGGAAGCTGCCACAGGAGACGAGCCGCGCCTGGAGCTTGGGTCCCCGCCTGCCGGAGCGCCGCCCGAGCCGCCGCCGTCGTCGAACCCCGTCGCTGCCGCTTTCTCTTCGCCCGTGAGCTCGCCCGACGCTTCTTCACGTGGTGAGCAAGGTTTCCCCCACCTGTTATTCCCTTCCTTGCACGTTTTAGCCGCCCCGCGAGATCGCCGGCGAGGCCGATCCGCCCCCTTCCGGCGCCGGCCGTCGTGGATGCCCGCGCCACCTCCCCGACCCCCTAGGCTTGCTCACATGCTCCCCGGCTACGCGTAGAGCCCACGTGCGCACGAAATGGCGCCACGAGCGCAAGTTAGGGGTACGCCGGCGAGTTCCCGGCGAGGCGCCGCCGCGTCGCCCCTGTCTCCGGCGTCATCGCCGCCGCCGCCGCACGCACGCGTCCGGGACCCTTGGATCCGCGATGGATGGTCGGGGCGCGTACCCCTTCGTTTAAGTGGGATGGTCCATGGTGGACTTGTGGACCGTGCCCACGGCCGGGTCCACGGTGCGCGTGCGCGTCGCCCGCTTGTTGGATCTAAGATCCACGGTGCTGAGTTGGCGGATTTGGTTAAGAGCCCCTGAGTTTTCAAATATTAGCAAGCCGGTCCTTCCACCTTTAAGAATCTTCACGGATAGGTCCTGGTTTTTGCAATCTAGCCCCTGTCTACCCTGGATAATTTTGTTTTAGGTCCTTTTCACCCCTTTTTGCACCTAGACCCCTCCGATTTAATTTATAAAAATGTTTTAGCCCCTGATTCTATTCATAAACAGCCCTGTAAACCTAGTTTTCTTGCAGATAGGCCCCTATAAACTGTTTTAATCATATCTTTCTCATTTTAACTCCGTTTTAGCGTTCTATATACCGAAATGATCGTCTCGACGAGTAGAATATTTTCAACAGTAAATTTACCAGTTTTGTTACTGTTTGGTGTACTGTTTGGTTTATTGTTTGTTATCCATGTTTGACTCGTAGATATCGTGCCTGTTTCATCCGAGCTCCCCGTCGGAGGTGATCGGGGAAGAACTCTGTCTTCGAGGAGGATTTCACCCGGCTTGTAGAGGAAGGCAAGTGGCCTTCCTCCTCCTCGCATAATCTTTTTGAACCTATGACACCGCATGCTAAACAATGTTTACTATTCCCGTTGTTATGCATAAATGTGATGGGCAAACACCTAGCTAAGGACTTGACTAGATGCTTTACCACTTTACCTTGATCAACCCTGTTTAAACAAATGTTTGGGGTAGATAAATGCTTAGTTTGCTCTACATGAGTTGGTTATGCTCTGTTTCTGTTATACATCTCAGTTTTGCTTATATAACGTGTTTGTGCTTAAAACAAGATAACTTGATTCATAATCGGAACATGGAGAACCACCCAAGATAACAGTACAACCACAGTCCACATGGCTCTGGCTTAGCCAATTAATTAGGAGAGTGGGTTAGCTGATAGCTCTTTTCCGAGAGGGGCACAGGGGGCCGGAGTTGAAGGGGTATAGCCGGTCCTTTTGGGGTAGCAGCCTTGGCTAAGGTGTTGACCACTAGGGAGGGTTATGGCCCGCTCCGTCTTGTAGCTTGTTGCGGGCTGTTGGTTTCTCTTCTTTCCTTTGTAAAGGCTTCGTAGTGGACCCCTAGCCACTCACCTTGGAAGTGTTTAAGGGTCTAGCTAACCCGAGCAAGATGGGGAACACGAACTGTGGGTAAAGTGTACAACCTGCGCAGTGTAAAGCGATCGATCGGCCATGCTCACGGTGATGAGCGGCTTGGACCCTCACATGGTTAATAAACTTGAAGATTAATGCAAATCATGGGTTTGTGGTTCGGATTGAGGTTTCTTTTAAGGTTAAGTGGGTTGGTATACACTTACACCTAGTAATTAGGTGCTTGCTAATAAAACTTGACCAACTTATAAAATGCTTACCGTTGTGAACCATAGCCTATCCTTGATAGCCTTGCATTGTTTCCCCCACTTGCTGAGCTCCAATCATAAGTGTGCTCACCCTTACTTACCGCTGTTCAGAGGAGAACGTCGGAGGTGAGGACGAGTTTTGGAGCGACTACGAGGAGTTCTAGGCATGCGGATCCCCCAGTCATCATGCCTGTGGATGTCGGCGTTGGAGTTGCTCGTCGTCCTTTAGTTATCGTCTTGTTCGGACCTTCGAGTCCACCCTTATGGATGTAATAATGGTTATCATACTTGGTTTAAACTCTTGTACGTTTTATTACGGCAATGGTATTACTCTCGTTTTGTCTATCATGTGTGTGTAAATGATCCTGGCGCACACGTGAGATGCATTCGGTTTCCTTGTAAAATCGGGTGTGACAAAGTGGTACCGGAGCCGTGATGATCGTAGGTCGCGACCTTAGTTAGCAATGGACGAAATTAAGGATTCATGTTCTAGAAAGCCTTATCATGCTTCAAATCATCTTATTTACACATTAAAAATCTAATTTAATTTTGTTTATCATTTTAAACTATCATTTTGATTTATTACGTACTCCGAGATCGGTTTTGCTTTGACGGATGGCCGGGACTTACATGACCCCTCGCAAGAGCACCGGTGGGCGTTTTCCTTACGGACCCGGTGGCCCCTCGCCATCGTCTTGAAGATGTTGAGGAGGAACGGGAGGAGTTCCGGCCGGAGGTTGAGGTAGAGGAAGACCCGAGAGGAGATCCGGCCCGAAGAAGAAGAGGAGGATCTCGAAGAGGTCGAGATGGAGGAGGAGGAGCCGGAAGAGCCATTGGAACGGCCACGGTACGTACGATGGCACGGTGCTAGAGGCGGACGCGGATGGAGACATCATGATCCCACCGGCGCCCTGCGGTCAATGAGGAAGCACCCCCCGCACCCGCCGATCTCGTGCCAAAAGGTGAAGAAGGTGACCCGGAAGACTCCGGTGATGACGGTGTGGGTGAGGATGATGGTGACAATGCTTGTTCGCAACCCGGAGGAATATGAGGATCCCCGCTATCATGGAGCTGAATACTACAAACACTCTACGAAGCCGAGAATGGACGGTTCGCATTCTTCCGTGGGATGTTCGAGGTATACGGGGTATACCATAAGGCCTCTCTATGTGACCAAGCATTTCGGTGAGCCCGGAATGAGGGATTACTACACTTGCGAGTTTACATCGGGGAAGCCTCTGAATGATACCGAAGGATGGAGGTATCGCTCATCTCACCATAGCACAGCTCAGTTCTCTACGGATGACGCTGCGGTGAATGATGCGGCAAGGAGGGCGCTACGGTCGGTCTGCCATGCTAATCGGGTGCAGTTGTTCCAATCGGAGTACCGCCATGTGCCTCGACGTGCAAGTGGCACAGAAGTGACTGTGGTGCCAGCAGGAGGCAATGATCGCATTGACATCTTGGCACGGGTGACTGCTGCTCTGAACGCAGATCTGGAGGGAGCAACTTTGGAGATGAACAAGTATCATGAAGAGCTGCAGGCTGCTCAGGCGAAGATAGCACGTCTGGAAGCACAGTGGCGGGACGGCGACTCCCTCGGGAAGTCATGCCATATCAGACTACAGCTTCCCCTCCGCGCAAGAGGCTTCGTTACGGCACTGATGAAGCTACCACTCGTCTTGACTAGGATCCTAGGATGCTCGCCCTTGTCATTTACCTTTTCGTTAGACCGTTCCTGCGTGAACGTATTTGCTTATAATAATGAATGCTGTTTGCAAACATGTTTGAGTTGGATCTTTGCTTGATTGTGAATTGTATGGTGGAGTGATGGCCACTATGCAATCTGAAATTTTAAGTTAATTAAAGTTTGGTTTGGGATTTATCGGTTATCATTGCTTAATCTCTTATGCAAGTTTGATTGGATCAAATCTGTTTTCGCAGTCATATGACATATCAGTAATGTTTTGCTTATAACTCAAGCTACAGAACTCCAAATGACATGAAACCAGTTGGGTTAGTTCACAAATTTAGAGGATGAATTTCTGTCAAAAATTCAATAGTATACAATACATATTCTGGGAGTTATGCACGAAGTAATGAACAAGTTAGAATCTGTAAATTTCTGCTGATATAGCTGTACTGTTTGAATTATATCTCGAGTTATACATATCCAAATGAGGTGATTCCAGTTGGGATGGTTCCACAATTTTATACACTATAATCTGGTAAAAATTTGTGGTCATTGGACAATTACACAGAAAGTTATGCATAATTCTTTGAGGTCAACAGAATCTGTCTTAACTGAAGTACATGCTGTCATTTTATTTTGAGTTATCCTCTTATGCAATGATTCAAGTACAATTATCTGAGATATGATTTTTCTAACGGTCAGATGGTAAACACCAGGTCCGGAGGAGGTCAAGACGTGCCACCTGTGATCCGGGCACATATTGCAAATCAGCAAAACCCAGCACCACCTCCACCGATCAACCAAGCAATGGACCCAAACATGCAGCAGTTCCTGGCAGCGCGCGATGCAAGCGATTCAAAACCTTACCAACACGGTGCAGCGGATGCAAGCTCAACGGAACCAGCCACCACAGCCGATCCCTCCACCACCCCCGCCACCAAGGGACGAGGCACAAGGAGTTCATGAGCCACCATCCCCCTACATTTTCCCACTCGGGCCGATCCACCGGATGCGATGACCGGCTGAAAACTATCACCAAGAAGCCGGAGATTGTGCGGTGCACCCGACGGAGAGATGGTCATGTATCTTTCTGGAAGACTTGTGGGGCGGCCGCGGATTGGTGGGATGCGTACTCAATCGCTCATCCCAACGGGCATAACATCACTTGGCAGGAGTTCCGTGACAACTTCCGTACTTACCACATTCCTTCAGGGGTTCTCAAGCTTAAGCAGAGGGAGTTCTTGTCACTGAGGCAAGGCAATATGTCAGTGACTGAGTATCTAGACAAGTTCACTCACTTGTCACGCTATGCACCTGATGAAGTCAACACTGATCCAAAGAGGCAGGAAAGGTTCTTGGATGGTTTGATTGGTCCTTTAAACTATCAACTGCAGAGTCACATCTTCCCAGACTTTCGGACGGCGGTGAACAAAGCTATTGGGCTAGAAAGCAAGAGAAAGGAGATGGGTGAACGAAACGCAAGTTTCGGTCTCATGGGCGATCCCAGCGGTAACACCCGTCCCCGTTACGAGTTCTCCGCGAGCTTGGCTCCATATCGTCTCGGTGGACAAGGCCGGGAGGTACCCACGAACATGCGGCTGCGGCGCTCCTTTCAGCCACGGCGCTTCAATCCTCGGACACCCGGAGCTCCTATCCCTCGGTCGAGTCGTCCTAGCAACAACTGCGGGGCACACCTCGGGGAAACACCAACCCTGTTCGGCTGGTGGATGCTTCAAGTGTGGAGAGGCAGGGGCATTATGCTAACAATAGTCCCAACATGGTGATGCGGACTCCGCGAGAGAGACAATGGAAACGGGGCCCGGGCAGCCATCTTCACGGGCTCGTACTCCACGGACACCCGGCAAGAGAGGCCGGCGGAGCCATGTGCGTGGCCGAGTCAATCATGTATCAGTGGAGCAAGCTCAGAATGATGCCGGCGTGGTATTGGGTACGTTTTTCGTCAACTCTGTACCTACTACCGTATTATTTGATTCAGGAGCATCACATTCATTCATAACTGATCAATTTGTGGCAAAATATAACTTATCTATGAGCACAATGAAGAACCCACTGATAGTTAGCACTCCTGGGGGAGAAATGAAAACTGGTCATATATGCCCACAAGTAAAGATTAATATCATGGGGGTAGACTTTCTTGCTAATCTGGTAGTTCTAAAATCATGGGGAATAGATGTCATTCTTGGTATGGATTGGTTAAGGAGTTGTGATGGAGTTATTCAGTGTCGGAAGAGGTCAGTACTGTTAACCGGTCCTCAAGGGGAAAGAGTAGAATATGTGAGTGCACCCTCATCCGGCAAAGGAGTTATGAACTCGTTGAAGGCAAGGCCTTGGAGGATATAAGGGTAGTGAATGAATTCCCCGATGTGTTTCCGGAGGATTTGCCGGGTATGCCACCGATCGTGACATTGAATTTAGTATTGAACTTATACACCGGTACTTGCTCCCATATCTAAAAGACCATATAGAATGGATGTTAAAGATCTAGCTGAATTAAAGAAACAAATCGAAGAATTACTTAGTAAAGGGTTTATCTGTCCTAGTTCATCACCATGGGGAGCCCCCACACTCTTCGTTGATAAGAAGGATGGATCTAGGAGGTTGTGTATAGACTATCGATCACTTAACGAGGTTACTATCAAGAATAAATACCCTTTACCTCGGATTGAGGATTTGTTTGATCAGATGATAGGAGCTAAGGCCTTCTCTAAGATAGATCTTAGATCGGGTTATCACCAATTAAAAATCCGTGTGGAGGATATACCAAAGACAAGATTCACTTCTAGATACGGGTTATATGAGTTCACCGTGATGTCCTTTGGCTCGACCAATGCACCAAGATACTTTATGTATTTGATGAACAAGGTATTCATGGAGTATCCGGATAAGTTCGTTGTGGTATTCATTGACGACATACTTGGTATTCTCTCGGAGTGAGGAAGAACATGAAGAACATCTGAGGCTTGTGTTATAGAAGCTATGGGAACATCAGCTGTATGCCAAGTTCAGCAAGTGTGCTTTCTGGTTGAAGGAGGTCTCTTTTCTCGGACACATCATCACAGATGGAGGCATAGCAGTCGATCCAAGCAAGGTTCGGGATGTATTGAACTGGAGTCCGCCTAAGAATGTGCCAGAGATCAGAAGTTTCCTTGGACTTGCAGGGTACTATCGGAGGTTCATTGAAGGGTTTTCTAAGATAGTGAAGCCACTTACCACTCTGCTCGAGAAAGGAAGAGAGTTCAAGTGGGATGAGAAGTGTCAGGCTAGTTTTGAGGAGTTGAAGAAGAGGCTGACCACAGCACCTGTGTTGATCATGCCAGACATACACAAA
Source organism: Cenchrus americanus (assembly GCA_947561735.1). NCBI lineage: Eukaryota > Viridiplantae > Streptophyta > Magnoliopsida > Poales > Poaceae > Cenchrus > Cenchrus americanus. Next base: position 254,454,554 of record OX387245.1, read on the forward strand.
GGGTTCGATGTATACTGTGATGCCTCTCGGCAAGGTTTGGGATGTGTGTTAATGCAAGAAGGAAAGGTAGTAGCTTATGCTTCAAGACGGTTGAGGAAACATGAGCGAGAACTATCCTACTCATGATCTTAAGTTAGGCGCGGTTGTTCACGCATTGAAGATCCGGAGACATTACATGATTGGGAACAAGTGTAAGATCTTTACCGACCATAAGAGTCGAAGTATATCTTTACTCGAAGGATTTGAATTTGAGGCAAAGAAGATGGTTAGAGTTGATTAAGGATTATGATTTGGATATCCGGTACCATCCAGGAAAGGCAAATGTTGTGGCGGATGCTTTGAGTCGGAAGGGACGGACCAAAGCATGCGATAGGACACTGTTACCTCGGGAGCTATGTTGGGAGATGGCACGGCTTAACTTGGGAATGGTTGCTTCGAGTGAGACTCGACGTTAGAGGCCGAGTCGACACTTGAGCAGGATATCGAGAAGGGACACTTGATCGATGACAAGATTGCAGAATACAAGAAGTTGATTAAGTTAGGCAAAGTTCCAGAATTCAGAGAAGATGAGCAAGGAACAGTGTGGTTTAAGAACAGAATCTGTGTACCCGAGATCAAGGAATTGAGAGAGGCTATTTTGAAGGAAGCACATGATTCAGCTTACTCTATACACCCTGGTAGTACCAAGATGTATCAGGACTTGAAGCAGAGATATTGGTGGTATGGGATGAAGAAAGATGTGGCAGCTCATGTAGCTTTGTGTGATGTGTGTCAAAGAGTGAAGGCTGAGTATCAAAGACCAGCGGGATTGCTACGACCTCCGAAGGTACCTGAGTGGAAATGGGAGGTAATCGGTATGGATTTCATAGTGGGATTACCTAGTACTCGTGACGGGTATGATTCTATTTGGGTTATTGTGGATAGATTAACCAAGGTAGCACACTTCATCCCGGTGAAGACGACCTATACGGGAGTGAAGCTAGCCGAGTTGTATAATTCAAGGATAGTGTGTTTGCACGGGGTACCGAAGAAGATAGTGTCGGATCGAGGCACACGGTTCACTTCACGGTTTTGGCGAGAAGTTGCGGGAGTCGATGGATACAAAGTTAAACTTCGGCTCGGCATACCATCCTCGGATAGATGGGCGGACGAGAGAGAACAAATCGGATACTCGAGGATATGTTGAGAGCTTGTGCGTTGAAGAACAATGGCGGTTGGGATAAGAGTTTTCCTTATGCGAGTTTGCTTATAACAACGGCTATCGATCCGGCATCAAAATGGCACCTTTTGAAGCTCGTATGGAAGGAAGTGTAGAACACCGTTTTTTTGGAATCGGACTAGTGAAAGGAAATTCTTTGGACCGGACGAAGCATACGAGAAGCGAAATTGAAATCATAAGGGAGAATCTTAAGGCGGCACGGTCAAGACGGAAGAGTTATGCCGATCCTCGGCGAAGAGAGGTGATTTTGGAAGTCGGTGATTATGCATACCTCGCAGTGTCACCTATTCGGGGGTTACGAAGGTTTAATGTCGGGGGAAAGTTATCACCTCGATTTATCGGACCTTTCAAGATTTTGGAACGGAAAGGAGAAGTAGCATACCGCTTAGAGTTGCCGGCACGGTTGTCGGGAGTTCATGACGTGTTTCATGTATCACGGCTAAAGAAATGCACAAGTGAGGTTAGGATAGAACCGGTACGGTTAGAGGGATATTCAAATGGAGAATGACTCGACATACAAAGAATACCCCGTTAAGATCTTGGATGTGTCGAAAGAGTTACCGGGAGTAAGATCATCAGAATGTGTAAAGTGCAGTGGAGTCATCACACCGAGGAAGAGGCAACTTGGGAAAGAGAGGATGAACTCAAGGAAGACTTTCCTCAGCTGTTCTCTAAGTCTTCTAAATCTCGGGACGAGATTCTCTTTAAGGGGGTAGGATTTGTGACACCCTAAAATTCCATCACTAAAATTTCTTAGCAACTTAAATTAGTCTTAAGGATTTAAGGAGAAAAAATTGCTATTTAAATAGAGCTCTAAAAATATTCAAGATAATTTAATAAACTTAGAGACAACAAGTGTATGTGCATCATCGGTTGGCTTGCATGGTTTTTGGTTGCTTGTGTGGTTTCTAAAAAGTCTATAAAATTCTTGAGAAAAGTTTGAAAAGGTTTGAATTGAATTAGAGTTGAAAAATGGTTTGAAAATGAAGTTTGAAAAAGAAAAGAAAAAAAAACAAAACCAGCCCGGCTCCTTTCGGCCCCGGGCGGCCCGGCCAAACCCCGCGCCAGCCCACCGCTCCCCCCTTCCCTTTTTCTTTTTCACCGCGGCGCCGACAGCTGGGTCCCACCTGTCAGCCTCTCTTCTTCCCCCTTCCTTTCTTCTTCCCCGCGCTCGCCGGCCGCCGCCGCAGCCGCGCGGATTCCGCCCCGCTCTCGCCTTTCCCCCTTCCTTTCTCTCCTCTGTGAGCACGCCAATTAAGGCAATTAATCCCCACCCAAAACCCCCGGCCGTTTCCCTTGCCTTCTTTACGCCCGGACGGCCCGCCGGCCATCAATGGCAAGCCGCCGGCTGCCCCGTCCCTTACCCGCCTCACCTTCCATCCTCGGGTCCTATTTTAGCTCGCGCACGCACCCCTGTGCCTCCCTTTCGCCTCTGCAACGCACACACGCACACGCCGAGCACCAATTTCACCAGCGCCGCCACCTCTCGCTCCTTCCCGCCGCCGTGCAAACGTCGCCGTCGGTGAAGTGCCGTTGACGGTTAATAATTGTATCAAAGTTCGTTCGTGACTCGCAAGCGTACAAGTCTCCCGTCGTAGTCAAGGGACCCTTCTTCCCTCGAGTGGTGAACCCAAGGTATCGAATCCGTGGAACAAATGTGTGACGCAAGACTTAATGTATTAAAGCCAAATAACCGCAATCTTCAATAAAGAACCTAATGCATCTAAGTAAAAGACACAAAACGAATCTAATCTACTAAAAACCGGAGAAAACAAAGTAAGATTGGGTAGATAAACCAATCTAGAGGGATCGGGGTAAGCCTTTTGTTGAAGTTCCAAGCAAGAGAAGAAGTAGCAAATTGAATCTTAATAGAAGCCTCTTTAAATCGTGGTTTCCCGTCCAAATCCGAAAACATCCGCCTTTCGAGACCCCCGTTCTGTCACAACGTATCCCTATTCATGCGGGGAGCTTAGGGCGAGTCAAAAGACAAGTCGAGATTCTTTCGGAAGATCCGGCGTGTACCTCTAGCCACCGCGGCTACAAGAACACCCTATGTAATCTATCGTACGAATAGAATTGGAATAAGCAAAGCCGATCGAAAAACGAAATCTTCGAGGAAACACTTGATCGCTAAGAAAAGATTCAACTTGATAATTCAACTATGACAATGATACATACACAAGATCACCACCGGGATCCTTCCTTGATCTTGCTTCTAGCTCCGGGAACTCCGACGTGGTCTTCCATGCAAGGTTCCCACGTCGGCTAGGGAAACCCTAGTCAACTAGCTCGACCCTCTCCTCTCCGACATGGTGTCCCTCTCTTCTCTGCCCCTCGGCGGCCGAAGACGAAATCTTCTCTCCGTGGCTCTCGGTCGGGGGACTATAAATAGCCCGATCGGCGGCTAGGGCAAAGGACGACGCATTTGGGCCCTAAATGGGCCCCGGGCCGACCGGATCGGGCCGGCCGGCCCGGGCCCATTTAGGCCCGGCCCGCGGGCTCCTTTGCCCGAGGTCGGTTCCCTTGCTTCCCGGATGCTTCCCCCTTCGCATACGGGTCCATGTCGTCGGTTTCTCTCCGAATTGGACTCAACTCCTTGTCTTGGAAGATTCGAGCACTTTTCCGGTCGGGTCCCCGGAGTATGTCGTCTTCTCGGATCAAGTCCCCGGCTTCTTGGAGTTAGTTTTGCTTCATTGCATGACTTGTTCAGGGCTTCAAAGTCTTGTCATGAGGTGCTTGATGAACTTACCCCGAAAGTCTTGCATTCAACACTAAATCCCTCGCATAAACATTAAACTCCAAAAACGACATGCACACGTGAACTTGTTATACCACGGGGGTTAGTACCAATGGATAAGGTATAAAATTCATGCCAACACCGAAGGTAAACTCATGGCTAGGTTGACGGATTTTCACCGTCAACATCTCCCCCATGCTTAAACCTTGCTCGTCCTCGAGTAAGCCTTCGATGAATATCATCATTGCTAAACAATGTTTAAACTTTGCATTTGATCATACATGAGAAAACATAATGCTCTCAAAATATTAATTCATTAAAGTTCCATAATGTACTAGCCTTCATCTCCACGGAGGGTGGATTCTTATTAAGCTTATCCCACAAGTATTAACATGCTCACAAAGTTTTAAATGGATCTCAGAATTTTTGAAATGAAGAACGAGATAAGAAAAGCTAAACCAAATTCACAAATTTAAATCATCTCATGTATTGCTCATAAACTCTCATCTCACTTGTCTCTCAAGCCTATATATTCTACTCCTTTCCCTCTCATATATATGTGGTAGGCTTTATATGGAGCTTTTGGGAAAGTTTAGTCCTAACAAGAATTTATAAATGAGGTGTTGTCAAAACAAGACAAGCTTCTCATGGTCTTACCGAGACTCGTCAAAAAGGTCATTGGAAAATAATGTTAAATCAAGGAGGGGAAAGAGAAAAATACACACACTTTAGATGAGTGGACATGTGCAAATGGCAAAGAGTGATCCCGAGGCACAAAGAAAGTCCTCGTTATCGGATTGCACATGGTTGGAAAATTGAGAATGGATCTTTTTATCTTGAAGCCTTGAATGCACTCTTAGAGAACCGGGAGTTCACTTTACGCACAAATATATATTTTTTCTTTCTCATTCTTTTCTTTCTTTCTTTCATTCATTTTTTCTTGCCTCGTCATATATTCAGTCCATGACTTTCACAATGAAGTTTTGATTTTTTTGATACCTTGAAAGTCATGCATATCACCGGTTTTTTTTTTTCTTTCATCATTATATATATATTTTTTAAATACTCCCTTTTGAACTCTAAAACTGCACCGTACCTACCTCCTCCCCCATGCTTAGACGTTGCTCGTCCTCGAGCAAAGAGGCGAAAAATAAGGTAGGTACCGGAGATAATTTTCCTTGGAGAGATACTTGAAATCTTCAACGTTGGCACCGTCTTGCGATCTTCCTTGAATTGATGATCCATCCTCAATGATAGGTTGTGGTCAAGGAGGTAGTCACAAAAAGATGATATTTGGTTTAAGGGTGGATATCCGGCGAAGTTTGTGAGATCTCCGATGCGGGGATACACAATGCACGGATAAGAGGCTAGCAAAAAGATAGATACGCAAAAATGAAATGACCAGCTTCTTAGTCTCGGGCCAGAGAAATCATGGCCTGCAATAACTCACTCAAAAATAAATCTTGTACACTAAGGTTTATGCACTCAAATATATATAAGGCTTTGGATAGGTTGAGCAACACACAAGTGATATTTGTGACAAGGTTAGCAATATTTTTGAGCATAAAAGACATCTTTAATCTATTCATAACTTGAGAGCACATAAAACACTATGGGTCTTTATTTTAATCATAACCTCCGCTGAAAATTAAGCTAGCATTTAAATAAATTCAGATCTGTATTTTTAAGAGAGCACTAGCTTAAACATGCATAAATCAATTACAAAGATGAACAAAGCTGCAATTTTAATCATATATCATCATGGCACGAATTTTGCAACTTTTCCAATGATATAATCAAGGTGGTGACTATATTAATGGTGATATCAAGTTGAAATACACACTGAAAATAAACAAACATGCTTGCTGAAATTTAATTAAAAACAGAAAATACTACGCAAACACACATAAGCAAAAGCCGAGAATTACAGAGAAAAAGAAGAGAAAAGAAAACTAAAGTTCCTAGATCTTCTAGTCCTCCGCCGGTGGTTGATGTTGATGATCTTGATAATAATACCCTTTCTCATAATATGGTTGGACACTTCCTCCGACGAATTGATTTGGCTCCACAAGGTGAAGGCGTCCAAGTTCAAAGGCAATATTTGCGTTGCCTTCACCGAGTTGAGCTGCGTTAGCTTGGATGGCTGCGATGTTTTGAGCATTTCTTGCAGCATACCCTCCAATAATGGCCATGCTTTGTTGTGGTTGGGGATGATGAGCGTAGGACTCCGCGAAGTTAGCGTTGGGCACAACATAATTTTGTGGGGGTACCGGTGCACCACCCCCCATGCTTGCTCTTGTGGCCCTCCGTAATAACTTGACGGAGGAGGGACCCCGCCGAATGGTTGCACATGGGTTGTGCTCCACTCGCTTGTGCGGAGGATGTTCCCTCCTCTACGTTTCTTCCTCTCTTGTTCTTCCTTGCGGGGACAAGTAGTCCCTCTTCCAACCAATCTTCTCTCCCTTCATTGAAAAGCCTAAGCCTCTCGTTGGGAAGGGGTAGGTTCACTATGGCCAACCGATAACCTCCTCTCTCATCTCCACTAATGTATTTGCCTTGCCGCAAATATTCAATGCCGAGAGAGGTACCACGCAAAAGGTGGTCGGGGTTTCTTGCGATCCCCGGCCGCAAGGAAAAGGCCAACATGGAGAGGTAACACCCCGAACCAATATGAGGTAAGAGGGGTCTATTGGCCGCCTGGCAATTAAAGCCGAGTATAGCCAATTCAACTCCGTGTCGGTCACCTTTGTTTCCTTCATCCTCCCCAATACCCTCTTGCACATCCAAGAGTGAAATATCCGGATAATGGGGTTGCGGATGCAATTGCGTTGTTGATGGGCTTCTCGGAGATCATGTTCCAAAATCCCGCTAACATGCCGGGTGGCACGTCAACTTCCTCCGGAGCTCCCTTGTGGAATCCAAGCAGCTCCCTAACGTGCTCGTAGGGAACCTCTTGTTGGACTCCCTCCAAACGGAATGACAAGCTTTGCACCCCATCATCATCAACGATGGGTGCAATAGTCATCAAAATTTCCAAGGCGTAACCCAAATGGGTGTCCACCGATATTCCGTTGGAGAACCGCACCCATCCGAGGTGCCCCAACATATAGTATATGTCGGTGCAAAAACCCAAGGTGTAGAGTGCTTGGTCGTCGAACTCGACGTTGGGCACAAGCCACTTCTCAAGATTAGAGAGCCTCTCCTCCTCCTCCGTCGACAAGATGATGAAGTCGTACGAAGAGTATGTCGGGGTGCAAGGAGGTGGCGCGGTTGAGCGAGTCGATCGTCGTGGTGGCGCGGGCTGCTCCTCCGTGTGCCCACGAGGTTCGGTGAACCTCACGGAAGTGCTTCTTGCAGCCCTCATACCACCAAGGAGGAGAGCATCGTTCCTTCTCGGTGGTGCCGTATCCGTCTCCATGCTCCGGGAGGCTCGGAAACCAAGTGCCTCCTCGAAGACGTGGTTGATGACGGCTTGGACGACGACGAACTCTTCTTCTTAGAGAAGAGACTTGTGGTTTTCTTCCATGCTGCACTCTTTTCTTCAACTAAAACTCCGGGTTGCAACCGGTAACTAGGCACTTAAACTCTTTGATTCGGATGTGGACTTTGAGTGGATTAAGGGTGTGGATTTTTTTTTTGAGCTATCAAGCTTGGGAAGGTTGGCTATGTCTACGGAGGTTTTGAGCACACAAACTTGAACACACAAACAAAGGAAGGAGAGGGAAGCTTGCTGCGCGAGAAAACGGGAGCCGGGGGGCTCCTTATGTAGGTGAGGCCGGCCTCGGTGCTCTTCCCCGCCTCGTCTTTCTTCCAAAGACGATCATTTCACCTCTCGCAACTTTCCTCGCCCGCGTGCTCCACGAGTTGCACCGCCCAAACGCTCTCGTGCACTATTGGTCCTTCCACTTGATGCTTCATGTTTTGAGTCATGTCCATGCTCCCTAGCTCCACTTGCTTCACATGCCACCATGAAATTCCTACAAAGTTGATGCTTGCTGCCCACCATGCTTGTCCTTCGCATGTGGAATTGGTGAAAGTTGATGAAAGGGAATCCAATGGTGCATGCATTCAAACTAGATTGCCTCCATTAAGGTGTGTTTAAGGTTAAGCACTCCTCTAATTCGAAATTTAAAATATTTTTCAGAGCCATGCAAGAGCTCGAACATAATTTTAGAGAAGTTTTTAAACCATTAAAAACAAATGCAAGTCGAAAATATTTTCTTTTTACGTCGATTTCGGTCTCACCGGTATAGTTTGCCTTCATCGGTTGAGAGCAGACTTTTCCCGGTTTGATCATGGGGGCATAGGTTTAGGTTCTAATTTTGGCTAAATAAGAAAGATTTTGAATAAAACAAAATTAGAATAGGCTTAGAAAAATTCTAATCCTAGAGAAACCAAGGATAAAGATTTTCAAAACCAACCAAAAGCTTTGATTTCTAAGTTCACGCGAGTCCTACCACGTGCTGAATTTTATTAACACTTGAATATAAATCGTGGCTCTACTCGTGTGGTTTTAGCATGAAAAATAAGTCAACCTCAGCACCATAATGGGGGTGAAAGGATGAGCTAAGGTTCTGAAATTATTTGGTTGAGGGTTTCTCGAAAAGAAAAGAATCAAACAAGCACATAGGAGGGTTCATGCAAAGGGTTTATGATAAAGCAAACATTCACTCAAGAATTATGTCTCTAATATTGTTCAACCACATCTAAGTCTAATGTCTTTGCGTAATAAAACTCAAAAACTAAATTATTAAGAAGACTCGAAAAACCCGGAATCGGGTTGTCCTCCCGTAGCTTATTCTTGACTCGACGAAACGGGTTGCCTCCCGCCTAGCGCTTCGTTTATAGTCCATGGCTAGACTTCTTCACTTGATTACTCCGGATCAACGCTCTTTGCGGGCGTTGCAATCTTGGGTACCCACTTTGGCTTAGTCAATTTTTTTGGTCTTCACGAGTGGCTTTGTCCTTGGTCTTGACGGATGCAACAACTTCCTTGTGGCTCGGCATCTCGAACTCCGGTCGTTCGGTCGTGATCTTCATGGTCTCTAATGTGATCCTTCATCTCTCCCGAATGAGCTTGAGTAGCCTTCGCCGTCTTGGGACCTTGGAGTTGTCTCGGATATTCTTCTTCGTTACCCATCGGGCGCCCGGCAAGTTGTCCCACTTGCGTCTAGCATCTTCATCACGATGAACACTTCACGTATAGAACTTCCGACCTCCGTCACCTTGCCATCTAAATTCTTCAATATTTTCTCCGTAGCCTCGAACTTAGTGACGGCGTCCTTGGACATGGTCGTACTCCACACACTCCTTGCATGAGGATCTTGCTTCGGCGGCCTTTAGGTGTTGAGCTTCTTTCTCCATCTCCATCTTCTCCATCCTCCTCTTAAGTAAACCGATATGCCACTCAAGGAACTCGACTCGTATGCATTCAGCTCTCGCAATCGTCATGCGGATAGTTGAGACTTTGATCTTGAACGGCCTCCCGGCGTCTTGAAGGTTTAAGAAAGGTAGATCAACGATGTCCGGGGTGCGCAGCGCTCCGGTGGTTGAGGTTGATCTTCCTTTGGACTTGGAGGTGGTGATTCCCTTGGAGATTTCGACGGTCCTTCGACTTCAACTTTTGAATCTAGGGTTTCCACCCCTTTAGCTTGTGTTGCATGTCACCTTTGCCTCGTAAAGTTTTCCCGGATCATCCACAAAAAAGCTTGGGTTTCTTGGAGAGGTAGCCAACCATCTCCGGTTAGGGTTAGCAATAAGCAAAGTATGCAAAGAAAACTAGAAAACGAAACAAATCTATAAAGACTAGAGTTAGACAAACTAGATTAGATGTATTTTGAGGATGATCAAAGTTTAATAGATGCAAAAATAAAACAAAATCAGTACTGAAAATTAAAAAAAAGCAATAAAAAATCAAATCTTGATCACTTGTTCCCCGGCAACGGCGCCAGAAAAAGGGGCTTGTTGACGGTTAATAATTGTATCAAAGTTCGTTCGTGACTCGCAAGCGTACAAGTCTCCCGTCGTAGTCAAGGGACCCTTCTTCCCTCGAGTGGTGAACCCAAGGTATCGAATCCGTGGAACAAATGTGTGACGCAAGACTTAATGTATTAAAGCCAAATAACCGCAATCTTCAATAAAGAACCTAATGCATCTAAGTAAAAGACACGAAACCAATCTAATCTACTAAAGACCGGAGAAAACAAAGTAAGATTGGGTAGATAAACCAATGTAGAGGGATCGGGGTAAGCCTTTTGTTGAAGTTCCAAGCAAGAGAAGAAGTAGCAAATTGAATCTTAATAGAAGCCTCTTTAAATCGTGGTTTCCCGTCCAAATCCGAAAACATCCGCCTTTCGAGACCCCCGTTCGTCACAACGTATCCCTATTCATGCGGGGAGCTTAGGGCGAGTCAAAAGACAAGTCGAGATTCTTTCGGAAGATCCGGCGTGTACCTCTAGCCACCGCGGCTACAAGAACACCCTATGTAATCTATCGTACGAATAGAATTGGAATAAGCAAAGCCGATCGAAAAACGAAATCTTCGAGGAAACACTTGATCGCTAAGAAAAGATTCAACTTGATAATTCAACTATGACAATGATACATACACAAGATCACCACCGGGATCCTTCCTTGATCTTGCTTCTAGCTCCGGAACTCCGACGTGGTCTTCCATGCAAGGTTCCCACGTCGGCTAGGGAAACCCTAGTCAACTAGCTCGACCCTCTCCTCTCCGACATGGTGTCCCTCTCTTCTCTCGCCCCTCGGCGGCCGAAGACGAAATCTTCTCTCCGTGGCTCTCGGTCGGGGGACTATAAATAGCCCGATCGGCGGCTAGGGCAAAGGACGACGCATTTGGGCCCTAAATGGGCTCGGGCCGACCGGACCGGGCCGGCCGGCCCGGGCCCATTTAGGCCCGGCCCCGCGGCTCCTTTGCCCGAGGTCGGTTCCCTTGCTTCCCGGATGCTTCCCCCTTCCGCATACGGGTCCATGTCGTCGGTTTCTTTCCGAATTGGACTCAACTCCTTGTCTTGGAAGATTCGGCACTTTTCCGGTCGTGTCCCCGGAGTATGTCGTCTTCTCGGATCAAGTCCTCGGCTTCTTGGAGTTAGTTTTGCTTCATTGCATGACTTGTTCGGGGCTTCAAAGTCTTGTCATGAGGTGCTTGATGAACTTACCCCGAAAGTCTTGCATTCAACACTAAATCCCCGCATAAACATTAAACTCCAAAAACGACATGCACACGTGAACTTGTTATACCACGGGGGTTAGTACCAATGGATAAGGTATAAAATTCATGCCAACACCGAAGGTAAACTCATGGCTAGGTTGACGGATTTTCACCGTCAACAAGTGCATCGCCGCCTTGCTCTTTTCTTCCCCGTACACGATCATGGCCCTCACGTGATGCTTGTTGACCGGGGAAGCCGCCACAGGAGACGAGCCGCGCTTGGAGCTTGGGTCCCCGCCCCGCCGAGCGCCGCCCGAGCCGCCGCCGTCATCGAACCCCGTCGCCGCCGCTTTCTCTTCGCCCGTGAGCTCGCCCGACGCTTCTTCACGTGGTGAGCAAGGTTCCCCCCACATGTTATTCCCTTCCTTGCACGTTTTAGCTGCCCCGCGAGATCGCCGGCGAGGCCAATCCGCCCCCTTCCGCGCCGGCCGCCGTGGATGCCCGCGCCACCTCCCCGACCCCCTAGGCTTGCTCGCATGCTCCCCGGCTACGCGTAGAGCCCACGTGCGCACGAAATGGCGCCCGAGCGGCAAGTTAGGGGTACGCCGGCGAGTTCCCGGCGAGGCGCCGCCGCGTCGCCCCCGTCTCCGGCGTCGTCGCCGCCGCCGCACGCGTCCGGGACCCTTGGATCCGCGATGGACGGTCGGGGCGCGTACCCCTTCGTTTAAGTGGGATGGTCCACGGTGGACTTGTGGACCGCGCCCACGACCGGGTCCACGGTGCGCGCGCGTGTCGCCCGCCGTTGGATCCGAGATCCACGGTGCTGAGTTGGCGGATTTGGTTAAGAGCCCCTGAGTTTTCAAATATTAGCAAGCCGGTCCTTCCACCTTTAAGAATCTTCACGGATAGGTCCCGGTTTTTGCAATCTAGCCCCCGTCTACCCCGGATAATTTTGTTTTAGGCCCTTTTCACCCCTTTTTGCACCTAGACCCCTCCGATTTAATTTATAAAAATGTTTTAGCCCCTGATTCTATTCATAAACAGCCCTGTAAACCTAGTTTTCTTGCAGATAGGCCCCTATAAACTGTTTTAATCATATCTTTCTCATTTTAACTCCGTTTTAGCGTTCTATATACCGAAATGATCGTCTCGACGAGTAGAATCTTTTAAACAGTAAATTTACCAGTTTTGTTACTGTTTGGTGTACTGTTTTGTTTATTGGTTGTTATCCATGTTTGACTCGTAGATATCGTGCCTGTTTCGTCCGAGCTCCCCGTCGGAGGTGATCGGGAAGAACTTGTCTTCGAGGAGGATTTCACCCAGCTTGTAGAGGAAGGCAAGTGGCCTTCCCCCTCTCGCATAATCTTTTTGAACCTATGACACCGCATGCTAAACAATGTTTACTATTCCTGTTGTTATGCATAAATCTGATGGGCAAACACCTAGCTAAGGACTTGACTAGATGCTTTACCACTTTACCTTGATCAACCCTGTTTAAACAAATGTTTGGGGTAGATAAATGCTTAGTTTGCTCTACATGAGTTGGTTATGCTCTGTTTATGTTATACATCTCAATTTTGCTTATATAACGTGTTTGTGCTTAAAACAAGATAACTTGATTCATAATCGGAACATGGAGAACCACCCAAGAAAACAGTACAACCACAGTCCACATGGCTCTGGCTTAGCCAATTAATTAGGAGAGTGGGTTAGCTGATAGCTCTTTTCCGAGAGGGGCACGGGGGCCGGAGTTGAAGGGGTATAGCCCGGTCCTTTTGGGGTAGCGACCTTGGCTAAGGTGTTGACCACTAGGGAGGGTTATGGCCCGCTCCGCCGCCGAATCGTTGCGGGCCGTTGGTTTCTCTTCTTTCCTTTGTAAAGGCTTCGTAGTGGACCCCTAGCCACTCACCTTGGAAGTGTTTAAGGGTCTAGCTAACCCGGGCAAGATGGGGAACACGAACCGTGGGTAAAGTGTACAACCTCTCGCAGTGTAAAACCGATCGATCGGCCGTGCTCACGGTTATGAGCGGATTGGACCCTCACATGGTTAATAAACTTGAAGATTAATGCAAATCATGGGTTTGTGGTTTGGTTTGAGGTTTCTTTTAAGGTTAAGTGGGTTGGTATACACTTACACCTAGTAATTAGGTGCTTGCTAATAAAACTTGACCAACTTATAAAATGCTTACCGTCGTGAACCATAGCCTATCCTTGATAGCCTTGCATTGTTTCCCCCACTTGCCGAGCTCCAACCATAAGTGTGCTCACCCTTGCTTACCGCCGTTCGCGAGGAGAACGTCGGAGGTGAGGACGAGTATTGGAGCGACTACGAAGAGTTCTAGGGCATGCGGATCCCCCGCTCATCATGCCCGTGGATGTCGGCGTTGGAGTTGCTCGTCGTCGTTTAGTTATCGTCTTGTTCGGACCTTCGAGTCCACTCCTATGGATGTAATAATGGTTATCATACTTGGTTTAAACTCTTGTACGTTTTATTATAGAAATGGTATTACTCTCGTTTTGTCTATCATGTGTGTGTAAATGATCCCGGCGCACACGTGAGATGCATTCGATTTCCTTGTAAAATCGGGTGTGACAACCATCGACGGTACGGCCCATGAAACCTCTCCTCAATCCAATCCGGCTTTTGATACTAATCACCTTTATCTTGCACCCCGCACTCGTGACGCCGAGCTCGACCAGCAAAAAATGCCGGTGGAGCAACCGGCCGACAAGATGAACGCTCGCGGAGACACGCCGGCGGAGCGCCTTGCCGCGGTGGAACACCGCGTGGACGAAGTGGCCACCCACGGCATCCGCTTGGGCACCACTTTGGGCCTGGCCGCCATGGAGACGCACACCGACGTCGACTACTCCACCAGGCCGCGCGGCTTCCGAGGCGGCGCAGCTCGAAGACATCGATGAGATCGGGATCATCCCGGAGCGCCTCGACGGCCACGGCGACGCCATTGCCGAACTCACTCATCCCCGCTCCGTGTTAAACGAGGCTCTTTGATTAGACTTGTATCGGGGATGTTTGATATCGGCGGTAAATAAAGAACTTTTAATTCTCGTGCTTGTCTTTGCGATGATTTTTTCCGTGTTTGCATCTGTGAATCTCGTTTTTTCCTTAAACGTATTCGGGAACTCGCTTGAGCCGAACAAACGAAAACAGACCCTCCTTGGCGCAAAATCCGTAGAAAATCCTTGATTCGGCAATCCGTGGGCACTGTTCGAACGAAACCCCTTCGCATCCGGGAAGAAAACCCTGCCGTTTGGTATTCCAATAATGCACACCGGCCAGTCATCACTCCCAACGCACTCTCTCAGTCAATAAAATAGTCCGCTAAGATGCCATGCAAATCCACTCGCACACTCATCCATCACTTCTCATCTCCTCCCCTCGTCTTCGAGAGAAAAAAACCCCAAGGCCATGGACAAAGGCAAGCGGCCCCGGGAAGGCGGCATCCCAAAGAAACGCACGATTCGAGAGTGAGTTTTCCTTTGATCTTGCCTCTTGTTTCCTAATGTGGTCTCGTGTTTTACCTCCTCTCTGCTTTTCCTCTTTCAGCCTTGATCTGCTTCCTGAGGAAATCATCGGGACCGAAGGCGTGCTCGAGTGCATCTCCTCTGATTCTTCCCTTGAAGCAGAGGATGTTACGCCCGAGTAGAGAACCAGCCATCAACTGCGCCGCCGCGTTCGGCACTGGAGCATGACCTCCGGGACATCACCGCTCGTTGCCAGGCCGAGCGCGAGCATCGCATGGCTTTGGAGGCATTAGTAGGAGGTAAACATCTCTAACTCCTTCTTGACTCCGTGCTCACATCCGAGTCTCTTGCCCCTAATGACCACTCCTTTGTCTCGGATGTCTCGATAGGTACAACAACCCGAAAGCGGCTTGGGACGGCTTGGTGGAGGCAGCAAATCGTGGTCACCCCCACGCATTCCAAGTTGCCGTCACGGTGGTCCCGGAGCAACCGAAGAGGGAGTAGCCGAAGAAGCAAAGAAAAGATTGAATCGTACTTTCGCTTCTTTCGCCGGGCCTTCGCTTCCCGCCTCCCCGAAGTCCTGATCACCAGGGTTGTTGGATGTAAACCTGCAAGAAGCATTTGTAATGTAGTTTTGTGCTAAGGGAAATGCATCTAGGCACCGGCCATTCCCTCTCGTTTGGGGATTTTGTTCCGAAGGCGGCCTCGTTCTTGAGTGCGGCTATTCTCGTATCGATGCCCGTAATCCCAATGCCGGAGATCACCGATCGATTTCAATACTAGGATAATATTTCTTCAAATATCTTCCATTTATTGCAGCGGAAAATTCTTCTCCTAGCAAAGTTTTCAACATGTAGGCATTACCGTGCACGCATCCGACCACTCGAAAGGGTCCTTCCCGCTAGGGGACCATTTGCCGAATTCACCGTATTTGGTTCCAATCGGCAGTAACGCTTTCCAAACCAAATCTCCTTCTGCAAATTTCTTAACTTTTACTTTCTTGTTATAATACTTGGAAACCCGCAGCTTGTTCTTTTCGATATTTTCCAGGGCCCTAAGACGGATCATGTGCAAATCTTCTAGCTCATCCATCATTAAGCCACTTAATCTTTGGAGTTTAAATCTTTCTGCAAGATTACTCTCCTAGAATCTGATTGTACCTCCCAAGGTAAAACCGCATGGTGTCCATAAACCAATTCATAAGGAGATGTTTTTGTAGCTCCATGAGGGGCCATTCGGTAAGCCCATAATGCTTCACTGAGTACCGAATGCCACCTCCTTGGCTTCTGGTCGATCTTCTTTTGTATAAGCTTGATCATGATCTTATTAGAAGCCTCTCGACCATTAGCTTGGGCATAATAGGGAGAAGAATTAAACAATTTTATTTCCATGCTTTCGGCAAACTCCCTGAACTCCAAGGACACGAATTGGGCTCCCTGATCAGTTGTGATTGTTTGAGGGATTCCAAACCGATAGATGATGTGTTCCTTGACAAATTCAACCATGTTTTCTGACGTCACCTTCTTCAGTGGGATTGCCTCAACCCATTTGGTAAAGTAATCTGTAGCCAAAAGCACAAACTTATGCCCCTTGCTAGATGGTGGATTAATCTGGCCAATCAAGTCTATACCCCAGCCCCTGAATGGCCATGGCTTGATGATGGGATTTAATGCTTGATGCGGAACTCTTTGAATATTTCCAAACCTCTCGGCGCTCTTGACATCCCTTGTAATACTCAAAGCGGTCCTCCACTATCGTTAGCCAAAAGCACCCGGCCGCTCGATAACTCATTTCATGCGGTAGGCCGATTGGTGTGCTCCACATATCCCATCATGCACTTCACTCATCATCCTTTTAGCTTCTTCTCGGACCCGGGCATCGTAGCAACACCCCATCCAATGATTTATAAAATAAATTATCGTCCGGAAGAACAAATTTTATGGCCTTGTACCCGAGATTCCTACGGACCTTTCGAAATGGATCCCTCAAATAGTCAACGATCTCTTTTCTCCAATCATCCGCCGCAAGATCCATCCCCGGCGTACATATCTCTATGGTAAACGCTTCTTGATTTTCCTTATAACCGAAGCGCTTTGAGCCAAGCCGTTTGCCTCTTCATTGTGTTCTCTAGGAATATGTTGTAGAATTACCAACCGAAAACTCTTCAAGATTTCCCCGCATTCTTCGTAGTAACTCCTCGCCGCATTGTTAACACCAAAATTTGGTAAGGAGTCCGACTTGTGGGACCAGGCTCGATGAGGAGTCCGTCCGGCGGAAGGAAGATTTCTTCGGATGCATTCGGCGAGAAAAATCCGCGGTCGGCTATCCGCTTCCGATCGGCAAGAGCACGGTTGAGCCGATTTTGCGGGATTGTACGGTGACGTGGCTCAAGCGGGGAAGGGCGAATGGATGGATAAGTGATCAAGCTTAGAGATAAATTAGGTATCGAATCCATTCGAGGTTGTGCTTGGCAGGGTATAAATATGAGCCCTGAATGTATGTAACATATACACAATCATTCTCAATACAAACCGGCTTTACGCCAAACCCTAGAGTCCATTTGTCGTGTCGTCGAGTTCTTCGAGAGGGTTCATCGATCCGTCGACCTCCGTGAGTACCGGCAACCTTGTATCATGTCTAGTATCATGCGGTGGATTTAGATCTGATGCAAGTAGTCTTTCTACCATGCTTAGTGTCATGCGGTAGATTCAAGCTTGGGTCAAGAAGGTTTCTTGTTAGGTCATGAGCCATGCGGTAGGCTAAGATCTAGCTTGAAGCTACTTATCGGCTCTATTGGATTTTGGCAAGATCCAATAGATTCATTAAGTTACCCCGTGTTGCTTTGAGTTTTTGCTTTATGCTTAAATTCATGTAACACTTTTTGCCCAATCTAGATGGGTTTGGATCGGCTTTATACCTTTTGATGATCCTCATGCGAGTCAAGTTCGTGCTTATAGCTATTTAACGCGTGGATCACGTGCTCTTTGATAGCCGAAACCGAATCAATCTAGGTTGTTACGTGTTGCGGGTTCAAGCTTACCAACGTTTGTATACATCTTGAAAGAACCGAGTATCATGCGGTAGATCAAGGTTTTCGGGTTGCTTTGGAGCTAGTCATCTAGTGGATTAGATTTCAAATCAATCGATAGATTTATCTCACTTGTAATGTTCGTTCCTTCTTCATGGACCCCGAATCGGTTGTTCAGCCGCATTCGGTTATGTTTCTCACGAGTAGGACACATGCGTAATTTATGCTTTAAATAATGTATGCTTTTAGCTTTCCATATTTAGATCGTATCATGCGGCGGATAGATCTATTTGTGGAAAGTGGTACGATCCCCATGCAAATTGTATCATGCGGTGGATAGATTTGTTTGGTGTCATACCCGACGGGTTTTAAAGTACCTAGACATGCGGTAGACTAGTGCTTTGGATCTATGCATGCTTGTTTATTGCATGTTTATGCTCGTGCTTTACTTTATTTATTTATTTAATGTTGATCACCACGGGGATCGGTCGCGGTCTTGCGCACGTGCATCTTTGTCCGAACAAAGACCGATCGCCGTCATGCTTACGTCATCCATTCGGCTATGTTACTTTTTCCTATTTACGGCTCTCGAATGGTTTCGGTTTATTAGCGAGATAGCTTCCCATAGCTATATGTCATCTCATCCGGCTTTGTAGCCGCAAATATGGAACCTGTCCGGTACCACCCGGCAAGTTCCAAGCTTTGGTATTGAACTACTTTGTCTTTTGTTAATTTTCGGGGAAAAATTGACCGGCACGTCTTGTGATCTCTCGCACGTGTGAAGCCAGCTTTTTTCGGCTTGCCGTGTGCTTGGCGCTAGGTGCATATTTTGCGTCAACACACTTTTTGGCACGCCTGGTGGGACAACGGCCGAAAATCAAGATGCCTGACATCGGGGATATCATGGATGTCAACATTGAAGACCTCTCTCCTGAACAACGGCGGTAGCTCCGGACGCCGTGGACCAATTCCAGGCGAAGTGTATGCCTGTCCTTCAAGAAGAACGGGAGTGGCGTCCCGTACGTGAAAAATGAGATGCCCGGGGTATTGTTGCCGGGGGAGAGCGACGCCACGACCCGGCGGGGAGAGGGAGGAATGCATACGGGCGTTCCGAGACGCCGCGGACCACGTCTTGAGCAGGCACCACGAGCTTTCCTTGGTGCGTTCAAACAAATGATGGTGGTCGTCTTCGGTCCGGGCATGGAGCGAGGCATTCAGCAAGACACCCATTCAAGGAGGCACCGTAGAGTTGGGCGAGTCCGGTTCTCAACCTCCATTGCGAGCCGGCCCGGCCCGGCCTCCTCCTCGGAGCGCCGGGAGTCAAGCTTTCCGGCCTCCTCCACAAGGTGCTAGGGGTCGGCCAATTCGGCCCCCCACCGCAGGCCGCGGGAGGGCGACCGGTCCAACCACCACCGCGGGGCGCACGGGTCAACTCCGTGCAACGGCCGAACCCGTACCAGCCCACGTACGGGGAGTTGGCATTCGGCTCGCCTGGGGCCCCGCTTGCTTCCGGCCACAGGATCGCTCCAGCAAGCAACTGGCTACAGAGGAATCTATACGGCGGAGGCTACCACGAGGTGGGGAACTACGGAGCCATCGACGCTTTCCCGAATCCGGGTTACGCACCAGCTGCAGGCGCGCAAGAGGACGACGTCCTGGCGCAGAAGATGGCCGATTTGATGCAGAATCAGTTCGGCCTCAAACCGAAAATGCAAGGACCTACCTACACGCCACCGTTCCCGGAGTGGTACTACAACGTGATCCTTCCGCCAAGGGTAAAACCTCCGACGGAATTCACAAAATTTTCCGGGCAGGACGACACGAGCACGGTGGAGCACATTGCTCGCTACCTGATGCAGCTTGGAGAGTGCTCAGCTGAAGAAGCGTTCAGAGTCAGATACTTCCCCGCGTCACTGACGGGCCCGGCGTTCCAGTGGTTTTCATCTTTGCCCCCTAAATCAGTTAGCACATGGAAGGAGCTGGAACGGAAATTCCACGCCCACTATTTCAGCGGCAGCTCAGAAAAGAAGCTAATCGACCTCGCTACCCTGAAGCAGAGGCACAGTGAGACGCCCTTGGAATTTCTCAGGAGGTTCAGGGAAGTTAAGGGCATGTGCTTTTCGCTCAACCTTGCCGGATGACCGGTTGGCCGACATGGCCGTTGCCGGATGCCGCCGGCCGTGCGTGAGAAGTTGTTTGGCATGGAGTTTGATAACTTGGGCCACTTGTCCCAAAAGTTGTCGTTAATGAGCAACCAAGCGTATGGTTTCAAGAAGGATGCCGGGTTTGGCAAACAACGCACGACGTGGCGGATATCTACAACCGGTTCTCGGACAAGGCCGACTCGATGGAAGATTGTGATGATGAACGGGACGTGGGCGCGGCCGAAATCATGTGGGGAAAAGAGCCATTGACTATGAATCGAAGCCTTGGGTCAAACGGACCAAAGACACCTACGATTTCGACATCACAAAAGCCGACAAGCCGTTTGAGCTCTTGGTAAAGGAAGGCCGAATCGGATTGCACCGAAGGGCATTCCATGCTTCGGCCCGATGGAGTAAAGGAGAAACGTTACCGTGGCTTCCACGACAGGAACTCGCACTCCATCAACGACTCGCCGGGGTCTTCGGGATGAGGATCCGGAAAGCCATACGGGAGGGACACCTCGGATTTGATAACAAGATGAAGCCGGATGGCCACCCCTTCCCTCGGAACAAGGTGGGTTTTTCCGTCAACATGGTGACGGGCCGAGGAGAAGGGCAAGGTCAAAGTCTTGACCTCGACCAGGGCAAAACGGGGACGGAGCGGTGGACCGGAGCGTCAAGTAACTTTGGAGCCGGTGCATGGTGAAGCCCCCCGCGTTCTCAAGAGCCACGTCGAAATCGGGGAATCATCCCGCAGCCAAGCCCGGGGTGACCACGCGTATCCTCCTCAATAAGTGGCGGCGCCGGAAAAGGAGCGCTACCGGAAGCGAAAATACGAGGAGGAGAGGCGCGAGCCGAAGAGGAAGCACGCGAAGAGATGCGGAGCAATATACGCGCGAGCGGAGCGCGCGCACCGGGGATGTGTGTTCTTCGAGCACTTGTTGGAACGAAGGTTTGAAGCCGCCCACGCCGAGGAACTACCCCGAGTGCAATGATAGGTATTTCGAGTATAGGCGGGAGACGCCAATCGCCGATCCGTCCATGAAAGGATTAGAAGGATGCATCCTAGCGAGGATCGGCGTAAAAAAATTGAAATCATTGATCATCCCAGGAAAAGGCAAGCTGATTTAAGGTGGGGCGATCAAGAGGGAGACGAGGACGAGTACATCTGGCAAAAGGGGCAATGGTGCCCGCCCGGCCTAAGGAAGAGCCAGAAGAGAAGGGTTCAATGCTTGAGGAACCGTGAACTGAGGCAGGCTGGGATCCAGACAAGGCAGGTGTGGCGTCCAAAGGATCAACTCCGAAGGGTCAAGGCGTTCGACTCCAACATGCATGGTATATTTTCTCGCCGAATGAATTCATGGCTCCTGCTAATCGGGTTGTGCGGGGAAGAGGTGTCCTTGGATGATGAGCGGAGTTGAGGGGCCGATGGCGCGGCTCGGTGCTAGCCAAGCGAGCCGTCTTCGACAAACCGGCCAAAAATCGACACATGAGGCCGCCGTACTTGAAGGGATATGTCAATGGCAAGCCATTGACCAAGATGTTTGTCGACGGTGGAGCGGCGGTTAACGTAATGTTGTACACCACCTTCGGAAACTTGGCATGGGCCCTAGCGATCCGACGCCTACAAGCATAATACCGAACGATTTCGCCGGAATCCTTCGGACACCAAGGGATGCGCCCACGTGGATCCGATGATCGGGTCCAAGACGTCGCTCACGACCTTCTTTGTTATCGAAGGTAAAGGAGCCTACGGCCTACTACTTGGACGGGACCGGATTCATGGCAATTGTTGCGTCCCATCCACCATGCATCGACGCTCATCCAATGGGTGGATGATGATATTGAGGTCGTCCAAGCGAGATGACTCCGTGAGCGTGGCAAACATGGAACCGGCTTTCCGGGAGTATCAAGGCATTGATCGTTTCTCGTGGGAAAGACGGGGAGAAGGTCTCGTTGAACTCGTCGGCGGCGATCAACGGCCGATTCAAGCGCTCGGCTCTTATAGCAATTTTTAATGGAGAACGCCGTCGATGGTACCGATGGCAAGTTGGGGCGAGGATTCATGTCGGCCGATAAATTAGAAGAAGTTTGTCGGGGACAGCCCTAGGGGTCCCCTTAAACAACCGGGGAATCCCCACTTAAAACCCACAACAAACCTAAGCCAAACGCGCCACGCTTAAGTACACAGGGCACGACCGTTGACGGTGTATTTTGGTGCACCTAGCATGTTCATTACACTTTGGTTTGGATTTGATTATGGAACTAACCCGCCACTAGGCACACTAATCATATAACAAGTTCATCTTTGTGCATGCATTTGGAAGTGTTGTGTTTATGTAGGAAATCATGGACATAAAGGACGGATTCGCAACAAGTTCAAAGGAGCATTCATGGAGTCTTGTTCGTGTTCATGAGCTTGCTGAAATCACTTCCAATGGTGGCGAGGACCGAAGTGCTACGAGGAACACCCCCGGGGATTGAAGCGTAAAAGATCAAACTTCATGCAAAGAGAGCCTCTATCTTGGACGCGAGGATAACAGCATCAAAATCATGCAAGTGGAGGGGGCGAAGTACATAAATGCACGAGGACCCACGGAGCAAAAGGGGCGACCGAACCGGGCCGAATTGGGCCTGGGCCGGCCGGCCCAGGCCGGCCGGCCCAGCCCACTTCCGGCACCGGTTCGGTCCCGTTTTCCTTGCCCTCGAAGGATCTTCGACCCTAAAACCCCCGAGGCGCCGCCAACACCGAGAAGAGGAGTCATTCGCACCAGAAGGCCATCCACAAGCTAGAGAGAGAGGAGGAGGATCTCCGACGGGAGATCAACCACCTCGAAGGAAGCACCCTCTCGTGGAGAAGAAGGAAGACACCGGCGGAAGGGAAACCATGATCAACGGTGCCATGATCAGCACCTTGATGGGGTAATCTTCTCATTCGTCCATGGGTTGTAATCGATCTTGAGATGTAATCGCACTTTGTCGGATTATCTATCTATCATCTTGTGTTGAATATACTTTAATGCTTAAGGCTTGCAACCGTGCCGTAGAGGGAGTACGAGCTCCAATGCTTCCTTGGATCCATTCAATACGCCGTGTCCATCAAAGGTCTAGTCATGAATACCTTCGCGTAGTGACAGTACGAGAGGAGGGAAAGGGCGAAACCGTGGTCACATCCCCGATAGATTAGATTGGTTTTCATGTCTTTAAGCGATTGCATGCTCTAGTATCGTAGACCCGTGGGCGAGTGTCTTCTATCTTGATCGTTTATCATTCTCTCTAGTGTAGTTTAGTTGTTTTCTAGTATAATAGTAGTTAGGGTTTTAGTAGCTAGTGTGTCGTTGTTGATCGAACGCTTGTAATCCCCTTGCTCCGCGGATTGACAAGAACCTTGGGAATCCCGTGGTGAAAAAGGTGTGGGGTCCGTACGCTTGCGGATCGTAGAGGGATACGTCTTTTATCCGTCAACAAGCCCCTTTTTCTCGGCGCCGTTGCCGGGGAGAAAGTTAGTTTACATCGTTTGATTTGCATCTAACTTAGTTTTATATTTTAGTTTATCTTTTATTTGCTATATCTAACATATATTATCTAGAAAAATACTTGTTTCGTTTTTGTTTTTGTTTTTTTATCTTATTGTCTAGATGGAGTTCGTTAATCAACCCGTGGAAGAACCGGAGAAATCATTAAGAGATTACGCTAGCCCTCGATGTGAAGACATAAAAGTACAAGAGTCGGATTCGAAGCTCGAAGCGACCAAGTGGGTCTCGCCTTGCTCCCGGAGGGCCATCTCCCGGCTCGCGCTCGTGATGCGAGCACCATCGGCTCACCCTCGAGCTTCGAGAGCTCCGCGTTTCGGCCCTCCGGCGACTTTTGCGCCTCCTCGCGGGCGACGCGCTCCCCGCTCCCGGGCCGACGACCGGGCGTCGGCCGGGGCAGCCCGCTCCCCGCCGGAGCCGCCCCTCGGCCCCTTGGCGGGCGTTGTGCTCCCGTAGGAGCCGGTCCTCCGCGACGGCGAGCGCCGTAGCCTTGGCGTCGAGGGCGGCCTTCGGATCGTCGGCCTCCTTGGCCTTCTCGCTCGAGCACGCGTGCCCGCTCCTTAGCCTCGGCTCTCGCCGAGCTCCGCGCCCCCGAGCAACGAGTGGAGCTCCGGGTTGTCGTTGTGGACGCCGACCACCTCCGCCTCCGAGTTGGCCGCCGGGGTGGTTCTCCCGTGTCCGCCGGCGCCGCCGCAGCGCCTCATCCCGGTCGATGAGGGCCGTGCAGACCCGCTCGAGGGTGGAGGGGTGCGCGGGGTCCTGCCTCGCGCTCTCATGGAGTTGATCGCGTAGGGCCATGGCCCGGTACGACAGCCAGCCGTCCGGGGTCCTCAGGGCGTCAGCGAGCGCGTCGAAAGCGTCGCACCGCTCCCCGGAGCCGGCGGAGCTCGGCGCTCACCTCGGTCAAAAGTGTCGTACTTGTCACGGGCGCGGTGCTCAAGCTCCCGTCACCAACAAGTCGAACTTGTAAGCATCTTGACGCAAGGATTGCGCGTAGAGACGAGAAAAAGAAAAAAAGCGATCAACGATGCCCCACCTGGAAGACGCGCCACGCGGGGCCGCCGTGGATCCTCAGCGCCTCGTTCAACACTCGGTCGAGCGCGGCGTCGTGGTTGCGGAGCTCCCCCCATAGATCCTGCTCTCCCTGAGCGTCGGCGAACGCGGGCGGGTCGCCAGCGAACCCCTCTACCGGGGCGGAGCGGCCGGCGCGGGAAGACGAGGCCTCGGCACCGTGCCCTCGGCCTCCTGCCACCATGTGGCCCTCCCGCCGCCTCACGAGGGCCCCCTCCTGGGACTCGGGGGACGGCATGGAGAAACTCACCCACTGGTCCCACCCGGGCGGCGGGGAGTCGTCGTCCGGGATCTCCACCACCACCGCCCGGGAGCCGCCGGCGGGTGCCGGCCCTCGCGCCGCCTCCGTCGGCGCCTCCGGTCCTCGCCACCACGGGCGCACGACCGCCTTCCACGGCCGCCGCCGCGGCCGCGCCTCCACCACGGCCGGCACCGCGGACCGCGCTTCCACCACGCCCGCCGCCGCGGGCTGCGCGCTCCGACACGACCGGCGCCCCGCCGCTCCTCGACGGCCGCCGGCCGCGGCACGGCGGGCTGGTCCGCCGGGCGAGGCCTCGAGGCCTCGGCCGCGCCCTCGCGAGCTCTCACCCGTCGCGGCCGCCGTGCTCGTCCCCGCCCGCGGCGCCCTTGAAGAGCGCCGCCGGGTGGGAACGGACGCGTCATCCCTCAACACCTTGGCGGGTGCGAGGGGGAGGCACGGTCGGCACCACCCCGCATAAACACAAACAAGTAATCGGAACACTTGGTTGTTAAAAACCCGACCCCGCGGAAGAGCGAGGGCTCCTTACCTCGAAGAGGAGAAGGCACGTTTCCTCTTCCTCGAGGCCTCGGTGGATGACGCCGGCACGGCGGGCGCGCCCGCCGCCGCGCCCCCCGCCATCTCCGCCGCGCGCGGGGCCCCGCCCCGCGCGCGGGCACGCTTGCCGCACGCGCCTGCGCGCGCGTGACGGCGCCTCCGCGGCCCGCGCCGCTCCCGTTGTCGATTGCCTGGCGGCGGGCGCCTCGAGCCCGCCCCGTGCGCCGCCGGCCCCGACGCCGGAGCTGGCTCCGGCGACGGGGGCGCAGGCTCCCACCTATCAGAGGGGCCCTGCCCCCCGGTTTCTTCCTCCTCATCCTCCTCCGAGGACGAGTACTCCTCGGTCCCTGGAGAGGAGAGCCCCTGCTGCTCGCGCAGCCGGTACTCCTCGCTCCGCCGCTCGCGGCGCTCGCGGTGCCGCTTTGCACGCTCCTTCTTGCGCGCCGCCCGCTCCCGCTCCCGTTCTGCCGCGACGCCCGACCGAGCGTGCGGGAGTCGGTGTGGGGCGGAACGGATTTAGCGGCGCTCGAGGCTCACCATCGGCGAGCGAAAACGTCGAGGTACATCGAAACCCGGAGCACAACCAAGATCAAAGACGGAGCCAAGAGTTCTACTTAACGCGTGGACCGGTGGGGAGCATCTCGAGGTCCCACGGGGGACCGGTCGCTGCGCAGCAACCGGGTGTCGACGGCGCTCCGTGCCCGTGTGTGCGCATACCCCCGCCGGGAGGGGGCTCGGAAGCATCCGCGACCTCGCCGGCACAACGGGGTTCGCCGCCTCCGTCATCTCAAAGATACGAGCGGCCTCTCCATCGGGGGCACGATCCGCCGGTGGTGGAGGAAGGCGAGGTCGGTCGCCGCGGTTAGCCCGCGCTCCGCCGCTCCTCAACGCGGCCGGGAGTGAGTCCAACCGCCTCCGGCGCGCGAAGGTGGGGACACGCCGTGGCTCCGGGAGTCGGGCCTCTCCCGAGCACCGGGGCCGGGTGTAAGGGGGGAGGCCGGGCTCGGCGTTGCGAAGGTAGAACCACCCCCGCTCCCGGCCGGCGTTGTTAGACGTCATGGTACAAGGGATGTAGTCGTCCTTGTACCGTGCCCGCAACGCAAGCGACATGCCGCCGGCGCGCACCGCGCGGCGAGTCCTCTCCGCTCCGTCGTCGGGCCGCGTGAACGGCTCCGCGCGGAAGAGGTGTACCCGAGAGATCCCACTTCGCCGGGATCCCTAGATACCCTTCGCGAGACGCCCACGAACGTGGCCGCCCGCGAAATCGCGTTCGGCGCGAAGTTGTGCAACTCCACGCCGTAGTGGTAGCGCAGCGCCCGCATGAAGCGGCTTGCCGCGCCGCAAAGCCGCGCTCGTGGAAGCGGATGAAGCTCACCACATAGCCGTCCGGCGGGTTGGGCGCGCGGTCCCCTCGCCGGCGGCACAATCCATTCCGCCGGCCGCCCATCCTCGTTCCCCGCCGCCGTCCGGCGGACACCAGGTCGTCTAGGGCCAGCCGCGTCACCGACGAGCGCTCCCACGCGTACGGGTCCACGATCGTGAGGGGCGGAAGCGGCGCCATGAGGAAAAGCAAGGGATCTGGGAATGAAAGACGAGAAGGAGGAGAAGAAACTCCGACGGCGAAATGGCGCGGCGGCGAGAGCGAAACAGAGGCAGGAGCGCGGGGGAGCGAGAATGGCGAAGCGCTAAGGTAAAAACCGCAGTTTTCCCTCCCCTCCGATTTATAAGACGCGGGCGTGCTCTCCGGAGCGCACGTCTCGCGCGCATTAACTGCAGGGAATCTTTTTCTCGGCCGACGGGCGGGCCCCACCACGACCACGGCGGCCACGCCACCGCAAACGGGCCATCATCACGGCGAAGAACCGGAGGGCCGTGGTAGGCGGTCACGTCGGCCCCCGCCCACGCCGCCCACTACGCGCGCGCGGCCGCAACGTTTAAAAAGGCGCACCCGCAACGAGAAACCGCAGCCTCGACTGTGGAGCATGAAATGGCCCGGCCCCTTACCAAGTAAGGAGGACCCTCGAGCGGCACGAGCTCCCCGGCTCGGGAAATTTCAACCCTCGAAAGGGTGCGGGCATGAGACGGTCGCCTCGGGGCACGTTTGAAGCAAAACGGACACCGCAAGAACCGATGCCACGCTATTTTACCGATCGGCGCCTCGAGGGCCGGCTCGCCCAAGCCCCTTGAAGATGCGCGGATGCAAAGACGGGGCCGCCTAGGCACCACCCCCGCACGGCCCTACTGATTCAGAGGTTCGAAGCCTGACCCTCGACGGATTCGAACAGGCGCCCCAGATCGCCAGAGTCAGGGACGATGAGGGCACGCGCATTCGAGCCGTTCCTCGAGCCCATCGGCTCGAGGGTGCCCCACATGTCGTGTTCGAGAGCCAGCGAGGGCAGCTAGCCGGGGGGATCCCACCGAGGGAGAGCTTCCGCGCCCTCGGTCCCTAGCGAACGGGGCCCGAGCCCCACCTAGCAAACCCATGCAAGCGCTTTAATGGACGTGTCTCCGGACCACGCGGCCTACCCTTATCGAACGGGGCATGGGCGCCCACTCGAACCACCCGCTAGCGGCTCGACGAGGAATCCGCAATCCGCGACCCGCTCGATGGGGGTTGCGGAAACCTCACCCCTCCGTCCCGCGGAGGGACGGCGAGGGCGCGTTAAAAAATAAGTCGTGGAGCTCTACCCGGTCGCCTTGAACGGGCCCGTGCTCGGGGCTTGACGCATGGCTACACCTCCCGGATTGCACCCACCGGGATAGTGCCGGCAGCCGCGTGCGTCACCGAAGCCGGGCGAGACATTGCCGGCGCCGGTTGAAACATGTACCACGCCCTCTGACCAAGTCTCGCGGTAAACCCCTACAGGAGCGCCCGCGTTCTGCGGGGCTTCGGGGGGCTAGACCCGCGGGTCCGCTGACGCGGCCCCACGAAAAGCGTTCGCAAGACCAGGAGGGAAGAACGTCCTATCAGTAGGATCCAGCATCTGCGGGAGCCTCAATGGCGAACCCGCAGATGCTCGGGGGCTGCTTGTCGGGGGACAGCCCTAGGGGTCCCCTTAAACAACTAGGGAATCCCCACTTGAAACCCACAACAAACCTAAGCCAAACGCGCCACGCTTAAGTACACGGGGCACGGCCCACACCATGATGGCCCCGACGGCCCACCAAGGCGGCCCACTCAAAGATCCCCTCAAGCGAGTGCTCCGCCTCGCTCGAGGGTGCCCCCGCACGTGCACACCCGTTCCCGTACACGGGCATTTAACACTCGACCGCGGCGGGGCGGCGCCATCATGCGCCTGGGGCACGCGCCCCGGTTCCGTTGCACCAACTCCCTAGGAGGGAACCCATCCCCGCCACTGTGGGGGACTGTGCGACGTGGCCGGTGCCAGTCCCGTGACGCCGCGCCGCCTACTGCGGTACGGCTAACGCGCCGAGCCCTCGAAGGGGGGCCGGCCGCACCCTCGATTTGCTCTCCCGTGACCCCCGCGGGGATAGGTTGCGGCGCTAGGCCGGTGGGGAGCCATCCTTGCCCGCGTTAACGGCGTGGCGGCCGCCCCCGCACGCACGAACCCACGCCGGGCACTGTGACAACAGCTCCGGCGCTGTGGAGCGTGTGGGAATGGGATGCTGCCTTACCTGCCACTGTGCCCCGTATGGACCGACGTCGCAACTCCCCCGAGCCCGCCTGAAGACATCACGGCCGTCCGCTGCGCTCCTACCCTCGAAGCCGCTACTGTTCGGGTACAAGATACTCCATGATGGCCAAGATCGCCGCAAGGACCGTGAAGGCGACCGCCTACTCTACGGCACGGTGCACCACGCTCCCCCACGTAGCTAGATAGCGCAGCATACATGTGATTCGCCCTCTCCTTGGCCTATAAAAGGAAGACGAACTCCCCCGCCGCGGGGGACGGACGAACGAGAGAACACAACACAAGGCGAGAACCACACCCGACACCACACACTTGTTTTCCAATTCTCCCACAACATCTTCGCCCACTTCACGGGGATTTGGAGGCTATTCCTCCTCTCCCGCCTTGCTTGTACCCGCCCCACTACAAGCACCCCGGTCCGAGCAATACAGTGCCTCGAGCACACCACCTGCCGGACGTACGGCCCCCCGGCCGGAACCAGGATAAAACTCGTGTCACTAGTTGCTTAGCATCGACCATTGGGGGAGAGACCTCGGCGCTTACTACCGGTTAGTGTCGGGACCATATTCCGCACCGACAAAGTTGACATTGGAAGCGGTGACAAGCCAAGGCCGACGCTCATCGCGCAAACTTGCAATCGGACTTCGGGGAGGAATTAATCAAGCTACTCAAGGAATATAAAGATCGCTTCGCCCGGGATTATTCGGAGATGCACCGGACTGGACCGTTCTATTGTTGAGCATCGGTTGCCAATCAAATGTGGTTTCAAGCCATATAAGCAACCACCCCGAAAAATCTACAAGGATGAGGTATTGGCCGATGTGAAGAAAGAAGTTGAAAGACTAATTGATGCAAACTTCGTTCGGCCATGCGGATATGCGGAGTGGATTTCTAACATTGTCCCCGCTTACAAGAAGAATGGAAAGATGAGGGTCCGCATAGATTTCGGGGATCCGAACAGAGCTACTCCGATGGATGGTTACCCCATGCCCGTTGCCGATTTGCTTTGGTTGACGCCGCCGCCGGGCACAAAGTTATCAGTTTCATGGATGGCAATGCGGGATACAACCAAATTTTTATGGCAATAGAAGATATATCAAAGACGGCCTTTAGATGCCCTTGCCATATAGGCCTGTTTGAATGGATAGTCATGACATTTGGGTTGAAAAATGCCGGTGCAACTTATCAGCGAGCCATGAACTACATCTTTCACGAGTTGATCGGCAAAGTCGTTGAAATTTACATTGATGATGTCGTAATCAAGTCCCTAAGTCATGACACACATTTGGAGGATGTGAAAAGGACCTTGGAGTGCACCCGAAAGCATGGTCTGAAAATGAATCCAAACAAATGCGCTTGTGGGCTGTCAGCTGGAGAGTTCTTGGGATTTTTGGTCCACGAAGGGGGAATTGAAGTTGGCAAGAAAAGCATGAAGGCCATTGATGAAGTTATCCCTCCAACTAATCTCAAGGAGTTGCAATCACTGCTCGGCAAGATTAATTTTGTAAGAAGATTCATTTCAAATTTGTCACGAAGGTTTTGCCATTCTCTCCATTGCTTTGAAACCGAAGGAAGATCGAAGTTCACATGGGGCGACGAACAACAAAAGGCTTTTGAAGAAATCAAGCAATACATGAAGGAGCCACCGGTCTTTGGTCCCTCCTCAGTTGGATAAGCCTTTCAAGTTGTACGTGGCGGCCGATACCCAAACCATTGGATCGGCCCTTATTCAAGAATTCAAAGGAAAGGAGCGGGTAGTAGCATATCTTAGCCGAAAATTACTTGATCCTGAGACCAGGTATTCAGCTGCAGAGAAGCTGTGCCTGTGCGTATACTACTCGTGTACAAAGTTTCGGCACTACTTGTTGAATGCTGAATGCACTGTATATTCCAAGTTTGATGTAATAAAACATATGTTATCTATGCCAATTTTGAATGGCAGGATTGGCAAATGGATCTTGGCTTTGTCGAGTTTGAGTTAAAGTTCGAATCGGCAAAAGCTATTAAAGGTCAGATCATTGCCGATTTTATAACTGAGCATCGTGACCCGTCAATTGATTTGCTTGAAATTACTCCTTGGGCTTTATTTTTTGATGGGTCATCATGTGGTAAAGGTGGGGGAGTAGGGTTGTGTTAATTTCACCCAGAGGTGAGATGTTTGAATTTGCCATCCCTATACAACCCACTGTTACAAACAATCAGGCTGAGTACGAGGCATTGCTTCGAGGGCTTCAATATTTGAGAGAAGTCGGGGCCGTTTCGGTTGAGGTTTATGGAGATTCAGAGTTGGTGATTAAGCAATTGAACGGCCAATACGAATGCAAAAGCGAAGCACTGAGGAGTTACTACGAAGAATGCAGGGAGATCTTGAAGAGCTTTCCATTGGTAACTCTACAAAGATATCCCTAGGGAACATAACGAAGAAGCAAACAAAGTTGGCTCGGAGCGCCTCGGTTACAAAGAGAGTCAAGAAGCGTTCGTTGTAGATGTATGTGCGCTCGGGAACGGATCTCGCGGAGGATGATTGGAGAAAAGAGATCGTTGACTATTTGAAAGATCCATCCGGAAGGTCTCTAGGAAGCTCGGGTACAAGGCCATGAAATTCGTTCTTCGGATGACAATTTGTTTTACAAATCATTAGATGGGGTGTTGTTAAGATGCCCGGGTCCAGAAGAAGCCAAGAAGAAGATGAGTGAAGTGCATGATGGGATGTGTGGAGCACACCAATCGGCCTACCGCATGAAATGGGTTATCGAGCAACCTTGGGTGCTTTTGGCCGACGATGTTAGAGGATTACTTTGAGTATTACAAGGGATGTCAAGATTGCCGGAGGTTTGGAAATATTCAAAGGGTCCCCGCATCGGCGTTAAATCCCATTATCAAGCCATGGCCATTCGGGGGCTTGGGTATAGACTTGATTGGCCGATTAACCCACCATCTAGCAAGGGGCATAAGTTCGTGCTTTTGGCTACGGACTATTTTACTTAATGGGTTGAGGCGATCCCATTGAAGAAGGTGACGTCGGAAAACATGGTTGAATTTGTCAAGGAGCACATCATCTATCGGTTTGGAATCCCTCGACAATCACAACCGATCAAGGGGCCCAATTCGTGTCCCCGGAGTTCGGGGAGTTTTACGAAAGCATTGGGATAAAATTGTTTAATTCTTCTCCCTATTATGCCCAAGCTAATGGTCGGGCGAGGGCTTCTAATAAGATCATGATCAAGCTGATACAAAAGAAGATTGAGCGAGGAGCCGAGGAAGTGGCATTCGGTACTCAGTGAAGCATTATGGGCTTACCGAATGGCCCCTCATGGAGCTACAAAGACTTCTCCTTACGAATTGGTTTATGGGCATCATGCGGTTCTGCCTTGGGAGATGCAATCAGACTCCAGGAGAATCGTGTTACAGAAAGATTTAAGCTCCAAAGATTACAGTGGCCTAATGATGGATGGTAGAGGATTTACACATGATCCGTCTCAGGGCCCTGGAAAACATCGAGAAGAACAAGTTGTGGGTTGCCAAGTATTATAACAAGAAGGTAAAAGTCAGGCAATTTGCAGAAGGGGATTTGGTTTGGAAAGCGCTATTGCCGATTGGAACCAAATACAGTGAATTCGGCAAATGGTCCCCTAACCGGGAAGGGCCCTTTCGCGTGGTCGGATGCGTCCCTGGTAATGCATACATATTGAAAACTTTCCTAGAAGAAGAAATTTCCGCTGCAATAAATGGAAGATACTTGAAGAAATATTATCCTAGTATTGAAATCGATCGATGATCACCGGCGGTGGGA
Source organism: Cenchrus americanus (assembly GCA_947561735.1). Taxonomy (NCBI): domain Eukaryota; kingdom Viridiplantae; phylum Streptophyta; class Magnoliopsida; order Poales; family Poaceae; genus Cenchrus; species Cenchrus americanus. Next base: position 254,487,185 of record OX387245.1, read on the forward strand.
TTACATGCATCCGACACCGGAAATAGCCGGCGCTCAAGAACGGGGCCGCCTTTAGAACAAAAGATTCACAAACGAAGAAATGGCCGCGTGCCTAGATGCATTGCCCTTAGCACAAAACTACATTACGACTGCCTCTTGCGGGTTTACATCCAACAACCCCGGTGATCCGGACGTCGAGGAGGTGGGAAGCGAAGGCGTGGAGGAAGAAGCGAAAGTATGATTCAATTTTTCTTTGCTTCTTCGGCCGCTCCATTTTTAGTTGCTCCAAGACTACCGTCACGGCGACTTGGAATGCACGGGGGTGACCATGATTTGCGGCCTCCACCAAGCTGTCCCAAGCCGCTTTCGGGTTGTTATACCCGTCGAGAGACATCCGAAACGAGAGGAGTTAGGTGCAAGAAATCCGGATGTGAGCGCGAAGTCAAGAAGGGGTCGAAACATTTACCTCCCACTAATGCCTCCAAAGCCATATGACGCTCGCGTTCGGCCCGGCAACGAGCGGTGATGTCCCCGAGGTCATGCTCCGGGTGCCGAACGCGGCGGCGCAATTGATGGCCGGCCCTCTCGTTCATGCGTGGCGTCCTCTCGCTTCGAGGGAGGAATTGGAGGAGATGTACTCGGGCATGTCTTCGGTCCCGATGATTTCTTCGGGGAAGCAAATCAAGGCTGAAAGAGGAAAAGAAAAGAGGAGGTAAAGCGCAAGATCATATGGAAAACAAGGAGTAAATCAAGGGAAAACTCACTCTCGAATCGTGCGTTTCTTCGGAGCGCCGCTCTCCCGGGGTTGCTTGCCTTTGTCCATGGCCTTGGGGTTTTCTCCTCGAGGACGGGGGAGGAAATGAGAAGCGATGGATGAGTGTGTGAGTGGATTTGCGGGGCATATCGGCGAGGCTATTTTCTTGACCGAAGGGGTGCATTGGGAGTGGTGACCGGCCGGCGTGCACTATTGGAATACCAAACGGCGGGGTTATCTTCCGGAATGCGAAGGGTTTTCGCTTGAACGGTGCTTACGGATTGCCGATTCGGGGATCTTCTGCGGATTTTGCGCCAAGGGGCATCTGTTCTCGCGTGTTCGGCTCAAGACAGTTCCCGAATACATTTAAGGAAAAACAAGATTCACAGATGCAAAATAAAGGAAATCATCGCAGTGCAAGCGCAGAATTCAAAAGTTCTTTATTTATTGCCGATATTCAAACATCCCTAATACAATCTAGTCAAAGAGTCTATTCAGCACAGAATGGGGATGAGTGAGTTCGGCAATGGCGTCGCCATGGCCATCGAGGCGCTCCAAGATGATCTCGATCTCCTCGATGTCCTCTGGCGCGCCGCCCCGGAAGCCGCGCGGCCTGGTGGAGTAGTCAACGTCAGTGTGCGTCGCCATGGCGGCCCGGGCCCGTGGGTGGTGCCCAAAAGGACACCATGAGTGGCCACTTCATCAACGTGGTGCTCCACCGCAGCAAGGCGCTCCGCCGGCGTGTCTCCGCGGGCGTTCACCTTATCGGCCGCTTGCTCCACCGCATCTTTAGGCGGTTGAGCTCGGCATCACGGCCGCAAAGTGCAAGAAAAAAGGGGATTAGCATCAAAGGCCGGATTGGATCAAAGAGCGATGTCGGGGCCGTACCGTCAATGGTCTCCAGCAGTTGCTTGCGCTGGTCTTCCCATTCCAACTCGGCTATGCCAGCCTTTTTGGAGACGTCCTCCAGCTCGTGTTGGGCCGCCTCCAGTTCCGCCTTGAAGTGGAGAGCGTCGAGTTCCCCGTAGGGCACGGGGGAGTGGCCGTCAAACTCCGAGGAGTCGTTCGGTAGGGGCTGACCGGCCGGCGCGGGAGATGGATTCCATTGAATCAACCGAAAAAGGGATGATCGTCAAAACAAAAAGAGATCAAAGATGAATCGGAGAAGAGGGATTGACGATCATTGCCTCCGCGCGCACCGGCGCGGCTCCCCTCCGCCTCATCGAGGCGCGGCGTCGGTTGAGGGCCGCGCACCATGCTTCTCGGGGATGTGCACTTGTTTGGAGAAGAAGTCTTGAGATTGGCAAAGATTCGAGAGCTAAAGGCTTGGTGGAGAGCTAGGGGCACCTACGGTTTCATTTATAGGCCTGACAAGACAGATCGTGGCCTCAAGTCATGGCTCTGGATCGTGGCGCATATCCCAAGAAAATCGGAAGGTGGGAAGGTTTCCTTGATCAGTCCGCCAATGGGTCGTTTGGAGTTCTAGGCCGAGTCATATTCGTTTGACTGGCTCGGCTGAGAGGAGTCAAAGTGCCATTCGGGTATTGGTATTTCTTTGCCGAATGGGTCGTTCAAAGATTGCATTTGAGAATGCGCGAAAGAAAAAGGAAATAAAATTGCAAGAACAAATATGACAAGAGCGACCAATTCGGTTACACATCGATTGAAGTATCTAGATGTTTAAATATTTCGCAATTACACTCGCGGACATTCGATGTTGCTTGGCGAAAGCTTTCCATCTGCTCTTGATAATCTTTCCGGGCGCTAGACGGGGTGGTAAGTTTTGCATCACATTATTTCACCTTAGCTATAGCCAATATAGCTTCCTCTTGGGTCCTCTCTATCAATCCAGGGAGCTCGGCTATTTTCTTGTCATCGGCCTCTATCTCAGCTCGACGGGCTTCTCGCCCGCCTCCAAAGCGGCTCTTCCGGCAATCTTCAATTCGCGAGAAGCTTGCAGATTGGCCAATGTATCTTTGTGGCTCTCGGTCTGAGATTGTGCCCCTTTCACGGCTTGTTCGAAGACCGGCCCTCTTCTTTTTCAACAGTGGGCGGGGGGATACCTTTCTCAAAGCTTGTCTTATGGGCACATAATGAATTTCCGGGCCGGAGATAGATGCAAGAGAGGCACCGATGTCCTCGGGGAGTTCTTGGCCGATGGGTTCGAGCATTTCCTCAAAGTGATCGAGATCTTTGAACCGATCTCGTGCATCTTTTTGCAGCCGTGCAAAAATCTCCTTGAGCTTTTCCAAAGACTACCTCGACGAGTTTGAGGCACTTCTTCCCTTGCCTCGGTAACTGGGTTGTTCCCCATTGATGGACTTGATGATGATGGGGCCTGATCCTAAGAAAGCAATATTGCCGAGTCAGGAGTGTTGGAAGTAAAAGGTAGCAGGGTTAAGTGCAAATAAGTACCTCATGTCTAATTTCCTGAACTAGAGCGAGGATTAGCGTCCGATTGAAGATTCTTTGGGGATGGGCCCGGAGCTTCCTTCTTCACAAAGCGAAACTTCTTGCTCGTTCCGCCGCCTCGGGTGAAACCGGACATCCTCTTGTTGTCCTCGTGGGCTTTCTTCATAGCATCCTCTGCCCCGCGAGATAGCCTTGTTCACTAGCTCATGGAAGTTTGCGGGCTCGAGCGGATTCGGACGCTCATACGGCTTACCATCAAGCCCGTCACGAAACCTCTCCATCTTCTTGGCATCGGTATCAACATGATGCCCACCATACCGACACAAGCTATTAAACTTCGAGCATAGCGGTACACCGAGTCGGATCACGACGGAGGGCCAACGGCTCCCTCATCTTCCTATCCATCAATCCCTTGGGAATGTGGTGGCTCTTGAAAGCCCCGCTTGAACTCATCCCAAGTCACGGCGTGCCCTCGGCCGCATTGACTTGAAGTGGTCCCACCACATCAAAGCTTCCCCTCGCGGTTGCGGCGGCTGCGAAGTTCGCTTTGTTCTCCTCCGAGCAAGGCAACACAAAGGCGAGAGAATTTTTCCTCGATGGCCTTGACCCAAGCCTCGGCATCCGGGGGTCTTCTCGCTTTAGCGAAGGTTGGCGGCTTCATAGCGATGAACCGGGCATACGTAGTGACCTAGTTAGGCCCCTCGTGGTTGGCCCCGAGTGGCGGCCCTCGGTTCATCTGTCCGGGCGATCTCGCTGCTGCGTGCGGGATCCGGCGCAGCACCTCGGTTTGGGTGGCCATGAAGGCCTCCATCGGTGTCATGGGCGGGGGTGGTGGCAAGTCACCACTACCACTTGCTCCGAAACCGTTGGGAGAGCTGCGCGTGGTTCCCACCATCCGAAAAGTGAGCTTCATTAGTGAGATAACCAAAAGCTTACTCCAAATGATGACAAGCACGATCATGCATAATCACATCTCGTTAGCACTATAAACAATGAGGACAAGAACAATCAACAATATTCTATAGCCACCAAGATACATAGAATCGTTCTTCCCAACATGGTTAGGACGGCGATTACTCAATTGCACGGCTCATAAACACCCTCGAACGATCATCGTTATTTCGGATACCAACGAAGGTGGTATACGGACGAGTACTTATTCGCCGGCAACGAGTGATGTCCCTAGGAATGCTTTGGTTTACCAACGTCTTTAGGTGAGAATGCAAAATTGACAAGCGTGGTCATTTGCAATGATTCATCCAAGGATCTCGGTATTCAAACGCAAGAAAATTTCAAATTTGAACGACAATAATTTTCCTCTTAAAGCACACATGCTTAAGCATTCTTTATTACACACGATAGAACAAGGATCAAAAACATTACAACTCGAATTTGAAACAACATGACATGACACGATACATGCGGTTACTTGGCACAAAGACGTCTTGTCAAGCCAACTACTCTAACATCTCAAAGACAACTCGATAGGATCGACATCCTTCTTATCCTCGCCGTCGGCAACCTAGTTGCCCACCGAAGCACCACCGTACGTAGACGAAGCCGGGGGGAGTCGGTAGCGGTGGTCCCGCCCGGCTCGTCCGGTCCCGGACCGACAAGGCCTCGCTCGCTCCTCCGGTGTGCACTGTGCGGGGGCGGTGGCCGTAAGGCCACTATAGCCCGCAAAGCTGCCACCCGTACCTCGGCCTCCCGCACCCGCCGCCGCATATCGCAATGTTCCGTAGTAGCGTCGGCCTCTCTATCTCGTGAGCATTGGCATCCTCCTCTAGTGCATGGTTCTCCTCCTCCAAATCTACGATCCTCTCGTAGGCGGTCGCCTCTCTCAAGCTCCAACTCGGAACCTCCTAGCACGCCGCCCGTCATTCTCCCCGCCGCACCCGAGTAAGCGTGAAGTTCGAGCCGCAGTGTCTTTGCCGAAAGCTGCTCCCAATCGCGCCTAGATGCCTCCAAGCGCTGTTTTAATAATCGCTATGGTGTTATAACGCAGTCCCCGAAGTGTGAAGACCACGTTCGGACAACGGGCAAGCATCCGAGGAACGTCCAACGGCTCGCTAGGGTCGGTAGCTCCCGTAGGTGGTCCCGGACGGTCCAACCATGCCGGGTCGTGAGGACTCACAGCGGAAACGGTCCAAACGGAGAAAGAGCTACCACGGTGGGGGTTGTGGTCACGAAGTCCGTCGGTACTCGAGGGCGGCCGACTCAACGGACTCGTGAGTGATAAATCCCCAGTAGATAAAGCTCAAGTCAAACCAGTCGGCGTGGTCCGGGTGTGGCGAACGGTAACGATCACTGCGGCGGGGAACGCCAAAGCGCTCAAACTCTTTCACCTCGTAAGTCGGTGGGGTGAGGTAGCCTGCGGCACGGAGTGCTTCCCACGCAAGGCGCGGAAAACCCTCCCAGTGCAACCCGTTGGTACGGATCGTACCGTCGGCGTCGAACCGGTGGATGTAACACCCTAATTTTATTAAAAATTTGGTTTTATAAAAATTTGCTAGAAACCATTCTATTGCTTAAGGAATATAAGGTTGTTTTATTTATTTTTAGGCATTTGAAACCTTTTCTAAAATAAAGTTAATGAAATATAGGAATTAATTGTTGCATTCATCTTTGGTGCATTTCTTTTGCTTGCTAGAATTCAAATTCAGGTTTGAATTCTTATGTTTGAATCCTTTTCTAGCAATCCTAAACCCCAAGCCTTTTTCCCTTAACCCCCTACCCTACCCCGGCTAGCCGGCGGGCCCAACCCGCGATTCAACCCGGCCCGGCGCGCGGCCCGGCCGCCCGGCCCGGCGGTCGCCGCGGTCCGGCTTGGCGCCCGCAACCACGCCCCCGGCCCAAACCGAGCAAGTAGCCGGCCCGGCGGCCGCGCATGCCGCGCGGCCGCCTAGCGCGGCCGGCCGTTGGAGTTCCGGCCCGGCCGGCCCGCTTCCCCGCTCCCCGCGCCCCGAGCCGCCGACGGGACGGGCCCGCGTGTCATCCCTCCCGCCGCGCGGGTGCCCGACCGGGACTCGGCCGAGGCCGCACCGCCGCCCGAGTCCGACGGGAGCACGCCTCCCCCGTGCGTGGCCCGCACGCCTCCCCGTGCCTTTATAAGCCGCCGCCGCCCCCCCGGACGCCCTACCCGAGCACCCGTCGCCCGCCGCCTCTTGCGCCGCACCTTGCCGAAACCCTAACTCGAGCTCGCCACCGCCGCCGTAGAGACCTCGACTCCCGCCGCCGACGCGCGGTCAAGGAGAACTTCCGAGCTGCGCAAGGAGGTGAGGCGCCCGCCGGCGCCGTTTGTTGTCGGTTCCGTGCACCCCCGCCGTCTTGGAGCCGCCGCCGGAGTTCACCGCCGCGCCGCCGCGCCAAGCGTCCGCGCCGCCGTGTTTCGTCAAGACCGCCGCCCTAGGTCGATTCGCCGTCCCGCGCGCTTCGTCTAGATGCTAGGCGCACGCCGAACCGTGCCCCGGAGCCCGTAATCGGGTTCGCCGGCCACTCATCACCCCGCGCCGCCGCATCTTGCTCGCCGCCGGCCATGCGCCCCCGCCGCCGGCCGCATGCACGCGTCCGTGGCCGCCGGATCGAGATCCGGTGGCCGGATCTAAGCCGCCCGCCCGCCTTAAGCCGCGGCCATCGGATCTAGATCCAATGGATGCGGATCAAGTCGCCTCGAGTCATCCGGTCAACCCCGCCGACAGCCACTGGCAATTTTGCGAGAAAAGCCCCTAAGTTTCCTATATTTACAAAAATATCCTTCCACCTTAGAAGTTTTCTTACGAGTTTAGTCTTTTTTCTTTATTTTAGCCCAAAACCTTTTCAAATCTTTACGCTTTGTCCCTATACCTTCCCTAAGCCATAACTTAGTCGTTTTAGCTCCGATTTTAGCGTTCTTTATGTCCACGCGTTCATCTCGAAGCGTAGATTAGTTTTATGCTACTATTTAGATCTGTTTGATCTGTTTGGTAACTGTTTCTTATTTATTCTTATTGTATGCTTGTATGTGATGATTGTGGACCGTAGAGAGCGATTCGTTCGAGGGATTTGAAGATCAAGTCGTGCAAGAGTTTGAGCAGCAAGGCTTTGTTGGAGGCAAGTATTCCATGATGCATGCCCACTTGTCCTACATAACATGCATCTAAATTCACTTGTTTTTACTTTTCCGCTTGCATTAATTTGATGGGAACCTATTAAGGATCATGCCTAGCCGTTTACTACCTTTACCTTGATACCGGAATCAAATTAATCTTGATACCTTGATACCGAAAATCGGAAGGTGGGAAGGTTTCCTTGATCAGTCCGCCAATGGGTCGTTTGGAGTTCTAGGCCGAGTCATATTCGTTTGACTGGCTCGGCTGAGAGGAGTCAAAGTGCCATTCGGGTATTGGTATTTCTTTGCCGAATGGGTCGTTCAGCATTGCATTTGAGAATGCGCAGAAGAAAAAGGAAATAAAATTGCAAGAACAAATGTGACAAGAGCGACCAATTCGGTTACACATCGATCGAAGCATCTAGATGTTTAAATATTTCGCAATTACATTGCGGACATTCGATGTTGCTTGGCGAAAGCTTTCCATCCGCTCTTGATAATCTTTACGGGCGCTAGACGGGGTGGTAAGTTCCGCATCACATTGTTTCACCTTAGCTATAGCCGATATAGCTTCCTCTTGGGTCCTCTCTATCAATCCGGGGAGCTCGGCTATTTTCTTGTCATCGGCCTCTATCTCGGTCGACGGGCTTCTCGGTTCCGCCTCCAAAGCGGCTTTTACGGCAATCTTCAATTCGCGAGAAGCTTGCGGATTGGCTAATGTATCTTTGTGGCTCTCGGTCCGAGATTGTGCCCCTTTCACGGCTTGTTCGACGCGGCCCTCTTCTTTTTCAACAGTGGGCGGGGGGATACCTTTCTCAAAGCTTGTCTTATGGGCACATAATGAATTTCCGGGCCGGAGATAGATGCAAGAGAGGCACGATGTCCTCGGGGAGTTCTTGGGCGATGGGTTCGAGCATTTCCTCAAAGTGATCGAGATCTTTGAACCGATCTCGTGCATCTTTTTGCGGCCAGTGCAAAAATCTCCTTGAGCTTTTCCGGCCAAGACTACCTCGACGAGTTTGAGGCACTTCTTCCCTTGCCTCGGTAATCGGGTTGTTCCCCATTGATGGACTTGATGATGATGGGGCCTCGATCCTAAGAAAGCAATATTGCCGAGTCGGGAGTGTTGGAAGTAAAAGGTAGCGAGGGTTAAGTGCAAATAAGTACCTCATGTCGATTTCTCGAACTAGAGCGGGATTAGCGTCCGATTGAAGATTCTTTGGGATGGGCCTGGAGCTTCCTTCTTCACAAAGCGAAACTTCTTGCTCGTTCCGCTGCCTCGGGTGAAACCGGACATCCTCTTGTTGTCCCCGTGGGCTTTCTTCATAGCATCCTTTTGGGAGATAGCCTTGTTCACTAGCTCATGGAAGTTTGCGGGCTCGAGTAGATTCAGACGCTCAAACGACTTGCCATCAAGCCCGTCACGAAACCTCTCCATCTTCTTGGCATCAGTATCAACATGATGCCAACCATACCGACACAAGCTATTAAACTTCCGAGCATAGCGGTACACCGAGTCGGATCCCCGACGGAGGGGCCAACGGCTCCCTCATCTTACTATCCATCAATCCCTTGGGAATGTGGTGGCTCTTGAAAGCTTGCTTGAACTCATCCCAAGTCACGGCGTGCCCTCGCCGCATTGACTTGAAGTGGTCCCACCACATCAAAGCTTCCCCTCGCGATTGCGGCGCTACAAAGTTCGCTTTGTTCTCCTCTCGAGCAAGGCAACACAAAGGCAGAGAATTTTGCCTCTATGGCCTTGACCCAAGCCTCAGCTTCCAGGGGGTCTTCTGCTTTAGCGAAGGTTGGCGGCTTCATAGCGATGAACTGGGCATACGTAGTGACCTGGTTAGGCCCCTCGTGGTTGGCCCCGTGTGGCGGCCCTCGGTTCATCTGCTGGGCGATCTGCTGCTGCGTCTGCAGGATCTGGCGCAGGACTTCAGTTTGGGTGGCCATGAAGGCCTCCGTCGGTGTCATGGGCGGGGGTGGTGGCAAGTCACCACTACCACTTGCTCCGAAACCGTTGGGAGAGCCGCGCGTGGTTCCCACCATCCGAAAAGTGAGCTTCATTAGTGAGATAACCAAAAGCTTACTCCAAATGATGACAAGCACGATCATGCATAATCACATCTCGTTAGCACTTTAAACAATGAGGACAACAACAATCAACAATAATCTATAGCCACCAAGATACATAGAATCGTTCTTCCCAACATGGTTAGGACGGCGATTACTCAATTGCACGGCTCATAAACACCCTCGAACGATCATCGTTATTTCGGATACCAACGAAGGTGGTATACGGACGAGTACTTATTCGCCGGCAACGAGTGATGTCCCTAGGAATGCTTTGGTTTACCAACGTCTTTAGGTGAGAATGCAAAATTGACAAGCGTGGTCTTTTGCAATGATTCATCCAAGGATCCGGTATTCAAACGCAAGAAAATTTCAAATTTGAACGACAATAATTTTCCTCTTAAAGCACACATGCTTAAGCATTCTTTATTACACACGATAGAACAAGGATCAAAAACATTACAACTCGAATTTGAAACAACATGACATGACACGATACATGCGGTTACTTGGCACAAAGACGTCTTTGTCAAGCCAACTACTCTAACATCTCAAAGACAACTCGATAGGATCGACATCCTTCTTATCCCTGCTTGTCGGCAACCTAGTTGCCCACCGAAGCACCACCGTACGTAGACGAAGGCCGGGGGAGTCGGTAGCGGTGGTCTGCCCGGCTCGTACGGTCCCGGACCGGACAAGGCCCGCTTCGCTCCTCCGGTGTGCCCGTGTCGGGGGCGGTGGGTCGTAAGGCCACTATAGCCGCAAAGCTGCCACCCGTACCTCGGCCTCCCCGCACCTCGCTGCCGCATATCGCAATGTTCCGTAGTAGCGTCAGCCTCTCTATCTCGTGAGCATCGGCATCCTCCTCTAGTGCATGGTTCTCCTCCTCCAAATCTACGATCCTCTGTAGGCGGTCGCCTCTCTCAAGCTCCAACTGGAACCTCCTAGCACGCAGCCTGTCATTCTCCTGCTGCACCTGAGTAAGCGTGAAGTTCAGGCCGCCGGTGTCTTCGCCGAAAGCTCGCTCCCAATCGCGCCTAGATGCCTCCAAGCGCCGTGCAATAATCGCCGTGGTGTTATAACGCGAGTCCCGAAGTGTGAAGACCACGTTCGGACAACGGGCAAGCATCCGAGTAACGTCCAACGGCTCGCTAGGGTCGGTAGATCCCGTAGGTGGTCCGGACGGTCCAACCATGCCGGGACGTGAGGACTCACAACGAGGAAACGGTCCAAACGGAGAAAGAGCTACCACGGTGGGGTTGTGGTCACGAAGTCCGTCGCTACTGCGAGGGAGGCGACTCCACGGACTCGTGAGTGATAAATCCCCGGTAGATAAAGCTCAAGTCAAACCGGTCGGCGTGGTCCGGGTGTGGCGAACGGTAACGATCACTCTGCGGCGGGAAACGCCAAAGCGCTCAAACTCCTTCACCTCGTAAGTCGGTGGGGTGAGGTAGCTGCGGCACGGAGTGCTTCCCACTCAAGGCGCGGAAAACCCTCCCGGTGCAACCCGTTGGTACGGATCGTACCGTCGGCGTCGAACCGGTGGATGTAACACCCTAATTTTATTAAAAATTTGGCTTTATAAAAATTTGCTAGAAGCCATTCTATTGCTTAAGGAATATAAGGTTGTTTTATTTATTTTTAGGCATTTGAAACCTTTTCTAAAATAAAGTTAATGAAATATAGGAATTAATTGTTGCATTCATCTTGGTGCATTTCTTTTGCTTGCTAGAATTCAAATTCAGGTTTGAATTCTTATGTTTGAATCCTTTTCTAGCAATCCTAAACCCCAAGCCTTTTTCCCTTAACCCCCTACCCTACCCCAGCTAGCCAGCAGGCCCAACCCGCGCTTCAACCCGGCCCGGCGCGCGGCGGCCACGGCGGCGGTCGCCGCGGCCCAGCTTGGCAGCCCGCAACCACGCCCCCGGCCCAAACCGACAAGTAGCCGGCCCGGCGGCCGCGCGGGCCGCGCGGCCTGCCTAGCGCGGCGGCCGTTGGAGTTCCGCCCCGGTCGGCCCGCTTCCCCCCGCTCCCCGCCGCGCCGTGCCCGACCGGGACTCGGCCGAGGCCGCGCCGCCGCCCGAGTCCGACGGGAGCACGCCTCCCCGTGCGTGGCCCGCACGCCTCCCCGAGCCTTTATAAGCCGCCGCCGCCCCCCCCGGACGCCCTACCCGAGCACCCGTCGCCCGCCGCCTCTTGCGCCGCACCTTGCCGAAACCCTAACTCGAGCTCGCCGCCGCCGTCGAGACCTCGACTCCGCCGGCCGACGCGCCGTCAAGGAGAACTTCCCGGAGCTGCGCAAGGAGGTGAGGCGCCCGCCGGCGCCGTTTGTTGTCGGTTCCGTGCACCCCCCCCGTCTTGGGGCCGCCGCCCGAGTTCACCGCCGCACCGCCGCGCCAAGCGTCCCGCCGCCGTGTTTCGTCAAGACCGCCGCCTAGGTCGATTCGCCGTCCCGCGCGCTTCGTCTAGATGCTAGCCGCACGCCGAACCGTGCCCCGGAGCCCGTAATCGGGTTCGCCGGCGAGCCCATCACCCCGCGCCGCCGCATCCCGCTCGCCGCCGGCCCTGCCCCGCCGCCGGCCGCATGCACGCGTCCGTGGCTGCCGGATCAAGATCTAGTGGCCGGATCTAAGCCGCCCGCCCGCCTTAAGCCGCGGCCATCGGATCTAGATCCAATGGATGCGGATCAAGTCGCCTCGAGTCATCCGGTCAACCCCGCCGACAGCCCGGCAATTTTGCGGAAAAGCCCCCGAGTTTCCTATATTTACAAAAATACCCTTCCACCTTAGAAGTTTATTTACAGTTTAGTCCTTTTTCTTTATTTTAGGCCAAAACCTTTTCAAATCTTTACAGTTTGGTCCCTATACCTTCCCTAAGCCATAACTTAGTCGTTTTAGCTCCGATTTTAGCGTTCTTTATGTCCACGCGTTCATCTCGAAGCGTAGATTAGTTTTATGCTACTGTTTAGATATGTTTGATCTGTTTGGTGACTGTTTCTTATTTATTCTTATTGTATGCTTGTATGTGATGATTGTGGACCGTAGAGAGCGATTCGTTCGAGGGATTTGAAGATCAAGTCATGCAATAGTTTGAGCAGCAAGGCTTTGTTGAAGGCAAGTATTCCTTGATGCATGCCCACTTGTCCTACATAACATGCATCTAAATTCACCTTTTTTTACTTTTCCGCTTGCATTAATTTGATGGGAACCTATTAAGGATCATGCCTAGCTTTTTACTACCTTTACCTTGATACCGGGAATCAAATTAATCTTGTGGTAGCTATTGCTTAGCATGCTCAATCGGGAATTGGTATTAATCTACTTGGTTACCTTTTTTTGTTATTCTATGTTCCGTTTATGATCTTTTACTTTACAAGACCACTTTAATATGATAATCGGAACATGGAGAACCACCCAGGAAAACAAGACAACCACAAGAACTAATGGGCGATGGTCTTGGGCGAATAATTGGGAACTTTAGCTTGGGATGGTCTTACCCGATAAGGACAAGGGATCGGCGGTACTCGTGGGGTATGGACTCGCTCTAGCAGGGGGTTGGGTGAGTTATTCGTTTTATGGTGGGGTATCGACCGCTAGGGGACTTTATACCTTGCTAAGCGATCCGGACCTTATGGGTCATAACTTGCTAGGGAACCTTTGTAAAAGCCATGTAGCGTCCCTATGCAATCACACCTCGGAAGTGTGATATGGTGTCTTGCAAACACCGCATGGTTGGGTCCAAAGTTCTTCGGAGATTTTACGCCGCTTGTGGTGAAAGTGTACAACCTCTCGCATAGTGTTAAACTAATCGATTAGCCGTGCTCACGGTCAAGAGCGGCTCTGGACACTCACATGATTAAATTATGGAACTTTAATGTTTAATTGTTGTTTTATTCTTTATTTATGATGCTTATATCTTATTAATTGGGTTGGTATGAACTTACACCTTTAGTAATCAGGTTGCTAATAAAACTTGATCAACTAAAATGCGAAAGTGCTTGAACCTTAGCCATCCACCATATGGCCTTGCATGTTATGTTGTTCTCTCTTGCTGAGTACGATATGTGCTCACGCTTGTTTATTCTCTTGCATCTACAATACCGGAATTGCTTTGCTCGGACGGGAGAACTTTGAAGACGTTACGGGAGATTTCCGGGAGTTCTAGGTGTGCGTAGTCTTCGATCGGCTTCCCGTGGAGGCATTTTGTCCGTTGCGAGAACTCGTTTAATTAAGATTCGTTTAAGACTATGGTTTGTAATAACTCTTTATTCGCGTGGCAGCCTTGTTTTTGGTATTCATAATGTCTAAGCGTGTGTGTAACTTGATCCCGGCGCACACGTGATCAATGCATTCGGTTTTGCCTTTAAAACTGGGTGTGACAGAGTGGTACCGTAGCCGTGTTGATCGTAGGAACGCTAGCCTAGATAGAAATGGTCGGACTAAGGATTTTATACTCATAGAAGCTTTCTCTTACATGCTTGCTTTATTCTTATTAACCTTACTCTTGCCTTTTTCCTTACTCTTGAGCTATCCGCATTCTTTACCTTGTGCTTGCTTTAGCTCTCGTCCTTTTGCCTTACCATCTTTCTCATTCCGCACCGCACTACGGATGGTTCATAGTTTGAAGACCTCTCGGTACTGGAGCGAGTCCATCGGTATGCTCCACGGAACAGTACAATGACTTGCATGATGGAGATAAAGATGAGGAGATTGAGATGGAGCACTGCACCTATGGTTTTCCCTAACCTTATCATGGTGCCCGACGATGAGGAAGATCGGAGGAGATGATTCCGGAGGAGGATGAGCTAGCTGAACGACCAAACCTAGAGGAGCAAGCGCCGGGAGAAGATGAGAATCACCTTGATCAAGAGATGGAGGAAGAAGAACAAGAGCAAGAGGAGGAAGGCGAGGAAGCGATGCGGGAAGTGTACCACTACGGGCCGATGGAGTAGGCATTCCCATGGCGGACCACCCGAGAGCGGTGGTACTCTTCCTGGGCTATGACAAGGCCCCTGTCTACCATTGTGAGTTGTGGACTCATCCGTGGTTCGAGCCCCATTGGGAGGTTGCTTCGCCATCTTGGAGGAGTACATTCCATGCCGTGGAGTGAAGGAGGTGTCCAAGCATCATGATGTGGCTCACGGGACTACTATGGATGCTTTGGGATAGCGAGAGTCGGCTCGGAGGGCACTCTATGTGCTCTCTCACAAGGAGCGTGACGGGTTGGAGGATACCCACCGCCGTTACACACCTTTCGCAGCAAGTGGGGAAGCCAAGACTTACATCGCCCCGGCACCGGCCTATGAAGGGACACTCAACAATGTTCGGAGTCTACTTGCAGGCCGTGAACACCGCATTGGATGATGCCAACAACACACTATATGCGGCACGGCGAGCAGATTTTCACTCTGGAGACGCGAGGCGTGCCCTAGAAGCCGCACTTCGTAACGGGGAGCGACCAGAAGCCCATGAAGCCACGAAGGATGTACCTCCCCGTCACCCAAGAGGCCACACTACGACTCCCCCGACGCCCGCACGGATGCCATGGCAGAAGATAGTCCTTAGGTTTAAGATTAAGGATATGATTTCTTTGTAACCGCTAGTAGACGATCGGTAAAGTGTGTTAGTTTAGAGGTGTGGTTGAATGCTTGATTTTGTGCTTAATGTATGAGTTGGATTTTTGGTTGAGTGCAATGTGTTGTGGAGTGATGACCACAACGATATTGGTTTAGTAGTAAGTTTGTGGGGGTTAACTTTCAGTCTCAATCCGTTATCTATCTTAATCTTTTTATCCCTTTAAGTTTTCCCTTAATGCAAATTCGAGATCCCTAAATCTGTTCGCGTAGCTTTCTGAGTCTGCTGCACTGTTTTAATTTTATCTCGGGCTACAGAACTCCGATTGCAGTAAAACCAATTGGAAAAGTTCATGAATTTCATGACTGATTTTCTGTGAAAAATTCAGAATATTTGGATGGAAAACCAGAGAGTTATAACTGAAACATTACAGCCTCACGAATCTGTTAAACACTGCTGACCTACCTGACTTGTTTATTTTATAACCAGAGCTACGCAACTCCGATTGAGGTGATTCCAGTTGGAGTAGTTTCATAATTTCATTACCTTTTATCAATCCAAAATCCATAATTTTTGGTTACCCGCACTGAGAGCTATGCCTGATTGTTTGGAGTCAACAGAATCTGTCTTATCTGAATATCATTGCTATCTTATCTTCCTGAGTTTAACCCTTGGTGCAATCATCTAAAATAATGTCCCTAACACTCAGATGGTGAACACCAGGTCAGGATCAGGTGTTGATCAACCAGCAGGAAGAGCACCCCAGCCAGTACAAATGGATCCCGCTTTGCAGCAGTTCCTGGAGGCACAGACCCAGCTCCTCCAGAACTTGACCACCACCGTGACAAACTTGCAAGCCCAGGTCAACAATCCACCGGTGCCGCCACCCGCGCCTCGCAACAAGCACCGGGAGTTCATGAGTCATCACCCTCCTGTGTTTACTCACGCCGCTGATCCACTTGAAGCGGAAGATTGGCTAAAGACAATACTGAAGATGCTCACTACCTGTCAGTGTGACGACAGAGAGAAGGTCCTGTATGCTGCAGGACGACTTCAAGGATGCCGCGGCCGCTTGGTGGGATGCGTATTCTGCCGCTCATGCCGCCCCAGACACTATCACTTGGGAGGAGTTTACCACCAACTTCAGGAGCCATCACATACCCTCTGGAGTTATGAAGATCAAGAAGAAGGAGTTCCTTTCTCCGAAGCGAGGAGGAATGTCGGTGGGCGAGTATAGAGACAAGTTCACCGAGTTGTCTTGCTATGCGGATGAGGAGGTTGCTCGAAGATAGGAAGAAGCAGGAGTTGTTCCTGGATGGATTAGCTGGTTCGCTGCAGTACCAGCTGATGTCCTATCCTTTCCCCAACTTTCAGCAGCTAGTTGATGCCGCCATCCGCTTGGAGCACAAGCGCAAGGAGCTCGGAGAGTAAAAGAGGAAGGTCGCCAGCTCTGGGCAGTTTGGGATTGTGTCTCACCCGCGCTTCAACCCACTGCCGTACACCCCGTTCCGCTTTGGGGGACCAGGTGGAAACTTTGGGCGAGGCGGTCCCGGCGTCACCGCAGCGGTTCCCGGCGGTACGCTCGGCGGTTTCGGCGTCTGTTCCTCGGCTCCCCGCCGGCTTCCCGGGCGAGTCGGCGAGAGAGCCCCGGTTGGCACACCCGTAAGGTCCGTAGCACCGCCCAATCCTCGCCACCACTACTTGCTTCAAGTGCGGAGAGCTTGGTCACTATGCCAATGCTTGCCCAAAGAGGAACCCTCCACACACCCCAGTGCAGAACCAGCAAGATACAAGGAGCGGAAGCCAAACCCCGCGGTCTAACAAAGGACAACGAGAGCTATGCATGAGGCAAGGCGATGCACGTTGATGCTGAAGTCGCTCAGGAGAACCCCGCAGTAGTGCTCGGTATGTTTCTAGTCAACTCTCTGCCGCCTCGGTTTTGTTTGATTCGGAGCATCCCATTCTTTCATTACATCCCAATTCGTAGCTCAACATAATCTACCTATCGGTCCCATGTCTCGCCACATGTTAGTTACCTCGCCCAGGGGGGAATTGAAAGCCATCTATAAATGTGATAACGTCCATCTCAAGATTGTGGGCGAGATTTTCGTGCCAATCTTATAATCCTGGATTCAAAGGGAATCGATGTGATATTGGGAATGGGATGGTTGACCGCATGTGATGCGGTGATACGAGTGTGCTAAGAGGTTAATCCTTCTTACAAGTCCAGATGGTGAAAGATTTGAGTTTGCGAGCGGATCTCGCACCATCAAATGCCGGTCCGTGAATAAGCTTGATGGAGCAGCCTTGGAAGACATACGAGTAGTGTGCGATTATCCTGATGTGTTTCCCGAGGAGTTGCCAGGTATGCCCCCTGACCGAGATGTTGAGTTCGTTATTGATCTTTTACCTGGTACTGCCCCTATCTCTAAGCGCCCATATAGAATGTCTAGTGATCAGTTACAAGAACTTAAAGCTCAGATTAAAGAATTATTGGGTAAAGGGTTCATTCGTGCTAGTTCATCACCTTGGGGAGCACCCGTTATCTTTGTGGGTAAGAAAGATGGCACACAGAGGATGTGTGTTGATTACAGGTCTCTTAATGATGTTACCATCAAGAACAAGTATCCTCTCGCCACGTATTGAAGATTTGTTTGATCGGATGAGAGGAGCTAAAGTGTTTTCTAAGATCGATCCGCGGTCCGGTTATCATCGGTTGAAGATTAGGCCTTCGAGATATTCCTAAGACAGCTTTTACTACCGGTACGGACTTTATGAGTACACGGTTATGTCTTTTGGGTTAACCAATGCCCCCGCGTACTTTATGTACTTGATGAACAAGATCTTTATGGCGTATCTGGACAAGTTCGTTGTGGTATTCATTGATGACATTTTGATCTACTCCAAGAATGAGGACGACCATGAGGAGCATCCGAGACTTGTGTTGCGAGAAGGCCGAGAGAGCATGAGTTATATGCGAAGTTCGGCAAGTGTGAGTTCCGGCTCAAGGAAGTGTCTTTTCTAGGTCATATCATCACCAACGAGAGGTATTGCGGTGGATCCCAAGCAAGGTTAGTGATGTATTGAAGTGTGAAGCCCCTCGTACGGTGTCGAGATCCGAAGTTTCCTTGGACTTACCGGTTACTATCGTCGGTTTATTGAAAGATTCTCCAAGATTGTGAAGCCTCTCACTACATTGCTAGAGAAGGACAGGGAGTTCAAATGGACCGGTGCATGTCGATCCGAGTTTGAAGAATTAAAGAAGCGGTTAACCACAAGACTTTGTTCTAGTAATGCCCGATCTATGAAAGATCTTTGACATTTATTGTGATGCATCTCGACAAGGTCTAGGATGTGTGTTGATGCAAGAAGGTCATGTTATAGCCTATGCATCTCGTCGGTTGAGGAAGCATGAGTTGAACTACCCTACGCATGATCTTGAGTTAGCGAAAAGTGGTTCATGCATTGAAGATTTGGAGACACTACATTATGGGAACTAAGTGTCGGATGTATACCGATCACAAGAGTCCGAAGTATATATTCACTCGAAGGATCTTAATCTAAGACAACGACGTTGGTTAGAGTTGATCAAGGATCGTGATCTAGAGATTCACTATCATCCGGTAAAGCGAATGCGGTTGCTGATGCTTTGAGTCGGAAGGGCCACACTAACATGGCTATGACCATTCGGTTTCCCGATGAGTTGGTAAAAGAGTTTCAAAGGCTCAACTTGAAAGTGGTTGCACATGCGAAGGAGTGACTTTGGAAGTACGATCCACTCGGAGCAAGAGATACGTAAGTGGCGGCTAGAGGATGCTTGGGAATACGAAAATTAAGGAGAGTATGCAACAAGGAGAAGCCCCGCATTTCACGGAAGATGAGCAAGGAACCGTGTGGTTTAAGAACCGGTTGTGTGTACCGAGAGACGGGAGATCTCGGAGAGACGATCTTGAGAGAAGCTCACGACTCGGCTTACTCTATCCATCCGAGCGGTACTAAGATGTACTAGGATCTCAAGCGAGAGGTATTGGTGGTACGGTATGAAGAGAGATGTGGCCGCGCATGTGGCTTTGTGTGACACTTGCCACCGGTTAAGGCCGAACATCGAGACCCGCCGGTTTGCTTCAACCATTGAAGGTGCCCGAGTGGAAGTGGGAAGAGATCGGAATGGACTTCATAGTGGGTTTACCCCGAACCCGAGATGGTTATGATTCGATTTGGGTTATCGTGGATCGTTTGACTAAGGTAGCTCACTTCATTCTCGGTAAAGACTACTTATACGGAGCTAAGTTGGCGGAACTATACATGTCCAGGATTGTGTGTTTACATGGTGTACCAAAGAAGATCGTGTCGGACGAGGTACTCGGTTACTTCTCGTTTCCGGGGGAAGTTGCATGAATCTCTGGATACTAAGCTAAACTTCAGCTCGGCTTATCATCCACGGACGGATGGACGGACAGAGAGAACCAATCGTATCCTAGAAGACATGCTGAGAGCATGTGCGCTTAAGCATGGTTGTAGTTGGGATAAGAGCTTGCCATACGCTGAGTTCTCTTATAACAACAGCTACCAAGCCAGCCTCAAAATGTCACCCTTTGAGGCCCTGTATGGAAGGAAGTGTAGAACCCCGTTATATTGGAGTGAGACAGGCGAAAGGCAGTTATTTGGGGTAGATATCATCAGAGAAGCGGAGAAACAAGTTCAGATCATCAGAGAAAATTTGAGGATTGCTCAGTCTAGACAGAAAAGTTATGCAGATGGCAAACGAAGGGATGTGGTCTTTCAGGAAGGCGATTATGTGTACCTAAAGGTGTCACCCATCGAGGTTTGCGTCGATTCGCAGTTAAAGGAAAGTTGTCACCTCGGTTTATTGGACCTTTCGGATCATTGAAAGAGTGGGAGAAGTGGCTTACGAGTTGGAGTTGCCGGTCCGGCTAGGCGATGTGCATGATGTATTCTATATCTCTCGGTTAAAGAAGGGTTTTGGTCCTCATGACAAGGAGCCGTTACCCTTGGATGATCTAAACGTTAAAGAGGATCTCACTATTGTTGAACACCCCATTCGAATATTGGAAACAATGACAAGGGTCACCAGGAATAGTGTGATTAAGATGTGCAAAGTACAGTGGAGTAATCATGCAGAGGATGAGGCAACATGGGAAAGAGAGGATGAGCTGAAAGCAGAATTTCCAGATCTTTTTCCCAATCTGTCCGAATCTCGAGGACGAGATTCTTCTTAAGGGGGGTAGGATTTGTAACACCCTAATTTTATTAAAAATTTGGCTTTATAAAAATTTGCTAGAAACCATTCTATTGCTTAAGGAATATAAGGTTGCTTTATTTCTTTTTAGGCATTTAAAACCTTTCCTAAAATAAAGTTAATGAAATATAGGAATTAATTGTTGCATTCATGCTGGTGCATTTCTTTTGTTTGCTGGAATTCAAATTCAGGTTTGAATTCTTATGTTTGAATCCTTTTCTAGCAATCCTAAACCCCAAGCCTTTTTCCCTTAACCCCCTACCCTACCCCGGCCTAGCCGGCAGGCCCAACCCGCGCTTCAACCCCGGCCCGGCGCGCGGCCAGCCTGCCGCGGCGGTCGCCGCGGCCCGGCTTGGCGACCCGCAACCACGCATCCGGCCCAAACCAGCAAGTAGCCGGCCCCGGCGCCGCGCGGGCGCACGGCCCCGCCTAGCGCGGCCAGCCGTTGGAGTTCCCGCCCCGGCCGGCCCGCTTCCCCGCTCCCGCGCCCCGAGCCGGTTACGGGAGGGGCCCGCGTGTCATCCCTCCCGCCGCGCCGTGCCCGACCGGGACTCGGCCGAGGCCGCGACGCCGCCCGAGTCCCTACGGGAGCACGCCTCCCCGTGCGTGGCCCGCACGCCAAGGGGCCTCGCTAGGCCTTTATAAGCCGCCGTCGCCCCCTCGGACGCCCTACCCGAGCACCCGTCGCCCGCCGCCTCTTGCGCCGCACCTTGCCGAAACCCTAACTCGAGCTCGCCGCCGCCACCGTCGAGACCTCGACTCCGCCGCCGACGCGCCGTCAAGGAGCACATCCGGAGCCGCGCAAGGAGGTGAGGCGCCCGCCGGCGCCGTTTGTTGTCGGTTCCGTGAACCCCGCCGTCTTGGAGCCGCCGCCGGAGTTCACCGCCGCGCCGTCGCGCCAAGCGTCCGCGCCGCCGTGTTTCTATCAAGACCGCCGCCCTAGGTCGATTCGCCGTCCCGCGCGCTTTGTCTAGATGCTAGCCGCACACCGAACCGTGCCCCGGAGCCCGTAATCGGGTTCGCCGGCGAGCTCATCACCCCGCGCCGCCGCAGCCCGCTCGCCGCCGGCCATCGCCCGCGCCGCCGGCCGCATGCACGCGGCCGTGGCCGCCGGATCGAGATCCGGTGGCCGGATCTAAGCCGCCCGCTCGCCTTAAGCCGCGCCCATCGGATCTAGATCCAATGGATCCGGATCGAGTCGCCTCGAGTCATCCGGTCAACCCCGCCGCCACCCCGGCAATTTTGCGTAAAATCCCCCGAGTTTCCTATATTTACAAAAATACCCTTCCACCTTAGAAGTTTTCTTACGGTTTAGTCCTTTTTCTTTATTTTAGCCCAAAACCTTTTCAAATCTTTACAATTTGGTCCCTATACCTTCCCTAAGCCATAACTTAGTCGTTTTAGCTCCGATTTTAGCGTTCTTTATGTCCACGCATTCATCGTGAAGCGTAGATTAGTTTTATGCTACTTGTTTAGATCTGTTTGATCTGTTTGGTGACCGTTTCTTATTTATTCTTATTGTATGCTTGTATGTGATGATTGTGGACCGTAGAGAGCGATTGGTTCGAGGGATTTGAAGATCAAGTCGTGCAAGAGTTTGAGCAGCAAGGCTTTGTTGAAGGCAAGTATTCCTTGATGCATGCCCACTTGTCCTACATAACATGCATCTAAATTCACTTGTTTTTACTTTTCCGCTTGCATTAATTTGATGGGAACCTATTAAGGATCATGCCTAGCTTTTTACTACCTTTACCTTGATACCGGAATCAAATTAATCTTGTGGTAGCTATTGCTTAGCATGCTCAACTCGGGAATTGGTATTAATCTACTTGGTTACCTTTTTTTGTTATTCTATGTTCCGTTTATGATCTTTTACTTTACAAGAACACTTTAATATGATAATCGGAACATGGAGAACCACCCAGAAAACGAGACAACCACAAGAACTAATGGGCGATGGTCTTGGCCGAATAATTGGGAACTTTAGCTTGGGATGGTCTTACCCGATAAGGACAAGGGATCGGCGGTACGTGGGGTATGGACTCGCTCTAGCGGGGGTTGGGTGAGTTATTCGTTTTATGGTGGGGTATCGACCTGCTAGGGGACTTTATACCTTGCTAATCGATCCGGACCTTATGGGTCATAACTTGCTAGGGAACCTTTGTAAAAGCCATGTAGCGTCCCTATGCAATCACACCTCGGAAGTGTGATATGGTGTCTTGCAAACACCGCATGGTTGGGTCCAAAGTTCTTCGCAGCTTTTACGCCGCTTGTGGTGAAAGTGTACAACCTCTCGCAGTGTTAAACTAATCGATTAGCCGTGCTCACGGTCAAGAGCGGCCTGGACACTCACATGATTAAATTATGGAACTTTAATGTTTAATTGTTGTTTTATTCTTTATTTATGATGCTTATATCTTATTAATTGGGTTGGTATGAACTTACACCTTTAGTAATCAGGTTGCTAATAAAACTTGATCAACTAAAATGCGAAAGTGCTTGAACCTTAGCCATCCACCATATGGCCTTGCATGTTATGTTGTTCTCTCTTGCTGAGTACGATATGTGCTCACGCTTGTTTATTCTCTTGCATCTACAATACCCGGAATTGCTGCTCAGACTGGGAGAACTTTGAAGACGTTCCAGGAGATTTCCAGGAGTTCTAGGTGTGCGTAGTCTTCAGTCAGCTGCCTGTGGAGGCATTTTGTCCGCTGCGAGAACTCGTTTGATTAAGATTCATTTAAGACTATGGTTTGTAATAACTCTTTATTCGTGTGGCACTGTTTTTGGTATTCATAATGTCTAAGCGTGTGTGTAACTTGATCCTGGCGCACACGTGATCAATGCATTCGGTTTTGCCTTTAAAACTGGGTGTGACAGTGGAACACGGGGAAATCCATCTGTACACAAATGTAACTCATGTCAGATCTCAAAGAGAACGGCATGTCAAATGGTGAAGTTCTGGCAGCTGTGAATAAAAATTCATAACCAAAAATCCAGAAACCTCAAAAATTTCCCAAGTTTTAAATTAAACCTTTAATACTTTTAATTAAGCTTTTTAAGGTTGAGCATCGATCAAGGAAACAAGATGAATGGTCCTTAACCTGGATGTGCCTAGGGAAGTGTGAACCAACCCAACGAACTAGGATTGAGACTTGCTATTTACAAGATAGCTAGTTTAGGAACACTTATTTTTAGCAATTTGGTTAATTAAACCTAGCACAAGGTAACAACTTTTTCAAAATTTCGGCAGCATGACGGCTAGGTATGAGGGTACTCTAGTTTATAAAAAGCACACACTAGCATAAACTTCCTTAGAGAACATATGGAAATTCGATTTTCGGGTCCATTTTAGTTGTTTCGATTTTTAATATGCATGCAAGACGTCCTATTCGACCTCACATGGCAATCAAGCCAAAAATCGAAGTTAGTGCCGGTGGCAAGGCTTTTAATCGTCTCTCCCTATAATATCTAGTCGAGAGCTATACGGTACTCGCTTAACGACTAACGAAGCGCTGTTATGTACCTCCCGTAAAATGAACCTTTCGTACCAAAGACGTCACGAAAGCGTCCACATACATTACCGTTCACTATAGAAACGGTATCCATGCGTTAAGCCGCCGCATGGACGGCGTCCAACCTCGGACACCCTCGGCTTTAATGGAGTGTATCCTTGCCTCGCATGAGCGACATGTGGAATGCACACGTATGAAACACGTGGCGACACACAACTCACAAACGTACGTGAAGATGGGATCCGTGGAATGGATCACTCCATCAACCCTCTCAATTCCCGTGATGGGGAACAACACACGTATAACACACGTGGCTCCTAGTTTGGTTGTGCAAGAAAGTAAGTCCGACATAAAGTAATGTCTTGTAAGTTAGCAAAATAAACCATAGATTAATAAGCCACCTGAAAGAACACAAAATTCCCTCTAGGGCCTCTCGGTCTAGTTTATCCTTAGAGGACCAACGTATTTTGGAAAATCAGACGATCTTGGCATATTTTTTTCAAAAACCATTAATTAAGGTTTATTAATTAATCTCTGGTGCATATAAGCTCTGATGCCAACTGTGACAACCCGCCCAGGAAAGTACTGTACTATCGCCTAAGACCGATCCACTTTGGTCATTGAGCAATAATAAAGTACCATCCTGTCGTTAGTTGCCGGTTAACGCCCGTAAATCACTTGAAGAGCACAAGGATCGAATATATGCATTAAAACTCACTCGAAGGTGAGTCCGGAGATACAACAACATCAATATCCAAATTCGTACCCCAAGGGGTTTAATTATTACAAACCATAGTTTTTGTCATCAAGAAATAGTTCAGAGTTTTCAAAAGCAGCGGAAATAAACTAACGGAAGCGAAGACACCACGGGAGGCCATCCATGATGCTTTCAGTAGTCGTCCTCCACCCACTCCAGCTCCCAGCCGGGCGGGATCTCTCCGGGCCACACATCACTAAAGGCATTACCTGGATCAACACATTATAGCAAGGCTGAGTATACTAATACTCAGCAAGACTTACCCGTCGGTGATAACTACTTCACCAATTCTAGACCATGAAAGGCTTTTTGGCTACTGGGTTGCTTTTGCTAAAAAGTAACAAAGAGTAGGTCCTTACTTTCAAGATTTTAGCACAAGTTCCAATAGGTTTAATCTTTACTACATTAGCCAACTAGTACAAACAAAGTTGTACAATACAATTAATCAAGCATCATCTTCATCAACTTTCATCATTAGGGATCTCATGACTAGTGGAGTAAGTAGTCTCGGATAACGGTGAGAGGCCGACAATCGATTGATTTAAACCTTGCAAGGTAGACCCAAACACACGAGGGTCGTCCCCGCAAGAACAACTTTCCCGTGTCGTCCCCAAAAATCCTCGGGTTGGGATCGAATCTTACGGTCTTTGGTGCGAGGGCTATCCGGCATACCCCGCGAGATAGCCGTGAGAGCGAATCCCAAGAGTAGTAATAGTAGGATCCCTCGCCGCCTCATTAAGGTACTAGGCTTACCGGTCCCATTCCCGGCAAATGTTTGGTACGTTCAAAAACTTAACCCACATAACCACTGGACCGAGCCCAGATCCCATGCTCTTACCACGTGAGCAATCCATTTAAGGATACATTGTGATTCCTATCTAGGAACCTATTCTCGCGAGTGAGGTCATCACCCGACTTGTAACGTTCCTATAGCTTAGCAACTATCGACCTATCATACTAGTAGGGACAAGGTACCTATGGATCATGCATCTAAGGTTTCATTCAACTCCTGAACGTAAATGCACAATCATCCATAGATAATTGAATAAAGAATTTTTAAAACTAGGTTAGATGCACCGGAGCTTGCCTTCATCAGCTAGGTTTGCTTGGGCACCCTCGGTGTCGAGCACTTCCACGTACTGCAGCGACGCTTCCGCTCCTCCTTCCTCGGTTTCCGGGACAAGGGAGTAATCTCCGTCCGGAAGATCTACACGGAATGCAATGCACTTTAGGTGATGTGATAGTTTGTTGTCTCATCCAACTCGGGTTGGTCATATTCACCTTAACAAGCATTTAGATAGGGTTTCTCTTTTAGGAAGGTTACTTGGTGTACATGGGTTATCCTTTTATTGAACATTGAATAAAGGTTTTAATTATAATTGTCATTTCATGTGAAGCTTTAATTCTTTTCATCTTCACAAGCAAGGGTATAAATAGTATTTTTATTTATGAATTACTTCCCGATCGTGATGATAATTAATTATCTTTTAATTATATTGAATAATACTTTCAAAAAGGAAAAAGATTTAATTAAGGGTTTTTCTTTATTTATTTTCCCTTTAATATTAAAAGGGCTTTTAAGCTTTTTATTAAGCAATTAAATTACCAAAAATTAAAGAAGTGTTTGAAATGCATATTAGCACTTATCCTGGTCCATTGGACCCACATGTAAGTGTTGGATGCTAGAAAATTAAATATTATTGAAAATAACAAAGGCTAGCTAGTGATTCCATTTAAATGCATATAAAAATAAATAAGCATCAAAATGATCCCAACTTTCTTGTTCATGCTCTCTGATCCTAAACAAGTCTAAAGAACTAGCATGTTCACATGGAAACTCTACTTGAACTTGGTTTATTAATTTACGAAGGAAAACATGCATAAATCAAGAATAATTATTTCTGCCAATCCAAAAATCATGATTAATTCACAAGATGTGCCTTTTTGCATTACAAGACAGTTTGCACAAGTTGAGCTCAAGAACATAAATACATTTAACAGAAAAATCATCTAGTCGGTTAGTGCGGGAATGGAAAAGGATTTATTTAGCTAGATCTACTACATAACTTTGTGCATTTTTTGGCATAGAATCTAGTCATATCCTAACACACAACATATCCAAAATTGGGCTACGGAGGAGTTATGGATTTCAAGTTATGACAGATCTAAGTTTAACACATTTGTATTTTTCCTGCTAAAACTATTTAGAATCTAGCCATGAGTATATAACAAAAGAGGTGGGATTTATAATACTGAACCCTACAAAATTGGTTTGGGATTTTTCTGTGAATTTCTATGAATTTCCTAAGGCTCTGGACTGATCTGCAAGAAAACTTAGATAGGTTTTATAGCAACCAGGTCCTGACTTTTACACGAAACACCCTAAACAAATTTAAATCCTCGCAATCCAGCCTTTGGCCGGGGATGGCGGCGCGGGTCCGGCCAAATCCGGCGAGCCGGCGGCGATCCCGGCCGGCAAGCGCCCGCGGGGGACCACATGCTCACCTAGGAGTGGCGAGGGAACCGGAGGGGAGGTGGGGAGTTGGCCGGCGACGAGGTCCGGCGGCGGCCGGCGGCGGTGCCGCGGCGGCCCGGTGAACGGCAGCGTGGGGGTGGAATGCCGGCAAACAAGCGACGCGCGCGAGCTTCACTAGGGGCCGGGGAAGCTAATAGGTCGGTGGTCGGCGGTGAGGACCGGCGGCGAGCTCCAACGGCGGGAGGCGACGGCAATGGTGGCGGCGGCTCGGGCCGGCGCGCGGGAGGGCGCGGGGTGCTTCTATAAGCGGCTCGAGGCGTCCGTGGATGACGAGGCGTGACGGCGGGGAGCATCTCCATGCTACGGCACTCGGGGGGGCGCATACGGCGGCGACGCCGCCGCCGTCGACCGCGGTCCGCGGCGTGCGCGCGCGTACGGCGGCGGCGCGCGACGCCGGGTGCCTCGGGACGGGGCGTGTCGGGGCGCGGGGATCACGGGGTGAGCGTGCTTGGGCCGTGCGCGGCATCGGGAGGCGCGGACGCGGATGCGGGGCCGGCGGCGCGCGGCGTGGGCGGCGTCGCGCGTGGCGGCGTTCGGCACAATTTGTTTTACCGGTGCGCCTTTGAATAGAATTGCTCCAAAATTTTGTATAAAAGTCGACCAAGTGATGAATACCAAAGTCGTAGATCTAGCTACCAAGCAACATTTTCTACAAAGGCTATATGGGGTTTTTCCGCCTAGATTTGAATAAATTTGAATGCCAACTTTGAATGTCGGCTGTTTTGGCAAACAGTGATATCTCGCCTTGCACTTGATTTTTCAAGTTTTTCCCCTTAAAATTTGAAATGCCAATCTACATGAAAGTTGTGTCCCTCGTCAAGATCTACAACTTTCATAAAGGTAGAATTTTAAGTGTTTAGGTAAATTTTGGAGAACGCGGCAAAAGTTCCGGCGGAGACACTGTGGACACTAGTGTGGCAAGGGGTTTGACCCAACTTTTGACCATGGGTTGGCCCCACAATGTGTTTACTATTAAATTAGGGTCACTAGGGAGGGTTAGTGAGTTTTTCGAGGTGAGGGCCCGGGTTGACCTAGGTTTGACCACGGTTGACCATTTGACCTACCGTTAAAGGTTAATTAAAACCCGGGGCGTCCGTCGTATGGACCTCCCCCGGGGCCCACTACCTCGGTGGGTACAAGGACCGACTACTCGGTGGGCCCCCGGGATTACCGGCTTGCGCTACACGGCACCGAAGGCGTGGAGCACAAGGACTATACGGGAGTAGTACTTGGTTAGGGAGCCGTACATGTTCCGCACCGTATAGAGGACTCCTAGACGTACTCGACTAGTACTCTCTCCCTACTCCGACTTGTAACCCCGCCTCCCGACTATATAAGGCGAGGCGGGGACCGATCTCGGGATCATTTCATCCAATCCTCTACAACTCACGGCGCACTATTGCACCATCTTGTAATTGTGCCCTATCAATCCCGAGCTACGCGGCATACGGGACGTAGGGTATTACGCACCTCGCGGCCCGAACCTCGTCTAAATTGTGTGCCACGTGTCTCTTCCTTCGAGTTACCGATCTCGGCGAGTCACATTCATCTACTTCGGTACTCCCCGTAGTAGGTTGCCGGACTAAAACACCGACACCGGCGCGCCGGGTAGGGGGTCTCGCTCGAGATCACATGGCGAACTCGACGGCTTCCGTCCTCTTCAAGCCAACCGTCGCTTTTAACCGTTGCGACACCTTCGTCTTCGGCGCCTGGGTCTGCACAGCTGATGGCGCAGGCTCCTTCCAACGCCGCTTGACCATGCAGCCCAACCCGAAGACAGGCCTCGTGACGCTTCCCGAAGCCGTCACAGGCGAACTCGCCGGCAAGTTCGGCGAAATTTCGCTATTCAACCACCACGCCGACTTCGAGCTCGAGTCCGTCTCCAACTCGAACTCGACGTCGCCATGGGCCATTGCATGCGAGCCGGCCGCTCGCCCATCGCGGCGGTCCCCTCACCACTCGAGCTCTCCCGCGCGCGGCCCCCGCATCCTCAGCCGGGCCCGCACAGGGGCTCTCACTCCGCGCCGGGCCGGCAAGGAGCCCGTACCCGAGTACAACTCGGACTCCGACGCCGCCCCCGATCACGCTCCAGACTCCAGCCCTCTCTCCGAGTTCTACTCGAACCCGGATTACGAGTTCGACTTCGGGTCGGACCCCGAGGAGCCCGAGTCCGAAGACGACTCCACTGAGCTTCCCTTGTCAGGGCCAGCCTCTGGGCTGGTTATAAAATCCACGCCGACCGGGAGATACGTCTACTGGCCAGACCGCAAGCCTGCTGACCTGGCAAAGGGAGACTCACGCTACGTCGCCTACATCGACTCGCTACCGTTCCAGGAGGGAACACCGCTAGCCCGGGCTGACTCAAACACACCAACTGAGGTGGCACCCTCTCGAGTCCGGCCTTTGGCACCCCCCGATTGCCAAGTCTTCATGGCTGCCGGCGACACCCCGGGGCCTTCAGGCACGGCTCAGGACCAGTACCTGGAGGACATCTCCGCCGACGAGCTCTCTGCTAATGCTCCACCCAACGAGACTCCGGCAGACAGAGACGCTCGACGTGAACGCAACCGGAAGCGCAACGAACGTCGTCGACGCATCCGCGACAACCTCCCCATCCGCAACCTTGCGGAAGCTCTCGAGGTGGTCGAGAGCAGAGTGCACACCACCCCTGAGCAATGCCTCATGTCGATCATAGCGATCGCACGCCAAGCTCAGGGCATACGCGCTGGCGAGGTCATCGCCAAGCTCGCTGAAGAAGCCTACTTCATGCGGGTCGACAACGAGTCAACCGGCCTCTTCCCGGCTAAGCCCCGCGACAACGAAGCTACTAGTCGCAGCACCAACAACGGCCCCAACCGTACTCGAGCCGACCTCCCCGGCCGAGCCAAACCGTCGCCGCTCCAACGCCGGCGGACCTTCACTACAAGACCGCGGCAACCAGGATGTTGTCCCCCACCGCGCTCCGGCGGTGGCGGCGGCAACGACCCCCGATGGCGGCGGCGCCGACGGCGGCGGCCTCCAACCATGGGGCCAACAGAGAGCCGGAGGCGGCGGCGGCGCCGCGGCGGCCGAGGCCACGCAAACAGCCACGCCTCCGGTGCCTCACAAGGCGGGTACGACGCTCGCCAGAAGATTGAGGAGCTGCGGCGGAAGAAGTCGACCACTGCTGCTGAGGGCGACGGCTTCCCCGCCTTCTCACCTCGACTTCGCAACTTGCTCCTCCCCGACAAGTTCAAGCCTTTGGGGATCACCAAGTACGACAGGAAGCGAGGATCCCATCCGGTGGCTCCGATGCTACGCTCTCTCCATCGAGAACGGCCGGCGGCAACGGCGACACCAAGTGCCTCTACTTCCCCTTCGTCCGGACCAAGCACCGCTCACATGGCTCGAGTCGCCGGACAAGCACTCGATCGACAAGTGGGACCACCGAAGGAGCGAGTTCACAAGCAACTTCGCGGGCGCCATGGGCCGGTCGGGTACTCGCATGGACCTGGCGATGATCAAGCAGGAACAAGGCGAGACCCTCCGCAAGTACATGCGCCGCTTTTTCGACAAGCGCGCCACCGTCGTCGACGTCACCGACAAGGAGGTCATCGACCTCTTCCAGGACGGTCTCTACCATCGCCGCACCTTCGAAGACTTCGGTCGTCGCCGTCCCAGGTCCATCCCCCACCTCAAGGACATGATCACGTCCTGGGTGGATGAAGAGGACAAGGCCAATGCCAAATACAACGCCATCCGTGGCAAGACCAAGCAGAACCAGGGCGGCGGCGGCAAAGAAGAAAGAATGCGAACCAAGGCGGCCGCAACAACAACTACTACTACTACTCGGGTCCCAACCGCAAGCGCAAGCCGTACAACACCGTCGCGGCTATCCGGCGCCCCGCGAAAGGGAACTCGAAGAAGAACTCCGGCGGCTTTAAAGACCCGCCGAAGGAGAAGTGCCCGTGGCATCCAAACGGCAACCATACTACCGAACAAGGTGCTACCGCCTCGGGCATGCACTCAAGGACACGCCGCAGCCACCGCACCCTCACGATCGAAGGCCAAGAAGAAGGACGGCGACAACAACGACTTCCGGGAGCCGGACAAGACCGTCAACGTCCTCTTCGGCGGGGCGCCCCAGCGGCGGGAGCGAAGGCTACCCGCCGTGAAGTAACGTCCATTGAACCGGCGGTCCCGACCCCTCTCCGGTGTTCGGAGGTACCCATCACCTTCTCCCGCGCGGATCAATGGACCGGCTTCTCGAACCGGGACGGTTACCTCTCGTCCCGAAGCCAACGGTGGCGGGCTCCAAGCTCAACAAGGTACTCATCGACGGTGGAAGCGGGCTCAATGTCCTCTTCACCAAGACCTTGAAGAAGATGAAGCTCGACATCACCCCCATGCTCACCAAGAGCAGCATGCCCTTCTACGGCATCGTCCCCCGGCAACGCGGCTATTCCACCGGGCTCGGTGGTCCCGCCGCTACCTTCGGGGCATCTCGGGACAACTACCGTACCGAGTACATCAAGTTCGAGGTCGCGGACTTCGAGACCTCCTACCACGCCATCCTCGGCGGACCGGCCATCGCCAAGTTCATGGCGGTGCCCCACTACACCTACTTGGTACTTAAAATGCCAAGTCCAACCTGGTGTACTCTCCCTCCGGGGGACTTGAAGATCTCCCATGACCGCGACACGAAGCCGTGGAGATCGCTTCTACAAACCAAGTACCCAACGCAATGATGGAGGTCTACGCCGCGTTGAAGAAGCTTGCTACAAGTGAACTCGACATCCCGCAGAAGTCCGACAAGCACCAACAAGCCTCGCCCACCCGAGGAGGTACTCGTCAAGCCGGCCGACCTTGGCACAAAGCGACCCCAAAGCAAGACCACCACCATCGGGGCCGGCCTCGACCCCAAATAGGAAGACGCGCTCATCGCCTTTCTTCGGGCTAACCGCGACATCTTCGCGTGGAAGCCGACGGACATGCCAGAGTGCCCGTGGAGCCGATCGAGCACGCCCTTAACGTCGATCCTAAGGGCACCCCCAAGCGACAACACCTCCGACGCTTTGCCGACGACAAAGGCGGGACGCCATCAAGAAGGAACTCGCCAAGCTACTCGCAGTGGCTTCATCGGAGAAGTCTTCCATCCCGAGTGGCTCGCCAACCCCGTCCTCGTCCGCAAGAAGAACTCGAACGAGTGGAGGATGACTTCATGAAAGCCAAGACTTGCCTTGGGATCGACCTCGCCATATGCTTCACGTAGGCGGCCGGCCGCTTGGCGCTTCCTTGAGGCGATCCACCGGAGGAGCTATCTTGGGGCCGCCCGGGTGCGGCACCGGGAGTCTCACGATCGGCAACGCGGCTTCTTCCAACTCCTTCAATCGGGCCCGCAATGCCTCGCGGTCCTTCGTTCAACTTCCGCAAGGATTTGTAGCAGCTTGACGAGATCCCCGTCGAAGCAATCCGAAGCTCCATATGCTTCTCGCACTCGAAGGCGAGTTCCTTGTAGTCGAGCTCAAGTACCGGCGGGCTTCCCGCTCCCGGTAGAAGAGGTTCTTCATGCTCGTCTCCGAGGCCTTCGGTGCTCCACCCGGTCTTCGAGCTCGCAACACAAAGAACGCAACAGCGGGTCAGATGCTTCTCGATTTTCAACAAGTACACGACAAGTTCAGGGGTATACCTTTGTTCTTGTTGCGGAGGCCTTTGTTCTTCCGCACCAAGTCGTCGCCCTTCGCCTGCAACTCCATGATGCCGTTGTGGTACTTGGCGAAGGCGGCGTCGAGCTTCGACTGCATGGCAGCAGCATGCCTGCGTGACTTCACAAGTTGCTCTTCTAGCGCCTCGGCTCGGAGCACCGTGTCGCCATAACCTTGCAGCATGTTCGACTTGTCGCGGGACCGCTCTGCAACGTCCTGCACAAGACAACTCAAGTCAAGAAGAGTACTCAACGATAAAGGATTGACTACTCAAAGGCTACGGCTGCTCACCTTCATCCACTGCTCGGCTTGACGGATCGCCTCCAGATGCTTGGCCACCGTCGTCGGCTCGATGAGATCATCCGCGAGCAGCTCTATACCGCCGCGACTACTCGTGGTGGCCTCCGTCATCGGCGCAGCGCGGATGGGCTCGCGTCTTGGATCTCGGGGAGCGGATAGCCACCTCCGCAGCAACCTCTGGCGACGTGGTGACCGCCTCTCCCCCGGCGGTCTTCTCGACGACCTCCTCCACGGGCTCGGGGGCTCCTTCCGCAGCCTCCGGGACCTCTGGCGTCAACCTCTGCATTGGCACCCCCGCAGGGATGTCACCACCTTCGCCGCCCGTCAAAGAGAGACAAGTGCATCGTGCCTACGACTACTCCTCGTGAAGCCTTGTAGCTTCAAGAAGGGTACTCACCTTTGACTACGCCGGCCTCCGCGCGGCGCGCCTCGGCAACCGGTGGATCAACCGCGGCCTTGGGTAGCGGGCACGGCTTCCTCGGCGGGCGGCGCGACTTCTTCCGCCACCGCCGATGAGGGCTCATCCCTATCCCGTGTCAAATCTCGTGGATTTTCTCGCGAAGCACACACACGGATGGTCGTCGGCAAACATCGACTACTACAACAAAGTACTACTCGCAAGGATATGGTACTTACAAGTTCGACCGGACAATGGTCAAGGCCGGAGCACCGAGGATGCGGCGATATCAACCGGTCCACCCTCGGCCGGGCGCCTCCTCCTCCTCGCGCTCCCACGGCTACCGCCTCCTCCACGAGCCGGCGGCCGGCGCGAGCCGCATCCCGCGCTCCCGAGGCCGCCACCTCTTCAACGGCGGCGGCCACGGGTCCCACGCTCCCTTGCGGAGCTGGGGGCTGGCGCTCCAGTTGTGCCAGGATCTCTTCGACGCGGGGGGCCGGACTACGACTTCCACCGCCTCCCCCACCGGGTCCCACACGCCCTCGTCGCCCTCTTCGACGGGCTCCGCTGGCGGCACCTCCCCGCACACATTGAAGACTACTCGTCAGCAAACGTACTCGAACAAAGGGTACTCGACTACTTTACTCAAGACAACCTACCTCCTGAGGCGTGGTCTCTGAGACCTTCATCTTCTTCGCCACCCGCTTCCTGGCGGGGTTGCGCGGCCTCCGCGGCGGCGCAGCAAGGCTAGCCTCCAGGCTAGCCGGAGGGTCTTGTACCAGAGGAACATGAGGCAAGCCCGGCGGCTAAACCTCGATTGCGGTCGGAAGCGGTCTTGCGGCGTCTCCTCGTCTTCGTCGTCGTCGTCGAAAGTATCCTCCACGACGACGGTGTCGTCGCCTTCACCGACTTCACGCCGCTCCTTCGCCTTGCCTTCCTTCGGGACCTCGATTCCGCTCGGAGGTGGCCGCGGCTCAGAGATGAACCTTTTCACATCATCCTGCGCAAGACACAAGACGTCAGCAACTCTACTTCAAGTAGTCGCTACTCGACTAGGGTGGTTCGACTACTCACTTCTTTCGGTGGGCGCGCGGCGGAGTACTCCTCGACAGGGCACGCCGTGTACGACGACATGTCCTTGAAGATCCGCGACAACCTCTCGATGATGTTGTTGTCGTCCAGCTCGCCTCCTGGCATCCGCGACGCGTCGTCGTCGCCGGTGTACTCGAAGCCCAGGGTCTTCCGAGCCATCAACGGCTGGATCCTGCGCTTCATGAAGCTGAAGGCCACGTGCTCGGCCCTCAGTCCCGCCTCCCTGAGCACCTTGATGCGTGCTAGCGGCCTTGGGGAGCTAGATCCCTTCTTGCATGGTGGGCTCCGTGTTCCACCATTCACGGTGCCTAGGCCGCCATCCGCTCGGCTTCGGCGGGCCGGGGGGTGGTGGTTCGTGATGTAGAACCACCCGGTCTTCCAATCGGTGTTGGAGTCAACGAGCTTGTACTCCGTGCACGCTCCGCGGCGTCCTCCCTAAGCCGGATGTCGGCTCCTCCGACTACTCGGGATTGGTGGCACCGGGCCGCGGCTTGACGCGGAAGAACTTCCGAAAAGCGCCCAATGCGGCTTGATCCCGAGGAAAGCTTCGCGTAAGTGGACGAAGACCGACGTGTGGAAGATGTCGTTGGGGTTCAGGTTCAGGTACTCAATCCCGTAGTACCCGAGCAGCCCCTTGAAGAAATCGCTGGCCGGGAGCGCAAGACCGCGCTCCACGAACCGCGAGAACATCGGGATCTCGTCTTCGGCTTTCTCCATTGGATATGGATCTCCCACGGCGGATATCCACATGTCGACTTCCTTCTCCCTGATGAACCCACTGTTCAGGAGGGTCGGCGAGTCCTCCATCTTCACTTTGGATTTCTTCCACTCGCGGCTCGGATCAGCCCGCGGTGGAGACATTGGCGGCCCCGCTCCGGTGGCAGCCGCGGTGGCCTCTTCGCGGCCCCTCTTCTTCCCGGCGGCCTTGGACGTCTTGGACGGCGACGGCTTCATCCTCCAAGTGCGGGCGTCTTCACTCGCATCCGCTCGGGGGCAACCCCAAAGGACTTGGGTGGCGGCGCACTTGGATCTACTACGGCGGCGGCAAGCGCCGGGAGTGGATTCGCTTCAGATGCAAACGGAATGGCTGCAGCTCGAATGGGTGAAAAACCCTAAGGCTTTTGGCTTCTATTTATAAGCCAAACCGGCTCCGCAACGGCGCCGGGATAAGTCCGCGCGCGGCCGACTCAACAGCCGCACGCGACCCTTCGTATTCTACTAGTAGACGCGCCTCACCTCGGGGGCTCGGCTACTTCTACTCGACCACCTGGGAAGCGGCTAGTCTCAAGAGCATCTCAGGGCACATTTGTTCAAGAAGACCCTTCAATTCGAGAGGAAGTACTCGACTCAAGGCTCGGGGGCTCCGTGCCACGTGTCCTTCGGTTTTTTCTCTCCGTATTTTTCGGGATTTTCTTGCCAAGACTTCGAGATGGATCCTCGCCTAGAGCCCGCGGTTCGGGGCTCGGGGGCTACTCCATGTGGAGTGCGGTTTTGCAAGTCGCACCTCCATATCGCCTATGGCTTCAAGACAAGACGAGCATTTTTTGAAGACCTTCGAAGGAAGTTTTCGAGGACGCTTGGGACTAGTTGAGAAGACTTCAAGATTGCTCAAACATCGGTGGAGTACATTCCGGCCTCGGGATGCTTCGACTACTCTTGAGGACTTTTTGACTTGTAGCACTCAGGGACGCTTGAGGACTACTCGTTAAGGCCGTCAAGACTACTTGCAGCTATCCTTCTCGACTACAAAGTACTCGGGGGCTTGTCGTATGGACCTCCCTGGGCCCACTACCTCGGTGGGTACCAGGACCGACTACTCGGTGGGCCCCTGGGACTACCCGGCTTGCGCTACACGGCACCTGAAGGCGTGGAGCACAAGGACTATACAGGAGTAGTACTCGGTTAGGGAGCTGTACATGTTCCGCACTGTATAGAGGACTCCTAGACGTACTCGACTAGTACCGTCTCCCTACTCCGACTTGTAACCCCGCCTCCCGACTATATAAGGCGAGGCAGGGACCGATCTCGGGATCATCTCATCCAATCCACTACAACTCACGGCGCACTATTGCACCATCTTGTAATTGTGCCCTATCAATCCCGAGCTACGCAAAGATACGGGACGTAGGGTATTACGCACCTCGCGGCCCGAACCTCGTCTAAATTGTGTGCCACGTGTCTCTTCCTTCGAGTTACCGATCTCGGCGAGTCACATTCATCTACTTCGGGTACTCCCCGTAGTAGGTTGCCGGTCTAAAACACCGACGAGCGTCACATATTCAAGTTGAAGAAAAAGCGCTTTCCGATCGATTAAGTTTCACTATGACTATCAACAAGGCACAAGGTCAAACTATTCCAATGGTTGGAGTATACCTTCTCGAACCGGTCTTTTCACATGGCCGGCTATATGCAGCACTGTCTAGAGGAGTTGCGCGTAAAATGACGTGGGTTTTGGCAAAACCTAACGTCCCAACTGATATAGGGAAGTCCACGAAAAAAAACTAACCTTCCGGAAAAAAAAACTAAGAACATTGTATATAGGGAAGTCTTAGAATCATAAGATTATTGAGCATAGTATGAAAACTAGGTATGAAATTTGTAATGTGTTGAAGTGTACCATATATACTTTCTATCTGCAACACACATCTGTTTTCTTAAATGTATTATGTAGTAATTTAAGGAGAAGACTAAATCATAAATATTTTAAACACGTGTGTGTCGCACGTGCATTTTACTAGTAATGTATTAACACACGGGTAGCTTTCATCCGTCAATTGGCGATCCGACGTCCATGAAAATCAATTGACGAAAAGCAAATTGTCAAGCATTTGAGAATTAGCAAATCTATTAAAACGTTTGCCAATCCGATATTGAGAACAATTTCAACAGGTAATGCTTGAGAGTTGAGACCAAGATGCTTTTGCACTCCAATGATTAAACATTGGAATTACTCTGCAGTAGTCTGGATTCGACATTTTAATAATTTGATTGATTAGCAGCTAGTCCTGTAATTTCCTTGTAGAAATTTGGTTTTCCTTTCTCCTATCTCTCAAACATATATCCCTGTAGCATCAATTTGAAGTTTCATACAGTCCAATCAGCTGGTTTAAAACATGTTCTACATGTTAACAAAAAAGTTCCACAAATATGAAATATTATTTATTCTGTTTGGTACAAATATTGGTTCAAAAGTAACTATTAAAGTATCAACTCCATGCACTATTAAAGTATTGGTTGCGTTGTGAACAGGGCTGAGACAAATATAATATAATTAAAATGTCGATCCATCTAGAATATCCACCACTTCTATGTATTTAGAATGTACAATCACGAGCCTGCATAATAAAATGTCATGATTAGAAATTTGAAATTTCAAAGTAGAGCACGAATGAAATAGACCACTTCTGTGTACCATCCTCAACGTTGTTCCACATAGTTTATTAAAATATAAGTACATCTTGATAGCAATATATTCTTTAACTGAAATGTTCATTTAACGTAAGAGAGGACCTTGGAAAAAGGTATTACTTGGAACACACACAATGGAAATAATGAACAGAGAGGTGGGATGAGTTTCATCACTATGAAACCACTGTTTCTAATGTACCTTGTGTCTTGCATGTTAGTAATTTGGAAACAACAAAGAATGCAACTTTGCATTGTGTATCCCGGTGCTCGCACCTTTTCCCCGGATTTATTCCGAGATATTTCGGCGTTATGCGTTAAGTGGTAAGCGACATTCCCGTCGACGACGAGGCGCCGGTGGTGACTTCGAGAATCTCCGGATCCGTAGGTGTTCCGTCCTTCGAAGGTGCTCATAGGGGTAGGGTTTGCGTACGTGTAGTCATAGGGGTAAGTGTGGGTGCGTGTTGTGAGCGTCCGCGTTGTACCGTGAGTTCTGCGGACAGCCGCAGCCCGGGCCGTGCCTATAATGGTGGAGGAGGCCGCACAACGGTAGAACAACTTGCCGGCAGGCCACCGCGAAAAGGGAAGGCCGCGCAAGAAGAGGGACGCTCACGACACCGTCGGAGAGGAGGAGCATCCCTCCGGACGGTGTCGGGGACGGTCATATGGGTCCCCTTAGTAAGGGGAAAATCACCCTCCCGAAATGCAAACTACTCGTAAAAACCCCACAAGTTAAGAAGGGACAAAGCACACACGAGACCCAAGGCGTGCCACGACCCGGCAACCGCTCGGGCCCATCCATCAAGGGCTCTCGCCCACGCACCCACTTTCCGCCTCGCTCGAGGGTCCCGACCGCCCTCGCTCGGGCCCATCTCCACCTCGCTTGAGGTACCGCGCCCCTCAAGCAAATCTCTCGCCTCACTCGAGGCAACCTCTCGACCGACGACGTCACACCCATTCCGCCCGACAAGAGCATTAAATGCTCCGATCCACCACGGTGCCAAAGTCAAAAGGAAAATTGCCTCCCACGTTGCGCCTCTAACACCGCCCGGGCCCCGACCCCGTCACCGTACGGTCGAACCTTGTCACTTATAGCCATCCCTAGCGTTGTGCATGTACCGCACCGCCCGTGCGGACGGACCAATGTCGTTCCAATGACAGCTTACTCCCGTCCTCCTCCCACGGCGAGCACCCGCAAAGGGCACGGGGGCACCCTTGAAAGGTGTACCGGCGGCGGCCAAGCCCGCACGTCGGGCGGCACTACGGCATGGACTATGCGGAGCACGTCTCCTCCACCATTCCCGTCACTATGCGGCCATCCCCAACACCGTGCGGCCATCTCCGGTGTCGTACGGCCATCCATGATGCCGTGGCACCCCGTGCCGACAAGACATCGCCACCTGCGATGCCCTCGTGTCGCCGGAGCTCTCCCTTGCGGCAAGACTCTCGAACAGCATGGGTGCATCCTAGATTGGCATACGGACGACGACCAAGCATGTACGCCGCTCAAGACACCCCTCGAAACCATTCCCCCGGCAAGCACGAAGTCGCCATGCCGCTTGCGGAAGTCGGGATTTACCATCAATCCACGGCGGGCGCAAGGATTTGCAAGGACAACAGTCACACCCGGCATATTGTACGCCAGACGTCACTACCGGGCGTACCACTATGTAGCATGCTTGTAGCCGCCTCCCCTAGCTTGGCCTATAAAAGGAGGCGGACGCCCCCGTGGCGCGTTAGAACACATACGCGACATCACACCACTCTCACATCCCCAATATTGGGACTTGGAGGCTTCTCCTCCTCCTCTCTCACCTTGCTTGTAGCCCCCCTCCATGAGCACCACCGGTGCAAATTAATACAAAGTGCACATGCACACTCGTCGAACGTACGGCCCCATGACCGGAACCGGGATAAAACGTGTCTCCGCATTAGCATTTGCGCTAACCATGGAGAGTATCATCACAACGTACTCACTAGTTAGTGTAGGGACTAATCCTAACACCCACAGTTGGCATGCTAGGTAGGAGGCACTTGTTGTGATCATTTCTCCACCCATCATCTTTCTCGATGGTGATCCGCACCGAGTCGCTATCGTTGAGGTTCCCTTGGGGATCTTCCGACCCCTTCCCGACCGGATTCGAGGTCCGGTTTGGGAGCTTGAACTTCCAAGCGATGGGAAACAACTACCTCATGCGTATCCTCAAACAGGACGAACTCCACCCCTAGCGCTCGACCGGCCACGTCCGGCGCCGGGAGCCTCGGTGCAAGCGGCCCTATCATCACCCCGGTGCGTAGGCGCCTAGGCTAGTGCTCGCGACACGTGTGTGTAGTGATGACGGGTAGCACGCACCGGCTCCCCCCGGCGGGTCGAAGCCGACATGCCATAGCCCGCCGACACGACGTGTGAAGTTGCACCTCCACCGATGAACCCGTCGGCGCGCCCCATTGGGGAAAGCATGGCCACACCGTCGCAATTTCCCCACGGGATGCGCAAATCTACGATGGTCTACACTTCTTCGGACATCACGGACTTGGCTACGTACGAGGATCTCCCGGGTCATCACTTCCTCGTCAATCCGAAACCTCACCGCGACATCGCCCGTCGAGTCATACCGCGACTCCGGCGGCGAGTCGTACCGCGACTCCGGCGGCGAGTCGTACCGCGACTCGCGGCGAGGAAGATTCGTGTGGGTATGGGGATTTGGAGTGGGACTACTCTAGCCTCCGGACCCCGAAGCTTTCGGGCGGTTCCTAGCCATAGCGGACTAATGCGTCACCCGCTCCGATGACTCCGGCGAGGGGGACCACGACCCCACATGCGAGTGCTTCGTCCTTATTCTCCGCGGAG
The DNA here is from genome assembly GCA_947561735.1 of Cenchrus americanus. Classification (NCBI taxonomy): domain Eukaryota; kingdom Viridiplantae; phylum Streptophyta; class Magnoliopsida; order Poales; family Poaceae; genus Cenchrus; species Cenchrus americanus. The sequence goes on from OX387245.1 coordinate 254,527,863, forward strand.
CAAGGTGACGGAGTGATCGCAGTGGGTGACGCAGAGGTGCCTAACGACCCCACGCCGAACCGACGACCGGCAACGCCACCGGACAATGCGAGCTTGAAGCGCGGGCTCGGCTCAAGTCCGTGGGCCGGAAGCCAAGCTCACGCAAGAGCGTTGGCAATTGAGAATGCCGCAAGCCACCATTGCGGGCGAGACATCCGTACGCGGTGGATACGCCCGACGCAGGGGTGAATCACTTGTGCCCGCATCAACACCGACAATGACGCGGACGACCCATAGACACCGCCCGCAGCCAACCGGATGCTCATCACCGCAAGAACTTTGCTTCGGGCCATGCCCGAACCATCGATGCCCGAGGTACACAACCCGCACCACAAGGCGTAGGCCCTCATCGAGCAAGCCGCTCCGCAACAAGTCGAGAGCTCCGCGTCCCACATGTGCCACCAATCCGGTGCAAGAACTCGTAACGGTGCGCGGGACCGGGAGGAGTCGGTTCACGCTCCGTAAGTGGGCGTGGCGAGCCAACCGGCGAACCAGGGTAGGACCCCCGTCGGGGAGCGGATCCTTGGTACACACGGCAAAGCCAACGACAAGGTGATGCCCGCAATGTCCCGAACAAGAAGAAGCAAGATGCCGCAACGCCACGCGGCTACCACTCGCAATGTGATGGCCGCTACGACGAACAGGAAGGATAGGACCCCTGTCACCGTAATCGTTGGGAACCCGTGTGTTCGACCAGGATATCCACACGACTCCACTTCTCCCACACTTCCGATAGCCCATGACCGTAACCAAGTACTCGGGAGAGACGGACCCCCGGGTATGGCTAAACGACTACCACCCGGCTTGCCGCCGCGGCGGTGCCACCGACGATGCCATGATCATACGCAACCTACCGCCGCACCTCACCGATTCTACTCAAGCATGGCTCGAGCACCCGCCCGCAAGCCAAATCCACAACCGGGACGACCCGGTCGGGATCTTCGTGGGTAACTTCCGGGGCATGTACGTGTGCCCAAGGAACTCTTGGAACTATGAGGGTGCGTCTAGAAGACCGACGAATCCCCGAGGGACTTCATTTGTTGCTTTTCCATGTGCTTTGCACCGAGCTCCCGAGCGTCGGTGAATCCGAGGTCGTGCATGCCTTCCTAGAATGCACGACTTGCCGGTACACTGGTGCGCAAGCTCGGGTGGAACCCTCCCGAGAGTGTCAACAAGTTATATGACATCACCACCGCCTTCACCTCCGGAGAAGAGGTAGTTGGTGTGATTTTCGACTACAAGAAAGGCAAGCACGTAGAGGATGTGCCCGCGAGAGGGCAGCAAACCCAAGGACTCGTGAAGAAGAAGAAGAAGAAGTGAGGCAGGAAAGGCAAGAAGCCCCGGTGCATTGCACGTGTGCGGGGAGCACGGCGACAACTTCGACAAAGTCCATGCGCTCGACCCCACCCGCAAGGGCCCTCGAGGCCCCCTCAAGGGATTGCCGTGTTCGACAACATGCCGAAGAAGTCCTCGCCCGTACCACGAGACCCCGTCTCCCACACCCTCAAGCGATGCAACATGCTCAAGAAGTACTACGGTCGAGTTTCCGCGAAGGACGACAACGCCAAGAAGGATGCGGGCGACGGGGGTGCCACGTCTTCCTCATCTTCGGGGGGCCAACGGTGGACATGACGTCCCGCCAACGCAAGCACGAGCGGCACGAGGTCCTTACCGCGGATAAGCCCATGTCGTCCTTCCTCGACCGGTCAAAGGAGACCATCTCCTTCAGCCACGAGGACCACCCAAACCACATCTCGAACCCGGACACTACTCGCCGGTTGTCGACCATATCATCGGCAACTCGCGGTTCTCCAAGATGCCGATGGACGGGGGCTGCAGCCACAACATCCCGTACTCCCCCCGCTTTGGAGCTCATGGGGATCGGCCCGGACAAGCCGCGGCCCGGCAAATCGCCGTTCCACGTGTTGCGTTGGGCAAGCCGATCCAACCTCTCGAGCGCATCAATCTACATGTCTACTCGGCATGCCTTGGACAACTTCCGCAAGGAGGTACTCACCTTCGAGGTGGTGGGGTTCCGGGCGCCGTACCACACCATCCTTTGACATCCGTGCTACACCAAATTCATGCGGTCCCGAACTACACCCACCTCAAGATGAAGATGTTGGGGCCAAACGACATCATCACGGTGGGGCGGTCGATCAAGCACGACTACGAGTGCGACGTTGAGTGCATTGAGCGCGCCGAGGCGCTCACGCTTGACGAAGCTCTTTTGCGGGATCCGGAGAAAATGGCCAACGAGGGCCTCTACTCCACCGGCAAGCACGCGGGCGCCTTCGTGGGCCGCAGGACACATCAAGCCCCCCACTACGAGCACCACCGGTGTGAATTAATATAGTGCACACGCACACTCTGTCGGACGTACGGCCCCGCGGCCGGAACTAGGATAAACCCGTGTCTCTCGCATTAGCATTTGCACTAACCATCGAGAGGCTCATCACAAGCATACTCACTAGTTAGTGTCGGGATTAATCCTAACACCGACGGACGGATGGTCGGTGGAGGGGCGGCGACGGATGGAGAAGCGGCCATAGCTCTCGGGGGGTGAAGCGGACATGCACGAGAATGCTTGTCATGTGCGCACATGAAGGAAGGACGCAACACTTGTGGGAGCTGCGGCGGTGTAGGTGATCGGGCAGGACGGAGAGCCGCGGCGGTGCGGCGTGTAAAACCAAACTATGCTCAAGTTTACAACTTGTGCAAATATATATCGGTTTATCAATATTTAATTTATAGCATGTACCAATATTCAAAAAAAATAACATTGGACAAACATATCCATCAACACTTATGGTCATTCTATCCCTAAAAATGATCAATATCCATTTAGACCCCGGGATGATAAATTTTAGTACCAAGAAAGGTCTTGTGTATCATACAAATTACAACATGCTTAATATTGCGATTGTAGATACCTTGCTATAATTCAACACCAACAACACCATGCTTTGGTGGGAGTGAAAAATGATATCCATAGATATCAAATGGTACTAAAAGCCTTGATTAATATTTCGAGACTTGACCAAATAGGATATCAAGATGCGAGCTAACCGATCCCCCCGCATATTGCCAAATCATAGACGATACAAATAATAAAGTTTTCATGGTAGTCATCATAATGGACTCCACAACATAAACTTTTATATATCATTCTGAAGCATCATATTCATATGCTTGACTTTAATAGATGATAAAATGTGATTCCATATAATCACTAGCATTATCCATAAATGATAATGCATCTTGTATTGATCAAAATATTTATCCTCATTTTTACAAAATGAGAGAATAAATATCTTGCAAAAGGCACTCACTAATTTGCTTATCCACCACTATATAGTAGAATGGTATCCGTGGTAAGTGGTGAGGGACAACTTAAAATTTTGCAAAGTGAGATAGAAATCTTGCAAACCAAATCATGTGATAATCTTACAGATTTATTTACAAAGTCCTTACCAATAATATTATTCCAGAAATATGTTTTTGGAATAGGTATGAGACAACTCAAAGACTTGCAAGAATCAGGGGGAGACATTCCTTTGATATAAACATATACATAATCATCTGATTATGAATGTTGTACTCTTTTTCCTATATCAGTTTTCCTTACAAGGTTTCTCATAAAAGGTTTTAATGAGGCAATATCATTACCGGAACATATCGCATGTCACCTAATTTTTCCACTACGGTTTTAAGGGTGGTATTCAAGACATATTCTATGTCATATCTTCTCGTTTTCTCTACAAGAGTTTTTAAGAAGATATAAAAATCCCTTCTCATATTTTTCCCATTGGGTTTTGGAGAAGGTTATTCAAACATGATCCTCGGATCATAACATTACCGATTTCTAAACTTATTTATGAGTTTTTCCTTTTCAAGGTTTTCTCATATAAGTCATCGGTGAGGCAAGAATCTAAAATGCCATATCATTTTCTCCTTATATTTTCACATTGGGTTTAAAGGAGTTTTAATGGCATATACACACAGATTGAATTCTCCTCAAGATTTTTCCCATAGGGTTTTTGGAGGAGTTTTACAAGACAATATCCAAAGATGATTGAAGAAGAATTACATCAAGATCCCAAGAAGAAATTGATCAAGGGGGAGTGTTACGAAATATTGATTAGTGATCAATTAGCATAACTATGTAATTAGGGGAATCATTAGAGATGTAATTAGGAAGTTACAACTGCCTTGTCGAAGGGTCATCTCGAAGGGGTGCGGCACTCCCCAAAAGGTGCCTACACACCCTTTCCCTGTGTATATATTCAGGGGTCCACCCCCCTTATCAATCAATCAATTCATTTGCTTCCATTCCATTCCATTCCTTTTTTACTCTTAACAGATAGCATCCTATTGTTAAACAGCATAAGAAATATATTACTCCAAGGAAGCAATGCTCTAAGAGAGAGAAAATGTTTCGGGGAAAGTTAATTTGTTACCTTTGGAAGCCCCCGATGTCTATGAATCCAAGAAGATGGAAACAACGGCAATTAAATGTAAGAACTTTCTTAAGCCTGTCAAATAAGAGATGCAATATTCTTTATTCTTCAACCTCATAACTACTAAAAAAAGGTTCATATCTTATTTGTCATGGTATTTTATTAGAATTATTGAATTGGACTGCCATACCATTTTATTATTATCATCGGTCATGGCAATAGGCAACAAGAAATTCATTGCACGCCACAATTTTGTTATGAAATTCTGTGTTGGCCTATTCACCCTATGTTGAATGGTCATTGTGTTTTCACATACGGTGCAATATGACCTATATTTAATAAATATGCTTCGTTCTTCTACCCACCTTTCCACTATCCCTTCCCTCTGTGACAAGAAGTGGCAGGAAAACTTCAATCCGTATTCCACTTTGCTGCCACCTCAACTCAGATCTACCAATGGATCGGCTACTATAGCAGCTGTTACGACTGCCTTCAGCTGCCCTTACCTATTCCATGCTACTTAATTACCTCTCCTCTTCCTCTACAACTTGCGCAATCGCCATCACAGCTTCTGGAGCTACTGGAGCTATGAACCTCTTTTACGCATTAACGGCCTTATAAATCATTTGCCGCTACCTAAAGAATAACGATCTTTTTTTAGAGTCAAAGAAGGGTTAGAAAATTAAGGAACTCTACATGAATCAAGTGAGTATCAAAGAACACCAATGACAGGTTGACCCTCAGAGTTGAGCAAGGTTTCATGGGTGGCACTGAAAGAGTGAGGCATGCAGTGGACATGGAGGATGAGGCCATGATGGACGTGGGAACCTTGGTAGGAGGGATCGTAGTAGTGGAGTAAGAGACTTCATGGGTGGTATTGAGCTTGATTGGTTGAGTACCTAAATTTTGGCATCCCAAAATTTGGCTAGAAAACTTGCCTCCACTTGCAAGGTAATTGTGAGATGTGAGCAATGTTAGGTAACAAACCAAATGGAAGCCAAGAAATTGGCAACTTTTGCTATGACAAAAACTTGGCATGCCAAAATTTTGACCAACCAATCTGGCTATATCTATATTGTAGAGTAGATGATGATGATAGAGGTAATTACATATGGTGGGCACTAATAAGGTCAAGGTGGCAGACTAAATTGTAAACCTAATCAACAAGACACTGTGTCCCCCATATGACCGTCTCAAATAAACATTATAAAATACTTGCAAACTTTTTAGTACTTGTGAAAATGGAATTTATAGCATTGAGAAATATCCATCTCTCAACTATGCTTCAGATACTAAAAATTGTGACATTCCATTACTATGCAGATGTACAAACAAAACTTTCGGTTACCTTCTTTTCATGACTGCAAATTGATTTTTAAGGTGACTCTACCTAGTTAGAACATAGACATGCATGTCATAATTAACAAAGACAAGTAACTAAACGGAGCATCAAATTAGTTACCTGCCCGTAGTGTAGTCCCACAATAAGACTCCTTTGCTAGCCTGGGCTGTAGCTAATAAAGGACGTGTTGGGTGACCGGCAATAAACCACGGGTCTAAGTTGCTGCCCCACCCCACCACTTCAAGTGCGTGAACAGGTGTAGTATTGTTTGACCGCAAGTCCAAGATCTGATTAACTCAAAGCAACCATAACGAGACCATTAACAAATACTCTCGGAACCATGATGTATTAGGCCAGTCTCAGTGAAGGTCTCATCGCACTATTACCAATGTTGCTATGTCGTCTACGAAATGAGATGAAACTAACACTCTCACTGAATTATTTCATTGCACAATTTTATAAAGAGCATAGAACATTAAATTTTTGTATAGAGTTATGATCAAATGTGTCTTGTGATGAGACGATAACATCCTCCGTGAATGTTTCATGGGGATTCCATGGACTTGTAACTGTACCGGTTGGGTTTCATGGTGATGAAACTATCCTGACCTCTCTCCTCATAATTAGGCTGCCAAGCCAACAAAACTGATGATGTGGTGTACTATTTAATGTCATGAAACATCTCGTGAAACTCCCACCGAGACTGGCCTTATATGTTCACGCAGCAGTAGTAGTAATGCACATATATATGTTGCACTAGAAGAGAATGACGCCAAACCTCTATCTTCCCATTGCCATCCACTGTGGCCATACGTTGCTGGTCGCTACCTATGTTGCAACAAGCAATACCAACAGTGCGAGTATACCCACGCAACCAGGTAGTGGTCGGTTCGTCAGAGTCCATGCTCCAGATCTACAAATTATAGTCACAGGGTACACCAAAAAAATGAGGCCTACTCCAACAATGTGATTGTCATAGCAAAAAATCAAGAAAAAATTAAAGAGAGTTAGCAGCAAACGTTTATGTCTCCATGGTAGTCAAGACTGACAAAAGAATTGACATGCTTTGGGTTAAAGGTCATTTGGTGTGTGCTGCGTGTACATGAAAATTTCCGAGTACACATCCATCCTTGATCCCAGTCCCATAGCTTGATCACACTATTTTTGGAGCAAGAAAGCAGATATGGGAGAGTTGGATGGACTGCCAAAGCGTGTACAGGACCGTCCTCAGCCTGAAACCTCTTGATTTCTGTCAGTCTATTATCAGCATATGTGTACACAGTGATGTATCCGTTGTAGTAATCTCCACATGCGATCCATTGCATTCGCACGATAAACTTAACTGACGTGACAATGTATGGCTTACTATTGGGTGTTGACATTATCGTCTCACACGCGTTTGTCTGACCATATAAAAGTAGAAATTTTGTTAGCCTCAAGTTAAAAAGCTAAGCAATGTATACATGAATTATACTTTTAAAGCTAATTGTACTCCCATCCCTTTCAGTAAGGAAGAAAAATAATGCTGTTTTGGTTTTTGTGCCACAGTACTGTTCAAAGTATAGGTAGATATCAATATATTTTAAAAACATAATATTTTAAAATGCTGAGAACATATTCACCTTAATGCAAAGACTAGTTAAGTTGATATATATATATATATATATATATATATATATATATATATATATATATATATATATATATATATATATGCGCTTCTTATGATCCCAAAGCAACTTCTACTGATTTGTTGTGAGAGGAAAATATATATTGTGCAAGAAGAAGAAACACTATACAAATTGAGAAGGCCGAACAGGCTCGATATGACGTTGCAACCATGAATGTATAGTAGATCGAAGACGCTTGGGGTTATTTTGTAGTTCGAACTTGTTTTTGCTAGCAGTAGTACCATCAATGTATACAAGTAGAGCCCCCGGAGCCCCTTTTAAAATTTTTCTCATGTATACGGTAGGGAGGGGTTGGAAAAATACACAATACATATTTTCATATATTGGGCCCAAACATCAAAGCGCAACAAAGAAAAAACCCTATCCGGTCAACAATTCATGTCCACCGTCTCCCGTCACCTCCACCTCTCGTCTCCTCGCGCCGTCTCCCGGTAGCCCCAACCCAAAATCCCCAATCCTCTCCCCGTTGCCCCAAGCCCCCAACCCCAATCCTCTCTCGCGAATCTCACGGTCTCATGCCATCTCTCGCCTCTCCGGTCGGCCGGTCCCGCCCTCCGGTCTCCCGGGCGCAACTCCCCGCCCGGGCGGGTGCCAACGAGAAGCGGGGCGGGTGCGGGCCGCGAGCGGTGCAACACTCGGGGGCGAGCCGCAAGTGCCGAGCAAAGCACGGCGTCGGGGGGCCACAAGCCCACGAGCATAACCGTATAAGACTATTTTAAACTGCTATATTTTACTCATGATGTATTTTATGATTTTCATCGTTCATCGATGTTTGAATATATATATATATATATATATATATATATATATATATATATATATATAACTATATAGGATTATTTTAAATTGTTATATTTGTCTATTTTGATATGACACGGTGGTGTTATGTCCGTATGGCTTTATAGTTCAGCCCCTCCTAAAATTTTTATTGGCTCCATCCCTCGGTATATATATAGTTATTAATAGGTTTTTTTCCTCAAGGCCGGCCAAAAGGGGCTGAAGTGGATTAAGGATTCATTAATGCCCTGCGCTCCTCTCACTAAACCGACAGAAAACCCTGTTTTTTTGAAAGAAGAGCAAAACGGAACAAGCCCTAAATAAATCACATAATCTCGGATGATTATATCGATGATTAGAACACGGTTACCTTGGGGTCCATCTTCCAAATGCAAATGCTCCCACCATAATGACCCGTGACAACCCTATATATATGTTAGCCATATATACCCAAAGAAATTATCATAAACTGAGTGAGTATATGCATATGACAAGATATATATATATATATATATATATATATATATATATATATATATATATATATATATATATATATATATATATATATATATATATATAACTGTGTGTGCATCCATTAAAAGAAGCAAAGTGGTGAACACACCATGGCTCCGTAGGATGCACGTCCGTGCAGAGGCAGGGTTGAAGACTACTATTCGCATCCATGCGTAGTATCATCTGACTACACAAATTAAATACTCATATTTGTGTAAACTAAGCTGTGATTTCACCCAAAGAGAGCAAAAAAAAAAAAAAGAAAGCACTATGTTACGTTACCCCGTGCTGCTCATTTCTCGCCGACGATCACGTGCAACGCACGCCAACAGTGCCACATGTGTCTTTCCTCCCTCTGCTCTCACTTGATTCATTAGTTCCTCAAGCTCATCGTAGGTGTCAATGTCACTGAGATCTTCAGCGGTGCGAGAACTCATCATCATCATGACTCCAACTTGATAGGATTTTTTCCATTTGGAGAACACAACAGGGACAGCACGAGTGCACTGGGGCGGCACAAGGCCCCGTTGACTAAGCCACCATACTCGCCTCCGCTTCCTGATGGTGTCATCCATTGTGCTGCCACCATCTTCCGGTCCATCATGATGATCATAGGTAATGGCGTAAATAACATCGTCATCTGTCCTGTTGATGAGGCTTATGTACTCTTCTCTTTCCTCGGACGCAAAGCGGAGCTCTGCAGGGTGGATGTGCAACAACTCCGTTTCAATGGAAAAGGGGCTCATCTGCAATAAATAAAAACCTCCATAAAAAAAAACCTACACAGATCTCAAAGCAATGAATTGAGTGATTGATCTAATTATCAACAAGTTGCTAACCCAACCCGGCCCGTTCCTAACCCATACCAACTGATTGAACTCGTTGTAACAAGCAAATATTTTCATATAGAATGTTAACACGCAATAATTCAAACATTTATCTGAATTATAAGTGGAGCATGAGTTGAAAATTAATTTAAACTGAAAGCCTATATATTGAATTGATAATTACAACAAAGTACTTTTTTGCATTTATGAAACTAATCATATATAAAACTATAAAAGTACATGATAGATTTTGGATTTTATAAGCTTTTCTTGGAATTTAGTAGGTTTTTATTAAACCAAATATTTCCAGCACAAAGCAAAACAAATGACGTCATGTACAACCCATAGACAATTGTATCGGTCAAAATGATAGTTTAGTACCGGACGCCTGCCCGGTATGTCGGCCGGTACTAAATGCCATGGCATTTTGTACCGGTCAGGCTGAGTAGCCATTTACTACCGGTCGGTCTCTCTGACCGGTACTAAACTACATGCTACCAATTACACAGCTAATCCTTTTCCTATTTTATTTCTGTTTCTTTTCTTTTATTTTTCTTCCATCACATTTCACAGTAACACAATAAGAATCACACACTAACTAAGAGGGCCTCGAATTGGGTGGTTGCGCTGTTGCAGCCCAGCTCAGCCACCCATGATTTTCATGTATTCTAACAATTTAAGCCATATACGCATGTGGAATAATGGAGGGCCCATCTATTATTAACTTAGCACAGATGGCTGCGGCATGATGAAATGACCCACCATGGAACGGCAATAAATAAATTGTAAGTTCAGTTTGTGTCACACCCCGAAATTTCCAAAATTTCCGGATGTGAATAGGAATAAAATTAAAAAAACGGTTTTCTCATAATTTAAAAAATTTTCCAACACTTTATTTTCTTTACAGAGAATATAGCATAGAAAAAGAAAACATTTTTTGTTTTTCCAAATTAAATAAATGGCTTGGTGTTTATTGCATTCATGCTGGTGCATTATTTTATGTTGCTTGAATTCAGATTTATATTTGAATTCAGTTGCCTGAGTGCTTTTCAAAATATGCTAAGGCCATCTCTTTCTCCTTCCCCCTTTTTCTTTTTTTGTTTGTTCGGCCCGTCGCTCGAAGTTTGGCCAAGGTCCTCGGACTCCTCTCGTTTAAGTCGCTCGCTACCCCTCGGCTCCGCGGCCCACTCAATATCTCGGTCCATCACTTGGAAGTCCGTCGATGCACCCGAACATCCCCGCTCTCTCCTCGTGGCATCCTCGGCTTTGCGGCGGCCTATCCAGCCGCCCGTCAACAACCCGGCACATATCGCGTCTCACGCCATCTCTTCACGACCGCCAATGGGTGGGGACCACCTGTAATCCCCACCTCCGATCGCACCAAGCCGGACGCGAGCTCGGGTTCGAGCCGCACCACCCCGCGCCGCTCCTCCATAACTTGGCCCGCACACCAAGAAGGCTCTCCGGCCTATAACAAGGCGATCACCGCCACGTGCCAACAACCCTTTCCCCCAAACCCTAGCCGACTTGAGCTCTAGTGCCGCGGCGACTGCAATCCCTAGCACCACCACCGATCTCCGCCATCACCACCTTCATGTTGACGAGGAGCAGCCCGGATCTTCGCCCCGAGGTGAGGAGTCCTCTGTCGCCGCTTGTGCACGCTCGTCGGAGTAGCGCCACAATGCATCATCGTCGTTGCCCTACCGCCAAGCCCGGTGCCCTAGATCGATCCATCGAATAGCTCGTTTCACCCTAGTGCAAACCACACACCAAAATGTGCCCCGTAGCTCGAGATCGAGCGAGCTCGCCGAGTTGCGTAGCGCACCGCCGCTCGACGGCTAGTCCACCGCCTTTGTGCGCGGCCAACCTCAACCACTAGATCGTGAATCGACGGCCCGGAGTCGATCCGGCCTCCAAGTCAAACCGGAAGGTACCGGTCAACCTAGCCGTGCGCGGCACTTTCGCATAAGAGCCCCTCTATTTTTTTTTTTTACAATTAGATCCTTACGTAGTTCAAAAGTTATTAGATTTAGGTCCTGTTTCTTATGGTTTAGACCCTAGACTTTCTAGTTTTAGCACTCGAGGTCCGGATCTAGTGTTTTGTACCGTAGCCCTTATGTTTTTATGTTTAATTATGTTTTATCCCTCTCGTGTCTTGCTTTGTTAGGCCCCCGTAAGCCCAGTTTTCTCGAAGTTAAGCCCCCGTACCTTGTGTTAGTCGTATAATACACATTTTAGCTTCGTTTTTAGCGTTCTTTATATCCACGCGATCGTATGAAAGTGTAGAACAGTTTTATGCCTCTGTTTTATTCCGTTAGTACTGTTTGGTGATTGTTTATTACTGTATTCCATCGTATCCTTGTATGTGTATGTGTGGTGCGCGAGAGAATAATCCATTCGAAGAGTTAGCTGCCATTGAAGGCTTTCAAGACTTTTAGCGAGCAGCAAGAGTTGGAAGAAGGCAAGTCCTAGCTGCATTCTCTTTTACCTATTTCAACGTGCATTTTAATTACATCATTTATTTACTAATTTCTTTGCATTAATATGATGGGCCCTATACTTTAAGGTTCAACTAGTGTTGTTTACTTCTATGCCTTGACAACCTAGTATATATTAATGTTGGGTAGCTCTTGCTATCCCATATCTTGGTTTGGGTGGTTTAATGGAACAATTGTTAATATGGATTTACTTTGTGTTATACCCTCATTAATATAAGACCACCTTTGTTAATGAGAACATGGAGCGACCACATAGGAAAACGGTGCAACCACAAGACATATGGCTCTATCTTGGCCAACTAATTAGAAACGATAGTTTGTGGTATGCTTTACCCGAAAGGGGTTGGGTTTTGACGGGAGTTGGGCTTTGTTAAGACACGGTACCCGCTAGGGAGCTTTATGCGCCGAACCGATCGGGTAACCTACCGAGCCGGCCCGTGCTAGGGAATCTTTGTAAAGGCCTCGTAGCGTCCGTATGCAATCACACCTCGGCGGTGTCGTATAATGTCTAGCTAGCACCGCATGGTTGGGTATAAAGTTCTTTGTGACTTTTACGTGACTTGTGGGTAAAGTATACAACCTCTCCGCAGAGTATAAAACTAACCAGTTAGCCATGCCCACCGTCAAGGGTGGCCCGGACCCTCACATGAGTAAACTATGGAAGATGGACTAAAGTTGTTGCATTTACTTTCATTCATGTTGATGATGCTCATGTTAACCTTTAGTTGGTATAAACTTACAACGCTAGTAATTCGGTTGCTTAATAATAGTTGACCAACTAAAATGCGGACTGCTATGTAACCCCAAGCTTTCCACCATAAAGCCTTTGCATGTTGTTATAGTGTTTCCCCTTGTTGAGTACGATATGTGCTCATACTTGTTCACTAGTAGATAGCAAGGTTTTGGTACGGGCCTTTAGTCTCGGTTCAACTTTGGAGTCGGGACTAAAGGCATTTCGTCAACGTGGCCGAAATAGCCCCGAGACGCCCCCCTACCCTTTAGTCCTGGTTGGTATTACCAACCGAGACTAAAAGGAGGCCATCCAACTAATGTTTTGAGTCAATTATTAGCGTCAACCTTTAGTCCGGCGGTGTTTCCACCCGAGACTAAAGGGGGACCTTTTGTCTCGGGTGGAAACACCACTCGTGACTAAAGCCCTCTCGCACCCACCAACCCACCAACGCTCCTATATTTTTAGTCTCCCCTCCAACGGGACAAGTCATTTTTTCGTTCCTCTCTCCTTTCTATCTTCTTTCTCCATCCATCCTTATCTCTTCGATCTGCTCTTCTCTCGGAAGCGCCGGCGGCGTGCGGCATGGAGGGGCGCGATTAGGGCCGGCAGCACGTGGCGCGGGGCGACCCGGTCGAAGGCGCGCGACGCGGGGCGGCCCGGCCGGCGGCGCGCCGGGACCCGGTGCGGGGAGCCGGCGTGGGTGGCCCGACCGCCCCGGGCGGCCGGGTCCCGACGACGACGCGAAAGCGTGCGTGCGGAAGGCCGGCGCGCATGTTGGCTAGGTTTTTTTGCATTTGTGAATGATAAGTGTGCTTGATGAATTCATATGTTGTGATGTGCAAAAGAATCTTGTGAGATGGATTTGTGTTATGAATTTGTAGATACTTTGTGAGATGAACTTGAATGAATTTGTGTTCTTTTATATGTGAATGGTGTAGTGAAATTGAACCCGTTCTTGTGAATGGTGTAGTGAAATTGAACTTGTTCTCGGTGAAATTGAACTTGTTCTTGATCTTGTTGGAGTTGGGAGTTGAAGTTGGAGTTGGACCGGCGGAGCTCGAGCGCGGCAGCGGATGCCGGCTTCGCCGGGCTTTTTCATTATTTCCTAAAAACCCTTTAGTCTCGGTTGGTAATGAGCCCCTTTAGTCCCGGTTTCTCACTCGAGACTAAAGGGGGGCCTTTTGTCTCTCATCATTAGTCCCGGTTGGACTTGAGAGACTTATACGCCTTACCAACCGGGACTAAAGCCCATCTCCCCGCCAGTGGTTGTTATTTATATTGCATCTACACAATCCGGCCGTTGCTCGGACGGACGTTTTGAAGACTATCCCGGAGAGTTCGGCGGTTTCTAGGCAAGCGTGCCACCGGTCGGTACTCGTGGAGACGTACTTTTCCACTACTAGTACTCGCTTTTATTACGATTATGAGACATTCGGTCATGTAATAATGTAATACTCTTTATACGCTTCGACACTATGTTTTGGTATTCATCAAGCCAATGCATGTGTATAAACTTGATCCCGACGCACATGTATTCAATGCATTCAAGTTTGCCTTCAAATTCGGGTGTGACAGTTTGGTATGGGCTGTCCATGAGCTTTGAATATTAATCGTTAATAATATGCATAAATCAATTAATGGCAGCTAGCACTGTTCTCATCTATAGAAACTGTCTTCTACGGTGGTATTGTCTTCGAGTAATAATTGTTTTCTCTTTCTCTGTCACAATTCTAACTTCTTCCTCCAATGAGAGAGTGCCATGATCCTCCTCCCTCGTAAACACTAGTAGTTTCTTCCCAATGGCACTTTCATTGGTGTATTGTTTTAAGAGAAGATATGTTTTCTTCACGAAGAAACCATATCTATGATTTTTTTCATATATTTCTTCATTAATTAGGTTACCATGTCACTATTTTAATTAACTCGACAAGCTATTTAAGAGAGGTAGAAACTACGGTTAATGCACCATTGGGAGTGCCCTAAGACACGGTAATAATTATTTTCTCTTTCTCTCTCCTATTTGAACAATGGGGAGTATTGTATTTGTCTCGTAGAAATAAGTGGTTTCTTCCCAATGGTAAATTCAAGGTTCCTTGTTCATTGGATTAAGAGTATACATGGTTTCTCCACGAGGAAACTATTTCTATGATTTGTGCTCTATTTCCTCATTAATTAGACTGTCATGTCACCATTTTACTTAGTTGGCAAGATAATTAATAGAAATAGAAACAACCATAAATCTCCCATTGGGACTGCAGTAATTGATTTGTTTGATATTATTCTTGCAGCTTTTATTGAAAAGACCACCAAACCTTTCTCGGTATCATAAAACAAAATTCCTCAAAGCCACAAGAGGTGTGCTTCAGCCCTAATCAAACCCCGGTTGGGTGATGCCAGCTTCCGCTAGGCTTTTTTTTATTTCCTAAAAACCCTTTAGTCCCTGGTATTACCAACCGAGACTAAAGACCCCTTTAGTCCCGCTTGCTCACTCGAGACTATAAGGGGGGCCTTTTGTCTCTCATCATTAGTCCCGAGTTGGACTTGAGAGACTTATACCCCTTGCCAATCGGGACTAAAGCCCCTCTCCCTACGTATCTACACAATCCCGCTGCTTCGCTCGGACGGACGTTTTGAAGACTATCCCGGAGAGTTAGATGGTTTCTAGGCAAGCGTGCCACCGGTCGGTCATTCGGTCATGTAATAATGTAATACTCTTTATACGCTTGGACACCGTGTTTTGGTATTCATCATGTCAATGCATGTGTATAAACTTGATCCTGGTGCACATGTATTCAATGGATTCAAGTTTGCCTTCAAATTCGAGTGTGACAGTTTGGTATGGGCTGTCCATGAGCTTTGAAGATTAATCTTAATAATATGCATAAATCAATTAATGGCAGGTAGCACTCGTTCGCATCTATGGAAACTATGTTCTATAGTGGTACTGTCTCCGAGTAATAATTGTTTTCTATTTCTCTCTCACAATTCTAACTTCTTCCTCCAATGAGAGAGTGCCATGACTCCATGACCCCATCCTCCCTAGAAACTAGTAGTTTCTTACCAATGGCAATTTCATGGTTTCTTAGTGTATTGGTTCAAGAGAAGATATGGCTATGATTTTTTCATCTCTTTCTTCATTAATTAGGTTACCATATCACTATTTTAATTAACCGACAAGCTATATTTCTTCATTAATTAGGTTACCATATCACTATTTTAATTAACCGACAAGCTATATTTCTTCATTAATTAGGTTACCATATCACTATTTTAATTAACTGACAAGCTATATAAGAGAGGTAGAAACTACAATTAATGCACCATTGGGAGTGCCCTAAGAGCAGTCCCAGTGGTGGAAACTGACACAATTGTTTTCTCTTTCTCTCTCCAATTTGAACAATGGGGAGTATTGCATTAATCTCATAGAAACCAGTGATTTCTTCCCAATGGCAAATTTAAGGTTCCTTGTGCATTGGGTCAAGAGTAGACATGGTCTCTCCACGAGGAAACAATTTCTATGATTTGTGCTCTCTTTCCTCATTAATTAGACTGTCACGTCACCATTTTCCTTAGTTGGCAAAATAATTAATAGACATAGAAACAACCATAAATGTCCTATTGGGACTTTCCTAATTGATTTGTTTGGTATTATTCTTGCAGTTTTTATTGGAAAGACCACCAAACCATTCTCGGTAAGATAAAATAAAATTCCTCAAAGCCACAAGAGGTGTGCTCCAGCCTAGTCAAACCCCAGTTGTGTGATGACCGAATCAGCATAAATTCAATATTTTAAAATTTTGAATGAATTTCGATGATTTTTCCATGGCTAAAAAATCAATGAAAACAAAATCAGAAAATCTGGTTGCAACAAAAAAAAACTTGCAAGAAAATTTTCCAATACTTTGATTTGGTGCTTAAGATTTTATCAACGACACCTAATAATATACAAACATGGTTGTAACTTGGTAAGGGTACGCTGTACCTGTTCAGAAATATGAAGCAAAAATATATGGGACAGCACGTTCCTTCACAAAATAATAAATAATCCTACGAACTAAAACAAACTGACAAATTAAATGGTCGAAAAGAAACAACGGAAAATATACAATAAATAAAAAAATGATGAAACGGTAGAGTTTTAGACTTCCTGTCCAAAAAGTGGGAATCAAACTCACCAGCGTGATTTGGTCACCCGTTAACTCCGGTTCGTCATCTTCTGAATCATGTTCTTCTCCATACATAGTATGGTGCAATGATAACGAAGGTTCTTGGTGCTGCTGCGGTGTTGCTGCAAACACAATGTCCAACTCCACCTCCTGCACACCCTTTAGTTCATAGAACATGCCCACGGTGACATCATGGTCCCTTAAACCTTTGTCCACGACGACGCTCCGTACAAGGCATATGTCCTTGCCTTGCAGCTCTGCCAGTGCTTCCTCCTTTACCAGCATATCTATAACGATTCCTCGCGTTGACCATGGTCTCATGATACCCGTGCCTATTGCTTGGCTGTAGGACACCTTTCCTCGTGGCAATATAAACGCAAAAGCTACACAGTCATCTGTCTTGTTGGTCATCTGTAGTGAACAAGGTAACAGTTTATTTGGCTCGATAGGCCCGAAGCGGAGCTCCAGGGGCTCTACCACCAGGAGATGCTTTGGTGCACACACACTTACCTACAAGAGAGAAAACACTTTTTGGTACCACGGAGAGAGGTCCGCTATAGCTGGAGAAGTGCATACACATAAGCCTGTTGGTGGGTTCTCCATAATTCATACTCAAATACACACCCACTTTACTAAATGGGGATGCATGGTAGGATTAATCAATTGTGTGTGTGTGTGTGTGTGTGTGTGTGTGTAGTGACAAGTTAATTATCCATTGGATATGGATAGTATTGGTAAGGGTAAGGAATGGATATTACTTAGTTGGATTTGGATGTGAATAAGAGTGGGTTTGTCCATGCAAATCCTCCCACAGTTTTGGTAACACTTCCTCTAAACCTGCTACCATTTAGATATGACATCATCACAGGCCATAAAACAACATGATTCTGATGTTTTCAGGTAATTTTCTACTATAAGATACAAATTAACCTATGCTACATCCATTAGTTCTTCAATTCCGCTTCACTCTGCCGTAGGAAAAACCAAGGCTAGTCATGTGTTGTCAGTGGATTTAGATGTGTAACAATTTCCGGTACCAAAATGAAATTAAAGCTGCGGGTGGTTGGCTAGCAGAAAAAAAATCTCTAAAATTTGCAAGTGGTTCTTAGTAATCTTATAAGAAATAATAGACAATGTTATGCTATATAACTAACCGTTAAATTCACCATATCGACCACTTTATTTGGCTCTTCCACGAACAAATCTTCTGTTATATCCTTGGCTGTAAGACCTATATCCACTCTGGTGCTCTGCACACAAAGCTCTAGTATACAACGCTCCTCCTGCAATGGCTTTTTTACCGGTTCCAATTTGATAGTGACACTACATGAGGACCGCGGTGGGACAACATCTTTGTTCGGAAGCATGCGGAGGGAGAGTTGTCTTGCTGAGACACCAAAGGCAATATATTTTTCTCCAAGCGTTATCCTGAAGGCAACATAATCATCGGTATCATTCGTTAGCTGAATGGAGTGTGAAATCTGCTTGTTAAGATCAGCGGAGAAAGGCAGGTTGAGTGGCTCTATCCCAAGCATGTCCTTAGTGAAAGAGTTTTCCTGTGAGTGCAGAAACAACCAAATGGATGTATTAATAAAATAAGCTAGATTTAGCTGGCTTGTCGGATCTAATAGGGTTCCTGAGGTTAAGTGTGGCATAGTATGAGCGTACCTGCTCAACCGTAGATTTAATGGCACCGCTAATGTGCCTACCTGTATATTCTACTTCCTTGATTATATTGATTATGTCCTGTATATTAGGTCTTGCTTTGGGACTCCAGTTCTGGCACCTTTGCGCCAATTCGAGGCATTTAGTCACCTGTTGTTCATATCCAAATGTACTGTGCTTCTTATTTCCATCTTTCTTCCACCTGTGCCTCCATCTTCTATTGACCTGATGTTTCAACAATTCTCATTTACAATACACCAAAACATATGGTGCAAAACTATCAAATAAATACCAAATAAAACTTATGTCCAGAATATGTGAAATTTAGAGAGTATTTGGTTCAAGGAATGAGGTGATTCATCATCATCATCTCATTCCTCAACTTATATTGTGTAGTTTAGTTTAATGAGGTTACCACCTCATTTCTTATATGCATGTAAATATGTAATATAAACATGAGGAATGCGTCATGGCACCTAACATCATAGAATCAACTGACAATGTGATGCGAAAATTGCACAATTTTGTATGTTCATTTTAAATTCATCTGACAGGTAGCAGAGTAGCATCATAAAGAACCTAGCAGCAAGAGAGAGAGAGATAGAGAGGAACATGGTAGTGCATGGTACGGTGAAGAGAAAATTATGAAATAGTTTGGGGAAATTGTAGTTGACACCTCCAAACGTGATTAGAGGCTTTTGGTGCACTAGTACTCTTAAAAACTCAGGAAGCTCGAACAATTCAATCCCATATACAATTTTTTTTTCATGACTTACAGTAGCAATATTCGGCTCCCCCCTACTTCCGGTAACCATCTCTCTGATTATGACACCCAAACAAAAAATATCTGACTTGAATGACATCTTTCCATTGAACTGGTATTCTGGAGCACAATATCCTCTGCACAACCAAATATATAAAGTGAGCCAATGTTAAAAGTTTGAAAATGTGTTATCCCTATGTGCATTTTGCTTACGGCGAATAAAGACGTTCTAGACTTATAGTTTTTGATATTTCCCCATGTCTCGATATGCCCAAATCAGTGATCTTTGGCACCAGATCATCATCCAGTAGTATGTTGGGAGGTTTGAGATCCATATGAATAATGCCCTTTTCCTTGTGAAGATGGTACAAACCTTCACAAATCCCCTTAATAATTTGAAAACGTGTATGCCATTCAAGTCCCCTTAACTCATCTGCAATAGAGGCAAACAAGAAATAAGAGTAGTACGGAAACACTAATCATTGTATTTTTTTTTCTGCAAGCTTTATTTACAATGCATGGATCGTTTTTACTTCTGTAAGCTTTACAATGGGTCGTTTTTATTCCTGCAAACAGTTGAAAACATTCACTTGCTCTATCTGACTAAAATAGTTCTCCATATCAAAACATACACGGTTGATGTGCGCTTTTCATGATTTTGGTTTCCCGGTGGCAGGAGAAATTTGTAACCATAAAAAGGTACGGTGGTGCCCAATAAGTTAATCCATTTCATACCTGTTACATAGTCGGCAAGGCTTCCCTTGCTCATAAATTCGAAACAGAGCAGTCTTTCCCGTTCCTCGACTAGAATATACTTTCCTTGTATTTTCATTGCTTTCTGTTCCATATGAGAGCAGTACCCTAGAAATCGTACTACATTCTGATGGTTAACCCTAATCATGGCTGTAACCTCCTGGTGAAACATCCGGTCATCCATTGTCTTGGCATTGAGAAGCTTCTTCACAGCAACCATCTGGCCGCTTGGGAGGATGCCCTGTTCAATTAACATGAGCGGCACTTGGATAATCGGCTGCGAGGGGAAATGCAAAAGCCGGATGCATTTACCTTGTACACATGGCCACATCCACCTTGGCCGATTTTTTGCGCATCTGAGAAATTTGATGTGATGTGACTTAACACTGACAACTTTAGTGTACCTGGCTTCTTGCTTCCATCGAGTATACGTTCCAGGTCATTGATCCCATCATCCAATCTAAGTACGCAAATGCATGCATTACATTATAGAGGTTAGAGAGAGGAAATATATATTGATTCCTCGTGAACAGCTGGAACAATTGCGTTATTACTGGCAGATTAAGCGTGAGAATTGCTAAATACAGCACATTTAGATTAGTCTCCACCGGAAAATCATATCATCATACTTATCTACCATACTAATCTTTAACAGATTCATGAAATTAAATCGTTTGCTCTGAACGAAACAACTTCATCTTAGTTTTAGCTAGCTAGTGGCGCATGCATGAACTGAATTGAAAACGGTACTGCAGAAGGAGCTAGAAAACAATTAACTCGGCGCCTTCAACTAATTGCATGCACGATTCATAAAGTTAAGCATATATATACATTCAGCAACAACTTAAAAAGTAAAGATCAGCCATAAGTGAACTATCAGCATGCATACCTCTGCATCTTGTCCAACTAAGCCAGCAGCCTAACAGCTAGCATGGTAGGTGGCCGCGACACCGTGGGTGGGCGGGGAGGCACTGGGAGGCTGCAGGTTGTAGATCTGTAGGTGGGAGGAGGAGGGAGAAGAGAGTGCTCACCACCACACTACTCACTCCTGCTTTGAGGGCCTGTCACTCGAATCAATTAATTAAAACACTTAACATTAATTAATAACTAGTCTTTGAGTGACTAGCATGCATGTGACGCTGGTACATACGGTGTGCTATCACGTGTCCATGTAACTGCTTTACTCGGACATCTGCATAGGGCGGAGGGACGGCGAGTGAACTCGGGCGTGCTGTCGCTTGACGCAGCCAGACGACAACTCCCTCCTCTGCGGCTCAGATCGCAGATCCTGAAGCCCCGCTCCAAAGCTGGCCGTAGACAAGGTGGTTGGGAAGGCGAAGAAGGAGAGACGACTGCTAGGTGGGGAAAGTGACGAAGGGGTAGCGTGTTCGGATCCTTGACTAATATTTACTTCTTGACACATTGGATGCTCCGGCTGGTAATTAAGGGTTCAAGGCAGCAATTACCGTCGTGACCTTTGCATACGTCTCAAGAGTATTCCTTTAGAAAAGTAAAATGCACCGGAGGTACCTCAACTTGCAATGAGGTGTGAGGCAGTCCCAATGGAGAAATTATTGTGGTTTCTATGTGCATTAATTTTGTGGACAGCTCATCTTTTTGCTGATGTGGCAAAGGAATTGAAGAAGAGAGAGAGCAGAAAACATAGAAACCGGTTTCCTCCTCATGAAACCATGTCTACTCTAGCATCAATGCACATGGAAACTACTCTCGCCTATAGGATCTAGTCACATATAAGGGGGTTGAATATGGGACTTGTTTTCAAGCTCTAAAGGAAAAACGAAAACCTTAACCTATCAACTAGTGTTGCCCATACTAAAACGGTTCTTCTCTACTTCTAGAGCACACTAACACAAGTTTCCTTAGCAAATAACACACTAGGAGGCAATAAGACAACCTAGGCAAGATATGAAGCACACAAGCGAAACAAGCTAGAACAAAGACAAGAAACTTGAGAGCGGAATTGAAATGCTGAAAGTAAGTGCTAGAAGTAAATAAGATGGACAAGAGGCGATCGAATTTTTTACCGTGGTATCGAGAAGTTGACGCTTCCCCCTAGTCCACGTTGGAGCACTCACTTAGAGTATCGCTCCCCCTTGAGTCACTAAGACACAAGTGCTCACTAAGAGTACCCGTTCTCCATCTCCGGAACGGTGGGTCTCGAACCGTGTACACCAAGCTTGTCTTGAGGCTCCCACAATCTCCAAGAGCTCACCAAGAACCCCCCAAGTCACCTAGACCGTCTAGGAGCCGTCAAACCGCAAGAGTAACAAGCCCGCAAACCTTCACTTGACCTGAGCACTTAGCTAAGCCATGGATGCACCTTGAAACTCTTGCTCACTAAGAAAGAACACCTCAATGAAGAGGAAGAGAAATCCCAATAAGCAAGAACACACTCTCCTTCTCTCCTAGGCCGCAGGTAGATCTTCGAGTGGCAAAGGCGGCTCTAGAGAGGCGGGGGGGCTTATATATAGGCCTAGCAAAGGTGGCTAGCCGTTGGAAAAGTCCCCCCGAAAAAGTTGTACCGTCGGATGAACCGATGGTGCCCCCCCGCAAAGCGTCGGATCATCCGGTCACTCCACGGCGCCCAATATAGCCGTTGAACCTTGAAACCCGGACAATACACCGACGCTATACACCGACGCCCCGTCGGATCATCCCGTCTTGAAGGCACCCCCGCTCGGGGCGGTACTGTGTGATTTGAAACAAACCGTCGGATGAACCGCTGTGAGCACTAACCAAGCGTCGGATCATCCGGTGCCTTGAGCGGCGACTTCTTGGCGCGTCTCTGTTGGATTTAAATGCAACCGTCGGATGAACTGATGGTCAAGGCGTCGGATCGTCCGATGCTTGAGCCCAGACCCTTGACCAGAACTGTAGCCAAACCCTAAGGCGTCGGATGAACCGGTGCACCGTACCGTCGGTTCATTCGACAGTCCATTTTGAACCGGTTGGCTGCAGAACTCATCCGACGCGTGTTAAATATAGGGCGTCGGATCATCCGACGCTATGAAGTTGATTTCAACTCATCCAATTCAGCGCCTTTGAGTTTTCTGTCGATTCTTTTGCTTCAACCTTACTTCCATGAACTCTCTGAGCTAGATAGGATCCAAGGAACATAAGTGTGCATAAATTATGGCTTTCGAGTGCATGGTCAAGCTACTAGTGTACGAACCCCTCTTAATAGTACGGTCAAAACTACAAACTAGTAATCGAAGTGTCCTTCATCTCCTTTGCGACACTTGGAACTAACAAAGTCCTTAGCCTTGCAGTCTTCGACCAGATTGAGCCCATAAA
The DNA here is from genome assembly GCA_947561735.1 of Cenchrus americanus. Classification (NCBI taxonomy): domain Eukaryota; kingdom Viridiplantae; phylum Streptophyta; class Magnoliopsida; order Poales; family Poaceae; genus Cenchrus; species Cenchrus americanus. The sequence continues at coordinate 254,551,408 of OX387245.1, forward strand.
TTCAAATTGAGGGGTCTCATTCCATTCAATACTCGTGACAATAACCCAAATAGAAATCCGCTTCAAAACAAAGGTTAGTCACAAGCATATGGTTGTCATTTATCACCGAAACACACCCTTACCAAAGGTGCGAAAGGGGCCTAGATCGCTACAATCTCCCCCTTTTTGGTGATAGATGACAACACGAGTAGAGATATACGAAAATTTGAATTAAAAACATATAAACTCTACTTCTAATGCATGAAATAGAATAAGCGGTAAACACACATGCATTAAGTAAACACACAAGCATGAGAAGACATGTAAGCCATCGACATACACAAGATCCAAATACATGTCTCATCATGAAGAGCCACAAAAGCGAGAGAGAGGCTACAAAAACTCCAAAACCTGCACTCCCCCTATCTCCCCCTATCTCTACTCCCCCTATCTATCTCCCCCTTTGGCAACAAGCACCAAAAAGGAGACTAAGCTCGAGGCGGAGAGGAAGGATCCGGCGGTGAAGTGGAGACGACTCGCGAAGGTCGCACGGAGAAGCCGGAAGCGTCGTCGTCATCGTCCTCCTCGCCGAGAAGAGACCAAGCCGGAGAGGTAGAGCCCGGAGCGGAGGAGGTGGTGCTTGGAGGAGCCGTAGTCGTCCCGGTTCTCGAAGTCGGAGTCGGAGTAGACGCGAGAGCCGTAGTAGCCTCGGGAGCGAGGTGGAACGGTGTCGGAGGCAAGGGCGCTAAGATCCGCTCCGTGATCGCGCGAATGTAGTAGTCCTCCTATCCCAAACCCTCTGCCCTCGGCGTAGAGAACGTCGGAAGAGGTGTAGACGCCGGTGGGCTAGGCAGAGTGGTGCGAGCCGGGGTCTCGAAGACGAGTGCTCCTGTGGTAAGCGGAGACACCGGGCGTGACGTCGTAGGCGGGGTCATCCGGAGCCGAGCCGGGAAGGAGGAAGTGACCGCGGCCGGTGGTGACGTCGTCCGAGGTACCGCGAACGCCCTCGTCCGAAGTAGTGGTGACCGAGGGAAAGTCGCCGGGGGAACGTTCACGAACCCGCCCGCCGGAGGAAGAGGAGCCGTCGGGTCGGCCCGAAGCTCGGCGGTGGTAGGTGGCCGAGGTGGTCGAAGTCCCGACCGCCGGAAGAGCCGACCAAGGCAACCGGACATGAACGTGAACATCCGCGAAGTCAACATCCGGTGCCGTAGCATCCGCCGCCTCCGAGCCTCTTCTTTGCTTGTCGGATCCCCTCGAGAATCACCTCGCCGCGACTCCCCGGTACCGCTGGAACTGAGCCTGCATCTGCTGCTGTACCTGGAGGGTCGCCTGAGTCTGAGCAGCCATAGCCGAGAGCAGCGAAGTGATCTGGTCTGGCTGGGTCACCTGAGCAGTGGAGATCGTGGGAACCGGTGACTCAGCCTCTCGCTGGCCTGGCAAGGTGGAACCTCCTGCCTCGTCGTCGTGGGACCGACGGACTCTGAAAACTGGCTCTGTCGCTGGAGCAGCTGTGAAGTCCTCGTCGTCACTGGAGGACTCGTCGTCAGTGGCGAAGTACTGGGGGAGAGGGGCCTCGGCTGCAGCAAGGGTGGCATCCTGTCGTGCTGCCTCGTCCATGGCTGCCTCTGCTGCTGCCCTAGCCTGAAGTGTCTCCTCGGCTCTCCTCATGCCTCTCGGGCCTCTCCTCCTCGTCACCTCGGCATCGGAGGCCGATAGGTCGGGAACACGAACTTCGATGCCTCAAGCATCCCAACGTACCTCCGAGCCTCGAGCCGACGGCGACCAACCGATCCAAAGGAGCGAAGGGCTGCTCGTCATGTCATCCCCATGCCATCCATAATAGCATCCTCGATCTCGGCCTAGCATGATATCCACGAGGTCAAAGGGGCGCTTCGCCATCACGTACATCGTGAGCCACCGCCGCACCCCCGTCAAAGACTCTGCGTTCCCCCATCCTATAAAGCACGGACCTCCCGAGAGCGTAGTGAACGACGTACGCCCTCACGGATCGGACGGTCGGGTGTCCTGGGTGTACCGGGGAGGAACGGTGGCTGGAACAGAAAGCTGATCTCCTCGTCGGAAGGTAGAACTGGGGAGTGTGCACGACGAGGAGGGTCGACGTTGGGGTACGCCAGGTAGTGAATAGAGTCGTCGTGTAGGTCCACCTGAAGTAGCTCTGCTATCCCCTCTCGAGTAAGCCGCTGCTGCTGACCCATGAACATAAACCCCGATAGCGACCCGGTCGGCATCGACGTAGACGGTGGCGTAGAAAACCCCGACCCGGGCGGGGACGTAACGTGACCTCCGAGTCACTAAGTCCACCGCGTCCTCGCCGCGTAGTCGAAGAAGGGTAGTATCGCCTCTCCGGTGCGGCCCGCCCTCAAAGCTGTGAACTGTAGCATACGGTGCTGGCTGAGCTGAGACCCTCTGTGAGTGTAGGAGGCGTAGAAGCTCTCCTGGAGAATCGTCCAGAACCGGGGGTCACACTCCTCTCTGGCCCTGGGGAACCACTGGTCCTCTGGCACGCTCCTCAAACGCCGGATCTTCGGCCCCGGCAAGTGACGGAGGTCACGGAGATAAACTCCGAAAGCCTCTGCTCGAGGACCTCTGGGGAGCTGGGGGTCTAGAGCCTGCTGCTCTCTCTCTCTGTGAGCTCCTCTGCGCCGCGCTCGCCTCCTCGCCGCGGTGTCGGCCGTGGGCGTGTGTGACCACCGCGAGTCCGAGGTCCGGACCTGGCCAGTGAGGGTGGTGTCTCTGACTGCTCTGTGGTCTGGTGCCCTCTGCCTGACCTACGTGGCTGCTGCCGCCGCCGAGTCCGCCGCCTCTGCCCGCCGCCGCCGCTCGCTCACCCCCGGGGCTGCTCCCCCTGACTCTGTGTGCCCTCTGAAATACGAATGCCCCTCTGAGGCTGTCCCTGAGTGTCGGGCACTGCTAGCACACGCTCCCACTCCTTCTCCGCGCTTGCTCTTCTTCTTCTGCTCGCTCAAAGAATCGCCTTACCCTTCCACTTATCGCCCGCCATCTGTGAGAGAAAACGGTAGATGATTATAGAATGGCTAGAGACGAATAAACGAGATAAATAACTAGAGGTAAGGGTCCTTAAGCATAGCATATGAGCAGATATGAGCTAAGTCTGAACATTCTAGGAGAATTGTGACCACATGATTAAAAGAGATGCTAGATTGGTCCTTAGGTTCTCAAGAGTTGTGTGTGTGGACAAAAATGAATGGTTTATGCAGAAATCACCATAAACAAGCTCAAGAAGTGACAAGAGCATTAGCTAGGAAGCACTTGAGCATGCAAAGATGATTGCTAAGGGATGTGCAAGACCACATATGTAAGAAATTGCAGAAGCATTAAGGTTCCAATCACTAGATGGCTCAGATGTGAAGAACCGGGGTCAAAATCCCTAAGAGACAGTGCACAGGAACCCTAGAACAGTGCAGGTGAGGAGGGGAATGGCGAAATTCTCACCACAGCGCGGAGGATTGATGCAGAGATGCAGCTGTGGACGAAGAGGTGGGCGCCGACGAGCGAGAGGTGGCGCCGCTTGGCCGGAATTCGCGGGGGCGGCCAAACCCTAGGCGGGTGGTGGCGGCGGCGCGCGCGCCGGGGCGGTGGAGATGGCGCGGCGGCCGGCGGCGAGCGCGTGGACGAGACGGAGGGCCGGCGGGCCGCGGAGGAACACGGCGCGCGCGCGGTTCGCCGGGCCGAGCACGAGGGCGGCGGCGTCGGGCGTGAGGCGGCGGCGTCGGGCGCGTTAGGGTTAGATAGAGAAGATCGTGGCGTCGAACCGTTATGACGGGTGGGACCAACGCGTCAGTGAAGCGTCGGATGAACCGACGGTGCAAAAATACGAGCGTCGGTCGGACCGTCGGTGCAACTGAGCTCCCGTGTAAAACAAGGCATCGGATGATCCGACGGCCTACTTTTATAACTCGTCGGAGCAGTTGCGCGCGGGTCTGGGAAGAAGGGCAAAAATCTTCAGCACAGGATGAACCGATGGTCAAAAGACACGAGGCGTCGGTTCATCCGACGGTGCGAAAACTTCTAACAGTAAGCAACTGAGCGCCCAGACCCCTTCACCGGATGTTCCGACGCCAGAACCTACAGGGCGTCGGTTCATCCGACGGTGACAATTCGATTTTGTTGAGCTATTTCTCATTTTTGATCCGTCGAATGTCACACACAAGCCAACACAAGCACATCTTTGGATCAATCCTGAATGACAACCTCACCCCTCAAGCACTCCTTTCCAAAATACTTATAATACACAATTAACTCCCTAGAAAGGGATAAACCATAGATAAAAATAGGCAAAATAAGAACCAAAGGAGGGAGGGAGCTCCAAAAGGGGAATGTATGAGTTAATTGCCTTTGAACTTAGAGATTGACACCTTAAGCTCGCTAGGACTTAACTCAATAGGCATTGAGCACAATCATTTGTCTCATCACACCTTAAGAGTTGTTGATTTGCATTGAGCGCTAAGCAACTTTCTCATAGTGTGAGTTTCCTTTGTGACTTCTCTCACGCAATGCTATGCAAGAACAAATGCATGAAAATAAATATGAGTGCATCTACATGACATGCAAAGCGAGAAGGTAAACTATCTTGCCAAGTTTGAACCCTTAATGAGCTTATTCATAATGAGCCTTTCTTCATGCCTTGAGCGAAACAAGAGAACCACCGGCTCAAGCAAAACCCATACTCATCACTATCTCATCAAGGTTAGACAAGCGCCTAATCATGTACATATGCAAATGCAAACTGTATGACAAGCATTACATGATGTTGGACGCATCAAGCACATTTAATTCACTCCGAAGCCTACAAAAGGTGATTTCATCAAGAGGCTTAGTGAATATATCCGCCAATTGCTCCTCGGAGCGAACACCACAAAGGACAATGTCCCCTTTAGCAACGTGGTCGCGCAAGAAGTGATGACGGATATCAATGTGCTTGGTGCGAGAGTGTTGAACCGGGTTGTTAGCAATTTTTACGGCACTCTCATTGTCACAAAGGAGGGGAACCCTATCTAGAACCACACCATAATCCAAGAGGCTTTGCTTCATATAGAGGATTTGAGCACAACAAGCCCCCGCGGAAATGTATTCCGCCTCCGCAAAGGGATAAGGCCATGGAGTTTTGCTTCTTAGAGGACCAAGCAACCAAAGAGCGACCTAGCAAATGGCACCCACCCGAAGTACTCTTACGGTCTACTCAACATCCGGCAAAGTCCGAATCCGAATAACCCAAGAGCTCAACACAAGCACCGTGGGGGGTACCACAAGCCAATGCTAGGTGTGTATTTTAAATATCTAAGGATCCTTTTTAAAGCACTTAGGTGAGATTCTTTAGGGTTGGCTTGAAACCGAGCACACATGCAAACACTAAACATGATATCGGGCCTAGATGCGGTAAGATAAAGAAGAGAACCGATCATAGAGCGGTAAAGCTTTTGGTAACCGATTTACCTCCCTCATCTAGGTCTAGATGTCCATTATTAGGCATTGGGGTCTTGATCGGCTTACAATCATCCATCTTCAACTTCTTGAGAATATCATTAGTGTACTTCTCTTGATGAATGAAAGTCCCTTCCTTCAATTGCTTGATTTGAAACCCGTTGACGGATAAAAGACGTATCCCTCTATGATCCGCAAGCGTACGGACCCCACACCTTTTTCACCACGGGATTCCCAAGGTTCTTGTCAATCCGCGGAGCAAGGGGATTACAAGCGTTCGATCAACAACGACACACTAGCTACTAAAACCCTAACTACTATTATACTAGAAAACACTAAACTACACTAGAGAGAATGATAAACGATCAAGGTAGAAGACACTCGCCCACGGGTCTACGATACTAGAGCATGCAATCGCTTAAAGACATGAAAAACCAATCTAATCTATCGGGGTTGTGAACACGGTTTCGCCCTTTCCCTCCTCTCGTACTCGTCACTACGCGAAGGTATTCATGACTAGACCTTTGATGGACACGGCGTATTGAATGGATCCGAGGAAGCATTGGAGCTCGTACTCCCTCTACGGCATGGTAGCGAACCTTAAGCATGAAAGTATATTCAACACAAGATGATAGATAGATAATCCGACAAAGTGCGATTACATCTCAAGATCGATTACAACCCATAGACGAATGAGAAGATTACCCCATCAAGGTGCCGATCATGGCACCGTTGATCATGGTTTCCCTTCCGCCGTGTCTTCCTTCTTCTCCACGAGAGGGTGCTTCCTTCGAGGTGGTTGATCCCCTGCCGGAGATCCTCCTCCTCTCTCTCTAGCTTGTGGATGGCCTTCGGTGCGAATGACTCCTCCTTTTTGGTGTTGGCGGCGCGTCGGGGGTTTTAGGGTCGAAGATCCTTCGAGGGCAAGGAAGACGGGACCGAACAGGTGCGGAAGTGGGGCCGGGCCGGCCGGCCCAGGCCCACCCGGCCCGGTTCGGTCGCCCCTTTTGCTCCGTGGGTCCTCGCGCACTTATGTACTTTGCCCCCTCCACTTGCACGATTTTGATGCTGTTATCCTCGCGTCCAAGATGGGGGCTCTCTTTGCATGAAGTTTGATCTTTTATGCTTCAATCCCCGGGGGTGTTCCTCGTAGCACTTCGGTCCTCACCACCATTGGAAGTAATTTCAGCAAGCTCATGAACACGAACAAGACTCCATGAATGCTCCTTTGAACTTGTTGTGAATCCGTCCTTTATGTCCATGTTTTCCTACATAAACACAACACTTTCAAATGCATGCGAAAGATGAACTTGTTATATGATTAGTGTGCCTAGTGGCGGGTTAGTTCCATAATCAAATCCAAACCAAAGTGTAATGAACATGCTAGGTGCACCAAAATACACCATCAACATCTCCCCCACACTTAGCTCTTGCTCGTCCTCGAGCAAGTACTCGTAAAAGAATTTCGTCCAAGGTGTGTAATCGTGTATCATTAATCCTCCTTCACAAGTTAGTCAATCTTTTCATCTTTAATACATAAACACAAAGTAATGATAATCAAACATAAACATGGGCGTTTAGAATTTTTACCACGTCAAGATTTACCCCACAACTCAAACTCTTCACTCGAGTCTTCAATTTCAGCCATGCTTACTCCTTTGCTTCCATCGGAGGGTTTTTTTATGGTTTTCAAAACAAAAATTCCTGCAACAAGTATTAGACAAAAACCTTTCTCCAAGCTCTCTCAAGTCACTCATATAAAGTGGCTATCCTAACCAAATTTTATAAAACTCTCACCTCCCATTAATCTCTCATATATCATGTAAAGTGGAGCTATAGGTAGGGCTAGCGCAATCAACACAAGTATTGTCAAACTAAGAACTTCCTCTAATGGTCGTCTACCTTTCAAAGCCAATGATCATGAGAATTAACCATATGTAGGGATATCAAGGATGAGAAGATTTAGAATGGTGGACATGTGCAAGGGCAAAAGAAAATTGTGACTACAAGGCACCAATGATGTCCTCGTTGTCGGATTGCACATGGTTGGAAATAGAGTAAAAGTTTCGTCTCACAATCAACGTGACATCCTTCCTTACACTTTATTTTTTTTCTTTTCTTTCACTTGATCCATCCCTCTCATATCTTTATTGCTAACTCATCTTTCTCTCTTTTTCTTTTTCTTCTTTCATTCACATATGATTTTTCTTTCTTTCTTTCTTTCTTTTCCATACACATACTTTTTCTCTTTATTTTTCTCTCTCTTGACAACTTTTTCAAAGCTTTCAATTCTCTCTTTCCTCGCATGCATACAATCTGAAATTTTAAATAAATCATGCTAGAGACGAGACGAAACTTTGTAAATAGGTTGTGTTCAAGGAATACGATGTACAAAAGAGATGTATAGGGTTGGGTATGGAATTCGGCGATATACGTGACTTCCGTTGTGAAAGTCACGTTACCGAATATATGACGAGGCCAGCAACAAAAGATAAGCACAAGGACATGATCATTGCTCGAAATTAAAACTCACCAAGAGAGAAAGGTCCTAGCCTAACTCATCGTGCTAATCACACTTATGGTGGAGCGAAAAAAATAAACTTGGCTTTGGATAGGAATTTTTTTCTTACTCTCAACTTGGAAAAAGAGGTTTTGCTAACCTTTATTACAAGGGTTTTAAAATAATTTTCAGAACTGAAATCCTCCAATTTTTAGCATCGAACATAGCACAACTAGCATGTGAAGCTCAAGATCGAAGTGCGGTATGGGTACTTTAAGTAGTAGCGATTCCACTAAGCACCACGGTAAACGTTTTTCAAACCACATACTTGTGTTCATATATCAAGAATCAAAGATTAAACAAACAAGTAAATAAAGATAAACAATACATAAAACACAAAGATATATATAAAGACTCTTTTTATTTGATTTTCTTGACTCAACACTAATTTAAGACACTTGCAAAAATTTTAAAACGAGACTCAAAAACTAAAGACTCATTAAAACACTAAGACTCTCACACGAAGATTAAATCGAACCTAAATTTGAAGTTCAAAAGCTAAGGCTAGCGAGCTAGCTCTCCCCCACACTTAAAACATACGACGTCCTCGTCGTATCTTGCAAAAATCCTAAGGGGAAAACTAGATCTAGTGGTACTTCAAGCAAGTTCCGCACCACTTGCCTCTCATGTTCCCAACCATGCCGAAAAGTGTGCGCACGTTGCGGTTAAGGAACTTGTAGTCATCTTCAACTACGCACTCCAAGTCCTCCATACGCTGCTTCATCGCTTCCATGGCTTGGAGACATTCGTCGGCCGACGTGTAGAGATCCACTATGGATTGACGGCAAACTCGACAACACACCGGATGCAATCCGAAGGGGTCGTCGTCGCCATAATCTCCACCGTTGTCACCACCGTCGTCGCCACCTCCATTGTCGTAGCCTTCGCCACCGTCGTTGCCCCAATCATCATCATCTCTACCGGCGGCCGCCCACGAGCTCGGGCTACGATCGTCGGAGTAGTCGCTATCCCCATAATCCTTAGGCTCGGCGACACCTCCTTGTAATCTTTACGCTTGATGCCTTGGAGGCGTGCCGACCTTCGAACGGGTGTAGGGACCTTCTCTCCTTTGACGGGGTTGCGAGATGCAAGAGCTCCGGTCGGGACACGTCCTCCGCAACGGATACGTGCGGTCCTCTTGACGGGTAGCTTGAGCTCGCATCGCATCGCCTCCTCCATCGATGGCTTCTTGGCTTCTAGCTTCAACTCTAAGCTTTTTGGAGGCTCAATGGCTGCTACAAGGGTGCAACACATTGCTTGAATGGTTTGATTCTCGAGCTCCCAATTCGGCCAAATATATAGTCCCGAGGGAAAAGCCCCGGGAACCTTATTTTCCTTTTTTACACTTCCCTTAAAATTTTCCGACCAAACAAGGAAGTCAAAAAGGAGCAATTCGGGCGAAATTCGGCGTCATCGGGCGTCGGGCCCTCCCCGGGCCGGTCCGCTCGGGCCGGCCGGCCCACCCCCTCGGGGGCGGGCCGGTCCGGGTTTTTGCACACCGCCCTATTTTTTATTCCTTAGCTCATGGGAAAAAGTTGGCCCGGTAAATCTTCGCGAAAAACTCCGGAAAACTAAAAGAAAAATTATTTACAGAAGTTGATGCCTTGTTTTTCGTCCTAGGCGGGACGTTCGGGCTCTTCCTCCATGGTAAAGACGTCAACATGGTGAAGGGGCACGATATCGGGTTCGTAGTAAACCTTAAGCCGCTGTCCATTCACCACAAATTGATCGCCGTTTATATCCATAATGGTTACCGCTCCGTTGGAGAACACCGAATGCACAACATAAGGTCCGTCCCACTTGCTTTGCAATTTCCCCTTTCCGAAGGTTTTAAACCTCGAATTGGAGAGGAGGACCTTATCTCCTTCTTTAAATTATTTTTTCTTCAATCTTTTATCATACCACCTTTTGATTCTCTCTTTGTATATGCTTTCGTTTTCATATGCTTTCAACCTCAACTCCTCTAGCTCGCTTATTTGAATTCTTCGTTTCACCACCGCGGCATCGAGATCAAGGTTCATCTCTTTTATCGCCCAATAGGCTTTATGTTCCAACTCAACCGGGAGGTGGCAAGCTTTTCCATAGACGAATTGATAAGGGGTCATACCTATCGGTGTTTTAAACGCCGTTCGATAAGCCCATAAAGCTCCATCTAATTTCTTTGACCAATCCTTGCCTCCCTTCTCTATGGTTTTGTTGAGTATGCTTTTTAATTGCCTATTTGACGTCTCCGCTTGTCCGTTGGTTTGTGGGTGATATGCCGTGGAGATCCAATGCTCAATTCCCAATTTGGACAAGCACCTTTTGAAGTTCTTCCCGGTGAAATGAGTTCCTCCATCACTTATCAAGATTCTCGGTGTACCGAAACGGGGAAAAATCACGTTCTTGATCATAGTGATGGACTCCTCCGTGGAAGCTTTACGACATGGTATAGCCTCTACCCACTTGGATACATAATCAACCATAACAAGTATATACTCGAATCCAAATGAGTTTTTAAAAGGCCCCATGAAGTCTATGCCCCATACATTGAATATGTCGATTTGCAAGTTGTATTTCAAAGGCATAGAATTTCTTTGAGAGATGTTTCCGGTTCTTTGGCATTCGGGGCATGACGCAACATATCTTTTAGTATCTTCATGCATCTCCGGCCAATAGAATCCGCTCGACCATACTTTTGCTTCGGTTCGAAAATGGCTATAGTGTCCACCGTACTCGCCGAGTGGCACTTCCTTAGAATCTCAAGCCTCTCTTCTCTTGGCACACATCTTCTCATCACTCCATCATTGCCAAGCTTGAAGAGGTATGGTGCATCCCAAAAATATTTCTTACTTTCAGAGATTATCTTCCTTTGAGTGTTTTTATCTAGATGATCGAGGGGCATCTTTCGAATTGCTCGAATGATGTCGATCATCCAAGTATCTTTATCAAGCACTCTATAGAGGTGGTCATCTCTCATCTTATCTTCTATGGGCTCTTTATCATCTTGTCCACGATTCATCCTAGACAAATGATCGGCCACAACATTCTCCACCCCCTTTTTATCACGAATTTCAACATCAAACTCTTGGAGAAGAAGGATCCAACGAATCAAACGTGGTTTAGCTTCCTTCTTAGCCAAGAGATACTTGATGGGTGCGTGATCGGTGTAAACAATGACTTTCGAGTTCACAATGTAAGATCTGAATTTTTCGAAAGCGAATACCACCGCTAGCAACTCTTTTTCCGTAGTGGCGTAATTTAATTGTGCCCCACTAAGAGTTTTGCTAGCGTAGTAAACGGCGTGAACTCGGCCTTCCTTTCTTTGTCCCAAGACCGCGCCTACGGCGTAGTCACTTGCGTCACACATGATCTCGAAAGGTTGGCTCCAATCCGGAGGTTGGATGATGGGAGCACTCACCAACGCATTTTTCAAGGTCCGAATGCCGCTAGACACTTCTCATCGAAGTCGAAAGCCACATCCTTTTGAAGAAGGTGCGTTAAAGGCTTAGTGATCTTCGAGAAGTCCATTATAAATCTTCTATAGAATCCGGCATGGCCTAGAAAGCTCCTTAAGGACTTAACATCCGTAGGAGGTGGGAGTTGCTCAACCGTCTCTACCTTAGCCTTGTCCACTTCAATTCCTCTCTCGGATATAACATGTCCGAGCACTATGCCTTGCTTAACCATGAAGTGGCACTTTTCCCAATTTAAAACCTAATCTACCTCCGCACACCTTGTAAGGACCTTTTCTAAGTTTGCTAAGCAATCCATGAACGTCTTCCCGTAAACGGAAAAATCATCCATAAATACTTCAACAATTTCTTCGATGAATTCCGAAAACACGGCCATCATGCAACGTTGAAAAGAGGCCGGAGCGTTGCATAGGCCGAAGGGCATCCTCCTATATGCAAACGTTCCGTAAGGACATGTAAACGTTGTCTTATGTTGATCTGCCGGGTGAATGGGAATTTGCATGAACCCCGAGTATCCATCGAGAAAGCAAAAATAAGCGTGGTTTGCTAACCTCTCGAGCATCTCGTCTATGAACGGTAGGGGGAAGTGATCTTTCTTCGTTGCTTTGTTAAGCTTACGATAATCGATACACATCCGCCACCCGGTCACGGTTCTTTGCGGTATCAACTCGTTCTTCTCATTCTTCACCACGGTCAAACCTCCTTTCTTCGGTACACAATGTACCGGCTCACCCATTCGCTATGCGGAACCGGGTAGATGATTCCGGCATCAAGTAACTTGATAACCTCTTTCTTTACTACCTCTCGCATGGCATGGGTTAGCCTCCTTTGGTGGTCCACTACAGGCTTACATTGGTCTTCCATTGGTATACGATGAGTGTAAAAGGCTGGGCTAATACCTCTGAGATCGTTAATTGAATATCCAATCACCTTCCTATGTTTTTTTAATAAAATCAGCAACGCTTCATTTTCTTCGGGGCTCAACTCGTCGCTCACAATGACCGGATAAGTTTTGTCCGGGCCCAAAAATTCATATTTTAATCCCTTGGGCAAAGGTTTAAGGTCTACCTCGGGCACTTGTGGCTCCTCGGGTTTGATTTCTCCTATGTCTTCGAATTTCTCTTCCTCCACACTACCATCATGTGGCTCTAAGCCTTTTGTTGCTTCCTCTAGTTCTTCATCTTGTTGGTTACTAATTTGATTTTCCATCGCTCTTTGCAGTGGGTCTCTAAGGGTTTCAACAAAACAAAGACTATCTACCTCTTCTACTTCTTCATCTTCGGGAGGAAAAGGTGTAAGGTGTTTAGAAGCACGAAGAAAGTTATATGTGTACTTTGTTCCATTAAGGTTCATTGTTACTTTGCCTTCTCCGACATCTAACACGGCATCTACCAACTTAAGAAAAGGCCTACCTAAGATTATATGATCGGAATTGCTATGGTAAGCATCAATAACAAAGAAATCGGTTGGTATATAGTTTCTAGAGATTTTTACTTTCATGTTGCAAGAAATACCTAGAGGTTTGATAGTTCTACCATCTCCCATAATTAATTTCGTTGATGTAGGAGCTAAGTCTAGGTTGTGGTATTGAACTTTATCGTAAATTTTAGAAGATAGAACACTTACTTGGGCTCCGATGTCGCATAAAGCTTTGCATTGAACTCCGTTGATCTCGCAACTCAAGTGCGGCGTCATCTTCTCTTCTTCTTCGGATCCTATCGAGTAAATTTCAGCGAGGCGAGCGTATGGTGATGCTTCGGGCTTGATCCCCATGATCCTCTTCACCTCGGCAATATGTTCTGGATCCACCACGTCATCTCCAAAGAGCTTCTCAAAAATCTCACCGGTGGTTTCGAGGTCGTATGAATTTTCAGCTTTCTTCTCCGGTGGAAAATCCACTTCCAATGCTCTTGCCATTCCCTTTTGATTAGGGAACGGTCTTCTCTTGTCGAATACTTCTCCGTAATCAATAGGAACCCAATCCATTGGTTCGAACTCCCTTAGTGGCTTCGCGCTTGACATGCTTCTCTTGTTCGTCTCCTTTGGTGCGGCGAAGTCGACGTTTGGTGTAGTTCTTGACTTGATGTGTTCTTGTTCAAGCTTTTCCATGATCGGTTCCTCTTTTGTGACTTCCGGGGTTGCTTCTTTAGAAAAATCAGCAAGCTTCTTCTTCCTTGAATTGAATTCCGGCTCTTCCGCAAGTCTTGTTTCCCAATCTCTTCGCATGGCAGCCGCTTTACTAACTTTTTGTAGAAGTTGGGCAGCTTCCGTGAGTGTTTTCTCCATGAGATCCCCACCTGCACACATTTCGACGTGTCGCATGCAACTAGGGGTTAGGGAAAAGAAAAATGTATGCAAGAGTACGTCACCGGTGAAGCCGAGTTTTGGTCCTTGTTCGATTAATTCATTAAACCTATCCCAGGCTTGGTCTATCCCTTCCTCTTCTCCTTACATGAAAGTGATCACTTGCCTCCTTAGATGTTGAACCTTGCTAATTGGAAAGAACTTCTCGCAAAACTTCTTTGTCAACTTGTTCCAATTGCCTTCAACTTCAAAGGACGCAACCGAATACCATGTCTTTGCTTTGCCCGCAAGTGAGTAGGGAAAGAGATTCCATTTGAACCATTCATCCGGAACTCCTTCTTGACGCACCGTGTTGCATATTGTCGTGAAATCCCTTATGTGCCTATATGGGTTCTCCGTAACCATCCCTTCAAATGGGTTTTCCGCCACCATCTTGATGATCTTGGATTTAATTTCGTACTTGGTCGCTTGGAGCTTCGAATCCGACTCTTGTACTTTTATGTCTTCACATCGAGGGCTAGCGTAATCCCTTAATGATTTCTCCGGTTCTTCCACGGGTTGATTAACGAACTCCATCTAGACAATAAGATAAAAACAAAAACAAAAAGAAACAAGTGTTTTTCTGGATAATATATGTTAGATATAGCAAATAAAAGATAAACTAAAATATAAAACTAAGTTAGATGCAAATCAAACGATGTAAACTAACTTGCTCCCCGGCAACGGCGCCAGAAAAAGGGGCTTGTTGACGGATAAAAGACGTATCCCTCTACGATCCGCAAGCGTACGGACTCCACACCTTTTTCACCACGGGATTCCCAAGGTTCTTGTCAATCCGCGGAGCAAGGGGATTACAAGCGTTCGATCAACAACGACACACTAGCTACTAAAACCCTAACTACTATTATACTAGAAAACACTAAACTACACTAGAGAGAATGATAAACGATCAAGGTAGAAGACACTCGCCCACGGGTCTACGATACTAGAGCATGCAATCGCTTAAAGACATGAAAAACCAATCTAATCTATCGGGGTTGTGACCACGGTTTCGCCCCTTTCCCTCCTCTCGTACCGTCACTACGTGAAGGTATTCATGACTAGACCTTTGATGGACACGGCGTATTGAATGGATCCGAGGAAGCATTGGAGCTCGTACTCCCTCTACGGCATGGTAGCGAACCTTAAGCATGAAAGTATATTCAACACAAGATGATAGATAGATAATCCGACAAAGTGCGATTACATCTCAAGATCGATTACAACCCATAGACGAATGAGAAGATTACCCCATCAAGGTGCCGATCATGGCACCGTTGATCATGGTTTCCCTTCCGCCGGTATCTTCCTTCTTCTCCACGAGAGGGTGCTTCCTTCGAGGTGGTTGATCTCCCGCCGGAGATCCTCCTCCTCTCTCTCTAGCTTGTGGATGGCCTTCTGGTGCGAATAACTCCTCCTTTTGGTGTTGGCGGCGCGTCGGGGGTTTTAGGGTCGAAGATCCTTCGAGGGCAAGGAAGACGGGACCGAACCGGTGCCGGAAGTGGGCTGGGCCGGCCGGCTCCGGGGCCGGCCGGCCCAGCCCACCCGGCCCGGTTCGGTCGCCCCTTTTGCTCCGTGGGTCCTCGCGCACTTATGTACTTTGCCCCCTCCACTTGCACGATTTTGATGCTGTTATCCTCGCGTCCAAGATGGGGGCTCTCTTTGCATGAAGTTTGATCTTTTACGCTTCAATCCCCGGGGTGTTCCTCGTAGCACTTTGGTCCTCACCACCATTGGAAGTAATTTCAGCAAGCTCATGAACACGAACAAGACTCCATGAATGCTCCTTTGAACTTGTTGCGAATCCGTCCTTTATGTCCATGTTTTCCTACATAAACACAACACTTCCAAATGCATGCACAAAGATGAACTTGTTATATGATTAGTGTGCCTAGTGGCGGGTTAGTTCCATAATCAAATCCAAACCAAAGTGTAATGAACATGCTAGGTGCACCAAAATACACCGTCAACAAAACCCAAGGAAGAAGTTGAGCTCTCCGATCATTGACATCTCGAATTCCCTAGTCATGAGTTCACTAAAATCCTTGCACACTTTGAGATTAGTAGAGCCAAATATAATATCATCAACATAAATTTGACAAATGAAGAGTTCTTTGTTGATTATCTTTGTGAAAAGAGTGTTGTCCACTCTACCAATCTTGAATCCGGCTTCAATAAGAAAATCCCGGAGCCTCTCATACCATGCCCTAGGAGCTTGCTTGAGTCCATACAACGCCTTGTGCAACCTATAGACATGGTTAGGATATGTAATATCTTGAAAACCGGGAGGTTGCTCCACATAGACTTCTTCATTGATGAAGCCATTCAAGAAAGCACTCTTTACATCCATTTGAAATAATTTCATTTTATGGCTAGATGCATATGCAAGGAGGATACGTATAGCTTCAAGGCGTGCCACCGAGCAAAGGTCTCTCCATAGTCCAAGCCTTCTACTTGAGAGTACCCTTTGGCGACAAGTCTTGCCTTGTTCTTCACCGCAATGCCATGTTCATCTTGCTTGTTCCGGTAGACCCACTTGGTGCCAATCACATTCTTGTTCTTGGGGCACTCGACCAACTCCCACACTTGATTTCTTTTGAAGTTGTTGAGCTCATCTTGCATAGCCAGGATCCAATCCGAATCCCTCGCAGCTTCATCTATAGTTGTGGGTTCTACAAAAGAGACAAAAGCATGATGTTTGCAAAATGAGGCATATTGCTTGCGGCGAGTCCTTGTACCCCCTTGAGGATCACCCAACACAAGATCAATTGGATGATTTGTTGAAGTTCTTGTGCGTCTTCCAAATATTGTAGAGGTGGGATCATCTTGAGATTGAACTTCGCCCGTGTCCTCTACTTGATCTTGAGTGTCTTGTGAGATAGGAGGTGGTTCTTGTGAGGAAGATGGACTATATTGTCTTGTGGGTGATGTAGGTGGATGCCTTGGTGGATCATTATCATTATCATCATCGGAGGATGAGTCTTCAAGAATGGAGTGAGGGTCATCATCCTCCCTTGGCTTGATGTCACCAATGGCCATCTTCTTCATTGCTTCTCGAAGAGGTTCTTTTCCTACATCATCACAACAAAAACCATCTCCTTGGGAGCCATTAGATTCATCAAACTCCACATCACATGTTTCTTCAATCACTCGTGTAGAGTTATTGAATACTCTATATGCTTTGGAGTTAGATGCATAACCAACAAAAATGCCCTCATCTACTCTACTCTCAAACTTCCCTAGATGCTTCTTCTTCTTGAAAATGAAACACTTACAACCAAACACCCGAAGTAAGAGATGTTGGGCTTTCTCCCAATGAGTAGCTCATATGGTGTCTTCATCATGAGTCGGTGGAGATACACTCTATTTGAAGCATGACATGCCGTGTTGATAGCTTCCGCCCAAAACCTTTGCGAGACTCCATAGTCATCCAACATAGCTCTAGCAAGAGTGATGAGTGTCTTGTTCTTCCTCTCAACCACACCATTTTGTTGGGGTGTATAGGTTGAGGAGAATTCATGCTTGATGCCTTCACCATCACAATACTCTGCCACCTTGGTGTTGCGGAATTCCGACCCATTGTCACTCCTTATCTTCACCATGGATGACCCAAATTCATTTTGGGATCTAGTAGCGAACTTCTTGAAGATATCAAATGTCTTGCCCTTGTCCTCCAAAAAGAAAGTCCAAGTATAGCGTGAGAAATCATCAACAATGACAAGACAATAGAGATTACCACCAAGACTCTTGTATGTAGTTGGTCCGAAGAGGTCCATGTGAATGAGCTCCAATGGTCTTGTGGTAGATACATAAGCCTTCATGGGATGATGACTTGCAACTTGCTTGCCGGCTTGACATGCACTACACAACTTGTCCTTCTCAAATGTAACATCCTTCACACCAAGGACCATGCCTTTCGTGAAAGCTTTCTTGAGTTGGCTCATGCCTATGTGTGCAATGCGATGATGCCATAGCCAACCCTTGGATGTAGTCGAGACGAGGCAAGTAGTCAAGTTTGCTTCACGGGATGTAAAATCTACAAGATAAAGATTGCCATAGCGGAATCCCTTGAAAACAACTTCATTAGTTTTCTTGTTAGTAATTGTGACCCCTTCATCATCAAATGTGCATGAAAGACCAAGGTCACAAAATTGTGCAATGGAAAGCAAGTTATAACTACAAGAATCCACAAAGAGAACATTGGGAAGGGATAAGTCATTAGTTAGAGAGATTTCACCCAATCCGGAGATCCTTCCTTTAGAGTTATCACCAAATGAAACTTGTTCATGATCTCCCGCATCATCCACTAGTGAGGTGAACATTTTTACTTGGCCGGTCATGTGTTGAGTGCAACCACTATCAAGTATCCAATGACTCCCTCCGGCCTTGTAGTTCACCTAGACACAAGAAAGTAGCATTGAGATTTAGGAACCCAAGCTAGTTTGAGCCCTTTGATGTGAGTGACAAGAGCTTTAGGAATCCATAAGCTTCTAGGTGGCTTGACTTTTGGTTTGGCCCTAATGAACTTGATTGCCACTTTGCCATTGTTCTTCTTCATCAACAAGAAGTGGTTGTCATTATACATGGACTTGTAGTTGCTAGGCAAGGTGGGCAAGGGGCGAGTAGGTGTTGGGCACTCCCTTGTGTGATGACCGGTGACCTTGCAATGTTGACAATAAGATCCAACTTCATTGATGAAACACCCATATAGCTCCTTTGATTTAGGAGTTTCCTTGATGGGATTGGGGAAAGCACCAAGCCCCTTTGTCCCATAATCTCTTGCATTGTAGTAGAGGATCTCCTTGTGCAACTCCTCACCCTTGGCCAAAGTCTTTACACAAGACCTTAAGCTTCTCACTTCTTCTTCAAGAGCTTTCACCCTATCATGGTTAGTCTTGGAGGAAGATGCAATATTTTCAACATTAAGCAAGACCTTAGGTTTTTCAATTAGATCATCACATGAGGTGGAGGCATTGACTTTAGTGACTTCTCTAGCATTTGCATGCCCACTAGAATCAATGTCCTCACTAGCAAGCTCAAGCTTTTGATATTTAATCTCTAAGAGCACATGTTCTTTCTTGAGCTTCATATGACTTGACTCAAGGGACTTGTTAAGCACGGTTATGTCGTCATGCTTGACAATTAGCTCATTGTGCTTATCAAGTAACTTGTTGTGGTCATCTCTAAGTGACTTGTTAGACACTACCAAAGCATCATGCTCTTTGCTAAGGTCATCGTGCTTTACAAGTAACTCATCATATGAAAACTTAAGTTTATCATGAGTCTCATCAAGAGCTTTGAGCTTACTCTTTTGTTTCTTTATCATGGAGGTGTATTCATCAAGAAGATCTTTAAAAGCAAGAGGTGAGAGATCATCATCACTAGAAGATCCACTACTATCACTATCGCTCACCTTGGAGTGCTTTGCCATGAAGCACATAGGTGGAGGTGGAAGTGGAGGCTCATCATCCATGATAGCAATGCCGGCGATCTTCTTGTTCTTGTCCTCTTCACTTGAACTTGACTCACTTGAAGTCTCACCCCCGGTCACCCATTCATTGACCAAGAGAGAACGATGTTCACCCTTCTTCTTGTGGTAGGGCTTGGTTGATGACTTTTGCTTGGATGAGTTCTTCTTGTCGTACTTGGCATCCTTGTCATCTTCATCATTCTTCTTGCTTGAGTTTGACACTCTCTTGTCGGGCTTGGTGCAATCATATGAGAGATGATCATAGCTACCACAATTGTAGCACTTCCGATTGCTTCCCTCACCACTTCTTCTTGATGACCGGAACTTTTGCTTCTTAGGATCATAGTTGTAGCTCTTCTTGCCAATCTTGGAGAGCATTCTTGTGGTCTTCCTCATGAGAAGAGCAAGCTTAGCATCATCGCTCTCCGCTTCACTTGAGTCACTTGGATCATCACTTTCACTTGAGGAAGAAGGAGCTTTTTCCTTGATCTTCTTGGACTTCCCTTTTTCACTAGCCTTGAGTGCAAGATATTTCTTGGCGCTTGAGTGTGAGGTAGATGATTCCATGTCTTCCATCATGAACATCTCGTGGGAGCGAATCTTGCTCACAACCTCGGTGATGGTGAGGGTGGTGAAGTCCTTCTCAAATAGAAGTGCCTTGACGATGTTGTATTTTGGCTTGGGAAGCGTTTGAAGGATTTTCCTGATGATTTCCTCCTCGGAAAGGTTAGCAACATCGAGAGCATTGATACTTTGAATAAGAACCCCCATCCTAGAGTACATTTGCTCTACCCCCTCATCATCTTTCATTTTGAACTCATTGAGTTCCACCTTGAGCAACTCATATTTTTCCTCACGAATCTTTTTGTTACCCACATGAATTTCTTTGAGTTCCTTCCACACCTCATGGGCGGTGGGCTTAGCAAAGACCCGATCAAACAACTCCTCATCTAGCGCCTCAAAGATGTGATTCCTAGCACGTGCATTCCACTTAGCCTCACTCTCGGTGGGAACCGAAGGCAATGGATACAAGGTAGTGCGCCACGCATCATGATGTTGAGCTTGAAGATAGCTAGCCATTCTATGCGCCCAAAAGGTGAAGCGCTTCCCCGCCAACCTTGGGGGGCCATTGCCGCTTCCTTTCCCCATCTCCCTAGGCGGTTAAGCCAAGCAAAAGGGAGCCTAGCTCTGATACCACTTGTAGGATCTAGTCACATAGAAGGGGGGGGGGTTGAATATGGGACTTGTTTTCAAGCTCTAAATGAAAAACGAAAACCTTAACCTATCAACTAGTGTTGCCCATACTAAAACGGTTCTTCTCTACTTCTAGAGCACACTAACACAAGTTTCCTTAGCAAATAACACACTAGGAGGCAATAAGACAACCTAGGCAAGATATGAAGCACACAAGCGAAACAAGCTAGAACAAAGACAAGGAACTTGAGAGCGGAATTGAAATGCCGAAAGTAAGTGCTAGAAGTAAATATGATGGACAAGAGGCGATCGGATTTTTTCCCGTGGTATCGAGAAGTTGACGCTTCCCCCTAGTCCACGTTGGAGCACTCACTTAGAGTATCGCTCCCCCTTGAGTCACTAAGACACAAGTGCTCACTAAGAGTACTCGTTCTCCATCTCCGGAACGGTGGGTCTCGAACCGTGTACACCAAGCTTGTCTTGAGGCTCCCACAATCTCCAAGAGCTCACCAAGAACCCCCAAGTCACCTAGACCGTCTAGGAGCCGTCAAACTCCAAGAGTAACAAGCCCGCAAACCTTCACTTGACCTGAGCACTCGGCTTAGCCATGGATGCACCTTGAAACTCTTGCTCACTAAGAAAGAACACCTCAATGAAGAGGAAGAGAAATCCCAATAAGCAAGAACACACTCTCCTTCTCTCCTAGGCTGCAGTAGATCTTCAGAGTGGCAAAGGCAGCTCTAGAGAGGCAGGGGGCTTATATATAGGCCTAGCAAAGGTGGCTAGCCGTTGGAAAAGTCCCCTGAAAAAGTTGTACCGTCGGATGAACCGATGGTGCCCCCCTGCAAAGCGTCGGATCATCCGGTCACTCACAGCGCCCAATATAGCCGTTGAACCTTGAAACCCAGACAATACACCGACGCTATACACCGACGCCCCGTCGGATCATCCGGTGCTGAAGGCACCCCCTCGGGGCGGTACTGTATGATTTGAAACAAACCGTCGGATGAACCGCTGTGAGCACTAACCAAGCGTCGGATCATCCGGTCTTGACGGCGCAATTCTTGGCGCGTCTCTCGTTGGATTTAAATGCAACCGTCGGATGAACCGATGGTCAAGGCGTCGGATCGTCCGATGCTTGAGCCCGCACCCTTCACCGTAACCGTAGCCAAACCCTAAGGCGTCGGATGAACCGGTGCTCGTACCGTCGGTTCATCCGACGGTCCATTTTGAACCGAGCTTGGCCGCAGAACTCATCCGGCGCGTGTTAAATATAGGGCGTCGGATCATCCGATGCTATGAAGTTGATTTCAACTCATCCAATTCAGCGCCTTTGAGTTTTCCGTCGATTCTTTTGCTTCAACCTTGCTTCCATGAACTCTCTCGAGCTAGATAGGATCCAAGGAACATGAGTGTGCATAAATTATGGCTTTCGAGTGCATGGTCAAGCTACTAGTGTACGAACCCCTCTTAATAGTACGGTCGAAACTACAAACTAGTAATCCAAGTGTCCTTCATCTCCTTTGCGACACTTGGAACTAACAAAGTCCTTAGCCTTGCGGTCTTCGACCGATTGAGCCCATAAATTCAAATTGAGGGGTCTAATTCCATTCAATACTCGTGACAATAACCCAAATAGAAATCCGCTTCAAAACAAAGGTTAGTCACAAGCATATGGTTGTCATTTATCACCGAAACACACCCTTACCAAAGGTGCGAAAGGGGCCTAGATCGCTACATCGCCGCACCGGGGAGAAACGAGACCTTTTCCAAGAGTGCCAAGCGGATCTCGTACGCCGCCCGCACCCCTCCCTTCCCCGCTTGCCCTCCCGCCGCGAGGCCGCGACTCCACCCTCCGCCGGCCGTGGCCCCGCTGTGCGGCCGGCAAGAACGAGTTCCTCCTCCAATGAGCCGGCCGGTGCGTCGAGTCCGGCAAAGACGAGGCAAGGTCCGGCACGTCGAATCTTCTCCTCTCGGTGCTCTTTCTCATCTCCACCAAGATCCACGCCGGCCTCCGCCATCCATGGCCACGCCCAAGTCCGTCCGTGCGCTTACCTCGGCTCCTCCGCCCGGTAGGGTCCGCTTGTCTCTGTTGGTTCCGAATTAAAATTGATATGATCTGTTTGCTCGGCCCGCAGTGTCCGCTTGTCTCTCGTTGGTGATGAATTAAAATTGATATGCTCTGTTTGCTCGGCCGTGCAGTCCGCTTGTCTCTCGTTGGTGATGAATTGAAATTGTGTTGTCCTTCACGCTACAGGACCGATCACCGATGGCCACACTCGATCCATTCTCAATTTGGATTGCATTTAATTTATCTTTTGTATTAATTCCGTCATAGAAACTATGAATTGAGAGGTATAGTTTCTACCGGATATTAATTGCTCTTTTTATCTCTTGGAATCTACACATAGAAACTTCCATTAGGACTGCCCTCGTGTCCATCAACTTCCAAAATGCATTTTTGGATCCATGAACTTGTTGTCATTCACCACATGTCCATAATTATCGAGCAGCTTATGAGTAACACATGGTTGACATTTCCGGAGCCGAACGACAGCATCCTACTCCTCGTCGTACACGCGAGAAGGCTACCGTTATTCATCCCAATGAATGTCTAAGTATATGTGTCACTCATTTGTAACCTACTCTTTGGAATGTCTCGGCTAGAAGATGCTTCTTGACCCAAGTCATCGTGTCATGTCACTAGTACAAGCATCTTGTCACACCCGATTTCCCGCAGGGAAACCGGATGCATCTCATATGTGTGCCGGATCTAGTTCCACACATATGATAGACGAAATGAGTGTAATATCATAGACGGTAAAAACGTAACAAGGGGTTTAACAACTTACTACACTCATTCGGAAGACACAAAGGTCTTTAACGTCGGAAAACGACAACTACATGTCGAGTCTTCGTCTTCTCGCTTCCACGTGCACTTGATCGGGGGAGACGCATGCCTCGGAACTCCTCAAGATCGCAAGAGAACTCTTCACCATTGTTCGCTTCGAACAACGGTAAGCAAGGCTGAGTACACTTATGGTTGGTACTCAACAAGTGGGGGAAGATGCAAGGCTACCAAGGATAGGCTATGGTTTTGCAGCGGTTAGCATTTTAATGTTGGTCAAACTTTTAATTAAAGAACGCCTAATTACTAGATGTAAGTATATACCAACCCACTTAAGAAACTTTTAAGCAAAACAACCCAAAGCTCATCGAGCTTCACCAAACCACGATTTATTCTCATCTTCAAGTTTATTAATCATGTGAGGGTCCAAGCCGCTCATGACCGTGAGCACGGCTGATCGATCGCCTTGTACACTCGCAGGGTTTGCACACTTTACCCACAGCTCGCGTAAAAGTTCAGAAGAACTTTGAACCCAACCATGTGATGCTGATCAGGCATCATACCACACTTCCGAGGTGTGATTGCATAGGGACGCTACGAAGCCTTTACAAAGGTATACAAAAGACAAATGACCCGCATAGTTACAGATCAGGGCGGACCATAACCCTCCCTAGTGGTCAGCACCGTAGCAAAGGCCGCTACCCCAAAAGGACCGGGCTATACCCCCGCAACCCGGATCCCCCTCTCGCTCCTTTCCGAAAAGGGCCATCGGATCAATCGCACACCTAATTAATTGGCTAAGGTCGAGCCATGTAACACCGTGGTTGCGCATGTTTTCTTGGGTGGTTCTCCATGTTCCAATTAAATCATATGATCTTGTATTACCAAAAGCATCATCGACATAAAAAATATAAGCATTGATCTTCGAAAACCACTTTTATCCAACCCAAGTTGAGCAACTAGCATATTCTACCCAAAAACATTTATTAAACAGGGTTGATCCAAGGATTGTGGGTAAAATTCTAGGTAAGTCCTTAAAAAGGGTGTTCCCATCAATTTAATGCAATATTAATAAATATAAACTTAGTTGTCATGCAATTACATAGGATAAAATAGAATTATGCAGGGGGAGAAGACCACTTGCCTTCCTTGCTTGAACACTAAGGTTCTTCTTCTTCAAACACTTGCTCTTGGTCTACTTCAACCGGTCGCTCGCTTCAAACCGGCATGATTTCTACGAGCACACAAGAATACATTCAATAAACAAAACAATACACCAAGCATGAAAAGCTTAAAGGGGAAAGAGGGTTTGGGTTTAGGAAAGCGAACACAAGGAACACTCGGAACTATCGGGAGGTTTAGATGATCACATACAAGAGCTAGCTATGCGTTTGATATCTTTTAATTAAGTAAAATCATGTGTATAGGTTATTTCGGAGAAATACCCTATTTAAAATTAAGCAAGTTATATTTATATTTAAAAGACGATGTAAGCCTATTCCAATTTTAATTATAAATATTCAAGTATGATTTAAGC
The DNA here is from genome assembly GCA_947561735.1 of Cenchrus americanus. NCBI lineage: Eukaryota > Viridiplantae > Streptophyta > Magnoliopsida > Poales > Poaceae > Cenchrus > Cenchrus americanus. The sequence goes on from OX387245.1 coordinate 254,576,257, forward strand.
AAATTAAACATTTAATTTTAAAAGAAGCATTTAAAAGTATCTAGGCGTTTATCTTTATATTTCGAGTTGTTCTAATCAAATTATAATTTAAAAACACATTTATATCCTTTTTAATCAAATTAACATTTAATTAAGAAAACTTGAGATATAGCCTATGTTACATTTTAGTAGAAAGCAAATTGCATAATCATTAATCAAATTAAGTTTAATTATAAAAACCGAGGTATACATCTAATTAACTTTTAATTAAAAGAAATGTTCATCTAATAGTAATCATATTAACTTTCTTATGAAAACACGTGTTAAACTCTAATTAGATTTTAATTAAAAAGCATGTGCAATAGTATTCATTCATATTTAAATATTTAAATAAATTATAAAACATTGAACATGTACATCATTGCTCCTAACGTGTACTTTGAGTTGATATGAACCTAACGCAACTTGAAACGTTGGAATCGGAGCTACAACGAAAAAGATATGGAGAAAACAAGATTCCGAAGTGTCGGGCTTTAAAAGACGGTCGCATGGACACCAAGAACGCTTAAAACGGAGCTAGGACGGAAAAGATATGGCTAAAACAAGATTTAGGGACTAATTTGTGAATATCCGGAAGTTTAGGGGGTTTTCTCGCAAGATTTCGGGGACCTAAACATAATTACATGTGAAACTAGGAGGTCTAACATGTAAAAGATCACGGGTGGGCTTTAGTATAGAGAAACCAAGGACTCACAGGGGCCTAAGCATAAAAGAAAGGACTTAGTTGAAAGGCTTTTGTATAGGTGGAAGGGTATATTTGTAATTTCCGTAAATGGGGGGGCTTATTTGCAAACTTGCCGGGCGGCGGGCGGGTGAGTTGCGGTGGCGCCACGTGGCGAATCGTGATTGGATGGTGCCGACGCAACGCCGACGCAGGCGGACGCAAGCGGTGACGCGGCTGGCCGACGCAAGTTGTGGACCGCGGCCGTGGACTCGGTCCATCGGTCCACCATGGACCGGATCAAAGGGGTACGCCCCCTTTTGATCTAGACCGTCCGCACCGATCGGACGGTCCCGGACGCTTGCGGGCGAGGCCGGCGGGGGGGGCGGCCGGCCCGCGGCGGCGCCCGGCGACGCGCGCCGGCGAGGCTCGGCGAGAGGAGCCAAGGACGGCCTCCCGCCACCACTTCGCACGGGAAAAACACCGAAGAAAGAGGAGGGGAAGGGGAACTTACCTAGGAGTTTGGAAGGGAGGGAGAGGCACCGGCGAAGGAGATCGGCGGCGAGGGGCGGCGGTATTCGCGGCGGCGGCGCTGTGGAGAGGGAGGAGAGGAAAGGAGGGGCGCGGGGTGGAGAGGAGACGGTGCTCATCCTTTATAGGGCGTAGGAGGGAGAGGAAGGGGTGACGGCCGAAGTGATGGCCATCAATGGCCATGGCGGTTTCAAAGCATTCAAGAGAGGGAACGACTTGATTGAGGAGTAACGGGGCGGAATTAAAGGCGGGGAATTGAATGGAGAGTTTTACCGAGCCTTGATGGGGAGGATTGAAGAAGGGAGGAGGCGCGGACGACGCGGGGGACGGCCGGGATGCGGGACGGCGCGCGCGGCCATGGGGGTCGGCCGGCCGGAGGTAGGGGAGGAAGCCGACGGGTGGGCCCCGTCCGCCGCAGAGAGGAGGGAGGAGGGGAACGGGCGGCCGGTGGGCCGTTATGGGCCGAAAACGGGGATGGGCCGCGGGGTAGAGATGGTGGGTTGGGTTTGTTGTTTTTTTGCTTCTTTTTTTCTTTTTCTTTTTCAAAACCATTTTTAAACCAATTTCAAACCTTTTAAATTCAAATCTTTTACATGTTTTTAAATTCAAATTTTAACCCAAATTTCTCCAACTATTTTAAAGGCTTTTCACAAACCATTTTTAACAACTTTTTAAACATATTTTAAATTCAAACCTTTACACAAATTTTCACATTTTTTTCACAATTATTTTTAAGGACTTTTCACAAATATTTTAAGACTTTTAAAACCACACCACAGCCCAAAACTCATGCATTCAAATCATGATGCACAAGCACTTATTGCTTCTAAATTATTAAAATGATATTTAAATATTTTTAAGGCCAAATTTATTTGATAATTTAATTAATCCTTAGAAAATTAAATCTAAACACCATGTTGCTTACATTAATTTGGTGATGGAATTTTAGGGTGTTACAAATCTACCCCCTTAAAAAGAATCTCGTCCCGAGATTCGGAGAGATTGAAAAGAACTAAGGGTATTATTCCGAGTCCATCCGGTACGCCGAGCTCTTCCGACAATCGTAGCTCCTTCACGTACTTTCCTAAATCCCGATTCACTTTGCCTTGTTCTTTGGATGGGACGAGTAGCGACAACATCAATTCTATCTCCTTGCGGGCCGGTTATGAGTACCGACTTCTTGGCACACAACATTATTCCGTCACATTCGCCTAACAAATCCATTCCAAGTATTACATATATTCCACTAGATGTAAGAACTACTAGATCAGCTTGAAAATCTATTCCCCTAATCTCAAGATTGACTCGTGGGCATACATGAGTGGACTTCATTTCACCATTCGGGAAACCAATTAGCAAATGTGTCTTCATAGAACTTATAGGTATATCATGCTTTGCCACAAATTGTTTAGTAATGAATGAATGTAATGCTCCGGAATCAAATAAAATCGTTGCAGGCACAAAGTTGACAGGAAACGTATCCAGCACAAAATCAGGAGCGTCTGGAGCTTGTTCAGCTGTCACATGGTTCACTTTGCCACACACGTAATTCCGTTGACCCTTGTTGATTTGAGAATTTGCACTTCCATGGTGTATCTGAGTTGTTGGTTGTCCGAACCTTTGACCATTGTCTTTCTGGGAAGTCTAGATATTACAATTTGGGCAGATGCTGGCATAATGTTCCAATTCTCCACAACTGAAACAACCATTAGAGTGAACTTGAGAGTTGTTTCTCATTAGTGCACCTAAGCGATCTCGATGATGATTTGGAATATGTGGTGTATGTTGGCTGAAATGTTAGGACTGCTGGGTTGACCGCTGCAACTGAGAATTTTGCAAATAATTTCCACTTGATTTACCAGAACTAAACTGAGAACCATGTGATGAGTTGAAGCGGGGGCGTGTGTTGCTGATTGTCCTTGAGATTGAAACTTGCGCTTCTGTTCACCAAGTTTCAAATGTTTGTTCTCCAGACCTATAGTTTTGTTCAGTAATGTAACGAAGTCCGGGAAGCTGTGACTCTCTAGCTGATAGTTGAGTGGCTCTATCAGACTATCTAGGAAGCATTCTTGCCTCTTTGGGTCAGTATTAACTTCATCTGATTCATGGCGAGACAACTGAGTAAACTTATCCAGATACTCGTTGACTGACATATTGCCTTACTTTAGAGCGAGGAACTCCCTTTGCTTAAGCTTGATCACACCAGGGGGAATGTGGTGCACGTGAAAACTATCCCTGAATTCCTGCCAGTTGATGGTGTTAGGTGCAGCATGTGCGACAGTGTACGCATTCCACCATTCGGCTGCTAATCCTTCCAAACAGCCTACTGTATACAAAACAATCTCTCGTTTAGTGCGCTGTGTCATCTCCAACTTCTTGGTGACAGTCTTTAACCAATCATCAGCATCGAATGGACCGGTTGAGTGGGAGTATGTGGGAGGACGGTGACTCATGAATTCCTTATGCTTGTCCACCGGTGCTGGTGGTGCTGCCGGGGTGATGACCGATTGTCTTGAGCTTGAATGTTTTGAATAGTTGTAGTCGGATTTTGGATTAGCCGCATCCGAGTGACAAGGAACTGTTGCGTTCATCGGATCCATTGCTCGGTTGAGGGGTGTGGGTGGTGTTTAATTCTCGCCGATTAGCAATATGAGTAAAGACAACGGATGGAATGTCTTGTCCTCCTCCCGACCGATGTTTACCATTTGTTTGCTAGAGAAAGGTATTTCGGATAGGAATAGTGAACTAATGCATGAAGAGATGAACTCACAAAGATGAAGCAACATGAACTTCCAATTTAAGAGAGATTCTTGTCCCGAGATTCACAAAGGCTAGCATGAAACAAGAGTTCGGGTGTTTAGCATCAAACACTCGCTTATCTTGCTTCCATATAATTCATCTTACACAAGCTTCATAAACATAATTCTTTATTCTTGACAACTCACTTTGTAAACATCATTGGAATACTCAACCTAACTCCACTTGTAACTGTCCATTCCTTTCCTCAGCTTCATTGACTTGCCTTGGTAGAATTTTCTTGTCGTCTTGATAAAGTGATTTGAATAGAGCTCGATTAACTCCTTTTTTGACTATTTGGAATCACTCTTCAAATCTTTTCTTCTTCTTTTGATCCAAAAGCTTCTTGGGGCACTGACTTATGAAATGTCCCTCTTTGTTACAATAGAAACATACTTTTCTTGCTTTAGTATCCTGGCGATTACACATTTGACTAGAAATAAGGGTATTGAGACTTCGATCCTGGGGTTGATTACCATCCTATTTTGCACACCAATTAGCAAGATGTCCATTTTCTCCACACTTGAGGCAATATAATCCATCATGACTAGGCAAAATCCTCTTACGCTTTGTTGGCCAATTATTAACATAGTGACCTACTTTAACGCATCTGAAACACAGTCTTTTAATATTGTTGCCTTGACTTTCTTCACTTGCATGCTTCTTGAGTTGTTTGATTCTATCAGGCTGAAATGCTTTGAGAGTTATACTCCAATCCTCAAGGTTGATAATCTGATTACTATCTATAGCTGGAGCAACTTTTTTTCTAGGACTGGATTTTGGGTACATAACTTCATCTTCTTATTGATATCCAAATGGTAACATTGTCTAGCCTCATCTGTCATTAGGCTGGCTTCTTTTTGAAGACATGAACGACCATAATGCTCACAACATTGACATGCTCCTGCAGTCTTCATATGTTCCTATGGTTCATTCGTCCGCAACTCGGTGCTCTATGACTTCTCTTATTATTTTGATGATTCCATACTTCTAAAACTTGCTTCTTTACTGGTCCCGCAGAACTCCGCTTTTGGTTATCTCTCGTGTTATGAGGGGATGACATATTGTTCTCGCTTCTCGTCCTTGTAAGACTTGAGCTTGCATGATCGATAGCTTTTCTTTGTCCAATGACGATGAAACAGTTGAAATCCGACAGCTTTCACCCAAAACAAGGTTGGAATTATTAGGATTTGATGCTTGCTCTATAATATACCGATGGATATTAACCATGGTTTGAGTCATTGCTTGCGAGTCCGAGTTTGTGTTGCCATATACTCTAGCATATCGCGTTTCATTGCTTGAGGTTGTAGGTGGAATGTCGATGTTTGCTTTGTTGTCTTTGTATTCGTGATTTCCATTGGGACTCGCCATCCGGTTGTGTGATAAAGATAAGCTCGGAGAAGAGGTTGGAAACAAATTGAAGAGCAGGGCAAAATTATTGATATCATATCCATCTTTTCTTGTTGTGATTGTAATCACACTGTGTGGTAGAGAGGAGAATAACGGGAATGAAAGAAATGGACCATCTTTTTCTTTAACTTCTTTCATACGTTGATGTCCGTATTCATTTGTAGATTTCTTGTTGTTGAGTTGGTGTTGCTTCTAGACTTTGATCTTCCGACATCCTCCACCCAACTTGAATGACGGATAAGGATAAGCCAAATTTGAACCCAAACTATCTCTATTAACCTAACCATTTATTCATTGTTGCATTTGTGGCCATCACTCCACAATACAACTCACACAATCAAAACTCCAAATCAAACATGAGTTCAAACAATCAAGAATTTACATCGCACGTCCTCACGGGAATGATTCTATCGAAGTTGATAAGAAGGTAGGCCATCTAAGAACTTATACTAGGAAACACCGGTGGTAGATCCAAATTACGTAACAAGAACTCGAACTCGGTATAGATCAAAAACAATTGATGGGTTTTTTCAAAGAACAAAGAATAAATTAGATTTTTATGCGTAAATAAGATAATTTTGAAAGATGACATGGCTTTCTAGAACATGAATCCTTAATTTTCGACAATTTCTAGCTAAGGTCGCGTTCCTACGATCAACACCGCTCTCCGATACCACTCTGTCACACCCAATTTCTAGAGGGAAACCAGATGCATCTCATATGTGTGCCAGGATCTAGTTCCACACATATGATAGACGAAATGAGTGTAATATCATAGACAGTAAAAATGTAACAAGGGGTTTAACAACTTACTACACTCATTCGGAAGACACGAAGGTCTTTAACATCGGAAAACGACAACTACATGTCGAGTCTTCGTCTTCCGCTTCCACGAGCACTTGATCGGGGGGAGATGCATGCCTCGGAATTCCTCAAGGTCGCAAGTAGAACTCTTCCCCATTGTTCTCTTCGAACGGCGGTAAGCAAGGGCCGAGTACACTTATGGTTGGTACTCAACAAGTGCGGTAAGATGCAAGGCTACCAAGGATAGGCTATGGTTTTGCAGCGGTTAGCATTTTAATGTTGGTCAAACTTTTAATTAAAGAACGCCTAATTACTAGATGTAAGTATATACCAACCCACTTAAGAAACTTTTAAGCAAAACAACCCAAAGCTCATCGAGCTTCACCAAACCACGATTTATTCTCATCTTCAAGTTTATTAATCATGTGAGGGTCCAAGCCGCTCATGACCGTGAGCACGGCTGATCGATCAGTTTTACACTCTGCAGAGGTTTGCACACTTTACCCACAGCTCACGTAAAAGTTCCGAAGAACTTTGAACCCAACCATGCGATGCTGATCAGGCATCATACCACACTTCCGAGGTGTGATTGCATAGGGACGCTACGAAGCCTTTACAAAGGTATACAAAAGACTAACGACCCGCATAGTTACAGATCAGGGCGGACCATAACCCTCCCTAGTGGTCAGCACCGTAGCAAAGTCTGCTACCCCAAAAGGACCGGGCTATACCCCCGCAACACGGATCCCCCTCTCGCTCCTTTCGGAAAAGGGCCATCGGATCAATCGCACACCTAATTAATTGGCTAAGGTCGAGCCATGTAACACCGTGGTTGCGCATGTTTTCTTGGGTGGTTCTCCATGCTCCAATTAAATCATATGATCTTGTATTACCAAAAGCATCATCGACATAAAACATATAAGCATTTATCTTCGAAAACCACTTTTATCCAACCCAAGTTGAGCAACTAGCATACTCTACCCAAAAACATTTATTAAACGGGGTTGATCCAAGGATTGTGGGTAAAAGTCTAGGTAAGTCCTTAAAAAGGGTGTTCCCATCAATTTAATGCAATATGATAATAAATATTAACTTAGTTGTCATGCAATTACATAGGATAAAATAGAATCATGCGGGGGGAGAAGACCACTTGCCTTCCTTGCTTAATCACTAAGGTTCTTCTTCTTCAAACACTTGCTCTTGGTCTACTTCAACCGGCCGCTCGCTTGAAACCGGCACGATGTCTACGAGCACACAAGAATACATTCAATAAACAAAACAATACACCAAGCTTGAAAAGCTTAAAGGGGAAAGAAGGTTTGGGTTTAGGAAAGCGAACACAAGGAACACTCGGAACTATCGGGAGGTTTAGATGATCACATACAAGATCTAGCTATGCGTTTGATATCTTTTAATTAAGTAAAATCATGTGTATAGGTTATTTCGGGGAAATACCCTATTTATAATTAAGCAAGTTATATTAATATTTAAAAGACGATGTAAGCCTATTCCAATTTTACTTATAAATATTCAAGTATGATTTAAGCAAATTAAACATTTAATTTTAAAAGAAGCATTTAAAAGTATCTAGGCGTTTATCTTTATATTTCGAGTTGTTCTAATCAAATTATAATTTAAAAACACATTTATATCCTTTTTAATCAAATTAACATTTAATTAAGAAAACTTGAGATATAGCCTATGTTACATTTTAGTAGAAAGCAAATTGCATAATCATTAATCAAATTAAGTTTAATTATAAAAACCGAGGTATACATCTAATTAACTTTTAATTAAAAGAAATGTTCATTTAATATTAATCATATTAACTTTCTCATGAAAACACGTTTTAAACTCTAATTAGATTTTAATTAAAAAAGCATGTGCAAATTATTTATTCATATTTAAATATTTAAATAAATTATAAAACATTGAACATGTACATCATTGCTCCTAACGTGTACTTTGAGTTGATATGATCCTAACGCAACTTGAAATGATGGAATCGGAGCTACAACGAAAACGATATGGAGAAAACAAGATTCTAGAAGTGTCGGGCTTTAAAAGACGGTCGCATGGACACCAAGAACACTTAAAACGGAGCTAGGACGGAAAAGATATGGCTTAAACAAGATTTAGGGACTAATTTGTGAATATCCGGAAGTTTAGGGGGTTTTCCGCAAGATTTCAGCGACCTAAACATAATTATATGTGAAACTAGGAGGTCTAACATGTAAAAGATCACGGGTGGGCTTTAGAATAGAGAAACCAAGGATCTTGCGGGGGCCTAAGCATAAAAGAAAGGACTTAGTTGAAAGGCTTTTATATAGGTGGAAGGGTATATTTGTAATTTCCCGAGAAATGGGGGGGCTTATTTGCAAACTTGCCGGGCGGCGGGCGGGTGAGTTGCGGTGGCGCCACGTGGCGAATCGTGATTGGATGGTGCGACGCAACGCCGACGCAGGGCGACGCAAGCGGTGACGCGGCCCATCGACGCAAGCTTTGGACCGGCGGGCCGTGGACCGGATCAAAGGGGTACGCCCGCGTTTGATCTAGACCGTCCGCACCGATCGGACGGTCCCGGACGCTTGCGGGCGAGGCCGGCGGGGGAACGGCCGGCCCGCGGTGGCGCCCGGCGACGCGCGATGGCGAGGCTCGGCGGAGAGGAGCCAAGGACGGCCTCCGGCCACCAATTCGCACGGGAAAAACACCGAAAGAAAGAGGAGGGGAAGGGGAACTTACCTAGGAGTTTGGAAGGGAGGGAGAGGCACCGGCGAAGGAGATCGGCGGCGAGGGGCGGCGGTGTTCCGCGGCGGCGGTCTTGTGGAGAGGGAGAAGAGGAAAGGAGGGGCGCGGGGTGGAGAGGAGACGGTGCTCATCCTTTGTAGGGCGTAGGAGGGAGAGGAAGGGGTGACGGTGAAGTGATGGCCATCAATGGCCATGGCGGTTTCAAAGCATTCAAGAGAGGGAACGGCTTGATTGAGGAGTAACGGACGGAATTAAAGGCGGGGAATTGAATGGAGAGTTTTACTTAGCCTTGATGGGGAGGATTGAAGAAGGGAGGAGGCGCGGACGACGCGGGGACGGCGGGATGCGGGACGGCGACGCGCCCATGGGGGTCGGCCGGTTGGAGGTAGGGGAGGAAGGCGACGGGTGGGCCCCATCCGTCGAGAGAGAGGAGAGAGGAGGGGAACGGACGGCGGTGGGCCGTTATGGGCCGAAAACGGGGATGGGCCGCGGGGTAGAGATGGTGGGTTGGGTTTGTTGTTTTTTTTTTTGCTTCTTTTTTTCTTTTTCTTTTTCAAAACCATTTTTAAACCAATTTCAAACCTTTTAAATTCAAATCTTTTACATGTTTTAAATTCAAAATTTAACCCAAATTTCTCCAACTATTTTAAAGGCTTTTCACAAACCATTTTTAACAACTTTTCAAACATATTTTAAATTCAAACATTTACACAAATTTTCACATTTTTTTCACAATTATTTTTAAGGACTTTTCACAAATATTTTAAGACTTTAAAACCACACCACGCCCAAAACTCATGCATTCAAATCATGATGCACAAGCACTTATTGCTTCTAAATTATTAAAATGATATTTAAATATTTTTAAGGCCAAATTTATTTGATAATTTAATTAATCCTTAGAAAATTAAATCTAAACACCATGTTGCTTACATTAATTTGGTGATAGAATTTTAGGGTGTTACACATACCTAGACGATTATGGACCTGCGTTGAAGAATGACTCAACAAGATCAAGGACCCGTAAATGCATTTTGAGAGTTGATGGACACAAGTTGAGATGCCGAGAAGGGGTCACGTGGGAGTTTCCAAAAGTGACATATTCCAAAAGTGACATATCATCTTCATTTGTATTGGTTTGCGAGATGACACACCATCTCTCACCGCACGGTGTCACAACACGCTTTCATAGGTTCTTGTAAACAGAGACAAGCATGTTGGTTGGTTAATTGTGTATCACTTGTCTCGGTTCGAGGTCATGGGGGTGGCATTCCTAGGACTCCGCCCCGACTAGGAGTCATGAGGACGACCATGGTATCCTCTCTCTCCTATTGAATATCATGTCATGTTATCTCTTTTGCATACATAGCACTCTATTTAATGTTCATGACCCTCCCATTAAGACTAGCCTCGAAGTAGTGGTAGGAAATGTCCATGTTACTCCTAATAATGTGAGAATTGATTTAATTAAATGAGATTTACTCCCTCATTTCTCGTTTAGGCCAGTCTCAATGGGAGTTTCGGAGTGTTTCATGCACATTAAATACAATGCCACATAAGCAAAACTCTACTTTTTTATGAAACTCTTAGAAGAGAGAAGGAAAAAGTTTCACCATGGTGAAACCCGTGGGCACCGTTTCACATGCATTTGATGCATTGGAAACGGGGTGAAATCCCCATTGAGACAAAAATAGTGTGTTTCACCATGGAACTATGCAATAAATCATGTAATGAGAGAGAGGTTGTGGGACCCGTGAGCATATGAAACCGTGCAAGGAAACCGTGCATTGAGAGAGATGCATATTTCGTATAAAATTTTCACATCTTGAAAATCGGGAGGTGAAACTCTCCATTGAGACTAGCCTTATAAGGCGTGGACGGACACGACACGGTCTTCCAAACTATACTTTGAACACTAGTTCCTCTTATATTATTTTATTTGTGGTTATGGACGTATAATCATTAGAAACTACATTTGAACACAAATTCAACCATGTCAAATTTACATTACAAAACAAAAAAATGAGTAAATTAGTAGTCAAAGATTGTAAAGTTTGAATCTTATTATACGTGCACACCTTATAAACGAGAAGGGAGGGAGTACCTGGGATGTAAGAAGACGTTTTTTTACCAAAGCGGTTTAATTAAAATAAGGTTTACCTAGGAATTTTGGAGAGTCGAGGATAATTAATTAATGAATTAATTAATTAAGCACACCAGCACCACTTGGGGCCTTCACTTGTGTCGCTAGCCGACGACGTTTAAAGATCTGAGGGGCTTTTTGCAGTGGGTGTGGATGTGCTCTGACGTCGCCTAAGTATAAGGGCCTAAGTATGACGATCACATTCCATTTTTTTTTATTTTTGTGCCATGTCATTAAAAAATAGTTGTTTAATAGATTTGATTCATACAATAATTGCATATATATTAAACTAATGAGACTAAACTTTAGTCCTACCTAGCATGTTTGGATCAAAAGACTAAACGGAACTAAATTAAAGCTGTTGAAAAAAGACCAAAATGCCCCTATTAAATGGACAAGGAGTGGTGGGGACGGGGTTTTTCTGAGACCTTTTTGTCCCAATTAGCAAACCATGAGGAGCTAATGGACTAAAATTTTATTAGTCCCATTGCTTATGCGACTTTTTAGTCAATTTGTATCTAGCTTCATCAGTGAACTAAAACGACCATAAGCAATAGGCTAAAAAAGGTCCCCAATTCCATCTGTGCAGTGCCAGCAAAAAGCAGGTCCCCAATTCCATCTGTGCAGTGCCAGCAAAAAGCAGGTCCCCAATTCCGAAACCCACCTGCAGCCCACCACACCCGTGACCCGTCCCCTTCCCCCAGCGCCTCGCCGAGCCGCGCCTCTCGCACAGTCGCGAGCTGAGGCCTCATCACCACGCCACGGCACATGGCCATGGCGGCGCCGACGAGCTCGCGCTACGTGACCAAGACGTTGAACGGGTCTCATCAGTTCCTGATCCAGGGGTACTCGCTCGCCAAGGGCATGGGTGTGGGGAGGTTCATCTGCAGCGACTCCTTCACGGCGGGCGGGTACCAGTGGGCAATCCACTTCTACCCGGACGGGAAGAACCCCGAGGACAACTCCACCTATGTCTCGGTCTTCGTCGCGCTCATGTCCGAGGGCACCGACGTGCGCGCGCTCTTCGAACTCGCGCTCCTCGACCAGAGCGGGAGGGGCAAGCACAGGGACAAGGTGCACTCCCACTTTGATAGCTCCTTCGAGTCTGGACCTTTCACCCTCAAGTACCGTGGGTCCATGTGGTAATGATCTCGATCTAGCACCGACCTGATATGCATATATACGTGCGTACGCGTGTGAGCTCAACAATCAATTCAAGTCGGGTCTAGAATAACTTTATGTTGATTTTGTGGGTTCATCATCTTGTTATACATCTTAGTAATCTGCATAGTACTATTGAGCCTACCCTTAAGGGGTGACTATACTTTTTATATTTGATGACTAAGTTGACGAAATGTACCTCTGGTTGATTGACTTTGCTTTCTGTATTCGACAAAATTTGATTTATTTCTTCCGGAAAACCCTTTTTTATTTACCCCTATTTAATTTCATTTCAGGGGCTACAAAAGGTTTTTTAAGCGTACTGCTCTTGAGACATCAGATTTTCTTAAAGATGATTGCTTAAAGATAAGATGTACTGTGGGTGTCGTAGTATCAACCACGGATAATTCTAGGCCATACTCCATTGAGGTTCCAGATTCTGAAATAGGCTATCCTTTTGGAACGCTTTTGGACACTCAGGAAGGTGTTGACGTAATTATTTGCGTAGCAGGGGAGAAGTTCCACGCCCATAAGTTGGTATTGGCTTCCCGATCTTCCTTTTTTAGGTCTGCATTTTTCAGTCATGAATCTGATGATGAACACAATGAAGCGGATACAAGGAATGGAATCAAAGAGATCGTCATCGATGACATGGATCCTATAGTGTTCAAGGTCGTATATTTCTATTTTTGTGCCAATCTTAGCTTGTCCCCCATTTCATTACAATGCTGAACAACTTATAATTAAATATGGCATCGTTTTGTATTCATCTGTGCAAATGCTCTCGTGTTGCAGGCTGTGCTTCATTTTATCTACAGGGACAATCTTGTTAATGATTATGAGTTGTCCGCATCAAGCTCCGACTGCTCTATCATTAATACTTTAGCTGCCAAATTAATGGCTGCAGCAGACAAATATGAGTTGCCAAGGCTTAGACTGTTGTGCGAATCCTACTTCTGCAAGCATATTGCTGTAAACTCTGTGGCAGCTACACTAGCATTGGCTGATCAGCACCAGGCCATGGAGCTTAAATCTGTTTGCCTGAAATTTGTTACAGAAAACCTCTCAGGTAATAGGATTTAACATGAAAAATATGTTCAACCCCTGATGCATCATACATAGATGTACTCTCCTGATTGACATCTTCATTAAAATTGTGATGTGTGATTCGTAGCATTACACAATCGTACAAATGGTCTCTGCAATTAATGCTTAGTGTTTTATTCTATGCCCATAAATAAAATGAGTGTGTGTTGGGGTTTTTCTTGTATATTAGATGTTAGACATTATATTTCCCTGTTTGCTGAAATATTTATATATCCAGGACACACATCGCACGGTGTGGTCAAATATCTGCAGTGTTTTCCTATTGCAAAGAAAATCGGCGCATGGTCGGGGTATATTGATATGATGCCTTATAATATATCAGTATATATAAGTATGATATAGCACTTAGACATTAGCTTAATGAACTTTTAAGACATCATATAGAATTGAAAATCGGCGGGTATATCTTACTCAGCATTATAATTTCATCATTCTTCCTAAAAAAAGCCTCTTCTTTAAACTTTTAAAACACCCTATACTATTAGCACAAATTGTTGGGTACTCTACATTACTGCTTGGTCGGTAAATTGTGTGATGTATAGTTTCCTGTTTACTCGCTCGTTTGCTGCTTTGGTGATGCACAAATGGATTTGAACTGTATAACATTAATTCCAGATTCTCTTTTGTTTAATTTATGCAGATGTGATCCGGACTGAGGGGTTCGATTACCTCAGAAACAGTTGCCCATCGCTGGGGTCAGAGATAATGCAAACGGTTGCTGGGTTGGAGGAGAATTAATGCAGCAGCGGCGGGGGAAGCTAGTGTGTCTGTGTGTGTGAGGGCGCAGGGGTGAGGCCGTGCATCCGCGGTGATTAGCATCTGCTGTAGTGTAAATGGGACGCTTTTTTTTTTGAAACGCTTCAGAGAACATGATTAGCATCTGCTTAAATAAATGAGGAATGTTACTATGCTTGACCGGAACTAGGCAGGACAAGGAGGAACCAGTGGTTCCGGTCCACAATTCATAACAAGGTTTAGTTCCGACTCACAATTATTTAGTACTTGACCCACAATTACTTGGTTCCGGTCCACAAGATTGATTCCTTGTAATAGGTCCTCCTATTTTACAACCACCCGATTTGGACCCGATGGACGGCCACGGCTCATGAAAACCTCAAGTATTAAAAAGGAGTCTAAATAAAGGCACAAGAGAGGGAGAAACCACCAAATGAGAATGACGGTGGTTTAAAATACAAACCGGATCTACTGCTAGAGGTTTTTAAGGTAGAAAAATGACTGGTATGTAATAGAAAAGGATAAGGATCCGACAGTTGAGATTAATTCTACACGACCGGTTTTTTAGGCGTCGTACGGTAGTATTCAAAGTAGAGGTGAGCATTTTTCGGGCCGGGCCGAGGTTCGGGCCGGGCCGAAAAATTTCTGTTATTTCGGGCCGAAAAACCCCGCCCATGCCCATTCCAATGGACGGGTCGAGCCTTAATTTTCGGGCCGGGCCCGGGCTTGGGCAGGCCGCCCGCGCATTTTATAGTGTAAAATAACTAAAAACGAAGATTTCGGGGCGGGCTCGGGCCAAAAAAAAAAATTCGCGGGCTTCACGATCTCTGCCCATGCCCCTCCCGGCAAGATTCGTGGGCGGGCCCGGTGCGGGCGGGCCCGGCCGGCCGGCGAGCCGGGCTCAAAATGCTCAAGTATAATTCAAAGGTCGTATGGATAGTATAAGGGTATTATCGAAAATGTAAAATGGTATTGTTGTAATATGGGAAATGAAATATATGAAATGTTTTAGATAGTATAAGGGGCAAGCGAGTGAATTTTTTCCAAATAATACACGCACATATGTGTATATATATATATATATATATATATATATATATATATATATATATATATATATATATATATATATATATATATATATATATATGTTTTGCTACGATGCACATGAGTGCATTCGTACGAGAGAATGCACCCACCTTGATTGTAATTGATTTTCGCGCGGCTGCAACTTGAGTTACTCTAGTTGCAATTGGTTCACGTCGGCCGCAATTGGGTGGTCTAGTTGCAATTCGTTCGTATCTAGTTGCAACGAGATCGGTTTCGTTGTAATTAGTTCCGTCGAGTTGCAAATAGTATAGTGTCATGGTTGCAATTGATCTAGTCTCACTTGTTGCAATTGGTTTACACGCGAGAGAGCGCCTAGTTGCAACTAGTTGGGTCCAATTGCAATTGGTCCACATCCAATTGCAATTGGTCCGTTTAGTTGCAATTAGTGCGGTCGTACATTCCTAACTACGAGAGTTTGTACATTTATTGTGTAAAATGCTTTTCTCGTTGAGTTGCAATTGATACGGTGTTACAATTGCAATTTCTCTAGTCACACTATTGCAATTGGATGGAAATACGAGTCCGTGCATCCGCTATACGATTGCACCTTGTTGCATTTTAGCATCACCCTATGTTTATAACCGGTGCTACCTACCTCCCACCGGGTGGTAGATGCCCGCATCCTCATCATTTTAATGGCCGTTAGAGCATTTAGACTCGTCTCCGGTGGCATACGCAACCCGCGCCGCAACCGGGTTTTGCGAGATGCCGGAGCCACCGTAGCGGCTCCGGCGGTCGCCGCTAAAGCTAGCCGCAAAATGTGTATAGCCCAACCGCTTTGTCTCTCTCCTCCTCTCTCGACTCCCGCGTGCCTCCTCCACTCCTACGACATCCTTCACTCAAGACGGCGCGCGAGCTCGCGGAGGTGCTCGCGGACGCGTACGCCCGAGGCGGCCTCCTCTCGCGACGGCTCTCCGTGCCCGCCACCCGCGGCACTCGGCCTAGATCCGGGAGGGGGCGGAACTTCCGGTGGAGGAGGATATGGGTCGATCCACCGGAGATGAAGCGAGGAGAAGGAGGTCGCCGGATCGGGGGCACCGAGGAGGAGCTCCACGGCCGGCGCACCCGAGGCTCCGCCGTCGTCCACCCGGCGGCCGGCCACGGGGGGACCCGCCCAATCGTCCCGCTCGACCTCAACGGAGGACGGTGGCGAGGGAGAGCCACTACACCGGCCGGCCCCCATGATTTGGCGGCGAGGGAGAGCTCCCTCTAGCCCTCCTCGAGCTCTCCGCCCGGATTCGTGCCCCGGATTCGTGAAGACGGTGCCCTCAACTCGTGAAGACGACACCCGATTCGTGAAGATTCGTGCAACTATCTACCACCATTGGATCATCACATCAATCTCTAAATGCAACCATCCTTCCAAGATCGCTTCTGCCTCGTGCTTTGCGCTATCGTCCCCGCCGTGGTTGGCCCATAAGCGTTGCCACGTTTACGCCGCACGGCCTCATCGGCCGCGAGCGGGGTCAAAGTCGATCTCTCGTGGCCGCCGCCCGCGCCCCACGACGGCTCGAGACCGCCGCGACCCCCGCCGTTGAGTTCCTTGTTGGGGGGTTACCCGAAAAATTCGGATGATTCCCCTAACACGAGAGAGAGAGTTCTTAGCACGTTCAAACACAAAGTTAGAGCGCTGAGAGACAGTGACTCCCCCAGCAGATTGCACAAGTTCCAAAAATCTGAATCCGTTTACACGTGCCCTCGCGCCCCCTTTTATAGGGAGGTGAAGGGACTTTTACATTCCTAAAACACCCTCGAGCTCAGAGAATATTCCTGGTGTGAACGCATACAATAATGTCTTTTTCATCTAACATATTTACAAGTCTGCCACCAGTTCACACTCAAAACCCGGACTTTTTGGGACGACAACTTTGACTTTACTTCTTCGCCGGTTCGTGAATATCTCCATGCATGACTCCCGAACTGGGTCCCCGAAAGATTCTTGAATCAGCCGCCCTTCGAAGTTCGCGCCACCGCCAGCTCGAGGTTCCGGGCTTCCGCATGTTCGCAACTCCACGTCTTCTCCGAATCACGATTCCCAAAATTCGCAAATTCGCGAATCTAAAGCTTCGCAGGTTCCAGGCTCCCGAAAATCGTGAATTCCCTGCTCCTGAAAAACATACCTCAAGAACTTCGTCAAACTCAACGTTTCGAGGGTGACGGGTTTTCCTGAATTCCCCAACACTAGCCCCTCGGGGAAGCGGGTTGACTCCAACGATCCGATTCCACGAATAATTCAGAAATTTAGTAAAAAACGTCACCCTCGAAACGTCGGAGGGGACACGCGTCGCCCAGAAACCCTAGAACGGTCTGATCGAGGTAGGTTTCGCGGAACTACCCCCCCCCCCCCCCCCCGCCCCTATAAATAGGAGGTTTCCGCTGTTACAATTTTTTACGGCTCTCCTGCTTTTGTTGCGATTCATAACTCTTTCTGTTCGCGGAATCTCGTCTTCTGCTTAAGAGTTTGCGACCTTCCGGCTTTCTTCGGATCACTCTAAGGTATTATTCATTTCACTCTTTAATTCTTACTTGTTATCTTTACTGCAGTAGATTTTTTGTTTTGTGGGCTTCATTCACGAATGTTGTTCTTATTTCTTCATACCTGTAACTCTGTTGGTTAGGTGGCTCGAGTCAAAAGCACCGCGAGACCCATGACTACTGAAGAACTTATTATCGCAGCTGGTCTCCCAGTTGATCCGATTGTTGAAGGTGCTGAGAATGCTGCACCAGCTGAAGATGTAGGTTCTCCTAGTGGCTCCAGGAGTCATGAGGATGGAGAGGTTCGAACGGACAACGACGAAGATATCGGGGATGTGGACGTCGGCATTAGCGATCTGGTTAAGGCAAAGGCTGTAGGACCGCTGCCACCCTCTCTTGTCTTCGGAGAGTCCAAAGTCACGTCCAACATGATCCGGGAATATGAACCAGCCGGGTTCTTCCCTTCAGGCACTAGGCGAGCCCCACTTGACGAACAAATCCCTACCCCTGAGGATGGAGAGGTCTTCATTTTTCGGGATTTCTTCATCTGTGGACTCAGATTCCCTTGTAACCCGATTTTGCCGGTGATCTTGGATGCCTTTTTCGTGAAGATCCACCAGCTTTCGCCGACGTCTTTTCTTGAGGTGTCGAAGTTTATTTGGATCATGAAGACCTTTGGCTGTAACCTCAGTGTTGACACCTTTGCCAGATTCTACGAACTGGTAATTGTTCCCGACGTTATCAAGGTCAGCGACGGGCAGTTCTACCAAGCTCAGCACGCATGCTGCACCTTCAACACCCAGCGCCAGAACACCCGAAAGGGGATTACACAAATCCAGATTGCTCCCTTCTGCAAGACCAATCTCACCGACGACTGGAATTCGTATTGGTTCTATTTGAAGGTCAACATGTCCGAAGTCTCTGGCTATGCGGGCCCAGCTCACCCCTTGTCTTGCCCTATCGCGCCCCTGACTGCGGTGAACACTGCCGAATTCAATCACCGGGCAGTGGGGATTAGGAACTGTGAGAGTGCTTTTCATCTCGCCAGCACTATACTTGGGGGCCGCGACATCATTGAAGAGTTCGTTCTTTGCCGGACTTGGCGATTTCTAATGGTTGGGCCCCCACCGAGATCGTGTATTTCAACGTCAATTGGGCAGCTCAAGAAGTGCCTTTCCCGAAGTTCGGCATTAAGCTACGAGAAGGTCAAAGCGCTAATGCTTTCATGATCGAAGTTGAAAAGAGAGTGAATGTCATGATAGGCGAATATACCATGAATGAATACAAGGCGTACAAGGCGCTTGTGAAACACAAGAAGAGGATCAACCGCGTGTTCACTGAGGTCTGTGGAGACAAGTCTTTCAGTTCTCGAAGCCCAAGTCCTAAGATGAAGGTTCCCGCAGTTGTTGTGGCTAGTTATTCAGCTGCTCCTATCAATGCCCCACGAAGAAGATCTTCGAAACGAGCTTCATCGGCTGTCAACGAGAGCACTTCCTCTGGTGTTAAGCCTTCTAAGACAAGATCTTTGGAGTCATCGAAACTCAAGCGCAAGACCTCCAAACGAATTTCGGACGTTGAGATTCAAGCGGCTTCCGGCCCTAGCCCGGATGAGCCGCAAGAAGTTGAAGAAGGCGGTGAAGAAGGTTTCTTCTTCGGGGTTCGGCGGGTTCCATCTGCCTTTGACGACGACCTCTTAGTGGGAGCGGATAGCCAGAAAGGTTCTTGCTTCTGGCCTCTGTTGAGATTTAACATTCGAGACAATTGCCCGTCGGGTTCTGAGAATGAGTTCATGGATATTGATTCTTTTTCAGATGCTGCTCCCGAAGTTCACAAGGAGGCTGTACTTGTCATTGCTACTGAAGCCCCTGTTGCTGCTGAAGCCATTGCCTCTGTTGAAGCCCCCGCTGCTACCGAAGCTCCTGCTGCTGATGTCTCTCTGCCCACTCGCTCCCGTGACGAGGCTTCCCCTAAATTCACCAAGGAACTTGAACTCACCGTTCAAAGGGGGAAGGATCTTGTCGAACGTGCTCCCTTGCTCGAAGTTCGGGAAGTTGTTCTCGAAGATCAGGCTCCCTCTCCTTCTTTGGCTGCATTTAACAAGATTTTTGGTACGTCTCATCGCGGCGAGCTATTAAGTGTTGGTTTCAAGACAACTAGCGTCGGGAGCAAGACGTCCAAGATTTTAACACTATGGAAATCGCCTGTACTTGTTGATGAAACAGGAGGGGAGAGCTCGGAACAACCCGGAGGAGCTGCTCAGGACTCTGAGAAGGGGCCTCACTCTGCTTCCGAAACCACTCCTTCATCAAAGGTAAGGTTTCTTCGAGTTCAACGAAGAAGGTCACCATGCAGAACTTCAGCAAACAAGGTTCGTTTCTTTTCATTACCTTTTCGTACTTTTCAGATTCTCGAATTTTTGATTTAAGATTTAATCTCGAATTTTTCATAATTCAAGGATCTTCTTCGTTCTTACCCTCCGTCGAAACTGGCGTGTTTTCAAGAAGACTAGGGCCTGAAATATTCTATGCTCGGGAAAGTTGCTGTTGAGCGGCTTGTTGACCAGGAGAAGGCGAACAAGCAACTTTCTCAGGAGGCCAAGGAACTCAAGCGCAGCTTCACTCTCGCTCAGTCCGCGAACATCGATCTTGAGAAAAAGGTGGCCAAACTGGCGGAGGCTCTGAAGATCAGTCAGGATGAAAAGAAGGTAGGCGAGGCGGCGCTCGAGAAGTCCAAAAAGGAGCCGGAAAAGATACAAAAGGCTCACGAAGACGATCTTAGTTTGATCTAAAACCTTCGTGACAAGCATGATAGGGCACGGAAAAGCTGCCGAAGGTCTTCGTGTTAACAACGCCAATCTGGCAAAGTCTCTGAGCGTAAAGGATCGGAAAATTCTGGATCTCGAGAAGGCACTAGCGGAACAGGATGATGCTTCAAAGAAAAATTTGTCTGATATTTTGGAGAAGTTGAAGCTCTTGTTCGAGGAATACAAGAGATCGCTGAATGAGTTTGGTGTTCGTCCTACTCCTCTTCCGGCTGATATTGGAATTCCCGAATTCATGGACTGGATGGAAACTGAGTTCAAAGCTCTCTCCGAGGTTATCTCCGGCGCCAGCGATTTCGCAGCGGCCTTCTCTGTCGAGAGTATATTGAAGATTCTTCATGACTTCGACTGCGCCGATCTGGAGAAATTCCGCGAAAAAATCTCTCGATTCCCCAGCGCCACGAGTACTTCAATAATTCAGGCGAACGAGGATGTCCAGGCTATTAAGAACAAATTTGCGAGGGAATTTTGGTTTGCTAGTGGAAAAGAAGCCGTCAAGATCATCGCGCGTGCTAAGCTTGCTGAGGTAAATTTTCGTACGATTCCATCGCCAATACTGATTCATGACGTTTTGTTTCTTGAATTCCCCTTACATTTGTGTCTCTATCTCCTTCAGCTGAACGAGGGAGAAGATCGTGAGAATGTCGCTGCGTCCCCCGAAGAGTCTACTTCCAATGGAGATTCTAGCGATTCGGGCGAAGAGGGGTCGAGCAGCAGTAGCGACGAGGACAGCAACGACGGCCAAGCTTCTGGGCATGATGAGAGTTCTCCGAAGGTTGACGTCACGGACTAGATGTTTTCTCCGAACTATGCACACCTTCGAGGCTGTCTGTACATTTGTACATTCACTTAGTTTTTCTGAACCATTGTTTTGTAAACTTTAACCTGCGCAGGTCCTGCAAGCTGGGCCTTCGCAGGACGTGATGCCATTGCGAATTCATCGGGATAGGATGTTCGTTAGCGGCGAAGCGTGGCGCTTGTTCAAACAAGCTCATCCCGAACAAGACTTCTCTGATTTTTGGCTCGAAACTTCGCTTAAATTTTCTATGGGTTGTTTCGATCTTTCTTCTTTTTTCTTGTTTTGTAAGAAGGAAAGTTCTGCACCCGCGACTTCGTGCTCCGCGAATATTCCGAAGACGGAGCCCCTTAGCCCCATAGCAGTTGTGTTTGACTTCTCTTACGCTAGCGATGTTGCTGAAGACAATAGCTGTAAACCAGGACATGTTGTCGAACTTTCGTTCTAGATTTTGTACTAACTGCTGTAATCGTTGATGAACTATTTCGAAATTTTTATGCAAATAAGGCAATGAATGCGTTTTTCCTTGAAAAAACGTCACCCTCCCCCACCTTGCCGTTTTGCATGAAAATTTCATGGCAAGCTGGCAAAGTTTACTATTCGAGTATTTTGATCGAACACGTTTTTTGGAGAAATTTTCGTAAGTTTTTGAAAACTTCAACCGTTATTACGCAAGTCGACAAAATTTGTTCTCGAATTTTGTGGACTTGGTCTGCTTGGCACGCTTGCCTTGGTTGATACTGCAACCCTCAGTTGCTTCAACCGTGATTTTCTACAAATTTCCGCACGAGCCCCTTGCCCTCTTATCACAGCGATTTTATCACGAGAAACTTTCAGCAATTTGCATTAAGGAAAATTTTTTGAACAACGCCTCACAAATTCACTTGATCGCAATCGTCATGAAAACTCAGGCTACAACCCATTGTTGTCTCAAACTTTTTTCGGTGGAAATCCCTTCGTGGATGGGATTTTGGGTCAAAACTTTTTGTTGTCTCAGGCCTTTTCGGTGGGAATCCCTTCGTGGATGGGATTTTAGGACACAACTTGTTGTTATCTCAGGCCTTTTCGGTGGGAATCCCTTCGTGGATGGGATTTTACAATCTTTATTTATCAAGAAGCCTTTCTCACGAACTTTTTTCTTTTTTCACGATGGAATTCTGGCTATCACGAAGCCTTTCTCACGAACTTTTTTCTTTTGTCACGATGGAATTCTGGTTGTCACGAAGCCATTCTCACAAACTTTTTTCTTTTTTCACGATGGAATTCTGGCTATCACGAAGCCTTTCTCACGAACTTTTTTCTTTTGTCACGATGGAATTCTGGCTATCACGAAGCCTTTCTCACGAACTTTTTTCTTTTTTCACGATGGAATTCTGGCTATCACGATTTGGGGGAAGACTCTTTTTATATATATATCACAAAGAGTATTTACATAGGATCCGCCTCGTTAAAAACCTTGCCTCTTGATTTAGAGCCCCCTTTGCAAGGAAAAGAGTACGGTCCGTCTTATTTTAATACAACTAGGAAAACAAAAGCTAATGTTTTTTCCCGAAATCACTTTTAGACACGTGATTCGGTTTTTTTAGTTTTTCAGAATACAAACTTGCGAAAATTGAAAAACTACTATATATTGCATCTAGCTACAACTCGGGGTTTTCATGGATAATACCTTTTTAGGCTGTCAGCATTCCACGAATACGGCAACTCTTCGCCAGTTTGCTCCATTAAGTGAAAAGCCCCTGGCATGTCTGTTTCCCTGGCAATGTAAGGCCACTCCCAAGACTCATGAAGTTTTCCTGGGTTCTCCCAGTTTTTCTTCCTTTTCAACACAAGATCGCCAATTTTGATGTCCTTTCGGACCACCTTCCTGTCTCTCCAAGCCCTCGTCTCTCTTTGATACTTCTCAATGTTTTCTGCAGCTTCAAGGATTGTCAGCTCGATCATGTCCTTTTCCACTTTCTTATCAATTTCCTCGATTTCTTTTCCTTTCAAGACTCTCATGCTTTCATTTTTAATTTCCTCTGGTGTCATTGCCTCGGTCCGAAAAGTAAGCGAAAAGGCGTGAAACCTCGTTGCTCTCGACACCTGTAGTGTTGTGAGACCGAGATCACCTTCGGTAATTCATCTATTCATTTTCTCTTCTTTTGGTCGAAAAGCATTTTTTGATTCCCGAAAAAATCGGGCCATTGGCTCTTTCAACTCGCTCCGTTAGACTGCCGGGTGGTATACTGACGAAAATTTTGCACGAGTGCCCAAGGTCTTGCAATACTCTTTGAAGGTGTAGCGATCGAACCGTTTGCCATTGTCAACGCTTAGTTCTCTAGGAACCCCGAACCCGCGGACTATGTTACGCAAAAGAATTTCGAACCGTTGTTGCTTTGATATTCGCAAGTGGTTTTGCCTCCACCCACTTTGTGAAATAATCGGCCGCAACAAATGCGAATCGGCAATTGCCCGAGCCGTTGGCGAGAGGCCAAGTTGGTGGAATTAAGTGAACTGGCATTGAAGGCAAATTCTGTTGATTTGCTATTTTCTGGCTTGCTTCACATTGCCGAACTAATGTCTTGGCATCAATGTTTATAGTGGGCCAATAGAATCCTTGTTTTATTACCTTTCCAGCCAAAGCCCTGGTGCCTATGTGCGCACCACAGAATCCACTGTGAATTTCCTTGAGAAGCTCCTGACCTTTTTCGGAGGTGATGCACCGTAGCCAAGGTTCAGTGAATCCTGATTTGTACAGTTCTCCGTTTACTACTGTATAGCCCCATGCCCTTTGTTTCAATCTTTTCTCTTCCAACTCATCCTGCGGTTCATAGTGGCCTCTCACATAAGCCATGATTTCTGCTCTCCAATCGGGAGTCTCCACCACATTCACGATTTTGGGCCTCGAATCCTTGATGGACGGTTTTCTGATGATTTCGAAGAACACATCCGGGGGTAGTTCTTGATTTCTAGCTACTGCTTTCGCCAGCTTATCTGCCTCATTGTTGTCATCTCTTGGGATATGCTGGACTGAGTACCCTTTGAAGTGCTTTTCCATTTCTCCGACATTTTCTAGATACTTCATAAGAACAGGATTTCTTGCTTCGCTTTCTTTCTCGATATGTTCTTGAATTACTTTTGAATCCATTCTGATTATGAAGGTCTGCTTCCCCAAGGCTTTCATTTTCCTTAATGCCAACAGAAGAGCTTCGTATTCTGTTGTGTTGTTCGTGGAGTGTTCATTGTTCGCGAATATGAGCCGGGCTGCATATCTTATGACTACGCCTGTTGGGGACGTCATGACGGCCCGAAATTCCAACCCCCCCGTAACACCAAGCCCCATCACACCGTACTATCCAAGGTCCGGTACATTTTCCTCGAAATTCCCGAACGGGTGATGTCCAATCCACGACAAAATGCGCCGAACTTGCGATTTTATTGCACTTCTTCTCTCGAAGTCTACCACATACTCGAGAGTTCGAGCCCCACTTGATGATTCATGTGGATGCCTCTCTATTTGCGAACAAATCATTCGGCGGTGGTTGGTGATGACTCTTATCCCGTGACCCTCGAAGTAATGCCTTAGCTTCCTTGCTTTGCCATGATGATCGCATATGCGATTTTTCCGGTTCGGAATAGAAGATCTTGGAGCCGGACAATGCTTCGAAGCAAAGGATACGAGGAATTTGTTTGGGCTTCCCGTCTTCCTCCTTTTCTTACACTAGCACCGCACTTACTGCTGAACTTGATGCAGACACATATAGCAGAAGTGGCGATTTTGGTTCTGGAGGACAGAGCTTGGTCATATTGGACAAGTAATCTTTTAATTCTTGGAAGCCTCGCTTCATAGGTTTGGACCACTGGAAATTCTTGGCACTTCGGAGGACTTGGAAGAATGGTAAGCTTCTTTCTGCGGCTTTGGGGATGAATCTGTTAAGGGCGGCCACTCTCCCTGTCAGCTTCTGCACATCTTTCACTGAAGCTGGGTCTTGCATTTCCACTAAAGCCCTGATTTTGTCGGGGTTCGCCTCTATGCCTTTTGTTGAAACTAGACATCTGAGAACTTTCCCCTTGTGAATGCCGAATACACATTTCTCCGGATTCAGCTTCAGATTTGCTGCTCTCATATTCGCGAATGTTTCCGCCAAGTCACTGATGTGGTCTTTCCTCTGAACACTTTTGACGACTATATCGTCCACATACGCCAAGATGTTCCTCGGTAATTGGGGATGAAGTACTATTGCTATCATTCTTTAGCCCCTCCGGCATTCTCACGAAACAAAATGTTCGAATGGAGTGATGAAACTTGTTTTTTCTTCGTCCTCTTTACGGACCCTTATCCGATGATACCCGAGAGAACATATCCGGGAGTGAAAGCATGTCACCGTTAGTCGCATCATCTACGATTTTGTCTACCCTTTCCAAGGGGAAATCGTCTTTTTTTGCATGCCTTGTTCAAATCTGTGATGTCCACACACATTCTCCACTTTCCATTTTTGTTCTTGGTCGGTACCGTGTTGGCTAGCCGACCGGATACTTCACTTCTCTGATTACTTGTGCGTCTTGCAATCTCTGAACTTCAGCTTCCACTGCTTTCACTTTTTGTTCGGACATTTTCCGAAGTTTCTGTTTCTTGGGAGGTATTTTTTCGTCTGTCTCTAGGGCATGTTCGATGATGTCCCTGTCAACACCTTGCAGGTCCTTAGCTGACCATGTGAAAACATCTTTGTTCTTGTTCAGGAATTGTATGAGGTCCTTGTCCTCTTCGACACTGAGGTTGGCCCCTATTGTGACTGCTATATCGGGCATGTCATCTAGATACACTTTCTTGGTTTCACCATCTGCGGCTATTTCAATTTTTTCTTTATCCCGCTTGGCCTCTTCGTAAGTTTCTTTCTTTTCGTCGGCCTTTGCTTTCGAGGCGGTACACGTTTGTCGGTCCGGGCGTATGGCCTTTTTCTCGTGTTTCGGCCTCTTGCTGATTGTCGAACACTATGATGACCCCTTTGGGCGCGGCATTTTCATGCATAAGAACTGCCGCCTTATGATCGCGTCGAACTTGTTCATGAAATCTCTACCGAAAATCGCGAGGTACGGGTGGTAAATGTCAACCACATCGAAGGTGAGACTCTCCGTTCGGCATTTTCGAGATCTCCGAAGGAAACAAGGAGTGATATCTTTCCAACCGGCTTGATTGGCTTTCCTCCGAATCCTTGCGGCGGGTACTCGGGGGGTCCAACATGTGTTGGCTCGGATTCATCTTTTTGAAAGTCTTCAAGAAACAAGATATCCGCCGAACCTTCATTGTCAACTAGGACTTTTCCTATGACCTACCCGGCTATGTTTACCTCAATGACCATAGCGTCATTGTGAATCGCATTTCAGCTTTCGAAATCTTCTTCGTGAAGGTGATTGGCACCTTTGCCCACTCCGGTTGTGCGGTGGGCCGTCATTGATGATGGTGTTTACAGACCTGAAGTAATTGCTTCTTTGCTTCTTGGTCTCGAATTCCATAGCTGACCCACCTGTGATTGGCATGATTGTTCCGAAAGATGGCAATGCTTTGGAGATCTGAGGTCCTAAACTTGATTGAGGCCTTGACGAACTTTCTGGAGGTGGTGGCAAGATTTCCCGAATCGGTTGTGGTTGCTGGATTGATTGGATTGCTTGCGACTGAGGGAAAAATTGCTGTGACGGCTGCCACGATGACTGTTGTTGCGGGAATTGCTGAACTGGGACAGAACTTGACTACGAGTTCGCGAATTGCGGTTGCCAAAAATTCGGGCGAAATTGGTTTGGCATTGAGGATGCGATGCTCATTAGCGCTTTTTCTTGCTGAATTCTTGCCATGTTCTTCTTCGTTTCTGGGCACCCTTCGGTGCTATGGCCCCTCCCATGATACTGGCAATAGAAGTAAGGATCTTTTGGGTTATGGTTCGTAAGTCTCGGGGGTCCTCTTCCTCTCCCCCTTCCTCTGGGATTGAACCCTCCTCTGGTACTTGGCCTGTTGCTTTGTTCAGGTTGTGGATTTCTGACATTGTTGACATTTCGCGGATGCTAGGATTGTGCTCTCCATGTCATCTCTCTGTTGCCCTGCCTTGCCTCGTTCCGCTCGGCTACTCTCTTGCGATGGTCATCATCAGACAAAATGTATTCTTCCAATTCATGAAAAAGTTCCTCAACCGTCTAGGGCTTCTTTCTAGTGAGATGCGAAGCTGTTGGCCCTGGAGTGAGGCCCTTGATTAACGCATTAATTGTTGTTTTTTATCAGCTTCGGGGATTTGAGATCTCTGCTGCATGAACCTTCTCACGAAGTTCCGCAGTGGCTCTCTATCCTTCTGCTTGCATTTGTACAAATCTGATGCTTCAGCAGTTGTGTCGTGGAACATCTGAAATGCTTGGATGAACTTTGTCTTGAGATCTACCCAGCTGTAGACTGAGTGTGGAGGCAGCAAGGAGTACCAATTCAGTACTGGTCCTTCGCAAGCAATGATGAAGGATTTGGCCAGTGCAACATCGTCCCCTCCTGCTGAATTCACAGCTGATTCATATCTCATGAGGAATTGCCTAGAGTTTCCGAAGCCGTTATATTTGGGGAGAGACGGGCTTGAACTTCGGCGGCCAAGGTGCTGTTTGCAGCCCAATAGACGACGACCACTCAGAATCCACGAAGTGTGAAATTCCATTTCCCGCGAAGAAGTTTTCTTTCGGGGGGTACTCTTGCTAGCCCGAGTTCGGTGCGGTGATTCTCGCCACGGGGAATTGTTCTCTTGTTCTTTCATCTCATCGATTTCTCTCTCGTATCACTTCAATTTGCTCTTTTGCTTTGTTTAGTTGCTCTAGCTTTTCAGAGATCTTTCTTTTCGCTTGCAATTGACTTGCAAATTTTTCCTTGTCTATCTGTAGCTGTTGTATCTTTTGCTGAACCCTTTCTAGCTCCCTGTCTATGGTGTCATCATCATCGACATTCTCAAATTCTTGCTGTTCAGCAGGTTGTTCTTGGGTGTGAGCCGTCTTCTCTGCTCTTGCTTTCATCAGAGCTTCGAGCTTCGCTCTCCGCTCTTGATCCGTTGTGTTAGAAAGTTCAGGAATGAAAAAGGTTTCATTCCTTTGAGGAGGATGGTGATCATCTCGATTTGTCTCTGCTGGAACGTTCTTCTTGGATTTCTTCTGAGGTGGCATCGTGAGCTTTTCTTCAGCTGAAACACGGTGGGCGCCAATGTTGGGGGGTTACCCGAAAAATTCGGATGATTCCCCTAACACGAGAGAGAGTTCTTAGCACGTTCAAACACAAAGTTAGAGCGCTGAGAGACAGTGACTCCCCCAGCAGATTGCACAAGTTCCAAAAATCTGAATCCGTTTACACGTGCCCTCGCACCCCTTTTATAGGGAGGTGAAGGGACTTTTACATTCCTAAAACACCCTCGAGCTCAGAGAATATTCCTGGTGTGAACGCATACAAGAATGTCTTTTTCATCTAACATATTTACAAGTCTGCCACCAGTTCCACTCAAAACCCGGACTTTTTGGGACAACAACTTTGACTTTGCTTCTTTGCCGGTTCGTGAATATCTCCATGCATGACTCC
Source organism: Cenchrus americanus (assembly GCA_947561735.1). Taxonomy (NCBI): domain Eukaryota; kingdom Viridiplantae; phylum Streptophyta; class Magnoliopsida; order Poales; family Poaceae; genus Cenchrus; species Cenchrus americanus. The sequence goes on from OX387245.1 coordinate 254,605,164, forward strand.
CGAACTGGGTCCCCGAAAGATTCTTGAATCAGCCGCCCTTCGAAGTTCGCGCCACCGCCAGCTCGAGGTTCCGGGCTTCCGCATGTTCGCAACTCCACGTCTTCTCCGAATCACGATTCCCAAAATTCGCAAATTCGCGAATCTAAAGCTTCGCAGGTTCCAGGCTCCCGAAAATCGTGAATTCCCTGCTCCTGAAAAACATACCTCAAGAACTTCGTCAAACTCAACGTTTCGAGGGTGACGGGTTTTCTGAATTCCCCAACATTCCTTATGCTAGGCGCCGCGCTGCGGATTCGCCCAAGGGGCACCACCGTAACACCTAGTTTTAAGAACACACCAAGTGAAATATATATATATATATATATATATATATATATATATATAGCCGGGATCAAGTTCCATACATATAATGACATAAGTGAATAATACAAATAATATCGGTTAAGAAAAATAAAGATTATCAAAGTTTTACTCTTAATCTTGGAAACAAAGGCACCAAACTTCGCAAGCAATCAACTGGGGGTTGCGTACGCCTATAACTCAAAGAACATCTTCAACTATCTTCATAAGAACTTCTTCTTATTTTGAGCAACATTGTTTATAACAAGGGTGATCACATGTTGTACTCGGTAAGTGTGAGGCAAGTATGAATGCAAAGACTTAACAAAGAAAGGTTGTCAAGCTAACTCATTAAGTATTTTAGTTGGTCAAATTTTATTAGCACCTAATAACTTAGGTGTAAGTATATACCAACCCACACTAAGGATAAAAATTAGTTGCACCATAAGCATATGGCAAACATATTCATAAATCATGATTTAAGTCTATCTTCAAGTATATTAATCATGTGAGGGTCTAGGCCGCTCTTGACCATAAGCATAGCTAATAAATTAGTTTTACACCCTGTTGAGGTTGTACACTTTCACCACAAGTCGCGTAAAAGTTCAAAAGAAGGTCAAGGGGTTCGGGGGGGTCCTAACTATGGAAGGGACGGATGGTGGTGGCTGGAATTTCAGACCGGTGGGAGACGGTGATGACCGGCTCGGCCTCCGGCCGCGGCGACGCTCCGGTGGTCTTCCGAATCCGGGGAGAGGCTTCTAGCGTGTGGTTCATCCCGACGAAGCCCGTGGAGTAGACCACATGCTCCGGTGGTGCTCCCATGCGTTGAATCGAGCGACGGCCGGCGGCGCTCGGCTCCGCGTAGCTCCGTAGCGGCGCACACGAGACAAGGCGAAGCGAGCGAGGGCGTGAGGCGCGGGGACGAGGGGGCGTGTGGAGGCTTGGCCTCGCCTCTTATAGACCGGTGGAGGGGGCACCGGTGTGGCGCGCACGCCAAGGGAGGTGGCGACATCATCCTAGCCATGGCGGGCAATGGTGGCACCGGGTTTGGGTCCCGATGGGCTTGGGTGGCTTGGTCGGGCCTTGCGGCTGGCCCCTAAGGGGACGGGATTGGTTAGGTTTGTTTTTTAATTCCAAAATTAACTTTCTTGCAAACGAAAAATCTAGAGAGCTTTAGATAAATCATTTGAGCCAAAAAATACTTTTCAAAATCCCCAAAAATTCTAGGAAAACTCCTAGATATAGGTTGGGTTATGAACAACCCAAATAAGGTATTTGAAGCTTATGGAAAGGATTTATAGCCTTCTAATAAATAGCACTAGCTCAAGGAAAATGAGAATTAAATTTTAGAAAGAGGTGAAAAATTCTCAAAAAGCGTTTGGTCAGCCTAAACGTATTAAAAAAATTTCACTCAACAAATTCCAAGATGCAACACACATGTTAATTTATTTAATTTAGAATAACAAACAATTACTTTTTCCTATGCTATATTTCCTGGATAGAAAATAAATGTTAATTTTTTAAAAAATTATGAGAAAATTATTGTTTAATTTTTCTTCTTATTCACATCCTAAAATTAGGAAATTCATGGGTGTCACAACCGCCGGCCTTCCCGCGACTACGACGGCCACCACAGCGGTTTCCCATTGGCCTACACTGCCGTGACCCATCCGCTGGCCATTGGCCCCCACGATCGGTTGCTGGCTCCGGAGCAGAAGAAGCTGAAAATATTGAAAAAGAATTCGAAAAAATGTTGATCAACATTTTTCTGAAAAACTATGGTGCAAACATTTGATCCATGAGTTTCTCTAAACAAATGTTAGCCCATCTTCTTCAAAAAAGTGTCGGTTCAACTTTTTATTGAAAAGTGTTTGTTTAACTTATTGTTTGGAAAATGTTATAATATTTTTAAAGTAACATTTTTTGTTTCATAATCATGATGTGGGAGGGTTGGAAATTAATAACCAGCAGTTGCTTATGGGCTTTGGTGGACTGTAAGTTTTGTCCCTTATCGTCGTTTATTCACTTTCGGTAATTATATAGGAGCCACATGTGACCATTCATGATCCATACGAGGGACCGGCATATTCCATGTTTCTTTATTAATTCGCCTCGACTGCCACATCCATTATTAATACACATCGACTAGCGTGACATGCTCGTTCACAACGCGGTTAATTTGAAGAGGCATACTTTTTAGGTTTCTGTAGTAGGAGTACATCTACTTGGGTGCCATAATGGTCCACTCTTGCCTGGGTTACTTTCGTTTGAATAATATTCAATAGGTTCCCCAATTTCTTTTGAATATCTCCACTAGAATTTTATAATAGATGAACTTTTATTCAAACTAAACTTTTTTTGTGATGTCATGATTATGAAAGTACTTTTTTTATAAGAGATACTTCTAACAAACTCATGAGAGTATGAAAAGAAAAATCTATGACGATTCTAAATCAAAGTTACTCCCGGTTTGGTAAATGAAGTCGTTTCGGACATGATTTGAGTCGAACATTGGGAATATAAATCATGAATAACTTTAAAGTATTAAGTTTGGAAATATGATAACTACATGAATAGATTTGTCTTGCAAAATACTTTCACAAAAGTATACATATGTTAGTTTTTAACAAATATTTTTATAAAAAAAGAAGTCAAAGTTGTACTTTGGAGACCGTGTCGCTGTCCTAAACGACTTCATTTACCAAACCGGAGGGAGTAGTAAATATTTCAAAAGTTAGACCAAATCATGATCCAAATGAAAAGTATTTATGACCAAAGGAAATACTTATGGTAGTAATGAAAACCAAGTGTAGATAGAATGAATAGAAAACTAACATTTTCATTTCGACTCGGTTTCTCGAAAACTTCACCCGATATATATTTACTAGTAAGATGCACGTGTGGCACGCATGTGTTGAACAAAATGCAACTTTCTGATTTTGAAAGCTTAAAAATACATTATAGTGATACAAACAAATAAATACACATCCCGTGCCAACATATCGCACCGATTCTTATAAGGAATCGTATGCCCGTTAGCCTAAGAGGAGGAGGGGGTGAATTAGGCAACTAAAAACCTTAACCTATGACTTCAAAATTTTTACACAAAGATAAACTAGAATATGCTATCTAGATGTGGAACTAGGGTTGTTCTAGTGTGAAACTCTCACCCCGAAACAAGGTTTGCAACCTATAGCCATTCATAGCATGATACTACTCTAGGAAAGTAAAGGCAAGCAAAGATTGCAAAGAGTAAATGCGGAAACGTAAAGGGGATGAGAGGAGACAAACTTTTGACACGCGATTTATCCCGTGGTATCGGTAGGCACTAAGCCACCCCTAGTCCACATTGTTGAAGCACTCACACAAGAGTATTGCTTCCCGGTCACCAAGTCTCTCCCAAGAGCACCATTTGACTCGCCACAAAGGCGAGCCACTTAGGCACTTGCCAAGCTCCCTTGGTCACCTTGATGCCGCCTCCACTAAGGAGCTTCTCCGCCAAGGATGGAGGTCTCCACGTCCCTCGCACAAAGTGACCTCGCCGTTCCACACCTAGTCGGAGGGTCGATGACGATTGCCGGTGAGCCACTTAGGCCCTAAGGCTTCCGACGAACCTTGTACACCTTGATTCACTCAAGAATCACCTCACGGGGTTGGCACAACCTTGCACTCACTCAACTCTAAGCTAAACCTAACAATAAGCACATACACTAAGCATATGCAAGTCTATGGATGAACAATTAAGCACATGGATGGATTGGATATGATCTTCTAGGTGTCTTGACCTCCTCTCGCACTTCCACACTATCCAGCCACCTCAAATGGGCAAGTGGAGGAGGTATAAATAGCCCAAGGCATCAAACTAGCCGTTGGCTAAAAGATGCTGAAAGTAGTACCGTCAGATGATCCGACGCAATATTTTTCTAGGCGTCGGTTCATCCGGTGCTACTAGCCATTGCCTCCACCGCACATGACCATTGACACAAGCGCTCTAACGCAATCCATCGACGGTGCGTCGCTTCATCCGGTCTTTGAAGGACTTCTCGCCAAAACGTCTCCGTATGCTTTGCTTCGTGACCGTCGTATAGACCGACTCTATCTCCGAGCCAAGGTGTCGGTTCATCCGGTCTTGAAGAGGTTGTCTTGGCGCGTCTCTGTCATGATTCAAACCGAGCGTCGGATAAACCGACGGTGTCCTCTCTTAGACCGTCGGATCATCCGGTGCTACTCTGTCTTCGCCGCTCTTCCTCCGCAAGTCATCCGGCGCATCTAGAATATTGACCGTCGGATCATCCGACGGTGTCAACTTCGTTTGGCTCTGTCGCATAGTGTACCAACTACACCAACGCTATGCACCGATAGTACGATCACTTCATCCGACGGTGTCTTTTCTTCTCCTTTTCTTTGCGGTTTTGACCCTTGAAAAATAGAATATCTTCTCAATTTGGCATGTGGTATTTTTGCATCCTTGGGACCTAGTGTTGACGGTGTATTTTGGTACACCAAGCATGTTCATTACACTTTGGTTTGGATTTGATTATAGAACTAACCCGCCACTAGGCACACTAATCATATAATAAGTTCATCTATGTGCATGCATTTGGAAGTGTTGTGTTTATGTAGGAAAACATGGACGTAAAGGACGAATTCGCAACAAGTTCAAAGGGGCATTAACGGAGTCTTGTTCGTGTTCATGAGCTTGATGAAATCACTTCCAATGGTGGCAAGGACCGAAGTGCTACGAAGGAACACCCCCGGGGATTGAAACGTAAAAGGCCGAACTTCATGCGCGAGAGAACCTCCATCTTGGACGCGAGGATGACATCGTCAAAATCAAGCAAGTGGAGGGGGCAAAGTGCATAATTACCCGAGGACCCATGGGAGCGAAGGGGCGACCGAACCGGCCGAGAAACGAAGGATATAAATTTTTAGAACAACCAAAAGTTGAGATTCTAGGTTCACGCGAGTCCTACCATGCGCTGAAATTTAAATAACATCTAGGCACAAGGCGTGGCTCTACTCGTGTATTTTTAGCATGGAAAACAAGTCAACCACAACATCATAGAGAGGTTGAAAGATTGAGATAGGTTCTGAATTTTTTTGGTTGTGGTTTCTCGAAAAAGAAGCAAACAATCACATAGGATGGTTCATGAAAAGGGTTTATGATCAAGCAAAATATTCAACCAAGAATTATGTCTCTAACACCTGTTCAACCATTCTAAGTCTAATGTTTTGCGTAGTAAAATTCAAAAACTAAATTATTAAAAAGACTCGAAAAACCTAGAATCGGGTTGTCCTCCCGGTAGCTTATTCTTGACTCGACGAAACGGGTTGCCTCCCGCCTAGCGCTTCGTTTATAGTCCATGGCTAGACTTCTTCACTTGATTACTTCGGATCAACGCTCTTTGCGGGCGTTGCAATCTTGGGTACCCACTTCCGCACCATCTTTGGCACGGGCTTCTTCTTCGGCTTAGTCATTTTTTTGGTCTTCACGAGTGGCTTTGTCCTTTGGTCTTGACGGATGCAACAACTTCCTTAATGTAGTGGCTCGGCATCTCAAACTCCGGTCCTTCGGTTGTGATCTTCGTGGTCTCCTTAGTGTGATCCTCCATCTCTCCCTAATGAGTTTGAGTAGCCTTCGCCATCTTGGGACCTTGGAGTTGTCTCGGAAATTCTTCTTTGTTACTACCCATCGGGCGCCCGACAAGTTTTCCCACTTGCGTCTCTAGCATCTTCATCATGATGAACACTTCACGTATAGATCTTCCGACCACCGTCACCTTTCCATCTAAATTCTTCAATATTTTCTCCATAGCCTCGAACTTGGACATGGTCGTACTCCTCACACTCCTCGCATGTGGATATTGCCTTGGCAGCCTTTAGGTGTTGAGCTTCTTTCTCTATCTCCATCTTCTCCATCCTCCTCTTGATTTGAACGGCCCTCCGGCGTCTTGAAGGTTTACGATAGGTAGATCAACGATGTCCGGGGTGCATAGCTCGATCTTGCGCTCTGGTGGTTGAGGTTGATCTTCCTTTGGACTTGGAGGTGGTGATTCCCTTGGAGATTTTGATGGTCCTTCGACTTTGTCTTTTGGATCTAGAGGGTTTCCAACCCTTTAGCTTGTGTTGCACGTCTCCTTTACCCGTAATGTTTTCCCGGATCATCCACAAAAAAAGTTTGGGTTTCTTGGACGGGTAGCCAACCATCTTTGGTTAGGGTTAGCAATAAAACAAAAATCTAAAAAGAAAAATTAGGGTTAATCAAAACAAGATTAGATTGTTTTTTCTTTTTGAGGATGATCAAACTTAAAAGATGCAAAAGAAAATCAAAAGAAAAACTGAAAAATAAGCGATACTAGATTGGATCTTGATAACTTGTTCCCCGGCAACGGCGCCGGAAAAAGGGGCTTGTTGATGGTTAATAGTTGTAACAAAGTTCGTTTAGACTTGCTAGCGGACAAGTCTCCCGTCGTAGTAAAGGGACCCTTCTTCCCTCGAGTGGTGAACCCAAGGTATCGAATCCGTGGAACAATGTGCAACGCAAGGATTCAATCTAGTAAAGCAAGTTAAGCTATCTAATGAAGAACCAAATTGCATCTAATCTACTAACTCATAAAGAAAACACTTCTAATCTAATCTACTAAAGAGGTAGCAAGAGAAAGCAAGAGATAACCGATCTAGAGAGTCTAGATCATGCTTATGTTGTAGATCCAAACAAGATAGATGAAGATAGAAAAGCGAATCTCATTAAATGCATCTTTAAATCGTGGCCTCCCTTCCGACTCCGAAAACACCCACCTTTCGGAACCCCCGTTCGTTACAACGTATCCCTATTCATGCGGGTAGTGTCGGGCATACACCCCGGTACTCATGCAAGGAAGGAAGAATAGTAGAAGACGGACTCCTAGTAGAATTCCCCTGTACTCCTACTAGGACTCGCTCTCGTGTACTCCTACTAGGACTCCCGCCTTGTAACCGACTAGGAACCCACCCCCCGGACTATATAAGGGAGGGCCGGGTACCTAGCCGCACATCCCCAATCCCTCCGGGGACAACCCAACACCAAGCGCAGGGCGCCATACTTGATCCCCCAAACAGGACGTAGGGCTCGCCACCCCGGCGGCCCGAACTCGTATAAATCTTGCGTCCCGTGTCCATGCGCATACCTTCGAGTTCTCGGTCTCCCGATCACGATCCTCACCACACAATCTACTACCTTGGGTACCCCCTTGGTAGGTTTGCCGGTCTAAAACACCGACGGCGCGCCGGGTAGGGGTGATCATCAACACCGGCGAATTTGAAGGACCCTCGTCAACAAGATCAATCCACTCGTCGACTCGCCGAGATCCTCTTGTCAAAGCGGAATCAATCTTTCTACGCCGCGCTTCCGGTTGCTTCGGCATGTCGCGCGGCTCGTCCCGCGGCTTGTCGCGCCGCTCGTCCTCGACTACTCCGCCTCGCCTAGGCTCGTTGTCGACTACTTCGTCTTCGCCGCGCGTCCGGGTGCCTCGGCACGTCGCGCGGCTCGTCTTGCGGCTCGTCACGCCGCTCATCGTCGACTACTCCGTGCTCGTCGTCGACTACTTCGACTACGCCGCGCGGCTCGTCTTGCGGCTCGTCGCTCCGCTCATCGTCGACTACTCCGGGCTCGTCGTCGACTACTTTGCCTCCGCCGCGCGTCAAGGTGCCTCGGCACGTCGCGCGGCTCGTCTTGCGGCTCGTCGCCCCGCTCATCGTCGACTACTCCGTGCTCGTCGTCGACTACTTCGACTACGCCGCGCGCTCGGGTGCCTCGGCACGTCGCGCGACTCGTCTTGCGGCTCGTCGCTCCGCTCATCGTCGACTACTCCGGCTCGTCGTCGACTACTTCACCTCCGCCGCACGTCCGGGTGCCTCGGCACGTCGCGCGGCTCGTCACGCAGCTCGTCGCGCTGCTCGTCGTCGACTACTCCGCCTCGCGCAGGCTCGTCGTCGACTACTTCGCCTACGCCGCGCGTCCGAGTGCCTCGGCACGTCGCGCCGCTCGTCGTCGACTACTCTGCGTCGCGCAGTCTCGTCGTCGACTACTCCGTGTGCCGCGACTTCGTCTTGCGGCCACGCTGGCTCTACTTCAGCCACGCCGTGGGGTGCGACTACTTGTCTCGCGGCAACACTGGCTCTACTTCGAGTACGCCGCGCGCCGCCACGACGTCATCTTCCCCGGTCGCATCGCGTCGACCATTCATCTCGACTAGTTTTCCAAACTAGTCGAGAACGGCAGTCACGCCCCCAACAACTAGTCGGAATCAACTCTGACTAGTCGACTTCAACAACAACCGTCGCGGCTCCATCGCCGATCGCCACGGCTTCATCTACAAGTACGCCAGCGAGCAACGGCTAAGTCATTTATCTAAATGATTGCCGTTTTCTTGGCTTGTTCTCCTCATCATGTAGGACCGCTTGCCGACTACTCATTTGTGTATGCTTCTCGGCGGGTTTTCACGGGAGCTACACTCGCCGACTACTCTTGGGGCATATCAATCAAGTTGCCACGAGTCTACTTCATAAACTCGGGGGCTATCACTAGGAAGCGACTTCTAAAGTCCGCTACGCGTGGCAATCTAAAGTCGACTTCTAAAGTCGCATTCTAAAGTCCGCTCCGTGCGGCAACTCAAAGTCGACGCTGGTCGCATCTTCGCCTGCTTCGGTGGCATACTACGTGTGTAAGCTTCGATGGAACCTAGCTTTAAGCGGCCCTCGGGTCCTGGTGACGATGGAACCTAGCTGCACGTGGTCTTCATGCTCCGTACCATGGGTCCAAGTACCCTAAGTACTCGCGCTTCGTACCTTGGGTCTGAAATCCATGGCCCAGGTACGCAAGTCGACTCCGGTCGCACCTTCAAGTCCACTACGGTGGCAACCATACCTTGGGTCTGAAATCCATGGCTCAGGTACTCAAGCCCACTCCGGTGGCACAAGCCCGCTCTGGCGGCAATCGTACCTTGGGTCTGAAATCCATGGCTCAGGTACTTAAGCCCACTCCGGTGGCACAAGCCCACTCTGGCGGCAACTGTACCTTGGGTCTGAAATCCATGGCTCAGGTACTTAAGCCCACTCCGGTGGCACAAGTCGACGCTAACGGTCGCATCCAAGCCCACTCCGGTGGCACAAGCCCGCTCCGGCGGCAACTGTACCTTGGGTCTGAAATCCATGGCTCAGGTACTTAAGCCCACTCCGGTGGCACAAGCCGACTCCGGTCGCAATCTTAAGCCCGCTCCGGCGGCAAAACTACTCGTTTTTTCTGATTTTTTATTCGCTTTGGCTTTTCGGAAAGTGCTTTTCGTTTTTTGCATCTTAAGTCCACCCCGCGTGGCACAAAGTCGACTACCGCAGCCGCCCCTAAAGTCCGCTCTACGCGGCAACTAAAGTCGACTTCTAAAGTCGCATATCAAAGTCCGCTCTACGCGGCAACTAAAGTCGACTTCTAAAGTCGCATATCAAAGTACGCTCCGCGCGGCATCCTAAAGTCGACTTCTAAAGTCGCATATCAAAGTCCGCTCCGCGCGGCAACTAAAGTCGACTTCGGATTTCAAGTCGCATCTCAAAGTCCGCTCCGCGCGGCACAAAGTCGACTTCGGATTTCAAGTCGCATCTCAAAGTCCGCTCCGCGCGGCACAAAGTCGACTTCGGTTTTAAGTCGCATTCTAAAGTCCGCTCTGACGGCACGACTACTTCTCAAGCTCCACGGCTCGACGCCAAACTGCTACTTGGAATCTCTCCAGCTCGGGGGCTACTTGAAGATAACTTCAGCATGCTTCGCTTGCTCTCAAGCTCGGGGGCTCCTCACCAATTACTACTCGACGTGGCTCATACGGCTCTCTTATCTCGGGGGCTACACGCTGCAAGAGTACTCGGATGATGGCTTCGCAAACACTGAAGACCCTTGGATTGATTACCTAATCATTTCAAGGCTCGGGGGTCGCTATGCTACACCCATCATTCAAATTTTTTCAAGACCGATGAGCCGGACCACCTTCCGGCCTCGCGGCAGCTCAAGTACTATTGAAAACTTCTCCAAGCGTACTCGAGGACGCTCAAGAACTACTCGAAGAGGCTTCAAGACTACTCGAACTACTACTCTCGACTCCAACGTGCTCGGGGGCTTGTCGGGCATACACCCCGGTACTCATGCAAGGAAGGAAGAATAGTAGAAGACGGACTCCTAGTAGAATTCCCCCCGTACTCCTACTAGGACTCGCTCCGTGTACTCCTACTAGGACTCCCGCCTTGTAACCGACTAGGAACTTGCCCCCCGGACTATATAAGGGAGGGCCGGGTACCTAGCCGCACATCCCCAATCTCTCCGGGGACAACCCAACACCAAGCGCGGGCGCCATACTTGATCCCCCAAACAGGACGTAGGGCTCGCCACCCCGGCGGCCCGAACCCGTATAAATCTTGCGTCCCGTGTCCATGCGCATACCTTCGAGTTCTCGGTCTCCCGATCACGATCCTCACCACACAATCTACTACCTTGGGTACCCCCTTGGTAGGTTTGCCGGTCTAAAACACCGACAGGTAGTCTAGGGAGAGTTCGATAAGAACAAGTTGAAATCACTTGGCCGGTTCGGTATGCACCTCTAGCCACCTGCGGCTACAAGAGCACCCTATGTAATCTATCTTAAGTATAGATCGTAGAAGAAGCAAAACCAAGAAGAAAACAAAATCATCGAGAAGGCACTTGATCGCTAGAAATCGGATTCACTTAAGGACTTCACCATGAATGATTACATGAACAAGATCACCACCGGGATCCTACCTCGATCTTGATCCTTGCTCCGGAGCTCCGACGTGGTCTTCCATGCAAGGTTCCCACGTCGGCCTAGGGAGACCCTAGACAACTAGCACGACCCTCATCTCCGAGATGGTGTCCCTCAAGCTTCTCTCGCTCCTCGGCGGCGGATGACGAATTGACCGATTCGTGGCTCTCGGTCGTGGGGGCTATAAATAGCCCGAGATGCAACTAGGTCAAAGGAGAGGCCGACTGGGCCCCGAAACAGGCCGGGCCGGCCGGCCCGGGCCCACTTCGGCCCATTCCGTGTCCTCCTTCGCCCGGTGTTGCTTCCCGCGTCTTCTAGATCCTCTCCCCTTTTGCATGTGGGCCCTTTTCGTCGGTTTCTCTCCGAATTGGACGAAGCTCCTTGTCTTGCAAGATTCAAGCACTTTTCCGGCTAGGTCCTCGCAGTTTGTCATCTTCTCGAGCTTGGTCCTTGGGCTCTTGGAGTCATGTTCATTTCATTGCTTGACTTGTACCAGGCTTCAAGGTCTTGTCATGATGTGCTTAATGAACTTATCCCGGAAGTCTTGCTTTCAACATTAAAACCCTGCGTAAACACTTAACTCCAAAACCGACATGCACAAGTGAACTTGTTATACCACGGGGGTTAGTACCAATGGATAAGATACAAAAGTCATGCCAATACCGAAGGTAAACTCATGGCTAGGTTGAGAAAGTTTAGTCCTACCAAGATATTATAAATGAGATGTTGTCAAAACAAGACAAGCTTCTCATGGTCTTACCGAGACTCGTCAAAAAGGTCATTGGAAAATAATGTTAAATCAAGGAGGGGAAAGAGAAAAATACACACGCTTGATATAGGTGGACATGTGCAAATGGAAAAGAGTGATCCCGAGGCACAACGGAAGTCCTCGTTATCGGATTGCACATGGTTGGAAAGATGAGTTTGGATCTTTTAATCTTGAAGCCTTGAAATTCCTAATGCACTTTAGAGAACCGGGGAGTTCGCTTTATTTTATTTTTACACATACTCATATTTTTTTCTCATTTTTTCTTTATACTCACTTTTTTCTTTTTCTTTCTTTCTTTTCTCTCAATTTTTTTTTAATTTTGCTCCCCTTTTGAACTCTAAAATTGCATTGTACCTACCTCCTCCCCCATGCTTAGACGTTTGCCCATCCTCGAGCAAAGAGGTGATAGAGATAAGGTAGGTACCGGAAATACTTTTCATTTGGAGAGATACTTGAAATCTTCAATCTTGGCACCATGGATCTTCCTTGAATTGATGATCCATTCTCAATGATAGGTTGTGGTCAAGGAGGTAAACACAAAAGATGATATTTGGTTTTAAGGATGGATATCCGGCGAGGTTTGTGAGATCTCCGATGTGGGGATACACAATGCACGGATAGAAAGGCTAGCAATAAGATAGATACGCAAAACGGGATGACCGGCTTCTTAGTCTCGGGCCGGAGAAATCTAGGCCCGAAATAACTCACCCAAAAATAAACCTTGTATACTAAGTTTTTGCACTCAAATATTTATATGGCTCGGATAGGTAGAGCAACACGCAAGTGGTATTTATGACAAGGTGAGCATTACTTTTAAGAATAAAAAGAAATCATCTTTAATCCATCTAAAACTTGAGAGCACATAAAACACTATGGGTCTTTATTTTTATCATAACCTCCGCTAAAGATTAAGCTAGAATTTAAATAATTTCAGATTTGTATTTTAAAAGAGCATTAGCTTAAACATGCATAAAAAAATTACAAAGATAAACCAAACGGAAATTATAATCATATATCATCATGGCACAAACTTTGTAACTTTACCAAAGGTAAAACCTAGGTGGTGACTTTATTCATGATGAAAATAAAAACTAACACACATGCTGAAAATAAAAACTGAAAACACTACGCATACATAGGTGCAAACAAGCTGAAAATTAAAGAAATGGGGGTAAAGGAAAGATAGCTAAAGCTACTCCTCTCTCTAAACTTCCGTCGGTGGTTGATATTAATAGTCTTGGTTGTTGCACCCTTGTTCATAATAGGAATGCACTACTCCTCCTATAAATTGTATGACGGTGCTAAGTGAAGGCGTCAAAGCTTATAAGCGATGTTTGCATTTCCTTCACCCATTTGGTTTGCATTGCTTTGGATGGCTGCAATAATTTACATGTTTCTTGCAGCGTATCCTCCAATGGCGGCCACATTTTGTTGTGGTTGAGGAAGGTGTGCATATGGCTCCACAAAGGCTACGTTGGGCACCGCAAAATTTGGTGGGGGTATGGCTGCACCACTCCCCCATGCTTGCATTGGTACACCACCGTAGTAACTTGGTGGCTCCGGAATTCCTCCAAATGGTGGGACATAATTTTGTTGTGCACCTCCTTCTTGGGCCATAGAAGATCCTTCTCCATTATTTTTCTTCGCCAAGCACAAGAAGTCCTTCCTCTAACCTATCTTCTTCCCCTCAAGAAAAAGTCTTAACCCTCCTTCGAAAGGGGCAAATTTACTTTGGCCACTTTAAAGCCTCCTATCTCATCTTCACTTATATATTTGTTTTCTTCATATTCTCAAATCCTAGGGAAGTCCCGGCTAGGAGATGATTCGGTTTCCTTGCAATACCCGGTCTTAAAGAGATAGCCAACATGGAGAGGTAACAACCCGATCTCCCGAATCCGATTTTGCTCACAACACCACCGGTTGAATAGGTGAGTGGGGTTGATTGGCTTCTTGGCAATCAAAGCCGAGTAAAGCCAATTGTTGACGAGTTAATAATTGTATCAAATTTCATTTAGACTTGCAAGCGGACAAGTCTCCCGTCGTAGTCAAGGGACCCTTCTACCCTCAAGTGGTGAACCCAAGGTATCGAATCCGTGGAACAAATGTGTGACACAAAAGTTGATCTAGTAAAGCCAAGTAACTTCAATCTTCGATAAAAGAGAAACCCTAATGCATCTAGGTAAAAGACACGAAACTAATCTAGTCTACTAAAGACCGGAGAAAACAAAGTAAGATTGGGTAGATAAACCGATCTAGAGAGATCGGGGTAAGCCTTTTGTTGAAGTTCCAAGCAAGAGAAGAAGTAGCAAATCGAATCTTATAAGAAGCCTCTTTAAACCGCGGTTTCCCGTCCAAATCCGAAAACACCCGCCTTTCGGAACCCCCGTTCTGTCACAACGTATCCCCCGCTCATGCGGGGAGTCTAGGGCAAGTCAAAAGACAAGTCGAGATTCTTTCGGAAGATCCGGCGTGTACCTCTAGCCACCACGGCTACAAGAACACCCTATGTAATCTATCTCGAGAATAGAATTGGAATAAGAAAAGCCAATCGAAAAACGAAATCTTCGAGGAAACACTTGATCGCTAAGAATAGATTCAACTTGATAATTCAACTATGACAATGATACATACACAAGATCACCACCGTGATCCTTCCTTGATCTTGCTTCTAGCGCGGGAACTCCGACGTGGTCTTCCGTGCAAGGTTCCCACGTCGGCTAGGGAAACCCTAGTCAACTAGCTCGACCCTCTCCTCTCCGAGATAGTGTCCCTCTCTTCTCTCGCTCCTCGGCGGCCGATGACGAATTCTCATCTCCATGGCTCTCGGTCGGGGGGGCTATAAATCGCCCGAATGGCGGCTAGGGCAAAGGAGGGGACGAACGGGCCCCGGATCGGGCCGGGCCGACCGGCCTAGGCCGGCCGGCACGGGCCCATCCGGGCCCAACCCGCGACCTCCTTTGCTCTACGTCGGTTCCCTTGCTTCTTGAATGTTCCCCCCTTCGCATGTAGGTCCATGTCGCCGGTTTCTCTCCGAATTGGGCATAACTCCTTGTCTTGCAAGATTCGGCACTTTTCCCGGTTAGGTCCTCGGAGTTTGTCATCTTCTCGGATCAAGTCCCTGACTTCTTGGAGTTAAGTTTGCTTCATTGCATGACTTGTACGAGGCTTCAAGGTCTTGTCATAAGGTGCTTGATGAACTTATCCCCAAAGTTTTGCATTCGGCGCTAAAATCCCGCATAAACACTAAACTCCAAAACCGACATGCACACGTGAACTTGTTATACCACGGGGTTAGTACCAATGGATAAGGTATAAAACTTATGCCAACACCGAAGGTAAACTCATGGCTAGGTTGACGGACTTTCACCATCAACATCTCCCCCATGCTTAAACCTTGCTCGTCCTCGAGTAATATTTCGATGGATATCATTGTTGCCCATCAATGTTTAAACTTTGCACTTGACAACACACAAGAAAACATAATGCTCTCAAAATTTTAATCCATTAAAGTTCCATAATGTACTAGCTTTCATCTCTACGGAGGGTAGATTCTTAATTAAGCTTATCCCACAAGTATTAACATGCTCACAAAGTTTAAATAGATCTTAGAATATTTGAAATAAAGAACGAGATAAAGAAAAGCTAAACCAAGTTCACAAATTTAAATCATCTCGTATATTTCTCATGAACTCTCAACTCGCTTGTCTCTCAAGCCTATATATTCTACTCCTTTCCCTCTCATAACATATATGTGTGGTAGGATTTATATGGAGCTTTTTTTGGGAAAGTTTAGTCCTAACAAGATTTTATAAATGAGGTGTTGTTAAAACAAGACAAGCTTCTCATGGTCTTACCGAGACTCGTCAAAAAGGTCATTGGAGAAAAATGTTAAATCAAGGAGGGGAAAGAGAAAAATACACACACTTTAGAGGAGTAGACATGTGCAAATGGCAAAGATTGATCCCGAGGCACAAAGGAAGTCCTCGTTATCGGACCGCACATGTTTGGAAAATGAGAATGGATCTTTTAATCTTGAAGCCTTGAATTTCCTAATGCACTTTAGAGAACCGGGGAGTTCACTTTATTTTTGCACATACTCATTTTTTTCTCTTTCTCATATTTCTTCTTTTCTTTCTTTCTTTCTTTCATTCTTTTTCTCATTCATTCATTTTTTTCTTGTCGTACATTTGGTAACGAGACTTTCACATCGGAGTTTTGATTTTTTATTTTGCTCCCCTTAAATTTTTTTTATTTGCTCCCTTTGAACTCTAAAAATTGCATCGTACCTACCTCCTCCCCCATGCTTAGACGTTGCTCGTCCTCGGGCAAAGAGGCGATAAAGAAGGTAGGTACCGTTGACGCAAAATGTGCACCTAGCGCCAAGCACACAGCAAGCCGAACAAGCTGGCTTCACACGTGCAGAGAATCACGAGACGTGCCAGTCAATTTTTCCTGAAAATTAACAAAAGATAAAGTAGTTAAATTCCAAAGCTTGGAACTTGCCGGGTGGTACCAGACAGTTCCATATTTGCGGCTACAAAGCCAGGTGAGATGACATATAGCTATAGAAAGCTATCCCCAACAAACCGAAACCATTCAGGAACTTGAAGAAGGAAAAAGTAACATAGCCGAATGGATGACGTAAGCATGACAACGATCGGTCTTTGTTTGAGCAAAGATGCACGTGCGCAAGATCGCGACCGATCCCCGTAGTGATCAACATTGAATAAATAAATAAAGTAAAGTGCGAGCATAAACATGTAATAAACAAGCATGCATAGATCCAAAGCACTAGTCTACCGCATGTCTAGATGCTTTAAAACCCGTCGGGTACGATGCCAAAACAAATCTATCCACCGCATGATACAACTTGCATGGGGATCGTACCACTTTCCACAAATAGATCTATCCACCGCATGATACGATCTAAATATGGAAAGCTAAAAGCGTACATTATTTAAAGCATGAATTACGCACGTGTTCTACTCGTGAGAAACATAACCGAATGCGGCTGAACAGCCGATTCGGGGTCCATGAAGAAGGAACGAACATTACCAGGTGGGATAAACCTATCAGATTGATTTGAAATCTAATCCACCGGATGACTAGCTCCAAAGCAACCCAAAAAACTTGCATCTACCGCGTGATACTCAGTTCTTTCAAGATTTATACAAACATTGGCAAGCCTGAACCCGCAACATGTAACAACCTAGATCGATTCGGTTTCGGCTATTCGAAGAGGACATGATCCACGTGTTAAAATAACCAAAGGATCCAATTTGACTCGCATAAGGATCACCAAAAGATATAAAGTCGATCCAAACCATCTAGATTGGGCAAAAGAGTGTTACATGAATTTAAACATAAAGCGAAAACTCAAAGCAACACGGATTAACTTAATGAATCTATTGGATCTTGCCAAAATCCAATAGAGCCGATAACTAGCTTCAAGCTAGATCTTAGCCTACCGCATGGCTCATGACCTAAAAAGAAACCCTCTTGAACCAAGCTTGAATCTACCGCATGACACGAAGCATGGTAACAAGACTACTTGCATCAGATCTAAATCCACCGCATGATACTAGACATGATACAAGGTTGCCGGTACTCACGGAGGTCGACGGATCGATGAACCCTCTCGAAGAACTCGACGACACGACGGATGGACTCTAGGGTTTGGCGTAAAGCCGGTTTGTATTGAGAATGATTACGTATCTCTCGTTACATACATTCGGGGCTCATATTTATACCCCGCTGTGCAGGTACAACTTCGAATGGATTCGATACCTAATTTACCTCTAAGCTTGATCGCTTATCCATCCATTCGTCCTTCCCCGCTTGAGCCACATCACCATTCAATCCCGCAAAATCAGCTCAACTTGTTCCCTTGCCGAACGGAAGCAAATAGCCGACCGCGGATCTTTCTCGCCGAATGCATCTGAGGAAACCTTCCTTCCGCCGGACGGACTCTTCACCGAGCTGGACCCACAAGTCAGACTCCTTACCAAATTTTGGTGTTAACACATGCCCCTTCAATTGCGGGATAAAAGTGATTTTATTCCGGAATTGACTCCAGCCACCAACGTCTTCAAATCGAATCTGTTCAACACCTATTCTCTCTCTTCGCAATCCGCCGGAATCTTCGTCTAGATCCAAACCCTAGATCCCCTTGTTCTGAGCTTGAATCCCCAATGGCGGCTCAAAACCAAGCTGCTCAGGTAAATTCCCCTTCCATAAGCTTCATTCGGCATTTAGGTTTTCAATTTTTACCTGAGATTTCTTTTCCGCTTTTCTTCAGGAGCCTTCCACCGAGCTTTTGATTCGCACCGAGGCCAATTCAAGATCCTACTACCTTGGTCCTGTGGGAAACTCTGATCCTCGAGATTTTATCGCAAATTTGAATCTCAAAGGTTCCCCTTCAAAGCGGCTCGTCCACACCTCCTTAGTGGCGGGATGCTTTCAACAACTGGCCCTTACCCCCAATCGCAGGCTGGAAAAATTGGTACCAGAGGGTTCTTGCAGACAAGAGTGCCAGGACCCAGAATTGGGATACCCTCCGCATTGCTCAGTGCCTGGAGTTGTCTTTGGCCGAGACCCCCAAGAATGAAGACCTCTTGATAGCAGCTTGCCACTTCTGGTCAAATGGCGTCAACGCCTTCCTCTTTGGTCACGACCCGATGTCTCCAACCCTGGCCGATGTGTATATGATCACCGGCCTTGACATTACAGGATCTGTTCACCCCTGGGATTTCAAAGGTTCCTCAAGACAAACATGGGTGAAACCAGGGAGCGGATACAAAAACTATATCCTGAACCATATGAAGGATGGCCCCCTTGGTGAAATTGAATACAGGGCATTTCTGAACATGTGGCTATGCAGGTTCATCTTCTGTGGTAAAGCCAATGAGCCTACCTTGAACCACATTGCAATGGCTTCACATCTAGTCAATGGCAAGCGCTTCCCTCTTGGGAAATACCTTCTAGGCAGTGTGTATCATATGCTTCATCAAACCGTCACCCGGATGTACACTAGCCGCAGGATAGCATGTGTCAACGGTCCCCGGTGGTTTGTTCAAATGTGGCCGCAGCTCGCACATGCATCGATTGTTGGTGTCGATTTGAACATCCGGTTCTTCCCTTCATCCACTCATCATGAAGGGGAACCCCAAGCCACCGAGAGGATGCCGGACTTATGGAGAAGTCGCTTCAACCGTCCTCATTCGGCGAGAATATCGGCCGGCTCTTCGAGCTCTTCTTCAAAGGCTTCCAAAATCCTCTCGGGCTCCCTTATTTGGATAATGACAATTTGACTCTCCCTTGTGAGTTCTCCTTTGAAACTCGAACGCCAAGATGGAAGATTCCCGGAGATCTTCAATATCATTATCCGCCCATGCATCCCGCCGGCTGAATTCAGGGAGGTAGGCCGACCTATAGCACTTATGAATATTATCGGCCCAACATAATGGCTCGGCAACTTGGATGTGGCCGGATGCCCCCAAGATCGTTCTTGCATGAATTCCTCAAGCCCAGAGAGGAAATCAAGAAACTTACTCAAACTAGCAGAGTTTTTCAATATGCATGCAGTCCTTCTGTTTACACCTGGCCTTTCATTCACAACAATAGCTCACCCCACCTTCAACTCCTGGTGGCAAGAATTCCATGATCACATCTTCAGTGAGCCTGTACACTTGTTCTGTAAAGAGTTGATGCCTGACTTCCAGCCAACTTCAGAGGTGATATGATTAACCCTTAAATCAGACACTTCCTCTTCCAATCATGATTCTGATTTTATTTCTTTTGCCCTCAGAACACAGTGCCTGCCCCTCTGGCCAGGGATATCGCCTACAATGCAAGAGAGGCCCAATCTCGGCATTGGGATTCGGATCACCAACCCCTGGCCCAGCTAATGGCTAGGTATGCCACAACAGACCCAACTCTGTCCTTCCTTGCTGCTGACAGGAGGCAAGGCTTATCTCTGATTGCTCCTCCAAATGCCAAGAGGAGAAGAACTATCAAGAAAGTCCTTGTTGAGGTAAAATTTCTCCCTTTCTTGATCACAGGATTACTCTGTTTCTGATAAACCATATCTTGTGTATTTTCAGACTAGAACTCAGCAATCCTCAGCTTCAGAACCTGCCAATGCTCCATCCACTGGTATGACCTTTCTTGTCCTTTTCCTTGAGGATGAACACTGGCATTTATTTTTACTTTGACATTTGCGGGAGAAACAATGGAAGAACAACTTGTGGACGTCCCGGTGTCTCAACAAACAAGTCCACCCGTGGGTTGAGCCACCCGTCCAAGTGGAAATCTCATCTTCATCGGGGACTCAATCACCCCCCGTCCGGACGAAGCACCAAACTCGCCGGAGATGAGTTTCCCAATCCAACCAGGGCCATCAAGTCCTCCAAGAGCTCAATCACCCACCGGTCAAGCGAGAGACATTAACCCCGGCGAGAGGTGAACCCATCCTCTCCTCGGCCGAAGCTCCCGAGTTGCCGAAATTGCATCGCGCCCCCTCACACGAAGCCTCAACTTTGCCTCGGAACACCTCCTTTACCGGTGGCCGTCCCCGAACAAAATCCCCCCCCCGCCTTCGGGAAATTAGACATGAGGTACTTATTTGCACTTAACCCCGTTACCTTTTACTTCCAAGCCTCCCGGACTCGGCAATATTGCTTTCTTAGGACCATGCCCCATTATCATCAAGTCCATCAACGGGGTACAACCCAATTGCCGAGGCAAGGGAAGGAGTGCCTCAAACTCGTCGAGGAAGTGCTAGAAAAGCTCAAGGAGATTTTTGCCCCGGCCGCAAAGAGATGCGCGAGATCAGTTCAAAGATCTCGATCACTTTGAAGAAATGCTCGAACCCATCAGCCAAGAACTCCCCGAGGACATTAGTGCCTCTCTTGCGTCTATCTCCGGTCTGGAAATTCATTACGTGCCCATAAGACAAGCTTTGAGAAAGGTGTCCTCCCGCCCATCTGTTGAAAAGAAGAGGGCCAGTGCTGAACAAGCTATGAAAGGGGCACAATCTCAGACCGAGAGCCATAAAGATACATTGGCCAATCTGCAAGCTTCTCGCGAACTGAAGGTCACCGTAAAAAGCCGCTTTGGAGGCAGAACTGAGAGGCCTGTCAGCTGAAATAGAGGCCGATGACAAGAAAATAGCCGAGCTCCCTGGATTGATAGAGAAGACCCAAGAGGAAGCAATATCGGCTATAGCTAAGGTGAAACAATGCGATGCAGAACTTACCACCCTGTCCAGTGCTCAGAAAGATTATCAAGAGCGGATGGAAAGTTTTCGCTAAGCAACATCAAATGTCCGTGGTGTAATTGCGAAATACTTGAACATCTAGACACTTCAATCGATGTGTAATCGAATTGGTCGCCCTTGTAATATTTGTTCTTGCAATTTCATTTCCTTTTTCTTCTACGCATTCTTAAATGTGATGCTGAACGACCCATTCGGCAAAGAAATGCCAATACCCGAATGGCACTTTTACTCCTCTCAGCCGAGCCAGTCAACCGAATATGACTCAGCCTAGAACTCCAAACGACCCACCGGCGGACTAGTCAAGGAAACCTTTCCACCTTCCGATTTTCTTGGGATATGCGCCACGATCCAGAGCCACGACTTGAGGCCACGATCTGTCTTGCCAGGCCTATAAATGAAACCGTAGGTGCCCCTAGCTCTCCACCAAGTCCTTTAGCTCTCGAATCTTTGTCAATCTCAACTCTTCTTCTTCTTTCCAAACAGTGCACATCCCAGAGAAGCATGGTGCGCCGCCTCAATCGACGCCGCGCCTCTGATGAGGCGGAGGGGAGTAGCCCCAATGCGCGCCGGAGGCAATGATCGTCAATTCCTTTTCTCTAATTCATCTTTGATCTCCTTTTGTTTTGACGATTAACCTCTTTTCAGGTTGATTCAATGGAATCCATCTCCTGCGCAGGCCGGTCAGCCCCTGCCGGACGACTCCTCGGAGTTCGATGGTCACTCCCCCGTGCCTTACGGGGAACTCGACGCTCTCCGCTTCAAAGGGGAACTGGAGGTGGCCCAGCGCGAGCTGGAGGAGGTCTCCAAAAAGGCTGGCATAGCCGAGTTGGAGTGGGAAGACCAGCGCAAGCAGCTGCTGGAGACCATCGACGGTACGGCCCCGATGTTTGCTCTTTGATCCAATCCGGCCTTTGATGCTAATCTCCCTTTTTCTTGCACTTTGCGGCCCGTGATGCCGAGCTTAACCAGCTCAAGATGCCGGTGGAGCAACTAGCCAATAAGGTGAACGCTCGCGGAGACACGCCGGCGGAGCGCCTTGCGCGGTGGAGCACCGCGTTGATGAAGTGGCCACCCATGGCGTCCGCTTGGGCACGACCCCCCGGGCACCGGGCCGCCATGGCGACGCACACCGACGTCGACTACTCCACCGGCCGCGCGGCTTCCGGGCGGCGCGCCGAAGACATCAAGGAGATTGAGCTCATCTTGGAGCGCCTCGATGGCCACGGCGACGCCATTGCCGAACTCACTCATCCCCAATCTGTGCTGAACAGGCTTTTTGACTAGATTGTTTTAGGGATGCTTGAATATCGGCAATAAATAAAGAACTTTTTTGAATTCTGTGCTTGCACTGCGATGATTTTTCTACATGTTTGCATCCGTGAATCTTGTTTTTCCTTAAACATATCCGGGAACTGTCTTGAGCCGAACACGCGAGAACAGATGCCCCTTGGCGCAAAATCCACAGAAGATCCCTGAATCGGCAATCCATAAGCACTGTTCAAGCGAAAACCCTTCGCACTCGGGAAGAAAACCCTGCCGCTTGGTATTCCAACAGTGTACGCTGGCCAGTCATCACTCCCAATGCACCCCTTCGGTCAATAAAATAGCCTGCTGAGATGCCCTGCAAATCCACTCGCACACTCATCCATCACTTCTCATTTCTTCCCCTTGTCTCCAGAGGAAAAAAACCCCAAGGCCATGGACAAAGGCAAGCAACCCCAGGAGAGCAAAGCACTCCGAAGAAACGCACGATTCGAAGGTGAGTTCTCCCTTGATTTACTCCTTGTTTCCCATATGATTTTGCGCTTTACCTCTTCTCTATCTTTCCCCTTTCGGCCTTGATTTGCTTCCCGAAGAAATCATCGGACCGAAGACATGCTCGAGTACATCTCCTCCGATTGCTCCCTCGAAGCGAGAGGATGCCACGCTCGAACGAGGACCAGCCATCAACCGCACCGCCACGTTCGGCACTTGGAGCATGGCCTCGGGGACATCACCGCTCGGCCGCCGGCCGAACGCGAGCGTCGTATGGCTTTGGAGGCATCAGTGGGAGGTAAATGTTTCCGACCCCTTCTTGTCTCCGCGATCACATCTGGATTTCTTGCCCTTGACACCCACTCCTCTGTTTCAGATGTCTCTGACGGGTACAACAACCTGAAAGCGGCTTGGGAGAGCTTGGTGGAGGCCGCAAACCATGGTCACCCCCGTGCATTCCAAGTTGCCGTCACGGTGGTCTTGGAGCAGCTGAAGAGGGAGCAGCCGAAGAAGAAGCAAAGAAAAGATTGAATCATACTTTCGCTTCTTCCTCCAGGCCTTCTGCTTCCCACCTCCTCGATGTCCTGATCACCAGGGTTGTTGGATGTAAACCTGCAAGAGGCAGTTGTAATGTAGTTTTGTGCTAAGGGCAATGCATCTAGGCACTGGCCGTTCCTTCTGTTTGTGAATTTTTGTTCTGAAGGCGGCCTCGTTCTTGAGCGCCGGCTATTTCCTGTGTCAGATGCACGTAATCCCACTGCTGGTGATCATCGATCGATTTCAATACTAGGATAATATTTCTTCAAATATCTCCCATTTATTGCAGCGGAAAACTCCTCTCCTAGTAAAGTTTTCAATATGTATGCATTACCAGGGACGCATCTGACCACGCGAAAGGGTCCTTCCCAGTTAGGGGACCATTTGCCGAATTCGCTGTATTTGGTTCCAATCGGCAATAGCGCTTTCCAAACCAAATCCCCTTCTGCAAATTGCCTGACTTTCACCTTCTTGTTATAATACTTGGCAACCCGCAGCTTGTTCTTCTCGATGTTCTCCAGAGCCCTGAGACGGATCATGTGTAAATCCTCTAGCTCCTCCATCATTAGGCCTCTGTAATCTTTGGAGCTCAAATCTTTACGTAACACGATTCTCCCGGAATCTCGATTGCATCTCCCAAGGTCGAACCACATGATGCCCATAAACCAATTCGTAAGGAGAAGTCTTTGTAGCTCCATGAGGGGCCATTCGGTAAGCCCATAGCGCCTCACCGAGTACCGAATGCCACCTCCTTGGCTTCGGTCGATCTTCTTTTGTATAAGCTTGATCATGATCTTATTAGAAGCCTCTGCCCCGACCATTAGCTTGGGCATAATAGGGAGAAGAATTAAACAATTTGATTCCCGGCTTTCGGCAAAATCTCGAACTCCGGGGACACGAATTGGGCCCCTTGATCGGTTGTGATTGTCGAGGGATTCCAAACCGATAGATGATGTGTTCCTTGACAAATTCAACCATGTTTTCCGACGTCACCTTCTTCGGTGGGATCGCCTCAACCCATTTAGTAAAATAATCCGTAGCCAAAAGCACAAACTTATGCCCCTTGCTAGATGGTGGATTAATCGGCCAATCAAGTCTATACCCCGGCCCCCGAATGGCCATGGCTTGATAATGGGATTCAATGCCGACGCGGGGACCCTTTGAATATTTCCAAACCTCCGGCAATCTTGACATCCCTTGTAATACTCAAAGAAATCCTCTAATATCGTCGGCCAAAAGCACTCGGCTTGCCCGATAACTCATTTCATGCGGTAGGCCGATTGGTGTGCTCCACATATCCCATCATGCACTTCACTCATCATCTTCTTAGCTTCTTCCGGACCCGTGCATCGTAACAACACCCCATCTAATGATTTGTAAAACAAATTGTTATCCGGAAGAACGAATTTTATGACCTTGTACCTGAGCTTCCTAGAGACCTTTCGGGATGGATCCTTCAAATAGTCAACGATCTCTTTTCTCCAATCATCCTCCGCAAGATCCATTCCCAGTGCGCATATACCTGCAGCAAACACTTCTTGACTCTCTTTGTAGCCAGAGGCGCTCCGAGCCAACTTTGTTCGTTTCTTCGTTGTGTTCCCTAGGAATATCTTGTAGAGTTACCAATGGAAAGCTCTTCAAGATTTCCCCGCATTCTTCGTAATAACTCCTCGGCGCTTCACTTTTGCATTCGTATTGGTCGTTCAATTGCTTGATCACCAACTCGGATCTCCATAAACCTCAACCGAAACGGCCCCGACTTCTCTCAAATATTGAAGCCCTCAAAGTAATACTTCGTATTCGGCTCGATTATTTGTGACGGTGGGGCCGTATAGGGATGGCAAATTCAAACATCTCACCTCTAGGCGAAATCGAGCGGGATCCCTACTCCCCCACCTTTACCACATGATGATCCATCAAAAAATAAAGCCCACGGGGTAATTTCAAGCAAATCAACCGATGGATCACGATGCTCGGTTATAAAATCGGAAATGATCGACCTTTAATAGCTTTTGCCGATTCGAACTTTAACTCAAACTCGATAAAGCCAAGATCCATTTGCCAATCCTGCCATTCAAAATTGGCATAGATAACATATGTTTTATTACATCAAACTTAGAGTATACGGTGCATTTGGCATTCAACAAGTAATGCTTTGAAACTTTGCACATGAGTAGTACACGCACAAGCACGGCTTCTCTGCCGAATACCTGGTCTCAGGATCAAGTAATTTTCGGCTAAGATATGCTACCACCCGCTCCTTTCCTTCGAATTCTTGAATAAGGGCCGATCCAATGGTTTGGGTATCGGCCGCCACGTACAACTTGAAAGGCTTATCCAGTCGAGGAGGGACCAAGACCTGGTGGCTCCTTCATGTATTGCTTGATCTCATCAAAAGCCTTTTGTTGTTCGTCGCCCCATGTGAACTTCTGATCTTTCTTTAGCTTCAGCAATGGAGAGAACGGCAAGACCTTCTGTGACAGATTTGAAATGAATCTCCTTACGAAATTAATTCTGCCGAGCAGTGATTGTAACTCCTTGAGATTAGTTGGAGGGACAACTTCATCAATGGCCTTCATGCTCTTCTTGCCAACCTCAATCCCCCCTTCGTGGACCAAAAATCCCAAGAACTCTCCAGCTGATACCCCAAAAGCGCATTTGTTTGGATTCATCTTTAAACCATGCTTTCAGGTGCACTCCAAGGTCCTTTTCACATCTTCCAAATGTGTGTCATGACTTAGGGACTTGATCATGACATCATCAATGTAGATTTCAACAACTTTGCCGATCAACTCGTGAAAGATGTAATTCATTGGCCGCCGGTAAGTTGCACCGGCATTTTTTAACCCAAACGTCATGACTATCCATTCAAACGAGGCCTATATGACCGGGACACACGAAGGCCGTCTTTGATATATCCTCTATTGCCATAAAAATTTGGTTGTATCCCACATTGCCATCCATGAAACCGATAACTTTGTGCCCAGCGGCGGCGTCAACCAACAAATCGGCAACAGGCATGGGGTAACCATCCATAGGAGTAGCTCTATTCAAATCCCCGAAATCTATGCGGACCCTCATCTTTCCATTCTTCTTGTAAACGGGGACAATGTTAGAAATCCACTCCGCATATCTGCATGGCCGAACGAAGTTTGCGTCAAGCAATCTTTCAACTTCTTTCTTCACATCGGCCAATACCACATCCTTGTAGATTTTCCGGGGTGGTTGCTTGTATGGTTTGAAACCAGATTTGATTGGCAACCGATGCTCAACGATGGAGCGATCCGGTCCGGCCATCTCCGAATAATCCCGTGCGAAGCAATCTTTATATTCCTTGAGTAGCTTGATTAATTCTTCCCCGAAGTCGACGGCAAGCTTGCGCCTGATGAACGTCGGCCTTGGCTTGTCACCGCTTCTAATGTCAACTTCTTCTAATTTATCGGCCGACATGAATCCTCGCCCCAACTTGCCATCGGTACCATCGACGGGGTTCTCCATTAAAAATTGCTATAAGAGCCGATCGCTTGAATCGGTGGTTGATCGCTACCGACGGTTCAACGGGACCTTCTCCCCGCTCTTTCCCCGAGAAACGATCAATGCCTTGATACTCCCCGGAAAGCGGTTCCATGTTTGCAACGCTCACGGAGTCATCCGCTTGGACCACCTCAATATCATCATCCACCCATTGGATGAGCTGCGATGCATAGTGGATGGGACGCAACAATTGGCATGAATCCGGTCCCGTCCAAGCGGTAGGTGTTGACGCGAGAAAGTGCACTCGGCGCCAATCACACAGCAAGCCGGAAAGGCGGCTTCACACGCGCGAGAGCAAATGACGTGCCGATCAATTTTTTCCGAAAATTAACAAAAGATAAAACGAGTTAAATACCAAAGCTTGGAACTTGCCGGTGGTACCGGACAGGTTCCATATTTACGGCTAAAAAGCCAAGCAAGGTGACACATAGCTATGTAAAGCTATCCGTCAAAGAACCACGACCATTCGGATAACCGCAAAGGGGAAAAAGAACATTGCCGAATGGATGACGTAAACATGACAACGATCGATCTTTGGATAAACATAGATGCATGTGCAAAGTTATGGCCGATCTTCATGAAAGATAACATTAAGCAAATAAAGTAAAGTACGGACATGATCATGTATTAAATGAGCACGCATAGATTCAAAGCACTAGTCTACCGCATGTCTAGTTACTTTAAGATCCGTCGGGTACGATGTCAAACAAATCTATCCACCGCATGATACGACTTGCATGAAAAACATACCACTTCCCACAAATAGATCTATCCACCGCATGATACAATCTAAATATGGAAAGCTAAAAGCATACGTCATTTAAAACATAAATAATGCACGTGATCTACTCGTGAAAACATAACCGAATACGGCTGAACAGCCGATCCAGGGTCCATGAAGAAGGAACAAACATTACCACGTGAATAAATCTATCAGACTGAATTGGAAAATCTAATCCACCGGATGACTAGCTCCAAAGCAACCCAAAAACCTGCATCTACCGCATGATACCCGGTTCTTTCAAGATTTATACGCACAAAGCAAGCTTGAACCCGCAACACGTAACAACCTAGATCGATTCGGTTTCGGCTATCGGAGAGCACAAGATCCACGCGTCAAAACACGAAACCTGCTCGTACAAGGATCTTAATAAGAAATATAGCCGATCCAAACCTATCTAGATTGGGCAAGGGTGTGTTACATGAATTAAAACATAAAGTAAAACTCATGATAACACGGGATAATTTAATGAATCTATTGGATCTTGCCAAAATCCAATAGAGCCGATAACTAGCTTCGAGCCAGATCTTAGCCTACCGCATGGCTCATGATCTAACAAGAAACCCTCTTGAACCAAGCTTGAATCTACCGCATGACACGAAGCATGGTAACAAGACTACTTGCATCGAGATCTAAATCCACCGCATGATACTAGACATGATACAAGGTTGCCGGTACTCACGGAGGTCGACGGATCGATTGGCCCTCCCGAAGAACTCGACGACACGACAAGGACTCTAGGGTTTGGCGTAAGGCCGGTGTGTATTGAGGAATGATCGTGTTTGTTACATACATCCAGGGATCGTATTTATACCCTGCTGATTACAACTGCGAATGGATTCATTGCCTAACTAAACTCGATTGCCTGTCCCTCCATTCGTCTCCTTTGATTTGAGCCACGTCACCGTCCAATCCCGCGAAATCAGCTCTACTGTTCCTTTGCCGAACTGGAGCAGATAGCCGACCGCGGATCTCTTTGCCGAAAATCTCTAGAAATATCCTTCCTTCCACCAGACGGACTCTTTTTCGAACCGGACCCACAAGTCAGACTCCTTACCAAATTTTGGTGTTAACACATGCCCCTTCAATTGTGGGATAAAAGTAATTTTGTTCCACAATTGACTCCAGCCACGAATCCTTGAGTTAAATCTGTCAACACCTGCTCTTCGCAATCCGCCGGAATCTTCGTTCAGATCCAACCCTAGATCCCCTTCGTTCCGAGCTCGAACCTCCAATGGCAACTCAGAACCAAGCTGCTCAGGTAAATTCATCCCCCGCAAACCTTGTTCGGCATTAGGTTTTCAATTTTACCTGAGATTTTCCTTTTCCGCTTTCTTCCAGGAATCTTCCACTGCTCTTTTGATTCCTATCGAGGCCAATTCGCAGTCTTATTACCTTGGTCCCGTGGGGAATCCTGATCCTCTAGATCTCATTGCTGCTGAATCTCAGAGAATCCCCTTCAAGGCAGCTTTGTCTCCACCTCCTCAGTGGCAAGATGCGTTCAAGAACTGGCCCTTACCTCCAATTGCAGGTTGGAAGACTTGGTACCGGAGGATCCTTGCAGATAAAAGTGGATTGACCAACCTGGATGCTCTCCGCATCGCTCAATGCCTGGAGTTATCCGTGGCTGAGACCCCCAAGAATGAAGACCTTCTGATAGCCGCATGCCACTTCTGGTCAAATGGCGTCAACGCCTTCCTTTTTGGGCATGGCCCAATGTCTCCCACTTTGGCCGATGTATATATGATCACCGGCCTCGACATTGCAGGATCTGTTCAGCCTTGGAATTTCAAAAATTCTTCACGCCAGACAGGGGTAAAGCCAGGGAATGGCTACAAGCATTATATCTTGAAACACATGAGAGACAACCCCCTGGGCGATGTTGAATACAGAGCCTTTCTGAACATGTGGCTTTGTAGATTCGTCTTTTGTGGTAAGGCCAACGAGCCCACTTTGAACCATATCGCAATGGCGATTCATCTGGCTAGTGGCAATCGCCTCCCTCTAGGAAAATTTTTTTTGGGCAGTGTATATCATATGCTTCATCAGACGGTTACCCAAATGTACACCAGCCAGAGGATAACATGCATCAATGGCCCTTGGTGGTTTGTTCAAATGTGGCTGCAGCTCCACATGCATCAGATTGTCGGCGTCGATTTGAACTCCAGGTTCTTCCCTTTGTCCAATCACCCCGAAGGAGAGCCTCAAGCTACCAGAGGATGCCAAAACTATGGAGAAGCGGCTTCAACTGTTCTTATCCAGCAGGACATCAGCCAGCTCTTCGAGTTGTTCTTCAAAGGTTTCTCCAATCCTCTGTGGCTTCCTTATCTAGGCAATGACACTTTGACCTTCCCTGTCGAATTCTCCTTCGAGCCCGGCCATCAAGATAGGGGATTCTTGGAGATCTTTAATATCATAATCCGCCCATGCATATTACCGGCCGAGTTCAATGGAGGGAGGCAGAATGTCAGCACTTATGAGTACTACCAGCCTAATGTAACGGCCAGACAACTTGGATGCGGCCAGATGCCCCCAAGATTGTTCCTGCATGAATTCCTCAAACCCAGGGAGGAAATCAAAGAGCGATGCAGGGCAGCAGAGTTTTCAACTATGTGTGCAGTCCCACGGTCTACACATGTCCTTTTGTGCCCACAACCATAGCTCACCCCACCTTCAACTCCTGGTGGCAAGAATTTCATGACCATATCTTCAGTGAGCCTGTTCATGTATTTTGTGCAGAGTTGGTACCTGACTTCCTGCCAACTTCAGAGGTAATACAATGAGCCCTTAGATCAGACCTTCCCCTTTATTCATGGTTCTGACCTTTATCTCCCCGTTCACGAGAACACGATTACTGCCCCTCGAGCCAGGGCAATTGCTTACAATGCTAAAGGCCCAATTTCAGCACTGGGGTTCAAATCCACAACCCTGCACCAATTAATGGCCAGGTATGCTACCACGGATCCCGGCCTTTCTAGCCTTGCTGCAGACAGGAGGCAAGGTCTGCACCTGATTGCCCCTCCGAGTGCCAAAAGGAGAAGAACTGTCAAGAAGGTGCTTGTCGAGGTAAAACCCTTTACCTTCTTGATTACCAGGTCACTCTGTTCTTGATGGATCGTATCATTGTGCATTTTCAGACCAGAGCCCAGCATCCTTCAGAACCAGTACCTGCCGACGCCCCATCCACTGGTATGACCTTACTGTTCTCTCTCAAGGATGAGCACTGGCACTTACTCTTTCGATTGGACACTTGCAGAAGAAGCTGTGGAAGAACAGCTTGTAGATGTTCCAGTGGTTCAACAGGCGAGTCCATCCAGGGTTGAGTTACCCATCCCGGTGGAGATCTCATCCTCATCACCTTCTGCAGAAGCAATAAATTCTCCAGAGATGAATCTCCCAGCTCAACCGGAGCCAACAAGTTCTCCCAGGGTGCCATTGCCTGTTGGTCAAGCGAGAGATAACCAACCCACCAGAGGCGGCAGACCCGACTCCTCTCCAGCCAGAAACCCACGAGCTGCCAATGGCCGTATCGGCACCCCCTAGCTCGGAAGTTTCGGCTCTGCTTGGAGCGTCTTCTTCACCTGTGATTGCCCCTACTCAAGAAACCAGCCACGAGGTAACCACCCGTACTTAATTCTGGTGCCTCGGTGTTTAGTATCCCTAATTCGGCAATGTTGTTCATCAGGATCAGGTTCCATCATCACCAAGCCTGCCATCAGAGAGCAATCCAGCTGCCGAGGTGATGGAAGGAGTATCCCAGCCGCTGCCAAATGAAGTGTTGTCCAAGCTCACAGAAATTGCTGCCTGGCTAGAGAAAGATGTCCAGGATCAGTTCAATGATCTTCATCATTTCGAAGAGATGTTTGAATCCATTAGTCAAGAACTCCCTGAAGACATCAGAGCCTCTCTATCATCCGTCTATGACTTAGAGCCCCTTTATGTACCCTTGAGGCGTGCTTGGAGGAAATTGCGCTCCCGTCCGGCCATTGAGAAAAGGAAAACCGATGCTGAACAAGCCATGAATGGGGCACAATCCCAAGCAGAGGACCATAAAGATGCATTGGCTAACCCGCAAGCTTCTTATGACCTCGAAAGCTGCTAGGAAGGCTGCTCTAGAAGCCGAACTAAGAAGCTGTCGGCGGAGATGGAGATTGACAAACGAGAAAATAGCCGAACTTCCTGGATTGATAGCAAAGACCCAAGCGGAAGTAAAATCGGCTATCACCAAGATGGAGCAATGCAATGCGGAACTCACTGATTTATCCGGTGCTCAAAAGGACTGCCAGGAGATGCTGGACAATTCCCATTTGATAATATCCAATGTTCGTCGTGTACTCGCAAAACTCCTTAATGCTTGAATGTCCTTATTGATGTATACCTGAACTGGTTGTTCTTGTAATATTTCCTTTGTGATTCGTTTCCTTTCTTTTGCGCATTTTTAGATGTAATGCTGAACGACCCATTCGGTAGTGAAATACCAACTCCCGAACGTCACTTTGATTTCCTTTAGCCGAAACAATCGATCCGCACGCGGTTCAGCCTAGAACTCCAAACGACCCGCCGGCGGGCTGGTCAAGGAAACCTTTCCACCTTCCGATTTTCTTGGGATATGCGCCACGATCCACAGCCACGACTTGAAGCCACGATTCATCCTGCCAGGCCTATAAATGTTGCCATAGGTGCCCCTAGCTCTCCACCAGGCCTTCTAGCTCTCGAATCTTTGCCAATCTTTAGCCTTCTCGCAAACAGTGCACATCCCAAACCACAATGGTGCGCCGCCTCAACCGCCGCCGTGCCTCCGACGAGGCCGAGGGGAGCAGCGCCAATGCGCGCAGGCGGTGACGATCGTCAATCTCTCCTCTGTGATTCTGTTCTTGATCTTCTTTTGCCTTGACGATCATCCCCCTTTTCGGGGCGATTCGGTGAAATCCGCCCGCGCGCCGGCCAATCAGCCCCTGCCAGATGACTCTTCGGAGTCTGATGGCCACTCCCCGGTACCGTACGGGGAAGAAGACGCCATCCGCTTCAAGGAGGAGCTAGAGGCGTCCCGTCGTGAGCTGGAGGACGTCTCCAAGAAAGCGGGTGTGGCCGAGCTAGAGTGGGAGGACCAGCGCAAACAGCTGCTGGAGGCCATTGACGGTATGGCTCTGAGATTGATTCTTGATCCAGCTCGGCCTTTGATGCTAATCCTTTCTGTTTGTCTTTTGCAGCCCGCGATGCTGAGCTCAACCAGCTAAAGGCGCTGGTAGAGCAATTGGCCGAGAAGGTGAATGCCCACGGCGACACGCCGGCGGAGCGCCTGGCCGCGGTGGAGCGCCGCGTCGACGAGGTGGCCGTCCATGGCGTTCGCTTGGGCACCACCTTGGGCCCCGGCTGCGATGGCGACGCATACGGACGTCGACTACTCCACCGGGCCGCGTGGCTTTCGGGCGGCGCGCCGGAGGACATCGACGAGATCGAGCTCATCCCCGGAGCGCCTCGACGGTCACGGCGACGCCATTGCCGAAATTACCCATCCCCAATCTGTGTTGAATAGGCTCTTTGACTAGATTGTACTAGGGATGTGTAAATGTCGGCAATATATGATGAACTTTTGAATTCTACACTTGTTCCGCGATGACTCCCTTTTGCATTTTGCATCTGCACATTTTCCTTTGAACGCATCCGGGAACTATCTTTAGCCGAACGCGTGAGAACAACTGCCCCTTGGCGTGAAAATCCACAGAGGATCCCAATTCGGCAATCCGTGAACACCTGTTCAAGAGAAAACCCTTCGCACCCGGTGGAAATCCCCGCCGCTTGGTATTCCAACAAAGGTGTACCGGCCAAATCATCACTCCCAATGCGCCTCCTTGGTCAATAAAATAGCCCGTGGGGTGCTCGCAAATCCACTCGCACACTCCTCCATCATTTCTCGTCTCTTCCCCTGCTGCTAGAGGAAAAAACCCCAACGCCATGGACAAGGGTAAACAACCTCAGGGGAGCGGCTCATCAAGGAAGCGTACGATTCGGAAGTGAGTTCTTTCTTGATCTGCTCCTTGTTCTCCCGCTTGATCTTGCGCTTCATGTTTTCCTTTTGCCCTTTTCAGCCTTGATTTGCTTCCCGAAGAGGTCATCGGGACCGAAGATGTTCCTGAGTACATCTCCTCCGATTCCTCTCCCGACGCGCGAGGATGCCACGCCCGAGCGAGAGGACCAACCATCGACCGCGCCGCCGTGTCCCGGCACCCGGAGCATGGCCTCGGGGATATGTCCGCCCGTTGCCGGGCCGAGCGCGAGCGTCGCATGGCTCGGGAAGCACTAGTAGGGGGTAAAGCTCCTGACTCTTTCATGCCCGCCCCTGGATTTCTTGCCTCTGACCTTGATTCTTCTGTTCCAGATGTTTCGACGGTATAGCGACCTAAAGGCGGCCTGGGATGGCCTGGTAGAGGCCGCCAATCACGGTCATCCTCGTGCGTTCCAAGTCGCCGTCACGGTGGTCCTGGAACAACTGAAGAGGGAGCAGCAGCCGAAGAAGCAAAGAAAAGATTGAATCATACTTTCGCTTCTTCCTCCACGCCTTCTGCTTCCCACCTCCTCGGGGACCTGATCATCAGGGCTGCTAGATG
Source organism: Cenchrus americanus (assembly GCA_947561735.1). Lineage (NCBI taxonomy): Eukaryota > Viridiplantae > Streptophyta > Magnoliopsida > Poales > Poaceae > Cenchrus > Cenchrus americanus. Next base: position 254,639,563 of record OX387245.1, read on the forward strand.
TGATCCTGCAAGAAGTAGTTGTAATGTAGTATTGAGCTAAGGGCAATGCATCCAGGCACTGGCCATTCTTTCTTGTTCATGGATTTTGTTCTGAAGGCGGCCTCGTTCTCGAGCGCCGGCTATTTTGTGCCAGATGTGTGTAATCACCGATCGATCTCAATGCTAGGATAATACTTCTTCAGATATCTTCCATTTATCGCAGCGGAAAATTCTTCCCCCGGCAAAGTTTTTAATATGTATGCATTACCGGAACGCATCCGACCACACGTAAAGGCCCCTCCCGCTTAGGGGACCATTTGCCGAATTCACCGTATTTAGTTCCAATCAGCAATAACGCTTTCCAAACTAGATCACCTTCCGTGAATTGCTTTACTTTTACTTTCTTGTTATAGTACTTGGCGACTCGCGGCTTGTTTTTCTCGATGTTCTCCGGGGCCCCGAGACGGATCATATGCAAATCTTCTAACTCATCCATCATTAGGCCACCGTAATCCTTGGAGCTCAACTCGTTTTGCGAAGCACTACTCTCCTTGAATCCGATTGTATCTCCCGGGCGGGATTGCATGATGCCCGTAAACCAACTCGTAAGGAGAAGTCTTTGTAGCTCCATGGGGGGCCATTCGGTAAGCCCACGGCGCTTCACCGAGTACCGAATGCCATCTCCTTGGCTTCGGTCGATCTTCTTCTCGTATCGGCTTGATCATGATCTTATTAGAAGCCTCTGCCTGACCATTAGCTTGGGCATAATATGGAGAAGAATTAAACAATTTGATTCCCATGCTTTCGGCAAAATCTCTGAACTCTAATGACACGAATTGTGCCCCCTGGTCAGTGGTAATCGTCTGAGGGATCCCAAATCGATAGATGATGTGTTCCTTGACGAACTCGATCATGTTTTCTGACGTCACTTTCTTCAGTGGGATCGCCTCGACCCATTTGGTAAAGTAATCTGTAGCCAAAAGCACGAACTTATGCCCCTTGCTAGACGGCGGACTAATTTGGCCAATCAAGTCTATACCCCAGCCCCTGAATGGCCATGGCTTGATGATGGGATTCAATGCTGATGCAGGGACTCTTTGAATATTCCCGAACCTCTGGCAGTCTTGACATCCCTTGTAATACTCAAAGCAATCCTCTAATATCGTCGGCCAAAAGCATCCAGCTTGTCTAATAACCCATTTCATCCGATAGGCCGATTGGTGCGCTCCACATATCCCATCATGCACCTCGCTCATCATGTTCTTGGCTTCTTCTGGACCCAGGCATCGTAGCAATACCCCGTCTAATGATTTATAGAATAAATTACCATCCAGAAGAACGAACTTGATTGCCTTGTACCTGAGTTTCCTGGAGACCTTTCGGGATGGATCTTTCAAGTAATCAACGATTTCCTTCCTCCAATCATCTTCCGCAAGATCCTCCATCAGTGCACACACTTCTGCAGCGAATGCTTCTTGATTCTCCTTGTAACCAGAGGCGCTCTGAGCTAGCCTGTTTGCTTCTTCGTTATGCTCTCTAGGAATGTGCTGTAGGGTTACCAGTGGGAAGCTCTTCAAGATTTCCCTGCACTCTTCGTAGTAACTCCTCAGCGCTTCGCTCCTGCACTCGTATTGGCCGTTCAATTGCTTGATTACTAGTTCTGAATCCCCATAGACCTCAACCGATACGGCCCCGGCTTCTCTCAAATATTGAAGCCCTCGAAGTAGTGCCTCGTACACGGCTCCGGTTATTTGTGACGGTGGGTTGTATAGGAATAGCGAATTCAAACATCTCACCTCCGGGGGCGAAATCAGTAGGATCCCTACTCCTCCACCTTTGCCACATGATGACCCATCGAAAAATAAAGCCCAAGGGGTAATTTCAAGCAGATCAATTGATGGGTCACGATGTTCAGTTATAAAATCGGCAATGACCTGACCTTTGATGGCTTTTGCCGATTCGAACTTCAACTCGAACTCTGATAAAGCTAAAATCCATTTGCCAATCCGACCATTCAAAATTGGCATAGATAACATATGTTTTATCACGTCAAACTTCGAGTATACAGTGCATTCGGCATTCAACAAGTAGTGCCGAAACTTTGTACACGAGTAGTATACGCAAAGACACGCTTTCTCTATAGCCGAATACCTGGTTTCGGGATCAAGTAGTTTTCGGCTAAGATAAGCTACTACCCGCTCCTTTCCTTCGAATTCTTGAATAAGGGCCGATCCAATAGTTTGGGTATCGGCCGCCACGTACAACTTGAAAGGCTTGTCCAGTCGAGGAGGAACCAAGACCGGCGGCTCCTTCATGTACTTGCTTGATCTCATCGAAAGCCTTTTGTTGTTCGTCGCCCCATGTGAATTTCGATCCTTCTTTAGCTTCAAAGCAATGGAGAGAATGGCAACACCTTCGTGATAAGTTTGAGATGAACCTTCTCATGAAGTTGATCTTGCCGAGCAGTTGATTGCAATTCCTTGAGGTTGGTTGGAGGAACGACTTCATCAATGGCTTTCATGCTCTTTTTGCCAACTTCGATTCCCCCTTCGTGGACTAAAAACCCCAAGAACTCTCCAAATGATACCCCGAATGCACACTTGTTTGGATTCATCTTTAGACCATGCTTCCGGTGCATTCCAAGGTCTTCTTCACATCTTCTAGATGGGTGTCATGACTTAAGGACTTGATCACCACGTCATCGATGTAGATTTCCACGCTTTTGCCGATCAACTCATGAAAAATGTAATTCATGGCCCGCCGATAGGTTGCACCGGCATTTTTCAATCCAAACGTCATGACTATCCACTCAAATAAGCCTATATGACCAGGGCATCTGAAGGCCGTTTTTGATATGTCCCCTATTGCCATAAAAATCTGATTGTATCCCGCGTTGCCATCCATGAAACTAATCACCTTGTGTCCAGCAGCGGCGTCGATCAACAAATCGGCAATAGGCATCGGGTATCCATCCATGGGAGTAGCTCTGTTTAGGTCCCTGAAGTCTATGCAAACTCTCATCTTTCCATTCTTCTTATACACAGGGACGATGTTAGAAATCCACTCCGCATATCTGCACGGCCGAACGAAGTTTGCATCAAGTAATCTTTCGATCTCCTTCTTCACATCGGCCAATACTTCATCCTTGTAGATTTTCCGGGGCGGTTGCTTATATGGTTTGAAACCAGGCTTGATTGGCAACCGGTGCTCGACGATGGAACGATCCAATCCGGGCATCTCCGAGTAATCCCGTGCGAAGCAATCTTTATATTCTCTCGAGAAGCTCAATTAAGTTTCCCCCGAAGTCCGGTTGCAAATTTGCACCGATGAACGTCGGCCTTGGCTTATCACCGCTTCCAATGTCAACTTCTTCCGGCTTATCGGCCGACATGAATCCTCGCCCTAACTTGCCATCGGTGCCATCCACGGGGTTCTCCATTAAAAATTACCGTAAGAGCCGACCGCTTGAATCGGCCGTTGGTCACCGCCGACGGGTTCAACGGGACCTTCTCCCCCGGTCCTTCCCCGAGAAGCAATCGATGCCTTGGTACTCCCAGAAGGCTGGTTCCATGTTAGCCACGCTCACGGAGTCATCCGCCTGGACGACCTCGATCTCATCATCCACCCACTGGATGAGCTGTTGATGCATGGTGGATGGGACGCAGCAGTTGGCGTGGATCCAGTCCCGCCCAAGCAGCAGGCTGTAGGCTCCTTTGCCCTCGATGACAAAGAAGGTGGTGAGCAGCGTCTTGGACCCGATCATCAAGTCCACGTGGGCGCATCCTTTGGTGTCTGAGGGATTCCCGGCGAAGTCGTTCAGGATGATGCTTGTAGGTGTCAAATCGCTCGGGCCCATGCCAAGCTTCCGAAGGTGGTGTACGGCATTACGTTGACTGCCGCTCCACCGTCGACGAACATCTTGGTCAATGGCTTGCCATTGACGTACCCCCTCAAGTATAGCGGCCTCATATGGCGATTCTTGGCCGGCTTGTCGAAAATGGCCCGCTTGGTCGGCACCGCCTTGTGCCATCATCCCCTCGAGTCGCTCGTCGTCAAAGGAAGCTTCCTCCCCGCATAATGCGGTTAGCGGGGAGCCATGAACTCGTTCGGCGGAGAGTATACCATGCACGCGGGAGCCGAACGCTTCGATCCTTCTGGCTGATCCTTGGGGCGCCACTTCTGCCTCGTCTGGATCCCGGCTTGTTTCATCTCGCGGTTCCTCAAGCGCTGGACCCGCCTCTTCGGCTCCCCGCGTAGACCGGGCGGGCACCACTGCCCCTTCTGCCAGACGTGGACATCCTCGTCCTCTTCCCGATCAGCCCACCTGAGATCGGCTTGGCGCTTCCTGGGGTGATCGATGATCTCAATTTTTTGACGCCGATCCCCATTCGGGTGGATCCTTCCAAGTCTTTCGTGGACGGATCGGCGATTGGCGCTTTCCTCGCCCGTACTCAACATATCCGTCGCTGCATTCGGGACGCTTCTTCAATGTGGGCGTTTCGAGGCCCTCATTCCGGCGAGGCTCGAAGAAGGCGCACCCCCGGTGGGCGCGCTCCGCTCGCGCGTGTCTTGTTCTTGATCCCTTCCGCGCGCTTCCTCTTCGCCCCCGCGCCGCTCCTCCTCGTGACGACGCTTCGGTAGCGCTCCTTTTCCATCCGGCGCTGCCATTTGTTGAGGAGAATGCGTGACGTCACCTTGGGTTTAGGCCCGGACGATTCCCCAATCTCGATGTGGCTTTTGAGAACGCGGGGGCGTCGCCCTGCACTTGCTCTAGGGTTACCTCGGCGCTCCGGTCCACCGATCCACCTTTCTTGGACCCGGGCCGAGGTCGGGACCTTGACCTTCCCCTTCTCTTCGGCGTTATCGCATTGACGGAAAAGCCGAGCATGTTCCGAGGAAAGGGGTGGCCATCCGGCTTCATCTTGTTATCGAACTTGAGGTGTCCTTCTGGATAGCCTTCGGATCCTCATCCCGAAGACCCCGCAATCGTTGATGGAGTGCGAGTCCCCGTCATGGAAGCCGCGATAACGCTTCGCTTTAACTCCATCGAGCCGAAGCATAGAATGCCCCTCGGGCGGCTTAATTCGGCCTTCTTTCACCAAGAGCTCGAACAATTTGTCGGCCTTTGTGATGTCAAAGTCGTAAGTCCCTTTGGTCTCGCTTGACCCAACGCCGATTCATTGTCAAGGGCTCTTTACCCCACATGATCTCTCGGCGGCCTATCTCCAATTCGTCGTCGAATCCTCGAACAGGTCGGCCTTGTCCAAGAATTGATTGTAGATGTCGGCGACGTCGTGCTTTGCTTGCCAAACTTGGGGTCCTTCTTGAGGCCATATGCCCGATTGCTCATCGGGGATAACTTTTGCGATAGGCGGCCCGTGTTCTCGAAGTCCATCCCAAATAGCTTCTCGCGCGGGGCCGGCAACATCCCGGCGACGGCCATATCGACCCACCGATCGTCCGGCAAGTTCGGCGAGAAGCACATGCCTTTGACTTCCCCGAACCTTCTAAGAAACTCCCGGTGGTGTTTCGCCGTGCCTTTGCTTCGGGGTGGCGAGATCAATCGGCCTTCTTTTCGGAGCCGCCGGCGAAATAATGAGCGTGGAATTTACGCTCCAAGTCCTTCCATCCGGCCACCGATTCGGGGAGGCGGGGATGAGAACCACTGAAAAGCCGGACCCGTCAGTGAGGCGGGGAAGTAGCGAACCCTGAACGCCTCCTCGGCCGAGCATTCCCCAAGCCGCATAAGGTAACGGGCGATGTGCTCGACCGTGCTTGTCTCGTCCTGCCTAGAGAACTTTGTGAATTCCGTCGGCGGCTTCACCCTCGGCGGCAGGAGCACGTTATAGTACCACTCTGGAACGGCGGCCTATAGGTGGGGCCCTGCATCTTTGGCTTGAGGCCGAACTGATTCTGCATCAATTCGGCCATCTTGCGCGCTAGGGCGTCTTCTTCTTGAGCGCCTGTAGCCGGCGCGTACCCTGGGTGCGGGAAGGCATCGAACGCTCCGTAATTTCCCACTTCATGATAACCACCTGCCGTACAAATTCTTCTCGGGAGCCGCTTGGTCGACGGAGCTATTCTTCGGCCGGGGTCGAGTGGGGCCCCGCATGAGCCGAACGCTAGGTCTCCGTACGTAGGCCGGCACGGATTCGCCGTTGCACGGGGCCGACCCGTCTTTGCTCCGTGGTGGCGGCAGGATTGGTTGACTTCCTGAAGCTTGCAACGGGGGCTGAACTGGCTGCCCCCCAGCGCCCTGCGGAGGAGGTTGGAATGCTTGGCTTCCGGAGCTTTGAGGAGGAGGCTGCTGCAACTGGCTCCGTAGCGGCGGCTGAGAGCCGGATTCACCCGGCTCCATCCATGGTGCTCTTCCGGCGGACGCCTTCCCGAACGCTTGCCCCGCGCCCGGCCAAAGAGGGCCACCATCATCTCGCCGGAGCGACCCGAGGAAAGCCTTGTTGTGCTTGGTGAGCATGTCGTCTACCGACTCTTGGAACATCCGCGCGCATTCCTCCTTCTCTTGTTGGGTTGTGGCATCGCTCTCTCCGAGCAGCGCACTCCGGGCAGGTCATTCTTTAGATACGGTACACCACTTCGATTCTTCTTAAACGACATGAGACACTTTTGCCGAAACTCGGTTCACAACGTCTAGGAGCCGCCGATGCTTTGCTCGTAGAAAGCTCCTCGATGTTGACATCCGGGAGGTCCGAGACTTCGGGCATCTTGAACCAATTCGGCCGTAGTCCCACCGGGCGTGCCAAAAAGTGTGTTGACGCGAAAGTGCACTCGGCGCCAATCACACGGCAAGCCGGAAAGCCGGCTTCACACGTGCGAGAGCAAATGACGTGCCGATCAATTTTTTCCGAAAATTAACAAAAGATAAAACAGTTAAATACCAAAGCTTGGAACTTGCGGGTGGTACCGGACAGTTCCATATTTACGGCTAAAAAGCCAAGCAAGGTGACACATAGCTATGTAAAGCTATCGTCAAAGAACCACGACCATTCGGATAACCGCAAAGGGAAAAAGAACATTGCCGAATGGATGACGTAAACATGACAGCGATCGATCTTTGGATAAACATAGATGCATGTGCAAAGTTATGGCCGATCTTCATGAAAAATAACATTAAGCAAATAAAGTAAAGCACGGACATGATCATGTATTAAATGAGCACGCATAGATTCAAAGCACTAGTCTACCGCATGTCTAGTTACTTTAAGATCCGTCGGGTACGATGTCAAACAAATCTATCCACCGCATGATACGACTTGCATGAAAAACATACCACTTCCCACAAATAGATCTATCCACCGCATGATACAATCTAAATATGGAAAGCTAAAAGCATACGTCATTTAAAACATAAATAATGCACGTGATCTACTCGTGAAAACATAACCGAATACGGCTGAACGTACCGATCCAGGGTCCATGAAGAAGGAACAAACATTACCACGTGAATAAATCTATCGATCGAATTGGAAAATCTAATCCACCGGATGACTAGCTCTAAAACAACCCAAAAACCTGCATCTACCGCATGATACCCGGTTCTTTCAAGATTTATACGCACAAAGCAAGCTTGAACCCGCAACACGTAACAACCTAGATCGATTCGGTTTCGGCTATCGGAGAGCACAAGATCCACGCGTCAAAACACGAAACCTGCTCGTACAAGGATCTTAATAAGAAATATAGCCGATCCAAACCTATCTAGATTGGGCAAGGGTGTGTTACATGAATTAAAACATAAAGTAAAACTCATGATAATCACGGGATAACTTAATGAATCTATTGGATCTTGCCAAAATCCAATAGAGCCGATAACTAGCTTCGAGCCAGATCTTAGCCTACCGCATGGCTCATGATCTAACAAGAAACCCTCTTGAACCAAGCTTGAATCTACCGCATGACACGAAGCATGGTAACAAGACTACTTGCATCGGATCTAAATCCACCGCATGATACTAGACATGATACAAGGTTGCCGGTACTCACGGAGGTCGACGGATCGATTGGCCCTCTCGAAGAACTCGACGACACGACAAGGACTCTAGGGTTTGGCGTAAGGCCGGTGTGTATTGAGGAATGATCGTGTTTGTTACATACATCCGGGGATCGTATTTATACCCCGCCGATTACAACCGCGAATGGATTCATTGCCTAACTAAACTCGATTGCTCGTCCCTCCATTCGTCTCCTTTGATTTGAGCCACGTCACCGTCCAATCCCGCGAAATCGCTCTCTTGTTCCTTTGCCGAACCGGAGCAGATAGCCGACCGCAGATCTCTTTGCCGAAAATCTCTAGAAATATCCTTCCTTCCACTAGACGGACTCTTTTTCGAACCGGACCCACAAGTCAGACTCCTTACCAAATTTTGGTGTTAAAAGTAGGTCCGTAGGCTCCTTTACCTTCGATAACAAAGAAGGTCGTGAGCGATGTCTTGGACCCTATCATCGGATCCACGTGAGCGCATCCCTTGGTGTCCGAAGGATTCCCGGCGAAATCATTCGGTATTATGCTTGTAGGCGTCGGATCGCTAGGGCCCATGCCAAGTTTCCTGAAGGTGGTGTACGACATTACGTTGACCGCCGCTCCACCGTCGACAAATATCTTGGTCAATGGCTTGCCATTGACATATCCCTTCAAGTACGGCGGCCTCATGTGTCGATTTTTGGCCGGTTTGTCGAAGACGGCTTGCTTGGCTAGCACCGGTGTGCCATCGGCCCCTCAACCCGATTAGCAGGAGCCATAAATTCATTCGGCGGAAAGTATACCATGCATGCCTGGAGCCGAACGCTTTGACCCTTCAGGTTTGTCCTTTGGACGCCACACCTGCCTTGTCTGGATCCCAGCCTGCCTCAGTTCACGGTTCCTCAAGCGCTGAACCCTTCGCTTCTGACTCTTTCTTAGGCCAGGCGGGCACCATTGCCCCTTCTGCCAGATGTACTCGTCCTCGTCTTCCTCTTGATCAGCCCACCTTAAATCAGCTTGCCTCTTCCTGGGATGATCAATGATTTCAATTTTTTGACGCCGATCCTCGCTAGGATGTATCCTTCCAATTCTTTCATGGACGGATCGGCGATTGGCAGTCTCCTGCCTGTACTCAAAATACCTGTCGCTGCACTCAGGGCAGTTCCTCAGCGTGGGCAGCTTCAAACCCTTGTTCCAACAAGTGCCGAAGAACGCACATCCCCGGTGCGCGCGTTCTTGTTCGTGCGTGTATTGCTCCGGGTCTCTCCTCGCGTGCTTCCTCTTCGACCCCGCGCTTCTCCTCCTCGTACTTCCGCTTCCCGGTAGCGCTCTTTTTCCGGTGTCGCGCCACTTGTTGAGGAGGACACGCGTGGTCACCACCGGGCTTGGCTCTGGATGATTCCCCGATTTCGATGTGGCTCTTGAGAATGCGGGGGGCTTCGCATGCACCTGCTCCAAAGTCACTTGACGCTCCGGGTCCTCTGCGCCATCTTGCCTTGCCTTGGGCGAGGTCAAGACTTTGACCTTGCCCTTCTCCTCGGTGATACCATGTTGACCGAAAACCCACCATGTTCGAGGGAAAGGGTGGCCATCCGGCCTTGATCTTGCTATCAAATTTGAGGTGTCCCTCCCGGATGGCTTTACGGATCCTCATTCGAAGACCCCTGCCGGTCGTTGATGGAGTGCGAGTTCCCGTCATGGAAACCACGGTAACGTTTCTCCTTTACTCCATCGGGCCGAAGCATGGAATGCCCTTCAGGCAATCTGATTCGGCCTTCCTTTACCAGGAGCTCAAACAGCTTGTCAGCTTTCGTGATGTCGAAGTCGTAAGTACCTTTGGTCTGTTTGACCCAAAGACTGATTCATAGTCAGTGGCTCTTTTCCCCACATGATTTCGGCCGCGGCCACATCCTCGTTCATGATCGAGATCTTCCACTAGGTCGGCCTTATCCGAGAACCGGTTGTAGATATCCGCCACATCGTGCTGCTTGCCGAACCTGGCATCCTTCTTGAAACCGTATGCTTGGTTGCTCATTAACGACAACTTTTGGGACAGCTGGCCCAGGTTATCGAACTCCATGCCAAACAGCTTCTCACGCACGGCCGGCAGCATCCCGGCAACGGCCATGTCAGCCAACTGATCGTCTGGCAGGTTGAGCGAAAAGCACATGCCCTTGACTTCCCTGAACCTCCTGAGGAATTCCAAGGGCGTCTCACTATGCCTCTGCTTCAGAGTAGCGAGGTCGATGAGCTTCTTTTCTGAGCTGCCGCGAAATAGTGGGCATGGAATTTCCGCTCCCGGCTCCTTCCTTCCATGTGCGACCGATTGCGGGGGCAAAGATGAAAACCATTGGAACGCCGGACCCGTCAATGACGCGGGGAAGTATCCGACTCGAATGCTTCTTCGGTGAGCACTCTCCAAGCCGCATCGGGTAGCGAGCAATGTGCTCCACCGTGCTCATGTCGTCCTCGCCCCCGAAAACTTTGTGAATTCCGTTGGAGGTTTTACCCTTGGCGGAAGGATCACGTTGTAGTACCACTCCGGGAACGGCGGCATGTAGGTAGGTCCTTGCATTTTTGGTTTGAGGCCGAATTGATTCTGCATCAAATCGGCCATCTTCTGCGCCAGGACGTCGTCCGCCTGCGTGCCCGCAGCTGGTCTGTAACCCGGATTCGGAAGAGTGTCGATGGCCCCGTAGTTCCCTACCTCGTGGTAGCCTCCGCCGTATAGATTCCTCTGTAGCCAGTTTCTTGCTGGAGCAATCCTGTGGCCGGAAGCAAGCGGGGCCCCAGGCGAGCCGAATGCCAACTCCCTGTACGTGGGTTGGTACGGGTTCGGCTGTTGCACAGGTTGACCCGTGCTGCCCTGCGGTGGTGGCTGAACTGATCGTCCTCCTGCGGCCCGCGGTGGGGGGCCGAGCCGTCCCCCCCAGCACCTTGTGGAGGAGGCTGGAAAGCTTGACTCCCAGCGCTCTGAGGAGGAGGCTGGGCTGGCTGGCTCTGCAATGGCGGTTGAGAACTGGATTCGCCCAACTCCACGGTGCCTCCTTGAATGGGTGCCTTGCTGAATGCCTGCTCCATGCCTGGACCGAAGACAGCCACCATCATTTGTTTGAACGCACCAAGGAAAGCTTTGTGGTGCCTGCTCAAGACGTGGTCCGCGGCATCTCGGAACGCCTGTATGCATTCCTCCCTCTCCTGCTGGGTCGTGGCGTCGCTCTCCCCTGGCAACAATACCCTGGGCATCTCATTTTTCAGGTACGGGACGCCACTCCTGTTCTTCTTGAAGGACAGCATACACTTCTGCTGGAATTGGTCCACGACGTCCTGGAGCTGCTGCCGTTGTTCGGAAGAGAGGTCCTCAATGTTGACATCCATGACATCCGCGATATCAGGCATTTTGATTTTCGGCTGTGATGTCCCACCAGGCGTGCCAAAAAGTGTGTTGACGCAAAATGTGCACCTAGCGCCAAGCACACAGCAAGCCGAACAAGCTGGCTTCACACGTGCAGAGAATCACAAGACGTGCCAGTCAATTTTTCCTGAAAATTAACAAAAGATAAAGTAGTTAAATTCCAAAGCTTGGAACTTGCCGGGTGGTACCAGACAGTTCCATATTTGCGGCTACAAAGCCAGGTGAGATGACATATAGCTATAGAAAGCTATCTGCCAGTAAACTGAAACCATTCGGGAGCTTTAAGAAGGAAAAAGTAACATAGCCGAATGGATGACGTAAGCATGACGACGATCGGTCTTTGTTTGGGCAAAGATGCACGTGCGCAAGATCGCTACCGATCCCCATGGTGATCAACATTAAATAAATAAATAAAGTAAAGCGCAAGCATAAACATGTAATAAACAAGCATGCATAGATCCAAAGCACTAGTCTACCGCATGTCTAGATGCTTTAAAACCCGTCGGGTACGATGCCAAAACAAATCTATCCACCGCATGATACAACTTGCATGGAGATAGTACCACTTTCCACAAATAGATCTATCCACCGCATGATACGATCTAAATGTGGAAAGCTAAAAGCATACATTATTTAAAGCATGAATTACGCACGTGTTCTACTCATGAGAAACATAACCGAATGCGGCCGAATGTACCGATTCGGGGTCCATGAAGAAGGAACGAACATTACCAAGTGGGATAAACCTATCAGATTGATTTGAAATCTAATCCACCGGATGACTAGCTCCAAAGCAACCCAAAAAACTTGCATCTACCGCGTGATACTCAGTTCTTTCAAGATTTATACAAACATTGGCAAGTTTGAACCCGCAACACGTAACAACATAGATCGATTCGGTTTCGGCTATTCGAAGAGCACGTGATCCACATGTTAAAATAACCAAAGGATCCAATTTGACTCGCATAAGGATCACCAAAAGATATAAAGCCGATCCAAACCCATCTAGATTGGGCAAAAGAGTGTTACATGAATTTAAACATAAAGCGAAAACTCAAAGCAACACGGATTAACTTAATGAATCTATTGGATCTTGCCAAAATCCAATAGAGCCGATAACTAGCTTCAAGCTAGATCTTAGCCTACCGCATGGCTCATGACCTAACAAGAAACCCTCTTGAACCAAGCTTGAATCTACCGCATGACACTAAGCATGGTAACAATACTACTTGCATCGATCTAAATCCACCGCATGATACTAGACATGATACAAGGTTGCTTGTACTCACGGAGGTCAACGGATCGATGAACCCTCTCGAAGAACTCGACGACACGACGGATGGACTCTAGGGTTTGGCGTAAAGCCGGTTTGTATTGAGAATGATTACGTATCTCCGTTACATACATTCGGGGCTCATATTTATACCCCGCCGGTGTACAACTTCGAATGGATTTGATACCTAATTTATCTCTAAGCTTGATCGCTTATCCATCCATTCGTCCTTCCCCGCTTGAGCCACGTCACCATTCAATCCCGCAAAATTAGCTCAACTGTTCCCTTGCCGAACGGAAGCAGATAGCCGACCGCAGATCTTTCTGCCGAATGCATCCGAGGAAACCTTCCTTCCGCCGGACGGACTCTTCACCGAGCCGGACCCACAAGTCGACTCCTTACCAAATTTTGGTGTTAACGATCGTAAATATTTTCCCTTGGAGAGATACTTGAATTCTTCAATGTTGGCACCGTCTTGCGATCTTCCTTGAATTGATGATCCATTCCCAATGATAGGTTGTGGTCAAGGATGTAAACACAAAAGATGATATTTGGTTTGAAGGGTGGATATCCGGCGAGGTTTGTGAGATCTCCAATGCGGGGATACACAATGCATGGATAAAAGGCTAGCAAAAAGATAGATACGCAAAAACGGAATGACCAACTTCTTAGTCTCGGGCCGCAGAAATCATGGCCCGCAATAACTCACTCAAAAAAAAATCTTGTGCACTAAGGTTTATGCACTCAAATATATATTGGGCTTTGGATAGGTTGAGCAACACACAAGTGATATTTATGACAAGGTTAGTGATATTTTTGAACATAAAAACCATCTTCAATCTATTCATAACTTGAGAGCACATAAAACACTATGGGTCCTTATTTTAATCATAACCTCCGCTAAAGATTAAGCTAGCATTTAAATAAATTCTGATTCGTGTTTTAAGAGAGCACTAGCTTTAACATACATAAATCAATTACAAAGGTAAACAAAGCGGCAATTATAATCATATATCATTATGGCACAAATTTTTGTAACTTTTCCAATGGTGAGAACAAGGTGGTATCTTTATTAATGATGAAATCAAGTTGAAATACAAACTGAAAATAAACAAACACACTTGCTGAAATTTAAATAAAAACAGAGAATATTACGCAAACACACAAAAACAAAAGCTGAAAATTACAGAGAAAGGGAAAACAAAAGAAAACTAAAGTTCCTTAATCTTCCTAGTCCTCCGCCGGTGTTTGGTGTTGATGATCTTGATAGTAGTACCCTTGCTCGTAGTAGGGTTGGACATTCCCTCCAATGAATTGATCCGGCTCCACTAGGTGAAGGCGTCCAAGCTCATAAGCAATATTTGCATTGCCCTCACCAAGTTGAGCCGCGTTGGCTTGGATGGCTGCGAAGTTTTGGGCATTTCTCGCAACATACCCTCCAATTATGGCCATGCTTTGTTGTGGTTGGGGATATTGTGCGTAGGGCTCCGCGAAGTTTGCGTTGGGCACCACATAATTTGGTGGGGGTACCGATGCACCACCCCCCCCATGCTTGCTCTTGTGGCCCTCCGTAATAACTTGGCGGAGGAGGGATCCCGCCGAATGGTGGCACATTGGGTTGTGCACCACTCGCTTGTGTGGAGGATGTTCCCTCCTCTACAATTCTTCCTCTTTTGTTTTTCCTTGCCGGGACAAGGAGTCCCTCTTCCAACCAATCTTCCCTCCCTTCGATGAAAAGCCTAAGCCTTGCATCCGGAAGGGGTAGGTTCACCGTGGCCAAACGAAAACCTCCTCTCTCATCTCCACTAATGTATTTGCCTTGTCGCAAATACTCAATGCCAAGAAAGGTACCACACAAAATATGTTCGGGGTTTCTTGTGATCCCCGACCGTAGGGAGAAGGCCAACATAGAGAGGTTGCACCCCGAACCAATATGTCCCGCTCCCGATGTTGCCTCGCAACACCAACGGTTGATCATATAGTATGAGGGGTCTATTGGTTGCTTGGCAATTAAGGTCGAGTAGAGCCAATTCAACTCCGTGTCGGTCACCTTCGTCTCCCTCATCCTCCCCAATACCCTCTTGCACATCCAAGAGTGGAATATTTGGATAATGGGGTTGCGGATGCAATTGCGTTGTTGGTGGGCTTCTCCGGAGATTAAATTCCAAAATCCATCTAACATGCCGGTGGCACGTCAACTTTCTCCGGAGCTCCCTTATGGAATCCAAGTAGCTCCCTAACGTGCTTGTAGGGAACCACTTGTTGGACTCCCTCCAAACGGAATGATAAGCTTTGCACCCCATCATCAAGGACGGTGCAATGGTCATCAAGATTTCCAAGGCGAACTCCTTGTGGGTATCCGCCGATACTCCGTTGGAGAATTGCACCAATCCAAAGTGCCCCAACATGTAGTATATGTCGGTGCCGAAACCCAAGTTGTAAAGTGCTTGGTCGTCGAACTCGACGTTGGGCACAAGCCTCTTCTCAAGACGAGAGAGCCTCTTCTCCTCCTCCTCCGACAAAATGATGAAGCCATATGAGGAATATATCAGAGTGTATGGAGGTGGCACGGTCGAACGGGTCGATCGTCGTGGTGGCACGGGCGGCTCCTCCGCGTGGCCTTGTGGTCCGGTAAACCTCATGGACGTGCTCCTTGCTGCCCTCATGCCACCGAGGAGGAGAGCGTCGTTCCTCCTTGGTGGTGCCGTGTACGTCTCCATGCTCCGGGAGACTCGGAAACCGAGTGCCTCCTCGAAGACGTCGTCGACGACGGCTTGGATGACGATGAACCCTTCTTCTTGGAGAAGAGACTTGTGGTTTTCTTCCACATGGTTGCTGCACTCTTGTCTCCACTAAAACTCCGGGTTGCAACCGGTAACTAGGCACTTAAAATCTTACTTCGGGATGTGGACTTTGAGTGGATTAAGGTGGTGGATTTTTTTTGAGCTATCAAGCTTGGGAAGGTTGGATATGTCTACGGAGGTTCTGGGCACACAAACTTGAACACACAAACTAAGGAAGGAGAGGGAAGCTTGCTCCGAGAAAACGGGAGCCGGGGGCTCCTTAAGTAGGGGCGGCCGGCCGGCCTGGGCCGACCGGCCTGGGTGGCCTCTGGCTCCTCCCCGCCTCGGCTTTCTTCCAGCACGATCATTTCTCCTCTCCGCAACTTTCCCCGCCCGCGTGCTCCACGAGTTGCACCGCCCAAACGCTCTCGTCCACTCCTTTTCTTGCATTATTGGTCCTTCCACTTGATGCTTCATGCTTTGAGTCATGTCCATGCTCCCTTGCTCCACTTGCTTCACATGCCACCATGAAATCCCTGCAAAGTTTATGCTTGCTGCCCACCATGCTTGTCCTTTGCATGTGGACTTGGTGAATGTTGATGAAAGGGTATCCAATGGTGCATGCATGATTAATTCAAACTAGATTGCCTCCCTTTAGGTATGTTTAAGGTTAAGCACTCCTCTAATTCGAAAATTAAAAATATTGTTTGGATCCATGCAAGAGTTCAAGAATAAATTTAGAGAAGTTTTTAAACCATTAAAAACAAATGTAAGTCGAAAATATTTTCCGACTACGTTGATATCGGTCTCACCGGTATAGTTTGCCTTCATTGGTTGAGAGCAAACTTTTCCCGGCTTGATCATGGGGCATAGGTTTAGGTTCTAATTTTGGCTAAATGAGAGAGATTTTGAATAAAACAAAATTAAATGAGTCTTAGAAAAATTCTAATCTTAGAGAAACCAAGGATATGGATTTTTAAATCAACCAAACGTTTTAATTTCTAGGTCCACGCGAGTCCTACCACATGCTGAAATTTAAATAACACCTAAGTATAAGTCGTGGCTCTACTCGTGTGGTTTTAGCATGAAAAATAAGTCAACCTCAGCACCATAATGAGGGTGAAAGGTTGAGTTAGGTTCTGAAATTATTTGGTTGTGGTTTCTCGAAAAGAAAAGAATAAACAAGCACATAGGAGGGTTCATGCAAAGGGTTTATGATAAAGAAAAATATTCAATCAAGAATTATGTCTCTAATATTGTTCAACCACTTCTAAGTCTAATGTATTTGCGTAATAAAATTCAAAACTAAATTATTAAAAAGACTCGAAAAACCTGGAATCGGGTTGTCCTCCCAGTAGCTTATTCTTGACTCGACGAAATGGGTTGCCTCCCGCCTAGCGCTTCGTTTATAGTCTATAGCTAGACTTCTTCACTTGATTACTTCGGATCAACGCTCTTTGCGGGTGTTGCAATCTTGGGTACCCACTTCCACACCATCTTGGGCACGAGCTTGTCTTCCGGCTTAGTCATTTTTTTGGTCTTCATAGGCGGCTCTTCTTCCTTTGTCTTGACGGATGCAACACCTTCTTTGATTTTCTTTACGTTCATTTCTTTAGGCTCCTTCTTTTTCAGCCCCTCCTTCTTCTTTGGTTCTTCCTTCACTCCAATCATGTTGCATGCCTTGATTCGTGGTCGAAACTTGAAGGAACTCCTTTCTCCGTTGATATCGAACGTGATCTCCCCCTTGCCAACATCACTAGTAGCTCCCATGGTCTTGAGGAAAGGCCTCCCAAGGATGAGCGGCGGCTTCTCCCTCTCTCCCATCTCGAGCACAACGAAGTCGATGGCGATGAAGTGGTGTCCGACCTTCACGGGTACATCTTCGGCAATGCCCAAGGGATAGCAAATGGAGTTATCTCCCAACTCCAAACATATACCCGTAGGCTCCATTGGTAGGCGTAGCTTCTCGAACACATCCCTCGGCATAACGCTCACACTTGCTCCAAGGTCGCATAATGCCTTCTCGAAGTTGAAAGAACCAACTGAACAAGGAATAGTAGGGCATCCGGGGTCCTTTTGCTTCTCTAGCCCATTAGCAATAGCGGCACTACACTCCTCGGACATCTTGACATGATCCACCCCGAGTGTTGCTATCTCATATTTATTTGCAAGTATGTCTATAAAGTAACGAGAATATGTAGGTACTTGTAGGGCATCTAGTAATGGCATGTTGATGCTAAGTCTACGCACAACCTCCGCAAACTTCTCAAAGTGGTTGTCAAGTTTACCTCGGAAGTAGCGTGGCTTGAGTTGCGGTATCCTCGTGTCTTCCTCCGGCATCTCAAATTCGGGCTCTTCGGTGATGATCCCCGTAACCTTCTCTTTAGCAACTCCTTCCATCTCGGCGGATGGTTTAGGCTTCCTTGCTCCCACGGAACGTTCCGGGTCTTCAGTTCCTTTCCCGAACGTGTTTGAATGGCCTTCGCCGATTCGGGACCTTTGGGTTGTCCCGGAAGCTTCCCTTCATCATTAGTGAGGCGCCCCGCAAGTTGTCCAACTTGCTTCTCGAGCATCTTCATCATGTTGAGCACTTGATGATTGGAACTTCCGACCTCCGTCACTTTGCTATCGATGTTCTCCAACACCTTGTCTATGGTCTTGAACTTGGTGACGGTGTCCTTGTTGATCTTAGCTTGCTCGTCCATGAACTCGTTCAATTGTATACGAAGCGGAACCGCATTAGGAATAGATGAGCTTTCATTAAATTGAGGTCTACCTTGCTCGTAGCGAAAGTTCGGCAATTCCCCCTTCCTCATGTAGTCGAGCGTTTTGGCTTCCTCCGACAATCTTTGCGGACATGGCCATACTCTCCACATTCTTCGCATGTGGACCTTGCTTCAGCGACCTTCAAGTCTTGAGCCTCTTTCTTTTCCATCTCCATCTTTTCCAACCTCCTCATGAGCGAGTCGATCTTGCCTTCAAGTATGTTCTCCTTCTCCACTTGCAAGACTCCCTTGACGTTCCCCGCGGGTTGAACCGGATGTAAGCGCCCGGATGACGCCCATGTGTCATTATCCGCGACCTTCTTGAATAGAGTGAAAGCTTCCGTCGGTGTAAGCTCAATGATAGATCCTCCCGCCGATGCATCAATGATCGTCCTTGACGTCATGGTGAGTCCTTGATAGAACTTTTGCACGAGGTCTTCCTTCGGGAACTTGTGATGTGGAACCTCCCTAGTGTACTCGTTGAAGCGCTCGAATGCCTCCGAGATAGTTTCTGTAGGATATTGAACAAAGGTGGCAATCTTATTATGCAAACTTTGAGTTTTACCCGCGAGTAGAATTCCTTCATGAAAGCCTTCATCAACGTGTTACAATTTTGCACCGTCTTCGCCGGTTGAGAGTGGAACCATTGCAAAGCCTTCCCGAGTAGTGAGAACGGAAAAAGCCTTGCCCTCATTTGATCTTGAGTCACCCCATCCATGTTGAAAGTCTGACATAGTTGAATAAATGCTTGGAGGTGAAGGTTCGGATCCTCTTTACCGGTGAAGGGTGAATGTTGCACCATGCGGATTGTTGAGGTCTTGATCTCGAACGGTCTTCCGATCTCCTCAAGGTTCAAGATTGGTAGGTCGATGATGTTTGGGGTGCATAGCTCCCCAATCTTGCGCTCTTGCGGTGGTTGGTCACCCATCAGTGGAAGTCGATTCTCCCGAGGACTTTGAGGTGGTGAATTCTTCGGAGATTCCTTCGATCCTTTGTCTTCCGACTCCGAATCTACAAAATCCAGCTTTTTAGCTTGATGTGCTTCGCGTCTCCTTAGCTCGTAAAGTTTTTCTGGATCATCCACAAAATTATCGGGTTTGTTGGAGAGGTAGTCGTCCACCTCCTGTTAGGGTTAGCAATAAACAAAATATGCAAAAACTAGAAAGTGAAAACAAATCTATAAAAACTAGGGTTAGACAAATTAGATTAGATTTATTTTGAGGATGATCAAAGTTTAGTAGATGCAAAAAGAAAAACAAAAATAAAACTGAAAATTACAAGAAAAGGCAATAAAAAATCAAATCTTGATCACTTATTCCTCGGCAACGGCGCCAGAAAAAGGGGCCTGTTGACGGTTAATAGTTGTATCAAAGTTCATTTATGACTTGCAAGCGTACAAGTCTCCCGTCGTAGTCAAGGGACCCTTCTTCCCTCGAGTGGTGAACCCAAGGTATCGAATCCGTGGAAAAAATGTGTGACACAAAAGTTGATCTAGTAAAGCCAAGTAACTTCAATCTTCGGTAAAAGAGAAACCCTAATGCATCTAGGTAAAAGACGCGAAACTAATCTAATCTACTAAAGACCGGAGATAACAAAGTAAGATTGGGTAGATAAACCAATCTAGAGAGATCAGGGTAAGCCTTTTGTTGAAGTTCCATGCAAGAGAAGAAGTAGCAGATCGAATCTTATAAGAAGCCTCTTTAAACCGTGGTTTCCCGTCCAAATCCGAAAACATCCTCCTTTCGGAACCCCCATTCTGTCACAACGTATCCCGTGTACCTCTAGCCACCGCGGCTACAAGAACACCCTATGTAATCTATCTCGAGAATAGAATTGGAATAAGCAAAGCCAATCGGAAAACGAAATCTTCGAGGAAACACTTGATCGCTAAGAATAGATTCAATTTGATAATTCAACTATGACAATGATACATACACAAGATCACCACCGGGATCCTTCCTTGATCTTGCTTCTAGCATCGGGAACTCCGACGTGGTCTTCCGTGCAAGGTTCCCACGTCGGCTAGGGAAACCCTAGTCAACTAGCTCGACCCTCTCCTCTCCCGAGCCGGTGTCCCTCTCTTCTCTCGCTCCTCGGCGGTCGATGACAAATTGTCCCCTCCGTGGCTCTCGGTCGGGGGCCTATAAATAGCCCGAATGGCGGCTAGGGCAAAAGAGGGGACGAACGGGCCCCGGATCGGGCCGGGCCGACCGGCCCGGGCCGGCCGGACCGAGCCGACCGACCCGGGCCGGCCGGACGAGCCGGCCGGCCCGGGCCCATCCGGCCCAGCCCGCGGCCTCCTTTGCTCTACATCGGTTCCCTTGCTTCCTAGATGTTTCCCCCTTCTGCATGTAGGTCCATGTCGGTTTCTCTCCGAATTGGGCATAACTCCTTGTCTTGCAAGATTCAGCACTTTTCTGGTTAGGTCCTCAAAGTTTGTCATTTTCTCGGATCAAGTCCAAGACTTCTTGGAGTTAAGTTTGCTTCATTGCATGACTTGTACGGGCTTCAAGGTCTTGTCATAAGGTGCTTGATGAACTTATCCCCAAAGTCTTGCATTCAGCGCTAAAATCCTGCATAAACACTAAACTCAAAAACCGACATGCACACGTGAACTTGTTATACCACGGGGGTTAGTACCAATGGATAAGGTATAAAACTTATGCCAACACCAAAGGTAAACTCATGGCTAGGTTGACGGATTTTCACCGTCAACACCAATTCAACTTCGTGTTGGTTATCTTTGTCTCTCTTATTCTCCTCAAAATCCTTTTGCACATCCATGAGTGAAACACTTGGATGGTGGGGTTCCCGATAGTATTTCTTCGTTGATGGTCTTCTCCCGTGATCATACACCAAAAACCTTCCCATGTGCCTTCATGCACATCCACTTGTTCCGGAGCTCCCTTTTGAAAATAGGAGACACTCGCCCATGGGTCTACGATACTAGAACATGCAATCGTTTTGAACATGAAACCAATCTAATCTATCGGGGTCGTGACCACGGTTTCGCCCATTCCCTTCTCTCGCGAAGGTATTCATGACTAGACCTATGATGGACACGACGTGTTGAATGGATCCAAGGAAGCATTGAGACCTTACTCCCTTTACAGCATGGTAGCTAACCTTAAGCATTAAAGTGTATTCAACACAAGATGATAGATAGATAATCCAACAAAGTATGATTACATCTCAAGATCGATTGCAACCCATGGATGAAAGGAGATTACCCCATCAAGGTGCTAGATAGCACCGTTGATCAAGGTTACCCTTCCGACAGTGTCTTCCTTCTTCTCCACTTATGGGCTCCCTCCAAACGGAATGAGAGACTCAGCACTCCTTCATCAAGGGTATGCGCCATGGTCATGAGAATTTCCTAGGAGAATTCCTTGTGGGTGTTTGCCGACACTCCGTTAGAGAATTGCACCTTGGTGTCCCGTATGAAAACCCAATACGTGGAGAGCTTGGTCGTCGAAGTCGACGTTGGCTACAAGCCTCTACTCAAGGCGAGCGAGCTTCTTCTCCTCCTCCTCCTCCGTCGGGATGATAACCCATTGGAATACCACGGAGCGTGTGGAGGTGGAGCGGATGATTGTGTTGAGCGGTGAGGTCGGACGGGCGGCTCCTCCATATGTCCTTGAGATTTGGTGAACCTCACATACGAGTTTCATGTGGCCGTCATGCCACCGAGGAGAAGAGTGTGGTTCGTCCTCGGCGGTGCCGTGTCCTCCTCCATACTCCGAGGAGACTCGGAAACCGAGTGCCTCCTCGAAGAGGTTGTCTTACACGACGATGATCCCTTCTTCTTTGTGAAAAGCTTGTAGGTTTCTTCCATGATTGCAGCACTCTCCCTCACAAATTTATATCCGGGGTTTCCAACCGGTAACAAGGTACACAAAAATTATTTTGGAGTCCGGACTTTGAGTGGATTAAGGATGTGATTTGTTGCACGAAACAAACGAGGTGGATGGCTAAGTCTAAGGTGGTTCCGGACTACAAACTAGAGCACACGAACAAAGAGTCCGATGGGAGACTTACCTCTCTCCTCCTCTTGGCTCGGCTCTTCTCTAGCGCACCATGTTGCTTCGTGACCGCGTGCACCTTCCAAACGTTCTCGTCCACTCCTTCGCTTGCATTATTATTCCTTCCACTTGATGTTTTCGCTTTGAGTCACTTCCATACTCCCTTGCCTCACATGCCTCCATGATATTCCTGAAAAACAAAGCCTTGGCTGCCCCCCATTCTTGTACTTTGCATGTGGTTTGATAAAAGATGTTGGAGGGGCATCCCGTGATGCATCATGGTGCACGCATGGTTAAGTTAACTAGATTGCCTCCCTTTAAGCATGTTTTAATGCTAAACACTCCTCTAATTTCCAAAATTAAAAATAAATTCAGAGATGTCAATGAGTTTCAATACAAATTTAGAGGAGTTTTTTAAAGCATTAAAAACAAATGTAAGTCGAAAAATATTTCCAACTACTTTTATCTTGGTCTTACCGGCTTTTGCTTCCATTAGTTGAGAGCAAGCTTTTTCCCGGCTTGATCATGGGGGCATAGGTTTAGGTTATAATTTTGATTAGATAAGAGAGATTTTGAATGAAATAAAATTAAATGCGGCTTAGAAAAATTCTAATCTTAGAGAAACCAAGGATATAGATTTTTAAAACAACCAAAAGTTGAGATTCTAGGTTCACACGAGTCCTACCATGTGCTGAAATTTAAATAACATCTAGGCACAAGGCGTGGCTCTACTCATGTGTTTTTAGCATGGAAAACAAGTCAACCATAACATCATATAGAGGTTGAAAGATTGAGATAGGTTCTGAATTTTTTGGTTGTGGTTTCTCGAAAAAGAAGCAAACAATCACATAGGATGGTTCATGAAAAGGGTTTATGATCAAGCAAAATATTCAACCAAGAATAATGTCTATAACATTGTTCAACCATTCTAAGTCTAACGTTTTGCATAGTAAAATTCAAAAACTAAATTATTAAAAAGACTCGAAAAACCCGGAATCGGGTTGTCCTCCCGTAGCTTATTCTTGACTCGACGAAACGGGTTGCCTCCCGCCTAGCGCTTTGTTTATTGTCCATGACTAGACTTCTTCACTTGATTACTTCGGATCAACGCTCTTTGCGGGCGTTGCAATCTTGGGTACCCAATTCCGTGCCATCTTGGGCACCGGCTTCTTCTTCGGCTTAGTCATTTTTTTTGGTCTTCATAGGCTAGCTTTGTCCTTCTCGTCTTGACAGATGCAACAACTTCCTTCATGTAGTGGCTCGGCATCTCAAACTCCGGTCCTTCGGTTGTGATCTTCATGGTCTCCTTATTGTGATCCTCCATCTCTCCCGAATGAGTTTGAGTAGCCTTCGCCGTCTTGGGACCTTGGAGTTGTCTCGGAAATTCTTCTTTGTTACCCATCGGGCGCCCGACAAGTTGTCCCACTTGCATCTCTAGCATCTTCATCACGATGAACACTTCATGTATAGAGCTTCCGACCTCCGTCACCTTGACATCTAAATTCTTCAATATTTTCTCCATAGCCTCGAACTTGGACATGGTCGTACTCCTCACACTCCTCGCATGTGGATCTTGCCTCGGCAGCCTTTAGGTGTTGAGCTTCTTTATCTATCTCCATCTTCTCCATCCTCTTCTTGATTTGAACGGCCTTCCGGCGTCTTGAAGGTTTATGATAGGTAGATCAACGATGTCCGGGGTGCATAGCTCGATCTTGCGCTCCGGTGGTTGAGGTTGATCTTCCTTTGGACTTGGAGGTGGTGATTCCCTTGGAGATTTTGACGGTCCTTCGACTTTGGCTTTTGGATCTAGGGTTTCCAACCCTTTAGCTTGTGTTGCACGTCTCCTTTGCCTCGTAAAGTTTTCCCGGATCATCCACAAAAAAAGTTTGGGTTTCTTGGAGAGGTATCCAACCATCTCCAATTAGGGTTAGCAATAAAACAAAAATCTAAAAAGAAAAATTTGGGTTAATCAAAACTAGATTAGATTGATTTTTTTCATTTTGAGGATGATCAAACTTAAGAGATGCAAAACAAAATCAAAAGAACAACTGAAAAATAAGCGATACTAGATTGGATCTTGATTGCTTGTTCCCCGGCAACAGCGCCGAAAAGGGGGCTTGTTGACGGTTAATAGTTGTATCAAAGTTCGTTTAGACTTGCAAGCGGACAAGTCTCCCGTCGTACTCAAGGGACCCTTCTTCCCTCGAGTGGTGAACCCAAGGTATCGAATCCGTGGAACAATGTGCAACCCAAGGATTCAATCTAGTAAAGGAAGGTAAGCTATCTAATGAAGAACCAAATTGCATCTAATATACTAACTCATAAAGAAAACACATCTAATCTAATCTACTAAAAAGGTAGCAAGAGAAAGCAAAGAGATAACCGATCTAGAGAGTCTAGATCATGCTTATTTTGTAGCTCCAAACAAGATAGATGAAGATAGAAAAGCGAATCTCATTAAAAGCATCTTTAACTCATGGCCTCCCTTCCGACTCCGAAAACGCCAGCCTTTCAGAACCCCCGTTCTGTCACAACGTATCCCTATTCATGCGGGTAGTCTAGGGCGAGTTCGATAAGAACAAGTTGAAATCACTTGGCCGGTTCGGTATGCACCTCTAGCCACCGCGGCTACAAGAGCACCCTATGTAATCTATCTTAAATATAGATCGTAGAAGAAGCAAAACCAAGAAGAAAATAAAATCATCGAGAAAGCACTTGATCGCTAGAAATCGGATTCACTTAAGACTTCACCATGAATGATTACATGAACAAGATCACCACCGGGATCCTACCTCGATCTTGATCCTTGCTCCGGAGCTCCGACGTGGTCTTCCATGCAAGGTTCCCACGTCGGCTAGGGAAACCCTAGAGAACTAGCGCGACCCTCATCTCCGAGATGGTGTCCCTCAAGCTTCTCTCGCTCCTCGGCGGCGGATGACGAATTGATTGATTCGTGGCTCTCGGTCGTGGGGGCTATAAATAGCCCGAGATGCAACTAGGTCAAAGGGGGAGGCCGACCGGGCCCCGAAACAAGCCGGGCCGGCCGGCCGGGCCCACTTCGGCCCGGTCCGTGTCCTCCTTCGCCCGGTGTTGCTTCCCGCGTCTTCCGCATCCTCTCCCCTTTTGCATGTGGGCCCTTGTCGTTGGTTTCTCTCCGAATTGGACGAAGCTCCTTGTCTTGCAAGATTCAAGCACTTTTCCGGCTAGGTCCTCGGAGTTTTTAATCTTCTCGGGCTTGGTCCTTGGGCTCTTGGAGTAATGTTCACTTCATTGCTTGACTTGTACCGGCTTCAAGGTCTTGTCATGAGGTGCTTAATGAACTTATCCCGGAAGTCTTGCTTTCAACGTTAAAACCCTGCGTAAACACTTAACTCCAAAACCGACATTCACAAGTGAACTCATGGCTAGGTTGACGGAATTTCACTTGTCAACACCGTTCCTCCTTCATCTTTCCAACCTTGTGTGCAACCACCTTGCCATTAGCCTTCTTCTTGATGACATAGGTGTTGCTCTTGATATTGTTCTTGCGGTTGGGCTTGGTGTAGATGAGGGAGCTCTTGCTGGTGGCTTTCAACTTCTTCTTTGCGCCCTTGTCCATCTTGACAAATTGAGAGCATTTGAACTTGTGCCCTTCTCCATGACACTTGTAGCAAGTCACGGTTGCACCCTTGTCAAGCTTCTTCACCATGGTATCACGGTTATCTTGAGAAGGTTGGACTTTGCTCTTCATGTCTTGAGAGATGTCCACTTGTTCCTCATTGTTCTTGCCCTTGCCCATCAAGCTTGCCAACCTCTCTCGGAGCCATTTCACTTCTTGCTTAAGCTCATCATTCTTGTTGCCTATGATGGAGTCACATGTTTCTACAACCACATTCTCATTGCAAGATGGTGAGCAAGATTCATCAATTAAATCAATGCAAGAAGTTGAAGCATCTACCTTGGAGACAGGAATTGCACAAGGGACAGATGATTCATCAAGCTCAAAGGAATTACTTGTTTTAGTCTCATTGCTCTAAAGCTTAGATTTTAGCTCATGACACTCCTTGTTAAACAATTTGAATTTGCACAACAAATGTTCATAATTTGTAGTAAGGGTTGCACTAAGATCACTAAGAGCATTGAGTTCTTTAATTTCATTAGCTTGTTTCTTAAGCATTCCTTTTTGCTCATGGACTAGCTCAACAAGATCATCAAGAGAGGTGGTGTCGGATTCGTCATCATTTACATTGCTTTCCATACCTTTGGCCATAAGGCACATGTGTAGTGATGATGAAGGACCTTCCATGAAGTGGGTGGTCAAGTTCTTTCTTGATTCATCACTTGAGCTAGAAGAACTTGATTCTCCACCACTTGTCCACTCACGGACGACAATAGTTGCTTCTTGCCTTGGTCTCCACTCCTTGACCACCTTCTTCTTCGGCTTGTGCTCGATCTTGGTGAACTTGATGTGTTGATGATGACACCCTTCTCTCAAGTGGACGTTGTAGCCGTACATGTTGACTTTCATCACATACTTGAAGATCTTCTTCACGTACTCGGCCACCATGGATTCAACCTCTTCACCACTTGAGGAATCTTCATTGTCATCATCATCACCATCATCCTCGCTTGAGCTTCCATGAGTAGCTATCCTACTCAACACCTTCTCTTGTTGGCTTGAGAGAGCATGGCTTGTAGTTGGAGAAGATGGATCTTGGGGCTTTTCTTGGGGCACCTTCTTAGACTTGGGCATGATTTGAAGCTCATGTACCATGATCTTGCTCAATATATGAGATGGCTTCAATTCTTCGAGCTTCTTCTCATAGATGATAGCTTCCACCAAGTCATAATCGGTCTTCCGGGGACTTTGTAGGATCTTGCGGTTGATGTTCAAGTCTGTGATGTTCTTTACACCTAAATATTGATCTCATTGACAAGCACATTTAGGCGTGAGTACATTGATTCGGAATTTTCATTTGCAAGTTGCTTGAAGCTATTGAATTCCTCAAGGAGACAATTGTAGCGTTCATTAGCAACTTCTTTTGAACTCCCATTTTGCTCCTTGATAGTTTTCCATAGCTCATGAGCATTTTCACAACTAAAAACTCTATTGAAAATGCCTACATCTAGTGAGGAGAAAATGATACTCTTAGCAATCACATCAAATTGCTTTTCCTTCTTAGTACCATTTCTCATGCCGTCATCGGTGACTCTCCAAACATTAAGGTCCTTTGATTGGAGATAGGCCTCGATGAGAACCTTCCACCAAGGATAGCCCGTGCCATCAAAATGTGAAGCCAAACCTAAGGTATCCACCCCTTTCATTCCTCTATAGAGCAACTCACTAGGTGGTGAAGCCAAACCGTTCCAATGAGCCGATTTTCTCAATTTACCAATCGAATAGGCGTTTCCTTGTGAAGGAAGTGAGTCCCGGCTCTAATACCACTTGTAAAGAATTGTATGCCCGTTAGCCTATGAGGGGGAGGGGGTGAATTAGGCAACTAAAAACCTTAACATATGGCTTCACTATTTATACACAAAGATAAACTAGAACATGCTATCTAGATGTGCAACTAGGGTTGTTCTAGTGTGAAACTCCCATCCCAAAACAAGGTTTGCAACCTATAGCCATTCCTAGCATGATACTACTCTAGGAAAGTAAAGGCAAGCAGAGATTGCAAAGAGTAAATGCGGAAACGTAAATGGGATGAGAGGAAGCAAACTCTTGACACGTGATTTATCCCGTCGTATCGGTAGGCTCTAAGCCACCCCTAGTCCACGTTGTTAAAGCACTCACACAAAAGTATTGCTTCCCGGTCACCAAGTCTCTCCCAAGAGCACCACTTGACTCGCCACAAAGGCTAGCCACTTAGGCACTTGCCAAGCTCCCTTGGTCACCTTGATGTCGCCTCCACTAAGGAGCTTCTTTACCAAGGAAGGGGGTCTCCACGTCCCCCGCACAAAGTGTCCTCGCCGCTCCACACCAAGTTGGAGGGTCGATGACGATTGCCGGTGAGCCACTTAGGGCCCAAGGCTTCCGGCGAACCTTGTACACCTTGATTCACTCAAGAATGACCTCACAAGGTTGGCACAACCTTGCACTCACTCAGCTCTAAGCTAAGCCTAGCACTAAGCACATACAGTAAGCATTTGCAAGTTTATGGATGAGCAATTAAGCACATGGATGGATTGGATATGATCTTCTAGGTGTCTTGAACTCCTCTCGCACTTCCACACTATCCAGCCACCTCAAATGGGCGGTGGAGGAGGTATAAATAGCCCAAGGCATCAAACTAGCCGTTGGCTAAAAGCTGCTGAAAGTAGTACCGTCGGATGATCCGACGCTATCTTTTTCTAGACGTTGGTTCATCCGGTGCTACTAGTCGTTGCCTCCACCGCACATGACCATTGACACAACTACTCGACGCAATGCACCGACGGTGCGTCGGTTCATCCGGTGCTGAAGTGCTTCTCGCCAAACCGTCTATGTATGTTGCTTCGTGATCGTCGGATAGACCGACTCTATCTCTGACCCAAGGCGTCGGTTCATCTGGTGCTGAAGAGGTTGTCCTGGCGCGTCTTTGTCTTGATTCAAACTGAGCGTCGGATAGACCGATGGTGTCCTCACTCAGACCGTCGGATCATCCAGTGCTACTGTCTTCGCTGCTCTTCCTCTGCAATTCATCCGACGCATCTATAATATCGACCGTCGGATCATTCGACGGTGTCAACTTCGTTTGGCCTCGCTACGTAGTGTACCAATTACACCGACGCTATGCACCGATGGTACCGTCACTTCATCCGACGGTGTCTTTTCTTCTCCTTTTCTTCGCGGTTTTGACCCTTGAAAAATAGACTATCTTCTCGATTTGGCATGTGGTATTTTGGCATCCTTGGGACCTAAAAATGTCTACAAAGACATGCTAAACAATATGGTTAGTCCCATTGATCATGTTGTCATGAATCACCAAAATCAAACTCAAACTAATGACATATGGGGTCATGTTCGCTACAATTCTCTACAATAAATGATTAACTGTTACATATAAATTAGCAATCTTGACTTATAGTAGTGGTTACCACTAAGAATCTCGACACAAAACAACAGACATTAAAAATAGCTAAGGTCAAATAACACACAATCACTCAGTGATACTGAAATTATTTCATCCTGGTACACCATGGAAGTGACCCCATTACCCACATATATCCTATATAGTACATGGAAATTGGAGGGACTCAGATGAAAATATATTCAGATAACTCATCGGACACTGATCAACACTAATGAACTAAACCCGCTTTCTTCATGTTATGCCTGATCTATACAAGGCATAGATCAGGCATAACAGGAGCTCTACCAGGAGCTCTACCATACAGGTTATGCCTGATACAGGTTATGCCTGATCTATACAAGGCCTTTTAAGTTAATTGAGAACATACAAGTTATGCCTGATCTATACAAGGCCTATTAAGTTAATAGAGAACATACCAAGTATATAATTTAAAACTGGAAAATGGTTATGATCTCAGCCTCACTAAATACAATGTTGAAACCATCTCTGAAAAAAACTAATTTAGTAATAATGAATATATGTCCTCTTTTTCCCCTTTTCTGATCCATGGTCCTCATTTCTTTCACTGCTATAAAATAACCACCTGCAATTCTAGAATACAAGGGCAAAGTATATATAAAGCATCAAGAGTTGTTGGCTAAGTAGCAACTTATCTTGAAAGAATCTTTGAAGAACATCCGTGTACGACCATAGAAGGACACAAATCAGATGACGGTCATGAACAGGGACACTCAGGTATCAACATGGCTAGATGAATGTGAATTCTACTACTTGTTTATGTTCATCAGTTAGAGTATATGTTCGCCTAGACAATGAAGATAGGACCTAAAAAGAACTGGAGCAAGTAGTAAATCAAGAACAGATGACAACACATATGCGTGACCATTGAGCGCAGGGATGAGTTCAATCATGGGTGGGTCGGTCCGGTGGTTACCTCGTCGGGATGGTGGAGTTGGCGGCGGAGGCGCAGTAGAAGCACTCGAGGTCCTTGCCGCCTGGCAGGTCCCTACGCCCGTGGGTGTCGTCCGCTAATGGCTGATCAAAGAAGACCATATCTAATACACTGGCTGTTCTACAGATGGCACCACAGGTAAAACTGAAACCACGAATTGGACATGTGTATGCGCAGCTCATCCGCTAGGTGAATCTAACTGTAACAGCAACATGTTGTCCAATTGCTCTTCATCTTGCCATTGCCAACAAGGTGAGGGCAGTCAATCTTGTATCTTCTCAGTGTTTCAACACATCATTATACCAGTGTGGTATTGAATTGGGGTCGAGAATGTACTTGTTGTAGACGATGAGAGGAAGATCCACACCGCCACGTACATGTACAAGACGAGCACCTTGTGGATCACCGACTCCGACATGCCGCCGTCGCCGCCGGCGGCCCCCTCTTTCGCCATGGCTGCTGCTCCTGTCCGGCCTGGTCGCTTCTGTCCCCCGAACTCTCTAGCACTCTCCTCCGGTGAAGGGGGTGCGCGCGGAGTCGGTGGATCTCTCGCGCGAGGGAAGCGGGAGGGAGATCCGAGGAAGGAGGAGGAGTCGGATCCGGGAAGGCGGGGGCGGAGGAGGTAGGTAATGGGGGACTTTTGAGCGGGTGGGAAGGGGATTGGACAGCGAGGGGAGCGGAGGCGCGCGCATCGGGGTTGGGTGCGTTTTGATGGCACGGAGGGTGGCGAGCGGAGCCGCGAGGGTGCGACGCATTGGCTCGAGGATGTGACGGCCCGACGCCTTGGCTCGAGGGGGACGGTGAGGGCGCGACCCCTCGCATCGATGGCGACGACGAGGACGACGACGCCACGCACGACGAGGACGACGAGGATGATGGCGTGGAGGACGGCGACGGCGAGGACGACGGCGCGATGTCTCGGTTCGACGGCAACGGAGACGACGCAATGGCGGGGCACCTTGGCTCGACGGTGACGGCGAGAGCGGTGCGCGGGGTTTGGGGGCGGGACGGGAGGGCGCGGCGAGGGAGGGGGCGCAATCCGAAAGATGCGGAGGGCAGTTTTTTTTACGACAGGATTTGAGGCCTCCGACGTGGGATGCGGAGATGGGGAGGACAACGGCGCGCGGTGGGGTGCGGAGATGGGGAGGACGATGGCGGCCGCGGGGCGGCGCCGGTGGAGCGCGTGAGTGCATGCCGACGGCCGGCGGCGGGCGGGGTCGGGGCCGGGGGGGAGGACAGGTGGTCGGAGGAGTTTTTTTTAGAGCACAACACTCGGAGGAGGTGTGCGGGAGGGGGAAGGAGGCAAGAGATGCGGGGGCGATGGCGCGGTGCGGGACGCGAGCAGACCTGCGGCGTCGGATGCGGGGGCGGGGGCGATGGAGAGGCTGATCCGCGAGGGGGGGAAAAAGTTAGACGAAAATGTAGTAATAGTTTCATTCTTTTAAGCTGTAGAGATATATACAGACAGCATATCGCGAACCAACGCCCTGGCCAGATCCCCAATTCCGAACGCCGCCAGCCCACCGGCCACCAGCTTACCACACCCGTCCCTGGCCCTTCCGATCCCAACCTCGCATAGTCCCATTCCAAACCCTAGCCTCTCGCTTCCGATCCCCCACCAGCATCTTGGAAGACGAAGACGCTAGCTCCGCCTCCCCTTCCTCAACACAGGCCGCGTCGCCGGTGACCTTGCGCGGCACATGGCGGCGTCGCCGACGAGCTCGCGGTACGTGACCAAGACGTTGAACGGGTCTCATCAGTTCGTAATCCAGGGTTACTCGCTCGCCAAGGGCATGGGTATGGGGAGGTTCATCTCCAGCGACTCCTTCACGGTGGGCGGGTACCAGTGGGCAATCTACTTCTACCCGGACGGGAAGTACCCCGAGGGCGACAGCTGCTATGTCTCAGTCTTCATCGCGCTCGCGTCCGAGGGCACCGACGTGCGTGCGCTCTTCGAGCTCACGCTTCTCGACCAGAGCGGGAAGGGCAAGCACATGGTGAACACCCACTTTGACCGCTCCCTCGAGTCTGGACCTTACACCCTCAAGTACCGTGGGTCCATGTGGTAATGATCTCTAGCACCGATAATGATATGCATACGTGTGAGCTCAACAATCATTTGAAGCCCTTTTCAGCACTACTCTCTACCTGCTAAGCAACCAAATAACTTATGTTGATTTTCTGGGTTCATCTTGTGATCTACCACAGTTATTAAGAGCCTTTTTTTAGATCAAGTTACTGAGAGCCTTATTAAGGGGTGACTATGATAACTAATTGGTCCTCACAGAATGTGGTGCGACCGTGCAAATATATTATATATCATCACTTTATTTTTGGCTTCTCATGTGTACCCAACTAATTCATGAATAGCATGCAAACAATGTATGTCTTCCAGATGGCTAATTTAGTTGTCGATGAAATGTATCTGGTTGATTGAGTTTACTTTCTGTATTTGACTAAGTTTGCTTCGAAAAAAAACCTTATCCTTTATCTCGATTTCATTTCAGGGGCTTTATAAGGTTTTTTAGGCGATCTGTTCTTGAGACATCAGATTTTCTTAAAGATGATTGCTTAAAGATAAGCTGTACTGTGGGTGTCGTAGTATCAACCGCGGATTTTTCTGGGCCATACTCCATTGATGTTCCAGATTCTGAAATAGGCTATCCTTTTGGAACGCTTTTGGACACTCAGGAAGGTGTTGATGTAATTATTTGCGTAGCAGGAGAGAAGTTCCACGCCCATAAGTTGGTATTGGCTTCCCGATCTTCATTTTTTAGGTCTGAATTTGTCACTCATGAATCAGATGAAGAACAAAATGAAGATGATACAAGGAATGGAATCAAAGAGATCGTCATCAGTGACATGGATCCTATAGTGTTCAAGGTTGTATATTTCTATTTTTGTGCTAATCTCGTCCCCCATTTCACTGTTTGGCAAACTTTAATACGGCATTTTGTATTCATTTGTGCAAATGGTCATGTGTTACAGGCTGTGCTTCATTTTATCTACAGGGACAATCTTGTTAATGATGATGAGTTGTCCTCGTCAAGCTCCAACTGCTCTATCTGTAATACATCAGCTGGGAAGACGTTGCCCGCATCAAGCTCCGACTGCTTCTCTATCTTTAATACTTTAGCTGGGAAGTTAATGGCTGCAGCAAACAAATATGAGTTGCCGAGGCTAAGACTGCTGTGCGAATCTTACTTCTGCAAGCATATTGTTGTAAACTCTGTGGCAGCTACTCTAGCATTGGCTGATCGGCACCATGCTATGGAGCTTAAATCTGTTTGCCTGAAATTTGTTACTGAAAACCTCTCAGGTAGTAAGGTTTAACATGAAAATCTGTTCATCCTTATCATACATAGATATACCCCTGTCTGACATCTTCATTAAAATTGTGATGTGTGATTAGTAGCTGGGAAGTATGATACAGCACTAGTGGTTATGGACTTATGGTTGCTGGATTACGAGTCATGATATCATCTGAATCAGTAATTTCTTGCTTCAGTATGACCATGCATTATTTTAGTGAGCGTTATAATATCCTCGTCTTTAAACTTTTAAGACACCCAATTTTAGTACAAAATGTTGGTTTATAGGTAAATTGTGTGATAGTCTTTCCTGTTTACAAGTTTGCTGCTTTGGTGGTGCACAAATGAATTTGAACACTGCATAACATTAATCCAGATGCTTTTATGTGTCTGCAGCTGTGATCGAGACTGAGGGGTTCGATTACCTAAAAAACAACTGTCCATCGCTGGAGTCAGAGATAATGGAAACGGTTGCTGGGTTGGAGAAATGCAGCAGCGGCGGGAAAAGCCAGAGTGTGTAAGGGGTGCAGCTCTCGAACGATGGGGTACCGCCGTATGTAAGGGTGACGCTTTTTTAAAAAAAAAAATGGGAAACGCTTGATAGAATATGATTAGCATCTGCTTTGTTGACACGCTCGTACGGCCGTTCTTTTGTAATGATCATTCTTTTGTTCAGTTTACAGGCTGTTGCTTTCTGAGTATCGCACATGGCATGCATACACACGTACAAATAATAGTGTACAGGCGTTGATTAACAACTAATAACAAGTGGCAACCAAGATCTTAAGGCATCACCCTCAACGTTCAATTCAAACAATTAAAGGCAGAAACCACCGAATGACAAATGACGGTGGTTTATTCAAACTGTATCTAACTAGTCTCAGCCTGAGTTTGGTGTGAACAAACTATATATACCACCACGCCCTATATATACAATAAAATGGTTTTTTTTAACGAACGGGCACAAGATAGTGCCTATTTCATTGATATAGAGGAGAAAACAAGATGTACAAAGTACAAGCTGGCAAAACGGCCTATGTCGGTCTAGGGTATTATTCTCTCGGCAAGTAAGCCCGCTAAATCTTTGACCCCCGCAGCTATCCAAAGCGAGGCCTCATCCTTGATTCTATTTACAAAAAAAGGCACGGAAGCCCCCCGTCGGTCAAAAATACGGTTATTTGTCTCCTTCCGGATCTCCCACCGACCAGCGAGTGTCATGAGCGCAAACCTTTGCGAGGTGTGTCCGGGAGCGTGGTGATCCGAATCCACCCGCCACTTGTTGAGGCGCCGTGCATCCACCGTATGGGAGGAGGGAACTGGGAGCCTATCCACGCGGCCGGAGGGACCGGACCCGGTGTGTGTATCGAAAGTGAGCCAAGAGGTGAATTGCCGTCTCCGGAGTGGTTCTCAGAGCCGACCGACAAGATCGTGATCCCAATGCCACCGAGCAAGTCCGTCCGACGTCCGCACGCGATCCCGTAGGATGAGCCATGCGAAGAATTTGCATTTTGGGGGTGCCCATGTCGTCCAGATGGCCGCCATCGCTGGGTTAGCAGCATAATCGTGAAATTGTGCCTTGTAAGCCGAAGATGTGGTGTATTCCCCCTTGGGTGTCGTGGTCCGTGTTATCGTGTCTTCCCGCCGAGGTTGAAGGCGCGATTGGTCCACTAGATTCCAAAGCGTCACGAACTCGAGAAGGTGGGCGGGGAGTGAGTCCCGTGAGGTGTTGAAGGTCGTGGATCCAAGTATTATCATGGAGTGCGAATGCCACGTTGCGTTTCTTTTTTCTCGACTTGGCGAAAAGGAGCGGGGCGATGTCCTTTGGTCTATTTCCTTGCAGCCAACCCGAATGCCGTAAACTTGCTTTGGAGCCGTCGCCTATGGTGATGGAGGTGCAAGTAGCAAAACGAATTTTATCCGCCTCATCGCAGGGAACCTCTGTCCCTACCCAAGCCTTTTCAGGTGAAGTCCACTCCTGCCAAAGCCATCGGAGTCGTAGGGCCCGCGCAAATTTCCCCATATGGAGGACCCCCAGGCCGCCAAGCTCCTTAGGTAGTGTTGTTTTGGTCCAGTTTACTTTGCATTTGCCGCTCGAAATTGCCTTGTCGCCCGCCCATAGAAAACGCCTTCGCATTTTGTCGAGGTCATGCGGCACCTCGACCGGCGGTTTGATGACCGTCAATAGGTAAACAAAGTTGGGACGAAAGCACCGATTTGACGAGACAGACCCCGCCAGCCTGGGTGAGGTTTCGACGGTTGCAAGTTGACATTTTTCCTGCAGCTTTGTCTACCAAAGGCTGGAAGTCGAGCTTCTTGAGTCGTCTTGGAGTTAGCGGAAGTCCTAGGTACTTGATAGGGAAGACTGCCTGAGAAATCGGGAGGTCGGCGAGGATGCTGCTAATGTTGATCCCATCACAACTGATTGGCGTCACACTAGTCTTCTGCAGGTTTGTTTGTAGCCCAGTGACCAAGCCGAAATTGAGCAAAATGGATTCAAGGTTATTGACGTCCGGCACAGAGAATTTTAGAAATATGACGGCATCATCCGCATACATGGAGTCTCTAAATCTTGCTGCCCGCCCATTTAGTCCGCCGAGAAGTCCCTTTTCTGTGGCCAGTTCTAGAAGCCGGTGCAGCGGGTCGATAGCTAGGATGAAAAGTAAGTGAGAGAGCGGTCCCCTGACTCAGACCTCTGCCATGGAGTATGGGATAAGTAGGGATGTCGTTTAGCATTACACGTGAGGTGGAAGTCGTGAGCAGGGCAGAGATCCAATTTCTCCACCGTAGCGGGAAGCCCCGGCGTTGCATGAGCGAGAGCAGGTAGTCCCATCGCACGGAGTCGAAAGCTTTGGAGATATCCAATTTGAGCAGTAGGGCGGGAGATTTTGTTCGGTGAAATCTTCTAGTGAGGTTGCGGACATATAAGAAGTTGTCGTGAATGCTACGTCTTTTGATGAATGCACTTTGGCAGGGTGAGATTAGTTCGTTGGTCAGTGGAGCAAGACGTAGGGCAAGCACCTTAGTGATGATCTTTGCAACGCCATGGATGAGGCTAATGGGTCCGAAATCGCCAATCGATTCGGCCCCATCTTTTTTTGGGAAGGATGATGTTTGCTTTGTTTAATAGGTTGAGGCCGTTGCTTCGAGAGTTGTACAGGGAATGTATGACCGCCATGATCTCGTGTTGAATAATGGGCCAACAGAGCTTGAAAAAGCGTCCCGTGAAGCCATCAGGACCAGGGGCCTTGTCCTGTGGCATGAGGCAAATAGCATGCCAAACCTCATCATGCGTGAAGGGGCGATCAAGTGACGAAAGGTCCACTGCCGGAAGCGCGAGGTCGGCCCAAGCAAGGTCTCGGCTGCGCGGCGGCGACTGCCGCATCATTTCCTCGAAGTGCCTCTGAATGAGCTGTTGCTTGTCCACATGCTTTACGAGCCGCGGTTGCCCCCTCCCTCCCGCGCATGTTGAATGAAGTTTTTTCTCCTCCCCGCCGTTTACTCTTAGATGGAAGAAACGGTTGTTGGCGCCCCCTCCTTAATGTGGGAGATCCTAGCACTTTGCTTTTTTCTTGCTTTTTCGACCACCGGCCCAGCCCCGCAATGCGCTTTTTTAGTCCGGTCCGAAGGTTGAACTCCGTCGTGGAGAGTGCTCTCGAATCCCGTGCTTCATCGAGACGTAGAATGACCTCCTTAGCCATGAGGAGTTTTAGTCGAGCGTCCGAAAGGAGTGATCTCGCTCCACTTCTTCGGTGCTCGAGCCGTGGAGAAAAGCTTGTGTCCCAGCCGATGGAAATGTTCGGTGTGCGATGTCGGTGCCTGCCACGCACTGCCGACAACCTCCTGGAAACGGGGCAACCGTGTCCTAAAATTCTCAAATTTGAAAGGCGTCGGTCGTTGCGGAGCATCCTGATTAGTCAGTAGGAGGGGGCAGTGATCCGAGTGGGACGAGGACAGGGCGTGAAGGCCACGGTAGCGAAAGATAGCACCCGTGCCTTGTTGCAGAAGACGCGATCCAGCCGGACCAGAGTTGGGCGTCGTCACTCATTACTCCATGTGTATTTCCTGTTCTATAGGCTTAGCTCCTTTAGCTCGCAAAAATCCAGCGTCCTTCTGAAGCGCGACATGAGATGGAGGTTCGGTTTCGTTGTTCTTGTCTCTTGCCCTATAGATCAAGTTGAAGTCCCCTAGGAGGAGCCGGCGCGAGTCGTCGTCATCGGGTTTGAGATGGCGAAGATGTCGTAAGAAGTCTTCCTTCTCTGGGCGGCGCGAGGGTCCATACATAGCAGTAAGTTTGAAGGTGGTCATGGTTGGCGCAGGGTGACGTCAGCCGTTATGGAGTAACGACCTATGCAGATATCTGCTAACTAAAGTGTGGCATCGCTCCAGAGCAAGAAGATGCCCCCCCTTGGTTCCAACCGCTAGTTTGTAGGCAAAATTGTTAAGCCGGGAAGTGCCGAGGAAGGAAGCAGGACCCGGGTCAATCAATTGATGTTTGGTTTCCCGAAGGCGGGAAATTTGACACGGGTTATCTCGCGAGCGTTTCATGTACGGCCAAGCATCCGTCCGGTGAGTTTAGGGCCCCGCACGTTCCAAGATATGATGTCAACGTTGTGGTTACTCATGTGTAAACAAGGAGAAGCTCGCAGAGAACCGGCAAGGGAGCAGCCCGTGTTGGAGGAACGGACGACTCCGCCAAGGGCTAAGAACCAAAGAAAGAAGATCAAGAAAGTGAAGTTGAAAAACATGAGTTCGAGCAGCCGTGCGCATAGATCGAATGATGAAGGTTCTAAAAGTCGCCCGAAGGTCGCAGCGGCAGGCTTAAGGCGCGACGGTGTCGCAAGCACGATGAGGTCGCCCGAAGGTCACAGCCAGTAGGGCGCCTAAGCTTAGTGGTGTTGTGATACATGGAGAAACAGAAGACACGAGGCTTGTGTGAAGCGTCAGGCCACCTCCTCGGTGATGTCCAGATCCGCCACGGCCACGCCAGTGTGATGGAGAAGAGCATTATCGAGCAGGACAGTAGCATCGTCCTCAAGGTCCAAGAGTGCCGAAAGTGCCGCGATGATGTGCTCTGGGAGCGGTCCCTGGAAGTCGATGGGGTGCTCGTCCGCCTGGATGCCAAGCTTGCGGCAGAGGTTCCTCTGGGCACGCTCGACCGCCGGAATCGCTGGGCGGTTGGCGAGGCGGGCGCTGCGGCGGACTCTTGTCATGTCGAAAACGCGCCGCTGGCGGCCGCGACGTGAGGCCGGTTGTTGAAGGAGCGGCGGGTCTAAGTTGGTGAAGAGGGTGTCGATGTCGTTGTTGCGGATGCCGCTGCCGTCGTTGTTGCCGATTGGCGTGTCCTCTGGCGCCACTGCAGAAGGTGGGGTGGTGTCCCCCATAGCTTCCGCGTCTGGGCGGGGAGCGTGATCCGTGCCCCGCCGCCGAGGGCCAAAGCGTCGAGCGCCTGTTCGACCTCCCTTACGGAAGGCGCTTGTTCGACCGCACGGGGTTGAAGTGCATGGAGCCGGGCGCGCGGCCGGTCGAAGACGGCACGCGTCGGGACCGGGTCGGGCCGTGCTCGCTCCCCCGCCGCCTTTGCCTCGAGGCCCGCCGTGTCGGCCGGCTTTGCCGCCTTGTCGATGAAGTTCGGCCTCCGCACGAACAAGTTCGCAGGTGGGAGACAAAAGTTCGGGATGGTCATTGACCCGTTGCCGTAGGAGTCGTTGAAGAGAAGCCGCCCGGGCGGTGAAGTGGTTTCTCGGCTAGTTGGCGTTCGGCCGGTGCTTGGTCGTCGACCGTAGGCCGGTCGGGGTTGGCATGCGCCCGCCGCCGAAGGTCCGCCGTGGAGGGGAACGAGTCCCCGTCCCTCGGGAAGAGCTCGCCGGCCGCCCCGAAGCCGGAGTCGAGGTGCCGGCCATGCCCGGGGTGGTCGTAGTCACCCTTGTCGTCATCGTCATCGTCGCGGCGCGGGGTCCAATCAAAAGTCTTGTCGTTGCGGGAGTGGCGGCCGGCTCTTGTCTTGTTGCGTTCGTGCTCACGTTCCTCGCTCACGCTCGCGTTCATGCGCGCGGTCGTCCCGCTCACGTTGTTGCTCGCTCTCACGCCGTTGCGTGTGGCGCGTTCTGTCACACCCGATTTCCGAAGGGAAACCGTATGCATCTCATATGTGTGCCGGGATCTAGTTCCACACATATGATAGACGAAATGAGTGTAATATCATAGACGGTAAAACGTAACAAGGGGTTTAACAACTTACTACACTCATTCGGAAGACACGAATGTCTTTAACATCGGAAAACGATAACTACACGACGAGTCTTCGTCTTCCGCTTCCACGGGCACTTGACCGGGGGAGACAAATGCCTCGAACTCCTCAAGGTCGCAGTAGAACTCTTCACCATTGTTCTCTACCGAACAATGGTAAGCAAGGCCGAGTACACTTATGGTTGGTACTCAACAAGTGGGGGAAGATGCAAGGCTATCAAGGATAGGCTATGGTTTTGCAGCGGTTAGCATTTTAATGTTGGTCAAACTTTTAATTAAAAAACGCCTAATTACTAGATGTAAGTATATACCAACCCACATAAGAAACTTTTAAGCAAAACAACCCAAAGCTCATCGAGCTTCACCAAAGCACGATTTATTCTCATCTTCAAGTTTATTAATCATGTGAGGGTCCAAGCCGCTCATGACCGTGAGCACGGCCGATCGATCGCCTTTACACTCGCAGGTTTGCACACTTTACCCACGGCTCGCGTAAAAGTTCCGAAGAACT
This sequence comes from Cenchrus americanus, assembly GCA_947561735.1. Classification (NCBI taxonomy): domain Eukaryota; kingdom Viridiplantae; phylum Streptophyta; class Magnoliopsida; order Poales; family Poaceae; genus Cenchrus; species Cenchrus americanus. The sequence continues at coordinate 254,679,853 of OX387245.1, forward strand.
TTGAACCCAACCATGCGATGCGATCGTGCATCATACCACACTTCCGAGGTGTGATTGCATAGGGACGCTACAAAGCCTTTACAAAGGTATACAACGGACTAACGACCCGCATAGTTACGGATCGGGGCGGACCATAACCCTCCCTAGTGGTCGCACCTTAGCAAAGGTTGCTACCCCAAAAGGACCGGCTATACCCCCCGCAACCCGATCCCCCCTCTGCTCCTTTCGGAAAAGGGCCATCAGATCAGTCGCACACCTAATTAATTGGCTAAGGTCAGAGCCATGTAACACTGTGGTTGCGCATGTTTTCTTGGGTGGTTCTCCATGTTCCGATTAAATCACATGATCTTGTATTACCGAAAGCATTAACGTTAAACATACAAACCTTTGTCATGAAAAACCATTTTTTATCCAACCCAAGTTGAGCAACTAGCATAGTCTACCCAAAAACATTTGTTAAACCGGGTTGATCCAAGGATTGTGGGTGAAAGTCTAGGTAAGTCCTTAAAAAGGGTGTTCCCATCAATTTAATGCAATATCATAATAAATATAAACTTAGTTGTTATGCAATTACATAGGATAAAATGGAATCATGCAGGGGGAGAAGACCACTTGCCTTCCTTGCTTAATCACTAAGGTTCTTCTTCTTCAAACACTTGCTCCTGATCTACTTCAACTGGCTGCTCGCTTGAAACCGACATGATGTTTACGAGCACACAAGAATACATACAATAAACAAAACAATACACCAAGCATGAAAAGCTTAAAGGGAAAATAGGGTTTGGGTTTAGGAAAGCGAACACAAGGAACACTCGGAACTAGCGGGAGATTTGGATGATCACAAACAAGAGCTAGCTATGCGTTTGATAACTTTTAATTAAGTAAAATCATGCGTATAGGTTATTTCAGAGAAATACCCTATTTATAATTAAGCAAGTTATATTTATATTTAAAAGACGATGTAAGCCTATTCCAATTTTACTTATAAATATTCAAGTATGATTTATGCAAATTAAACATTTAATTTTAAAAGAAGCATTTAAAAGTATCTAGGCGTTTGTCTTTATATTTCGTGTTATTCTAATCAAATTATAATTTAAAAACACATTTATATTCACTTTAATCAAATTAACATTCAATTAAGAAAACTCGGGATATAGCCTATGTTACATTTTAGTAGAAAGCAAATTGCATAATCATTATTCAAATTAAGTTTGATTATAAAACCGAGGTATACATCTAATTAACTTTTAATTAAAAGTAATATTTAATTAGTATTAATCATATTAACTTTCTTATGAAAACACGTGTTAAACTTCTAATTAGATTTTAATTAGAAAAGCATGTGCAATAGGATTTAATCATATTTAATATTTAAATATAAAACAATGAACATGTACAACATTGGTCCTATCACGTAGTTTTAGTTGATATGAGCCTAACGCAACTTGAAACGGTGGAATCGGAGCTACAACGCAAAAGATACGGCCAAAACAAGGTTCTAGAACCGTCGGGCTTTAAAAGACAACGCATGGACACCAAGAACGCTTAAAACGGAGCTAGGACGGAAAAGATATGGCTAAAACAAGATTCGGGGACTAATTTGTGAATATCCGGAAGTTTAGGGGGTTTTCTACAAGATTTCGGGGACCTAAACATTATGATATGTGAAACTAGGAGGTATAACATGTAAAAGATCAAGGATGGGCTTTAGAATAGAGAAATCAAGGAGATCAGGGGCCTAGACATAAGAATCAGGACTGAATTGTAAGGGTTCTGATAGGTGGAAGGGTATATTTGTAATTTCCAGAAACTCGGGGTTCTTTTTGCAAAATTACCGGGGCGGCCGGCGGAGAGGCCGTGGAGGCGCCACGTGGCGGGCTATGATTGGTTGTGCCGACGCAAGCGATGACGCGGTGCCGACGTCGGCGGTGGACCGCGCCCGTGGACCCGGTCCACCGGTCCACGGTGGACCACCGAAGGGGTACACCCCTTCTTTTAATCCGGACCGCCCGCCTTGATCGGACGGCCCCGGGTGCGCCACGGGCGACGGGCGGCGGCGGGCGGCCGGAGACCGGCGGCGCGCGGCGGGAAACGGCGGCGGCGGCTCGCGCGATGGCCGAAAAGAGCTCCGTGTGCCAAAATCCACCGGCAAGAGCATAGAGAGGAAGAGGAGGAGACGGGGAATCTTACCGGCGGCTTGAAGAGGAAGGAGAAGCGCCGGTAGAGGAGATCGGGGCGGCGGCTCCCGGCGGCGGGCGGCGCTCCGGTGGCGGCGCGTGAAGAGGTGGGGAGAGGGTGTGGGAGCACGGGAGAGTGAGAAAAGGGGTGAGACGGAAGCTTTAGCTCGGTTTATATAGAGTTGGAGAGGGGCAGAGGCAGGGGGCGAGGTGCAAGTGCCTTTAATGGCCATGGCGGTTTTCAAAGCATTCAAGACGGGGAACGGATTGATTGAGGAGTAACGGACGGAATTAAAGGCAGGGAATTGAATGGAGGGTTTTACTGAGCCTTGATGGGGAGGAAGAAGGGAGGAGGCGCGAGAGGCGAGGGAGGAGGGGCGGCGCCGGGGACGGGCGGCGCGGCCAGGGAGAAGGGGCTGGAGGTTGAGGACGGGGCTGACGGGCGGGCCCCGTCGGTCGGCGGGGAGAGAAGGAGAGAGGGGGAGCGCCGGTGGGCCGGTGCGGCTTCGTGGGCCGGAAGCGGAGTTGGGCCGCGCGGGCTGGAAAGAAAGGGAGGGAGAGAGAGGGTTTGGAGAGTTTTTTTTCTTTTTCAAATCCATTTCAAACCAATTTCAAACCCTTTCAAATTCAAATCTTTTACATGTTTTCAAATTCAAATTTTAACACAAATTTCTCCAACTATTTTAGAGGCTTTTCGCAAACCATTTTTTTTACAACTTTTTAAACATATTTTAAATTCCAACCTTTAAACAAGTTTTCACAAACTTTTTCACAAATATTTTTAAGGACTTTTTCACAAATATTTTAAGACTTTTAAAACCACATCACAACCAAAACTCATGCATTCAAATCATGATGCACAAACACTTATTGCTTCTAAATTATTAAAATGATATTAAAATATTTTAAAGGCCAAATTTATTTGATAATTTAATTAATCCTTAGAAAATAAAATCTAAATACCATGTTGCTTACATTAATTTGGTGATGGAATTTTAGGGTGTTACAAATCTACCCCCTTAAAAAGAATCTCGTCCCGAGATTCAGAGAGATTGAAAAGAACTAAGGGTATTATTCCGAGTCCATCTTGTACACTGAGTTCTTCCAACAGGCATAGCTCCTTCACCTACTTTCCTTAATCTTCATTCACTTTGCCTTCTTCTTTGGGTAGGGCAGTAGCAACAGCCTCAATCTTGTCTCCTTGCAGACTGGTTAAGAGTGCTGACTTCTTGGCACACAGAATTATTCCGTCACATTTTCCCAACCAATCCATTCCAAGTATTACATCTTTTCCACTAGATGTAAGAACTACTAGATCAGCTTGAAAATCCATTCCCCCGATCTTAAGATTGACTTGTGGGCATACATATGCAAATTTTATTCACCATTCGTGTATCTAACCAACAAATGTGTCTTTATAGGTATATCATGCTTTGACACAGACTATTCAGTAATGAATGAATGTGATGCTCAAAAACCGTTGCAGACACAGAGTTGACAGGAAACGTATCCAGCACAATACCAGGAGCGTCTTGAGCTTGTTCAGCTGTCACGTGGTTCACTCTGCCACGCACGTAATTCCATTAACCCTTATTGATCTGAGAATTTGCACTTCCATGGTGTATCTAAGATGTTGGTTGTCCGAACCTTTGACCATTGTCTTTCTGGGGAGTCTAGATATTACAATTTGGGCAGATGCTGCATAATGTCCCAATTCTCCACAATTGAAACAACCATTAGAGTGAACTAGAGAGTTGTTTCGTACCGCTGCACCCGAGCGGTCCGATGATGACTTGCAACATGTGGTGTCTGTTGGCTAGAATGTTAGGACTGCTGGGTTGAACGCTGCAACTGAGAATTTTGCAAATAATTTCCACTTGATTAACCAGAACTAAACTGAGAACTCTGTGATGAGTTGAAGCGGGGGCGTGTGTTGCTGATTGTCCACGAGATTGGAACTTGCACTTCCGTTCACCAAGTTTTGCACGTTTATTCTCTAGACCTATAGCTTTGTTCAGTAATGTAGCGAAATCCGGAAAGTTGTGACTCGTAGTTGATAATTGTGTGGCCCTATCGGACTATCCATGAAACGTTCTTGCCTCTTTGGGTCGGTATTAACTTCATTTGATGCATAGCGAGACAACCGGGTAAACTTGTCCGGATACTCGTTAACCGACATACCGCCTTGCTTTAGATCGAGGAACTCCCTTTGCTTAAGCTTGATTGCACCGGAGGGAATATGGTGCACGCGAAAACTATACTCCGGACTCCTCGCCAGGTGATGGTGCTAGGTACAACATGTGCGACACTCGTACTCATTCCACCATTCAACAGTTAATCCTTACAAACGGCCGTCGTATAAGAACCATCTCCCGATCGGTGCATTGTGTCATCTCCAACTTCTTGGTGACAGTCTTTAACCAATCATCAACATCCAATGTATCGGTTGAGTAGAAGTATGTGGGAGGACGGTGACTCATGAATTCCTTATGCTTGTCCACCGGTGCTGCTGGTGCTACTGGTGGTGACTGATTTTGCTGAGCTTGAATGTTTTGAATAGTGGCAGTCAGGTTTTGGATTAGCTGCATCTGAGTGACAAGGAACTGTTGCGTTACTGGATCCATTGCTGGGTTGAGGGGTGGGAGTGGTGCTTGATTTTGCTGATTATCAATATGAGCACAGACAACAGATGGAATATCTTGACCTTCTCCTGACCTGGTGCTTATCATCACTTATCATCTGATTGTTAGAGAAAGGAATTTCAGATAAGAATAGTGAACTAATGCATGAAGAGATGAACTCAAAAAGATGAAGCAATTTGAACTTCCAATTTAAGACGATTCTCATCCCGAGATTCACAAAGGCTAGCATGAAACAAGAGTTCGGGTGTTTAGCATCCAACACTGCTTATCTTGCTTCCATATAATTCGTCTTACACAAGCTCCATAAGTATAATTCTTTATTCTTCACAACTCACTTTATAAACATCATTGGAATACTCAACCTAACTCCACTTGTAATCGTCCATTCCTTTTTCTCGACTCGTTGATTTGCCTTTGTAGGATTTTTCTTCTTTTCTTGATAAAGTGATTTGAATAGAGCTGGATCGACTTCCATAATTGTTTCTTTTCCTAAGCTTAGCCATCTCGAATCATACTTCTGGTCCTCATACACAACTTTTAATATTCTTCTTCATTTGATTCAAGGCTTCTTGGGTATTGATTTGCTTGTTCTGTCTCTGCTGAGCTTTCTTTTCATATCGGTCAGTACGTTTCTTAGGACACCCGCTAATAAAATGTCCATGATCTTTTCAGTAGAAGCAATCTCCACTTTCTTTAATGTTTCGACGATTGCGTGGTGGATCTTCATACTCATGTTCTGATCCTTGAGTCAAATGGTAAAGATGTGAATTGTTCTCATGTTGCTCTGGAAAATTCATTTTCCTCTTCTTACTTATGATTTCCTATAGTTTGCTCTCTAACTCAATAGCTTTGTTGATGACATCTTGCAAACTAGAATATTCATGTAAGCTTAGTATACTCGAAGGTCTTTATTCAACCCTTGAGGAGATGTTCTCGTTTCTTTTTATCACTTTCAGACGATCTTGGTGGGTACATAGATAATCGAATAAATTTATCCCTATACTCATTCACTGTCATTTGCCCTTGCTTCAAGTTAAGGAACTCCTTCCTTTTGAGCTTCATCGTGCTTACAGGAATGAAGTGTGTTATAAAGTTGTCCTTGAATTCTTCCCAAACAATACTTTGTGGTTGCTCATGTTCGTAGATGTAAGAATTCCACCATTCTGAGGCTGCTCCTACAAGTTGTCCTGATGTAAACAAAACTTTCTCTCTATCGTTGCATTGCACCAAGTCTAGCTTCTGTTCAATTGTTGTGATCCATTCATCAGCTTCTAGGTGATCCATAGCGTTAGAGAACATAGGTGGCTTAGTATTCCGTAACTTTGTATGTGTATCCTCTAGGTTTGGATATGGTGACACATATTGATCACATCCCAAGTTGTTACTTGCTATCATTTCTCTTGTCTTGGTTGCCTTGACTTTCTTCACTTGCATGCTTCTTGAGTTGTTTGATTCCGTCAGGCTAAAATTCATTGAAATTTATACTCCAATCCTCAAGGTTGATAATCCGATTACTATCTACAGCTTGAGCAACTTCTTCCGGGACTCGGTTTTGGGTAAATAACTTCCTTTTCTTATTGATATCCAAATGGTAACATTGTCTAGCCTCGTCTCTCATTAGGTCAAGCTTCTTTTGGAGACGTGAACGTCCATAATGCTTACGACATTGACATGTTCCCGCAATCTTCATATGTTCATGTTGTTCATTCATCCGCAATTCTTGTGCTCCATGACTTCTCTTATTATTTTGATGGTTCCATGCTTCTACAACTTGCTTCTTTACTAGTTCGGCGGGAACTCCGGCTTTGGTTATCTCTCGTGTTATGGGGGGATGATGTGTCGATCTCTTTTTGTCCTTGTAAGACTTGAGCTTGCATGACCGATAGATTTTCTTTATCTAATGACAAAGGGGACGGATGGAATCTGAAGGCTATCACTCAAAACCAGATTGGAATTCTTAAGGTTTGATGCTTGCTCTATAATATACTGATGGATATTAACCATGGTTTGAGTCATTGCTTGCAGAGTCTGAGCTTGTGTTGCCATATACTCTAGCATCTTGCGTTCAATTGCTGAGGTTGTAGATGGAATGTCGATGTTTCGTTTGTTGTCTTTATATTCGTGATTTCCATTAGAACTCGCCATCTTGTTGTGTGATAAAGGTAAGCTCAGAAGGGATTGGATACAGATTGAAGAGTAGGGTAAAATCGTATCCATCTTTTCTTGTTGTGATTGTAGTCACATTGTGGTGGATAGGAGAATAACAGGGATGAAAGAAATTGACTGTCTTTTCCTTTAACTTCTTTCATATGTTGATATCTGTATTCATTCGTAGATTTCTTGTTGTTGATGTTGGTGTTGCCTCTAGACTTTGATCTTCAAACATCCTTCAACCAACTTGTATGGTAGATAAGGATAACCCAGATTTGAACCCAAACTATCTTTATTAACCTAACAATTTATTTCTTATTGCATTTGTGGCCATCACTCCACAATACAACTCACACAATCAAAACTCCAAATCAAACATGAGTTCAAACAATCAAGCATTTACATCGCACGTCCTCACGAAACGATTCTATCGAAGTTGATAAGAGGGTAGGCCATCTAAGAACTTATACTAGGGAACACTCGGTGGTAGATCCAAATTGAAAGAACAAGAACCGAACTCGAGATAGATCAAAAACAAATGATGGGTTTTATCAAAGAACAAAGGATAAATTAGATTTTCATGCGTAAATAAGATAATTTTGAAGGATGACATGGCTTTCTAGAACATGAATCCTTAATTTTCGACAATTTCTAGCTAAGGCTGCGTTCCTACGATCAACACCTGCTCCGATACCGCTCTGTCACACCCGATTTCCGAAGGGAAACCGGATGCATCTCATATGTGTGCCGGGATCTAGTTCCACACATATGATAGACGAAATGAGTGTAATATCATAGACAAGAAAACGTAACAAGGGGTTTAACAACTTACTACACTCATTCGGAAGACACGAATGTCTTTAACATCGGAAAACGATAACTACACGACGAGTCTTCGTCTTCCGCTTCCACGAGCACTTGACCGGGGGAGACGCATGCCTCAAAACTCCTCAAGGTCGCAAGAGCACTCTTCACCATTGTTCTCTCCCGAACAATGGTAAGCAAGGCTGAGTACACTTATGGTTGGTACTCAACAAGTGGGGGAAGATGCAAGGCTATCAAGGATAGGCTATGGTTTTGCAGCGGTTAGCATTTTAATGTTGGTCAAACTTTTAATTAAAGAACGCCTAATTACTAGATATAAGTATATACCAACCCACTTAAGAAACTTTTAAGCAAAACAACCCAAAGCTCATCAAGCTTCACCAAACCACGATTTATTCTCATCTTCAAGTTTATTAATCATGTGAGGGTCCAAGCCGCTCATGACCGTGAGCACGGCTGATCGATCAGTTTTACACTCGCGAGGTTTGCACACTTTACCCACGGCTCGCGTAAAAGTTCCGAAGAACTTTGAACCCAACCATGCGATGCCGATCGTGCATCATACCACACTTCCGAGGTGTGATTGCATAGGGACGCTACGAAGCCTTTACAAAGGTATACAACGGACTAACGACCCGCATAGTTACGGATCGGGGCGGACCATAACCCTCCCTAGTGGTCGGCACCTTAGCAAAGGCTGCTACCCCAAAAGGACCGGGCTATACCCCCGCAACCCGGATCCCCCCTCTCGCTCCTTTCGGAAAAGGGCCATCGGATCAATCGCACACCTAATTAATTGGCTAAGGTCAGAGCCATGTAACACTGTGGTTGCGCATGTTTTCTTGGGTGGTTCTCCATGTTCCGATTAAATCACATGATCTTGCCTTACCAAAAGCATTAACGTTAAACATACAAGCCTTTGTCATGAAAAACCATTTTTATCCAACCCAAGTTGAGCAACTAGCATATTCTACCCAAAAACATTTGTTAAACTGGGTTGATCCAAGGATTGTGGGTAAAAGTCTAGGTAAGTCCTTAAAAAGGGTGTTCCCATCAATTTAATGCAATATCATAATAAATATAAACTTAGTTGTCATGCAATTACATAGGATAAAATAGAATCATGCAGGGGAGAAGACCACTTGCCTTCCTTGCTTAATCACTAAGGTTCTTCTTCTTCAAACACTTGCTCTTGATCTACATCAACTGGTTGCTCGCTTGAAACTGACACGATGTCTACGAGCACACAAGAATACATACAATAAACAAAACAATACACCAAGCATGAAAAGCTTAAAGGGAAAACAGGATTTGGGTCTAGGAAAGCGAACACAAGGAACACTCGAAACTAGCGGAGATTTGGATGATCACAAACAAGAGCTAGCTATGCGTTTGATATCTTTTAATTAAGTAAAATCATGTGTATACGTTATTTCGCAGAAATACCCTATTTATAATTAAGCAAGTTATATTTATATTTAAAAGACGATGTAAGCCTATTCCAATTTTACTTATAAATATTCAAGTATGATTTAAGCAAATTAAACATTTAATTTTAAAAGAAGCATTTAAAAGTATCTAGGCGTTTGTCTTTATATTTCGTGTTATTCTAATCAAATTATAATTTAAAAACACATTTATATTCACTTTAATCAAATTAACATTTAATTAAGAAAACTCGGATATAGCCTATGTTACATTTTAGTAGAAAGCAAATTGCATAATCATTAATCAAATTAAGTTTGATTATAAAACCGAGGTATACATCTAATTAACTTTTAATTAAAAGTAATATTTAATTAGTATTAATCATATTAACTTTCTTATGAAAACACGTGTTAAACTTCTAATTAGATTTTAATTAGAAAAGCATGTGCAATAGGATTTAATCATATTTAATATTTAAATATAAAACAAAGAACATGTACAACATTGGTCCTATCACGTAGTTTTAGTTGATATGAGCCTAACGCAACTTGAAACGGTGGAATCGGAGCTACAAAGCAAAAGATGCGGCCAAAACAAGGTTCTAGAACTTTCGGGCTTTAAAAGACGGTCGCATGGACACCAAAAACGCTTAAACGGAGCTAGGACGAAAAAGATATGGCTAAAACAAGATTCAGGGACTAATTTGTGAATATCTGGAAGTTTAGGGGGTTTTCTGCAAGATTTCAGGGACCTAAACATAAATATGTGTGAAACTAGGGGGTCTAACATGCAAAAGATCAAGGATGGGATTTAGAATAGAGAAATCAAGGAGATCGTGGGCCTAGACATAAGAATCGGGACCGAATTGTAAGGGTTCGATAGGTGGAAGGGTATATTTGTAATTTCCGAAACTCGGGGTTCTTTTTGCAAAATTACCGTGGCGGCCAGCGGAGAGGCCGTGGAGGCGCCACGTGGCGGGCTATGATTGGTTGTGCCGACGCAAGCGATGACGCGGTGCCGACGTCGGTGGTGGACCGCGCCCGTGGACCCGGCCCACCGGTCCACGGTGGACCACCGAAGGGGTACACCCCTTCTTTTAATCCGGACCGCCCGCCTTGATCGGACGGCCCGTGTGCGCCACGGGCGACGGGCGGCGGCGGGCGGCCGGGAGACCGGCGGCGCGCGGCGGGAAACAAAGCGGCGGAGCGGCGGCGGCTCGCGGCGATGGCCGAAAAGAGCTCCGTGTGCCAAAATCCACGGCAAGAGCATAGAGAGGAAGAGGAGGAGACGGGGAATCTTCCCGGCGGCTTGAAGAGGAAGGAGAAGCGCCGGTAGAGGAGATCAGGGCGGCGGCTCCCGGCGGCGGGCGGCGCTCCGGTGGCGGCGCGTGAAGAGGTGGGGAGAGGGTGTGGGAGCACGGGAGAGTGAGAAAAGGGGTGAGACGGAAGCTTTAGCTCGGTTTATATAGAGTTGGAGAGGGGCAGAGGCAGGGGGCGAGGTGCAAGGGCCTTTAATGGCCATGGCGGTTTCAAAGCATTCAAGACGGGGAACGGATTGATTGAGGAGTAACGGACGGAATTAAAGGCAGAGAATTGAATGGAGGGTTTTACTGAGCCTTGATGGGGAGGAAGAAGGGAGGAGGCGCGGGAGGCGCGGGAGGAGGGGCGGCGCCGGGGACGGGCGGCGCGGCCGGGGAGAAGGGGCCGGAGGTTGAGGACGGGGCCGACGGGCGGGCCCCGCTCGGTCGACGGGAGAGAAGGAGAGAGGGGAGCGCCGGTGGGCCGGTGCGGCTCCGTGGGCCGAAGCGGAGTTGGGCCGCGCGGCCGGAAAGAAAGGGAGGGAGAGAGAGGGTTTGGAGAGTTTTTTTTCTTTTTCAAATCCATTTCAAACCAATTTCAAACCCTTTCAAATTCAAATCTTTTACATGTTTTCAAATTCAAATTTTAACACAAATTTCTCCAACTATTTTAAAGGCTTTTCGCAAACCATTTTTTACAACTTTTTAAACATAGTTTAAATTCAAATCTTTAAACAAGTTTTCACAAACTTTTTCACAAATATTTTTAAGGACTTTTTCACAAATATTTTAAGACTTTTAAAACCACATCACAACCAAAACTCATACATTCAAATCATGATGCACAAACACTTATTGCTTCTAAATTATTAAAATGATATTAAAATATTTTAAAGGCCAAATTTATTTGATAATTTAATTAATCCTTAGAAAATAAAATCTAAATACCATGTTGCTTACATTAATTTGGTGATGGAATTTTAGGGTGTTACGGTTCCCCGAGCTCGCGCTCCCGCTCAATGTCGCGTCGAGGTTCTGTCGCGCGGTCGCTGTCGTCGTCCCGCCCGCCCCGACCTCCCAGCTCACGCGGCGGCTTGGGAAGGCGCGTGGGGAAGTGGGAGCGGGCCTTCGGAGGTGCTCCGTCCGGCAAGCCGTAGAGCCAGTCATAGCGTCGATGGATTGGCTTGACACTCGCAGGGTTGTCGATGGCCGCCTGCAGGTTGCCCTCCACCATCTTGTAGTCTTCCAAAATGGACAGGTGGACGAAGACGGCGTACCTGTTTCCATGGTACCAGGCCGCCGGTGGCAGTTCGCTGTCGATGTAGACCGCAGAGGACCCCCCGGCCGGTCCGTGCGTGAACGCGAGCCAGACCTTCTTGGGGATGTCCCTCTTGTCCGGGGTCCACGCCCAGAGCTCAATGTGTCGAGTGTCCTCCGACTGCACCAAGTCGGTGACGATGTACTGCAGGGCGCAGCGGTGGCTGATGACGCGCTCCACGATCGTCGGTGTCCAGGCATGGTCGGGGATGCCGCCGAGGAACAGGCGCACTCTGTAGAACATGCGGAAGCCCATAGCGTGCGTCAGGCCACGCCACGGCCTGAGGTAGATGTCGATGCCACTGCCTGTGAATCGCCCCAAGTCGCGGGCGCGCGCCGCGTCGGCTCCTTCTCGAAACGGACGAGGTAGGGGTCCGGCTAGTTCAGGGTGACCGTGACCGCCCTGGGCTGCAGCTGGAGACGTCGCGTGATGAGGGCGGATTGTGTTCAATCTCATCAGTTAGCAAACAAATAAGTCATTCTATAATTGTTTAGATAGAATAATGAGGAGAAGTAAACTGACATTGCTTGACTCCCACCCATTACCTTCCAGGAGGTAAGACCTCCAACCAATCACAGCAACTGATTTTTAATCCTGGTGATAATCAACCGTGTGTCTCTCGCATATTTGTTAACTGCTCCTACTACAAGTCACGCATCGTGGCACCATCAGCCTTCGAAATAGCAGTTATTTCCATCTTCACTTCTGTCCCAATCTCTCTCCCGCTCTCCCAAAAAGAAAAATACAGTAATGTGAACTAATCCTACTAGCACACAATCGATCGAGTAACGGAATTATGCATATGAATGTGTCCAAATATGCATGGGTCGGCAGAGAAGAGAGAGGATGGATGCAATGCATGGGGCTAAGTGTTGATTCAATGTCATGTTCGATGCAACATTCTATTTGTCACGCTTTTTTAGTGGATCCACATTAAACAACAAATCAGTAGCAGGTTCAATTGTCATGTACGTAGGCAATTACCTGGTAAATATACATAAATATCAGATTACCTGGTAATTCCTCTCCAATTATCAGATTTAAATATACATAATAATTGTTATTCTTATTACCTGGTAATGTCACTAGATCAATGGTCCCCATGCATTTGAGAGTACCTAATTAAGCAAAGCAAAGCCCAGTTGTAAGAACCAAGAGAAATATCTTTTAGATGGAAAATAACCTTTCACTGCTGTAGAGACCATATATTTATCCGTGCCTGCGTGAAACCCCAGGGTTTTTTTTACAGGTTGTAACCGGTCTCACCGGTAAAAAAAACCTGTTGAAACCCTCGTTCGTACCGGTGGAGAGACATGCACCACATTCCACACGGCCACGAGGAACCGGCAGATTCCTTGATCCTTTATTAATTCGCCTCGACTGCAACATCCATTGTTAATCCACCTCGACTGCCACACTAGCGTGCCTTGCTCATTCACAGTGTGGCTTATTAATTCGCCTCGACTGCAACATCCATTGTTAATCCACCTCGACTGCCACACTAGCGTGCCTTGCTCATTCACAGTGTGGCTTAAGGGCGTGTTTGGGAGAGCTCCACGCAGCTGCATCCACAAAAACAGCTCCCACTCCAATTTTTTCGTGCCAAACACCCCAGCTCCAAAAACTCCGGATCCACCAAATACATGGATCTAGCTCCCAACTCCACCAAATCCATGGAGTGCCTCAAGGGTACTGCGAAGGCACTTTTCATAACAACTCGTGGAGTTGGGGGGTAATTACCCACCACCGCCACCGATTACACACATACCGGTTCGTTCTTTTTTCTTTCTTCCCCGCCGCGACCCATCTTCTTCCCCTCGACATAGGCCGCGGCGCCCCTTCCCCGCCGCGACCGCAAGGCGCCGCCGCCCCCGTACCGCCGCCGCCGCCCGTACCGCCGCCGGCCGGCCGCCCGCGACCGCAGGCGCCGCCGCCGCCCGTACCGCCGCGCGCCGCCGCGCCGCCGCCGCCGCCGCCGCCCGCGTACCGGCGCCGGCCGGCCGCCCGCGACCGCAGGGCGCCGCCGCCGCCCGTACCGCCGCCGCCCGTACCGCCGCCGGCCGGACCGCCGCCGCCGCCCGTACCGCCGCCGGCCGGACCGCCCGACCGCATCATCGTCGGATCCCTCGTCGCGGTCATCGCATCCGTCGGCGTCGTCGCGCTCCTCCTCCTACTCATCTACCGGCCCCGAGCGATCCGGTGGCCGTCACCACCGCGACGCCGGCCGTCTTCGAGGTCGACCGCTTCGACATCACCCCGGTCGACCATCACCCCGGCCGACCATCACGCGCCGCCGGCTGGCGTTCCGGGGCGCGAGGCGCACCGACGCCGTGCCGGCCGTGCTCGCCGGCACCTTGCCCATGAACTTCACCTTCGACGCGTACCCCGGCCATCACAGAATGGGGTGTTCCCTATGCACACAGGACACACACACACATGCACAAGACATCACGTACATGCAAGCAAAACAAAAAAAATTGAGGGCATAAGAGGGTAATCTATTCAAATCTTCATTTTTCGGAGCTGGAGTTGTTGTCTCAGCCAAACACATCTCCTCGGCTCCAATGGGAGAGTCCAGCTCCACGGTGGAGCCGCAAATTGGTGGAGTTGCTACTCCGCAGTTGGTTTGGTGGAGCCGGAGCCCTCCCAAACACGCCCTAAGTTGAAGGAGCATACGTACTCTTTAGGTTTATGTAGTACTTCCGGTTGGGTGCAATATTTAGTACGTCGCTAATTTCATTTGAATATCACTACTTGAGTTTTATACTCCATTGTTCCAAAATGTAAGTTGTTTTGGCTTTGAAGATTCATAGATACTTTAATCTCGACATACACTATATCTAGATGCATAATAATATGTATGAAACTAGAAAAAGTCGAACGACCTACAATTTGGAGCGAAGGTGAATTTTATTCAAAATAAACTTGTTTTTTTGTGATGTCATGATTATGGCGGTACTTTTTTGTAGGAGACACTTCTAACAAACTTATTAGATTATGAAAAGACAAATTTACGAAGATTCTAAATCCAATTTAGTAAATGTTTCAAAAGTTAGACCAAATCATGGTCAAAATGAAAAGTATTTATGACCGGAGGAAATACTTATGGTAGTAGTGAAAAACAAGTGCAAACAAAATGTATACATTTTAATTTCAGACTCGCTTCACGACAAATTCACCCGATATATATTTATAATGGATCACAATTGGTACGGGAAAAATACATATACACAAAGTTAGGCATGGCCATCCAACCAAAACCCGAACTTCATAGCGTGTTGGACAACCCATAAAAACTTCCGAAAGTCCCCCGCACTAAGGTCCTATTTGGCTTGACTCCAACTCCGGTCGGAGCAGCTCCACTCTAGAAATCAATTACAACCGGCTCGAGTGGAGCCGGAGCCGTCCGTTGAGGGTGTTCGGCTAGAATGGTACTGGGGACCGCAGTTGTGTTTTGTCGGTGTGGTTTGTCCAGTTTTGCCATTGGTTGACATGAGTACGGTTCGTTGATGCGCAACAACAAAATAATACCACATACAAGATCAAAATAATCTAAGGATAATAATTCCGACATACAAGTACCAACAACTTAAAAATAATCCAACATACAAAGCAACCGGATAATCCGAGATACAAGGTCAACCAAATAAGTCAACATACAAGTTCAACCAAACAATCCGAGGTACAAAGTTCATAGTTTGAGAAAAGGATTACATCAATTCCAAACTAATGCGACGGATGTAGCCAAACCACCACAAAATGAGTCCATAGTCACAAAACTTGGTTCCGAAGTGTTGTCATCGAAGCATATCGAGACACACCATGCTTGTTATACCTTTCCGGATAGTTGGCATAAAGTTCGGATCTCGATCAAAATTAGCAAAGTCCATATCCCCACTAGAATGCTCACGTATGTAATTGTGGAGAACCATGCAAGCTGCTACAACCTTCTTTTATGTGAGCATGGAAAAGTGAGGCATCTTATAAAGAATTAGCCACTTCATCTTTAATAGTATAAATGAACGATGAATGACATTACGAACGGATGAATGAACCCGGTTGAACTTCTCTTTTGGAGTATTTGGTTCCATACCTCGATGCCACTCAAGTAAATGGTATCTTTCACCCTTGTATGGGTATAGGTAACCTAGATGATTAGGATAGCCCACGTCCACAACATAGTACTTGCCTCGCAAGTCTCCAAATCTGTACCGAAATATCATGTTGTCTCGGGCTGCGAGAATATCTCTCGGGCCGAGTTGATCTCATTGGTAAACATCCAAGTCCCCGGAGTTTTGCGTGTTGATGCTTCGGTCCTTGGATTGTTTGGAGTCTTGTACACTTCGTGTCTTGACTTGTGACGGGCTTTATGATCTTCTCTTGAAGTGCTTGATGAACTTATCCCGAAAGTCTCCTCTTCAACATTAACTTCTCGCGTAAACAACAAACTCCAAAATTGACATGCAAGTGTGAACTTATTATATCATTAGTATGCCTAGTGGCGGGTTAGTTGAAAATCACGATCAAAACCAATGTATAAAAAGTACTCTAGGTTGACGAAAATTCACAATCAACATCTCCCCCATGCTTAAACCTTGCTCGTCCTCGAGTAAGTAATCCTCGCTTAAAAGGGAAATCAGCGTTGCCTTCCAATGTTGTCCCCGCACTTAGTCATTGATGACGAGGCAAATTGTTCTCTCTTAAGAATTTATTTTTAAAGTTCAACTTGTGACCGACTTCTTTTTCATTATGGAAGATAGACTAACAATAAAGAACAAGCCACATTTAATAAACATGATGCTCTTAAACTTAAGCAAACTTCAAACCATTACCTTGTTACATGGAAGAATTTTCAAAAAGATGCATATCTAACATATGTGAAAATCTCTTGCAAAAGCTCATGGAAACACTCATCTCATCAAGTCACCAAGCCTATACTAGATTATTTTCAACCTACTCTACTCATATATGATAGTGGAAGGCTTATGTGGAGCTTGGAAAGTTAAAAACAATCCTAGCAAAACATGCATCCGAAATATTGTCAAATTAGGAGAGAGATCTATTGGAATTACCGAGACTCGTCAAAAAGGCCATAGAAAATAAATGTTGGAGAGAGATGAAACACACACATTTAGATAGGTGGACATGTGCAAGTTACAAATGGATGATCCGAGGCACGAGTTAAGTCCTCGTTATCGGATTGCACATGGTTCGAAGATTTGAGTATGGATTTGTTATCAAGGCAATTGAGAACATATGAAGCAAAAAGAACCAAGGAGCACATATATATATATACATATATATATATACATACATATATATATATATTACTTTTATTTTATTTCCTTCTCATTTTCTCTCTTTCTTTCTTTCTTTCTTTATTTTTTTCTTTATTCTTCCTTTTTTCCTTACTTTTCTTTTCTTCTCATCATAATTTTTTTCATTTTTTTTTCTTTTGCTCTTAAGAACATTTTGCAACAAAATACTAACATAGCATTTATCGAGATGATGTAATGACTCCTCCCCCATGCTTCGACGATGCTTGTCCTCGAGCATAAAAGAGAGGGGAAATGGCTGCTAAAGTAAGTATAAATTCCATAAACTTGTGGAATATTTGAATTTCCATCGAGAATTTTACTCCATACTCAAATTGGGACGTGGACAAGCGGATGATCACAAAAAGATGTTTTTGGTTTAGGGTGGATGCCCAACGAAGCTTGTGAAATTTTCAATGTGAAACCCACAATGCATGGACAAAAATCTAGCATGAAAAGTTACACAAAGGAAAGATCAGCTTCTTAGTCTCAAACCATAGAAATCAATCCTAATTTATGTTCGGAGAAGAGAAGGTCCATGGAGATGTTACCATCCTTTGTAGTTCTTCGTTGCCTTCTTCCGACATCTCCATCTATCGATGTGGCTTTTGCTTTTGTCTTGATTTATCAATGCTCCCGATCTTCTGAATTTGATCTTGTATGTTTAATGGAGTCATTGGTCAGCCTTTTCTTCAATGTTGTCATCACCATCTCCTCTTTCTTGTTCTCATCATCTCCTTACTCTCTCTTTTTTCATGGATTTCCCATCTGTCCAGAACGGAACATATATCGAAACATAGCTCTATTTAAAAGTTCGTGAAATTACCTTTCCAACGTGTGGTCATTCATCAAAAACGGAGTTCAAACAAGGGAGCTATGTCCGTTTTACTTCAGCGCTGCGTGCTGTCCAAAACTGATTTCAGGACGTGTTGCACTCGGTGATTCGGGCATAACCTCTTGTAGGAACCTCTGATTGTCTTGATTCTTGATTTGTTGGAATCATAACTTCATAGTGCTTCTAAATATCTAAAATATTCAGTGTTTTCCCTTCAAGACCACGCAGAATTTTGATGAGATCGGTGGCTTATTGCGCATTGACCCGGAGACGTTAATGATCTTGATCATTCTATCTTCTAGAGCGTCATGTTGCACTTCTGTGTTGAAGATTCAGGGTCTCCCCCATGCTTAGCATTTTGCTAGGCATGGAAGAAGACAAAACATTTTTTTCTTAGCCATCCTTCAATTTCCTTTTAGTGAGTCTTTATCTTGCCTGCAAGACGTTTTAAGCATACATTCTACCTCCAAGGTGACAGTTGGGAGTAGATAGAATTGCCAACAATCCAACAATGTTTCCTAGGACTCTCAACTTGTGGCATAATTAGTCTAATGAGGAATAAAAACCTAATGAGTGTACGTGGTGCGAAGTGTGTTTGCACATGATAGGAAAACATATAAACAAAGGCAATGTTTTCACCTAGTTCTAAACACCATGTTTACAACTAGTTGCTGAATTTCTCCATAGCCATAAAGGTTGATAAATCTAGGGTTAAAACACCATGTCTATCCCTAGATCAATAACTCTTATAGCCCAATAAAAAATTAAGCGCATTTCGAAGCTTATAAACTAACCAATGCAACATGAAAACATATGAAAAGCTGGCAAGGTTTATCGAACTTAAAGATGATGGTCCGCAATCATGTTTAAACACCACGTTTAAACAAGATCGCAAAAAGAAAATACTCATAGGGCCCTATGAAGCATTAACATGGAAACTGGAGCATACATCATTAAGTATATAAAACAACCAAGCCTACTATGTGCAAAACATGTATACGCAAAGCAACATTGATAACAAAATGCAATGCATGCAAATAAATAAATATGATCATGAACATGATGGTGGTTCTAAAAAGGAAAACTAAACTTATATTAATAACCACTGATCATCATAAGATGATGCCATTCTTTATTCTCTCTAAGAAAGAAATAAAAACAAAAAGAAACGGGTTGCCTCTCGAAAAGCGCTTCATTTAAAGTCATAGAGCTCGACTTTCTCACATACCTTCGTTTTGTCGCATAGCCATGGTCCTTCATGCAAGAAGAAAAGATACCAATGCAGCTTTAATTTGCTTCCCATGTTATGCTTGATCACTTATAGAAGACTTGCCCAAGGCATCCTTTTGCTTCATCGCTATCTCCTTCTTTATCACCCTTCGGTGCCGCCTTCACTCCATGAATTTTTCTTTAATGTCCAGAAGAGAAAGTATACCAAAGCTCTACTCCATTGCACGGTGCACAAAATTTCCTTTCCAGTGAGTCTTTATTTTCCAAATCGGACTCCGGACAAGAGTTACGTCCGTTTTACTTCGGTAATAAAATCTGTCCCGGAATTTCAGAACGCGCAACGCTCAATGTTTTCTCCATAATTCCTTGCACGGGTCTTCAAACTCGTTGGTTCTTAATGTGTTGGAATGGAAACTTGATGGAGCTTCTAGACATCTCATTTTCTTCATTTGTACACCTCTGAACAAGCTCTCAAATAGATAAAGATAGCAACATCCATCGCGGGATTTGAAGAGGTTGATGATTTATCTTGTAACTCTTTAGGCGGTCTTCTCTTTTCATAATTCAAGCCTTGTCTACATGGTTAGTGAAAATCAAACTTTCCCGACATGTGCTCCCTTAAGGTCATTAGCTTGACCAAGCACAAAGCATGATCGAGATTAACAAAACTTATTGTAAACATATGCATCCATAATTAACACCACATGTGAATTGTAGCAACAAGTCAAGGTGTAAACAAGAGAAGCATATGTTTCATGCATAGCGCTTAGCTAATCATTAGGCAAAGGTTCTTTAGGTGTGAAATTAATTGGTTCAAACATAAATGTTTTCTCTTTTTCATTCTCAAGAAAATCTAGCCTATCAACATGATCATTATTGGAACAAGGCATAGAATCTAAACTATTATTCATACCATTGGTCGAACATGAATATTTGAACATATAATCATTAATACCAATAATATCTTGAGGTTTTAGTGTGTACCTTTGCCTCGGAGCTCCCTCATCTTTGGTTCGTCTTGTAGCATTGAAATCAAGTCAATCTCAACAAGTGGAGTTGTCTCTTCATCACCGTCTTGCAATTTCTTTAACTCATCATGTGGAATACATGTAATCCTTCAACTATGTACGCGTTCATCTCTTCTTTGAAGTCTTCTTTATCAACCAAATCCTCATCTTCAAAGTCTTGTATGTTGCTTTCTTTATCTCCCGTGTACCACATGTCGTCAAGATCGCTCATCATTGATTCACTCTTTTCTTTATCATTTAGTGCTTCCATGCCTTGATTTGCTAGTGTGTAGGCTTCAATAGCACACAAGCTATAACCTTGTGGGGAGGGGCCTTCTTGGAGTACTTGCTCTATGTCAACTCCTTCCCATTCATCTTCTAGCTTGAGTCCTATCTTCTCTCATTTATCCTTCGAATCACTAGGCTCATCACGGTTGTACTCTTCTCTTTCTTCATCATAAATCTTTGAGTTGTAAAATCAGTCGATCCATCCTTCATCATCTTCTTCTCTTTCTTCTTAAAATATCTTTTGGATCGACTCTCCACTCATCTATTGATCAAATATATCCTCAACTAGTTTGGCAATCTGTCGTCGTTCCTCCTTCCTTCGGTAGTTGATTAGTGGGGCAAAATCAACTTGAATCCAATCGGATTGATTGAACTCCGCCAATGATCTAGTATTCCACATACTTTTGCCTACATTCATGTTAGTTTCAACATTTTTAATATCTGAAATGACTTCTCTTACCTTGTGAAGTGGATCTTCAATTTCGGTATGGTCGGTTCATCTTTCTTGACCTCCAGTTCATCTTTTTCGTAAATTTCAGCAAGCACCTCGGGCTTGCTTTTGTCGTTTTGCTCCTCCCGACAACGTCTTTGCCAATTTCGTTGCGTTCTTTGTCCATTGCTTATCCTTTGTAAGATTTGTGCGGCTTCACTAATTGTTTTATCCATTATATCACCGCTCGCACATGTGCTTACAAAACGAGATGAGTTAGGGGTTAGTGAAAATAAAAGGTATGCAACATCAAGTCACCGGAAAATCCCAAGTTCGGGCCTTGCTCAAGAAGTTCATTAAAACGGTCCCATACTTCATGAATTCCTTCATCCTCTCCTTGCTTGAAAGTGAGCATTTGTCTCCTTAAGTCTTGGACCTTGCTTATGGGAAAGAATTTCAAAAAAAACTTCTTCACTAGCTCATCCCAATTTCCTTTTGCTTCAACGGACGCAAGTGTGTACCATCTTGGCGCTTCATCTTTGAGAGAGAATGGGAAAAGATTCCACTTGAACCAAGCGGTCGGAACTCATTCTTGTTGCACCGTGTTCCATATCATCGTGAATTCCTTAATGTGTCTATATTGGTTGTCATCCTCCATTCCTCTAAAGGGGCTTGTCGCCACTAACTTGATGATTCCGGATTCACTTCGGTGGGTTGTAGCAAGCGCCAAATCTAATTTTTGCATCTCCATGTCTTCCATTGACGGCATTGCTAGATCCTTTAGTGACATCTCTTCGTCCTCCAAAGGTGAGGTGAACAAATCCATCTAGGCACTAAAAGTAAAATAAAAAACAAAAGGTTTTTATAGAAAACTAGGGTTAGATGTTAGTAATCAAGAAAACTAATACAAGATTAAACGTAGCAAACTGGTTTGCTCCCTGACAACGGCGCCAGAAAAAGGGGCTTGTTGATGGTAAAAACTCGTTTAACGTTTTGATTGGACTCGCAAGCGTACAAGTCACCTACGCCCTTCTTCACCTACGGGAGATCCCAAGGTTTGTCAATCCACGGAGCAAGGGGATTGCTAGCGCTTAGCCAAGCACTAATCTAGTTGACTAGGGAAACCTTTAAAGAGAGGATTAAACTTAAAGTAAAAGCAATCTAATCTATGTTAGTCTAAGATTAGGATAGATGGCAAAGGTTGGTACAAGACAGTGATTAAGAAAGATAAGTGTTCCCTCCCTAGGATCTAGGATATCATGGATCTGCATCTACTACACGAGAGTGGTAAACCAATCTATCGGGGGTTGTGACCACGGTTTCGCCCTTTCCCTCCCCCGTATTGTCACTACGCGGAGGTAATTGTGACTAGACCTATGATAGACACGGTATGTTGATGGAATCTATGTGAGTAGAGGATATCATACGCCCGAAAACGCGGTATCTAATCTTAATCATCAAAGCATCATCAACATGAAAGCAATAGATTGAAACCACGAATCAAGTAGCGATCACGTAGCATGTATCCATCTAACCCTAGGGGTGAATGGAGACATTACTCCATCATCTTACAAAGATTGAAGCACATATGGGTGATGGAGACTCCGGGAACGTCGTCGATGAAGATGGCGGCGATGAAGCTTGGAAACACCCCTAGGCCGGTGGCTTGGAGTCCATCTCTTGCTTCCTTCCCTCCGCCGACATTGATCCTTGCGACGAACTCATCTAATCTCATTCCTCATCTTGTGGCGGCTCTCCGATGAATGTATGTCAATGGGTAACCATCTTGGGGCACCCGGGGGCTTGTATTTATATCCTTGGGTTGCCTTGGGGCGTGCTCCACCTTGCCTTGCACGAGATCCTCCTTTGGAGAGAAGCAAACTTGGTTTCCATGAATTCGTCTCGTCCAGATTTTCCCGATTCGCAGCCCTTCCTTAACGGCGCCATATCTCCCATGTCCGGCCTTCAAATAATGGAAACTCGGTGTCCAGGTTGTCTGCCACGAAATTATCTTTAACTTTGGTAGTCATTTATTTCCTTGGAAAAAAGATAAGATCTCCAAAACGGCCTTGGAAGATAATCTGTTCTGATTTCGGACTGACTACGCAGCAGGGTTTTCGGGGATCATATCTCCTAGCTCCCTCATCCGAATTGGGCCTTTCACATGTCCAAATCGAAGGTATCGTCGAGGCCCACAACTTTGGTAATCAAACTTTTGCCATTAAAGGCCGTTTAAGTCTCCGAATATGTACCGAAATATCATGTTGTCCCGGGCTGCGAGAATATCTCTCGGGCCGACTTGATCTCGTTGGTAAACATCCAAGCTCCCGGAGTTTTGCGTGTTGATGCTTCGGTCCTTGGGTTGTTTGGAGTCTTGGTCACTTCGTGTCTTGACTTGTGATGGGCTTCATGATCTTCTCTATAAGTGTTTGATGAACTTATCCCGAAAGTCTGCTCTTTAACGTTAATTTACTGCGTAAACACCAATTTCCAAAATCGACATGCAAAGGTGAACTTGTTACATCATTAGTATGCCTAGTGGCGGGTTAGTTGCAAATCATAATCGAAACCAGTATATAGCAAGTACTCTAGGTTGACGGAAATTCACCGTCAACATAATGTTATACTAAAGTAGATATTACTACCCTCCGGTGTACAATTGTTCTGTATAAATATCAGGGTTGCCGCTATTTCAAGTACTTCAGTGATGGAAGTCACCAATGCCAATTGAAACGAATTGCTCCCCTTAATAATTTTATGGTGTAGTTCCTTTCCAGCAAAAAGGTTCTTGATAAGGGAGTCAAAGGGCATAAGATGACCTGGTGTGCCTCCGAGCTCTATAAATCTCAGAAACTCACTAGTACTATCTGCATACCACTCAAATCTTTGAGCAATAGATCTGCTCAACTCATTGTCATTACGTTTAAATATGGAGAGAGCAAATCACTTGGTAGCATGCACAATACGGTTCGGAAGCGAGGAATTCTTTACCTCCTGTTCCATTTGTTCGCCTTCTAGGATTCTCTGCTTGCATTTGTGGAGCGTGTCATCACTCTTCAATAGCACGCTTAAACTTTCTACGCCAACGAAATAATGATGGATTGGTGATCTGCCACTTATTAGATGTCTCAAGAGCAGCTTCCAGCCTGATGTGCGCCAGCTCTAACCTCTCCAAGTTTCCTTTCCCATTTGATTCCTTTTTCTCCTCATACATTTGAACCAGACCAGATAGGATATGGCTAACTGTCGCCTGGACAATTGCGTTACTGACTAATTCCGCCATTAGAGTTCAAGCATCTGTAGCATCCCTTCCCTGCTCACAAAAAGTAATATAAGAACCTAGATGATGAACTTTGAAAGAATGAGCACAGATTTAGGTTAGTCGTTGTAAGAATGTACCTTTGACGGAATTGGGTGAAAACTATGGACAACTAAGCTTTATACACTACCGGAATCCGGGGCTGTACCGAGAGCGAGCTCCTCTCGGCACAGGCCCAAATACTCTCGGCATAGCCCTGTGCCGAGAGGGAACTCTCGGCACGGCCCACTCGGCACCACGGGTCCGGCAAAGAGCCCTTTGCCGAGAGCCACGTCGATACTCTCGTTACACGGGTGCCGAGAGTGGGATATTGCTCTCAACAGATCAAATTTCATAAAACAAAAAACAAATTCCAAAACAGCGGACCCACCCGCCCGGCTGCCCCCCGGCCCCACCACCGCCGCCCACCACCACCACCGCATCCGCGCCCACCACCACCGGCGCCGCCCGCCACCACCGCCGCCGCCGAACACCGGCCACCACCGGAACCTCCACCACCACCACCGTCGTCGCCCACCACCACCATCACCGCCCGCCTCCCGCCATTGCGCCTCGGCCACCACATCGACCCGCCACCGCGCATCGGCCACCACATTGGCCCGCCACCACCACATCGACCCGCCACCACCAACAAAGAGGGAGGGAGGAAGGACCTAGATCCGCCCGGCGTAGATCCGACCGCCCTAGATCCAACCACCGCGATCCGCCCGCCGTAGTTGTCGCCATCTCCGCCGCCGTGGCACCGTCGTGAGCCGCCGAGGTTGGAGGGAAGCGACGGAGGTTCCGACATCCGCCGCCCTCGAGATGCGCCGCCACCACACCTCACCCCACCGCCGCTCCTCACCGCCGGTTAGAGGCGAGCGAGAGGGGGAGGGGAGGGGAGGAAGAGGAGGGGGTGCACGCCGTCGTTGGGGGAGAGGAGGGGGAGGCGCGCCGACGTTGAGGGAGATGACGGGGCGCGTGCGGTTGGGGAGAGGAGGGGGCGGCGGCGCGCGACGGGAGCCGGGGGGGGAGGGGGGGGCGGAGGCTTAGGGTTTTGGAGGGGGGCGGCCTTATATACGCAAGAGGGGAATATGGGATGTGGTGGGCCGATGGGCTGATTTTGGTTGTTTGGTCGAATATGGGCTGGCTCTGCCGGGAGTAAAAATCCGGCTCTCGGCAAAGAATCGATCCGTGCCGAGAGTAAAGCTCTCGGCAGAGATAATTTTAATCAAAATGAATTTTAAAATAGCAAAATGAAGTGAGAATTTTCCAAAACCTAACATAACACCAATTATGGTGTATACTACTTGTACAAAAAAATTTTAGTCAAACTAACTCAAATTTGAATTTCTCTAAGACTCCAAACTTAGTGATATTAGGTCAAATTCTTAGAAAATATTTAGAAAAAAGTAAAATTGTTAAATATAGCAAACAAAGTTAAAATTGTGCCAAATTTGAGCATAAGTTTTGTACAAGTGTATGTTGAGAATAGAAACAAATTGTAGGTAAAAAAGTGATTTTTTAAATTTCTTTGCCGAGAGCCAAAACATTTGCTCTTGGAAAAGAAATCTTTGCCAAGTGTTTTTTCTTTGCCAAGAGTTTTTTATTTGGCTCTCGGCAAAGAAGCCTCTATGCCGGGAGTTTTTTATTTCGCTCTCGGCAAAGCCTCCTTTGCCGAGAGCTTTTTGTTTAGCTCTCGGCAGAGAAACGAACTCTAGGCAAAGCCTCGGATTCCGGTAGTGATATCTGATATATGGAGAGAGATACTACTATGGATGTTAAAACAGAAAGCAAAATGAGGTAGGTGAGTCATTACTCGTTAATATAAATAGGTCTGATGGTGAACACTGCGGAGCAGTTGGTCTCTATGATGGAAAAATGTTGACCAAGAAAAATATTTTAGGTTTATGTTTTACCATTACTCCCTTCTTGTCAAATATTTTCTTCGCATCAAATATTTATCGTTGTTGACTTTTCTTACAACAATAGACCATTGAATCTTATTTAAAAATGTATTTTTTAATACCCGTGATGGTAGCAAATCACAAATAAAATAAATAATACTTGCATAATTTTTGAAATATATGAATTTTCAAACATCGTGATCAAATTTCAACAACTAATATTTTTGGACGGAGGTGGTATAAAAGAATGATTTCTTTGACTTGACGGAAATTGAAAGTCTGTGTTGTTCATGTTGGCTAAAAGAATTGTCTAACGAGCGTAAGCATATATTAGTGAACAACCATGGTAACAACCAAATGGTGGCTGGTCGTGACATACTGACATTTCGCCAAGAAAACTAAGGACAATAGAGAAAATACACCTTGAACACTCGCAAACAAGAATTCAGTAAAGCCTTTGGCCTATGAAAGGCAACAGCTTGTGGATAAAGCAAAATATTCCAAATACTGTATGTAATTTATTTGCGCTTTCCTTCATTCCTACGAACTATTTTGCTTTTATCTGACTCTTACAGCACATTTGTGAAGCAAAGGAGTCCTTCAAATTAAAAATCAAACAGGCGTAAAACGTTCCAAACTTAGAGCCTACTACAGTGTCTGTTGTCACTACCAAAAAACCTCCATTAACCTTGTAAATTTCTGATGCTGGGTTTACAATGCCCATTGTTACTATTACTACCAAATCCTTAGAAATGGTAAGGGTTCACCTCCATTCACTAGAAATTAAATTTCCAAAATTCTTTGATTGAAAATATGTTTTCACTGCGTGTCATCGTTGCTTGATTTTGGTCTTCTCCCAACTGATATGAGGTGAACCAAACACTGTAATCCAAGAGGCCAAAGCACAGTGAATTCCCTTTAGGCTTGTGGGGGCGAGGGCACGTGTAAAGGGGTTCACAACTTTTGAGACGAGTACGGACTTTCGAGAGATTCCTTGCCTTCCTTTCGCAACTTCGTGAGTTGTGTGACTTGTGTTCGAACTTCGTGTTCGGGGATTCACTCCGATTTTTCGGACCACCCAACATTGGCACCCACCGTGGTTAGCCAAAAAACAACTCACGATGCCACCGAAAAAAGGTTGAAGAAGAACACTCCCGCCGAGACCGATCAAGAAGAGCACCACCATGTTGAGGGTAATGGAATCTCTCCCACCCCCGAACCTTCAAACATCACATACGAGGAACAAAGAGCAAAACTTGAGGCTCTCCAAATAGCAAGAGCCGAGAAGACAACACACATTCAAGAACAGCCTACGAACAACAAACCCATGAAAACGATGATGATGATGATGACGAGGCCATAGACAAAGAATTGGAAAGAGTTCGGCGAGAAAATACAAAGCAAATTTGCAGAAGAAAAAGAAAAATTTGCGAACCAACCGCAAGAAAAAAGAAAGGCCTCTCAAAAGCTAGGAAAACTCAATCAAGCAAAAGAATAAATTGATGCAATACAAAGAGAAAACAAAGAAATGCAAGAACAAGAGAACAGTTCACTATGGCAAGACTCACCACACCGGGACTCGGGTCCGTATAGAGGAACCCCGAAAGAAAATATCTTCACGGGTGTTGACGGATAAAAGACGTATCCCTCTACGATCCACAAGCGACTAAACTATGATTAAACTAGAAAACAACTAAACTATACTAGAGAGAATGATTACGCAATCAAGATAGGAGACACTCACCCATGGGTCTATGATACTAGAACATGCAATCGCTTAAAGACATGAAAACCAATCTAATCTATCGGGGGTTGTGACCACGGTTTCGCCCTTTCCCTCCTCTCGTATCGTCACTACGCAAAGGTATTCATGACTAGACCTATGATGGACATGGCATATTGAATGGATCCAGGGAAGCATTGGAGCTCTACTCCCTTTACGACATGGTAGCTAACCTTAAGCATTAAAGTATATTCAACACAAGATGATAGATAGATTATCTAACAAAGTACGATTACATCTCAAGATCGATTACAACCCATGGACGAATAAGGAGATTATCCCATCAAGGTGCTAGACATAGCACCGTTGATCATGGTCACCCTTCGACGGTGTCTTCCTTCTTCTCCACTTGTGGGTGCTTCCTTCGAGGTGGTTGATCTCCCTCCGGAGATCTCCCTCCTCTCTCTATCTTGTGGATGGCCACCCGGTGTGAATGGCTCTCTCCCTACGGAATGACGGCGCCTCCGGGGTTTTAGGGTTGAAGATCCTTCGGGTGCAAGGAAAGGGGGACCGAACGGACCTCCAAAGTGGGCCGGGCCGGCCGGCCCGGGCCCACCGGTCTGGGCCCACCTCGGCCCGGTTCGGTCGCCCCTTCGCTCCTGTGGGTCCTCATGCATTTATGCAGTTTGCCCCCTCCACTTGCATGATTTTGACGATGTCATCCTCGCGTCCAAGATGGAGGTTCTCCGCGCATGAAGTTCGGTCTTTTACGCTTCAATCCCCGGGGGTGTTCCTTCGTAGCACTTCGGTCCTTGCCACCATTGGAAGTGATTTCATCAAGCTCATGAACACGAACAAGACTCCGTAAATGTTCCTTTGAACATGTTGCGAGTCCGTCCTTTATGTCCATGTTTTCCCGCATAAGCACAACACTTCCAAATGCATGCACATAGATGAACTTGTTATATGATTAGTGTGACTAGTGGCGGGTTAGTTCCATAATCAAATCCAAACCAAAGTGTAATGAACATGCTTGGTGTACCAAAATACACCATCAACATCTCCCCCATGCTTAGCTCTTGCTCGTCCTCGAGCAAGTACTCATAAAAGAACTTCGTCCAAAGTGTTGTAATCGTGTACCACTAATCCTTCTTCACAAGTTAGTCAATCTTTCGTCTTTAATACGTAAACATAAAGTAATGATCATCATACATAAACATTGGCGTTTACAATCCTTACCACGTCAAGATTTACCCCATAACTCAAACTCTTCACTCGAAGCCTTCAATCTCGCCCATGCTTACTTCTTTGCTTCCATCCGAGGGTTTTATGATTTTTCAAAAATAAAGTTCCCGCAACAAGTGTTAGACAAAAACCCTTTCTCCAAGCTCTCTCTCAAGTCACTCATATGAGGTGGCTATCCCGACCAAATTTTGTAAAACTCTCACCTACCATAAATCTCTCATATAACATGTAAAGTGGAGCTATAGGTAGGGCTAGCACAATCAACACAAATATTGTCAAACTAAGAACTCCCTCTAATGGTTGTTTACCTTTCAAAGCCAATGATCATGACAATTAATCCATTGTAGAGATATCAAGGATGAGAAGATTTAGAATGGTGGACATGTGCAAGGGCAAAAGAAAATTATGACTACGAGGAACCAATGACGTCCTCGCCGTCGAATTTCACATGGTTGGAAAAAGAGTGAAAGTTTCGTCTCTCAACAACGTGACATCCTTCCTTGCACTTTATTTTTCTTTTCTTTTACTTGATTCATCCCTCTCATATCTTTATTGCCACTCCTCTTTTCTCTTTTTCTTCCTTTTTTTCTCTCATTCTCTCATTCTCATATTTTTTTCTCTTTCTTTACTTTTCTATTATATTTTTTTTCTTTCTTTCTTTCTTTTCGATACTCATACTTTTCTCTTTATTTTTCCCTCTCTTGAATACTTTTCAAAGCTCTCAACTCCTCTCTTTCTTGCATGCATACAATCTGAAATTTTAAATAAATCATGCTAGAGACGAGACGAAACTTTGAAAGTAGGTTGTGTTTAAGGAATGCGATGTACAAAAGAGATGTATTGGGTTGGGTATGGAATTCGGCGATGTACGGGACTTCCGATGTGAAAGTCACATTACCGAATGCATGGCAAGGCTAGCAACAAAAGATAAGCACAAGAACATGATCATTGCTCGAAATTAAAACTCCCAAGAGAGAAGGGTCCTAGCCCAACTCATCGTGCTAATCACACTTATGGTGGAGCAAAAAAATAAATTTGGCTTTATATAGGATATTTC
The DNA here is from genome assembly GCA_947561735.1 of Cenchrus americanus. Lineage (NCBI taxonomy): Eukaryota > Viridiplantae > Streptophyta > Magnoliopsida > Poales > Poaceae > Cenchrus > Cenchrus americanus. The sequence continues at coordinate 254,710,029 of OX387245.1, forward strand.
TTACTCTCAACTTGGAAAAAAGGTTTTGCTAACCTTTATTACAAGGTTTTTTAGATAATTTTCAGAACTGAAATCCTCCAACTTTTAGCATTGAACATAGCACAACCAACATGTGAAGCTCAAGATCGAAGTGTGGTATGGGTACTTTTAGTAGTAGCAATTCCACTAATCACCACGGTAAACATTTTTCAAACCATACACTTATGTTCATATATCAAGAATTAAAGATGAATGAACGAGTAAATTAAGATAAGCAATACACAAGACACAAAATTTTAAAGGACTCCTTTTATTTGATTTTCTTTGACTCAACACTAATTTAAGACACTTGCAAAACTTTAAAAACACACTCAAAAACTAAAGACTCTTTAAACTCTAAGACTCTCTCGAAGATTAAACCGAATCTAAACTTGAAGCTCAAAAGCTAAGGCTAGCTAGCTAGCTCGCCCCACGCTAAAAATATACGACGTCCTCGTCGTATCTTACAAAATTCTTAAGGGGAAAACTAAACCTAGTGGTACTTCCCGCAACTATTGCACCACTTGCCTCTCATGTTCCCTACCATGCCAAAAAGTTTGCGCACGTTTGGGTTTAGGAACTTGTAGTCGTCTTCAACTACGCGCTCCAAATCCTCCATACGCTGCCTCATCGCCTCTATGGCTTGGAAACATTCGTCGACCGTTGCGTAGAGATCCGAGATGGAGTGACGACAAGCCGCACAACACATCGGATGCAACCCGAAAGGGTCGTCATTGCCAGGGTCTCCGCCGTCATCGCCGCCGTCGTCGCCACCACCATTGTCGTCGCCGCCGTCGTCGCCGCCGCCGTTGGGGCCTTCGAGAGTCCTCTCCTTGGGCTCCTCATCCCAAATGTAAAGATCGTTATCGGCTCTTCGGCGGCCGCCCACGAGCTCGGGCTGCGATCGTCGGAGTAGTCGCTACCCCCATAGTCCTTAGGCTCGGGCGACGCCTCTTGTAGTCTTTCCGCTTCATGCCACGGATGCGTGCCGACCTTCAAACGAGAGGAGGGATGTTCTCCTTCTTGGCGGAGTTGCGGGATGCGATAGCTCCGGTCGGGACACGCCCTCCGCAACGGATGTCGGCGGTCCTCTTGATCTCGACGGGCGCCTTGAGCTCGCATCGCTTCGCCTCCTCCATCGATGGCTCCTTGGCGCCTTGCTTCAACTCTAAGCTCCTTGGGGACACAATGGCTGCTGCGTGGGTGCAAAATATTGCTTGATGGGATTGATTCCCGAGCTCCCAATTCGGCCAAATAAATAGTTCGAGGAGGAAAATCCTAGGAACCTCATTTTCCTTATTCAACCCGAAGAAGGAAGTCGAAAAGGACGGGCAAAAACCGGGACCAACCGCCGTCGGGACCCACCCGGGGCCGTTCGGACCGGGGCCGGCCGGCCAACCCCCGCCTCGGGGCCGGGCCGGTTTTTCGTGCACCGCCCTTTTTTCACCTTCTTAGCCCATGGGAAAAAGTTGGCCCGTAAAATATTCGCGAGAAACTCTATAAAATTAAAATAAAAACTTTTTACAAAAAATCATGCCTTGTTTATCGTCCTAGGCGGGACGTTCGGGCTCTTCTTCCATGGTGAAGACGTCAACATGGTGAAGGTGTCGTATGGACCTCCCTGGGCCCACTACCTCGGTGGGTGCCAGGACTGACTACTTGGTGGGCCCCTGGTACTACCCGACTTGCGCTGCACGGCACCTGATGGCGTGAAGCACAAGGACCACAGAGGAGAAGTACTCGGATAGGAAGTTGTACATGTCTCGCACTGTATGGAGGACTCCTAGACGTACTCGACTAGTACTCTCTCCCTGAACCGACTTGTAACCCTGCCTCCCGGACTATATAAGGCGAGGCAGGGACCCCTTCCTCTCGGCATCTCATCTCATACGCATCGATTGCATCATCTTGTAATCACACCCAATCAATCCGAGCTACGCAAAGCATACAGACGTAGGGTATTACGCACCTCACGGCCCGAACCTCGTCTAAATTGTGTGCCACGTGTCTCTTCCTTCGAGTTACCGATCTCGGCGAGGACACATTCATCTACTTCGGGTACTCACTTAGTAGGTTGCCGGTCTAAAACACCGACAGCTGGCGCGCCAGGTAGGGGATCTCGCCCGAGATCACATGGCGAACTCAACGGCTTCCGTCTACATCAAGCCGACCGTCGCCTTCAACCACGGCGACACCTTCATCTTCGGCGCCCGGGTCCGCACTACCGATGGCGTTGGGTCCTTCCAACGCCGCCTCACCTTGCTGCCCAACCCGAGAGCCGGCCTCGTGACGCTTCTCGAAGTAGTCACGAGCGAACTCGCCGGCAAATTCGGCGAAATTTCGCTTTTCAACCAACACGCCGACTTCGAGCTCGGATCCGCCTCCAACTCGAACTCGATGTCCCCATGGGCTATCGTGTGCGAGCCGGCCACTCAGCCATCGCACGCGGACTCCACACCCCCGCAAGCGCTCCACACATAGCCCCCGCAACGTCGGCGGGGCCCACGTTTAGGTTCCCATAACCCGCCGGCCGGCAAGGAGCTCGTACCCGAGTACGACTCGGACTCCGACACCACCCTCGGCCATGCCTCGGACTCCAATCCCCTCTCCGGCTTCTACTCGGATTCTGCGTACGAGTTCGACTTCGGGTCGGACCCCGAGGAGCCCGAGTCCGAGGACAACTCTACAGAGCAACCCCTATCAGGTCCAGCTGCCGGCTTGGTTATAACATCTACACCTGCCGGAAGATTTGTCTACTGGCTGGACCGTAAGCCCGCAGACCTGACAGGAGGAAACTCACGTTGCATCACCTACCTCGACTCACTTCCCTTCCAGGAGGGAACACCACTTGCTCTAGCTGGGGAGAACACTCCAACAGAGGTGGTAACCGGCGACTCCGCCCTTAGCTCTCCCCGACCGGCAAGTCCTCATGACCACCAACGAGACGCCGGGGCCCTCGGCACGGTCCCCGACCGCACCTTGAGGACATCTCCGCGGACAAGTTGTCCGCCGACGCGCCCGCCGACGAGACCGCCACCACCAACGAGACGCCGGACGTGAACGCAATAGAAAGCGTAGCGAACGCGCCGTCGTCTCCGCGACTCCCTCCCCATCCGTAACCTCACGGAAGCACTCGACCAAGTCGAGAGCCGGCACACACTACCCCGCAGCAATGCCCCGATGTCTATCACTACGATAGCACGTCGTGCCCAAGGGATGCGCGCGGGACAAGTCATCGCCAAGCTCGCGGAAGATGCCTACTTCATGCGAGTCAACACCAGGGTTGCTCAACCACCTCCCGTCAAGAACAAGTGACAACGAAGCAACAAGTCGCAGTGCGGACGCTGGTCGCAACCGTACTCGAGCTGAGCTGCCGGCCAATCCCAACTGCACTCGCGCAACGGCCGGCGGACCCTCTCAAGCTGGTAACAGCGCCGCAGTTGCTGGCGGCGATCGTGCGATCGTCCCTCATCGTGACCCTGGCGGCAGAGGCAGCGACGGCGGAAGCTCCAACCACGGGGCTAATAGGAGGGCCGGCGGCGGAGGCGATCGCGGCGGCCGAGCCCACGCGAACACCCACACCCCCCGGAGCCTCACGGGGCGGCTACGACGCCCGCCAGAAGATTGAGGAGCTATGGCGCAAGAAGGCTTCCACGTCAAGCGACAACGACAGCTTCCCTGCCTTCTCCGCTCGACTTTGTAACATCCTCCTCCCAGAGAAATTCAAGCCTCTGGGAATCACCAAGTACGACGTGAAGCAAGACCCTGTACAGTGGCTCAGATGCTACGCCCTCTCCATCGAGAACGCTGGAGACGACAATGACACTAAGTGCCTCTACTTCCCCTTCTGTCTGGACCAAGCCCCGCTTACTTGGCTCGAGTCACTTGAGAAGCACTCGATCGACAAGTGGGACCAGCTGAAGTAGCAATTCACCAGCAACTTTGTGGGTGCTATGGGCCGCTCGGGTACTCGCATGGACCTGGCTATGGTGAAGCAGGAACAAGGCGAGACCCTTCGCAAGTACATGCAGCGCTTTTTTGATAAGCGTGCCACAGTAGTCGATGTCTCTGACAAGGAAGTCATCGACCTCTTCCAAGACGGTCTCTACCACCATCGCACCTTTGAAGACTTCGGTCGACGCCGCCCAAGCTCCATCACCCACCTCAAGGACATGATCACGTCCTGGACTGATGAAGAAGACAAGGCCAACGCCAAATACGATGCCATCCGTGGCAAGAGTAAGCAGAACACGGGCGGTGGCAGCAGCAACAATGGGAACCAAGGCGATCACAACAACTACTACTACTCGGGTCCCAACCGCAAGCGCAAGCCAGACAACACTGTCGCGGCTATCCAGTGCCCCGCGAAGGAGAACTCGAAGAAGACCTTCGGCGGCTTCAAAGACTTGCCGAAGGAGAAGTGCCCGTGGCATCCGGACGGCAACCACACCACCGAGCGGTGCTACCAACTCGGCGAGCACTCAAGGATACTGCGAGCCACGACACCCACATGACAAGAAAGGCAAGAAGAAGAACGACGAGGGGAATGGCGACTTCCAAGAACCCGACAAGACGCAGTCAATGTCCTCTTCGGCGGACTACCCGGCGGATGGGAACAAAAGGCTACTCGTCGAGAAGTCATGAGCATTGAACCGGCGGTCCCGCCCCTCTCGGGTAGTCGGAGGTACCCATTACCTTCTCCCGCGCAGATAAATGGACCAGCTTCTCTGAACCAGGGCGTTTCCCACTCGTCCTGAAGCCGGTGGTTGCAGGCTCCAAGCTCAAAAAGGTCCTCATTGACGGTGGAAGCGGGCTCAACGTCCTGTTCACCAAGACCTTGAAGAAGATGAAGCTCGACATCACCCACATGCTCACCAAGAGCACCTCGCCCTTCTGCGGCATCGTCCCCAGCAACGCGGCTATTCCACTGGGCTCAGTGGTCCTGCCAGTTACCTTTGGGGAATCTCGGGACAACTATCGTACCGAGTACATCAAGTTCGAAGTCGCGGACTTCGAGACGTCCTACCATGCCATCCTTAGCAGACAGTCTATCGCCAAGTTCATGTCGATACCCCACTGCACCTACTTGGTACTCAAGATGCCAAGTCCGGTGGTATACTCTCACCTTGCAAGGGGACTTGAAGATATCGCATGACCGCGACACGGAAGCCGTGGAGATCGCCTCCACAAATCAAATACCCAATGCAATGATGGAGGTCTACGCCACGTCGAAGAAGCTTGCCCCAAGTGAACTCGACATCCCGGAGAAGTCAGACAAAGCTAACAAGCCTCAGCCAGCTGAGGAGGTTCTGGTCAAAACAATTGACCTCGGGACAGGCGACAGCAGCAAGACCACCACCATCGGGGCAAGCCTCGATCCCAAATAGGAAGACACGCTCATCAACTTCCTCCGGCTAGCCGCGACATCTTCGCGTGGAAACCAGCGGACATGCCAGGGGTGCCCAGGGAGTTGATTGAGCATTCACTCAACGTCGACCCTAAAGCTACCCCCGAAGCGACAACACCTCCGTCATTTCGCCGACGACGGACGGGACGCCATCAAGAAGGAACTCGCCAAATTACTCGTGGTTGGCTTCATCGGAGAAGTCTTCCATCCCGAGTGGCTTGCTAACCCCGTCCTCGTCCACAAGAAGAACTCAAACGAGTGGAGGATGTGCGTCGACTACACCGACCTCAACAAGCACTGCCCCAAGGAACCCTTCGGGTTGCCGCGGTTAGACCAGGTCATCGACTCCACGGCGGGTTGCGACTGCTCTGCTTCCTCGACCGCTACTCCGGGTACCACCGCAGCGATCAAGGAAGAAGACCAAGTAAAGACCACGTTCATCACCCCGTTTGGCGCGTCTTGCTACACGACCATGTCCTTCGGGTTGAAGAACGCCGCGCAACATACCAACGAGCTATCCGGGCTCGCTTCAAGAGGCAATTTAACAAGAACGTCGAAGCCTACGTGGATGACGTGGTCGTCAAGACCGAAACCCCGGCACGCTCATCGACGATCCGGAAGAAACATTCACATCTCTTCGCGAGTACCGCCGGAAGCTCAACCCGAACAAGTGCATCTTCGGCGTACCTTCGGACAAACTACTCGGCTTCATCATCGGCCATCGCGGCATCGAAGCCAATCCCGAGAAGATCTCCGCCATCACCGAAGATGAAAGCTCCCACATGCATTAAAGACGTCCGTAAGCCGAACGGGTGCAAGGCGGCCTTGAACAGATTTATCTCGAAGCTTGGAGAACGGGGGCTCCCCTTCTTCAAACTACTCAAGCACCAAGAGAAGTTCGTGTGAACTCCGAGAGGCGGACCAAGCCCTTGCCCAGCTCAAGGACTTCCTATCGAAGCCACCGGTCCTCACGGCTCCTCGCAAAGGCGAGCGACTCTTCGCTCTACCCCGCCGCGACTACTCATGTGGTCGCATCTTGCCATCATCGTCGAGCGGCAGGAAGACGGCCACGCCTATCCAGTCCAGCGCCCAGTCTACTTCGTCAGCGAGGTCCTATCAGAATCCAAGGCACGCTACCAGCCAGTACAGAAGCTTCTGTACGCAGTGCTCATCACCTCGCGGAAGCTACGACACTACTTCCAGGAGTACTCGATCTCCGTCGTCACCGACTACCCGCTCGGCGACATCCTGCGGAACCAAGATGCTACTGGAAGAATCTCCAAGTGGGCAGTCGAACTCGGCACCCTCAACATCGACTTCAAGCCATGCACGGCCATCAAGTCGCAAGCACTAGTTGACTTCATGGCGGAGTGGCGGAGAATCGACTACCTACTCCAACCGAGCGCCCGCAGCACCGGGTGATGTACTTCGACGGCTCGCTCAACCTCGAGGGCGCAGTGCGGAGTACTCTTGATCTCCCAATGGGCGAACAACTCAAGTACGTCCTGCAATCTTCTCGGAAGGTCTCAAACAACGAAACCGAGTACGAAGCTCGCTACACGGGCTCCGCCTTGCGGCTTCACCTTGGGCATCAAGCGGCTACTAGTCTACGGCGACTCCACGGTGGTCATCAACCAAGTCTACTAGTCCTCGGGACCGCAACAAGGAGAACATGGACGCCTTCTGCCTAGAAGTTCGCAAGCTCGAGAACAAGTTCTATGGCCTCGAGTTTCACCACGTTGTCCGCGACAACAACGTTGTAGCGGACGTCCCGTCGAAGCTTGGTTCTACTCGCGCTCAAGTACCGGCGGGTGTCTTCGTCCACGAGCTTCACACGCCATCCATCCCGGAGCCGGCACCACCGACCCCTCGTCCCGGCGCAACCGCCGCGGGCCGGGAGGTCATGATGATCGACGTGGACCGGAGGCAACCCTTCATCGACTACCTCGGTGAGCGAGAAGGTTCCCTCGGACAAGAACTTGGCCGAGCAACTCATCCGCCGGGCCAAATCCTACGTCCTCATCGGAGACAAGCTCTACGGGGCGGGGCGCATCTTCCGGAGTACTCATGAAGTGCGTTCCAAGACAAGAAGGCAAGGACATCTTGGAGGAGATCCATAAAGACGTCTACGGCAACCACGCGTCCCCTCGCACGATGGTCGGCAAGGCCTTCCGACGAGCTTTCTATTGGGCCACGGCTGCGGGTGACACCGAAGAACTCGTCAGAAGGTGCCAAGGGTGCCAATACTTCGCCAAGCAGCAACACGTCCCAGCCTACAAGCTAGTCACCATACCGCCAACCTGGCCTTTCGCCTGCTGGGGGCTCGACATGATTGGGCCACTACCAACTGCGCCGGTGGATTTAACGAGTACCGGTGGCCATCGACAAGTTCACCAAGTGGATCGAGGTCAAGCCGGTTACATGCCCCATGGCCGACGAGTACTCGACTTCTCGGATGAACTCGTACATCGGCCGCGGACTACACCATCGCATCATCACGGACTAGGGCTCCAACTTCAACAATCACCGGTTCCGGGAGTACCGCGAGAACGACGGGATCGACGTCCGATATGTCTCAGTTGCCCACCCTCGGGCCAACGGACAAGTCGAGCGCACCAATGGGATGGTGCTCGACTCTCTCAAGAAGCGGCTACACGACGCTGCTAACACCAAAGGAGGCAAGTGGATCAAGGAACTACCCAATGCTCTCTCGGGGGCTGCGTACTCGGCTCTCCAAGCCAACGGGACAATCTCCATACTTCCCGGTCTACGGCTCTCCGAAGCAATCCTCCCCTACGATGTCATGTGGGAGTCTCTAGCAATGGAGCAATACGACGAAGGCATATCCGAAGACGACGGACGAGTTGACATCGACGGACTCGAAGAAGCTCGCCGTGCCGCCCTCGTCCGGTCGGCAAGGTACCTAGAGGGTATCCGACGCTACCACGGCTGCGGCGTTAAGGAACGCTCCCCGAACGTTGGTGATCTTGTCCTCCGTCGCATCCCGAACACGGAAGGACTACACAAGCTCGGTTCGCCTCGTGAAGGTCCTTTCACGGTCGCAAAGGCGATCGGACCGGGCTCCTACCGCCTCCCGGACGCTTGAAGGCGAAGACGTCAACAACTCATGGAACATCGACCAACTCTGTCGATTCTACGCCTAGTCTACACGACTACACCGGGGGCTCCAGTCTATACGACTACTCAAAGACCCCTTCGCCGTAAGCGGCCTCCGGGTCCAGGCACTAGTCTCCGGACTACTCCACTCCAGGATCCAGCCCGCGCGGCTACTAACGGATCTTGGGCTGCGACGAGCGACAAAGGACTCCAGCAGCGGTCTACTGAGAGACCATGTACTTCTAGATCCGGCCCTACTGTTGACGCAAAATGTGCACCTAGCGCCAAACACACAGCAAGCCGAACAAGGCGGCTTTACACGCGCAAAGAATCACGAGACGTGCCGCTCAATTTTTCCCGAAAATTAACAAAAGGAGAAGCAGTTAGATACCAAAGCTTGGAACATGCCGGGTGGTACCGTACAGGTTCCATATTTACGGCCACAAAGCCAGATTGGGATGACACATAGCTATAGGAAGCTATTTGCCAATAAACTGAAAGCCATTCGAGAGCTTATAAAAGGAAAAATAACATTGCCGAATGGATGCCGTAAGCATGACAGTAATCGATCTTTGTTTGAGTAAATATGCACATGCACAAAATCATGACCGATCCCCATGATGATTAACATTGAATAAATAAATAACGTAGAGCACGAGCATAAACATGTAGTAAACAAGCATGCATAGATCCAAAGCACTAGTCTACCGCATGTCTAGGTACTTTAAAACCCGTCGGGTACAATGCCACGCAAATCTATCCACCGCATGATACAACTTGCATGAAAACCGTATCACTTTCCACAAATAGATCTATCCACCGCATGATACAATCTAAATATGGAAAGCTAAAAGCATACGTTATTTAAAGCATGGAATACGCACGTGTTCTACTCGTGAGAAACATAACCGAATACGGCTGAACAACCGATTCAGGGTCCATGAAGAAGGAACGAACATTACCAAGCGAATAAATCTATCGATTGGTTTGAAATCTAATCCACCGGATGACTAGCTCCAAAGCAACCCAAAAACCCGCATCTACCGCATGATACTCGGTTCTTTCAAGATTTATACGGACGTTGGCAAGCTTGAACCCGCAACATGTAACAACCCGGATCGATTCGGTTTCGGCTATCCGAAGAGCACGTGATCCACGTGTTGAAATAACCCAAAGCACGAACTTGACTCGTATGAGGATCATCAAAGGAAAAAAGCCGATCCAAACCCATCTAGATTGGGCAAAAGGTGTTACATGAATTTAAACATAAAGTAAAAACTCAAAGTAACACGGGGTAACTTAATGAATCTATTGGATCTTGCCAAAATCCAATAGAGCCGATAACTAGCTTCGAGCTAGATCTTAGCCTACCGCATGGCTCATGACCTAACAAGAAACCCTCTTGAACCAAGCTTGAATCTACCGCATGACACGAAGCATGGTAACAAGACTACTTGCATCAGATCTAAATCCACCGCATGATACTAGACATGATACAAGGTTGCCGGTACTCACGGAGGTCGACGGATTGATGAACCCTCTCGAAGAACTCGACGACACGACAAATGGACTCTAGGGTTTGGCGTAAGGCCGGTTTGTATTGAAGAATGATTGTGTGTATTACATACATTCAGGGCTCATATTTATACCCCCTGCCAAGTACAACCTCGAATGGATTCGTTGCCTAACTTATCTCTAAGCTTGATCGCCTATCCATCCATTCGTCCTTCTGCGCTTGAGCCACGTCACCATCCAATCCCGCAAAATCGGCTCAACTTGTTCCTTTGCCGAACGGAAGCGGATACCGACCGCGAGATCTCTTTGCCGAATACATCCGAGAAAAAACTTCCCTTCCGCCGGGACGGACTCCTCACCGAGCCGGACCCACGGGTCGGACTCCTTACCAAATTTCGGTGTTAACACATGCCCCTTCAATTGCGGGATAAAAGTGATTTTGTTCCGCGATTGACTCCAACCACAAACATTTTCAAATCGAATCTGTCAACACCTGTTCTTCTCTCTTCGCAATCCGCCGGAATCCTCGTCTAGATCCGGACCCTAGATCCCCTTGTTCTACGCTCAAATCCCCAATGGCGGCTCAAAACCAAGCTGCTCAGGTAAATTCCCCTCTCACAAGCTTCATTCGGTATTTAGGTTTTCAATTTTACCTGAGATTTCTTTTTCGCTTTCCTCCAGGAGCCCTCCACTGAGCTTTTGATCCGCACCGAGGCCAATTCAAGATCCTATTACCTTGGTCCTGTGGGGAACTCGATCCTCGAGATTTCATCGTGGCCGAATCTCAAAGGATCCCTTTCAAAGCGGCTTTGTCTCCACCTCCCCGGTGGCAAGATGCTTTCAAGAAGCGGCCCTTGCCTCCAATCGCGAGTCGGAAAAATTGGTACGGAGGATCCTTGCGGATAAGAGTGCCGTAACCCAAAACCGGGATACCCTCCGCATTGCTCGGTGCCTAGAGTTATCTTTAGCCGAGACCCCCAAAAATGAAGACCTTCGATAGCGACCTGCCATTTTTGGTCAAACGGTGTCAACGCCTTCCTCTTTGGCCACGGCCGATGTCTCCAACTCGGCCGATGTGTATATGATCACCGGCCTTGACATTACGGGATCCGTTCAACCCCGGGATTTCGAAGTTCTTCACGGCAAACGGGGGTGAAACCAAGGAGCGGATACAAGGACTACATCTTGAAACACATGAAGGACAATCCCCTTGGTGAAATTGAATACAGGGCATTTCTGAACATGTGGCTATGCAGGTTCGTCTTCTGTGGTAAAGCCAATGAACCTACCCTGAATCACATTACCATGGCCTCTCATCTGGTCAGTGGCAACCGCCTCCCCCTTGGGAAATTCCTCCTAGGCAGTGTGTACCATATGCTTCACCAAACTCGTCACCCGGATGTACACTAGCCGGAGGATAGCATGTGTCAACGGTCCTTGGTGGTTCGTTCAAATGTGGTCTGCAGCTCCACATGCATCAAATCATTGGTGTTGATTTGAACACCGGGCTCTTCCCTTCATCCAATCACCCCGAAGGGGAACCCCACGCCACCGGAGGATGCCGGAATTATGGAGAAGTCGCTTCAATTGTTCTTATTCGGCGGGACATCGGCCAGCTTTTTGAACTATTCTTCAAAGGTTTCCAAAATCCTCTCGGCTCCCTTATCCGGACAATGACACTTTGACTCTCCCTTGTGAATTCTCTTTTGAAACCGAACACCAAGATGGGAGATTCCTAGAGATTCTCAATATCATAATCCGCCCATGCATGCTTCTTGCCGCCGAATTCAATGGAGGAAGGCCGACCTATAGCACTTATGAATATTATCGGTCCAATGTAATAGCTCGACAACTTGGTTGTGGCCGGATGCCCCCAAGATCGTTTCGCATGAATTCCTTAAGCCCGCAGAGGAAATCAAGGAACTTATGCACGATGCGAGTATTCCGTTATGTGTGCGGTCCCCACTGTCTACACCGGCCCTTTGTACCCACAACCATAGCTCACTCCACCTTCAACTCCCGGTGGCAAGAATTCCATGATCATATCTTCGGTGAGCTCGTACACTTGTTACCGTGCGAGTTGATGCCCGATTTTCAGCCAACTTCGCAGGTAATATACTTAACCTTTGGATCGGACATTTCCTCTTCCAATCATGATTCGATCTTATTTCTTTTACTCACGTAACACGGTTCTCCCCCCTCGAGCTAGAAATATTACCTACAATGCCGTAGGCCCGATCTCAAAGATCGGGATTCGGGTCCCCAACTCCGGCTCGGCTAATGGCCGGGTTTGCCACAACGAGCCAAGCCTTTCCAGCCTTTGCCGCCGACAGGAGGCAAGGTTTGTCCTTGATTGCTCCTCCAAATGCCAAGAGGAGAAGAACCGACAAGAAAGTCCTTGTTGAGGTAAAATCTTTTACTTTCTTGATCCCAAGATTACTCGTTCTCGATAAATCATATCTTGTGCATTTTCGGACCGAGTCCAACAATCTTCGGTTCCCGAACACCGCCAATGCCTCACCCACTAGTATGACCTTTCCGCCCTTTTCTTGAGGATGAACACTGGCATTTACCTTTTAATTTGGCATTTGCAGAAGAAACAATGGAAGAACAGCTCGTGGACATCCCAGTGTCTCAACAAACAAGTCCATCCAGGGTTGAATTACCTATCCCGGTGGAGGTCTCATCTTCATCAGGGACTCAATCACCTTCTGTAGAAGCAATGAATTCTCCAGAGATGAGTCTCCCAATCCAGCCAGAACCATCAAGTCCTCCAAGGGCCCAATCACCTACTGGTCATGAAGAGACACCAACCCCAGCAGAGGTGAACTCATCCCCCCTTCAGCCAGAAGCTCCTGAGTTGCCAGCAACTGCAGCAACACCTTCTCATTCAGAAGCTTCAGCTCTACCTGGAACACCTCCTTCGCCTGTGATTGCCCCTGAACAAAGTCCTGCCCCTGCTCAAGAAATCAGACATGAGGTACTCATTTGCACTTAACTCTGCTACCTTTACTTTTAGCACTCCTAACTCGGCAATACTGCTTTCTTAGGATCAGGCCCCATCATCATCAAGTCTGTCAATGGGGAACAATCCAGTTGCCGAGGCGATGGAAGAAATGCATCAAACCCTGTCAGAGGAAGTACTTGAAAAGCTTAGGGAGATCTTTGCCTGGCTGGAAAAAGATGCTCAAGATCAGTTCAAATATCTCGATCACTTTGAAGAAATGCTCGAGTCTATCAGCCAAGAACTTCCTGAGGACATCAGTGCTTCTCTTGCATCTATCTGTGGCCTGGAAATCCACTACGTGCCCATAAGGAAAGCTTTGAGGAAGGTGCGCTCCCGCCCGGCTATTGAAAAGAAGAGAGCCAGTGCTGAACAAGCCATGAACGGGGCACAATCTCAGACCGAGAGCCACCAAGATACATTGGCCAATCTGCAAGCTTCTTGTGATTTAAAAATCGCCAGGAAAGCCGCCCTGGAGGCGGAACTGAGAAGCCTGTCAGCTGAGACAGAGGCCGATAACAGGAGAATAGCCGAGCTCCCCGGATTGATAGAGAAGACCCAAGAGGAAGCAAAATCGGCTATGGCCAAGATGAAACAATGCGATGCAGAGCTTACCACCTTGTCTAGCGCCCAGAAAGATTGTCAGGAGCGGTTGGACAATTTCCGCCAAGCAACATCCAATGTCCGTGGTGTGATTGTGAAATACTTGAACATTTAAATGCTTCAATTGATGTATAACCGAATTGGTCGCTCTTGTAATACCTTTTCTTGCAATTTCATTTCCCTTTTCTTCGGTGCTTCTTCAAACGTAACGTTGAACGACCCTTTCGGCAAAGAAATTCCAACACCCGAATGGCACTTTGACTCTTCTCGGCCAGCCGAGCCGCTCAACCGAATACGACTCGGCCTAGAACTCCAAGCGACCCATCGGCGGCTCGGTCAAGGAAACCTTTCCACCTTCCGATTTTCTCGGGATATGCGCCACGATCCGAGCCACACCTTGAAGCCACGATCCGTTTTGCCGGGCCTATAAATGAAACCGTAGGTGCCCCTAGCTCCCCACAAAGACTTTAGCTCTCGAATCTTTGCCAATCTCAACTCTTCCTCTTTCCAAACAAGGCACATCTTAGAGCAAGATGGTACGCCGCCTCAACCGTCACCGCGCCTCTAATGAGGCGGAAGGGAGCAACGCCAATACGCGCGGGAGGCAATGATCGTTGATTTCTCTTCTTTGATTCATCTTTGATCTTCTTCTTGTTTTGACGATCATCCCCTTTTCGGGCCGATCCAAAGTGGAATCCATCTCCTCGCGCCGGCCAATCGGCCTCTTCCGAACGACTCCTCGGAGTCCGACGGCCACTCCCCCCGTGCCCTACGGGGAACTCGACGCTCTCTCGCTTCAAGGCGGAGCCGGAGACGGCCCGGCCGCGAGCTGGAGGACATTTCCAAAAAGGCGGGCATAGCCGAGTTGGAGTGGGAGGACCAGCGCAAACAACTGCTGGAAACCATCGACGGTACAGCTCTGAAATCAATCCTTGATCCAACTCAGCTTTTGATGCTAATCTTGGTTCTTCTTGTACCTTGCAGCCCGCGATGCCGAGCTCAACCAGCTGAAGACGCTGGTGGAGCAACTGGCCGACAAGGTGAACGCCCGCGGTGGCACGCCGGCGGAACGCCTTGCTGCGGTGGAGCACCGTGTTGATGAGGTGGCCACCCATGGCGTCCGCTTGGGCACCACCCCCGGGCCCGGCCGCCATGGCGACGCACACGGACGTCGACTACTCCACCGAGCCGCACGGCTTCGGGCGGCGCGCCGAAGACATCGAGGAGATTGAGATCATCCTGGAGCGCCTCGATGGCCACTGCGACGCCATTGCCGAAATCACTCATCCCCAATCCGTGTTGAACAGGCTTTTCGACTAGATTGTATTAGGGATGTTTGAACATCGGTAATAAATAAAGAACTTTTGAATTCTGTGCTTGCACTGCGATGATTCCTTTGTATTTGCTCCTGTGAATCTTATTTTTTCCTTAAACGCATCCGAGAACTGCCTTGAGCCGAACGCGTGAGAACAGATGCCCCTTGGTGCAAAATCCACAGAAGATCCCCGAATCGGCAATCCATAAGCACTGTTCAAGAAAAACCCTTCGTACTTGGGGAGAAAACCCTGCCGCTTGGTATTCCAACAGTGTACGCTGGCCAGTCATCACTCCCAATGCACCCCTTTTGTCAATAAAATAGCCTGCCGGGATGCCCTGCAAATCCACTCGCACACTCATCCATCACTTCTCATCTCCTCTCCTGTCTCCAGAGGAAAAAACCCCAAGGTCAAGGACAAGGGCAAGCAACCCCGGAGAGCAGCCCTCCAAAGAAACGCATGATCCGAAGGTGAGGTTTCCCTTGATTTACTTCCCGTTTCCCACATGATCTTGCGCTTCACCTTCTCTTCCTTTCCTATTTCAGCCTTGATTTGCTCCCTGAAGAAATCATCGGGACCGAAGACGTACCCGAGTACATCTCCTCCGATTCCTCCCTCGAAGCAGAGGACGCCACGCCTGAACAGAGGACCAGCCATCAACTGCGCCGCCGCGTTCGGCACCTGGAGCACGGCCTTAGGGACATCACCGCTCGTTGCCAAGCCGAATGCGAGCATTGTATGGCTCTGGAGGCACTAGTGGGGGGTAAATGTTTCTGACTTCTCCTTGACTTCGTGCTCACATCTGGATTTCTTGCCCCTAACGCCCACTCCTCTGTTTTAGATGTCTCTGACAAGTACAACAACCTGAAAGCGGCTTGGGACAGCTTGGTGGAGGCCGCAAATCACGGTCACCCCCGCGCATTCCAAGTTGCCGTCACGGTGGTCTTGGAGCAACCGAAGAGGGAGCGATCGAAGAAGAAGCAAAGGAAAGATTGAATCATACTTTCGCTTCTTTCTCCACGCCTTCGCTTCCCACCTCCTCGTAGTCTAGATCACCGGGGTCGTCGGATGTAAACCCGCAAGAGGCGCTTGTAAAGAAGTTTGGTGCTAAGGGCAATGCATCTAGGCACTAGCCATTTCTCCCCGTTTGTGTATTTTGTTCTGAAGGCGGCCTCGCTCTTGAGCGCCGGCTATCTCTTGTGTCGATGCTTGTAATCCCACTGCTGGTGATCATCGATCAATTTCAATGCTAGGATAATATTTCTTCAAATATCTCCCATTTATTGCAGCGGAAAATTCCTCTCCCAGTAAAGTTTTCAATATGTATGCATTACCAGGGACGCATCTGACCACACGAAAGGGTCCTTCCCAATTAGGGGACCATTTGCCGAATTCGCTGTATTTAGTCCCAATCGGCAATAGCGCTTTCCAAACCAAATCGCCTTCTGCAAATTGCCTTACTTTTACCTTCTTGTTATAGTATTTGGCAACCCGCAGTTTGTTTTTCTCAATGTTTTCCAGGGCCCTAAGACGGATCATGTGTAAATCCTCTAGCTCATCCATCATTAGGCCACTGTAATCCTTGGAGCTCAAATCTTTCTGTAACACAACCCTCCTTGAATCTGATTGCATTTCCCAAGGTAGAACCGCATGATGTCCATAAACCAATTCATAAGGAGAGGTCTTTGTAGCTCCATGAGGGGCCATTCGGTAAGCCCACAGTGCCTCACTGAGTACCGAATGCCATCTCCTCGGCTTCGATCGATCTTCTTCTCGTATTAGCTTGATCATGATCTTATTAGAAGCCTCTCGCTTGACCATTAGCCCGGGCATAATAGGTAGAAGAGTTGAACAATTTGATTCCCATGCTTTCGGCAAATTCTCCGAACTCCGGGGACACGAATTGAGCCCCTTGATCGGTTGTGATGGTCCGAGGGATTCCAAATCGATAGATGATGTGCTCCTTGAGAAATTCAACCATGTTTTCCGACGTCACCTTCTTCAGTGGGATCGCCTCAACCCATTTAGTAAAATAGTCCGTAGCCAAAAGCACAAACTTATGCCCCTTGCTAGATGGCGGATTAATCTGGCCAATCAAGTCTATACCCCAGCCCCTGAATGGCCATGGTTTGATGATGGGATTCAACGCTGACGCGGGGACTCTTTGAATATTTCCAAACCTCTGGCAATCTTGACATCCCTTGTAATACTCAAAGCAATCTTCTAATATCGTCGGCCAAAAGCACCCGCTTGCCTCGACAACCCATTTCATGCGGTAGGCCGATTGGTGTGCTCCGCATATCCCATCATGCACTTCACTCATCATCTTCTTCGCTTCTTCCGGACCCGCACATCGTAGCAACACCCCATCTAATGATTTGTAAAACAAGTTGTCATCCGGAAGAACGAATTTTATGGCCTTGTACCCGAGCTTCCTAGAGACCTTTTGGGATGGATCCTTCAAATAGTCGACGATCTCTTTTCTCCAATCATCCTCTCGCAAGATCCGTCCCTAGTGCACACACATCCGCAAGCAAACGCGTCTTGGTTTTCTTTGTAACCCGAGGCGCTCTGAGCCAGCCTGTTCGCTTCTTCGTTATGTTCTCTAGGAATATGCTGTAGAGTTACCAACGGAAAGCACTTCAATATTTCCCCGCATTCTTCGTAGTAACTCCTCAGTGCTTCACTTTTGCATTCGTATTGGCCGTTCAATTGCTTGATCACCAACTCTGAATCTCCATAAACTTCAACTGAAACGGCCCCGACTTCTCTCAAATATTGAAGCTCTCGAAGTAATGCTTCGTATTCAGCCTGATTATTTGTGACAGTGGGCTGTATAGGGATGGCAAATTCAAACATCTCACCTCTAGGTGAAATCAGCAGGATCCCTACTCCCCCACCTTTACCACACGACGATCCATCAAAAAATAAAGCCCAAGGGGTAATTTCAAGCAAATCAATTGACGGATCGCGATGTTCAGTTATGAAATCGGCAATGATCTAACCTTTGATAGCTTTTGCCGATTCGAACTTCAACTCAAATTCTGATAAAGCCAAAATCCATTTGCCAATCCTGCCGTTCAAAATTGGCATAGATAACATATGTTTTATTACGTCAAACTTGGAATACACAGTGCATTCGGCATTCAACAAGTAGTGCCGAAACTTTGTACACGAGTAGTATACGCACAGACACAACTTCTCTACAGCCGAATACCTGGTCTCGGTATCAAGTAATTTTCGGCTAAGATATGCTACTACTCGTTCCTTCCCTTCGAATTGTTGAATAAGGGCCGATCCAATGGTTTGGGCATCGGCCGCCACGTACAACTTGAAAGGCTTCTCCACCGAGGAGGGACCAAAGACCGGCGGCTCCTTCATGTACTTGCTTGATCTCATCGAAAGCCTTTTGTTGTTCGTCGCCCCATGTGAACTTCCGATCTTTCTTTAGCTTCAGCAATGGAGAGAATGGAAAAACTTTCGTGACAAATTTGAGATGAATCTCCTCACGAAATTAATTTTGCCGAGCAATGATTGCAACTCCTTGAGATTAGTTTGAGGAACAACTTCATCAATGGCCTTCATGCTCTTCTTGCCAACTTCAATTCCCCCTTCGTCGACCAAAAATCCCAAGAACTCTCCAAATTCGATACCCCAAAAGCGCACTTGTTTGGATTCATCTTTAAACCATGCTTCCGGTGCACTCCAAGGTCCTTTTCACATCTTCCAAATGTGTGTCATGACTTAGGGACTTGATCACCACATCATCAATGTAGATTTCCACAACTTTGTCGATCAACTCGTAAAAAATGTAATTCATGGCCCGCCGATAAGTTGCACCGGCATTTTTTAACCCAAATGTCATGACTATCCATTCAAACGAGCCTATATGACCGGGACATCCCAAGGCCGTCTTTGATATGTCCTCTATTGCCATGAATATTTGGTTGTATCCCGCGTTGCCATCCATGAAACTTATCACCTTGTGTCCAGCCGCGGCGTCAATCAACAAATCGGCAATAGGCATGGGGTAACCATCCATCGGAGTAGCTCTGTTCAGGTCCCTGAAATCTATGCAGACCCTCATCTTTCCATTCTTCTTGTAAACAGGGACAATATTAGAAATCCACTCCGCATATCTGCATGGCCGAACGAAGTTTGCATCAAGTAATCTTTCAACTTCTTTCTTCACATCGGCCAATACCTCATCCTTGTAGATTTTCCGGGGTGGTTGCTTGTATGGCTTGAAACCAGATTTGATTGGCAACCGATGCTCAACGATAGAACGATCCAAATCCGGACATCTCCGAATAATCCCAGTGCGAAGCAATCTTTGTATTCCTTGAGCAAACTTGATTAATTCCTCCCTAAAGCACCGGCCGCAAGTCCGCGCCGATGAACGTCGGCCTTGGCTTATCACCGCTTCCAATGTCAACTTCTTCTAACTTATCGGCCGACATAAATCCTCGCCCCAACTTGCCATCGGTGCCATCGACGGGGTTCTCCATTAAAAATTACTATAAGAGCCGATCGCTTGAATCGGTCGGTTGATCACCGCCGACAGTTCAACGGGACCTTCTCCCCGCCTTTCCCCGAGAAACAATCAATGCCTTGGTATTCCCGTAAAGTCGGTTCCATGTTCGCAACGCTCACGGAGTCATCTACTTGGACGACCTCAATATCATCATCCACCCACTAAATAAGCCGCCGATGCATGGTGGATGGGACGCAAGAATTGGCATGAATCCGGTCCCATCCAAGCGGTAAGAAGCGTAGGCTCCTTTACCTTCGATAACAAAGAAGGTCGTGAGCAAGTGTCTTGGACACGATCATCGGATCCACGTGAGCGCATCCCTTGGTGTCCGAAGGATTCCCGGCGAAATCATTCGGTATTATGCTTGTAGGCGTCGATCGCTAGGGCCCATGCCAAGTTTCCCGAAGGTGGTGTACGGCATTACGTTGACCGCCGCTCCACCGTCGACAAACATCTTGGTCAATGGCTTGCCATTGACATATCCCCCTCAAGTACGGCGGCCTCATGTGTCGATTTTTGGCCGGTTTGTCGAAGACGGCCCGCTTGGCTAGCACCGACCGCGCCATCATCCCCTCGATCCGCTCATCATCCAGGGACGCCTCTTCCCCGCACAACCCGATTAGCAGGAGCCATGAACTCATTCGGCGTAAAAATATACCATGCATGTTGGAGCCGAACGCTTTGACCCTTCAAAGGTTGATCTTTTGGACGCCACACCCGCCTTGTTTGGATCCCGGCCGCCTCGCTTCCGCGGTTCCTTAAGCGTTGAACTCGCCTCTTCGGCTTCTCCTCGGGCCGGCGGGCACCATTGCCCCTTTTGCCAGATGTAGTCGTCCTCATCCTCCTCTTGATCGCCCACCTCAAATTAGCTTGCCGCTTCCTGGGATGATCGATGATTTCAATTTTTTGGCGCCGATCCCCGTTAGGATGGATCCTTCCAATTCTCTCATGGACGGATCGACGATTGGCAGTCTCCTGCCTGTACTCAACATATCTGTCACTGCACTCGTGCGCTTCCTCGCCGTGGGCGGCTTCAAACCCTCGTTCCAGCAGTGCCAGAAGAACGCACACCCCCAGTGCGCGCGCTCCTGCTCGCGCGTGTATTGCTCCAGGCCTCTTCTGTGTGCTTCCTCCTCGGCTCTGCGCTTCTCCTCCTCGTATCTTCGCTTCTGGTAGCGCTCTTTTTCCAACTGGCGCTGCCACTTGTTGAGGAGGATGCACGTGGTCACCCTGGGCTTGGTTCTGGACGATTCCCCGATCTCGATGTGGCTTTTGAGAATGCAGGGGGCTTCACCATGCACCTGCTCCAAAGTTACTTGACGCTCCGGTCCATGGTTCCATCCTCGCCTAGCCCCGGGCGAGGTCAAGACCTTGAACTTGCCCTTCTCCTCGCCCGCCACCATGTTGACGAAAAAGTCCACCATGTTCCGAGGGAAGGGGTGGCCATCCAGCCTTCATCTTGTTGTCAAATTTGAGGTGTCCCTCCCGGATGGCTTTCGGATCCTCATCCCGAAGACCCCGCCATCGTTGATGGAGTGTGAATCCCCTGTCTTGGAAGCCACGGTAACGTTTCCCTTTGAATCCATCGGGCCGAAGCATGGAATGCTCTTCGTGCAACCCGATTCGGCCTTCCTTTACCAGAGCTCAAACAACTTGTCGCTTTCGTGATGTTGAAGTCTTAGGTGCCCTTGGTCTGTTTGACCCAGCGCTGATTCATCGTTAATGGCTCCTTCCCCCACATGATTTCGGCTGCGGCCACATCCAGTTCATCATAAGAATCTTCTGTCAGATCGGCCTTGTCCAAGAACTGGTTGTAGATGTCCGCCATGTCGTGCTGCTTGCCAAACCTAGCATCCTTCTTGAAGCCGTACGCCTGGTTGCTCATCAATGATAGCTTTTGAGACAAGCTTGGCCCGTGTTCTCAAACTCCATACCAAACAGCTTCTCACGCACGACCGGCGCATCCCGGCGATGGCCATGTCGCCCAATTGGTCATCCGGAAAGTTGAGCGAGAAGCACATGCCTTTAACCTCCCCGAATCTCCCGAGAAATTCCAATGGCGTCTCGCCGTGTCTCTCGCTTCGGGGTGGCAAGATCGATCGCCTTATTCTCCGAGCCGCCGCCGAAATAATGGGCGTGGAATTTCCGCTCCGTGTCCTTCCATCCGCTAACCGACTCGGGGGGGCAAGGACGAGAACCACCGGAATGCCGGCCCCTCGGTGACGCGGGGAAGTATCCGACCCCGAACGCTTCCTCCGGTGAGCATTCTCCGAGCCGCATCGGGTAACGAGCAATGTGCTCCACCGTGCTTGTGTCGTCTTGCCCGGAGAATTTCGTGAACTCCGTAGGAGGTTTCACTCTTGGCGGCAGGAGAACGTTGAAGTACCACTCGGGAACGGCGACTTGTAGGCTGGTCCCTCGCATTTTTGGCTTGAGGCCGAACCGATTCTACATCAACTCGGCCATCTTCCGCGCCAGGGTGTCATCTTCCCCGTGTGCCCGCACCGGGGCGTAACCTCGGATGTGGGAAAGCGTCTATGGCACCGTAGTTCCCCACTTCGTGATAGCCCCCGCCGTAGAGATTCCTTTTGTAGCCGCTGCTCGCCGGAGCAATCCCGTGGCCGAAGCGAGCGGGGCCCCGTGCGAGCCGAATGCCAAGTCCTCGTACGTGGGTTGGTTCGGGTTCGGGCCGTTGCACGGCGCGACCCGTGCCGCCCGCGGTGGTGGCTGGATTGGTTGCCCTCCCGAAGCCCGGCGGGGGTTGAGATGGCCGACCTCCGGCACCTTGTGGAGGAGGATGGAAAGCTTGACTCCCAGCGCTCTGAGGAGGAGGCTGGACCGGTTGGCTCCGTAATGGTGGTTGAGAGCTTGATTCGCCCAATTCCACGGTGCCCCCTTGGATGGGTGTTTTACTGAATGCCTCGCTCCATGCCTGGGCCAAAGACAGCCCACCATCATTTGCCGGAACGCACCAAGGAAAGCTTTGTGGTGCTTGCTCAAAACGTGATCCGCGAATCCCGAACGCTTGCGGGCATTCCTCTCTCTCCTCGCATGGTCGTGGCGTCGCTCTCCCCCGGCAACAATACCCCGGGCATGTCATTCTTCGGTAGGGTACGCCACTTCGTTCTTCTTAAAGGACAACTGTACACTTCTCGCCGGGAACCGATCCACGGCGTCCCGGAGCCGCCGCCGTTGTTCGGAGAGAGAGGTCCTCAATGTTGACATCCATGATGTCCGCAATCTCAGGCATCCTGATCTTTTCGGCTGTGTCCCACTGGGCGTGCCAAAAAGTGTGTTGACGCAAAATGTGCACCTAGCGCCAAACACACAGCAAGCCGAACAAGCTGGCTTTACACGCGCAAAGAATCACGAGACGTGCCAGTCAATTTTTCCTGAAAATTAACAAAAGGGAAAGCAGTTAGATACCAAAGCTTGGAACTTGCCGGGTAGTACCAGACAGTTCCATATTTACGGCTACAAAGCCAGATTGGGATGACACATAGCTATAGGAAGCTATCTGCCAATAAACTGAAAGCCATTCGGGAACTTATAAAAGGAAAAAGTAAAATTGCCGAATGGATGACGTAAGCATGACAGCAATCGGTCTTTGTTTGAGTAAAGATGCACATGCATGAAGTCATGACCAATCCCCATGATGATTAACATTGAATAAATAAATAAAGTAAAGCACGAGCATAAACATGCAATAAACACGCATGCATAGATCCAAAGCACTAGTCTACCGCATGTCTAGGTACTTTAAAACCCGTCGGGTACGATGCCATGCAAATCTATCCACCGCATGATACAACTTGCATGAAAACCGTACCACTTTCCACAAATAGATCTATCCACCGCATGATACAATCTAAATATGGAAAGCTAAAAGCATACGTTATTTAAAGCATGAAATAGGCATGTGTTCTACTCGTGAGAAACATAACCGAATACGGTACGAACGTACCGATTCAGTGGTCCATGAAGAAGGAACGAACATTACCAAGCGAATAAATCTATCGATTGGTTTGAAATCTAATCCACCGGATGACTAGCTCCAAAGCAACCCAAAAACCCGCATCTACCGCATGATACTCGCTTCTTTCAAGATTTATACGTACGTTGGCAAGCTTGAACCCGCAACATGTAACAACCCGGATCGATTCGGTTTCGGCTATCCGAAGAGCACGTGATCCACGTGTTGGAATAACCCAAAGCACGAACTTGACTTGCATAAGGATCACCAAAAGGTAAAAAGCCGATCTAAACCCATCTAGATTGGGCAAAAGGTGTTACATGAATTTTAACATAAAGTAAAAACTCAAAGCAACACGGGGTAACTTAATGAATCTATTGGATCTTGCCAAAATCCAATAAAGCCGATAACTAGCTTCGAGCTAGATCTTAGCCTACCGCATGGCTCATGACCTAACAAGAAACCCTCTTGAACCAAGCTTGAATCTACCGCATGACACGAAGCATGGTAACAAGACTACTTGCATCGATCTAAATCCACCGCATGATACTAGATATGATACAAGGTTGCCGGTACTCACGGAGGTCGACGGATCGATGATTCCTCTCGAAGAACTCGACGACACGACAAATGGACTCTAGGGTTTGGCGTAAGGCCGGTTTGTATTCAAGAATGGTTGTGTGTATTACATACATTCAGGGCTCATATTTATACCCTGCCAAGTACAACCTCGAATGGATTCATTGCCTAACTTATCTCTAAGCTTGATCGCCTATCCATCCATTCGTCCTTCCTGCTTGAGCCACGTCACCATCCAATCCCGCAAAATCAGCTCAACTGTTCCTTTGCCGAACGGAAGCAGATAGCCGACCGCAGATCTCTTTACCGAATACACCCGAGAAAAAACTTCCCTTCCGCCGGACGGACTCCTCACCGAGCCGGACCCACGGTCGACTCCTTACCAAATTTCGGTGTTAACACCTACACGGCTACTAACGGATCTACTGTGCCGTAAGCGGCTCTACGCCCTAGCACTACATAGCCGTAAGCGGCCTCCGGTCCCGGCGACTACTCCGGCCATCCGGTGTACTCGCGACGACTTCATGATGGGACTCCGCACTCAGAGATCGCGATAACGAGTACTCATTAATGGAAGTTTCTTTCATTCATACTTAAACAAGTTCATTACAACTGTTTATGTACAACTACTGCTACGAGCTAACTATTACAGGACTACTAGAGATTGAGCTTCTCGGCGACTTGTTCGAGAATGGGCGCCATCTCGCTCCGTTGTTGACGGTGAATTTCCGTCAACCTAGAGTACTTGTTATACATTGGTTTCGATTATGATTTGCAACTAACCCGCCACTAGGCATACTAATGATATAACAAGTTCACACTTGCATGTCGATTTTGGAGTTTGTTGTTTACGCAGGAAATCTATGCTAAAGAGGAGACTTTCGGGATAAGTTCATCAAGCACTTCAAGAGAAGATCATGAAGCCCGTCACAAGTCAAGACACGAAGTGAACAAGACTCCAAACAACTCAAGGACCGAAGCATCAACACGCAAAACTCCGGGGACTTGGATGTTTACCAACGGGATCAACTCAGCTCGAGAGATATTCTCGTAGCTCAGGACAGCATGATCTTTCGGTACAGATTCGGAGACTTAAACGGTCTTAAATGGCAAAAGTTTGACTACCAAAGTTGTGGGCCTCGACGATACCTTCGATTTGGACATGTGGAAGGCCCAATTCGGATAAGGGAGCTAGGAGATATAGCCCCCGAAATCCCTGCTGCGCAGTCAGTCCGAAATCAGAACAGATTATCTTCCAAGGCCGATTGGAGATCTTATCTTCGTTTTTAAGGAAAGAAATGAATACCAAAGTTGAAGATAATTTCGTGGCACACAACCTGGACACCGAATTTGTATTATTTGGAGTCCAGACGTGGGAGATATGGCCCTTGCAAGGAAGGACTGCGAATCAGGAAAATCTGGCTGATTTTATGGAAACCAAGTTTGCTTCTCTCCCAAGGAGGATCTCGTGCAAGGCAAGGTGGAGCACGCCCAAAGGCACTCCAAGGACATAAATACAACCCCCTAGGCGCCCCAAGGTGGTGACACATCGAACAAATCATCCTACCGACGCCAATCACCAGAACACCGCCGCCGCAAGATGAGGGAAAGAGTTAGATGAGCTCGTCGCAAGGATCAACGCCCGCGGAGAGAAGGAAGCAAGAGGACTCCAAGCCGCTGGCCTAGGGGTGTTCCCAAGCTCCATCGCCGCCATCTTCATCGACGACGTTCTCCGGAGTCTCCATCACCCCTATGTGCTTCAATCCGTGTAAGATGATGGGGTAATGTCTCCGTTCATCCCTAGGATTAGATGGATACATGCTATGTGATCGCTACTCGATTTGTGGTTTCAATCTATTGTTTTCATGTTGATGATGCTTTGATGATTAAGGTTAGCTACCACGTTTTTTTGGGCGTATGATATCCGCTACTCCCATAGATTCCATCAACATACCGTGTCCATCATAGGTCTAGTCACGAATACCTTCGCGTAGTGACGAGACGAGAGGAGGGAAAGGGCGAAATCGTGGTCACAACCCCCGGTAGATTGGTTCACCGCTTTCGTGTAGTAGATGCATACCGTGTTATCCTAGATCCTAGGGAGGGAACGCTTATCTTTCTTGCTCACTCTCTTGTGTTCACCCCTTTATCATCTAGTTTAAACCTAGATTTGTTTGATCAACTTAACTTATTTTAACTTAGGTAGATTGTCTTTACTTTTAGATTAATACTCTCTTTCAAAGGTTTTCCATTCAACTAGATTAGTACTTGGTTAAGCGCTAGTAATCCCCTTGCTCCGTGGATTGACAAGAACCTTGGGAATCCCGTGGTGAAAAAGGTGTAGGTCCGTACGCTTGCGGATCGTAGGTGGATACGAGTTTTATCCGTCAACAAGCCCCTTTTTCTGGCGCCGTTGCCGGGGAGCAAGCCAGTTTGCTACGTTTAATCTAGTATTAATTTTGTTGATTGCTAACACCTAACCCTTATTTTCTAAAAAAAGAAAAAAAATCTTTTTTTTTGTTTTTCTTTCTACTTTTCTTGTGCCTAGATGGATTTGTTCACCTCACCATTGGAAGACGAAGAGATGTCGCTAAGGGAGCTAGCAATGCCGTCAATGGAAGACATTGAGATGCAAAAATCAGATTTGACGCTTGCTACAACCCACTATGAAGTGAAGCCTGGAATCATCAAGTTAGTGGCGACAAAACCATTTAGAGGATTGGAGGATGACAACCCATATAGACACATTAAGGAATTCACGATGTTATGCAACACGGTGCAACAAAAAGGAGTTCCGGCCGCTTGGTTCAAGTGGAATCTTTTTCCATTCTCTCCGGAAGATGAAGCGCGAAGATGGTACACACTTGCGTCCGTTGAAGCAAAAGGAAATTGGGATGAGCTAGTGAAGAAGTTTCTTTTGAAGTTCTTTCCCATAAGCAAGGTCCAAGACTTAAGGAGGCAAGTGCTCACTTTCGAGCAAGGAGAGGATGAAGGAATTGATGAAGCATGGGACCGTTTTAATGAACTACTTGAGCGAGGCCCGAACTTGGGATTTTCCGGTGACTTGATGTTGCATACCTTTTATTTTTCACTAACCCCTAACTCGTCTCGTTTTGTAAGCATGTGTGCAGGCGGTGATATAATGGATAAAACAATTGGTGAAGCCTGTACAAATCTTACAAAGGATAAGCAATGGACAAAGAACAATACGAGATTGGCAAAGATGTTGTCAAGAGGAGCAAAACGACAAAAGCAAGCCCAAGGTGCTTGCTGAAATTTCTGAAAAAGATGAACCGAAGGTCAAGGAAGATGAACCGACCATACAAGAAAGTGAAGATCCACTTCCCAAGGTAAGAGAAGTCATTTCGGATGTTAAAAATGTTGAAATTAACATGAATGTAGGCCGAAGTATGTGGAATGCTAGACCATTGGCGGAGTTCAAGCAATCCGGTTGGGTTCAAGTTGATTTCGCCCCACTAATTAACTACCGAAGGAAGGAGGAACGCCGACACGTCGCCAAACTAGTTGAAGATATATTTGATCAAGAGATGAGTGGAGAGTCGATCCAAAAGATGTTTGAAGAAGAAAGAGAAGAAGGAGATGAAGGATGGATCGACCGGTTTGACAACTCAAAGATTTATGACGAAGGAAGAGAAGAGTACAACCGTGATGAGCCTAGTGACTCAAAGGATAAATGGGAGGAGATAGGACTTAAGCTAGATGATAGCTTGTGTGCTATTGAAGCCTACACACTAGCAAATCAAGACATGGAAGTACTCAAGGATGAAGGAAAGAGTGAATCAACAATGAGCGATCTTGACGACATGTGGTACGTGGAAGATAAAGAAAGCAACATACAAGTCTTTGAAGATGAAGATCTGGTTGATAAAGAAGACTTCAAAGAAGAGATGAATGCGTACATAGTTGAAGGATTACATGTTCCACATGATGAGTTGAAGAAATTGCAAGATGGTGATGAAGAGGCAACTACACTTGTTGAGATCGATTCGCCTTCAACACCGCTAGATGAACCAAATATCACTCTTGTTGAAAAATCTCTAAGGCCAAGGTACGTGCTGAAATCTCAAGATATTATTGATATTGATGTTGATAAATTCAAATACTCATGCTCAACCAATAGTATGAATGATAGTTTAATGTCTATGCCTTGTTCCAATAGTGATCATGTTGATAGGCTAGATTTTCTTGATGATGAAAAAGAGGAAACATTTATTTTTGATCCAATTAATCTCACAACTAAAGAACCTTTGCCTAATGGTGAGCTAAGTGCTATGCATGAAACATATGCTTCTTTTATTTACACCTTGACTTGTTGCTACAATTCACATGTGGTGTTAATTATGGACGCGTATGTTTACAATAAGTTTTGTAAATCTCGATCATGCTTTGCGCTTGGTCAAGCTAATGACCTTAAAAATCATTTGTCGGGAAAGTCCCGATTTTCACTAACCATGTAGACAAGACTTGAATAATGAAAAAAAGAAGTCATGCCTAAAAGAGTTGCAAGATAAATCATCAACCTCTCCGAATCCCGCGATGGATGCTGCTGTCTTCATCAATTTGAGAGCTTGTTCAGAGGTGTACAAATGAAGAAAATGAGATATTCAGAAGCTCCATCGAATTACCATTCCAACGCATCAAGAACCAACAAGTTTAAAGACCCGTGCAAGGAGTTATGGAGGAAACATTGAGCGTTGCGCGTTCTGGAATTTCAGGACAGATTTCATCACCGAAGTAAAACGGACGTAACTCTTTTGTCCGGAGTCCGATTTGAGCAAATGAAGACTCGTTGGAAAGGAAATTTTGTGCACTATGCAATGGAGTAGAGATTGAGTATACTTTCTGTTCTGGACATTAAAAAAAATTTATGGAGTGAAGGAAGCACCAAAGGATGATAAAGAAGGAGATAACGATGAAACAAAAGGATGCTTTGGGCAAGTCTTCTATAAGTGATCAAGCACAACATGGGAAGTAAATTAAAGCTGCATTGGTACCTTTTCTTCTTGCATGAAGGGCCATGGTGATGCGACGAAAAGAAGGTATGTGAGAAAGTCGAGCTTTATGATTTTAAATGAAGCGCTTTTCGGGCGGCAACCGTTTCTTTATATTTTTACTACTTTCTTAGAGAAAATAAAGAATGGCACTATCTTATGATGATCAACTTGTGGTTATTAATCTATGTTCAGTTTTCCTTTTTTAGAACCACCATCATGTTCATGCTCATATTTATTTATTTGCATGCATTGCATTTTGTTATCAATGTGATGTTTCTTTGTGTATATATGTTTTGTACATAGTTGGCTTGGTTGTTATATACTTAATGATGTATGCTTCATTTTCCATGTTAATACTTCATAAGGCCTTATGAGTATTTTTCTTTTGTGATCTTGTGTAAACGTGGTGTTTAAACATGATTGCGGACCATCATCATTAAGTTCGATAAACCTTGCTAGCTTTTCATATGTTTTCATGTTGCATTGGTTAGTTTATAAGCTCTGCAATGCGCTTAATTTTTCTTGTGCTATAAGAGTTATTGATTTAGGTATAGACATGGTGTTTTAACCCTAGATATATAAACCTTTATGGCTATGGAGAAATTCGGCAACCTAGTTGTAAACATGGTGTTTAGAACTAGGTGAAAACATTGTCTTGTTTATATGCTTTCCTATCATGTGCATGCACACCTTGCACCACGTACACTCATTAGGTTTTTATTCCTCATTAAATTAATTATGCCACAAGTTAAGAATCTTAGGAGACGTTGTTGGATTGTTGGCAATTCTATCTACTCCCAACCGTCACCTTGGGGGTAGAATGTGCGTTTAAAACGTCTTACAGGCAAGATAAAGACTCTCACTACAAGGAAATTGAAGGATGACTAAGAAGTGCTTTGTCTTCTTCTTCCATGACTAGCAAAATGCTAAGCATGGGGGAGACCCTAAATTTTCAATACGGAAGTGCAACATGACACTCTAGAAGATAGAATGATAAAGATCGTTAACATCTCCGGATCAATGTGCAAGAAGCTACCAATCTCATCAAAATTCTGCATGGTCTCGAAGGGAAAACACTGGATATTTTTGGATATTTAGAAGCCACATGAAGTTACGATTCCAACAAATCAAGAATCAAGACAATCGGAGGTTCCTACAAGCAGTTATGCCCGAATCACCGAGTGCAACACGTCCTGAAATCAGTTTTGGACAGCACGCAGCGCTGAAGTAAAACGGACATAGCTCCCTTGTTTGAACTCCGTTTTCGATGAATGACCACACGTTGGAAAGGTAATTTCATAAACTTTTCAATAGAGCTATATTTCGATATATGTTCTGTTCTGGACAGAGGGGGAAATCCATGAAAAAGAGACAGCAAGGAGATGATGAGAACAAGAAAGAGGAGATGGTGATGACAACATTGAAGAGAAGGGTGACCAATGACTCCATTAAGCATACAAGATCAAATTCAGAAGTTTAGGAGCATTAATAAATCAAGACAAAAGCAAAATCCACATCGATACATGGAGATGTCGGAAGAAGGCAACGAAGAATTACAAAGGATGGTAATATCTCCATGGACCTTTTCTTTTCCAAACACAAATGCTTGTAAGTATGCCTTCAACATCAACTAGGTGCAACCTTTTGTTTTTCTCTTCAAATAATAACATGGCTACTAGGAGGACAACCTAGGTTTCTTTTTACTTTCAATAGATAAGCATGACCATGTGTTCACCTCGATGTTCTATATTGCCTATGCTTACGGAAAGATGATGAAAGTTGCCGCTTTGTTTTACCTACATGAAGTTATACATGTCTTGGATAATTGCTCTCTATAATATGATCTGAAATTAATTTAAATACTGGCTCTTTTATTTGTGGAGGTGAAATGACTATGCTCTAGACCCACATACATATCTTTGCTCTTTGATTTAAGTTTATGGATAGCCGGATAACTTGTTGTTTTTATGAAAACTTAACTTTTATGCTATCTACATATTTGTGATGCTCTTGCAAAGTTCTACCTACCAAAGCCATATACATATATGTTTTATGATAACAAAACCCGTAGATTGCAAACATATGTTTTGATGAGTTGGATTAGGATTGATTTCTATGGTTCGAGACTAAGAAGTCGGTCATTCCTTTGTGTAACTTTTTCATGCTAGCCTTTTTGTCCATGCATTGTGGGTTTTCACATCGAAAATTTCGCAAACTTCGCTGGGCATCCACCCTAAACCAAAAACATCTTTTTGTGATCACCTCCTTGTCCACAACCCAATTTGAGTATGGAGTAAAATTCTCGATGGAGATTCAAATATTCCGCAAGATTATGGAATTTATACTTACTTTAGCAGTCATTTCCACTCTCTTTTATGCTCGAGGACGAGCATCGTTCAAGCATGAGGGAGGAGTCATTCTCTGACACAAATGCTATGTAAGTATTATGCCGCAAAAAGTTTTGAGGAGCAAAAGAAAAAAAGAATAAAAATGAAAAATGAAAAAATATGATAAGAAGAAAAGAAAAGTAAGAAAAATAGGAAGAATAAAGTGAAAAAAAAGAAAGAGAGAAAAATGATAAGGAAATAAAATAAAGAAAAAAATAAAAATGCTCCTCGGCTCTTTTTGCTTCATAAGTTCTCAAGTGCCTTGATGACAAATCCATACTCAAATCTTCCAACCATGTGCAATCCGATAACGAGGACTTCACTCGTGCCTCGGGATCATCCATTTGCCACTTGCACATGTCCACTTATCTAAATGTGTGTGTTTCGTCCCTCTCTCTTTCCAACATTTATTTTCCATGGCCTTTTTGACGAGTCTCGGTAATTCCAATAGACCTCTCTCTTAATTTGACAATATTTCGGATGTATGTTTTGCTAGGATTGTTTTTAACCTTCCAAGCTCCACATAAGCCTTCCACTATCACATATGAGTAGAGTAGGTTGAAAATAATCTAGTATAGGCTTGAGTGACTTGATGAGATGAGTGTTCAATGAGCTTTTGCAAGAGATTTTCATTTATGTTGGATATGCATCTTTTTGAAAATCTTCCATGTGACAAGGTAATGGTTTGAAGTTCACTTAAGTTTGTGAGCATCGTGTTAAATGTGGCTTGTTCTTTATTGTTAGTCTATCTTCCATAAAGAAAAAGAAGCCGGTCACAACTTGAACTTTAAAAATAAATTCTCAAGAGAGCAATTTGCCTCGTCATGAATGACTAAGTGCGGGGACAACATTGGAAGGCAACATTGATTTCCCTTTTAAGCAAGGATTACTTACTCGAGGACGAGCAAGGTTTAAGCATGGGGGAGATGTTGACGGTGAATTTCCGTCAACCTAGAGTACTTGTTATACATTGGTTTCGATTATGATTTGCAACTAACCCGCCACTAGGCATACTAATGATATAACAAGTTCACACTTGCATGTCGATTTTGGAGTTTGTTGTTTACGCAGGAAATCTATGCTAAAGAGGAGACTTTCGGGATAAGTTCATCAAGCACTTCAAGAGAAGATCATGAAGCCCGTCACAAGTCAAGACACGAAGTGAACAAGACTCCAAACAACTCAAGGACCGAAGCATCAACACGCAAAACTCCGGGGACTTGGATGTTTACCAACGGGATCAACTCAGCTCGAGAGATATTCTCGTAGCTCAGGACAGCATGATCTTTCGGTACAGATTCGGAGACTTAAACGGTCTTAAATGGCAAAAGTTTGACTACCAAAGTTGTGGGCCTCGACGATACCTTCGATTTGGACATGTGGAAGGCCCAATTCGGATAAGGGAGCTAGGAGATATAGCCCCCGAAATCCCTGCTGCGCAGTCAGTCCGAAATCAGAACAGATTATCTTCCAAGGCCGATTGGAGATCTTATCTTCGTTTTTAAGGAAAGAAATGAATACCAAAGTTGAAGATAATTTCGTGGCACACAACCTGGACACCGAATTTGTATTATTTGGAGTCCAGACGTGGGAGATATGGCCCTTGCAAGGAAGGACTGCGAATCAGGAAAATCTGGCTGATTTTATGGAAACCAAGTTTGCTTCTCTCCCAAGGAGGATCTCGTGCAAGGCAAGGTGGAGCACGCCCAAAGGCACTCCAAGGACATAAATACGGCCCCCTAGGCGCCCCAAGATGGTGACTCATCGAACAAATCATCCTACCAACGCCAATCACCAGAAAACCGCCGCCGCAAGATGAGGGAGAGAGTTAGATGAGTTCGTCGCAAGGATCAACGCCGGCGGAGAGAAGGAAGCAAGAGGACTCCAAGCCGCCGGCCTAGGGGTGTTCCCAAGCTCCATCGCCGCCATCTTCATCGACGACGTTCTCCGGAGTCTCCATCACCCCTATGTGCTTCAATCCGTGTAAGATGATGGGGTAATGTCTCCGTTCATCCCTAGGATTAGATGGATACATGCTATGTGATCGCTACTCGATTTGTGGTTTCAATCTATTGTTTTCATGTTGATGATGCTTTGATGATTAAGGTTAGCTACCACGTTTTTTTGGGCGTATGATATCCGCTACTCCCATAGATTCCATCAACATACCGTGTCCATCATAGGTCTAGTCACGAATACCTTCGCGTAGTGACAAGACGAGAGGAGGGAAAGGGCGAAATCGTGGTCACAACCCCCGGTAGATTGGTTCACCGCTTTCGTGTAGTAGATGCATACCGTGTTATCCTAGATCCTAGGGAGGGAACGCTTATCTTTCTTGCTCACTCTCTTGTGTTCACCCCTTTATCATCTAGTTTAACCCTATATTTGTTTGATCAACTTAACTTAGTTTAACTTAGGTAGATTGTCTTTACTTTTAGATTAATACTCTCTTTCAAAGGTTTTCCATTCAACTAGATTAGTACTTGGTTAAGCGCTAGTAATCCCCTTGCTCCGCGGATTGACAAGAACCTTGGGAATCCCGTGGTGAAAAAGGTGTAGGTCCGTACGCTTGCGGATCGTAGGTGGATACGAGTTTTATCCGTCAACATCCAGCCAGCTCCGCGTCGCTCGTCGGTGCGGTGGCGGCTAGTCCACCGGCGACTACGTCCACAGGGGCCTTTGGGAAGTACGACTTCATGAATGCCGTAACCTCGGTTCGGATCGACTTCGCCAAGTGCTTGACGTAGGTCACCGGCGGCCGGGGGCTTCCTTCAGCTGGTCCACCGGTGGGGCTATCTTCGGACCCCCGGGTGAGGCACCGAAGCAGCCTCGCAATGGGAGGCGCGGCCTCCTCGAGTTCCTTCACCGGGCCCGCATCTTCTCGCAGTCCTCATTCAGCCTTCCGCAAGGATTTGTAGCATTGACGAGGTCACGATCCGATGTAATACGGAGCTCCATGTGCTTGTCGCACTCATAAGCAAGCTCCTTATAATCATACTCCGGGACCTTGCGGGCCTCTTGCTCCCGTAGAAGAGGTTTTTCATGTCGGTCTCGAAGCCTTCGGCCGATCGACGCGGGTCTCAAGCTCGCAATCATAAAGGCAAAGCGGGTTAGACTACCACAAGCTACTATCAACAAGTACCCGACAAGGCGGTCGCGTACCTTTGTTCTTGTTGCGGAGAGACTTGTTCTTCCGCACCAAATCGTCGCTCTTCGCCCGCATATCTTAGATGTCATTATGGTACCGGGCGAAGGCGGTGTCCAGCCTTTGATCGCATTGCGGCGGCGTGCTTCCGGCCTTCACAAGTTGCTCCTCTAAGGCTTCCGCCCGAAGCACCGTGTCGCCGTACCCTTGAAGCATAACGGACTTCCGCCGAGACCTCTCCGCGACGTCCCGCAATAGGCAACACATATCAACCGGTACTCAACATTAAAGGATTGACTACTCAAAGGTGTTGACTACTCACCTTCATCCATTCCTCGTCCCGGTGCACCGCCTCCCGGTGATGAGCTACCGTTGCCTCGGGTCGACCGCATCATCCATCGCCAGCTCGGTCCCTCCACGACTACTCGTCGCGGCTTCGGTCATTGGCGCAGTGGACCGGCTCGCGTCCTAGATCTCCCGGCGAGCGGACGACTACCTCCCGCAGCGGGTTCCGGCAAGGTGTCATCGCCCTCTCCTCCAATCGTCGCGGCGACTTCCCTCCGACGGCCACCTCCATCGGCTCGGGGGTTCCTCCGGCAGCCTCCCCTCGCGCCTTCGGTGTCACATCTTCCATGGCCACCGCCGCCGGGATATCACTTCCCTCGCCCTTCAGCACCCGCCGACGAAAAGACAAGTGGATCGCTCATACCCGGTGGCTACGACTACTCATCGGGGGTTACTTGATCTTGAGCAAAGTACTCACCTTCAACGACGCTTGCTTCGGCAACGTAGCCTCCCCGCGGCCGGCGCCTCGGACTCGCCGCAGGGGCGGGAGCGGAATCCTCGCAGGGCGGCGCGGCTTCCTCTTCGCCACCGCCGTGGCGGGTTCATCCCCCTCCCAGACAAGTCCGTCGATTTCCCCGCAGTACACAAGCCGGTTGTCAACCCAAGACGACTACCATATCCAACGTACTACTCGGGAAGAATCAACACTTACAAGCTCGACCGACCACCGTCACGGTTGGGGCGCCGAGGATACTGGCAATGTCAACCCGCCCCGCCTCGGCGGCGCCTCCTCTTGCGCCCCCGCAGCCGCCGCCTCTCCGGCGGCGGCAGCCGGTCGGTTCCGCGCCCCCTCAGCAGCAGGGGGCTGGCGCGTCATCTGCGCCAAAAGCTCCTCCACGGTGAGGGCTGGGCTATGACTACCCCCAGCTGGCTCCCCCACGGTGTCCCAATCGCCTTCGTCACCCTGCTCAACGGGGTCGGAAGGCGGCATCTCCTGCAATCAAGGGAACTTCGTCGTCAACACACAAGATCGAGACATGAGTACTTGACTACTCTAGTGAAGACGGCTTACCTCCCCGGGACATGGTCTCCATGACCTTCAACTTCCCGGGCCACGCGCTTGCGGGCCAAGTTGCGCGCCCTCCTTGGCGACGCGGGCAAGCTAGCCTCCGGTGCTAGCTCGGGCCGATCCCGAACGAGAGGAATGTGCAACAATCCAGGGTGGCCGAACCTCAACCTCAACCGGAAGCGCTCATGCGCCGTCTCTTCATCGTCGTCCTCCTCGAACGTGTCTTCGACGACAACTTTGTCGTCTCCTTCGCCAACTTTGCACCGCTCCTTGGCCTTGGCCTTCCCTTCCTCTCGGGACCTCGACAAGTTGAGGAGGAGACGCCGGCTCGGAGACGAACTTCACCAAGTCATCCAAAGAAGAAGCACAACACGTCGCACGACTACTCTTATGTAATGGGTACTCGACAATGGATGTGGCTACCGACGTCTTTTGGTGGGCGTGCGGTGGAGTACTTGGGCACAGGCACGCGCGTGTACGCCGGCATGTCTTTGAAAATCCCGCCGAGCCGATCCACGATGTAGTCGTTGACGACTTCATCACCGGGCATCCGCGACGTGTCATCGTCGCCGGTGTACTGGTACCCTAGGGTGTCGCGGGCCATCAGCGGCTGCACCCTACTGGTACCCACATGTTCGGCCCTCAGCCCGGCTTCCCTCAGCGCCTTGATCTTCGCCAGCAGCTCGGGTAGCTGGATACCCTCCTGCATCGTCGGCTCCGAGTTCCACCACGGCCGGTGCTTGGGCCGCTTCCCGCTTGGCTTCGGCGCCTCCGGTGGTGGTTGGTCACATAGAACCACTTCGCTTTCCAATCTTGGTTGGAATCTATCGCCTTGTTGGAGAGGTATCGCTCCGCGGCATCCTCCCTCATCCGGATCCCGGCTCCCCCCACTACTCGGGGATTGTTGGCGCCGGGCCGGGGCTTCACCCGCATGAACTTCCGAACAAGATCCAATGGGGCTTGATCCCCAAGAAGGCTTTGCGTAAATGTATGAAGACCGAGGTGTGGAAGATACCGTTGGGGTTGAGGTTGAGGTACTCGATGTCGTAGTACCCCGGCCAGCCCTTTGAAGAAGTCACCGGCCGGGAGAGACAGCCTCGCGTTCCGCGAATCGGGTGAACATCAAAATCTCATCCGGTTCTTCTCCATGGGGTACGCATCCCCTATGGCGGCTCTCCACATGTCCACTTCCTTCTCCCGCAAGAATCCGCTATTGAGAAGGGCTAGCGCATCTTCGGTCTTGGCCTTGGATTTCTTCCATTCGCGATTCGGATCCGGCCGCGGTGGACACCGGCGGCGATGTCCCCACAAAGAGATCCGGCGGACTCTTCACAAGCCCTATTCTTCCCACCGGCGGCCTTCGCGGTCTTCGACGGTGAGGGCTTCATTCTCCAAGTGCAAGGCGTCTTCACTCACATTCGCTTGGAGGCTACGGCGGTGGCTTCCCGCGGCGGCGCGCTTGGATCTACAACCCTCTCAACGGCGGCGGGCGCACCGGCGGTGGTTCCCCGGCCCGATCCGATAGGAATGGCCGCGAATGCGTGGGGTGAAAAACCCTAAAGGTTTCGGCTTCTATTTATAAGTCAACGGCGGCCTCTCCAATGGCCGGATGGATAAGTCCGCGCTCGGCCGACTCGGCGGCGCGCGCCCGACTCTTCAACTTCCACTAGTCGATGCGCCTCATCTCGGGGGCTCGGCTACTTCTACTCGACTTCCCGGGTAGCGTCAAGACTCCCGAGCAACTCGGACACATT
The DNA here is from genome assembly GCA_947561735.1 of Cenchrus americanus. Taxonomy (NCBI): domain Eukaryota; kingdom Viridiplantae; phylum Streptophyta; class Magnoliopsida; order Poales; family Poaceae; genus Cenchrus; species Cenchrus americanus. The sequence continues at coordinate 254,747,750 of OX387245.1, forward strand.
CTACAAGATGACCCTTCAATTCGAGAGGAAGTACTCGACTCAAGGCTCCTGGGGCTCGTGCCACGTGTCCTTCGGTTTTTTCTCCGGATTTTACGGGTTATTCTTGCCAAAACTTTAGATGGACCCTCGGCCGCAGTCTACGACTCAACCTAAGGCTCGGGGGCTACTCCATATGGAGTGCGATTTTGCAATCGCACTTCCATATCGCTTTCGGCTTCAAGACAACGCGGGCATTGTTGAAGACCTTCAAGGGCGCACTCGAGGGCGCTTGGGACTACTCGAGAAGACTTCGTGATTGCTTAAACATCGGACCGGAGTACATTCCACCCTCGGGATGCTTCAACCATTCTTGAATACCTTTGACTTGTAGTACTCGGGGACGCTTGAGGACTTCTCGTTAAGGCCGTCAAGACCGCTCGAAGCTATCCTTCTCGACTACAAAGTACTCGGGGGCTTGTCGTATGGACCTCCCTGGGCCCACTACCTCGGTGGGCACCAGGACCGACTACTCGGTGGGCCCCTGGGACTACCCGACTTGCACTGCACGGCACCTGATGGCGTGAAGCACAAGGACCGCGGAGGAGAAGTACTCGTTAGGAAGCTGTACATGTCCCGCACTATATGGAGGACTCCCTAGACGTACTCGACTAGTACTCTCTCCCCGAACCGACTTGTAACCCCGCCTCCCGGACTATATAAGGCGAGGCAGGGACCCCTCCTCTTGCATCTCATCTCATACGCATCGATTGCATCATCTTGTAATCGCACCCAATCAATCCAGAGCTACGCAAAGATACGGACGTAGGGTATTATGCACCTCGCGGCCCGAACCTGTCTAAATTGTGTGCCATGTGTCTCTTCCTTCGAGTTACCGATCTCGGTGAGGCCACATTCATCTACTTCGGGTACTCCCTTAGTAGGTTGCCGGTCTAAAACACCGACGTAAGGGGCACAACGTCGGGTCATAGTAAACCTTAAGCCGTTAACAATTCACCATGAATTGATCACCTTTCACATCTATAATGGTTACCGCTCCGTTGGAGATCACCGAATGCACAACATAAGGTCCGTCCCACTTGCTTTGCAATTTCCCCTTTCCAAAGGTTTTAAACCTCAAATTGTAGAGGAGGACCTTGTCTCCTTCCTTAATCTCCTTCTTTTTTAACCTTTTATCATACCACCTTTTAATTCTCTCTTTGTATATGCTTGCATTCTCGTATGCTTTCAACCTCGTCTCCTCTAGCTCGCTTATTTGAATCCTTCGTTTCACTACCGCGGCATCGAGATCAAGGTTCATCTCTTTAATCGCAAAATAGGCTTTGTGTTCCAACTCAACCGAAGGTGGCAAGCCTTCTTCATAAACGAATTGATAAGGGGTCATACCTATCGGTGTCTTGAACACCGTTCGATACGCCCACAAAGTTCCGTCCAATTTCTTTGACCAATCTTTGCCTCCCTTCTCTATGGTTTTGTTGAGGATGTTTTTTAATTGCCTATTTGATGTTTCCGCTTGTCCGTTGGTTTGTGGGTGATAGGTCAGAGAGACCCTATGTTCAATTCCCAACTTGGAAAAGCACTTTTTGAAATTCTTCCCGGTGAAGTGAGTTCCTCCATCGCTTATCAAAATTCTCGGTGTATCGAAACGAGGAAAAAACACGTTCTTGATCATAATAATGGACTCCTCCGTGGAAGCTTTATGACATGGCATGGCCTCTACCCACTTGGATACATAATCAACCATGACTAGAATGTACTCATATCCGTGTGAGTTTTTGAAAAGCCCCATGAAGTGTATACCCCATACATCAAATAAATCGATTTGTAGATTGTATTTCAAGGGCATAGAATTTTTTTGAGAGATGTTGCTGGTTCTTTGGCATTCGGGGCATGATGCAACATATCTTTTAGTATCTTCATGCATCTCCAGCCAATAGAATCCGCTTGACCATACTTTTTCCTAGGTCCTAAAATGGCTATAGTGTCCACTGTACTTCGCCGAGTGGCACTTTCTCAGAATTTCTACCCTCTCTTCTCTTGGCATACATCTTATCATTACTCCATCATTGCCAAGTTTGAAGAGGTATGGCGCATCACAAAAGTACTTCATACTTTCGGAGATTATCTTCTTTTGAGAGTTTTTATTTAGATGATCGAGAGGCATCTTCTGAATCGCTCGATTGAAATCAATCATCCAAGTGTCATTATCGAGCACCCGATAGAGGTGGTCATCTCTCATCTTATCTTCTATGGGCTCTTTATCATCTTGTCCACGATTCATCCTAGACAAATGATCGTCCACAACATTCTCCACCCCATTTTTATCACGAATTTCAACATCAAATTCTTGGAGAAGAAGGATCCTACGGATCCAATGTGGTTTGGCTTCCTTCTTACCCAAGAGATACTTGATGGCTGCGTGATCGGTGTAAACAATGACCTTCGAGTTCACGATGTAAGATCTGAATTTTTCAAAGGCGAATATCACCGCTAGCAACTCCTTTTCCGTAGTGGCATAGTTTAATTGTGCCCCATTAATAGTTTTGCTAGCGTAGTAGACGGCGTGAACTCGGGCTTCCTTTCTTTGACCCAAAACCGCGCCTACAGCGTAGTCACTTGCGTCACACATGATCTTGAAAGGTTGGCTCCAATCTAGAGGTTGAATAATGGGAGAACTCACCAACACACTTTTCAAGGTCCGAATGCCGCTAGGCACTTCTCATCTAAGTCAAAAGCCACATCCTTTTGAAGGAGATGCGTTAAAGGCTTAGTGATCTTTGAGAAGTCCTTAATAAATCTTCTATAAAATCCAAAGATGGCCTAGAAAGCTCCTTAAGGACTTAACATCCGTTGGAGGTGGGAGTTGCTCAACCGTCTCTACCTTAGCCTTGTCCACTTCAATGCCTCTCTCGGATATAACATGTCCGAGCACTATGCCTTGCTTAACCATGAAGTGGCACTTTTCCCAATTTAACACCAAGTCTACCTCTCGTGCACCTCGTGAGGACCTTATCCAAGTTTTCCAAGCAATCCATAAACGTCTTCCCGTAAACGGAAAAATCATCCATGAACACCTCGACAATTTCTTCGATGAATTTCGAGAATACGGCCATCATGCAACGTCGAAAAGAGGCCGGAGTGTTGCATAGGCCGAAGGGCATCCTTCTATATGACAACATTCCATAAGGGCATGTAAATGTTGTTTCGTGTTGATCGTCCGCGTGAATGGGAATTTGCATGAACCTCGAGTACCCATCGAGATAGCAAAAATAAGCGTGGTTCGCTAATCTCTCGAGCATCTCGTCGATGAACGGTAGGGGGAAGTGATCTTTTTTCGTCGCTTTGTTTAACTTTCGATAATCGATATACATCCACCACCCGTTCACGCTTTTTTGCGGTATCAACTCATTCTTCTCATTCTTCACGATGGTTAAACCTCCTTTGTTTGGTCCTGTCGGTGTTTTAGACCGGCAACCTACTAAGGGGAGTACCCGAAGTAGATGAATGTGGCCTCGCCGAGATCGGTAACTCGAAGGAAGAGACACATGGCACACAATTTAGACAGTTCGGGCCGCGAGGTGCGTAATACCCTACGTCCCGTATGCCGCGTAGCTCGGGATTGATTGGGTATCGTTAACACCAAAATTTGGTAAGGAGTCCGACCCGTGGGTCCAAATTTCGGTGAAAAGCCCGTCTAGCGGAAGGAAGGTTTTTTCTCATATGTATTCAAAGAAAGAGATCTCGCGGTCGGCTATCCGCTTCCGTTCGGCAGAGGAACAGTTGAGCTGATTTTGCAGGATTGGATGGTGACGTGGCTCAAGCAGGAAGGACGAATGGATGGATGGGCGATCAAGCTTAGAGATAAGTTAGGCAACGAATCCATTCGAGGTTGTACTTGGCAGGGTATAAATATGAGCCCTGAATGTATGTAATACACACAATCATTCTTCAATACAAACCGGCCTTACGCCAAACCCTAGAGTCCATTTGTCGTGTCGTCGAGTTCTTCGAGAGGGTTCATCGATCCGTCGACCTCTGTGAGTACCGGCAACCTTGTATCATATCTAGTATCATGCGGTGGATTTAGATCTGATGCAAGTAGTCTTGTTACCATGCTTCGTGTCATGCGGTAGATTCAAGCTTGGTTCGAGAAGGTTTCTTGTTAGGTCATGAGCCATGCGGTAGGCTAAGATTTGGCTTGAAGCTAGTTATCGGCTCTATTGGATTTTGGCAAGATCCGATGGATTCATTCAGTTACCCCGTGTTGCTTTGAGTTTTTGCTTTATGTTCAAATTCATGTAACACTTTTTGCCCAATCTAGATGGGTTTGGATCGGCTTTTTACCTTTTGGTGAACCTTATGCGAGTCAAGTTCGTGCTTTGGGTTATTTCAACACGTGGATCACGTGCTCTTCGGATAGCCGAAACCGAATCGATCCGGGTTGTTACGTGTTGCGGGTTCAAGCTTGCCAACGTCTATATAAATCTTGAAAGAACCGAGTATCATGCGGTAGATGCCGGTTTTTGGGTTGCTTTGGAACTAGTCATCCGGTGGATTAGATTTCAAACCAATCCGATAGATTTATTCGCTTGGTAGTGTTTGTTCCTTCTTCATGGACCCGAATCGGCCGTTCTCACCGTATTCGGTTATGTTTCTTCACGAGTAGAACACGTGCGTGAATCATGCTTTAAATAACGTATGTTTTTAGCTTTCCATATTTAGATTGTATCATGCGGTGGATAGATCTATTTGTGGAAAGTGGTACGGTTTTCGTGCAAGTTGTATCATGCGGTGGATAGATTTGCGTGGCATCGTACCCGACGGGTTTTAAAGTACCTAGACATGCCGTAGACTAGTGCTTTGGATCTATGCATGCTTGTTTATTACATGTTTACGCTCGTGCTTTACCTTATTTATTTATTCAACATTAGTCATCATGGGGATCGGTCATGGCTTCGTGCACGTGCATCTCTACTCAAATAAAGACCGATTACATCGTCATGCTTATGTCATCCATTCGGCAATGTTATTTTTCTTTTTTAAGCTCCCGAATGGCTTTCGAGATATTGCGTATAGCTTCTTGTAGCTATGTGTCATCCCAATCCGGCTTTGTAGCCGTAAACATGGAACTGTCTGGTACCACCCGGCAAGTTCCAAGCTTTGGTATCTAACTGCTTTTCCTTTTGTTAATTTTCAGGAAAAATTGACTGGCACGTCTCGTGATTCTTTGCGCGTGTAAAGCCAGCTTGTTCGGCTTGCTGTGTGTTTGGCGCTAGGTGCACATTTTGCGTCAACACACTTTTTGGCACGCCCGGTGGGACACAGCCGAAACGATCAAGATGCCTGAAATCGCGGACATAATGGATGTCAACATTGAAGACCTCTCTCCGGAGCAGCGGCAGCAGCTCCAGGACGCCGTGGATCAGTTCCAGCAGAAGTGTCTGCTGTCCTTTAAGAAGAACAGAAGTGGCGTACCCTACCTGAAGAATGACATGCCCAGGGTATTGTTGCCAGGGGAGAGCGATGCCACGACCATGCAGGAGAGAGAGGAATGCCTGCAAGCGTTCCGAGATTCTGCGGATCACGTTTTGTGCAAGCACCACAAAGCTTTCCTTGGTGCGTTCCAAAGAAATGAAGGTGGTCGTCTTTGGCCTGCATGGAGCAAGCATTCGAAAAAGCACCCATCCAAGGGGGCACCGTGGAATTGGGCGAGTCAAGCTCTCAACCACCATTACGGAGCCGGCCGGTCCACCCTCCTCCTCGCAGCGCCGGGAGTCAAGCTTTCCATCCCCCCTCCACAAGGTGCAGGAGGTCGGCCCGGGCCCACCCCCCCCTACAACAGCTTCAGGAGGGCAACCAATCCGGCCCACCACCGCGAGGCGCATGGGTCGCCCGTGCAACACCGAACCCGTACCAACCCACGCACGGGGACTTGGCATTCGGCTCGCCCGGGGCCCCGCTCGCTTCTCGGCCACAGGATTTCTCCGGCGAGCAACCGGCGACAGAGGAATCTCTACGGCGGAGGCTATCACGAAGTGGGGAACTACGGTGCCATAGACGCTTTCCCACATCCAAGTTATGCCCTAGCCGCAGCACACGTAAAGACGACGCCCGGTGCGGAAAATGGCCGAGTTGATGCGAGAATCGCCGGCCTCAAACCAAAAATGCAGGGACCAGCCTACAAGCCGCCGTTCCCAGAGTGGTACTTCAACGTTCTCCTTCCGCCAAGGGTGAAACCTCCGACGGAGTTCACGAAATTTTCCGGGCAAGACGACACAAGCACAGTGGAGCACATTGCTCATTACCTGATGCAGCTCGGAGAATGCTCAGCTGAGGAAGCGTTCAGGGTCAGATACTTCCCCGTGTCACTGACGGGCCCAGCATTCCAGTGGTTCTCGTCCTTGCCCCCCGAGTCAGTTAGCAGATGGAAGGACCTGAAGCGGAAATTCCACGCCCATTATTTCAGCGGCAGCTCAGAGAAGAAGCTGATCGATCTTGCCACCCTGAAGCAGAGACACAGCGAGACGCCATTGGAATTTCTCAGGAGATTCAGGGAGGTTAAAGGCATGTGCTTCTCGCTCAACTTGCCAGATGACCAGTTGGCTGACATGGCCGTCGCCGGGATGCTGCCGGCCATGCGTGAGAAGCTGTTTGGCATGGAGTTTGAAAACCTGGGCCAGCTATCTCAAAAGCTATCGTTGATGAGCAACCAGGCGTACGGCTTCAAGAAGGATGCTAGGTTTGGCAAGCAGCACGACGTGGCGGACATCTACAACCAGTTCTTGGACAAGGCCGATCTAACAAAAGATTCTGATGATGAACTGGATGTGGCCGCATCCGAAATCATGTGGGGGAAGGAGCCATTAACGATGAATCAACGCTGGGTCAAACAGACCAAGGGCACCTACGACTTCGACATCACGGAAGCCGACAAGTTGTTTGAGCTCTCGGTAAAGGAAGGCCGAATCGCATTGCCCGAAGGGCACTCCATGCTTCGGCCCGATGGAGTCAAGGGGTGCTCGGTGTTTTAGACCGCAACCTACTACGGGGAGTACCCGAAGTAGATGAATGTGACTCGCCGAGATCGGTAACTCGAAGGAAGAGACACGTGGCACACAATTTAGACAGTTCGGGCCGCGAGGCGCGTAATACCCTACGTCCCGTATGCCGCGTAGCTCGGGATTGATAGGGCACGATTACAGGATGGTGCAATGGTACGCCGTGAGTTGAGATTGGATGAGGTGATCCCGAGATCGGTCCCTCGCCCTCGCCTTATATAGTCCCAGGGAGTGCGCAGTTACAAGTCGGAGTAGGGAAGGAGTACTAGCCGAGTACGTCTAGGAGACCTCTATACGTAGCGGAACGCGTACGAGTCCTAACCGAGTACTACTCCCCGTGTTGTCCTTGTGCTCCACGCCTTCGGTGCCGTGTAGCGCAAGCCGGTAGTCCCGGGGCCCACCGAGTAGTCGGTCCTGGTACCCACCGAGGTAGTGGGCCCAGGGAGGTCCATACGACAAGCCCCCGAGTACTTTGTAGTCGAGAAGGATAGCTTCCAATAGTCTTGACGGCCTTAACGAGTAGTCCTCAAGCGTCCCTGAGTGCTACAAGTCAAAAGTCCTCAAGAGTAGTCGAAGCATCCCGAGGCCGGGAATGTACTCCACCGAATTTTGAGCAATCTTGAAGTCTTCTCGAGTAGTCCCAAGCGTCCTTGAAATCCGCCTTCGAAGATCCTCCGTAAATGCCCGTCTTATCTTGAAGCCGAAGCCGTCGTGGAGATGCGATTTGCGTACCCGCAATCCTCATGGAGTAGCCCCCGAGCCTCGAGCCGCGGGCTCGGGCCGAGGATCCATCCGAATTCTTGGCAAGAAAATCCCGAAAAATCCGGAGAGAAAAAACCGAAGGACACGTGGCACGGAGCCCCCGAGCCTTGAGTTGAGTACTTCCTCTCGAATTGAAGGGTCTTCTTGGAGAATGTGTCCCGAGATGCTCTTGAGACTAGCCGCGTCCCGGTAGTCGAGCGTGCTAGCCGAGCCCCCAAGGTGAAGAGCGTCGACTAGTAGAATACGAAGAGTCACGCGCTGACGCTGAGTCAGCCGCGCGTGGACTTATCCAACCGCCCGTTGCGGAAGCGATTTGGCTTATAAATAGAGGCCGAAACCCTTAGGGTTTTCACCCCAAGCGAGCCGCAGTCATTTCCGTTTGAAACTTGAAGTAGATCCACTCCGCCGCTCGCTACCGCCGTAGTAGATCCGAGTGCATCGCCGCCCGAAGGATTTAGAGTAGCCCCCGAGCGGATGCGAGTGAAGACTCCTTGCACTTGGAGAATGAAGCCGTCGCCGTCGAAGACGTCGAAGACCGGCGGAAAGAAGAGGAGCCGTGCGAGAGGCCGCCGCGGCCGCCACAGCATGCGGCGCCGCCCATGTCTCCACCGCGCGTCGATCCGAGCCGCGAGTGGAAAAAGTCGAAGGTCGTGACAGAGGACTCCGCCGACCCCCGTTGAACAGCGGGTTCATCAGGGAGAAGGAGATCGACATGTGGAGATCCGCCGCAAGAGATCCGTATCCGATGGAGAAGGCGGAGGACGAGATCCCGATGTTCTCGCGCTTCGTGGAGCGCGGGCTTGCGCTCCCAAAGAAGCGACTTCTTCAAGGGGCCGCTCGTGTACTATGGCATCGAGTACCTCAATCCGAACCCCAACGGAATCTTCCATACATCCGTCTTCGTACACTCTCGCGAAGCCTTCTTGGGAATCAAGCCGCACCGGGTGCTCTTCCGAAGTTCTTCCGCGTGAAGCCGCAGCCCAGCGCCTCCAACCCTAGAGTAGTCGGAGGGGCCGGAATCCAGCTGAGGGAGGACGCCGCGGAGCGTACCTGGCGTACAAGCTCGTGGACTCCAACACCGACTGGAAGACGAGATGGTTCTACATCACGAACCACCATCCCGAGCTACCGAAACCGAGTGGACGGCAGCCCAGGCACCAAGAGTGGTGGAACACGGAGCCCACCATGCAAGAGGGGATCCAGCTCCCCGAGCTGCTAGCGCGCATCAAGACGCTCAAGGATGCGGGACTGAGGGCCGAGCATGTGGCCTTCAGCTTCATGAAGCGCAGGATCCAGCCGCTGATGGCGCGGGATACGATGGGCTTCGAGTACACAGGCGACAACGATACGTCGCGGATGCCGGGGGGCGAGCTGGACGACAACGACATCGTCGAGAGGTTGTCGAGGATCTTCAAGGACATGCCGGAGTACACGGCGTGCCCTGTCGAGGAGTACTCCGCCTCGCGCCCGCCCAACGAGGTGAGTACTCGTACCCCCTCATCGAGTAGTGAGTACCCGTAGCAGAGTTTCTGACGCCTTGTGTCTTTTGCGCAGGATGATGTGAAGCGATTTGTCTCCGAGCCGCAGCCGCCGCCGAGCGGAATCGAGATCCCGGCGGTGGGGAAGGTGAAGGAGCGCCGCGTCGTTGGAGAAGATGACGATCCCGTCATCGTGGAGGATACCTCCGATGACGAAGAAGACGAGGAGACGCTGCAGGACCGCTTCCAGTTGCGGTCGAGGTTCAGCCGTCCGGGCTTGCCTCACGTGCCACTCATCAAAGACCCTCCGGCTAGCCTGGAGGCTAGCCTTGCCGCGCCACCGAGGAAGCCGCGCAACCCCACCAAGAAGCGGGTGGCGAAGAAGATGAAGGTCTCGCAGACCACGCCTCCGTGAGGTAAGTCATCTTGAGCAGAGTAGTCGAGTACCCGGTGATCGAGTACGGTGCTGACGAGTAGTCGTCCTTGTGTGCAGGAGGTGCCGGCAACGGAGCCCGTGGAGGAGGGCGACGAGGGCATGTGGCCCACAGTGGGGGAACCGACAGAAGCCGAAGTCCGGCCCCCCACCGTCGAAGATCTTCTGGCGCAGCTGGAGCGCCAGCCCCCTGCTCCGGTGGAGAGCAGAGTACCCGCGGCCGCCGCCGTTGTAGAGGTGGGAAGCCACGGGAACGCGAAGACACCGCGCCGCCGCCGCCACCGTGGAGGAGGCGGTGGCCGAAGAGGCGGAAGAAGAGACGCCCGCCGAGGGTGGACCGGCTTGACATCGCCGCATCCTCGGAGCTCCGCCGTGACTATCGTCCCGTCGAACTTGTAAGTACCGCGTCCTCATGAGTAGTACTTGTTGCGGTAGTCGACGATTGCCCGACGAGCTTTTTGTGGATACTTGTGCGTAAAATCCACGGATCCGAGCCGGGGACGGGGAAGAGCCCGCGACGGGGCCGGGGGCGGGGGAGAGGCCGTGCCGCCCGTCGAGGAGCCCGCTCCCCGAAGCCCAAGCCGTGACCGAGCCCCCGCCGCCGAAGCGCGGCGCCGCAGGCGGCCATAGTCGAAGGTGAGCACCCTTCTTAAAGCCGCTGTAAATCCGGGACGAGTAGTCGTAGGCATTGATGCGCGTGTTCCTTGTTGACAAGCGCCGAAGGAAGTGACATCCCCGCAGGGGTACCCATGCGGGAGTTGACACCCGCAGGCCCCGGAGGCCGCGAAAGGAGCCCTCGAGCCCGAGGGTGAAGTCGTCGAGAAGTCCGCCGGGGAAGAAGCGGCTACCACGTCGCCGGGGGTTGCCCCGGAGGTGGCGGTCCGATCCCCCCGAGATCCAGGACGCGGAGCCGATCCGCTCGGCGCCGATGACCGGAGGCTACGTCGAGTAGCCGTGGCGGGATTGAGCCGCCGGCCGACGATCTCGTCGAGCCGGCGATGTTGGCGCAAAGACTCGGAGGCGATGCGACGAGCCGAGCAAAGGATGAAGGTACGTAGTCGTAGCTTCCCGAGTAGTCCATCCTTCGCGTAGAGTACTCGCTTGACTTGATCTTGTCTTGTGCGGGACGTCGCGGAGCGATCCCGTGAGAAGTCGAACATGCCGCAAGGCTACGGCGACACCGTGCTCCGAGCCGAGGCCCCGGAGGAGCAGCCTCGTGAAGTCGCGGAAGCACGCGGCCGCGATGCGCCGAAGCTCGACGCCGCCTTCGCCAAGTACCACAACGATGTGATGGAGCCGCAGGCGAAGGGCGATGACCCGGTGCGTAAGAACAAGGGCCTCCGCAACAAGAACAAAGGTATGCCTCTTGACTTGTCGGGTACTTGTTGGAAGTCGTCAAGGCTCGACCCGTTGTCGTGTTTGCGAACTCGAGGGCCGGGTGGAGCACCGAAGGCCTCGGAGGTTAGCATGAAAAACCTCTTCTACCGGGAGCAGGAAGCCCGCCGTGTACTTGAGCTCGACTACAAGGAGCTCGCCTTCGAGTGCGAGAAGCACATGGAGCCGCGGATTGCATCTCGATCGGGATCTCGTCAACCTGCTACAAATCTTTGCGTAGTTGAACGAAGATTGCGAGGCGCTCCGAGCCCAACCGAAGGACCTTGAGGAGGCCGCCCTTCCGATCGCGAGGCCGGCCGGTGCCGCACCGGGTGGCCCCAAGATCGCTCCTCTCGGCGGATCGACTTCGTGAAGCGCCAAGCCGGCCGGCCGCCTACGTCAAGCACATGGCGAAGTCGATCCCGAAGCAAGTGCTAGCCTTCATGAAGTCGTACTTCCCAAAGGCTCCGGTGGAGGTGGTTGCCGGCGGGGTATCCGCCAACCGGCCGGATGAGCAAGCACGCGTAGCCGTTGGAGCAGATGGCTCCCATCGCGGAGCGGTAGCCGAAAAGTTGAACCTCCAGGTAGCTCGCATAGATAGCTTAGTAGCCATAATTGTAATGAACTTTTCATGTATCAATGAAATGAAGTTGTTCCAGCAATGAGTACTCGTAACCGCGATCTCGCAGTGCGGAGCGCCCATCGTGGAGTAGGTGCGAGTAGTAGTACTCGGAGCCGAGTGGCGCCGGAGCGGTAGCCGCTTGCGGTCGGTGATCCGTAGGTAGCCGTGGAGGCCGGATCGCGCATCCGTAGGTAGCCGTGGGGCCGGATCTTGGAATGTGGTCTCTTGATAGACCGCCGCTAGAGTCCTTGACGCTCGTCGCAGCCTCGTGGTCCGTAGGTAGCCGCACGGGCCGGACTCGGGAGGAGAGTAGTCCGAGACTTGAAGCCGGGACCCGGGGGGTGTTGACGGTTAATAATTGTATCAAAGTTCGTTTGTGACTCGCAAGCGTACAAGTCTCCCGTCGTAGTCAAGGGACCCTTCTTCCCTCGAGTGGTGAACCCAAGGTATCGAATCCGTGGAACAAATGTGTGACGCAAGACGTAATCTATTAAAGCCAAATAACCGCAATCTTCAATAAAGAACCTAATGCATCTAAGTTAAAGACACAAAACAGATCTAATCTACTAAAGACCGGAGAAAACAAAGTAAGATTGGGTAGATAAACCGATCTAGAGGGATCGGGGTAAGCCTTTTGTTGAAGTTCCAAGCAAAAGAAGAAGTAGCAAATCGAATCTTAATAGAAGCCTCTTTAAATCGTGGTTTCCCGTCCAAATCCGAAAACATCCGCCTTTCGAGACCCCCGTTCGTCACAACGTATCCCTATTCATGCGGGGAGCTTAGGGCGAGTCAAAAGACAAGTCGAGATTCTTTCGGAAGATCCGGCGTGTACCTCTAGCCACCGCGACTACAAGAACACCCTATGTAATCTATCGCGCGAATAGAATTGGAATAAGCAAAGCCGATTGAAAAACGAAATCTTCGAGGAAACACTTGATCGCTAAGAAAAGATTCAACTTGATAATTCAACTATGACAATGATACATACACAAGATCACCACCGGGATCCTTCCTTGATCTTGCTTCCCCCCTCCGGAACTCCGACGTGGTCTTCCATGCAAGGTTCCCACGTCGGCTAGGGAAACCCTAGTCAACTAGCTCGACCCTCTCCTCTCCGACATGGTGTCCCTCTCTTCTCTCGCTTCTCGGCGGCCGAAGACGAAATCTTCTCTCCGTGGCTCTCGGTCGGGGGACTATAAATAGCCCGATTGGCGGCTAGGGCAAAGGAGAGCACGTTTGGGCCCTAAATGGGCCCGGGGCCGACCGGATCGGGCCGGCCGGCCCGGGCCCATTTAGGCCCGGCCCCCGCGGGCTCCTTTGCCCGAGGTCGGTTCCCTTGCTTCCCCGGATGCTTCCCCCTTCGCATACGGGTCCATGTCGTCGGTTTCTCTCCGAATTAGACTCAACTCCTTGTCTTGGAAGATTCAAGACTTTTCCGGTCGTGTCCCCGGAGTATGTCGTCTTCTCGGATCAAGTCCCCCGCTTCTTGGAGTTAATTTTACTTCATTGCATGACTTGTTCGGGGCTTCAAGGTCTTGTCATGAGGTGCTTGATGAACTTACCCCGAAAGTCTTGCATTCAACACTAAAACCCCGCATAAACATTAAACTCCAAAACCGACATGCACACGTGAACTTGTTATACCACGGGGGTTAGTACCAATGGATAAGGTATAAAACTCATGCCAACACCGAAGGTAAACTCATGGCTAGGTTGACGGATTTTCACCGTCAACATCTCCCCCATGCTTAAATCTTGCTCGTCCTCGAGTAAGCCTTCGATGGATATCATCATTGCTAAACAATGTTTAAACTCGCACTTGATTACACATGAGAAAACATAATGCTCTCAAAATTTAATTCATTAAAGTTCCATAATGCACTAGCCTTCATCTCTACGGAGGGTAGATTCTTATTAAGCTTATCCCACAAGTATTAACATGCTCACAAAGTTTTAAATAGATCTCAGAATTTTTTTGAAATGAAGAACGAGATAAAGAAAAGCTAAACCAAATTCACAAATTTAAATCATCTCATGTATTGCTCATAAACTCTCATCTCACTTGTCTCTCAAGCCTATATATTCTACTCCTTTCCCTCTCATATATATGTGGTAGGCTTTATATGGAGCTTTTGGGAAAGTTTAGTCCTAACAAGAATTTATAAATGAGGTGTTGTCAAAACAAGACAAGCTTCTCATGGTCTTACCGAGACTCGTCAAAAAGGTCATTGGAAAATAATGTTAAATCAAGGAGGGGAAAGAGAAAAATACACACACTTTAGATGAGTGGACATGTGCAAATGGCAAAGAGTGATCCCGAGGCACAAAGAAAGTCCTCGTTATCGGATTGCACATGGTTGGAAAATTGAGAATGGATCTTTTTATCTTGAAGCCTTGAATGCACTCTTAGAGAACCGGGGAGTTCACTTTACACACAAATATATTTTTTTCTTTCTCATTCTTTTCTTTCTTTCATTCATTCATTTTTTCTTGCCTCGTCATATATTCAGTCCATGACTTTCACAACGAAGTTTTGATTTTTTTTATACCTTGAAAGTCATGAATATCACCGGATTTTTTTTTTCTTTCATCATTATATATATATTTTTTTTAAATACTCCCTTTTGAACTCTAAAACTGCACCGTACCTACCTCCTCCCCCATGCTTAGACGTTGCTCGTCCTCGAGCAAAGAGGCGAAAAATAAGGTAGGTACCGGAGATAATTTTCCTTGGAGAGATACTTGAAATCTTCAACGTTGGCACCGTCTT